>OX438536.1:6101681-7391681 GCA_949316355.1 Bruchidius siliquastri
GTTTTTCAAAGATTTTGCAGACCAAACTATTCGAGCATGTTTCGGAATTTCTACTGTATTTCAAGCAATCTACTTAACCTTCAAACGTGTTGTTCTGGCTTTATTAAAAAGAAACAAAGCAAGTGGAATATTTTTTTATGAAAAATAGAGCTTAACGTTCCCCATATAGAAGAAGGATTATGCTTATAAAGCGCAAAAGGATTAACTGCGTTTTCATTTTTCAGATTTGTGACAAAAGCAATGATAGAATGTGTTCCGCAAAAGGTGTCTCTATGTTTGAGTACATTATTTTTTAAAATTGAAGTGTCCAAGTAGCTTTCACTATTTTACTAGTTTAATTTTTATAATCTAGATAAATTTTGTAATTTTGAAATGCTAAACTAATATCGGTCTAAATTTTAGCTGGAGAATCAGATACAACGAGAAGGAAATAGTTGATTTCACCAGAGTTTGTTTCTCTAACACGTATGGCTTCAATGATTGGTCGGAATAAATGAATCAAAAATATATGAAATTTAATTCGAGAAGCAATAATAATGAAAAATTATGCATAATTATATCTATGAAATGTAGCCTATTGACAATTTAAAAAATTAACCAATACACTCCCTGATACTGAGAATGAAACATAGTATAAGATAATGAAAAATGCTTTTACACGATAATAAACCTTATCGATTACCCCCATATCATCAGATTTTTGACATCAAATAGCTGCGAGCAACAAATTAAATCAAACCTCAACCATTCACACAACAAATTTGTCTTCAACTTTGGAAAGTGCTGCTATATAACAAACAGTCCAAAAAGAATTATTTTTATTTTTCAACCTGATTTGCACACTCAAATAAATAGGGAATTGATGCTTGAAGTACATCATAATCACAGTGCAGCTACTATAGCTTCTACGACCGGAACAAAAAGCATTGCTCTGAGTCTTTTCCACCGAAATTGTACCATGAAATACCGTCAGCAGTCAAAAATTCAAATCCATGTATGTTCGTGTATATCAGGTTGTTATCTCGAAATATATTCATTTGCGATTTATTGAGAAAATGTCGCGTGGCAAAACAAATATTTATCATCATCCTCTATCGTTCCAGAAAAAAATATTTCTTACCAAAGCGTTCATAGTGAGATCGTCTGGTCTTGAAGCAGTACAATGCACTAGCAATAGCGTTCACCCCAGTTTATATACATTTCTTTTTGACCTTCGCTATTCGCATGGAATTGCAATTTTTATCAGATCTTTGGTCGTTAACGCACTTATTCATTGGAGACAAGCCAACACCTATGCAACTACTTTACATAGTTCTTGAAATGGATATTATAGGTTAACGCCCTTTTCCGGGTGGTCAAGCTATTCATACTTCCATACCTAATAGAAAAATGCATACGTACGAATATTAGCAACACTGAGGAACTTACTCTGAGAATTGCAATATTTTGAGAAAAGGATATTTGTTCAAAATTAAATAAGACAGATAAGATATGTGTATTTAACACACAGTTTCACGAATAAAACTCTTTCTTTACGCTTCACTGGAACTGCATGATGGAAGAGTTTCACCAAGTAAGAGCATCTACAATCTACATGAAAAATTGTTGGTCTTGAGTTATAATCTCTTGAAGATTCTAATAAAAACACATATAATAGTGATAATAATAAAACGTCTTTATTTTCAAACCTTCATTAGGCGACGCTAAGCACTATGGCCATTCTCACATTTAATCTAATGTATACTAAAAGACGCTAACTGACATTATAAAGCTACACAATCAGAAGACAATAATAATAAAATTAACGTCAACAATATGCGAGAAAAGTATTGTGATCGAACATTCCGAATTTAGTATTATAAATTTTTTGATATTTAATGTTGTCTACATATATGTTTCATGTCACATCTATCCGCTGTGCCGGCTATCAGTCTGTGATGTGACGGTTTGTCGCCGCATAATCTCAGTAACCGATGCAACAACGTTAATGAATTTTGAGAACGGTTATCTCGGCATCATTCTGGTCAGAAACTGATGACTATGCTGAAAGGACTAGGCTAAAGACGAAATACGCATGTCTCTATCAGGTCTCATGTATAGTGGGGAACAGAAACTTGAGTTTTAAATAATTTTTTAACGAAATAATGAGTTTTTTGGCTTATGGGACAACAAAACAACAGTCTAGAAGATTGACTCAGTAGTTTGTACGATATAATTCGCTTGGAATCATCATTCATATGTAAGTATGATGGAATCAGAATTGCACTACTACTGAACTGAACTTGCTTTTCTGCAGTTTTTAGCGAGTTTGTTGTCGAGTAGATTGCCCTTTAATGATTTGACGCATACTTGAATTAAAATCAGTTTTGTATAATTGTAACCCCTATAAAGCCCTCTAAATTTTGTTTACTCGCCCACAAAATGAAGAAAGGCTTGAGAGACATACAGTTAGATCACAGTACCTGATAAAAAATCTAGAGATCCTCATTTCATATCATTAGATTAGATATAAAGTTTACAGAAGTTGAATTGAGGATTAATTAATAAAATATTGATTTTTCTTACTAGACCCTACATTGATCAGAAACATTCATAATATGTACATAAGGTTTGGGTCGTTTTCAAAACTGCGCCTCTCATAAATATGTTTTTGACCATGCCATAAAACGAATGAATTGCGATAATAATGCCTCGCCAATGCGTGGCAAATATATATTTTTGTCCAGCTCTACAGTTCAGGCAAAGTTTTATGAATAAGACAACAATAATAATTAGTATATCAGTGATATTAAAAATATGTTCAAATCACACACCCAGCATGCCCACTGGACCATAGCATGTAAATGACAACTAAACTACATTCAACGTTCAACCATTAAAAAAAGCCTTCTAATGTATGTATCAGCCTACATCTGCAGGACACGACATATTCAACAATGATTCTTACTGAATTGCTCATTGTTACTAGAACGGACGAGGACGGAACAAGGCATTTACACCCTTTCAATCTCCATACAGGGTGTTAATTATAATCTCTAAGCATTCCTGAGCCAAATTTATGTAGGAAAGTTCATATAACCTTACGACATAATGAGTTCGATTTTGATGATACAGGGTGTGATGTGGGTGTACATGAAACGCTAAAGCTATCATAGTTGAAGGATTTCCAATCCGTCTATAATTTTGGTGTACTGGGGTTTTTGCAGACCTACTAAAAAGGAAAAAATAAATTGAAAGTATTTTTTTAAAAAAAACAAGCTCTTATTTAGAGGCGCTAAAAAATGAAATAAAATTTTCCTGTAAAACTTTCACTATCAACGTTATTACACAATTTATATGATATGAAAGCTTGTCGCGAGATTTACCTTTGTAGATAAGCAAGTAAATTAAATAAATTGTCCTGATTGATTTTAAAATTTTAAAAGTAAGTAAATACGAGTACTGCTTTTTATATTTTATAAATTGTGTAATGAAATTGATAGTAAAAGATTCAAAGGAAGACTTTATTTCATTCTTTTTAGGACATTTAAATAAAAGCTTGTTCTTAAAAAAGTTTTTTACTTTTAATTTCTTATTATGTGACATCAATACAATTAAAATGATAAAGCTATAAACATTAAAAGATATTCACTATTACTTGCTTCATTTTTTTTATAACTCATTGTGAAACAAACTTTTCATAACTAGGTGCGTTATATTTTCATCTTCACAACCAGTTACCAGAACTGTCATCAATTTTGATTTATGTCCCTTGCACGTCAAAATTATAACAATATATCGTCAACTTTAAAAAACTTTGCAATTGCAATGCCTCCCCCACTAGTTTCAGTGATATTATCCAACAGAATCTTCGTCAGATGAATGGAGTCAAGCAAATTGACTCATTAGTTACGTTAATTTGCTTGAGAAGATCATTCTCAGATAGATATAATTAAATCAGAATTGTACGTAGATCCTCAAACTGAACTTTCTTGTTTTTTGCATCTTTTGTATTTTATGTTTAAATAATTAGTTCAGTTACAGATGAGGTTTCCTATGATGGTTAAAAAAAATTCACCAAATTCTTCGAATACTGAAATTCAAGGAAAAAATTAATGATCAGTAGTTTCGTATGTGAGTTTCTATAACTATAATATCAACAAAGGAAACTTCCTTGTTGTGTCCCCTTCCTGTTTTATGTTTTTGTACGTTTATTAATTTGGATTACATGATAAATATAAAGAAAAAATTATGCAATTATGCTGCTAAATTAAGATCACTTAGTATTTCTAATACACCTCGTAGTATTTCCTTTCATCGCCGCCTAAACCATGAAATAATTACTCCGGTTTGCATCATTCTTCTTTGTCTAGCAATTGAAGGGGCGTCAACTGATCAACGTTTATAGGAATTTATAATAAATTCTCGAATTCGCTAAATATGTATCGTTTTCATCTGCATGAGTATGACGAAGCAATTTTACTTGAGAGTGTAGTGCACTTACACGTGAGTTTTAATTGCGGGAATTGAAGGCGTAGCAAGAAACTATGGGATGCTTCTTAGGAATATCAAATGGCTTTGAATTATATACACGTATGAAAGTCTTAAAATTAGACTTGCCTGAAATATGTCTTAGTTAAACAGCTTATCTAGTTCTGAAGTTATTCGACCTGTCTATGATACAGAGGACAGTTTTTGCAAAATCAAATTTAAAATGTATATTACAGAATCTCTGTGAAGTAAAATGTATCGTTCTGTAATGGAACCCCAAAAACGCTTCTCGGCCAGACCGAATAACAGCCAACCTTCCTCACATCTTGTGCAGAGGCCGTGTGTGGAACTTACAAAAATTCATTGTAAACTTGGTAAAATCTCATCAGTGAGGTGTGTTTCCTACTGAAAGCTCGTTGTCGTGAAACCTATCTCTAAAACGGTCAAAAAGAACATGTCAGCAACTACAGACTTCTGACTCTTTTCTGCATCATACCCAAGGTTATGTCATTAGTACACAGCTTCTGAAGCGCCTGAGCAAAAATAATATAATCCAATACGACCAGACCAGTATGGAACGCACTTGGAAGGACAAGGACTTGGAGTAATTAGCCAAAAACGTGAAATACAAAACTTCTCCAAGCCATCATGAGTTTCCGATTTTCGACCATTACCAGCATTTAGAGTGACTTAGAAACTTTTTCCAAAGTATCAAATGAATTAAGCTAAATGGAAAATTACAATCACATTGACATTTGTCGATTGACTGTCGTTCTAAGCTGATACCACTGCGTGGGAAGTACAGTGTCAAATTAAAATTTAGCAGGAACTATTAGGAGACTCTCGAATGCAAAATTATGCATTTGCGTTATTGATGAATGCGAAATGAAAGACGTAATGCATGATCACCCCAGAAACACAACACTCTTTGTTTCGTTAACAAAAAAACGCAAAATTCAACAACAGCTAGGGGTTCATTTGTAAACGCAATTTATGTGAGCTTAAGTGTCCTCATCGTTCTTAAAAATAAGGTAGCTTGATTGCTATCTGGCATTGATAGTTCATTTGTCGATTGATCAGTTGTTATTTCTCTCTCATGCTTCAATCGGAAATTGTTTTACAATTCTGTTATTACATTATTAGTCCAGTTAGAAAATATTTCTGGTTTAGTTCTGCAATCTATGATGAAGAAAGGGCAAATATTTGAAGTTAGAGTCTTAAGGGTGCCTATGTCCTAATACTGGATTGTAGAGTTTGAGTAATAAATAGTAGCTATTGTAGTTAATTGATGTCTCTTATGTTCCATGTAAGCTGTATTTTTGTCACATCTTAGGCTAGACTAACCCACAGACTATGAAGCATGTACGTATTCGAACCATGAGGAAGCTCCTGCTGAGTTGATATTCTCATTTTGGTATGTAGTAGTAACTATGCTTGTCAAGAATTACCAGAAATTGTGGTTACTGTCATGACTTACAGATATATCCCAAAGCAAAATCTTTATCAGGAGAAAATATTACATTCGTAACTTCAGTTTTGGTGCACTGTGTGATAAACCAAAAGTATCTGTATTTTATATGTAATATTTTAGTAAAAAAACCATTAATTGTCATCCGGTCAGTCCGACGATGATTTAAATATAAATCTAAACGCGTCACTGGAAGGAAAAGAGTTTTATTTGTGGAACTGTGTGCTAAATACACAATCCTTTCATCTGCATGATGGAAGAGGTTCACCAAGCAAGAGCATCATCAATCTACATAACTCTTAGCAAAACTTACAAAACACAAATACACACTTGTCTACAAATACAATTTATCATAACTTCATTTGAAAAAATCATTTAATCATGTGTCAAAAAAATCCAATCGTTCCGATTTAACGAGGCTCGTCTTTCAGATAATATTCGATCCGATTTGGAAAATATTCTTTCTAACGGCACTGATGTAGAAATATACTAAGTTTTTGGCATGTCTGAATAGTACCTTCTTGAGTTTCCTATGCCATCCAGTTGAACGCTCATTTAAGTTAATTCTATAAGCCTATATTTCTGTATTAATAATTGACCAAATTTTCTGAACTTACTGGACAATCACCCTTCGTTTGTCTTTGTTTCCGTTGTCAATACTATTTTTGGTATAAAATGAATTAAAGGTTGGTTGTTCCACGCCAAATCCAGCAGGAGTATCCGCGAAAATTGTATACCGTTCTATGTGTATATAAAGACGCCGTGGGAAATAAATAAAAACATTTATTACTTTCATTCATACTTGATATGAGACGCTAATACGTTTGACAACTGCCAAAAAGGTGTTAATCATGCCGGGCAACAGGCTCCTCCAGACACATCGTGTAAGTGAAGACTGAAAATGTAAAAACTAAAAAATAAATTCATGTATACTAAACACAAAAATAAATATATGCATTTATTGTATTTTGCAAAGGCTATAATAACAGTCATAATAAATACTAAACGCTATCAACAACAATCCATCCAAGAGTCGAGTTATTGCCATCCATGCCCATGTGCTCCTATCTGATAGGCTCCAGCAGCTAAATGTCCAGCAGTCTGGGCTCCAATAGCTAAACGTCCGGCTGCGTGGGCTTGAGTAGCAGCTATGTTAGCTGTGTGAGCTCCAGTTGCAGCGAGATCAGCAGCAGATGCTAACTGCCCAGCAGCATGTGCCGCATTAGCTGATGCTCTGGATGCAGCTAGTGATGATGACGCGGCCAGGTGGGACGAAGCTGCCAGATTTGAAGAAGCTGCAAGTGATGCTCCCGCAGCTAGAGCGGCTTGAGATGCGCCTGTAGGAAGAAAATAAGATTGAGCTAACCTTGTACGAATAATGAAAGTAGACTCTGTAGTTCCTAGACCTACAATGCGTGGGTGTCACCTAATGAACATTTTTGGCCCACCCATCTCATCCTGTTTGCATCTAGAATCATAGACCCTAATTGAGTCTACCTAGGGACCTAGATGTCCACATCGACATGGCCTGTTTACTGAGGATTCGCCCCTTTACACTTTGTATAGCAACTACTCTGATAAAGTGCAAGTCTATCTAAAAGTGTTGCTTGAGACTTGTAGACAATGTGAATTTTTCAAAAGTTTAATTTCGGACTTCCATTGTCTAAAAAATTTTTGAGTATCACAACTTTTCGATTGATATGCTATCTTCAATCGTCTTCAGGTGAACTGATTGTATCTAATAGTATTTTTTTCATGAAGTAATAAAATCACCAATCTTTTAAAATTCAACCTTTTTGTGATTCATCATATTGCAGACAAATTAGAACTAACACAATGAAAAATTCTTTGACTTCTCGCACAATATTAGCAACATAAACATGCAGGTCTTTTAATATGTTCGAAATTTGATTAAACGGACGGTTTGCTATTTATATTTTTCAGGATTCTCTTGAATTAAATTGAATGCAAACGAGTGGTCAATCATAAACAATAATATGATACGTAATAATACATGTGCCAATAATGTTATTGATAGTATTTTATCGAAAAATTTATGATCTACTTCGCTCTCCTCTAAAATAGATGTTGACTACTTTAAATTGATATGAAATCATCACAGACTTCATGATCCCTCAATAATAAAATTTGAGTAGCATGTTAATCAAAAAAATGAATTCAGAAGCTACTCTCATTTGGAAAAAAGTAGTAAGCTGACTAACTTCAAGACTTTTCATGTTGAACTACGGGAGCCAGTAAAAGATGGAGAATGTATATCCATCTAGACGCTATTACAAAGTCCGTGTGTGAATCTGAGCCTCGCTCACACTAACAATGCGTGAATGCAATGTTATAATTTATTCTTGTTCAAAAAGACTACTCGTGAGATTGAAAAACCACGCGACTCAAGGCTCTAGCTTTTCCGCTGAACAATTTATAACTTCTCGTGCTAACCAAAATGGGGCTTTTCAAATATGCTGAGGAGCACAACTACTAATGCTTCATGTTGCAAGACCAACTGACAGTGGCGTAGCTAGAAATGTCGACGCCGAGGATACAAAGCCCACATGGAGCTACGTCAGTTCCAAATGAACCATGCAATTATACATAAGCTGAATTGACAGAGAAACGTTAGATGAGTTTATTTCTGAAAAGTGAAAGAAGAGTCGGGTCAATAAAATATTAAAGGAATGCATCAAAACTGTGACACTGTGATACACACAAATAAACAATGACTTAGACTGTTCATAATATTACGTACTTCCATGGTCATTTTGATCCACCACTTAGGAAGCTCAAACATTCGTTAAAAATTCTTACCGTGTACAGCAATACCATGACCAGCAGAAATGGCAGCAGGACCAACTGCTACAGCTGCTGGAGCAATAGCTATCGCTGGTGCAGGAGCAAGTACTGGAGTGGCATGGACAGTTGCAATTGCAGGACCTGCTAATACAGCCCTAGAACGGAAATCAGTTAATGCAGATAAAATTATGGATGCTTGATATAGCCTAAACCTTACCGATTGGCTGCGGCAGCTGCGATAACGGCACTCCCCGCAGCAGCTGCTGCACTCTGCCTGCTTCCCTCAGCAATTTGCCCAGCAGCTACCAACTGACTGGTCTGCGCAACTGATACAGCTTCAGCCCTGCGAGCTGCCTCGGCAGCATGGACTGCCTCCGCCACCCTAGCAGCAGCCACAGCTTCGTTGGATGCGGCAATGCGATTGGCTGAATGCACTTGAGCAGCAGCTTGGATCTGAGCAGATGAAACCTGCAACAATTAACGGTAGACTGAAACTCCGGTGAACCAATATAAAATTTGATGATGACTTTCATCATGTTCGTAGGGTGAATGTTTTGAACTAGAAGTCATTTTGGAATTATGTCACTGGTAGTCCATTCAGCCTACAGATTTTTATTACTTCAGTCGTTCGTTCATCTTAATTGTACTGGCGACTAATCAAAATTACATATCACTGGAAAGCTTTGCTTATATTTCGGTCGCCTTCTCAATGTTTAAAAAGAACATGACAATCTGAAAATTTCTAACATTCGTACCAAAGGTAGGCGTGGTTTTTTTTCGCTCAGAAAAATTACACTTCTCAACATCTTAAATAGTAGCCTGGCTACTTACGTTACTTGTCAACAAGCTGAGTCCAACCATGAATGAGTATATTTCTATTTATTCTATTGATTTTATTGTTATATAGGATTCTTTTATATTCTCTGCATCCTGAGGAAATCAGTTTTTGGAAGCTTCATGTCCACGAACGTGCTTGGAAAACATACCCATCGTCGTAAAATGCCCTTAAGATAATTCATGTCCTAAATCTCACACAGCGACGATTTCGAAATCATTTCAACCTTGGTCGGCATGGTCGCGATCCAAAACGCGATACCATTATGAATTGGGTGAACAAAATTCAAACAATGGGATCGTTGAGACCTGGGACTGCACGGGGAGGATAACAGACTGTACGAACCCCGGAAAATACTGAAAGGGTGCGACAAGTGGTGGAAAACAGCTCTCGCCGTTCAGTGGTACGTCACGCTTGCACTCTTAGAATATCAGACAGGTCAGTTCGCAGAATCTTACACTTGGACCTTCATTTTCATCCATATAAGATTATGCTTGTCCAAAAATTGCTACATAATGACTTTGTGAGGCGGCAAAGATTCGCAAAAAGGATGTTGGAATTGCTGGACGACAACATCGTTTTGTTCTAGAGTGATGAGGCTCATTTTCATTTATCGGGGATGGTAAACAAAAAGAACTTTCGATACTGGGCATCCGAAAAGCCACGAGAACTGCACGAACAACCCCTGCACTCCGAAAGAGTAACTGTTTCTCGAACTTGCATTATTGGGCCATATTTTTTTTGGTGAAAACAGACGAACAGTATCAGTGAACACAGATCGCTACCTCGCCATGTTGCGTGATTATTTTCTGCCAGAACTAAGAAGACGACACATTAACCTAAGCACATTTTGGTTCCAACAAGATGGGGCGCCTTGCCATATGTCAAGACCAACAATGGACTTCTTAACCGGGCGCCTGATTTCGTTGCGTGGAAATGTCGAATGTCCATCTCGGTCACCAGACCTTTTCTCCTTGTGACTACTTTTTATGGGGCTACTTGAAATCGAAAGTTTACATAGACAAACCGCGAAGTCTTGAAGCTCTTTTTGAAACCATACCGCGTGAAAATCAAAGGATTCCTCGTGATATGCTCGAAAGCAAAAATGGACGTCACCTAACTGATGTGATATTGCGCAATTATGTATTCTTTAATGGCAATATACTACTATTGTACAAACCCAATATATTTTGATATTCGTTCAAATATGAAAGTGTGACAATATTTTCAAAAACACCAGACCTCCCTGCCGGACCCTGTATAATCGATCAGTAATAACAGTTCACTTGATATTTTCTATCGTATTTGAATAAAGTAAAATTATTATTCTGACTCACCTGTGCCGCAGCTTCCGCCTCAGCTGCCCTACTAGCTGCAGCTACTCCATTAGCGTGTGCGATCTCCGCCGCAGCAATGGATTGCGTCTCCGCAGCCCGGCTCGCTGCCGCAACGCCATTGGCGCGCGCGATCTGTGCAGCTGCGAGCGATTGGGTTTCAGCTGCGCGACTAGCTGCAGCCAATCCATGCGCGTTGGCGATCTGCGCAGCTGCGACGGAATGTGTTGCAGCCGCGTTGTTAGCCGCCACTATGCCGTTCGCTGTGGCGATGTGAGCAGCAGCTGCTGAGTTGGCTGCGGACGCTTGACTCGCTGCAATGCTTGCACCTGCCGCCAGAGTGACGTCAGCTGCGGGGAAAAATACGTCAAATAATGGAGGCTACGTTGTGCGTTCAACAAAGGTGAAAGTAGATTGTAGACGCTCTTTCTCGGTGAAACTCTTCCATCACGTAGATTAAAAGTTGTGTAGTTTTCACACACTTTCACAAATAAAACTCTTTTTTTTAGTGACGCGTTTCGATTTTTATTAAAATCATCATCGGACTATCAGATTTGACTTCTAACAAGGCTACCCAGATTACTTGCCAAATAATTAACTAGTCCTATCATGAATAAAAAACTAGAGCTCACAAAACTAGCATACTATCTATCCTGTCTAGTTATTTTTCTATTAAATTATGTTTTCATTTTTTGTGTCTTTCTTAGGGGACATATTTTTTTGGCGATTGCATATTTAATTTAATTTAATTTAATATTTACATTCATACATATAATAATTACATATTATGTCTACATAGCAACTCTCACGCTTTAGTTGGCTACAATTATATCGATTTGTGTTTAGCACGTTGCAGATTGGCGAATCGAAAAAATCATAGCTTATCCAAAACTGCAAATTTATATTATATAAAATGAAATCAAAAACTCTAAAAGAGTTTTTCAAAAAGATCACCAAACGATCAGATTTATGCATGTAAGATGTCGGAAAGATGAAGCATTTCTTCTATAGTTAAATCCCCGGTTAAATCACTCAGAGCGAATACGTTTGAAAATTATGGGACACAATCCATACCTACAAAAAATATACTGTTTTTAGCATTTACTTTAATGTCCAAAATATCTGTTGTCTTTGTAGCAGTCAAGTTAAAATCTGAGTTCAATCTATTGCGAAACTTCCCTTGACTGTAATAGACTCACCAACAAACTATTAAGCAAAAATTTAAAATCATTCAATATTGAAATAATATGAAATTAACAAGAGCAAAATGATATTAAAACATTTTATAGTGAAGTTAATATAATTTCTTGTTTGCTTTCATCTCATCGTTTGTCTTGTCAATTGTCATAACTTCATATATCATTCTAATCTAGATCTTTCCATGAACTTGTAGAGTTTTATAGTGTTGTTTTTATGGTAATAGCAAGACCAGTGGAATAAGTTGAGTCTAAGCGATTTAGAATAAATCGAAGAGTGATAGTGTAAAAAGTGAGGAGTATTTGATACCCTGTCCAGAAAATGTGGTCGTGGAGATATGGAAGTTCATGTCACTTATTTAGATATTGGAAGCAAATATGGATATGTAATTTATTGAGATAATTACAGTTTTCTATTATCTACTGCTATGCATACAGTTTTCAAATTACCAAGTGATGTGTTATCATCAAAGAAAATCCTTAAACTCATCTTCCATAACCATAAGGAGCTTTGTTTGGCCAAGCTCATCACAATAATTCATATACTTACGGTGTGGTACAACAGCTACCGGAGCAATCACTGGTGCAGCGATAACGGGGGACGCAATAACTGGCCTCACAGCACCTACGTGCTCCCAAACAAGATTGCCATGTCCATGAGATGGCATTGCGAATGCTTCAGAAGCAAGTGCTAGGACTGCTAGAACTACCAGTGCCTGAAAATAAATATATTTTACTATATACTAATAGCGTTCAAAATTTTAGGGAAACTAGTAAATTTGCTTATTGTAGTATTGGTCTAGCTAACCTCACACTTAGCTACCAGAGACAAAATAATGGATCCGAAATCCTATTGCTGAATATATTACTCAATATCTAAATGGGATAGACATATACCAAGCAAAGCATCTGATTGATTTTGCTTAGAGAAGTGTATAGTGATACCGAATTTTTTTGAGTCTGGGATAATCCGTTCCTTGGGCGAAAGTCTGATTTTGATATAACTTAGGGAATAATATGGTATCGAGAATAAAAAAATAGTATCAGAGCTTCTCCGAACGTTGTATTCTGTGTTTTGTATTTACTATGATTTTTGAGCTCACACAAAAAGCCTTTTGGGCAGTTAAAAGGTTTGGGAGGTTTACTTGAAAATTTATAATTAAAATATTGAAGACTGCATTGAAAACGATGATAGAAATAAAGGTTGCTATGGCCAATCTACTTTAAGTTGTGGGACACAATTTACGGTTATTAGGTTCTGTTGATTTGTCAAACAAACAAAAATATATTTAGCGGTTTGGATCGATTGTATACAAAACTCAAATCATGCAATTCAGTTTGCGTTCATGAGTCTCGTAAAATTTTAATTTTTTCATACAGTAGAATTTTCCTTTCGGGCGAATTACACAATTGAAAGCTAATCTACTTGGTCCCATTTATTGTTTTGGACACATCCTGTAATCCATGCATGAAGATACTGGTTCCAAACAAATTCTTCGAATTTCCATTGCCTATTGGGATAACCACAGCGAAGACGGTTGAAGATAACAACGGAAATATTTTGAAACATAAATTCTACAAGAACTCCCAATGCTTTTATAACACCTACGTTTTATACGAATCTATAATAACAGTATTTGTTTTTTTTCTCAAAATTGAAGATTTCAGAACTTCACCGCTAACTTTTCTATGTATGGTTTTTTCATCTATGATTAGCTAACCTATAATGATAAACGAACATTTAACATTTTTTTCCTATACAAAAACTTATTAATGTTTTTGGTCCTGCTTTGTTAACTCTCTCAGCAATCTACAGATTAATCATATAATATGTCAGTTCGGTACCTCCATCGTCTTTTAAGTACAAGTTTTACGTTGTCTTTCAAAATGTATTGAGAAAGTCGAAATAGTATTTTCAATTGAAGGGAAAATTAACATTTGTATCAAGTTACTAGACTTATAGTTAGATATGATCAATACACCAAATCTACTGGTTACCAATAGGTGTCTTTTAATTGAACTAACTAAAACCACATAAATTGACTAAATAGCTTAATGTGCAAAATATAAAAAATACTTTACTGTGTGACTGTCATTACTGAAACCGATATATCAATATGACAAACAACTTAGGGATCATTCAATGACTCAGACTCAGCAACAGAAAATATGTGTATAGATCGCAAGAATTATCATCATAAATCAATAGTAGCATTTTTAAGAAATATCTGTAGCAAGAATTAATAGATTCGATAAGCAAATACTACCAATAGACAAAGCAGTTTGTGATCAGAGCTGACGTAATTTAGCATTTTGTTGTATAGTTATAACGCTACTAACAACTTAAGAAATTAAAAAAGGAACATACTGTCATCTAGCACTTTTTTTATTATTTCACTTGATTTGTTCTAACATAGCTAGAATCAGTTCGGAGCATGCGCAAATCGAAACCAAAAATAGTGAAATTAGTTTGGTTCCTACAAACAAAAAAACTGATACTAGGACGATGAAATCAATTTTCATTTCTGAGTGCAGTTTTAAATGTATAACGGTTATGGATTTATCTGTTGGAACAACATACGACTTGATTATATGTAATCAGCAGTATATACAATCTACAAGTATAAGATGGATCAAATCTTGTGAGCTGATCTAGCACAAATTGTTACAAATTAAAAAAAATGATCTGTGATGCATTTAGTTTTCGTTTAGTAACATCATTACCCTTTAGACAAATCGGGAGAAATGTTTTTATATGAAATCCTATTGTACAGTTCAATGATAGTGATTTCGAGTTCTCTCTGACATTTTTGCTAGATCTAAGGATAGTAATCGGGCAGAAAATAGGACACAATGAATCAATCGGAATTCTTAGGTATTAATTCGGTCATGCAGAATCATTACCGGTTAGAGGATTCCACAGTGAAACAACAATTAAAGAGGATAGATTCCTGAAATCAGAAAAACTTACTTGGAAGTCAAATCCTTTTTATACATGTAATGCTTTAAGTATTTTATTATTTTTAAAATACGACCTATTTCTACTTCAATGATTATTAAACAGCCTCAAGTATAAAGAAGTGAACCTCATATTATTATTTTTTTATTCAGAAATATGGATATTACTTTATTTCACCCAACCTGTGCAAACTCACCCTCATTTTTATTGGATACGCTGTCACATGAAAATCGCACAAACGTAACGTTACCAGATAGTCTTTTGTCCTGGCCTACTTTATATAGGTGGACAAGCAATCGGCCTTCATTATGACACGGAAATGGCTCTTTTTTTCTGATGAAACTACGCAATAACGGCATCGCCTGTTTCGATAAATATGTTAAACGATGCTGTCCAGCCTTAATCGGGTAGGTTCGCTAACATTTTTTCCAGAATTTTTGCATGAGAACACGACAAGTCTCGTGTTGTAGGTGTGGGCCTCGTGTAAGCTGAACTGTGCTAGGCACTACCATTCCACTCAACAATGGGATGCTTATAGTGAACATATAATGTAGTCAAGATGATTGACTCGGTACTTCTCTTGCTTCAATATGGTGCAGCTTCTAAATATTCATGCAGATAAAAACATTGTGTGAATAACACGCAGTTTCACAAATAATTTTTTTTTCTTTCAGTGACGCGTTTCGATTTATATAAATTGAAACACAATTTAGAACAAGACCAAAAAATATAAAAAATTATGGCTGCCAAATTCGAATTGTTGAGCAGTCTAAAAAATGTACTTTGACATAATATAACATTTTGTAGTTTTGAATTTGAATACGACTATAAATAATCAGATAGTCGATAAGCATAAAGAAAAGGTAGAAAGATGTTCTAGTATGTTTGTATGTGTGTATGTTCACGATCAATCCAGCCATTAAAAAATCAAGCTATTCATATCAAAAATAGGGTCCTTAGGGTAGAAACAGACAACGTATTTTATATTCCATAGCTTCAATGGATTAACAACAACACCAATGAGAACTATTACCGCTTTTCTTTAGCTTACATAACACCTTTTTAGCTCCAGAATATTACCATGATCAAAATTTAATAGATGACACGAGCTGAGCTCCGCCCGTTAGCTTAGGAAGTAAAATAACAAAATGCGATGTGAATATAACAATCCAGATTTTACGGCCTCTATGGCGCTAGGTTCAACAACCTTAATTTAGGTAGCTTATCTTTGACCACCAGTGATGTCAGTCAAGCCATATTCATGTCTCCCAAACTATTAACTAGGTCATGAATTCATAACCTATGCCTTATGACACAATGACTCCATAATCCAATCACATGTTTACAAATACGACTCTGAGGATACATGATAAAAAAGTTCTACTTATCAAATTACGATTACATGCAACTATATCATGTGAAAGCTGTGCAATTCTTCACAACCGGTTTGTTTGTAGTGCTCGAAGATTCCTTTACAGAATGAGTAACTTCTTTGTAAGTAAATTTTTGTATATAATCACTATTTCTCTTATATCTTAGGTAATCATAATAAGTATACTATATCTCAAATAAATGGTTGTTATGTCTGGCAAGACAAAATATAAATCAAGGGAAGGAGTTTTGCATTATGATTTGTATTGAAAAATTCTCACAACTCTCCATCAATATAACGGCTGTGACAAGCAAAAGAGCCAACATTTAACTGAGTTAACAGGCATGGAGAGTTGCTAACGTCAAGAGTAGTGCTGGTAAAAGTAATCCAGTTGGGATAGCCTTACACTCCGAAATCATCGAAAGCACATCTATCAGTGTCTTTGGAGGAGCCAAACGTAGTGTGCTCTGCTTTTCAGTATCCTTCAATCCGTCGATGAAGGCTTGTACTGCTAAGCACTCCATGAAGGTGGCAGAAGGAAAAGCAAATCTTAGTAACCTAAAGTTGTGATTGTTGAACCCATTATAAATGTGCTTGGCTATATCTCATGTCTAGTCGCCTGACCAGCTGCTCGTAGGTTTTGGTTTCCTCTGAAGGTAGCTTCTGGAGAATGTCCATCGCTTCTTCACGGAGAGCAACTTTCAATGCCACAGATTTTTTCTTTGAAGACCACCCGTCGCTTCAGCAGCTGCTTCAAATTACTTCAGATAATTGGTCCATGATGTCTTGCCATCAAATGTTGGCCGTTTTACGTGCGAGGCGGGCTTAGCTGGATGCGGTTCCTCCAAGCTGACTCCCGTAATGGTGTTATTCCCTTCCACCTGAAGGATACCTCTACTTGGTGTGGCAAATTTACCTTCTAGTTCTCTTATCTTCGCTTGGATCTCATCTCATCTATAGAGTTTTTGAAGGCACCTTGCTTAATATTCAATTGGTCTACATTTTCACTCAAGGCACCTGTTATTTCTTCAAACCGTTCAATTCATCTTTTAACTGGCTCTGTTGTACCTCAAGTTGTGCTGCTAGTTTGCCTTCCAGCTGGCCTTGTTGTAACTATGAATTGGTTAGTTTGTCTTCCAGCTGCCTCAAAGGCTTTTCAAATGTATAGGTCTCTGTGTCCTCACCGTTATCAAAAAGGTACTCACGTAGCCGATTCACTTACCACAAGTTTCTCCAAGTCTCGTTCCTCCAACTTTTGTTTCAGATCTTCCATTCTCAATTCACACAGTCTTTTTTCGCCATTATTTAATTTATTTCAACTGGTAACACAACAGCTTATAGGCTAATTTATATCCATGGTTTCTAGTCCTTAACTATTTGACGTCTGAAGACTGACTGACTGCTGTCACTGCTCGATGCTCCAGAATATACAGAAAAATGCCCATCACAAATGCAGAAAACCGTATGAAAACCAAAAAATAGCTCATCAAACATCAAACACTATTCCACACTTATTTTCAAAATTAAACCATAACACTTATGACTCAGTTAATTTTTAGAACCAGTTGCAAGTTTCAGAATTAGAATTAGAAATCACAAAAACTATGTTTAAGCAAACATAACGAGACATTCAAATAATATTATTGACCTCGATCATTCTAGGATCAAGAAAATGATTGCCCGAAGACGAGATCATATTCGTATTGAGGAGTTATTACATATTATAGCGTTTTAACTTAGTTAAAATTTATAATAACCTGATTAAATAAATATTTTCTATCCTGTCAACATCATGTCATTTACTATTTTAGCAGTCACATGTCATAATGTGATTGTTGTTGGCAGTGAGTGTTTTTAATATTAGTGAACTTTTTTGTTTTATTTATTGTACTGTAATTGTAATATTCACAAATTCCCTGAATTCAGTTTAAGAGTACGTCACAAACTATTTTTTTTAATTTGACCAAAAGATCATTAGAACATATGATGATATAATAGACGTCCTAAATAATCCAAGAATCATTTCAGATTTTCACCTTGGCTATGCTGATTGTACTCACGCTGGCAAAACCATACGGTGAACGCGATAGAGCTATCTACGAAGAAGATCGCCGTAGGCATGGAAACCACTACACAGAAGGCGACGTCAGTTCCGGGGGCCGCAGCGGAGCAGGCAAACCTGATGCTCAAACACAGGGACACGGAAATCATGGTGGTAGTCATCAAGGTGGTTATCAGCAACACGGCTACTAGATGTTCAGACCACCTTTTTTATGCAGATTAAATTAAGATACGATTCGTTCTCTCTTTGACTTCTGTAACTAGAATACAAATTATGTCACCTGACTTGTTTAACTGTCCTGGAACTAGAAATAGTTTTTTAAATATAAATATATTATAAATAAAAATTTTGATAATTTCTGTACTGGATCCTACATGACGAGCTGAGACGATATTGGAACTACTCGGAGCAATTTTGTAAAACTTTGGAGTACTTTTCCAGTATGATGTTGATTTTTGATATTTTCTAGTTTTAAAACTGCTACTCATTAATCATTCATTATTTATATTCGTTACTCCGATTACTAGTGATTTTTGTATTAGTTACATAAATCCATTTCCATGTTTTAAGAAACTGATTAAAGTATCATTTGGTTGGTTAACTCAAAATTTAATTTGTAAAATATTTTTTTCACTGTTTTGTCTAGTTCCAATATACTATTCTCGTGAACAATTGAAGAGGAAGAAAGAGTTCTTTATTTGTATTTAGAGTAGGCGATGCAACATATGAATTTCAATGAGATTTGAATACAATCCCTGTTTAGAGGTGAGCCAAGCCAAATAATGACATACGCTGGGCGTAAAGACACTCCAGTGTTTGTCTGGCTGTCTGTATTTTTAAGTGGATGGCTCGGTGGCAGCATATATATAATATATAATGCCGGGGTTGTTCGGCACAACACATACAGAAATATTTCTTTAGATGACTGAGACTAATATTTAGAATGTTTACTCTATCGACCGACAACAAACGAAAGAGTTTTAAACTTGCCTATCTTTTATTTCGGTAAGGTATAAATTATTTGAGGAATAGTGTTGGAGGTGGCCTTTAAAATATTTGAATAACCTTGTTATACTGAAAAATATTGCTTTTCAGTTTCATGCAAACATATGAACAGCAGAGTTGATGTACTTAAGTCTATTTCCTGGCAAAGTTACAAGAGGCGCTATTTTGACCGACTGTTCCTTTGTGTTTCTAAGAACCAATAATTCTTGACAAACGTATTTTTTGCTACCGCATCTATAAATTGAATGAGACCACAAATAATATAATTTGGACTCAGTAAAATAGTGAAGGATTCAAGGAATATCTTATGAAGTTCACATTTTTATGAATGCAACAAAAATGTGGTACTTTAGTTGTTCACTTGTTCCTATTATTTTTTGTAGATAAGACACGTAGGTTATTCCGCAACAATTATGGCACACAACTGTTTTAGCATAGGATCAACTGACTAGACAGAATTTCCTCATTGTAAATCATGCTAGTGTGAAATTATGAAGAGAATTGTAAGTAAATATTCATTATTTTTATCCTCTTTTTGTTCCCATGCCAATACTTCCATATATTTCAATAGATATGCCTATACAATATATACCAAGTATACTTTTGGGGATTTTGTTTGAAATTTGGCAGTATGGTTCACTGTAACATTCCAATAATTTTCAACCTCTGAACTAAATTCTGCTAATGCTATTTTTAAATATATGCAACCTTCATTTTCAACCTTATCTCGAACTGTCCTGCAAAAGGAAATAAACTTTCCGAAAGCTTCACAATTCAAGAAAGAGTTTTCTTATCTCGTCCTATGCTAGAGTCCCGCTAATTAAACTTTTGTTGCAAGTTAGTTAGTCGCGACTAATGCACGAAATATGGTTCAACCAAAAATGCACAATAGTCCATAATTTAAAAAAATCTATTTCTCGCCAACAAAATAGATGTATGAACCGAACCGAATCGAATTACATCTAGTAAAAGACTGTGACTGACTGACTGGAAAAACTGATGATTTCATTAAAATAAAGCAAATAGGCTAAGCTAAGCAAATATATAGAGTATAATACATTGACCTCTTCTTGATCCTAGTCTTCTTTTCAGTGGCAGTTAAAACTTTTTTCAATATACTAGCAAAGGTCAGCGTTATATTGGTACATTGTAAAACAGGAATTTTTGGGGAGGATAGTAGTAAGGTTAAGGATGGAATAAAGATGATAATCTTCCAATTTATCTGTGTAGAAGAGGCACGTGTATAGCAAAAACTAATCGATTTTTTGAAAAATAGGCTGCAACTTAAATTATATCATAGCTTATATATATCTTTAAATTCTGAATTTAACAACTGCAGTTTTTTGTGATGTTTCACTGAAGTGCTGAGTATGGACTTCATTTCATTTCATCAATCGAAACAATACTGTGGTGCAATGACCCAATTTTGGCAAAAGGTATTTGATTTTCCCAATCATTGATAATGTATAGTAGTGTATCTAAATTGAACTTTATCTGAAGTAGTGTACCAAAATAGGTAAAATAATAACTTGTTCCTTTGCATTTCCTCCAAGGTTTGTTGTATCATTTCTTGGTTATGGACCATAAGGGTGAATCTTTTATTAGGTATTATTTTATTATCTGTTCCTGATTTTTCTGTAACTTTTCAATGGCCTGGTATTTTTAGCATCATCATAATCTAAATTTGATTATTCCAGAATGGATAAATTGATCCTAATTTATTTTTTAAATTGGACATTGCGTACACAATATCCTGTTCAATATCTGCCAGATGTGTTTCTGGTATAAATCTTAAATTGTACTTGTTATATTCAGTATATCTTTTGTAATTCTGAGCTTAACGAGCTTACTTCTTTACTTATTGATTCGAAATCTACTTACAGCAAAAATAGTTGTATTCAAGCTTGGTGACCTTGACTGTGGTCTGAGTCGTCTGTTGTATTGTCAGATGAAGTATCATCTTGTAACACATTTCTAGTTACTTTCCGCTCCAAATGTATGAAGTGATTATAGCCAGAAACTGCGTAAGGCATTAAGACTGTAACATTTTTCTTTGGATATTGTAACGTAAGGGCTTTTAATTATTCAGTTATAGTAGAGTGAAATCTTTCAATAGGCGAGTTGCTGTTTGATTTTTTTGAGCGGTGTGATGTAACTTTATTCGATGGAGCTTTGCAAATTGTTTTTCTCATGAATTGTTAAATACTGTACCCGTCAGCTACAATTTGGATGGGTAAACCATGAAATGACATGAACTTGATTAAATTATCTATTACTGAAACACCATCTGCTGAATCAATTGGGAAAGCTTGGGCGTATTTGGAAAAGTTATCAGTTGAAATTTCTTACTATTTTGATAAACATCTGAATGAATAATTTGGCATTTTAGGAGTTGGGGTTAGGAGGATGTCGTTTATATTCACCTCGCTGGCAAATATCGCATGAATTAATATATAATTTCATTATGTATATGTGGCCAATAATAGTTACTTTTAATTTGGTTAATAGTTTCAATGATAACTCGGTGATTTGATTTTTTAATGATTATACCTCATTATTTCCTCTTGTCTCGAATTTTCTGTAGCTTTTCCAACTTTTTATTGCACTTTACCAATTTAAATGCGGAATTCATCTTCAAAGTAGAATCCTAGAATGCATACGTACTTTTTGGTTGACCATAATCTTTCAAAAACGTGATAATAGGCGTTAGGTCATTATTGCCTGTATAAAAATTTTTCAGGATCCCAGAGATTTCGAAGAGTGAATTTTCTAGGTAGGCTAGCTAAATTCATTGATTGCATTTTCTACGGGGTTAATTTTTTGTACAGGGCTCTCGTCATCTAAATGAACTGTTAGGTACGTCTTCAATTCTTTCACCTAATTCTTGCAAATCGCGGACCAATGGACCTCCATCTATATTGTTTTCGACTGGAGTTCGATCTTTATTGAAGGTTCGCATGTATTCAAAAAATGCAGAATCAATTTCAGATTCGGAATTTTGAGCTTGAGAAGTAGATGGATGAGGTTCAATTTCGTTCGCATTAATTTGGATTCGTGAAAGCGAGTCAGCATTATTGTTTTATTTTCCTTTTTCGTAAACAACTTCATATTCAAATTCAGACAATTTTAGACGTCATCTTTGTAATCGAGAATTCGATTCTTTCAAAGACATAAGACTGACTGTAAAAACTTATGATTTCATTTATATGAAGCAGAGCAGAGCTAAGCAAAGATATAGAGTATAATACATTGACAATAATATAGGCTTTATTATTTGCTTTAATTTGACTATAAGGTGAATTTATGCTAAAGCTTTTTTGTTTATAAGTCCGCCAACACATTATTTTGAGATAGATAAATAGCTTTTCATCGCCTTTATCGAGTAATGTCTACAAAAATGTATCAGTGGGATTTCTATTGACGGATATTAATTTTTAAGGTGCAAGGAATCGTTCTCATAGTGCTTCTTAAGCTACCGATCACAGAAACTCATGCGATAGAGGAAAATAATGAAATTCGAACAGATATCACTCCAATTCAGTCTCATACCGAATATGTTGCGAATGATGCTTTGACTAAACTACAGAAACAACAACAGGAAATCAGTGAACATATCAAAGGTAAAGTGACAACTTGTTTTTATGGCTGGCCATATCCAGTAAATCCCTGTCCTCGGATTGAAGGTTTCCATATGACTTGGAGATTTTGATTTGAATTGTTTTCTTTCTGACTAATTATATTTGAAAATGAAATAAACTATTGTAATCGGAAATTATTTTGGTTTATAGAAAATAACCTATTTACTCCATTCAAGATTATATCATTATATTATATATTTATGCTATGGGGGCAGTCAGTGACGTATTGAACGGGGCTGTGGGGTTATAGCATGTTTTTTTTTTGGGTTGAAAAGAGAAACAACAGTGCAAGGATAACTGCTAAAACTCTCCTCGTAGCTCCTGGTTTATATAACCCATCCTGAAACTGCGTTAGTAGCATTACTTTAGGATGAACCCCAGTTTTAGGTACCGCACCACTGGGTGCCTACGCCTAGAGCGAGTCCGCTTCTCCTCTCTCGGTCCAGCGATGTTGGGCATCATCCTGCTGAGTCCATCCAGTAGCTTGGACCCATGTAGCATGAAACTGCGGAGATGCTCATTGGAGCAGAGCCGAGAATCAATCCAGATACTGAGGTATCTGGCGCTCGGACTGCTCATAACCACCGTACCTGGGATGTTCACTATAAAGATTCAGTGAGGTCCTTTGCCGCTAACAGAAAAATTTATTCATTTGGCTATAATAGAGATAAATACATTTATTTAACAAGTGATTCGGTATTACAGAGTTGTATCGTGTTACACTGCATTAAGTAAGTGGACTACTAATACTAATTAGAAAAATTATAATCAAAAATTTGTCGCCAGTGGGGATCGAACCCACACCCTCCTGCATTCTAGGCAGGCGCCTTACCGATGGGCCATGATGACCTAGTCAGACAGAACGGCAAATATGCTTTAGAAGGTGATTAGATGTTTTTACTCTATCATCACTTTTTCCTCAATCCTTTACTACGTTGTGTGTAGTTCTAGTTAATTACTTCAAGAGCCTTGATTTGATACCTCATTTAACTCAGGATATCATGAATGCATTACATCAACCACCAAATGTGAGACCACAGGCTTGTTTGTCACAGCACCGTAAATGCTCGTAAACAGTTAGTGCCACCATATGAGAAGAACCATTCTTAGGAGTTGATCTGCTTTACATTACACTAGATATTTAATTGAATTGCTCTTGGTTATAACACTTTCCCTTTTCCCACTGTTGGAATTGTCTACAAAGGAACACAGTCAGCTAATATACTCCCAGATACCCCTTCGTAGATACTCGGCCTTCTCCAATAGCTTAATTCGACTTGATTTGACCTCAGTTGTTCTGTTATAATTTTTGTCTCCTGGATGAATGGAACTATTAACTAAATGGGTTAACATCAGATTCAATCTCTCCCGTTCTCATTTTTGCTTGATTTTCTCGTTCCTATAATCTCTTCACACACCGCTGTTCCATATATTCCAGTAATTTTGGAGGGTTATCAGATTTATAGATCAGAAACATAGAAGTACCTTCAATATACTCATGATTTCCTTGGTTCCCATTAGGTTAGGAGTGAACTTCTCCGTAGCTAGTCATTTTAAGTTTAAATTGTGAAAGTGAAATCACTTTTTTATGTAGAGAAGAAAAATTATGCGACGTCTATTATCAGCATGTAGGACCACAGTTTTGGCACTACTGTTATCTTTGTAATTTGTAAAATGCAAATTAAATAAATTCCTCCTCCATCATGATTTGCTAAGACAGGTTTTTTGTACAAAACACGATCGGGATAGTAAGAACGCTTGGACACAGCCACATGCAAAGCGATCAGATATTTGATATTTTTCTGTTATACTAGTGTGAGACTGGTATCATTGGCAGAAATATTGAACAACAAATGTATATGAACAACAACTGAAAATAGAGTGCATACGCTATATAGATTGAGGAATTATACTCAATCTATACACAATATTAAATTTCACATGTTTGGAGTACAGCATCTTGGGCCTCAGAAAAAATGAACTAAAAAAGCGGACAAAGGTAGTACTGGATTATATCTTCTAGGTCGAGAAAGTAAACTATCCAAGTTTTACACAAGATATTGGAATAGACTCAAACGTCTCTGGAGGCTCAGGGGGTTCCACATTGGACAAATTGGTATGTAGAGTTTGATTTTTAAGAACACAGTATTACAGAATCATGTGGTTATATTCAAGCAATGCACACACACGCACTCCAAAGCGTTGTTGCGAGATACATCAAAAGCTCAGAAAAAACTTGTAATTAGGACCTATAAAACTTGCCTAATTTTAGCATATTTCACTTAAAGGCTTTTTTCAAAGTAAAGAAATTTAATTTATAGATTTTATTTAATTTATTCCTTTTTGCATGATATCGATTATCATAAATAAGTTTTTATTGTACTATCCAAGCATACCGCTTGCTCCTAACTATCATCATGTACATGTATATAAATTAACTTTCAATTCTTCCCCTTTATTATTTTACTTGAGCAAAGAACATCAGTTCAGACTAGAAATAATATTGACACGATTCTCTTGGTTAATGAAAATTAAGCGGTTGTATATTTTACATTAAACGGTTGGCTTTTTGGATACCAGTATGAATAAAATAGATTATATAATAATAATAATGGTTATTGTTTTATTATTTGAAATTTTTAATCTTTTTATTTTGTTTTGTGCGACGTATGTCAGAATAGACATTCCGATGTGGAACAATGAAACGTTCGAACACTTTAACTGAAGCATGTTTTCTTTGTGATTGTGATATGTTGAGATTAGAAAATTATACCAATTAGCAAACATGGTTCAAGAAACAATAATTTAAAAAAGTCACGACACTGCATACTTTCTTTACATTTATATGATATTTTTTTACAGGAAATGCCAATCCACATGATGGACTAACAATAGTGGTGAATTTTAATGGGCCTGGACAAGCTACAAAGTCCACACCTCGAAACAGTGGCAAACATTTTAATGATATACAAATAGCCGAAAAACCCATTGATTTCAGAAGTGACATTGAAGCTGTTAAGAGTACTGCAATTACCAAAACTGCCACTGTCCCTACTGAAAAACAAATAATTTCTAACCCAGCAAAATATTTGGATGTAGATAGCAATATTGGAACAACGTTAAAAGGATATAAAAAAATCTTCTCCTCAGATTCTTCCCACTCATCTTCCGCAGGAGATCTTGAGTCACCAAAGTCGGATGACGCTATGATAGTATTTGACTTACTAGATTTCGAACTGGGAAAAAATAGTACTGGAAGGCCTAAAAAACAAAGGCAAATAGAAAGCACGACAGAGACAATTACTACTCAAACAACACAAATGGTTGCAGCCAAGGAGACTTCAATAACAGATGAACAGATCTTAAAATACACTACAAATACACCATCTTCTGCAACTCAAATCCCATTATCGCTATACTCCATCGAACCACCCCAACTTCAAAGTTCTGATTCCCTTGTTGAACTTCCATTATCACAACTGACTGTGAAGCACCTTCCTTCATCAACACTGTCCAATGCTTCTTCAGTGCCTACAACGTTACCACCAATAGTTTCTTCTGCGATATCCCCAGTGATACAACCCTCAGTACCACCAGTGGCTCTTCCATCAGTATCTCCTGTAATTTCTCTTTTAGTAACTACGGTCGTTCCAACATTGAAAGGAACATTAGATGTGGATACAAATGTTTCATCTGAAGCAAAAGAAGATAGTAAATTATCACAGTTTTTATCCAATTCATCAGATCCCTCCAAGATAGCGGTTACATCAGATGATAAGTTTAGTACCTCTATAGTACCTTCATTTGGTTCATTGAATACTCATCACGAAACATTTGAAAAAACAGAAAAAAATGATGCTACAATTATTCCCTCAGACATTTTAAAAGCATTAGAAAAAAATGTAGAGGTGTCCCAAATTACAAAAAGTGAGAAGCCAAACGCTTTGGTATCATCCCCATCTAATCCACTGGATGCTCACGAAACACTTCAGAAATCAATAGAATATGGTGTAAAATATTCTTCTGGAACAACCAAAGATGATGAATTATTATCCTCAATACCAACTTTGTCTAATTCTTCAGATCTTTCAAGAGCTACAGAAAATACTTCAGAAACAGTAGCAAAAATAACTGCCTCTGGTAGGCACAATCAATTTTACTCAATGCCGTCGTCTTCTTCAGAAACATTGCTACTGTCTCCTACTAACAGGTCATATCCTCCAAAAATTCTAGACCAAACAGTAAAAGTTGGAACAACAATGTTGTCTGGAATTGAAAGTGGTGATGAAATACCCTCTTTGAAATCATTTTTATATATTCCGTTAATTGTTTCCATACCCTTAGAAAATATAGATGAAGCAGAAGCTAAAATCATTCCTCCAACAACAAAAGGTGAGGTGCTCAGTCCTTCTGTATCACCTTCACCTGATCTATCAAATATTTTGTCTAGTCTTTCAGATCCTTCCAAAGCGTTTATCAAAACAATTGATATCACGAAACAGCTTTTATCTGAAAATATAGAGGGTAATATATCAACACCTTTTCGTTATCCATTAGACCCTTTGAATCTTTTTAAACAACCAATGGAAGATGGTGCTATACTCTTGTCTGACGCGACAACAGATGATCCAATCACTTCACTTGTACCAACTTTTCCTGATATATTTGGTCCTTTAAACGCGTTTAACCAATCAAAGCAAGGAAGAGCAAAAAATTTTACCTCAAGTACAAAAGACAGTGAAGCATCATCTTTTTCTGATCCATTAGGAATATCAAAAGCACTTGAAAAGGCGCTGCAAGTTGGAGTAGGAGATAACATTATCTCTAAAACAAGGGATAGTGAATTACCATTCTTGATTCCATCATTGCCTAATGCCACAAATAATGCATCAAAGACGATAGAAAAAACAATAGAACTTGGAGCAAAAATACTGTCTGGCACAGAACAAAATTCTGAACTATTCCAGTCTTTACCTAAACCTGTAGAGTCATCAAGAACTCGTGAAAAGGGCGTAGAAGTTGGTGCTCAGATCATAGCTGAGGCGACAAAGCCTCAAAACAAATTACTCGACAGATCTGATCCAAATACTTTAAGTCAATTTGACGAACTCAAAAAAGCAATGTTGCCTGGTACAATAATGTTATTCCCTCCGTTATCAATAGAAATACATATGAGAAATGAACCTGGAACAAAGAATAAAGAAAAACTCACTGATAGTTCAAATGGAATCACATTATTTTCGAAAAAATCTGACAATAAAGAAACTCTCAACATTGCACCATCGAAAAACTCTGATCACATCAAAATGGATGACAAATCTCCTACTCATAATCAAATTGAATATGAGAATCCTATAAATAATAACAAAATCAAAAAAGACAAAGAAGTATCATCAAACAATGAAGTGCCTATCGATACTACAGAAGGGAAAAAGAATAAGGTTGACGAGGATGATTTGATAGATAGAAATAGGGATTCTTATGACAAGACAAAACATGAAGTAGATACTGTTCGTGGAGAACATACAAGAAATAAATCTGAAGAAATATCGATACCTGCCGGTATAAAAACGTTTTCTCCCGAATCTCTAGATCACTTGAATATAGGTAAAGAAGTTTCCAAAATCTCATCCAATCATCTCTCAGTGAGTCCATCAGAAATACCAGCAACTGGTATACTTCCTGTGTCGTCGGTATCAGATAGGCGAATTGATGGAACTGCAAGGGCTCTTGAAATAGATCCTAGTACAATGCTGCCAGTTACACAAACACCTATTCCGATACCTCATCTGCCACTCAATCCGCTCAAGGCAGATGTAGCGATGAGTAAGTCAGCAAAGCCTTTTGACACAGATGTTAAGGCACGATTATCCCAAGTTCCACTAAATGCTCTCGAAGCAGGTTTAGCGATAATAGACTCACCAAAGGCTCTGGTAACAGGTGCTGAATCAGTATCATCATCAAATGTACCACCAAACAGAATACCACCACCTATTATGGTACCTCATGTGCCACTAAATCCACTAGAACCAGGTGGGGCGATAGCTGTATCAGTAAAGTTTCTTGAAACGGGTGCTAAAACACTATCATCAAAAAATCAAATCATACCATCAAGTGGAATTCTACCACCTGTTGGAATACCTCCTCTGCCACTGAATCCACTTGAAGCTGGTATATCGATAGCAGGGGCTCTAAAAACAGGTGCTGATGTACTAAAGTCTCAAGTTCCAAATGTGCCACCTATTGGAATGCCATCACCTACTTGGATACCACATGCGTTACTGAATCCGCTCGAAACAGATGGAGCAATATCTGAATCAGCAAAGTTGCTTGAAACAGGTGCTAAAGCACTATCCTTCCAAAATCAAATTATACCATCAAGCGGAATTCCACCACCTGTTGGAATACCTCCTCTGCCACTGAATCCACTTGAAGCTGGTATATCGATAGCAGGGGCTCTAAAAACAGGTGCTGATGTACTAAAGTCTCAAGTTTCAAATGTGCCACCTATTGGGATGCCATCACCTACTTGGATACCACATGCGTTACTGAATCCGCTCGAAACAGATGGAGCGATATCTGAATCAGCAAAGTTGCTTGAAACAGGTGCTAAAGCACTATCATCAAAAAATCAAATCATACCATCAAGTGGAATTCCACCACCTGTTGGAATACCTCCTCTGCCACTGAATCCACTTGAAGCTGGTATATCGATAGCAGGGGCTCTAAAAACAGGTGCTGATGTACTAAAGTCTCAAGTTCCAAATGTGCCACCTATTGGAATGCCATCACCTACTTGGATACCACATGCGTTACTGAATCCGCTCGAAACAGATGGAGCAATATCTGAATCAGCAAAGTTGCTTGAAACGGGTGCTAAAACACTATCATCAAAAAATCAAATCATACCATCAAGTGGAATTCCACCACCTGTTGGAATACCTCCTCTGCCACTGAATCCACTTGAAGCTGGTATATCGATAGCAGGGGCTCTAAAAACAGGTGCTGATGTACTAAAGTCTCAAGTTCCAAATGTGCCACCTATTAGAATGCCATCACCTACTTGGATACCACATGCGTTACTGAATCCGCTCGAAACAGATGGAGCAATATCTGAATCAGCAAAGTTGCTTGAAACAGGTGCTAAAGCACTATCCTTCCAAAATCAAATTATACCATCAAGCGGAATTCCACCACCTGTTGGAATACCTCCTCTGCCACTGAATCCACTTGAAGCTGGTATATCGATAGCAGGGGCTCTAAAAACAGGTGCTGATGTACTAAAGTCTCAAGTTTCAAATGTGCCACCTATTGGAATGCCATCACCTACTTGGATACCACATGCGTTACTGAATCCGCTCGAAACAGATGGAGCGATATCTGAATCAGCAAAGTTGTTTGAAACAGGTGCTAAAGCACTATCTTTCCAAAATCCAATTATACCAGCAACTGGAACGCCACTACCTATTGCAGTACCTACACTGAATCTACTAAAACCAGGTGTAGCGATAGCTGGGCCAGCAAAGGCTCTTAAAACAGATGCTGATGTATTAACATCCCAAGTTCCGAATGTATCACCGAGTGGAATTCCAACACCTACTTGGGTACCACCTGTATTACCAAATGCGCTCGAAACAAATGGAGCGATAGCTGAATCCGCAAAGTTGCTTGGAACAGGTGTTAAAGTACTATCCTCCCAAAATTCAATTTTACCAGTTAGTCCAGAGCCTTCGCTTTTTAGAATATCTCCTGTTCCACTGAATCCACTAGAAGCAGGTGTAGTCATAGCTGAGTCAGCAAAGGCTATTGGAATAGGTACTGAAGCACTATCACCTGAAGTTCCAATTAAACCACCAGATGGAAAACCAACGCTTATCGATATACCTCCGCTGCCACTAAATACTCACGAAGCTGGTGTAGCAATAACAAAGTCAGCAAAAGCTCTTGCAACAGGTCCTGATGCACGATCGTCCCAAGCTCCAAATGTACCACTCGGTGGAACTGAGTCAAATGCTGCTAAAGTGGGTGCTGACTTCCAGGATCAAAGAGTACAATCACTACCATCTTCAGTAGCTCAAAATTCATCGATTATAAACCCATCCTCAACTCATAATCCATCAGAATTTGATCTAAAAATGTCTGTAGTGCCCAATCCTACAGCTACAAAGGACACGATACTAGGATCCAAAAATACTTCTTCAGCATCATTAGAGTCAGATGGAACTGATAATCAAAATCATATTGAGACGAGTGCTGAATTACCAATACATCTGTCTTTAACAAAAAATGTTGACTCACCAATTATACCACCAAGCTCCTCAAAAGTTGCTGAAGCAGTAAATTCCACAGAAGGAAACTCTCAAGCAGCAGTATCAAAAACGTCAAAGCAAAATTCAACAGGAGAAAGTGGAACAGAAGTAACATTACGAACAAGTTCCGAAAAACCAGCACCACCTGTTTTATCTTCAGCACTTACTCCTTCAAAAGCATCACCTGCAAATATGACGATTACAGTTTCACCAGTCACAGCACCTGAAATATCATCTGAGACACATTCAATTAAATCTGAAGAAAGTGCCACTGAAAGTGAAGCTGGAGAACCGACGTCTAAATCATCGATTCCATCATCAATACCTCCTCTAGTTCATCCGAAATCTCAAAGTACTTCGAACTCCATAAGTGTGTCTGGAGTCACAACACCAATGCCTTTAGGAGTTTCGTCTACACAAGCTGAAGGAGCAGCACTGAAACAACATTTTTCAGATTTAGGTATTAAGATATCTGAAATGTCAGAGGTTATAGAAACTGGACCAAAGCTAGCTCGTTCAACATTTTCTGAGGATTCAAAAATATCAGAAGGCCAACCAAGTGAAGAAGCGATTGAAATGGAGAGTTTCGACTTAGCATCAGATTGGAACAGAGATATGCTTGGAAAAAATCCTATTGTATCAGCGTCCTCATCAATAGTTAAGCCAAATTTTGATAGGAAACATAGAGGATCCTTGTATAAAATCCATGATGCTGTTCGTGATAAGTGAAGAAAAATGAAATGAAAGGTATAAATGGTACCACAAAGGTTAAAAAACACCCTTCCATAAATAATTAACTATTGACTTCTCTATGAAGCTTACATTTTGTACTGCTACATAGTTTGAAAATTAACAATATCATACTCAACATATTTCTCCAAGAGACGCTACAAGTGGCGCTGCCCGTTGACATCTTCTAGAAGTCAAGTGATCCTAAAAACTGGGACTTGCCGACACTTGTCGCGAACTTAGATAAATATGTTACTATCACACTATTATCTGTAATCAAATATTTTGAAATATGGTGTTTTAAGAATCGGTATATCTTCTGTAGTAATAAAATTTTGAAATCGTCTTTGTGATAATTATCAATCTCTTCATCTCCGATACCAAGCACAATTTATATATTCCAAATAATTATAGTTCAATATAACACCAAACAAAAAAAAGATGTTGGTAATCAACTCTTATTAATGTTAAAATTATGATGAGACATGAATCAAACCAAAAAAATACTATATAAGAAACAAACATGCCTGTGTTTACTTGTTATTTGTAGTTACTATTTTAGTAACAGATACAAACTCGTTATATGTTCCTGAAGTCTTAAGACATATGTTCTCAATTTTCAGCTTCTATGGAATACAATGTTTGTAATGAGATATTATGGTAACATCATATAAATTAAGTCTAAACATTTTTTTTGTACTAAAGGTATGCTGGTATACTGGAAGACCTAAAACCTCGTTCATTCAGAGTGCCATACTCAGCTTGTATGAATCAGTTCAATTCATAGCCACGGAGTTGCAGAAAATAACCAAATAAAAATATGTTCAAATCAAAATCAAAGTTGGTTGCCAATATTTGCCACGGTTTACGTATATCATGCAGTCCAGCCGTGTTTTGAGAAAGAACCGACGTAGATCCATATTTAGTCAACAATAATGAACCATTCGTCTTATGCACGCTTTCTTATGGTTTGGGTTTGGGTACACATCGTCTTGAGATTTTTCTCGTTTCACAACGTTTCTATTGATATGGTATCCTCAATTGTCTACAGATTAAAGGAGAAGAAAATTGCAAACTTCAGTTGAGATTTCATACTGCAATGATAATACTTCATAATTCTGGTTCCATAAAGATGCAAGCTTCATCATCCCATGTTTCACAAAGATGTCCTGGCTTTTATTTGGTTAGGCGAAAATGCTAAGATCAAATGTTTTGAATAAATCGTTTTAGTACTTCATATATTCCCACTTTAATGCTATAGCACAATACTATGGTTCCGTCATAGCAGATTTATATATTTATTCAGCAAATTTAATTTTATTTGAATTATAATTATTTAACATTAAATATTTGGGAAACCTCTGGTTTTTTTTCACTAACTACATAGGTTTATTATTCACATACATTGTCCAGTAAGTGGATTTTTCTGTTGAGCAATGTTAAACGTATTTTTATATATTGAGTTTTTAACATCAGTGGCCGTCATTCAGTACAACTGCTTCGGTACTACATAAAATGAAAATTTAATTGCTATAGACATTATGGTGGTCAGCTTATTGCAAAACATTCAAATTATAACTGTTACTGGATATTCGAGAGCATTTTTAGCTAACAAATTTTCACCTGTTACCTAACGAAATCCACAATAGTGTGGACTTGGACATCCACCGGGTTCACACTACCATGAAGATATGCAATGTTGGTGCAGTGTGACGGTATCAGTTTTCTATTCGAGATGGATCAACAATACAACTACGTACGTGGTGGTAAAACTCCAAAGAATGAACTTTAACGACTGACCAGCTACCCAGTTGGTTCAGTTGGTCAGAGCGCCCGACATGACATCGGGAGATGCGGGTTCGAATCCTGCACTGGGTCTTCTTTTCGAATTTCTAAATGCGAATTTATGTAATGAACTTTAACTTTAACCAAGATAACGTACAGCATAAATTTAATGAATTTTTTGTGTAAGTGCACCTTAATTGAAGCTACTAGTCCAGCCAAAATATTGATTGAGCTTTTGCTATTCAACGTATTTGTTTTGCAATTGGCCGCAAGAACAAAATCAAACAATTAATTTCCGTTTTTGAATAATAAAAAGCTGGATTTCTTTTTTGTTAATTTTATAGATCTTTGTAGACCAATTTTCTGTATATAATGTCAGAATTTATATTGTTATGTAGAAAAATCGCACATAACTAGTGAGAATAGAAAAGATATCCTGCTTTTTCGGTATCAAAATATTTATATCATGCCTCTTATAGAGCGCCCCATATCATAGAGATGTTCTTCTCAGGTACGGCTTCCGACAACACTGATAAATTCATCACAAAGATACCTACCCAGTCTAGTGCTGCAGACGGTTTGGGGATAATACCACCACAAAGTAATGAGATCAGGAAAATCAACACCAAAGAGAGAGGTATTTTTTATTACTAGCCTTTTATTGAATTTTGAAGCAGACACCTTAAACCGATTGAGCTGAAATATTATATACACGTTTCGTTTGGATAACAATGCATGGTTAGCTTTGTGACATGATTCCAAATGCAACATGGAAATACAACCAATATGGCGGACTAGTTATTTTTAATGGTAAAAATATTAGCTCTCCTTATATGATGTAGGTCTAGTAACTGTAGGATCTTCAGTCCAGTGTTAAAATCATGTATTTCGTTTATTTTACTGGTACCAAGTATAACTACTTCAGCCATTGAACTGAAACAGAATAGAATGATTTCAATTTTATGTGGTCTTGGTTTTTGAGTATGAGATGCAATGTTATATCCTAACCAAACGTGGCTGGTGTATTTTTTATTAATGTTACTTAATTGATATTTTATAGGTGCCGCGGGGAGAGGGATGAAGGCAAGTGAAAAGCCACAAGTGAATCCAAGTAACTTCAAGAAAAGGTGTTATCGTGTAAGATACCGTGAAGACCAATTAAAAGGCGGGAATCTGAACAGCAACACCGCAAAAGCCTCACAAGACAAAACAAATGTCAACGGAAGCAGAGCAAATGTCAAAAGGCTAGGAAACAGGACACGCATCATTTGTAACAGATATGTTAATAAGGGGATTGGTAACACAGGACGTCCTAATCAGCAACAAGGTAGAAAAGTACCATATACGGATACACTTAAAACACAAAATGTTGGAACTTTGAGAGGTTCAGGTATCCCATTTGGGATAGATTCAGTATCTACAAAAAAAGAGCCAATTGGAGATAGTGAAATGAAGGAAATCAGTGAGATGGAAGATCCACATATTGAAGTTTTCATTGAAACCAATGATAGCGATGAAACTCAAGCAATTCCTGAGCGAAATTCTGAACAGATCTTTGAGACGATTAGTAGTGTAGCACCAATAGCAGAAAAAAAAGGATCATGGAATTTTGATCCTGAGTCAAGAAAAAAAATATATACGGATGAAATAACTCCATTAATGTTTGAAAACAATGATAAATCTGGTCAAAGTAATCTTAATTCTATGAGTCCAAAAGACGGAGAGGATGAAAAAGTGACCTACAACCGAGGTCCATCGCGATCTCCAGAAAATGTCGATGATCCAGTTATACTTCCTATTGTGAAACTTAAACAATATCCAAAACTTCAAAATTCCAATGCACTCAATACTAAAGGTAATAAAGATATCCAAAACCCTGAATATTCTGATACCAAGTCATTAACAGTGATATCAAAAGACAAAAACGGCTTAACAATTGTAAACGAAGAACCCTCATACAAAAGTGAAGTAGACCAACTTATGATTTTCTCAAACATAAGCCATATTCCGGAAAGTAAACCAATCACAGTAAAATCCACATCAGACATACAGTCCATATTTCAAACTGATGAAAGCAAAGATAAAGGTAAGCTTATTGGAGGTACACCAAGACCAATTTTCCAGAATGGTAGTATGAAAGTCAATAGACCTGAAAATATACCAGGAAACAAAGCAACTCACTTTAAAGAGACAGGTGCTACTCCTGGCCGAACGCCATTGAGAACGGAAAGTAGACTAGAAAAGGTCAGCGATATTGGATCAAAAAAAACTCCAGCTGATGAGATAGGCTCTATGGGGTCTATATCTAATCCGTTAATTAAAGGGGAAAAAATCGAACCAGTTGGACAGTTGTACAAAAACCAAAAACTAGATATTTCTGAGTCTCCTTTTAACCCTACAATGTATGAGACTATTGCAAGAACTACACCAGTTACTAAACAGGTTCTGGACGATGAAGAAATATTAGATAAACTGAACAGTAACAAATCCACTTCAAGTGGTGGAAGTCCGGGCGCTGTAGAAGATGGACGTATGCTAGATGAACCTGGAGATACAAACATAAATGACCAAGACAGCAACATCGGTTACAGAACAGATGAACTGAGATCTAAAAATCAAACTTCAAAAAAAGGTTCATCAGACCAGAAATATCATAATGATGAAAATGTTGCAAGTGATACACCTGATGCGAAAAAATTCCTTGACAACGCACAAGAATCAGCTGTATTGAACATTAAAGAATCAGATGAGCCTGTAAACCAATCCTGGATGCTTTCCACTTCTAAACAAAAGTCTCCTAATAACAAGAAACCAGTGAGATTCAATGAATCAGCTGCAGGAAAAAACATCTTTAAAGATACCGGTAATGATGTAACTGTGAAATCAAATATACCGCATGCCAACAATGTACAAATGCCAAGTAAATCCACAAAGACTAATGGAACATCTGTACCTAATGCTGCTATAGCAGATGAACGTTTTCTAAACATGCAGGTGGATAAACGTCCAACAGACCATAACAACAGCTTTGTTCACACATTAAATGATCCTGGCATTAGCCGATCCTCAACCACTTTCATTCCTGAACATGAGTTGCCTATTGAGATGGAACCAGTTGGATATCATGAGCCAGCTGCAGGAAAGAACACTTCACCAGATACCAGCAAAGTAAGTCGTGTTCTTGACGACAATATGAAAACACCCTTCCGAGATCAAAATCAGTGGAAATATTATAAAGGTAATCCTACTACTGGTAGAATATCCACAGATAGTGGATGGTCGGCAGATAGTAATAATACACAAGACAGTATTAACAAAAAACCAAATTTAGTGGATCAAAATCATATTCCTCCACATAAAACCAAGCCTACGTCATATGATGTCATCAAACCTGATATACCTACCAAGGGACAATTTCTCAAAAACGCACGAATACCAGGTGTATTGGATAGTACAGCATTCAGTCCAAGTATTAAAAATGTGTATACCTCTGATTCTGCTAAATTAAATGATTATTTGCTATATATACAGAATAATAAAAGTATAACAGACCAAAACAGCAACATTGCTCATAAATCAGACGATCCTGACAGCGAAACCTCGATTGCTTCCTCTGCTGAAAGCGCAGAGACTGATATAGGAAACAATGCACCTATAGCAGATGAACAGGGAAATAAAGGTCCAACAGACCATAACAGCAGCTTTATTCACACATTAAATAAGCCTGGGTACCAAACGTCCACCGCTTTCATCCCTGAACATGAGTTACCTATTAAGGTGAAACCAGTTCGATATCGTGAGCCAGTTGCAGAAAAGAACACCTTACCAGATACCAGCAACGTAGGTCGTGTTCTTGATGATCATATTAAAAAATTCTCTCCAGATCAAAATCAGTGGAAATATGACAAGGGTAGTCCTGCTACCGGTACAGGCCAAAACAGCAACGGTGTTCATAAATCACATGATCCTGATGGTAGAACCTCAATTGCGCCTTCTACTGAATATGCAGAGACTGATGTAGGAAAAAATGAACATGAGTTGCCTAAAAAGACACCTTTTAGATCTCTAGGGTCAGCTGCAGCAAAAAACGTCTCACCGGATACCAGCCACATAAGCCGAGTTCCGAATAACGTTGAGAAAAAACTCACATCAGATCAAAAGCAGCTAGAAGATGATATTGGTGGGATTCCAAGTCTCCCATTATCCGGAGACCTTCGATGGCCCACAGAAAATGTCTTCAAAAATGATTTAAGCAAAATGTCTAATATATCTTATCATGGTCATATACCTACTACCACGATTACAGCTGATATACCTGCAGGAAAACAATTATTCGATAAGAGAAAAAAACCAGGTGAATTGTATAGTAAAGAGTCCTCCCAAACTAATGTAGATAAATATTCTTCTGATGCCGCTATAGCAGATAAACGTTTACTGAATGATCACAGAAATGAAGACATAGATGATCAGAAAATCAGCATAGCTCATGCATCAGGTCAGTCTGGAAGTCGAAACTCAAACACCTCCACTTCTAAATATGCGTTGCCTTTTGTAGCTGAACCAGTTAGGTTTGATGAATCACCCGTGGATAGACATACCGCTCCACACAATGACAACGTACGACGCATTGCAGGTACCATTATGAAAACATCTCCAGAACAAAAAGAGCTGAAAGATCATAGCGGTATTCTTGCTAGTGATGCTATATCTGCAGTCCACGGAAAGCCTGTAGATAAAATTGCAAGTAATTTAAACTTAAAATTGGACATGTCCGATTTTAGTCATATAACTCCACATATTCCGAACTATGCGCTGCATCATAATATACCCGCTGTGGAAGAGCTTCTCGACAACACAAAAATACCGTCTGTATTGAACCCTATATCAAAACTATATTTGACAGATAAACATGGAAAAGAAGGTGCAACATATCAAGACAGCAGTGTCGCTTCCACCTCAGGTGAGCCTCTGAGACGAAACTCAAGCTCTTCTTCTTCTGGCCATGAGTTGCCTATTGGAACAAAAATGGTTGGATACAATGAACCAACTGCAAATAAAATCGCTTTTCCAGATCCCAACCATGACAGTTTGGTTCCAGATAACTTCGAACGAAATGAAAATAAAAATGAGAATGTCAAAAACAGCGATGTTACCCATACAACAGATAAGCCTGGAAGGCAAACTTCAAGCTCTTCCACTACTAAAGCTGGTCTGTCAGTTACAGCAGAACCGATTATTTTTAATGATACAGTTACAGAAAAGGGCAGTTTTGAAGACAAAAGGTGGAACAGTTTTGTTCCAGTTCACTGGAATAAAACAGTCTCACCAGACCAAAAACATAATAATGATCATTCCATTAGTGATGAGTTACCCAGAGATCTCGTAAGTCCGAGAGATTTTATTTCCAGAGATGATGTAGACAAAAAACTGGAACCAGACGTATTTCACAGTAGAAAAGCCGTAGCCACTGATGTAAGTATGAATACTTTTGATGGTGCGGTAACAGATAAACCTACAACCCAAACATTCTATGGTTCCATTCCTCGACCTCATATCTCTATTGAAATAGAATCAAGTGGATTCAATCGTCGAACTGGAGAAATAAGCACTTTTACCAAGACGAGCCACGTAGGTCTCTCTACTAACTACAAGACAACAGTTTTTCCAGCTGAAAATAAACTAGATGATAGTGGCAGACCTGCTAACAAAGCAGCTTCTACAAGACATGGAATAGAAAACCCACAAATGTTAGGTGGCCTGGATAGAACATTACTTGCTCCAACTGATGTAGGTGTGCATGATACTGATACTACTGTACCAAGTGAGCGTATGTTAAATGAAAACAGAAATGGGAATATAAAATACCAAGGCAACAATAACGCTAGTAGTAGAGCTACCACGGTGAATATTCTGCCACCTGACTTGAAGAAAGAAGAATATGGTGAAACTCAAAGTAATCCAAATGCCAGATTACCTGATAAAAATTCTTCTATAAAATCACTGAATTCAACAGGTAAATCTATTCCGAATAAATCATTCCAAGAAAGCAATAACTATGTAACTAAAAGCCATTTGACAAATGATTTAAAGGTCAATGTAAGTGATAAGAAATCGGATGACATAGTTGGCAATATTATAAAGCACACAGACCTAAATGTTAAAGCTGGGTTAGCTGATGAGATACTAAAAAAAATAGATGACTCGCTTAGAGAAAAAAATAGTAGTACAAAATCTGCACAAAGCAATCCAGGCACAGACATCATATTTTCAAAGAACGGAGATACTGATGACAATGTAATGCAGAAAAGTAGTAATTCAAGCTATGGTACAAAATCACCGGAAATCCGAAATAGTTTTGTTAATACCAGCTTCGTACCAAATAACCCAGACAAAATCGATATAAAAATACATAATGAAACAGATAAGAATATTAACAGCGTACCAAAGCAAACTGGTGACGATGGAATATCAAAAATGGCTGGAAAAAAGCTAATCAATGGACAGGAAAGTTCGATAGAAGCAAATTGGGAACCAAATACTCTAGACAAAAGTATCACAAGCGTAAAAGATGTTGGAAATAGTAGTTTAGATACTCCTGCTGCTGGAAATGTTCCTTTAAGCAAAGACCCCTCAAATATAAAGGGTGATCGTGAATTGAATCAAACCATTAGATTGTCAGACCCGAAAACATCTCACCAGTATACCAAAAGTATCGCAACTGCTAATCTGGAAAGAAATATTGGGAATGTGGCAAAGAAAACTGATCCAAATAGTATAGCAAGTTCAGCTGTGCGCGTTGGAGGTAATCCCTCGACATTAAAACCTATCATGGGTATGGCTGATCAAGCTACCAAACAATCTGGTACTACAGCAGAACCATCTACTGAGAAAACTACAATCACAAAGGTTAATGAAGAGGCTACCCCTGATAAAGAAGTATATGGTTTGACAGCTTCACTGAAAGCTACTGCCGGAACCGGTAATTCATATAATCAACAGTCAACTAGCACTAAAGATGCTCCAATTCAAAAGAACGACGGCTTTATAGCTACTGAACGTGCATCTAAAATTCCAAAGAATCTAGTAACAGTAATAAATGGCAAACCATCAGTAGCTATTGCTGTGGATACTAATCGAGACTCCAAGGGTAAAATTAAACACCGCTTTTACATTGTAAACCCTTCTATGATATCAAAACCAACTTCAAATGCAGGAGTCTATAATTCAGGTGATGTAGCTGATGCTTTGAAAGCATATGATGCTATGAATATAGTCATTCATATCCTCAGAAGTAGAAATGGAAGCTCTATCAGCACTGGATCACCAAATTTATCTAAGCAAGAAGGATCTCCTTCAGCAAACGTGAATAATTCTATTATTGGAATTGATGGAGCTGGTAAGCAGTTATCAAGCTCCAAAGAAGCAAGTCAAAAAAATAATGTTGCAATTCATGATATTGATACTTCTAAGAATACTGAAACTGCAACCTTCAAGCCTTTTTCAGGCTCTTCAAATTCTAATGACCATCATTCAAAAGATCAGAAAGAACTATCGGCTAAAATAGGCACAATTCAAAATGCAGTAAATAGAAACGCAGATACTATCAACAGTAGTTTTACTGACACAAAACTAGCAATCAAACCTAACTCTAAAGCAAGTAAGTATGAATTTGAAACTGCAGATCATGCGTATAAACAAGCTACTCTGGTCGATAGAGGAATGGAATCAGAATCATTAATTGATGGTGAATCATCGACTAGGTTAAACACCAATGTCACTGGAAATCGAAAGGTGAAAAGATCAACGCGATCACATGACGATAAGAGGTATGACACATTGTCTTCAAAGTACATAGCTGACGAAGTCGATCATGTTCAACCTGGAATAGGGATCATTCAAAGTAAAGTAAATAGCAGCGCGGTTGCTACAAATAGTGGTCTTACTAAGACTGATATTGCAAGCAAACGTAAATTGAAAGGTAAGGAATATGAATCTGAAACGGCGGAACATGCATATAAACGATCTATTTCAATAGATGAAGGAATCAAAGCTGAATCCTTGAACATTATGAAGTCATTGATTGAGTTAAAAAACAACGTCGCTGGAGATCGAAGGCTGAGAAGATCAACGCGATCAAAAGTCGATAAAAGCGCGGTTACTACAAAGAGTGGTCTTAGTTACAGACAATATGATACATTATCTGAAAAGTATATACCTGATGAAGTAACTCATGTTCAGCCTGGCATAGGTATCATTCAAAAAGAAGGTGGAGGAATTTCTCAAAAAACAAACGATACTAATACCTTAATTCCTGATGCAAAAGACAGAATCGAACAGAAAGTGGAACGCTCGGAATTTTCAAAAGGCGAAGATTCTACAAGTCACAATAATATATCTAGCACTGGTTTCCAGCCTATGAAATCAAACGAGATGGGATGGGCTCCTCAACACCTATTAGCTCAAATCTTGGATGAATACTCATACAAAACAGGTTCACCTCAACACGAAATTGAAGAAACTCTACATATTGCATCGGATAAGAAGCATTCCGAAGAAGTTCCCAATAAATCGTATTCAGCCACTACACATGATGAATCTAACATTGGCATTCAATCCAAGATGTACAATAACCCCGAACTTCCCCCTCCTTCACTGCCCATTAGAATGATCGAAGCCGAAATTAGCAATGAACTTAATGATGCAGATGTTGACACAACTAATTTTTTGATAAAAGGGACTGGAAAACAATTTACGGAATTTGTCGTAAGATACAAACCATCAGAAGGAGGGATTAAAGAATTAGATATATACAACCATGAGAGAAACCCATCAAATAACATCCGCAATAAAGGTACTCTACGAAAACCCAAAAAAGTGCCTGTGGAAGGCAAGGAAGTAACAACAAAAGTTCCAGACGTACCAGGTGAGGAGGTCACAACTGTCATTATACCAACTGTCAAAGAGTTAGTTGTTAATGTAGATGTTGTAAATAATCCCGAATTACCTCCTCCACCACTACCCCTGAGAGATATAATGAAGGGCATTCGAGATGGCAGTTTTGATAATCTTGTTGAAAAGCTGGATAGCGTAACTGACGAAATCGATATATATAATCACGAGTACATATCATCCACGCTTGAACCAAGTACAACATCAAGCCGTGTAGCTAAGAACCTGGAATCCACATAACATTAGTAGAACAAAACTATCATATAATAAAAATACATGGATGATTGTTTGAGATATTGTATAATTAAATTACATAGTTTAGGATATAGTTGTTTTATTTGTGTGGCGATGAAGTAGGTCAAACAGTGTAAAAGGTTGATATTAATTATAAACTTCAATTTGACCATCAGTCCTCTCCAAGATTATCCCTAATTTTTATGAATGTTTCGTGGTACTAGTATCTCTTTTTTATTTTAACTTTGTTAGTTTGACTTCGAGTATACCAGCTCGCACAGCGAATAGTCCAATCAATTTACACAAATCTTGCAAACATTGCTAACAAGTAGTCAAATACCTTGACACAGTATTTCTGATGCAAGTGTATTAGTTGATAGTTGGAATTGTATTTAATAAATATCGAAAAACTAAATAATCTGAAAATTTTAAGGTTTGAAAATTTTCCATTATAAATATTTACAAATCTTACTTCAAATGGATCAACAGCTGTAAAATTCGATCAAAATATTTGAAGACTGATACAACTACACCTGAAATATGGACTCAACATACATGATGCCATTCTTTAAGATGTTAAATAGGGCTTTCCTCATTCAATGAAAATCTATAGACAGGCGCTAAAATGGAAATTGTACAAATTATTCCACGTTTCTAGACAAAAAAATTTAACACGTTTTTTTTTCGGCCTCCACCGCCACTAATCCAAGTTTCAAAATCTACAAAACTCTTTTGGTCTTGTGACAATAGTAACCTAGTGTCAAACTTTTATCAAAATCCGAGAATTACGTTTCAAGTAATAGAAGAGCCACTGATTGCGTAACAGACAGACAGACCAACATAAATGAATCACATGCTTTGTGATGTATCTGACATGCAATATCAGGAAAATACAGTATCTCGAATTTGAAACTATGTCTCGTATACAATCACGCGGGAAGCAAAAAAGTACAACCTTTCAATGGATATCTTATCCATCTAGTATCACGTAAATGCTATTTCATATCTATTCTGGATGGTTACTATTCATAATTAATTCGTTCAGATTGGAGTCATGTGAACAGAACAAGCGGTAATTCCTCAACTATAAAAACTGTTAATCCGTGATGACTCATAAATATCGATTTTGTCACTTGCAAATTCTTCACGGCTACTTTCAAAATGATATACAAGCAACTACCATGTAACTATATACCTACCAGCTCCATGACTATACGAATGAATTAAAGACACACTGAACAAATTTTACCGCACTTACCACTGGACATAAAACGTGATGAATATGAAGTTTCAGTTTTAACCGAATAGATTAAAAACATTATCTTAATAATGCACACATACTTTACAGCAAAATCTCCATTGTTTAACAACCAATTTTCTAACTCATAGGATTAATATAAACAAAATTCATTGTTTATATAAATCACGTTGCATCAAGTTGCAAGACACCAACCATGAAGCTTATAGTGGTAAGTAAATGTAAGTTAAGAACATATCCTCCCGATGAAACAATCTTAAAAGAGGTACAAATAAAAAGCACAGTTTGACTTCAACAAAAGTTAAAACTTTGATTAAACTGGAAAAAGTGATTCGAACCTTTTTGATCTTATTTGGCCAATAAATGGAACTAAAATTCTGAGCAAATGAGCATAATTGACAAACAAGGTTATCGCTTATCTACTTCTCACCACCACCTGATAGATTTTGTAAAACAGACAGAATTACTGATGTGGTAGCCATTTCGGATTGATGAACTATGCTGAAAATATTTATATAATATATGGTTTTCAGATTTATAAGGTATTTTCAGAGGTACCAGGACGTAAATATGGTTGTAAATATGTTAATCATCGAGGTTAGATCTCATTCAGAAACTCAAATGAATGAACCAAATCATTCATTCAATTATTTCTTTATTATTCATTATTCACATATGTTTCTCTATTTCAAAATTACGACCAAATTTGTGATTTCCTTAAAATTCCAACATGATACCGTTGATCAATGGTATATTGGAATTTTAGTAATAACTTTCTCAGTTATAAACCAATTTGAGACGAAATGACATTCCACAACAAATATATCGTTGATTACCCAAATGTAATCAACCAACCTTGTTAAAATGTTTTGTACATTATCGGAATAACCATAACCATCTTAACTACTTTTCAGCCATCAATGTGCGGTTTTTTTTAGTTGAAAAATAATTAAAATCGTGCTTTTACAAGCATTCATTTAACTTGCAATGTATATAATATGCATGTATGGTCTATTCGACTATGTTTGTCCGGTGTAATCTTGCAACTCAATTTTGAAGGAGATATCCTCAGCCGATTAAGCTGAAATTTTGTATACACGTTTAGTTTCGATAACAATGTATAGTTAGCCATGTAGCGTCATTCTAAATCCAACATGGCGGATCACCCAATATGTCGAACTAGTTATTTTTAATGCTCTCCTACAGCATGTGTATCAAATGAAAGGGCTTGCTGAGAAATGGTGATAATAAACCCCCTTGCTCCGATGCATCTGAAATTATATGGTGTTTTGACAACTTCGATTATTATTTACTTAAGGTTGTCAGTTATTTATTGATGTTGTCAATTACTAGTCGTTGTATTAGTGCTAGCAATAGTTTGTGATCTTTGTCGTAAAAATGCTAATTTATCCAAAAGGACAACGGATCGAAATGACTTTTATACTGGGAGAATGCCTTCAAAACTGCCTCCTGGCATCACGAGTTTACGCTGAAAGATTTCCCAACAGAAACCATCCAAATAAGCCAGTATTTGAGAGACTGTTAACGCAATTTAACTGGAAGTGTTCAGTATGAAAAACCCATTGAAATGAAACCTGTGACAGGAATTGAAGAAACTGAATTTGTGGTGATCACCTCTGTAATCGAAAATTCCCATATAAGTCAAAACTAAATTGCGCAAAATATCGACATAAGCCAAGCAAGCGTCTCAAGAATCCTTAAAAAATATAATTACCATCTTTATAAAATTCAGCTTCATCAAGAGCTGTCCGAAGACGATTATGGAAAACGAGTTGAATTTTGTATGTGGGTATAAGAGAAATTTGCAGATAATGAAAAGTTTTTCAACTTAGTTATGTTAACTGATCAATGTACATTTCATAACAATGGAAACACCATATGTGACTTGATAAATAATAATATATAATATATTGTCATAATTCGCTGCGATTCTTAGTTGATTAGTAATTATACGATATATGATGATCTTCGTTTTTTAGGTGTTTTTAGCCATCACTGGCACCCTTGGAAGCACTTTGAGTATGCCAGATCTTTCTCCACTATCAAAAGTGAATGAAATAACTGTACCAGTAAGGAGGATTTTGAATGATGAAAAGTCACATATCCAAAAAATCCCGCTCAAACAGAAAGTCTCAGGCTCTAAGACCCCATCGGGTATATTCGTAGACGAGCGACCTTTAGATATAAACATTGAAGATAGCGATATTCCTCAGAATCATAAAGTGAGGATCAAAAGAAAAAACCCTAGTAAAGCAGAAATCGCTAAACTGCGTAACATGAAGGACAGCTTCGATGACCTGAGACAATTGAAAGATGAAAGACCAGAGCTACCAGATATCAAAGCGGACTTTCAAGATTTGAAAAAGCTGAAAGACGAGAGGCCAGGTATTCAAACAAACTTTGATGAGATAAAAAATCTGAAGGATGAACGGCCAGTTATCAACACCAACTTTGAGGAGTTGAAACAACTCAAAGATGAAAAACTTCAGCTACCAAACATAGGAAGTGACAGTTATATTTCCAGCGTCCCAAAATCGTTATACAAAAGAAAAGCACCTAGTAAAGCCGAGATTGCTCGCTTGAGAAATATGAAAGACAGTTTTGATGACCTGAGGAATCTAAAAGATGAAAGACCAGAGCTACCAGATATCAGAACGGACTTTGAAGATTTGAAAAAGTTGAAAGACGAGAGGCCAGGTATTCAAACAAACTTTGATGAGATAAAAAATCTGAAGGATGAAAGACCAGTTATCAACACCAACTTTGAGGAGTTGAAACAACTCAAAGATAAAAAACTACAGCTACCAAACATAGGAAGTGATAGTTATATTTCCAGCATCCCAAAATCGTTATACAAAAGAAAAGCACCTAGTAAAGCCGAGATTGCTCGTTTGAGAAATATGAAAGACAGTTTTGATGACCTGAGGAATCTAAAAGATGAAAGACCAGAGCTACCAGATATCAGAACGGACTTTGAAGATTTGAAAAAGTTGAAAGACGAGAGGCCAGGTATTCAAACAAACTTTGATGGGTTAAAAAATCTGAAGGATGAAAGACCAGTTATCAACACCAACTTTGAGGAGTTGAAACAACTCAAAGATCAAAAACTACAGCTATCAAACATAGGAAGTGACAGTTATATTTCCAGCGTCCCAAAATCGTTATACAAAAGAAAAGCACCTAGTAAAGCCGAGATTGCTCGCTTGAGAAATATGAAAGACAGTTTTGATGACCTGAGGAATCTAAAAGATGAAAGACCAGAGCTACCAGATATCAGAACGGACTTTGAAGATTTGAAAAAGTTGAAAGACGAGAGGCCAGGTATTCAAACAAACTTTGATGGGTTAAAAAATCTGAAGGATGAAAGACCAGTTATCAACACCAACTTTGAGGAGTTGAAACAACTCAAAGATAAAAAACCACAGCTACCAAACATAGGAAGTGACAGTTATATTTCCAGCGTCCCAAAATCTTTATACAAAAGAAAAGCACCTAGTAAAGCCGAGATTGCTCGCTTGAGAAATATGAAAGACAGTTTTGATGACCTGAGGAATCTAAAAGATGAAAGACCAGAGCTACCAGATATCAGAACGGACTTTGAAGATTTGAAAAAGTTGAAAGATGAGAGGCCAGGTATTCAAACAAACTTTGATGGGTTAAAAAATCTGAAGGATGAAAGACCAGTTATCAACACCAACTTTGAGGAGTTGAAACAACTCAAAGATGAAAAACTACAGCTACCAAACATAGGAAGTGATAGTTATATTTCCAGCGTCCCAAAATCGTTATACAAAAGAAAAGCACCTAGTAAAGCCGAGATTGCTCGCTTGAGAAATATGAAAGACAGTTTTGATGACCTGAGGAATCTGAAAGATGAAAGACCAGTGCTACCAGATATCAGAACCGACTTTGAAGATCTGAAAAAGCTGAAAGATGACAGGCCACAGATACATGTTGATACCGACGAAATTTCTCGTATTGGAAAGATCCGAATAGAAAGAAGTACATCCAATACACCAGATTTATCGCCACTTTCAATTCTCAGAGAAGAAAAACCTAAAGTGCCACAGATAAATGTTGATACTGATGAAACTACTCGTGTTGAGAAGATCCGAATAGAAAGAAGTGCTTCCAATAAACCAGATTTATCTCCACTTTCAATTCTTAGAGAAGAGAAACCTAAGGTGCCAGAAATAATTGTTGATACCGACCAAACCTCTCGTATTAAGCCGATTCGAATTGAACGAAGTACTTCCAATACACCAGATTTATCTCCACTTTCAATTCTCAGAGAAGAAAAACCTAGAGTGCCACAGATAAATGTTGATACTGATGAAACTACTCGTGTTGAGAAGATCCGAATAGAAAGAAGTGCTTCCAATAAACCAGATTTATCTCCACTTTCAATTCTTAGAGAAGAGAAACCTAAGGTGCCAGAAATAATTGTTGATACCGACCAAACCTCTCGTATTAAGCCGATTCGAATTGAACGAAGTACTTCCAATACACCAGATTTATCTCCACTTTCAATTCTCAGAGAAGAAAAACCTAGAGTGCCACAGATAAATGTTGATACTGATGAAACTACTCGTGTTGAGAAGATCCGAATAGAAAGAAGTGATTCCAATAAACCAGATTTATCTCCACTTTCAATTCTCAGAGAAGAAAAACCTAGAGTGCCACAGATAAATGTTGATACTGATGAAACTACTCGTGTTGAGAAGATCCGAATAGAAAGAAGTGCTTCCAATAAACCAGATTTATCTCCACTTTCAATTCTCAGAGAAGAAAAACCTAAAGTGCCACAGATAAATGTTGATACTGATGAAACTACTCGTGTTGAGAAGATCCGAATAGAAAGAAGTGCTTCCAATAAACCAGATTTATCTCCACTTTCAATTCTTAGAGAAGAGAAACCTAAGGTGCCAGAAATAATTGTTGATACCGACCAAACCTCTCGTATTAAGCCGATTCGAATTGAACGAAGTACTTCCAATACACCAGATTTATCTCCACTTTCAATTCTCAGAGAAGAAAAACCTAGAGTGCCACAGATAAATGTTGATACTGATGAAACTACTCGTGTTGAGAAGATCCGAATAGAAAGAAGTGCTTCCAATAAACCAGATTTATCTCCACTTTCAATTCTCAGAGAAGAAAAACCTAAAGTGCCACAAATAAATGTTGATACTGATGAAACTACTCGTGTTGAGAAGATCCGAATAGGAAGAAGTGATTCCAATAAACCAGATTTATCTCCACTTTCAATTCTCAGAGAAGAAAAACCTAGAGTGCCACAGATAAATGTTGATACTGATGAAACTACTCGTGTTGAGAAGATCCGAATAGAAGGAAGTGATTCCAATAAACCAGATTTATCTCCACTTTCAATTCTCAGAGAAGAAAAACCTAGAGTGCCACAAATAAATGTTGATACTGATGAAACTACTCGTGTTGAGAAGATCCGAATAGAAAGAAGTGATTCCAATAAACCAGATTTATCTCCACTTTCAATTCTCAGAGAAGAAAAACCTAGAGTGCCACAGATAAATGTTGATACTGATGAAACTACTCGTGTTGAGAAGATCCGAATAGAAAGAAGTGATTCCAATAAACCAGATTTATCACCACTTTCAATTCTCAGAGAAGAAAAATCTAGAGTGCCACAGATAAATATTGATACCGATGAAACTTCTCGTATTGAGAAGATTCGAATCGAAAGAAGTGCTTCCAATGAACCAGATTTATCTCCACTAACAATTCTTAAAGAGAAACCTAGAGTGCCACAGATAAATATTGATACCGACGAAACCTCTCATGTTGATAACATTCGCCTTGATAAGGAAGCATCTACTAAGCCAAGGGCTGTAGCAGCACTCAAAGAAAAGAATACTGAGGTACCAAATATTAAGATCGACGACAATGAAATTTCTAAAATTAAGAAGCTGTCTCCTAAGAAAAGGTCTTATGAGCAAAAGGAGTTAGATGACCCTACAGATAAGTTGAATGCAATTTTACCAGAAGCTGATGCTGATGCTTCAGAATATGGTAATTATGATGAATTTATTGAAAAAACTGCTGAAAATGAGGTTCCTGATAGAACAGGAGCTACGGAAAAGGCAAACGATTCTTCCAAAATTGATCCACTCGTCAAACAAGCTGTTGAAGCCAAGGTTCTTGATACAAAACAACATGAAATAGATGCCTTAGAAGATTCATCTGTTGAAACTACAGGTAGATTTACTGACGTCATTGTGAGCAGCGGTAAAGAGCTTTCTGATAAACCTCCGTCAGTTGAGGACAAGGTAACCAGAGGATCTTTTAATGAACCAACCGCAGATAATCCAGAAAATAGAGTATCAAGTGATGAGGATAGTGTGTTGGTAGCAGAAGGAGCAAAGCAAGTTGATGGAGCTAATTATTATGCAGAAATGAAAGTTTCTGATAAAACAGCAGTTACGGAAAAGGCAGTCGAGGTTTCTAAAGTTGATTGGTCCGTTGAACAAACTGTCAAAAATAACGTTCTTGCTACAAAAGAGAGTCAAAAAGATGCTTTGGAAGATTCAGATGCTAAAGCAGCAGATAAGAACACTGAAATAATTGGGGAAAAATATCCATCTGTCGAGGAACAGATAACCAGAGACCATATCAATATACCAACCGCAGATGACTCAGAATATAGTGTACCAAGTGATAAGGATACTGTGTTGGTAGCAGAGGGAGCAAAAAAAATTGAGGAAGCTAATTCTTATGCCGAAATTAAAGTTCCTGATAAAACAGCAATTACGGAAAAGGCAGGCGAGGTTTCTAAAGTTGATTGGCCCGTCGAACAAACTGTCAAAAATAACGTTCTTGCTACAAAAGATGGTCAAAAAGATGCTTTGAAAGATTCAGATGCTAAAGCAGCAGATAAGAACACTGAAATAATTGGAGAAAAATATCCATCTGTCGAGAAGCAGATAAGCAGAGACTATATTAATAAACCAACCGCAGATGACTCAGAATATAGTGTACCAAGTGATGAAGATACTGTGTTGGTAGCAGAGGGAGCAAAAAAAATTGAAGAAGCTAATTCTTATGCAGAAATTAAAGTTCCCGATAAAACAGCAGTTACGGAAAAGGCAGTCGAGGTTTCTAAAGTTGATTGGCCCGTCGAACAAACTGTCAAAAATAACGTTCTTGCTACAAAAGATGGTCAAAAAGATGCTTTGAAAGATTCAGATGCTAAAGCAGCAGATAAGAACACTGAAATAATTGGAGAAAAATATCCATCCGTTGAGGAGCAGATAACCAGAGACCATATTAATATACCAACCGCAGATGAATCAGAATATAGTGAAGATGATACTGTGTTGGTAGCAGAGGGAGCAAAAAAAATTGAGGAAGCTAATTCTTATGCAGAAATTACAGTTCCTGATGAAACAGCAATTACGGAAAAGGCAGTCGAGGTTTCTAAAGTTGATTGGCCCGTCGAACAAACTGTCAAAAATAACGTTCTTGCTACAAAAGAGAGTCAAAAAGATGCTTTGGAAGATTCAGATGCTAAAGCAGCAGATAAGAACACTGAAATAATTGGGGAAAAATATCCATCTGTCGAGGAGCAGATAAGCAGAGACTATATTAATAAACCAACCGCAGATGACTCAGAATATAGTGTACCAAGTGATGAGGATAGTGTGTTGGTAGCAGAGGGAGCAAAAAAAATTGAGGAAGCTAATTCTTATGCAGAAATTAAAGTTCCCGATAAAACAGCAGTTACGGAAAAGGCAGTCGAGGTTTCTAAAGTTGATTGGCCCGTCGAACAAACTGTCAAAAATAACGTTCTTGCTACAAAAGAGAGTCAAAAAAATGCTTTGGAAGATTCAGATGCTAAAGCAGCAGATAAGAACACTGAAACAATTGGGGAAAAATATCCATCTGTCGAGGAGCAGATAAGCAGAGACTATATTAATAAACCAACCGCAGATGACTCAGAATATAGTGAAGATGATACTGTGTTGGTAGCAGAGGGAGCAAAAAAAATTGAGGAAGCTCATTCTTATGCAGAAATTAAAGTTCCCGATAAAACAGCAATTACGGAAAAGGCAGTCGAGGTTTCTAAAGTTGATTGGCCCGTCGAACAAACTGTCAAAAATAATGTTCTTGCTGCAAAGGATGGTCAAAAAGATGCTTTGAAAGATTCAGATGCTAAAGCAGCAGATAAGAACACTGAAATAATTGGGGAAAAATATCCATCTGTCGAGGAGCAGATAAGCAGAGACCATATTAATAAACCAACCGCAGATGACTCAGAATATAGTGATGATGATACTGTGTTGGTAGCAGAGGGAGCAAAAAAAATTGAGGAAGCTAATTCTTATGCAGAAATTAAAGTTCCTGATAGAACAGCAATTACGGAAAAGGCAGTCGAGGTTTCTAAAGTTGATTGGTCAGTCGAACAAACTGTCAAAAATAACGTTCTTGCTACAAAAGAGAGTCAAAAAGATGCTTTGAAAGATTCAGATGCTAAAGCAGCAGATAAGAACAATGAAATAATTGGGGAAAAATATCCATCAGTCGAGGAGCAGATAACCAGAGACTATATTAATAAAGCAACCGCAGATGATTTAGGATATAGAGTGCCAAGCGATGAGGATAGTGTGTTAGTAGCCAAAGGAGCAAAAAAGGTTGGTGGATTTGGAACAACTGTTAGAAGTGCGAAAAAACCACAAGGCATCTTAAAGACTGTTAGAACAGGTAGACCTAGGGCGATAACAAAATGGAGAAATAAACTACATCCTAACGCTGTAACAGGGAAGAAGATGTCCAAGGGCACCTATGTTGAACGAACTGCTAACAAGAGAAATGCTCTTAGGAAAGGTAATTTGTTTTCAATATTAATACCTGCAATGCATAATTGCCTTAGATCCCCAGATATGACATACACTGAAGCACCCGATTCATATGAACGTTTTGCATATGCATATAATATATTCCAAATAATTAGAGAAACGTGTCACTGAAAGGAAAAGGTTTTTATTTATGATTTTTTTTGTTCTTTTAAACAATTTTTTAATTTAATGATGGAAGAGATTCATCAATCAATGAATGCCGTGGTTCAATCCCTAGTTCAATATAACTTTCAACAATATGTCCAAATTTATTTGCTGAGTCTTTTGCGAAACCTGTCATATCCCAGCTCATCCAGATCATTCTGATATGTGGCCAAGGCTGTTAGCTAGAACTACTGCTATTCGTCCATACCATCACTCACGAAGGAGTATCTGGACTCAAAAATAAAGCAGATACCTTAGAGCAAGTTCTTGCTGCTTTTTCAACAAAAAAACTTCTAAGGAGGTACCAGGGTCAAAATTTCTCGAAGTAAGGTTCCAACACTGAGATATTAAATGTATTTTTGAAATGTTGGACACAACACAATCTACTGGTTAAGACCAGATACCAGCAATCGTCCTGATGGGTTGCACCGCGGAGCACACACCAGTCCTTTGCAAAGTCGTTAAGGTTGTTCTACCTGCGAGGCGTGCTCCCAACTGAATGGAAGATCAGTTGCGTGCGACCCATTCCTAAGAAGGTCGAAAGATATGTTCCCTGTAGACCTGTAACTCTGCTCTGTATGATGCCCAAACTTATGGGGTTGGCATTAACATGCAGATTCTGAAGTACGTTGATTTTGTAGATATAGATGGTCTACGTTACCCATATGTGGATGTGCTGCTTCATGGAGAGGTTAGAGCTGTCGCGCTCAATATATCTAAGGACTTTCCTAGGGTGTGACATCAGATATTGCTGATCAAACTTCCTGCCAATGGGTTGCCGCCGGGTCTATGGCAATGTTTGGATAGCTTCCTCAGAGACTGATCCTTATATGTGGTACTGGATGGATGTCCTTCCAATTTATTTACTATCAAAGCTGATGGGCCTGTCTTTCCTCCAATAATCTTCTTGCCGTACATCAACAAACTGTTGGAAAATGTCATCCAATCCAATTTACAGTTTCGTAAATGACAGCACCACTGTTTCCTGCATGGAATTAGGCAAACCACTGCCATTCCGAGAGATCCTATGGGAGCAACATGTTTTTCTGAAGGCATCTTGCAACTGGCGCAAGTATTTTCGAATACCGGTCCACTAGCGAAGCTGTTTATAGAGCTACGTGTTTGCCCAATAGGTATTGTCGTGTGATTCCATTAGTTCAGCTGATGAATTGCAGCCTACATCATAGTAACAAGTCCAAGCAGGTGAAACGTAGCCGTGTCTGCGATTAATCTTAGATGAACGATTCAAAACCGCAGGACAAAACTTATTTTCTTTTGAAGTGGGTTATATTCTCCATAAGCTCTGAACATTAGAGTTTACCTGATCTACCGTTTATTCCGTACGTGTGACGTGACTTGACTACAGTGCAATCAAGTGTGCGAAAAGTGGGACCGACAAGGATTTTAAATAAAGTACGGAACGTGATCTAAAAGAGTGAGAACAAAACGGTCCTGGGTTGGGATCCCGAAATAAAAGAATTTTTTTCTGTTTTTTTTTTCAGTGTAATTTCCATTCCTTATTCAAATATAATGTTACAACATTAGATGAGTTCTTTTTGACAGTATTCCATAATGTGCTGCGCAGTATCCACATTTCAAAATGTTACTGAAAAATACCTGATGTTAAGCACAAAAAGCACTTAGCCCCTAATCGTTTTAAGCTTCTTTTGTTATTTAATCACTAAAGCTATTACTTTTTCTAGGAAAATTTGTTCGTACGTCGATCGAAATCCTGTTTGCAATTGGGCCAGATGGAATGTTCCTAGGTACTCTAGTACCAAAACCATACAATGCACAAGGCCATAAGTCAAGGGTTGAACCAACCAAACATGAATCAGAAAAGGAAAGATCAGGAACTGTTCTAGACCAATTGATTGATATGATGGGCACAATTATGATGGACTTTTTAGGTGTATAACGTATTTCCTAGTAATTAACTTTTTATCAGTACGGTGTAGACATTTATTTTATAAAAAGGATATAATCCAAAAATGAGTCATGTTAAAGTTCATAGAATGTAATGAGGTAATTTTATTATGTATGAGAAGTATTCTGACATTTCTCTGGAGCCTCACGTATAGCACGGAAAGGGTTATGCGTTAATTTAGAAATTTCACATAGTGAAACAATATCCGTTGTTTGTATAGTGGCAAGTATCTAATAAGGTTCGAGTTTGACAGATATAAGCACACCTCGATGAGCTATGATACATTTATTTCACTTGAATCAATCATGCTTATTATAGTCGCTGACTACTCGTTTGTGTCCTTATGTACAGAATTTCGGAATAAATGGATTCTATATATAAAACCATTATATAATCGATCAAATAAACATGTAAAAACATAAATAAATTAAAATAAATATAAAATGAACTTATTATATCTCTATCACCCCACTTTTTCTTTTGACACTATCACCACTTCTTGCCTCCGTGTCCTTCACCACCACCACCACGAGAACCGCCATGAGACCCACCATGGGAGGAGGAACCTTTGCCTCCCGATGAACCGCCTGCACCAGCAGCACCCTTCCCTCCACTAAGACCACCCCCAGAACCACCAACAGCTATTCCTGCACCGCCAGCTGCTCCTGCAGCGCCATTGCCGAAACCAGCGAAGTCGTTCACGTTGGTACCAGCAAACCCTAAAACAAATTGATATTGGAAATTTCTACAGGGAAAAATATTTTTGGAAATTTGGAAACAGTCGATTGTTGGATCAAATGTTCAAGATACCGAAAAAAAGTTCTATAGGGTAGAAGTAAGGACGTCTCATATGGGTGAACTGTTGGAAAAGTGTGCAGCTGTAAGCAGTAAGTAATAGTTCTGAATCCCTCCAGAATAGCGCTAGAGTAGCAAAGGAGTGTGAAATGAATGTAGTAGTTGTAGACGGAGTTAAGTGCGCTGAGTTGAAAATTTATTACTTTTGGTGACTAAAGTAGTTAATAGAACTTCATTATACAGAAACTCAAGTATTTACGTAGTCCAAAATAATTTCGTAAATATAACCTATAAAAACAGCTGCGTGGAGGGTGATCAATTTTTGTGAACTTTTAATATATGTTTTGTGATTTTATAGTGCTTACTGATATAAAACTTAAATGAGCTATCGTTTGCTTGCTTACTTCTCTAACCTACTCTAGTATTTATCGGCACTTGAAATTCACCCACGTGCTACACTAGCGCCACCATAATTTAACTACTTCCAACGAATACTTTTGGAAACACAGAGACAATTTATTCTCCTTAATTAATAATAAAAATTAATGGAACATTGAAAGGATCTATCTACTACCATGAACAAGGATCAGTCTCTGATAAAAATATCCAATTATTAGTACCATAAACACTACACCAACAACCAACAGTCTCTTGTCACATCCTTCCGCAAACTTTCGGTATATCGAGATAAAGTATTTTAATATGCTACACATTTAGATGGTGTAGGACAAAAGACCCTAGGTCTATACTTTCTGAAGCATAATATTGTTTTTGTCCAGGTACTTGAAGCGCGGTATGTTGAAGACGGCCTCCATAACCTTGAACATGATGGAAAGAATATCGACAGAACTGTAGGCATGTTTTTTACCCATTTTAGTGCATGCTGACCGGTTTTGCATCCAATAGGAAAAAACACCCAAAGAAATGTTGTATGTTGCCCTGCACTTTTTGATGGCGATACCTGGTATTTAGGCTGGCCTAGTACTTTTCTGTAGTACAATTTTTTCAACAGTGCATTTTAAATTATTGTAATCTTCATTTGTCGCATTTTTGAGAGAACCCTGATAGTAATGGATGGAGTTTATCGTAGTATTGAAATCGAAGATTTATCTTGAAGTATCCGCCATTCTGCTAGCCCTGGAGGTGATGAATCCACAGTCTCATCGTGGCAGTTTAGACAATAATATAAGTTCTTTTTTGCATACTTACGTGTTGTATTCAAATAAACAAAAAACTAAACTAACCTCCGAATCCGAAGCCAGCTGCTGAACTAGGCACCAGACGGGGGCCTGCACCTTCACTGTAGTATACTCCTCCTGCAACAGGAGCTGAAAAAGTGACTCCTCCTGCTACAGGCGCTGCCAAAAACGCAGGAGCGTGAACCGGACCTGCGATGTGGGCTGGAGCATGCACTGGACCTGAGAAATACGAAAAAAATGTAGATCACTTTACAAAATAAATGTTATGATTGTAAGAGATCAATATATCTAAGCTATCTAAGTAAGAAGGCTAACCTGCAATATGAGCTGGCCCATGTACCGGTCCAGCAAGATATGCTGGCCCCTGTACAGGTCCACCTAAGTAAGAAGGTCCTTGCACTCCTCCAGCTAGGTAACTAGGTCCTGCTACGGGTCCTCCTAAGTAACTGGGCCCTTGAACGGGTCCAGAGATGTAGCTCGGTCCTTGGACGGGCCCCGCAGAGTAGCTTGGTCCCTGAACGGGTCCTGCCAGATGAGATGGTCCTGAAACAGGACCTGCCAACACCGCGGTTCCTCCACCGTATGTTCCATCTGCTGTGGGCCCTGCAAGGTACACTATGCCGACGTCACCACCACCGTTGCCGTATCCATATGCACCGAGTCCTGGAATTTACGGAGTGACATTATTTAGAAAATAAAATCGTTAATGGACTTGGTGCTTCCAAAGCACTTTGTGTACGTTTATTGATTATGCTCAAATAAAGTACAAATAAAATGGATGGGACAATGTGCAAACCTACAAAATTCGAAAGTTGTCCATGGAGAAGTCTATACATTCAAATATATAAATACAGATTAATAATGTCAATTATATTCCAGGCATCCTAGAATAAATGTTATTTGTAATAGTTTCGCAGATATTGTAAGCCAGATCATTCGTCTTTTCGTCACTCCATCGTTTTCAAGGGCGCCCTGGACTCCTGCGACCTAACGGTGATTTGTCGCGTCCAATTCTGACTACTCTTCTGTCATCCATTCTATTGATGTGTTCGTTTCATTCCTTCTATCTACTTAGTATCCACTCATTAACATTTTCTACCATGCATGTTCTTCTTATATTCTCACTTCTCTCTCATTTCGGTTGTCTCTAGTAGTTGTTTAGTTTTCGCTGTGTCAGGTCGAGTTTCTGCCACTGCTTTGTAGATTTTTGACTTGGTTTCTACTTTAATATTTTTATTACGCCATATTGTGTCATTTAAACATCCTGCTATTATTGTTGCCTCCGTTGTCTGTTCTCTTACCTCCGCCTCAACATCACCATAACCTGATATTTCTATGCCTAAATACTTAATTTTCATCTCCTGCTGGGTAACTTTGCCTTCAACTTCCAGTTTGCAACTTAAATGTATATAGTCATTTATATTATTTTCCTAAAAGTGATTCAAGAATCTAGACCTAAATAAATATGGAAATTATCCTGTTGTCTTGTACATATATAGTAGATCTAAATTTTTTTATAGTCTCAACTTAACAGAGTGTTCGCAAAACACCTTTTTGAGTTATATTATGTTTTCCTTCAAACATCTTTACAAGGTATCTGTACAATATATCTGATGAGTAAGTATAGTTTTCTAATCAATTATTCTTGAAGTCCGCTTTTGATTCATACAAATTATTATTAAAATCTCAAAAAACTGGCCTACTGTATCAGTTGGAAGCCGTTGTTAATATTCTTACAGACATCATGAACAGTCACACATGCGACCAAAAATAAATCCAAATACTATCACAAATAGAAAACTGACGTTTATGTAAGTGGATAGTTATAACGGGATCAATTAATTTTTGTTTTTTAAAGGTGTCGGTATTTTTCCAAAATGAAACGTTCTTTGCCAATCCATGCATGTCCGTGCAAAATCACAGTTTAAGCTTTGGAAGACGAATAACACACCATGATATTTAATTACTTTCATTCCAAGCTCTCAGGAAATTGATATTGGATTATTACGTATATATGAAAAAATGTGCATTATACTTTTGTATTATGTTATAGTGAAGTTCAACCGATCAATCTATTTATTTATAAATAGATACATATAAATTGGGCCAAGCAACCAAATATATTCGGATAACCAATTGGTAGTATAAGAATGATGCAAGATAAAATGTACTGATCCTCATATTTTCTCCTTCTAAATAAGTATTATATTTTGCAGTATTATATGATACAATGCAGAGTAACTTGAAATAAATCTCTCTCCGACAATTCACGTCTTTACAAACTCGGGACATTATAAACAATGTTTGAACGGAAAAACAAAAATTCTAAAAACACACACTTTGTTTTCGAAAGTGATGCAGTTTCTGTATTGAATGGTAATCCCAAATCGGAGTTACAACGTCATCCTTAGGCAGTTGCAATATAAAAGCCAGTTTCGTGTGCCATTCCGTTTCTCTATTTGGTAAATAAAAACTGCGGTTGATTATTTGACATAACTACTGAATGCCCATGGTTCAGTCGAACTAGGTGTGTGATAAACGCAAAGAAAATTTTGTTGTCTCTACGAAATATGTGAAGTGTTCATCATGCGGCGCCAAATTTCATGCAGCATGCCGGTGATTTAAAAAGACATGGTTGAAATTACTGAAGGACTGTAAAAATTTATTCTGGCAATGTTTTTCTTCGAGACAATGGGAAAAGCTCAGTCAGTGTATTAAAAAGGGAATCGAGTGCATAAGACGAGAAAAATAACTCCCAGAAAGCAATAATAAAATCTCAAAATGACCAGCCAAACGAAGTTAGGGAAAGTAATAAAACAATGTTCAGTGATGAAAAGTTTGATTTCGGACTTCCATTGTCTATAAAATTTTGAGTATCACGACGTTTCGATTGATGTGCTATCTTCAATCGTCTTCAGGTGAACTGGCGAACACGTTCCTTTCATGCCTATTTATACCCCGTCCGGTGACGTGTCGTTGTGCGCGGTCTGTTCTGATTGGTTCCCGATGCGCGGTATTCCGGTCTGCTGACATGGCTGTTTGTCGGTCATTGTTTGTTGTCTGGTCCAGTCGTAGTCTATTGATCTTCTTTATGAGTGGCTGCCAGATTGGTTTAATGTCTACGCTGGGTTTGCTGTACACTTTGCTGTTGTTGGTGATGAACGCCGCCTCCTTGAATTTCCTTCGATACCAATGCGGTTACTTGGCACTAACCTTAGCGTCGTCCCAAACTATTTTATGGTGCTCCGTCCATGCGTGGTCAGCTATTCCAGATTTTCCTGTCTCTGCTCGCTGGGTGTTGAGACGATGTTCTTTGATTCTCACTTCCAGTGGCCTTTTTGTTTCTCCAACATAGATTTCTTACCACATTGACATGGTATATGGTAGATGCAGTCCTTTGTCTCTTGAGATTCATTCCTGGGCTTAGTTTTTGTTAGGATACTTCTGAGGGTGGCAGTCCTAGAGAATCTCGTTTGGATCTTGTATCGCTGACCTATTCTTTTGATTCCATCTGATATTCCTTTGACGTAAGGCAGAATGAGTAAGTGCTGAGATTCTTCGTGTTTAATTCTTCTACTGTTGGTATTTTCCTGTATTGTTACTTCCACTAGCTTCTTTGGGTATCCGTTGTTTAATAGATCTTGTTTAATGATATTGAGCTCTCTTTGTAGTCCCTCTTGTGTGTTACAAATATTCCTAGCTCGGTCAACTAAAGTCCGGATGACGCCTTTCTTCGTGGCTGTTGGGTGGTTTGAAGTGAAATGTATTATGTATTTCTTTTTTCCATGTACCTATGTTTGGATTAAGAATCGGTTAAGAATGACAGGCTTAACTGTAGGAACAGTTATAGGGGCTAAACTTCGTCCTGTTATACTCCATGAGTATATGAAAAAATAAAGCCAATATCAATATTAAATACCTCAGCCGATTCCAGGGATATACTGTACACGTGCAATATATAAGTATGCGTTTAATTAACAGAAATATTAATAATTATTCGACTGAATATACTAACAAAGAGGTGGCACTAACTCTAGATCTCGATAACACTCGAAATGTCATCCGATCTTCTTTGTTTTTGAGTTATAAAGTATTTGGGAAATATAAATCGCCAAAATCGGCAAAACTTCTTGAACTTATTCTGTGGTTGTCTCAAATTCAAATTTTTAATCATAAAAATATATTTTTTATGACTTATACTGCCGAGAAGTCGAAACGTTACAAAATTTATTTCATCAATCCAGTTAAACTACTTTGGCCTGTACAATACAATCCTACAGTTTGGTGCACTCCGCCAGAGTGTTGAATCCCCATGATAAATCAATTGGCTTTTCATTCAGTTGGGTTACAATAACGAATAGCAAAATGCCACGATATCACTCACCTAAAGCTGATGGACCAATAGCACCGTTACTTGTAACAACCCCTGATGGCCCTGTCAGGATAACCGTTCCATCCTTAGTGCCACCAGGATAAGCCAATAAGGGTACCACTAAAGTTACAACTAAACAGAAAACCTGTAAAATGTGATATTCCATGTAATTAGGCGCATAAACGGACCACATGCCTAAGGCGGGTAAAAGGACAGTGTACACCACCACCAATTTTATAAATATTGTGGTAGAATTAGCTGTAGAATTAAATATAGGGTACGTGGTATCTGAAATAGTCTGAGCTAGTTCGATTCATCAGAACGTAGGCTGCGAAAATTTACCTGAAAGTTTGGAATAACGTTGAGAATATTTTGCTTATCACTAAAAAACTAAAAATGCACCACATACTGAACTAGATCAGACCGTAATGCCGCCAGCGACAGGAGCAAACATTTCAGCATTCAAATGCTCCTCACTAAGGGTGAACAAGCTATACGAGAAAGCTATAGCTAAGTTTGATCGAAACTTATTGATTTTCAAAAAAGAACCTTTAATTTGTGTAAAATCATTAGTTCGACTTTGATTTGTAACCTCTCATTATATTTTTTGCATAACTGTTTTCTGTGAATTGCGATTTTATAATTAATTTTCGCAATTAACGCACTGAGCATATATTCGAGAACTTGTTCAGAGAATTCTTGATTTCATTTTGTTTAGACGTACCTATTCGTTGAACCTGACGTTATTTTGAATTTGATTCATAAGTCACACATCGTATTTCAAAAAATATAACTGATATATGACCATTAACAAGATAACTTACCACCCTCATAACTACAGATTTAACTACACAAAAACCTATACCGAACACTTTAAATCACAATAGATTTATAAACTGTGCGATTCTTATCCCTGACGTCGATTTATATATGAACAGCGCCAGGAAACGATGGTAGCCCCAAAAACTCGCGAACTGTTACGCATTCACATTGGTATTTCGCAGTTCACATTATTCATTATTGCTCTTAGATACAGATGTTATGAGATCTTATTTGTTTTTTGGTTGTTCGCCAATTTTTTGCAACGGTTGACAACAATTATTGCAATGTATATGGATGCATTACGTGCAAGATCATTGCCGTAACAGCTACAAAAGAGGTCACAAAGCGATCTAGCTTTTGAGTTCAAACGCCTCCACAGATAAAAATGGTGCAAGATTCATACCCCGTTCTCGGTCAGATGATCGCTAACTTCTCAGTATACTCCAGGCAATATCAGTGAAACCACAAGATGACAATAAATTCAATTGAAATCAATACAATAAGATGCAAATAAAGTAATTTCTCTTGTCTTGAAAAATAAAATAAACTCTCACAAAAATTTATTGAGCACAATTAGTAGTTACTCCAATTGAAAACTTACAGTTTTATGATGCAGCGTGAGTGACCACAAATATATGACTTTTTCATGTTTTATTGTTGAGCAAAGTTAAGTGGAAAAAATAATATAATGAGGTTGGCCTTCTCTCAAACGAGTTGACACGTTTTTTTGCATTTGGTATTTTTTACATTATACTACATATTTCAAGTGTTCCCCATATCGCTGTCCCATAAATATTATCTGACGGGATATTTTTGGGAGATTATTTTAACATCGAACACGAGTACTCTCACCTCCAGCGGTCGCGCATTATGATGCTGCCCATTGGCAACTTACGGAGTCAAAGGTCTGGACTGAAGAGAGAAAAAATATTATAAATAATAACAATCAAACTTATCTTAGAAGTTTCCGATACCCCTGATCATTTTACAGATCTCTCTTGGGGCTCAGAAATTGGGGGTAGCGAGAGTGGAGTATATAATTTTTTTTACTTTGTTAAAAGACGTCCTATCGCTTTAAACATTTGATCTCGGTAACATATTTGAAGATGCTAGCATGGAGGGACGGATTGATTATCCATTCGGCTAAGTAGGCCTATAAGCCCTAGACTTAGAGGACCCTTGACTGAGATAATAGTACGTCGGGTCAACTGTATTCTATACTTTTCGGTGCATACACTCCAAAAGGGGCCCTAAGTAATGTTCAGCCTAGGGTCTTAGAAAACCTTGGTAATATCAAGTACAACGACGCGAGCCTCTCTAAATGACTAGATGAGATTAGGTACTCTATAACTGTGTGACGTATGATCGGAGGTCTGCATTAGATCGCTGATCGTTTTTCGTTTATTAGCCTGCATATTACAAATAGCAGAGTTATGGGCTTGTAGCTGGTTGCATTTTGAATCCTTTTCTGGCAACGGCTGAGTATGGCTGTATCATAAAACTTCCGTAATGATGAATTTGAAATCCTAATCAAATTTGGCAGTATTATCTTAGTTTCACCATGTTCCATATTCTTATGGATTCCAATATTACTACCATAATACCCTTTCCCTAAGTCACTATAATAATTTGAATAAAATAATGTAAACAGTATACATGTTAGGCAACCAGTTATCTAACGTTGCTTAGAGGGCAGCGTATCTGACAACTATTACAAAATGTCTGTTCCAATACTAATAATTTTCAGAACTAATGTCTAAAATTCACTGTCATCCAATCAAAATTAATCATGTGACTAAATGTTTGTGAGGTGATTAGGTGCAGTATTATAAAAGTGATATGTCTGATTAATCGGAACAGAGCTGTTTTCAAACGTCAAAATAAAGAAGAAAAGCAACTATCCCTGTTGACAAAAGTGGTCGTGATAGATGGTTACAAATTAGTGAAATATGTGATGAACACGAAAAGTAGTAGAATGTTTGTTACACAGTCTCACCGTTCCAACATATCTATAAGATATTTACCTATTTTAAAATATTGTCACATTGAAAAAACGGTACTGCAGCTGATGATCTAGATTTCTGAATTTTACAGAACATCCATTTTAGTGGTAATCATTCCCAAATTCCTATTGTTATGGTGTGTGATAATTTATGCTGAACGATGGATAAACAGGAAAAAATGGATGTGGTCGACGAAAAGTCTAATGAAAAAGACGATGAGATACCAGAAAAACCTGTGATCAACCTGGATCTCTCCCTATCAAGTGAAGAACCTCTGCTGGGATCAGTTACAACATTTAGCAGTGTAGATGGAAATGAAGTAAAAGGGCAACAGCTCAGATCTAGTGCTCGTGTTTTCAAAAAAATGAAATTGGATTCTACTACACCTGTGGTGCCAGAAAAAATTGATATTAAAAAAGAAGACAACAAACCTGATGTTAAAAAGTTTTCTAGACCCTTATGGACATCAGATGACAAAGCCATTTTCTTTGAAGCTCTAAATGAATTTGGAAAGGACTTTGAATCTATTCAAACCTACATGGCACAGAAATTACGGAAAAAAGGTGTTCCTGATAATCTCATCAAGACAAAGGATCAGATCAGGCACTGGTATAATAGGACATGGCATAAAATTTCCAAGCATCTGAAATTTTCTGATAGCTTGAAGAAAAATGTACAAGAATTATATGGATTGATCAATTATGGAGAGTTGAGGAAGAGGATAGGTCCTGTTAGTGAGAAGAATCTATTGAAACTACAGGAGCTTGTATATAAAGGATCACTCACATTGAGGAATAAAGGTAACTTATATGGATACATTAAACCATTTTATGTTACATTGTATCTAGAAAAATGTGGTGTTTAAATATACATTTCATGAATTTTACATGATATAATATAATGTCTTGCATAACAATGATCTTGAAACTGATATAAAAACCCAGTTATCTTATGCACCCCAAAATCCTCAAATATTTGTTATAATCGCCCTTTCTACAAGATCCATATGTGGAACTGAATAAGCAATTAAAGATTTTATATCATTATGACCTCTGTTTTTCTCTACAAACATATAGAATCGGATATCTCCACAAGCAATATTTTGAGAAAGTGATAATTGAAAATGAAGTATTGGGTCATTTGGATCAAAGGCCTATATTACTGAAGGTGTAGGAATCATATCAAGCATCTCTGCCTGATATGATCTAGATCAACATAATCAGTAAAATGGTAACAATAAATGTATCAAGAACCATATAAACAGATCAATGGTATTAACGATTCCAACACAATTGATATTATCCAATATAATTTTTAATATCACACATCACTTGAATCTGTTTCAATTCTATCAATGAGACCAGCCTTTCACATTCAAATTAATTCTCATCTCTTATAAATTCATTCTTGGTCATTAAGCCAGTGACAGCTCCATTATATTATTTTTTGTGGGTGTATGATACAGATGGCACCATGTATAATTTTTGACCACATAACATATCTTACACATTGTTTATACAATTTGCATTCCATAAGTTTGTAACACTCTTTGTGGAAGAGATGCAAAGAGATCAGCCAGATTGTAAGGGTAGAAAATGTATAATAGCTGGTGATTGCTGGAGCTACTTTTACAAAGACATGGCTATATAAGCTGCCTCTCTTGGATTTATGATGTATTGCAGCTGATGATTACTCCTTGCTACTGTAGTGGCAGCTAGGCTTAAAAAATAAGCTTAAAATTAAATCAAGTGATCCATTGGTATTACTGTACATTCTAAAAAATGTTTGTTGTTTCAGTAACTTAGTTTCAATCAAACCAAAACTTGGTCAAACTACATTTTATCATTGTTGCCACTCAGTTATTTAACCTTCTGGCCAGCTATCCTGTTTTATTGTTAATTGTCAAATTTTGCTGTTGCTTCTAACAACATAGATCATGTATTATCTTGCATTACAAATCTTATGAATGTAGACAACAATTTCACAAGAAAAATTATTCTTATTAGGATCTTTCAGTTTTTATATTAACAAGGGATTAATGATCTTACTATATTAGGGCCACTACTCAAAATTAATCAGGTTGTTTCTATGCAGAAACCACTATTCTTCAGTTCTTTATCTGTTCATGATTACCACTGCTAAAAAGCCACTGTTGATTAATGCAGTAATAATGAGTAATGAGAGTAGTTATGCCTGTACATAATGGATTACAACATGAACAAGATGGCACACCCCTCTGCCTGAAACACAGATGTATTTTCCAATCAGTATATTATATCCAGAGTTGTGCTCTCTGCCATAGTTTCCCGCTCTTGTTCCCTTTTGGACTTTGAGCTGTCTGCATACCAGATTGTATACCCTTGCAGGTTTTGTTTCTTAAGCTCCCCTTGATCTGTAATTATAGTCTCTAAAGTCTCTTGAATGCAAATCTCATAATTATTTGGTACTTTATTGGATGCAGTATTGTGCTTTCCACATATTCCTCAATGTGGTGTCCAACCTCCTTGTAGATTCCTTTTGGTACTGTTTTAGCCTGTAGTAAACCATTCTCCACTCCTCCAAATGGAATTGGGGGCAGGTCCACCATATCCAGTACTGTAGTTAGAGCGCTTTTCATTGCTGCCATTATGGCGAAACAGGCAATTCTTTGCACTTTGGTCAGTTCCGTAATGGCAGATTGTTGGCCACCATACCAAGGACGCATATGTGATTCTGGGTCGGATTATATGTCAAATGTATCATAGTTGGGCTTATACTCAATGTTTTTCCGTCTGAGCGCCTGGATAACACTAGGGCCATCTCCGTTTTTCTTTCTACTCTTTTGAGCTGAGGGTTTTAGGTCGATTAAGAGTCTATTATAACTCTTAAGTACTTGACCTCTCCCGAGAGCTGTATTTGATTTTTCCGAAGTTGCAGTGGCCCTTCTTCTGCTACTCTTCAGTAGTCCGATTGACTTTCCAAATAAACAGCATTAATTATGGTACTTCAGTATATCAACCACCTAAGATGAAAGCGCGAGTGCTCACCTCTTTCCAGCAAACTTTCAGCAGGGGAGTAAGGAACATCAAGATACTTGATTCAATCATCAGGTCAATATATGAATATCGTATTCAAATGCTAAAAACAAGACTGATGACCTGTGCCCTGACTGCCTACCTATAATATTTTATTTTTTGTTAAGAAACTTCTGATACACGGTTGGTGATTCTGAGGAAAAATGGACTGACATGCATTGTAATGACCTTGTCCGTTATAGGAAAGTGCACCGGTAAAAAATCAAAACTGTTTGAAAAATCAATCTCCAACTGATAGATCAATTATTCTTGCATTGTGCACATCAAATTTGTACTACTGTGTCATCCATGAAATTGATATGGGATCTTCTCTAGACTTTGTTCTACGTAATAATTGACTTCGTTAGTCGATTATGTCTTTGCTTTTTTTTGTTTCTTCGTATTAAACATAATGTATTTATCCGGAATACTCTTCTTATCCATTATTGTATTTCAGGTCGTGCGTGGAGGATAAAAACTCCTTTGTGTAAAGCCCTAAGAAAGTTAAACCAACTGGATGAAAAATATGATGAAATTAAACTGCCAAACAAGATAACCATTGAGTTACGTCCCAAGGACATACTGTCGTATCTGAAAGTACAGAGTAATGCTCAAAATCCGCGAATACAAACAGAAACCAGACTTCAAACACGCCTAAGTAGCCTCATGGAATATCTTACCGAAAAATGGCGAACCATTGATGCAGTAACATACGATAAAGCGCTTCTTTCCTCGTATCGTGCAATCACAAATCCTTGTTTACCGTCGGAGGAAGAGTGCGTCGAAAATCGAATGATTCTCAATCCACCATTAAGGTTAACTCCCCCTGAAGGGTGTAAAATCGAACTTCCAGCTATTAATTTGTCAGAGTATCTCACTAGACAAAGCGTCAGTTTACATTTGTACGAGAAACGACTGGGAATCATAAACCCAGAGTATAACATTTATAATTACAATCACTACAGATTGAGTAAAAACAATTCAAAAAGAGGTAGGTTGAGGACAGGAAGCATGAGTGAAAAATCTCCTCAAAAGAACACGAGTAATGAAGAAATAGATGAGAACAATGACAGTGAGTCCCCTGAAGTTAAACTCGGTGAAGAAGTAAAATCGCAAGACAGTCAAGAAAATATTACTGCTCTCAAAATAAAAAACGAGGAATTGCAAAACAAGTTGAATAAAGAAAAAGAAGCCAGGATAGCCACTATCCGAAAAGGCTGGACTCTGGAAGGCTGTGAAAGTCTGACATTGGGTGAGATATATCTAATGTTTGGCTCAGATTCTAAATTGATATTGGAGTACAGCTGGGATAAAGTCAGTTCGACTAAACAAATTAAAGATGAAAACAGTCCTGATAGTAGTATGGAACTGAAAACAGAAACCATTGAGCCAGAGGAAGATGAGAGTTTCATTGAAAACTTGAAAAAACTGGATATAAGTATCGCATTAATGAAACTTTTATCGACAGCAAAATTACATTATAGGAAAAATGTAATAAGCTGTCCTTGTGGACATGTATGTGGTACACACACGTCAGTGAAAAAAACCATGAAAAAGATTTCAGCCAGCAATGATAAAATCTGTGATAGATTCCAAACAAAATCTAATACAAGTGAAACTATATTTGAGAATGGTCGTAGATTTCCTGCAAGTCCAGCTTATCTACAGCCAAAAATGCCCATATCTCCCGCTGTGTATCATCAGAATCAATCAAAATTGATGTCTCAAATTGATTCTATCCAACGACTGAAGCCAAAGTACTGCAATAGAAAAGGAAGACCAAAATCGAAACAAGTGGTAGTGGAAAGGAGATTGCCCTTACTCCCAAATAAGGTCGAAAGTGGTCATCAGATTGTAAGGGTCAACATCATATCACAGGATAACTCGAAGACAATACCCGATTTATCAAAAACCATTAACGGTATATTGCTGAAGACTGACACTGATAGTTTGAGCCACTGTCTACCAAGTACTTCCAGTTCTCTATTTATTCAAGAAACTTGTGGTACTGATATTCTGGCAACATCTTTAATAAAAAGTCAAGTGGACCTGGAACTAGTGAATGAGAATACCATTTTAAATTCTGCTCCTACCAGTCCCTCAAGGATTCTGAAAGAAGGTAATTATTTGTGATTATTTTTTTCACAATTTGCATGCAATATACAGAAGAAATTTGCGTATTTTAGAAATGCAAAATTCATTATCATTTATTCATCTGAATAATATCGAGTAATATCATAAAATGCCTATCTTTTATCACAGTTGGAATTCATGTCTGATTAGCATGAACTCAACTTCTCAAGACATGCTGAGTAAAACTATCGTGAATAAAATTGACTCAATAGTTTCCATGCATTTTTCAATTTTTTATGCTCTTATCACACTAAAGTTGCTGTGACATTAATTGGTATTTGTGTATATATACGCAGACATATAAGGACATAGATATCAGAGTCCTGTGATTTCAGCTCTTACTTATCCAAAACTTAATACTTTGGTAAGTTTCTAAAACCCTTAAACAAACATTTATTTTTTAACATAATTCTATATATATTATTAATGAAGATTTTATTATCTCGCTTGCCAAGAGATTGATTTTATAGCCTGTTTGAGAACCGAAAACAAAAAATAAAACCAGTTCCAGTTTAAACATACAGCATATTTTTATATTAATGTGATCAGAACTGTGATTTTGATTTAAATCTTATGATTAAGTATCGTTTGAACAATGCTCCTTCATTTTATAATTTTTCATAATAATTTTGATCTTTTTATATGAATATGTTTTAAATCGTTTAATCTCATAAATTTTGAATCCTAAAATGATTCACAATAAGAATAGTTCATTCTAAATAAGTGTTTTCGGTTTGAATAATTTTCCCAATTATATATCAAGTTCATTTTTTAAGATGGATGTAAATCGAATATTCCATCAGTGACAGTGAATAGTTTTAGTTAAATTATATAGTAACATTTTGCTAAATAGAGGACGACTTCAACAGAAAGCACATTTTATCATGATATAAACTACCAATCTTGGAATGTATGATGGCTATGTTTCAAACTGTGTTACATATTTCAGGTGACAACCAATGGATAAGCTCAGAAGTGGTAGATTATTCTCTAAGCAGCTTACTAGGGCATTTGGAATCTCCCATTAAAACAAGTTCCTCCTCAAATTTATTGGTAGATGACAGTCATATGTCGCAAGATGTCGATGCACAGTTGCAGTCATTGTTAACTGAGAGCAGCATGGATTTCTCTGCGAACTTTGCTGATCTGGCCGCCAAAGTTACGCAGGAGATAAAGAAGGACTAATGTGAATATTGGATTTCCTGTTATGGAATCTCTGTTGAGTACAAATTAGCCCATTGGTAAAGTTATGAACGGACATAAGTAAAAAATTAATGTGCTTGTTCCAGACAGCCTACAGCTATCATGGAATGTAGAGAGTGACCAAAATAACATAAATCTCAATATCAAACTCCAATGAGTGTATGAATAAATGTTAAATACAATCCGCCAGTCTGTTGATGTAAAACGGTATTTTGTTACATTTTTTTAAATTTTTCACAAATATGAATTTAAATTTACCCCTGTTTTACTGTCAGGGTGTTTAATATGCACATCCATATTTTGGATAATTCCATTTAACATATCGCTCTTTCCAAAAATATTTTTTTTACATTCGTTCTGTGTAGGAATATTTCTCTTTCTTAAGTTATTAGTAATTTTGATGAAAAAAGTATTCTTCTGAGAATTGAATTTATTCTTGAAATGCTTCTTACTTAACTCATAATACTCAACTCGTCAAATTCTCTATTATTATAGGTTGGTTCTCAAAAAAGTTCAGAAAGATTCTGATCTTCACTAAGCCTACGCAAAGCCATTTTTGAATGTTCTTACAGTTCCAGGATTTTTTCAAAATTCTTCTAGCTGGATCAGATAACATTTTGTTTTACGAATTTTATGTACCAGAATATAATAAAATGACATTTTAAATTATTTATTACCGTACTCTGTAATTTTATATATTAGAACGAACGATAGAAATTCTCAGTAGATTATAAGTCGCTCCAAAACTGATAAAATCAGTTCTAGAATTATAAGTTCGCGCATTGATTTTATGCAATTCTGAATGAAGTTCTGAAGTCTAGAGTACTCTGTGTTGGAACGAACCTCATATTTAAATTTAACATAACGACAATGGATTAAAATAGGAAGCCATGACAAACAATGAAAGAAAAATCTTGTTAAGCGCGTTAATTTTTTATATTTATTGAAATAATATATCTAGTTAGAAGAGTTGGAGAGCGAAAGAAGTGGTACGTAAAATCGAAGTAAATAAGTTTTATGTTGAAAAATTTGATAGAATCTATTTCTGGAGCGCTTTCACACGCATATGGAGATTAACTAATGATAAAGATATTTGGTAAAACAGCACGTGATTCAAAAGATCGATTAGTCAAAAAAAGACGTTTTTAGGATTGCTAAATGCAGGAGAATTTCCTATTGTTTTTCCTCACTTGAGACATAATTGAGTTTCATTATAGCCTTTTTTGACAACCATTTTGTAGATCACCTGTTATTATACTAAATATATCTTAAATATTACAAAACACTCAAAATAACAGTAATTTTTGAATAGTATGGTGGTAATAGTGCGTGTAGCAAGCAGTTATATATTTTTGATATAAATATGCAAAAAACTAAAAATGAATGTTAACTAAAAATGTATGGCTTTTTAGATTTTTTGTCAGTAGGGGGCTGTGAATTTCCATTACTTATCATAACGTTAAATACGTTGATCAATTTTAAAATATATTTAATTTTGTAATTAAGAGATAATGAATGTAATACAACTCTTAAGCAGAATTGCAAAAACCATTGAATTTAAAAGAAGGAAAATAATCAAAGTTACCAGTAATTTTGTATTGGCAAAAATTTTATTAAATAACTGTTTTCAACCAATTAACTTTTAATAATGTAAATTCTAAAATTATTGTCATATTTTAAAAATCATTATTTTCCATTCTGTTTTGTAATTCGATAAACGCTGCTGAGACAGCCGAATCGTCAGTAAAGATTAATTCGTATGTATTTGGTTGCAATTAGCGGCCAGCAAAAAATATAATTGATATTTAACATTTTTTCGTGCTCTCACCCTTGGCGACATAGGATGGAAATCACAATGTTTACGACTTTAAAACGGATAGCAAAATTGGCTTCATTCAATTTTATTCAGCTCTAGGTCAACATTTTTTTGGAAATTGATTAACATAAGTCAGAAAAAAATTGTAAAGTAAAATGATCATGCTTCTACAAAATTCGTTTTAATTACGCTATTTGAGTCAAGATGGCATTCTAAAACAAATGAAAATCACTCATGGAAAATGTCATAATTATTTGACATATACACTCATGTCCATTGGACTGCCTTGAAGCGGCGACAGATGTCCCTCACGACATCTGTCAACAGGGGTGAACTGATTTACAGCGACATCCCTTGTTCTTCGTAAACACTATTTACGATGTACCGCTAACTCGGCTCATTCACGCCAAAAGCTGACAACTGATATTAAGTGTATGTTCTCCATTATGCATCAGTCCTGCTATAGACACCATATTTCATTTTTAGCCTCGACTCGTCAGTATAGCCTGGCGATCTAAGTGTAGAGAGCATGTCTATAGAAGTTCGTCTGATGTGGAGATCATACACTTAATATCAGTTGTCAGCTTTTGACTTGAATGAGGCGAGATAACGCTACATCGCAAATAATGTTTTTGACGAACAAGGAATGTTGCCGTAAATCAGTTCACCCTTGTTGACAGATGTAAGGGACATCTGTCACCGCTTCAAGGCAGTCCGTGTTGGTTGCTAATGGGCAGAGCCATAGTGCGCGACGCTTGGAGATGAGTGTTGCTATCACACCCTTGACAGGGTTACGTATATACCACCGAATTGCTCTCTACAGTTAGACCTCCAGGCCATACTGACGAGTCTAGGCTAAAGACGAAATCTGCATGTCTATAACAGGTCTGATGCATAATAGAGAGCATAAACATACACTTGAAATGTAACATATAGTTTCCACTGGTTTACACTACAACTGGAACCATGAAGCAACATAAATTGCAATGCAACTTTGAACTGTATATATTAATATATTTATATAAAATGATGTATAGCACAATCTTGAGAGATAAAATAAACAAAATTTGGTATACTCTTTTTACTGTTACTCATGTTAAAAAGTTATTGTGAATATTTTGTATAGCTTTACCGTTTTATTCCAGATTTTTATACATTTAGATGACAATTTGTCACTGTATAGCTATTTAATATTTATAATAAAAATTTAGATCGAAAGTGTGATGTTTATCTTTTTTTGATTGTAACTGTCTTTCACTGATATGGAGTTTTAAAATCTCAAACATGTTTATATTATCGATCTCCCATCTCTGTCCTGCACTCTACAAAGGAATCGTGCGGAATAACGTTTAAATGTTTAAACCTACATTCATAACAGAATCATTATTTTGGATGATTCAGAATTTAAAATATCTACGATATCTTCTATATATATATATATATATATATATATATATATATATATATATATATATATATATATATATATATATATATATATAGAATACTTCTAAATAGTCTGTGAACATAATTATTAGCTAGATATATTTTTTTATAATACAAATTGTGAGATTCATACATCATTTGTTCATTGTAAAAATATGTTATTTTTTGTTAATATGACTTCTGTTGTGTTTTAAAAAAAATATGTGTCTTTATAGTGTCAGTATCAAAATTCAATAAACAATTATTGAAACAACTTCAGCAATGAAAATTCTGTTGCAAATAAATAAAAAATGCAATTTATAAAATGATATTTTGCTGACTACCAGACCAATAAAATGTCAGATCGGGGGTTAATACTATAAATATAAGGGCGAAACACCACAATCAGAACTCTGTGCATGTTAAGAAAACAGGACCGAGTAAAGTGGGAGCAAGTTTCTATATCTATGCTGCATAAATATTACTACATACTAAAATATATCATTTAAAATTTTTAAACTTGTCCTCCAGAGTCATACCACCTGAATAAATAAAAATAAACAATATTATTTGTATGTGGTGCACTGGTGTTATCTACTGTCTATGATTTGAGGTATAGATCTCAGTACAGCAACCTAGAGCTCATTGGTGTTTTTTGCTACCACCTAATCGTTTCATATATAGATGTTACTACCATAATGATGATATAAGTACCTGAGAATTTAGATAGTTTTTTCTCAATATATCAATCCTATAGTGTTGTGCTGCAATCCTGCAAATAATGAAGACTTGATTATATTGTTACTATTACAATGAAAAAGTGACATCTATTGAGGAAAGGCTTACGTAGCCATTACTTTTCCTAAACTTCTATACTGTGTCATTGTATTTATATTGATTTTGTCTAGATGTCACTACAATACTCATATAAGCAGCATCTATTGGTGAAGAGCTCATATAATTAATAATAGATCAAGATTGCTACGCTGCATTATTGCCGTCAAGAATACGTACAGACTAGTATATATAGATGTCGCCAGTACACAAATAGTAGTGACATCTATTAAAATGGTGTATAATTAATTATTGAACCATTTTTCCCTACAATAAAGAATTCTTTTTTTCTTTCTTGAAAAGTTGACATTTGACGTGTGATTTAAGATGCTGTTTGGTTTGAATTTTTCATAATTAACCAATTAAAAAAGGTAAAAAAGTAACATATTCAAGCTTCTTACATTCATGTGGAACCCTTGGTAACTTTGCATTGATTTTAAAACAGAATTGTTTAGACAAACAGCAGTTACCTAGTGGTCCGACAGCCAACTGTAATCTTGAATTTGAATCTTCCATACATAAAAACAATGTGAACCGGGTGAACCCTGCTAGTTCCTATGTTGCTGACTATCTTCTGAAGCAAATTGATGACCCTAAATGCGAATCATGTAGGGCAGCACTTTTTTCAGAAGATTTGACAATATGATGATAAACAAAGACTGACCTATGCAAATGACCAACTAGCCCATCTACTAGATGAAGTCCACATAAAGCTTTACAGTTTTTTGGACAAGTTTGGTCATTTGTCTGATGTTGAAACCATTTTCAGAGATCAGATAAGCGAACAGCTAGAAAATTTCCAGTCTTCGTCAGAAGGATCATGATATCTTTATAGATATAATTGATAAATGCATTAGACTGACAATATTCAAGTATGTTCGCGAAAAAACACCCTAAAACGACCCTCTGATGGCCATTCAACGAAAATGAAACAATTCAAAGCCATGTAAATCCTCATTTCGAGAATATTTACTACTTTTTCATCTTTTTTCCCATATATGTCACCATGGATGGACCATCTATAACTGGCTGTGACAACGTACCTGATAAAGAAAACTTTTTTACCAGGATGTGATAGACTTGTGTTATTTTGTTTTCGAGAATTTTATGTTCAGTTATTAAAAATGTTATTACTTATTTGATAGTCTGTACGTTATACATACAGCTATTGTTGTTATTTGGAATATCTTTTGTTCTATTTTTTTTTTAATAATTATTGTATTATTATATATATATATACCGCACGTTATTCGACACGAAGCATTATGGCTAAAGTATCTGATTAAAAAAAAAAAATTCGGATGGATAGAGACCCATTAATTTATGTATCCAAATACAGAAAAATTAGACAACACTCAAAATAAGTAATTTATTGGGTATTTTGGAGGTAAGATGTACGTAATTTCCAAGGTTTATGCTGCGTAATATTTGTTATCAGCTTTTTATATTTATTCTCAAAATTATATTGTGATTTATAATGTGTATTTTAATTCGCAACTGAAAAAAAATCATATATGGATAAGTACGCAAGTGCTCCCGGGTAACATCTTGACCACGTGATGCAAGGCACAAAACATATACACTGTGCAAGCGTCCAAGAAATTATACATGAGAACAGCGCTCTATATTTCTGACAGCTCATCATGAATGTTGCAATGTGAAATTTTAAATTCGGTTTGTTGCCTGGCAGACGATTTTGTTGGAAGGTTAAAATCTAGTTGAAATACACCTCCTTCTGTTCCTTTATTATAACTGGTAACCCATGGTCGACTCTACTCTAGGTTAACCCTATATATTGTTCTGTGATGACAGCTCCCAGTCCTGCCCGTCACTGAACATATATATTAACTGTCTGTGATAAAAAACTGATAAAACGAGGAAACAAAAACAATTATTATGTGGACAAAACGGAAAATGCCATAATACGGGATTATTTAACGTTTCGATAGTTCCAATGAAGATACAATTTTTAATATATGTTCTGTGATATGGACCTTTGCTTTATATCGATCGAAAAGAATAAAAACCAAGGTGTATGTGTATTTATGTTCCAGGATGGTTGATGGGGAATCCCCCAATGTCCATTGTGTTAGGGGCTATCTCCGTATTGGTTGAGTGTAGCAACAAGTTATTGCTGTGTCGGCAAGATCCAGGTTATTTAAAATGGGGAACTTCTTCCCCATGAGTAAATATGTCTCAGAAAGTGAACTCTCCATTGATAGTGAATCTGATTTTGAGTTTGATAATTCTGTAGATACCAGAAAGTCTCATTCAACATGTATGTTCGCTTTTATATACCTTTATTACATGTATATTCCTTCATGCTGTTTTTCAATTCTCATTTACAGCACTCATTACTGCTGATGCCTCATTACGAGAAAGTGTTTATTCGCCAGACCCAAGAACCCAAATTACACTAGATAAAGTAAATATCATACAAAATCATCTAGATGAGCAAGATATGGTAAGTACCTAATATTTTTTCCAGCTTGACCATTTCCCAACCATGTAGCGTCGGGCAGACTACGGGATAAACAAATTGTCGTGTATCTTTTGGGTGGTAATGTTGCTTGACCAATCAGGCCACCTCATCTTTCCACTATTGGTGCTGTATGTGTCATCCGAATTTCATACAATTTGCTTTATTTGGAGACAAAACAGAAGAGCCAGTCAGTTTACCATACCTCACCAGACATCACATGGGGGCTTATGTGAGTGATTTTGGCAATTCTATATGGCTGGTGCAACAAAAAGTATTTGATTTGGTGATCAAGTTTATGGAGTAACTGTTCTCAAGTTGTACAGTGAACTCAATGATATAGATAGTGCTACAGATGATGAAAATATGGTATTAGAACATGACACAGCATCAGAAGACTTTCCAAATGACAATAGTGACCATACCCTGTTACGAATTTACCCATCAAAATGAAAATGAATATTTTCTTGGGAGAAACAGCTGTAGATGGTCCTGACAAAAATCATGTATGAGAAATCACAACTTAGTAACAAAAGTTTCAGTAATAAGTGGATAAGCTGGAGGTAGTGCAAGTCCCATCTATGTAGAACCTACTTCTTTCTAAGGACAATCTGTTACACACTTAAGTTGTGTATGAAACTATATCTAATGATACACTTTAAAATTTGAACTTTATCATATGTTTTCTAAAGATCTGATATTGTCAGTTGAATCAGGGCAATAATTTTTTCTCATAATCAATAAATGCCTGAATGCAATTGTCAGTATGAAAATAGATCCAGTTTTTTTTCAGTCATGTATAAAAGTATGTTCACTTTACATGTGTACACACTTTCGGAAAAAAATTTAGAAAACACATTGTTATCAAATTTGTATAGTTAGTAGTCTCTCACAGGGAGTTTTGTGTCAAAAATTCTATACTTGTTTCATCTGCTTAGCACTTCAATTAATGATTTGACAATTTAATATATATATAATAGCATTCATCAGCTGTTAACATTTAAAGAAAATTATTATATCAAGAAAAAGAATATATACACTGGTACAACTGCAAAATGAACTAGTAAGTAAGGCAAGTTTAAAATTTCAGTCGAGCTACTCCTCACAAACCCAATTTTATGCTGTAGGTTATGTTAACATCACATTACATTATTATAATGGGCTAACTGGTCTCCAAATAACTTTATATTGAATATTAAAACCCTACTGCAGAAAGTTATACAAACTAACAAAAAACTTCATTTTAATGGATAATGATACTTCAGCCAGTATACCTAATGTGGTATTGGTACTTGCTTACATGAATGTGTGAGAAGTACTGAGTTAATTTATTTTATGCCTTTTTTGTGTATCCTCTAAATATTTACACATATTTTGAAAATTGGCTTCAGTGCATATGGTGGTATCTCTGATTCATAATATTTTCCTCTAGCCGCAAATTGAAACCACGTATATATGAATTAATATCTTCACTGATGTTGCAACTGCTCATTGATAAAATCTGTTAAGGCAGCTCAAATTTCAGTAAATGTATTCATTTATGCTTATGTGATTTCAATTAGTGGCCAGTGGAAAATACAATTAAGTATCTGGTCTAATACAATTGTTTTTACCTTCTAAGCCTTAATAGTTTTTTGGGTGATAATTACTCTTCTATTACAGATTTCAATGATTTATTTACTCTTTGACCAACCTTTATATGCATTGCAAGAGATTGCATTATGGAGGTTAGACAAAGATCGACGGGTGCTCTACGAATGGGCTAGTTTACTAAGTGGCAATGGATGCATCTGGAAAAATCAGCTTGTAGAGGCGCTGTGTATACTTCGAAATTACCACATTCTGAAGGAACTAGGTGAGCATCCGACATTTAATTAGCAAAAGTTATATACATGCATATCACAAGAATTAATGTCATTCATTTCTGCTGGTCTCTCTATGTGATAATTCTATTTGTAATATTAGTAACCACTATACAGATCTCAAAATTATTAGAGCTATATTATAAGGAGCAATATTGGGTAATGTATCTTTCTTATTATTTTGTGGTATAGTAAAAAAATGACTGATGAACAATATGATAAATGTCATACTTTATTTTTATCTTTTAAGTTTCTGATCATTCAAGGGCAGAACAAAATATTTTTTGAGGATACTCAAAATTTTCAGTTTCTGATCATTCAAGGGCAGAACAAAATATTTTTTGAAGATACTCAAAATTTTCAGTTTGTCAAAATTTATATTCTTCACTGTTGTCAAAGTTCTGGTCAATAATGATTCATTTTTTTTTGTTCTAAAATGCTTGAAGAAATGGTTAAATTATTATTGATATTTATACTAACCCGTATTATATATTATTAGGTTATGAAAAGGAGTCCTTGAAAAATTACCTTCCACAGTCACCATACACAAGCATTTATGTGAACAAACTCAGAAAAATGCTTTACATAATATGTGAAAAATTGAATTCGTTTAAAACAGAAAACTTAATTGAATATGTCAGAGAAGATCATTTGGAAAAAAAAATTGAAATGGATAAATTCAGTGAAGAGCCTCAAGCATTGGAATTATATCTGTTAGACTGGGAGAGCCATAGTTACATTACACAGACAAATGTTGAAAATTTAATGAAAATTTTTAAAGTGATGGAAGAAGAGGAATTATACAATATGTTAGATACTTATTACCGGAGCTTACACAATTCTCCACCAAAACAGGTAAGTTTTATAATTTAACAATTATACACTATTGTGAGTGGAGGTACAATTATATACAATTCATCTATAACAAACCAATTAGCTTGAATACATGCATGGATTGCAAAAACGTCTTAAAATTACATGACTTCATCGAAAATATATTATTCTATAATCTCTTTGAGGGAGCACAATCTGTCAGGATCGTAGCAGTAGGCCATCAAGCTCCCTGTATGTTGTCTCTAAGGGTTTCTCAAGACTGAATTTTCAGCTTCAGACATTCCAAACCAGGGGAAAAATGCAACATTATTTGCAAATTAACCTAGTCAATGAATTAATCAAACTTAAGTAGAAAACAAGTTTATGTAATTAACACACAGTTTCACAAATAAAACTCTTTCTTTCAGGGACGCCTCACTGAGAACGGAAAAATGTAACAATCCGAAAGTATAGTGAATAGTCTTGCATATAAAAAATAATATTGTCATATTTTTGAAGCATAAGATTGTTTTGTCATTTTAATGTAGAAAAGAGTAGAAGTATTTTTTGGCCATACAACCTTTACTTTTTCAGCAATAAAATAGAATCGTTGATTAACCTTCATCGGTAATAAATGTCTTAATTCATGGGTTTGTCCTAAATTAGTGTTTTTTAAATCATATAAATATCAATGAAAGAAATATCAGCATCAAAAAATCATCTGATGGGCTCACTGGAATCCTGAATTTCTAATGATTGCGCACTACAATTACCACAAATAATCAACTATAAAAGGACTGATTTGCATTTCCAAGCAATTGTATTTGATAATGAAGCCAATGTAATGACAGAATTATAGTTGTAGTAATAGCAACCAGTCTGTATGGTCTATTTTACGAATCCAGGTTTGCACTTGATGTTATATGTGCAGTGAAAATTTTACTGCCGATAAATTCAAATTTATTTGCATTGGATATAACGGACATTTTTTAACATATGAAATATGCTATAAAGTAACACATTACAAAGCTAGTGACAGTTCTGAAAACGATTTCGTCTCATAGCTTCCATCTAAATGGGATCTCTTAATACTTTCATAAAATTCGTATCACACAAAAATTACTTTTTCTAGGATAATGCTACTGGTTCAGAATATGAAAAATCACACACTTCTGGTGTAACTGCTAAGTCTCCACTAGGTGAGTCAAATATCAATTTTTTTATAGTGGTATAAATTTTAGTCCTTATATAATACCCAACCAAAAATTATGCAAGCTAGAAGCCTGTTATATTTTACTACCTATTATACTAAACAAAATGGGATTGACTATTCTTCCCATACTGTACTTCTAGTACATGCTCCGGTATAATGAAATAAATATTTTACGTGCCCCCTTCGTATATCTCTAACCTTACTAAGACATTGTGCTGTACTTGCTTGTTGCTTGAAGACAATGGATGTAGGAAGCTGTTGCCGATTGCTATTCCGTTCACATCTCAGATAATCGGGATATTGGGAGCAATTTTCATAGCTCTCAAGTAATTTGTTACCTTGGAGAAGTTTCCTCTTTCAAAGTTTGCTGATTACCTACCTTCACGCCAACAGGGGGATGATTGCTTGAGATATTATACATGATTCGAGAAGTATCTTATTTGCGCTTTCATCTTTCAGAAAAAGTTATGTAATTTAAACACAACATTGCAAAAATCGATCTGTTTTTATGACGCTCTTCTATTGGATATTTCACCATAGTCAGACTTTCAAAATTGACTTTTTACAAAGCATTACCCACGACCGTCAAATAATCTTAAGATATTATACTCCTCAACCAATTCAATATTATATATACTTTATCATGAGATATTTCAACAGTAAGTTGCCGGACTAGACAGTGTTTGTCACTTGCTAGTTGGTTTTTCATAGTCTATGAAATATATTAAATATCTCCACTTTCTTACAGAGTCGACAAATGCAGTTGTGGATTCTTTTGAAGAGTCTTCCAGTAACTTGTTTAGCAAATATTTTTTGGGTGACGTTTCGGATGAGACATACAAAAGAACAATATCTAAAAGTGTGGATAATCAACAGCAACATTTAAAGACTGATCAGTTATCAATGGTATATAGAGGTGTTGGTGACCCAGAGTCTCTTGAATCAAATTTTTTTGAGCCAGTTGTTGAAAAAGAAAACAGGTTTTACATCAACCCAGATAATCCTGGAGTGGTGCTTATTATCAACCAGGAACACTTTTACACTGAAACCATGGAGCAATACAGGGTGAGTTTTATGCTCTATTTCATCACTAAAAATGTATAAAGTGGACAGTACTCCAAACCAGGCTATGGCGACGGCGTCAGAACGTTATAATATATAATCTCTTGAAAAAAGGTGTATCCAGGTGATAAGAAATTTATTTTATATCCAATTTATTACCAAATACCTGAATATGAGCTTTTCACTAGTAAAAAAATGTTAATTAACTTACACTGTCTGGACAAATGTACATCATGGTGGCATATTATATCTTTATACAGGTCATTTATATGTGAATGTGTTTTTTATTATCAACTTATTCAGTATTTCTCATATGATCGACACCTAGACGTCATATATCAAAAGGTACCTGAAAATCTCATGATTAAATATATAAGCCAAAATAAGGTATTTTTAACAAGCTGTTTAATCATTTGTATCTTACACAATTAAATACATTGGGTTTATTAGTTTTTTTTAAATTTTGATTTCGACCATTTTTGCCAGAGAAAATAAACTTGGATAATTAGAGCTTTCAATTCAGCTTAAAGATAACTTCTAACTTTAAGTATTTTTTTTAAAATAGACTTCAAATCTATTGGTCGCATATTGTATATTGGCAAAATAGTGAGGGTAATAAAATTGTCCTCTCTGTCCCCCTCCAATTTTGTCTCAATATTTAGTTAGCCAGTAAGTTAACGCATACATTGTAATTGTTTCAGCAAGATATGAATATTTGGATTAACAAACAAATAAACCCAATCTGTATTGATGTTGAATTTTAATCATCCACGTCCATAGGGCTCCGGATCTGGGAGCTGCTCTAATATATCTGTTAATTAAAATACAAATAAAGCGTCTACATCAGAAAAATAAAGCCTTGATGATCCCGAGTTGATTTCTTTTTTGCATTTGATTTTCGGTGCTTTAATCTCCGAATTTTTGGAATCATCATGATCCTGCAAGCTATTACCTTCAATTAGACTCATTTCTACTTCATTTTTAAAGCTTTGCTTCAATCTAATCATTGATCAGTTGAAGCTTTATGAGATAGACGATCGAATATACAATTTAGGAAACATTCATCCAAAAAATGAATGATTTTTTTCTAAGGTAAATACTAAAAAATATGTAACTATTGATCTGAAAAATATTCCTGAATTTAAGATGCTGGCTTATTACCATGTAATAGACACGTTAATATCATAAAACAAAATCAATAAGATTTTCCAATTCCATCACAAATATTCATACAGTTCAACTGATTGATGCTGATACAATTATTTTTACTTTCAGGAATTGTTGCCAAAAAGTTCTGAACAGCTTGAACAGAGAACAGGTACCGGAAAAGATAAAATGAGGTTGAGCAAAACTTTTGAAAAATTTGGTTTCAAAGTGATTATTGAGGATAACTTGAAACATATGGACATGGTCCGCTGTATTAAACAAACTGTCGCAGATGCCAAAGCGGAAAGCAGTTTGTTTATTTGCATTTTGTCTCATGGTGATAAGGGTATGTATTGTAATTTGACATATAAGCATGTATGTCCGACTACAAGTTCACTTTCTCAATCGCTATAATTGTGCTAAGATACCTGTTGGTTCCATAATAACTTTTGATCTGGTAGTCCAAACCTTGAATATGTCTAATTTCTAACTAATCCGTACTAAATCCAATTTACATAACAAATGTGCGATGTCATTTAAAATCGTCCAAGCTATGTACTAAATTGGTGTAGATATTGTAGAGCACTATCTTTGTTGATAATCCACATTGTTCAATGTAAAAGGTGTAATCATGATTTATAGGTATTGTGTATGGAGCAAATAGTTGTAGAGTACCAGTAACTGAAATTCAAGACATTATGTGCAAGCAACATTTGGTGAATAAGCCAAAAGTTCTAATTTTGCAGTCTTGCCAAGGATGGCAGTGCATCGATTGTGAGTACATATTACATATATAATAATTTAGCAAAAACTTTGTAATCATAAATTGTATATTAGTGGTGCACGGATCCCAATTCTTGACGGATCGGGGATCCGGAGCTGGATGTATTCATATCCGGATCTCAATACAGGAACCGGATACAGATCAGGTTCCAAGATTCGGATCCCGGATCTCTGATCTAGGTCCAAAATTAGAATCTGATATCTGCATCATTTATGATGTAATGTTTGAGCATATGAGCATACAAAAGAAGCAGTATGATTTACAGCAAAAAAATATTAATTTCCTATTAAGCAATATAAAACAAATACATTTTAAATGTATATGTTGTTTCTACAACATATATTTTGTTCCGTATTTCGGATCTTTGATCGGAATCCGGAGGATCTGGATTTGATGTGATTTAGTGTATATATGCAACTCCCCAATCTTACAAGTCATATATCATTTTCGTATGGATAAAAGTGGGATTTATATGAAATAGAGATGAGCCCGAGCGGTAATTTGCAGAGCATGGACATTCGTTAATTACAATTTTGATTGTCACTATGATGGATTTACTTTATCTGTTAATCAGATTCCAAAGTCGTTTTCAGCGCGGTTAGAATAGCGTCTCTAAATTTTATTATAAATCACTATTCAATACTTTTTCAGTAAAAGACCAGCAACAAGAATATGTGGAAAGCCAATCACTTGCCACGGATGGTCCCACTAGTTTACCACTTAGAGCTAATTTATTGACATTTTGGGCTTCAATTCCGGGATTTGCAGCGATTAGACATAAAGAAAAAGGATCTTGGTTCATCCAGAGCCTATGTGAAAAAATCGAAGCTTGTCAAGACAGGTACGTATGGCTAGGTCAAATATGAAATGCAACGACGTAACCACGATTTCATTGGAGTGGGGGATCAAAAATCAGTGTGACGTTTGTAAATTGTCAAAAAACACGATTATCTAACAGTTTTTTGAAGAGGTAAAAGGTTGATACTTGGAACAAGTCTAGCTAAGTCATTATTCAGTTAGGATAAATCGTCTTTTATTATTTGTGTATATTCTTAATGGAAATACTCTTAAAGTGAAAAATAAAGTTTGTACGTTTTTGTGCATTGTTCAAAACAATCTTTCACTTAACAGATATATTATTTTTGAAATTAAATGGCAATAACATAATTTCAATTTTTTTATACATTTTGTTTTTTTAAATTTTGCCGCCAAAACGTTATAAAAATTTTGCTTTCAATGATTCAATTATTATTCGGCAAATAAACGATATGAATCAAGAAGGCTTGACACGATGCTTCGATTTTTCTGTTTTTTGTCACCATGCATGAACATTGTCTTGTGTAATATTTCAGATACCATTTTCTGGACATTTGTACTCGAGTCAACCAGGACGTTTCAGAAAAGAAATGGATAAAAGGAACATCTGAATACAAAATGATCTCAGAAGTCCATAACAGTTTTCTACAAGACTTTTTCTTACCAAAGATCAGGTTTTAAGTGATTTTATTGAATACATATTTTTATATAACTTTCATTTTATATTTGTATAATCCTACAGATTACAAATTTGTGTTTAATTTTTTAAATAAAAAATAATTGTTATATTATGTATTATTTTTTTGTTTTTGTGTGAAATGAGATTATGTGAGATTACATTTGTTAGTTACTGTATGCAATTCATTTTCAGACAATAAACTAATAGTTAAATACACAGTCAATTTATTTTAACAATGGCACAGTAAAACTAATAGTGAAAATTGAGTGCTCTGAATCCTTAAAAAGAAAATATTTTATACTGAACTATTAGAGCCACTTGCACAGAATGTTAAGTTCACCGAATTAATTTATCTGTATCCTATTGCAGTAGTGCAGTCTGCCATTCATACTACATCAACGTATCTACCCATATATATTATGACATAAGAAAAAATTATTTGCCATGACCTGATGTTCAGGCTAGTGCGGGCAAGAACGTACTTTTATATAATTTAGCAGAACCTTTGATCTCTAAATAATAAAAGCTCCGAAAAATCACTACATCACAGCAAGAGCCTGCATCTATTGTTCATAGAAGCCTTAGATATCTATGTTTTAAATATTGTGATAATATAATCATAATCTATGTTAACTTTGAGATATTTTTTGAGATATCGATGTCTTGATTTCGATGTTTTTGCTGACACCGATATTACTTGCCGACATCCAATACCGAGTGAAAATGGATGTTTGCAAAATGTTTGTCTTACTCTTACCGATACGCATCTCTATTATCTAGTTTGAGGTTTGAGCTAACAAGTGGCTAACATAACAATAAATTTGTGACAGGTTTAATTTTCCATGTACCTAGGGTCGCCTTAAGGTTACTCGGAAATTGTACTAAAATGACAAAAGTGTACTAGAAACGGTCTGATTGTACTAAATGATAAGGCTACATTCGCATCAAAAACCTCTACGTCCAACAAACTTAAGAGGCAGAAAAAAAGGAAAATAGTATGATTGTACTGAAAATGGCAACCCTGCATGTATCTGTTTCCTCTTTCTGTAATGTGCTGTGCTGTGACAATTGACACCCGATTTGATGTTTTCTTTGACATTTCAACTTTTAACAATTGCGTGGGGGCATTTGCGGATCTGCGTGATTCATTTCATGTATTTTACTGTGGTCTGTGATTACTGATTAGTAATGATTGTGCTTATCTGCTTATCAAATTTCTATTTATTTATTCCTCTGTATTTGGATACATCCTATTTTTAAAAATATAACCATTAAAGAACAATATGTTCAACCATTAAGGACCATCTAACCCTCTAAAGAAGCTCGTTATTAAGGTATGTATGTCTAAACAAATGGGGCAGTTTACGGAAAAATACTTTCCAATTGTATTGTAATAGAACTATTGTTTTAGAGTATGAGATGGAGATTCTGTTAATCAAGTGCTACATGGAAAAACTCATTTTAATTGTGTATTTTCTTTCAAAGGATGTTTCTGATTGAATTATTTATTTGCCAAACAGACTGGAACATGATGTATTCTGGTTGTAACAACAAATACCTAGAAAAACTATTAATTATATATGCAAAGGAATGACCCTATTTCACAACTTTTATAGATATATAATGTTAGTCAATATTTATCTGCATTTATCCAAATTAATATGTCTGAGATGGGAGATCATTTTAGCACAGCTAAGATTTTTCATCAGTGTGACTGATTATATAGAATTTTTCTGTAATCAAAGTAATATAGCTTGATAATATGTGTGCTTATACACTGTTCCATCAGAAGTTATGTACTCTTAACCAGATTATAAGCAAAGTCCTTATGATACTTCCATTGATTAGCTAGTGAGATTAATTTTATAATTGCCAACATTTTTTGGTTAACTATTCAAAAAAAAATTAGCTCATCCAAGTTCATTTGGATTTGTTGCCATCACCAGAAGCATTTTTTGAGATGAAGGTATCTGTAAAAAAGTATACCAATCTTTTTTTAAATAAAAGCAACAAATAACATGATAGGTCAATGATTAGCAAGTAAAATTGCCAACAATATGTTTTGAATATGACACCAGTATCAACATCTACCAAAAACACAAAACACAGAACAATTTGTATCATCATTCTCATTCTGTTTTCTGATCTGGTAAAACATTTCTCAATATTTCAGATAATTTTCTTACATATGATATATAGATTGTACTGATGGAGGTTAGTAGCGGCCTTAGAGTCACTAATGAACAGTTGTCTTAGAAATTTTGAGTTCACAAATTCTTGAGGATAACCATTGCTACATTTAATGTTTCTTAGACTTTCTCCATATTGAATACTTATTCAGCATTCAATACAGTTTGACTGATTTCTAAAAACCACAAAGGTTTTTTGTCCTTTTTCTCTCTCAAAATGTCATCATGATTTGAGTGACACTTTCAAAGTTATGGAGGTATCAGGGCTACAAGACAACTAGATTAATTAATATATTATGAATTATGACAGTATGGAACTTCAAGAAAGAATAATATCTTTATTATTAAATTTTTCATCATAACAATACTTTCTCTATGGGAGGTAATAAATGCTGATACATTACTCGGGGAAAAGTGAAACAAACCTAGACACATCAAATATAAAGCATCATTAGCTTGGATCTCACAGAAAATATGAAAAGCCTAGTGTTACGGGGTTATTAAATGAGCCAATATTTATCCAAAGATTGTGAAGATATACCAATACAATATAATTTTATCATTATAACAATATTATCAAAAGGCAGAGCATTTAACATTTGTGTTAATAGTACCTAATAATGTTTTATAATTATTTAGTAAATAAATTTAAGGAATGTGTTAATTGGTGTGGGGTCTGTCCACATAAACAAAACTTGAGGAATTGAACCACTGTGTAAGAAAGCAGTTCTGATTTTTTCTAGGAGTTAAATGAAAATGCCTGCTCCACCTCCCCCTCCTCCCATGGCTCCTGGGGCACCGCCACCACCTGCTTTCAAAATGCCAAAAAGTAATTCAAATGACAGAGATGCCTTGCTGAACTCCATAAGGAAAGGAGCCAAGTTGAAGAAGACTGTCACTAATGACAGGAGTGCTCCAGCAGTAGCAGGTTTGTACTTTGTAACTTATGAGAATGGTATTTTCTTATTATTTATGGAAGCACAAAGTATCATCATCTTATAATTTCAAAATTTAGCTACTACCAAGCTTATATTTCTGGAAATTTACAACAGTCAAATTCCATATCTTTTTGGTAATGGAAACTGCAGGCCTGGAACTTGATCACTTCTTTAGGTTATTGTCCTTATTGTCTTAGAAACGTCCCTTATGGTCCCTAATTATGAAAAAGGTCCCTAAAATTCCTATATTTCACTGTTGGAGTGATACTGTAATTCTTATATCCTCACATATCTTACAATAAGCCAGTTACATGTCCCTCCAAAACCATATCTGGTCATCCTGCAACCCTAAAGTGCTGTTATGCATTCACACAGCATGCTTACACTTTTAATTAGTTCTCATTGGAGTTCCCTGACTGTTCATTTATTTGCCTCTCTGGTCACAAGGTTTAACCACTTCCTTGCACAAGCATCAAAAGTCGAAAACAGTGAGAGGAGGGTACAGGTAAAATATAGTCATCTTCAATTCTTTTGTTCTCTGATTTAAAAATGACATTATAATGTGGAAATTCAAAATGGTGAAGGGTTTTGAAAGAATTGGTTTGACAGATTGATATTCAAAGTAAGTGGGTGTTCAAGGACCCTGATTCAAAACCCTAGACTAGTTCAGCCAATCTACAGATTTCCGTCAAAAAAGTACCTTTGATGAAAAAAAACAATGAGTTAGTTATTGGTATTAAAATTATTTTTCTATTATTGTAGGCTAAGTTATAGAGCAATGCACAAAGCATTGAGAAAAATGGAATAAAACTATAAAAATCACCTTTCTTTAATTTGTTGATATCCTGTCCTCAGTGATGTTGTCTTCTATTAGACCATATTTTGTTAAACTTAAAGTATACATAAAAATACGGTGTTAGGAGATTTGACTTGAAAACTCCTCAAACATGATAACACAATTACGGAAGTCCAAGCATCAATTCATATACTCAAGCCACTTATGGATTCCAAAACAGTAACTTCTTATCTTAATAGCTTTATGAAAATGTTAACATAAAAGGGTTTAGTCTGGGTGTGGACCATTTTGGATTGCGTACATTTCTATCTTTATTCCCACAACTTCCTAACGACGACCAGTGATTATAAAATGTCAATCGATTTGGAATAGATACCCTCTAGTCTAGAGCATAGGTCCTTAAACCTATTTTGCCCATCGCCCACTTTGAGATTAAACCCCCCCCCTCCTCTTTTATGTTTTTTTCTTGTCATCCGTCGCGAATCTGAAAAAGCTATTATCACGATTATATTTGAATATATGAAAAAAATTTAAGTAAGATGGGATATGGACGCCCATTAATTTTCTCGGGGTCTTCTACTGCCCCTGGAAGGTCTCAAACGCCCATTTGGTTTAATTACAGATAACTAACTGCTTTGCGAATCCTTTTTTCTATCATTGACTAACCAAATTTCGAAAAAAATGTATACGCTTATATGGGTCATGCTGGCTAAACCTTAAAAGATTCATCAAATCAATTTACTAGAAAATCATGTCTTGAAACGGCCTACAGAGAAATCTGCACTAGTATGTGTTGATGTCACAATAATCATTTTTATTTATTATAGATTAGTGAAAACGTTACTTGTGAAGGTAATTTTCCAATTTATTATTAATCCGTATATAGATAAATCTGTTCGCTGCACCTTGGGCATTTAATATGGATTAAAATTGTTTTCTAGTAAATGTACATAAATAAATAATAAACGTTATAAATTAAACATACTTAATGTTGTCCTACTAAGGACACGTATCATTTTCTTTATTAGTAAATTGCACCCATGCGAAGTGAAGATGATGCTCTTGTTGGTGTCGAATATATTATGTATTATATTCTTATATTATTACAGGAGGAGTTAAAAACAATAGCGTGAAGAACAATAATAACAATAACGATGGTGTGATATCTAACAGCCCATCACCAATGAGAAATTTTAGCAATATCCAGTTAGAACTGAAGAAGCAGCTGGCAAATCATGATAATCGGAGTCGAGGGCCTCCTCCACCGGCACCTAGTAGAAATGTAAGTATTTTAATGGATTTAACTTTTGAAAATTGAAAAAATCTACACTAGCCTCCAAAATATTGTACAATATCACAACTTCATAAAGCCCTCTCATGGTAATTACAAATCCAAATTCAATTCCAATTTTATTTCACCAAAGCACAAGAGAAGATTACATATGGTATATCAGTGCGTAGAAACAAGTGCAGATAAATATCTTATAATACTATAATATCAATATCAACAGACTTTGAATGGACAAAAGTTCACGTATACTGAAGAAGTGTATATGTTAATTGGAAACTTTTCTGTCACTATAATAGAATTGTGTAATTCTTGCACCTAGATTCACAAATAAAATGACGTAAATATGTGACGCGTTTGAATTGCAATGCAAAGCAGACTTAATATTCTAGGTAGTATAGTTACTTACTTTTTAGGTCTCAGCATAACTATAAAACTCAACCTGTCTAGATAACTTTCTATTATATTTACAGTATACTTATATTTATCCAGGGTTGAGCGGAAGAATGTCTATTCTAAAGTCCGTCCATTCATGTGTTCATTATAAATAAGGCTGGTGATGATAATTATTAATATAAATTCTTCTACGTGCAGATGAGCGAGTGCAACGTATTAAAAAACATAGATGTGAATACTCATACTTACTCTTACTCCATATCACTTAAAAAATGAAATTACAGTTTTCTGCCGAGTTGAGCACCACCAGACAGCCATTAGCGTCCAGGGAAAACACGCTAAATGGTATACATTCAAGTCAACAGTCATTGAATGCTGTCAGCTCTGGTGTAATACAAGCAAATCCTAGTTCATTACACCGAAAAGCCAAAAGCAACGCAAATCTGTCTAGTTTTGACGTAGCTGATGATAGCGGCAGTATGCACTCCGTTAAGCCAGCCTTCAGTTCGGGGAAGCCTAATTTGGCCCCAAAGCCTCCTGTATTAAATGGTAAGGAAACTTGTGACTTATTCAAAAAAACAGTAAAGCAAAATTACTAATTCTGTCCAACTATATGCCGAGTGGCAATGAAAATACTGTCCACTGCAGCATTCCAAAATAGCTAGAGATGAAAATATCCATTTGTTTTTATATTTGTATTTTACGGAAAATAAAACAGTAGGCCAGGACCAACACACTTATGGAAATATTTTCGTCATTTAAAACAATGTTTTTCGTGGAACGACATTTCAAATTTAGGTCGCTCTACTGTTAAATCTTACTTTTTTACCTACATTCAATTACTATGAAGTTTCATAGTCGCCAATAAAATTAAAGCTTAAATAATAATAGGTTTTGATTTTCATGAGTATTAACAATTTGAATATAGATAGTTGAACCGTTTTGGTACAGGGACTAATCATAGTTGGAAATTAAAAGGCAATACGCGGAAAACAAATTATTTTTAAATATCGAAAAAACTTACTTTTGATATTTTATTGAACAGCGCCTTGAATGAGGAGTACATACACATAATCCTGGCCTAATGCATTGTATCGTAATATATATATGCTTAGAACTGATTAGAATCCAAAAAATACAAGATATACAGAATGTCTCATTTAAAATAAGAAAGGCGGCATCATTTCGGTATAACCAAAACTATTCAATCATTCCAATGATTTTGTGCTACAAGTTGTGTACACAATTTACAAAGTACAAATGCCGCCGTGTTCAGTACTTTCATTGTCATCCAGTGTATTAATTAAGCATTTCCCCTGTTCAATCCAAGGTAAACCTAGTCTAATGGGCAAGGCTGGAAAGCCTGTAAGCAGGGCGCATAGCCTTCGAACCCCGCGGTCGCCTTCCCCGGACAATTCGACGACGGACGGCAACAACGGCTTCGCGAAGTTTGGTACAGTTCGACACATGTCTTCCATCATTGGGCCGACACTGGGCGCCACTTCACCACAGAACATTAGGACGAGGCCGGCTCTGAATAGCAGACCCTCTGCTCCTCCACCTTCTGTAAGTATACTTTTCGATGGTTGATTTTACGATAATTCCTCCGCCATTGGCGTGGAAAAGAAAACAAGTTTTTATGATTTTTAGTAAGTAAATTCTACAACAACAACAAAAAATTTATGAAGTTTGTTTTTTATTTGCTATGAAATGGTATCCCTCGCCATTTTACCGCATTATTCCGGAGATTCTTATCTTATAATGCTGCCTAAATATACAATCAGGTGAATACTGAGTTAAAGCAATGTCCACTTAAAGGTAGGTATTTAGAAGAAAATAAGACACCTAGACGCCGAGGAATTAGACGCTCATCCATGTCTACTTGCAGATCAACTTGTTTCATATTTTATAATTTTATTTATAAGTAGGGTTGAATGTGAGGTAGTCTTTGGCTAAATTACGCCCTAATAAAAACGATTATTATTATTATTATATAAATCGACTGATGAAATTGGTGTGTATTTTTGTCATGTAGACGTGGTTCCAAACCTATGTGAAATTCGTAATGTGATTTGTCGCTTCGTTAATTGTGCTGCTTAGAGGCATTTAATGTCTACATCGCATTATTCATTCAAATTGCTTGGTTTCAGATTCCCGGCCAGAGTCCGACAAGTCCTCTTCCACCGCCGCCTCCACCTAGCAAAGTAAACGCGACAGTAAAACCAAACCACGCACCGCCCCCTCCCCCGACGTCACTGCCACCGCAACTGACTAACTCTGCGTCCCCCTCTCCACCTCCACCCCCACCTCATAAGACGACGTCGACAGTCAACAAAGGACCGCCACCACCACCACAGGTACGCGAACGACACTGGATTAATTTAAAATGTCTGGTTAAAGCAATGAAGCAAGATGTCTCAAATTTCAATTATTCTTCAAAATTTTGTCATATGAAAATACTCAATTTGTAGAGCAACTTTTGTGCTTGAAGCAGCAGAAGCAGAACTAATATACCTCTATTGGCACTTTGTTCTGCCTTTAAATAATTCATTGATAACCTGTTATTTTCGCATTCATTTGATTGAGTACGTAATATTTACTGTTAAACTCGCCCTTGGTTTCAATTCATGCAGTCTTCTGATGAGCACTGCCGACTAGGGTAGGTATAAAACGGTGAACCAAATTCCGTAGGCGGCGCTAATGCCGAGTGAGGGTAGCGACTAGTATTTGAGATGGAACCAAGGAAATTATATTATAAGCCACATGACATATCTACACTACTCTGGAGTATTTTGAGAGATTTGATGTGCAGTTTGGAACATTATTTTTGCTACATTTTGAAGCATATCTAACGTTTTTTTGAATATATAGTTATTACGAATTTTTTCAAAATTATCAAGTAAAAAAAATACGATGTTTGATGTATCATTCACGTTTCAACCACCGACTATAAACATATACAAACAAGTCTATTAACATCTGAGTTCATTGCATAGATATAAGTCCCGTATCGTGCATATTACGATGTTGACTTTAAAACATTGGGGTCACAAGAACCAAAGAAAACCATATGTGCACTTCACACTTAATTCCACAAATTTAAATACTTCCCTGGGACTATCGGAGACATCCGACATCAGTCTATAGGTTTTATTAATAAATGAAATTATCTGATAAAATATAACTATTTAATTATTCAACTCTTCTGCATGTTTTTTCATCCTATACATTTTCCAGTGTCACATTTTTCTTATAATTAATTTTATTATCATTTAAAATATTTTTTATCAGAAAATTCAGTGGAATAAATGCATCGAAAATATGTCTTGGATTTTATTTTCAAAATATATATAGTATTTTGGTCTCATTTTATCTTATCAGATATAATGTCCCTGTTTTTGTGATAGGTTTCTGAATTTTTCTCGAAGATTCTTCAGTTGCTTATTTTTTTTTTAGTTATAATTGTCAACAGTACAATTAGAGAAAAGATACCATCATTCGCAGTATAATAATTATTTATTGAATACGTTATAGTTTTATGTTACTTGACTACTTTTTTTTCAGATAACATCTATAAACCCCCCACCTCCACCCCCCAGGCACTCGTCAATTAGGGACACTTCATTACGGATTTCTGTCGACCTGGATGAGAAATACAAGGATTTATTTGCTGGCATGGATAAATTTCCCAATCCCCCGCCATATAGGAATGTTATTAAAGTGTTTAGTTCGAGACAGACGCAGGTTAAATCAGGATATGTTACTTAGTCGTTGGTTGTAGACAAACAGGTTTCGGAATCTTTTGAAGCTACGCTTTATCTTAGGTAAATAATCTGCCGCTAATGAAATTTCGTATTTTGCAGGTGCACTCTTTATATGTTTTTCCCAGTATAGCAACGCATCATTATTTATCGTATCTACATAGGTTCTTCTGTAGAAATCAGCTGATTGAAAGTTTCTACAATGAATAGTGTTAATCCAGAATTTGAGCTGTTTAAGCTCATTGTGGTCAATTCTAGTAAATCATAAACAACTTTCTATTCACCTTAGCATTCAGTAATAACATGCTCAATGCTGACTAACAAATAGCTCCATAAAAGCTTTAGACTTTTTTAATAATCTATTTTTGCAGAGGTGGCAAAATAATACTACTTTTATAAAATGTAGTTGTTTCTCAACTGACACTTGGCTCATAGTTTAAATCGAGTGATTAACAATGCACATTTCCTTTGTGTGGAGTAATATTGACTTTCAGTTGAGTAGACTAAACCTGATTCACTTTCAGTCCACTTAATTAAATATACGGGAAAGGAAAATTCTGGATAGTTTATTTATCAATACATATGGAGAAACAAATTAGAAGAGCACCACAGGGCCGTCCTTAAAACATTAAGATATTAGTGATTTCAAGAGCAAGGTTCATATGACTGTGAGTTCGAAAAGCTCCGTCATCCAAATACATTTGCAACGCGCATCAAGGCAGAATAAAATAAGACTAGTAGATTACTAATGCTCTTAATTGCTGAAAATTTTTGAAATCGAGATAGAGTTGAATGATTTTTTATGAATCCTGAAACCTGATATAATCACAAGTCAACAACTGAATTTTTCTATACATTTTGACATCATGCATCTGGAGATTTGGATAGAGTTTGTTGCTCCTATGTGCATACACACTTTTCTCAGAACATCTTGGAAAATGCCCCCCTCCAATATTGGGGCAAAGTAGAGACCACCTTTCATAAATGTGTTTTACCTTCATATGTAGAATAACAGTCTTAAGTAATATTTTTAAAGAATATGCCTGTCATGAAATAATTCCTGAAGATGATTACTTCCAGTTGCTGGAGATTTTTTTATGACTTGGCCATTTCGAATCTATAAGAGGACAACAGACGCAGTAGCATTTTTTCTGCCATTTCAGTTGTATGTAGATGCCATAAAGATGGTTGATATTCATACTTGTTCACATATTACCTTACCGAATTATCAGAAAGAGGTCTTTACAAACACAGTCTAGGTGGTTAGCAACGTTTCGTTTGCCCACGCGACTTCAAAATACGAAGTTTTATTTCACTTATGGTGGCTTTACTAGAAATTTAATCAATTTAACCAAGTGATATGAAACTTGTAGGTATTAACTATGAATGTATGTATGTATATTCTATTTTCGGAGTATGTTGCTTTTGTTAATCAGATCTGCCGATATCGTTGGTTATTTTTCCCCATTTCATTTTTATTTTATTGGACGGAAATATTATCCATTGAGTAGTTAATATCTTGGACTTTTATTAATTTTAGAATCCTCAAGCTTCTTGAATAGACATGTTAGGCTGAATTCACACAGAAGTTTTTTAACTCAGACTTGATTACACTGTCATCTTTTTCAAGTTACCACATATGATTATTTTTATTGCTTCAGATATTTTTGATGAAATATGCTCTTACTTTTTGCTAACTTGGTGTAACAAGTTGATATAAAATGAAAATTTTGAAATCCAATAGGTTTATTGGTAACTAATTTAATTTAACTATATTTGTTTTTGACAGTTATTGAGGAAAAATCCCAGGACTTGTTTGTGTTCACACATCACATACACTTATCACCAGTTATATAAATCAAAAGTAACTGGTCATGTTCATATATGTTTACATAGTGGCAAGAATTCGCATTCATTTGAGAAATGATGTAAAAATATCGCATTTAGTTCATTATATCTTTGTCATTTCTCAAAAATACCAATAATGATGTCCATTAAATTGATTTTGGCTATTGCCCATTCGATTGCGGCACTGTTATCTAGTCATAACCATTATACTTCAAAGCAACATATTCTAGATTTAGGTAGATTCAAAAGATTCTGATCTGCTTTGACTGTTCATTCAAAAAGAGGATGCGAGATGAGTGGCGGGTCAAAAGGGAAATTGAAGGGAGTTGCTTTAAAATTTTCATTACCATTACAAAGGGATAACAACATACACTATGACATCGATAGGATGGAAAACGATTATATAGTGCGTACGAATTAAATTCCATTGTTCACCACGGTGCTTGCTGAATTGCAATTGTGATTGCAACTTAACACAAATGCACCTTATTTTTTCCTGAAGGGTGAAAATTGAATATATGTATAAAAAAATGTGTTGTCTATACATTTAAATCTGGATAAAATTTTACTTTAATATTCTTCAAGCAATAATATTGAGGTACATTTTTAATATTCCTATTAGCTATTGCTGTAAAATTAGAATATATTCATATATGAACGTATTTTCATTTTCAACAGTAGTGATTTTTAGGCCAGCAGTCATTGAATAGGTCTGCAGATCAGTGTATCTAGATGCATATCAACAGCATTGTGTGCAATATACCCATTGCTCTCAGCTACTATAAGTATTTCTCTGATTAAGTGAATACCCTGTTATTTTATTATGTTAAAACAAATGTTCTGATGTGAACACATTCTGAATATTTTTTGTGTTATTGACATAAAATAAAACAATCATTCTCTTTTTGTATGAGCAGTCTCTATGTTATTACAGGCCTACGTGAATCAAACATACATATAAGCATATACATATGTTGTACATTTATCTTTTCTAAATAAATTATTTTGAATGTTCTTAATTGTCATATATATCATAATTAGACATTCCAGGAACTTTAGTGCAGAGCTAGCTAGTATTTTGACTGCCAGTGACACAGGTAACATTAATATCGTGATTTATCAATATCCAACAGGTGGTCGATGCCGATACAGTTAGGTTCCACGCATGCGCGGGACTTTTGCGCAGTAGATAAGATTTGAGGAGCAACTGAGCAATAAACAATAAATCGTGTTGCTGACACTTTCAGGTATTTACCTAAAGCTAGTACGAAGTATTTGATTTGGCTCAATCTGCAATGGGACTATTCGTTTTAGGCAAGGTTCTTTGACTAATGTCAGGCACGTGTGCACCCTTCCCAAAATTTTAGAAAATTCAATTATTCGTATCTTTCCCCAAGACTTTCAAAAACAATTTTACTATATTTTTTGAGATAAATCATTTTTTCCAGAAAATGTTACAATTTATGTAGTAATATGATTTTATCTTGCAATATTAAATGAATATTTTTTTTAAATTTGGTTTAATCATTACTATATATTGAAACTATCATCAATAATGTTGCGATTTGACTCATTCACAGCCTATCAGAAGGAGTGGAAAAGGCATGAAGAATTTGCACTCTTGTAACGAAATGAACTGACAATTTCCTTTACTTTGAGTTGGGATAAGTATAAACCGCAGATTACGCAATGGCAGCCACATTTACTTATGGTATCCGAAATTGAAACAAATTGTGATAATTTATTAACTTTTATTATTATTATAGGTAATATAAATAAGAATATATCTGTGTAGTTTTTTATTTTTTGAAAAAATCTGTCTTTAGATCAATAATCGAACACTATATACTTTGCTTTCAACTATAATAAATAACATTTCTATATAAATATATATTTTTGCATATATCTTGGACTGAAATATTTATGTTTAAGCCATAAAAAAATACAAAATAATACAAAACTATTACTGCCAAAAAGTACAACTGAAAAAATTGAAGAAATCTGTTAGTAACAATATCATGGTAATACTGACTACTACAAGAATTTTAGTCTATTTTTGTTAAGGTACATCACAAAATAAAAAAATTGGAAAACATTTAAGAAAATATGAAAAAGTACAAAAACGTGTCACATGTAATTTATATTTATGAATCATTTTTACATGGAAACAGCTGAACAACTATTTGGAAGTGAAACGGGGAAATGTGGTTATACTTACATGAAGCCCATTTTTGCTCAGCTTTTTAGCAGTACAGTCTGTTGAGTATAGCTGATTTACAAGTTCCATTAAATCATATTTTTTGAAGCGTATAAGTGATGGATTGATCACATCAGAGGCGGGTATCAATATCAAAGGAGTCACATTTACAAACAAAACGATTTAAACAGAAATATTCTGAGAGTGCAGAGGTATTGTAGTAACGTACTGGGGATTGTGACTTTACAATTATAAAAATAATGCAGTAACAAAAATATGATGATGCTCATTCGATCATATCGGTAGTAAATAAAAACAAAGAACCTAAGATAAAATTCCAGTCCACTGACTTGTTAATCGTTGGTCAAAGAGGTAGTTTATAAATTCTTGAACCCAAATCAATGGCTGTCTAACGGGGCCCTAGATGACGTAAGCGCTTGTGGACGCTTTAAGCTAACTTGCTGGCTTGTGAATGGAGTTTTCCATCCTTGAATTCAAATTATCGAAATAACTGATAACCATAACTGTATTGCCGCTATGAATGCTGAAGGTGAAGTTGTGTTCAATGAAAACTATATTGTTTTGCAGGATGAGCTGAACAGTAAGTAGCTGAGATTGGGTTGGCATGTTCAAGACACGTGTCTCAAACTTACTAAAAAGTAAAGAGTGAAATGAGTTATTAACATGTGAAATGCACAAATAAAATGTATATAAATGGAACAATGAATATAACTTGGAGACAGAGAGATGGCTTATCAAACTATCTGTTTGATCAAAATAAAAAAAACAAATCAATCCTATTTCTGGGTATGCAATATGTAAGTTGAAAAGAACGGAGAAGTTGCATGTGAAAACAGAATACTGGAAACTCTAGCACAAGAATAATCTTAAAGCACAAATTTCAGAAGTACTACAGAACATCAATGATTTGTGGTATATATTAGATACAGTGTTTCACAGCATTGCACATTGCGATTAGAAAATTTGATCAATCACGAATTAATCATCAGCATTATTATTTATTTGGTTGGATCAGTGTGTGCGTATTACAACTGTACTTGTATGTAGTTAGGCAATTTTGCACCGACATTCTGTTTGCGAATTTGGAAAAACATTCTGTTACCTTACATTTACCTCGTAGGTATGCTACCCAGATTCATATGCAAGATCAACAAGCAGAAACGGTTGTATGCCCACCTCTCGCTTACACTATACATCGGGTTAAGGATATTTCATGGTTCAACGTGTTTGGGGAACGGGTATGAGCATATTCTATAAAAGTTTTCGTCTATTCTCTGCAGTACTATGATCGATGCAAGATTGCTGAAGACGAACCCCATGTCGTTTCTTACTTGGTGCAGTGTAACATGCATGAATTTGTCAGTGGACAGTGTATTGGCACATATATAGTTATTTGAAAAAAAACATACTTTTGCTTTCCAAATCCGTACGAAGTCCGTCTTACTGGCTTACTATATGTTTCAACTATGTGTCGCATGACAGCAAAGCTCGATCTAGCATGAAGAATTGACTGCACACAGCTCGGGCCCGAAATAGTAAATCATGCTTTTTATTAGCACTACCTTTCTCACATCCATATTAGTTGAGAACATAAAGAAACTGGTCACAGTTTATCTTTAAGGGAGAGGATACAGCTATACCCAACGATTACTAATAACAAGGTCTACACATCTAATATGTGTCAAAATGGCATCATAACTTACACGTAAAATTCAAATCCTGCTGACTTTCAGTTTCGAATCCAATTAAATAAAAATACATTTGTTTTTTCCAAATACAACTTCGTGTGTAAACCTCGAACTATTTGGAAGAATTCAGAGGTACAAAAAACTTGCACATATCCTCAATATATTTCTACCTATCTGTTACCTAGCAACCAAATTAGCTACAAAATGTCAGGTTATATATTTTGAGAATATAAACGCTTTGTAATTTGATCGCTATATATGTCTGTTAGCACATCATTTAATCATATGAAAGGTAATAGCACAGCATAGAGACTACAGAGGAACTGCTATATTGTTAACACCGAACGCGTTAGTAGGCTGTCGGCGAGAATTCTAGACGTTTTATTTAAAGATAATTAACTCAAAACTAGGCGAAAACTGCGCGGTTAGACTAACGACGTGCTGGGGATGTACGTTCAGCCAAACTACGCGTCTGATAATATTATAAGAGAGTGACTGTCTATCTTTGCTTTATGCTGTGGAAATAGTTTTCAATATGTATAGGTTGGCATTTTATCCTTTTTCTAATGCCTATATCAAGCTTACGCCCCCTTACATCAAATCTTTCTGCAGTCAAATGGGTGAAAAATACACTGAGGAAATCTGTGTCAAACATTAAGATTTTTATATATATCTGCACACCTGATAAATATGTATTGCGTCAGGTCCCTTCAAATTTAGAAAATCCAATTTACGCTTAATAACAATACTTTCATTCTCATGCTTTTGTTGAAAAAACAAGTTAACTGAGATATATGTGTTCCAAAACATACTATCGTTTGATGTTTTCAGTAAATTAACCGGAAGCTGAACGGTTATAATGATAATCAAATTTATGGATATTTTTTCAAATGAAAATATATAATTTACGTCACAAAAAAGCCTCGAGAAGGAATTGTTATTTACCCAAGTTATTGGTTTAAAAAAATAAGTGAACGTATCACAGCTAACATAACTGGACAAATTTGCTTTATTTTTTTTCAAAGATAGAAGATAAATTCTGCCGGATACAATAGTTCCTACTAGTAGAAATACAAATACACTCATGTTTTGGAACAAACTTTCTCAATGTGGGTATCCATTTTTGAGTGGGTTTAACAACGAATACATGGTGACAATGTCAGCGAAGCTACTGGCCGGTTAAAATCACTCAAAAATCGATCGAGTTAGTCTACAAATAATATAATAGTCATTTTTGAACGTCATATATTTAAAAACTACTTATTCGCAGTTTGAAAGAACTACTTCTATAGTTACTAAATTGAACATAGATTCGATAACGATGGAATAAAACGTTTTTAATTTTCTTCTAGTTTTTGAGAGGGGGGTGAATAATTTCCAAATGATTCAAATTACGAAATTTGTAAAAATGCAACCAGAAGAAACAGAATATTTAAGTCCACATTAGTAAACATTAGGTCACGAAAAACGCGTGAATAGTTTATAAATGTAACAACAAATTCTGTAACATTTTGACGTTCTGAAAGTCTCTTCGTCATAAAAATAGTTATAGCTTTCTTTTTCCATTGAACGATTTGATTCTTTCAAAATGCGAAAATTATATATACAATAACCTGAATATGTTATAGCCGGGTTATAAAAGACGTGTCGCAACAACAAAGATTATTACATAGATTCGCAGCATTTTTATTTGCCATCACGCATAATCTTAACATAACAATACATGATTATAGTATGCCCAGATTTGCAATCACACATAATCATATCATAATAATAATAACATCGTCTTTATGATCCAAAAACCACAATAAACAAGTAGTTTCATATTCGAGTTTATCTATTATATTATTGAAAATTTCATGATAATGCCATTACTTGCAAGATATACATACGATATATAAAAAACAATATGAAGCAGGTAAGAGAAATGGTTCTGTCTATGTATAATTGTCTTATTATCAAAGTTATATCAATACCAGTGCATGCCTCCCGGTAATGAGTATACAATTTACCTTAGATAATTAATTTTTTTGTTAAAAAATAGGTAAGATACATTGTTTTGTGTTTCAATAGATTTCATAACCTGGCTATGACAAATACATAGTTATGATCTCAATAATGGAGTTTATTGCATGAATTGGATAAAAATATATATACATATTGTTAAACATAAAAGTTAAAGCTTAAATCTACAGTAACGACCAAATAAAAAATGAGAGGGAGGATGACAATGACACTAGGCATTTTGACTCAAATACGGGTCTCACACAATTATATCCGAGTTTTCATAGTGCAAAGTATATCCTCTAACATTAACCTTATTTCTAAAGATTATACTGACTGGATTGTCTCATTCTATATCTACATCAATGCGATTAAAATGAAATCAAACTCATCAAATAATGATCAACTTTTTCACGTGAGCATGACTGCCGTAAAAACTTTCCGATACATTTTATAAGTGTACCAATCATGTTTGGGAAAGTTATATAATTTTCATTTGGCAGTCACCTGAAACAGCAAACATCAGTGGAAAACAAGCTCCTCCGTTTTAAGTTCAGCAACATAAGTATAAGATCTATTATGCAATCTTACACCACCTCTGAAAAAGTCAAGTCATGTTACACATTACTGTGCATTTTTCTTATATAATTATTATAACAAAAGGTACTTTTAACTAGACGTGCTAAAATCACATATAACATCCTTATTCAAAAACCAATAGTTTTAAGCATATACATTTATTTAAACAGAAATTTTTCCACTGCCAACAATGGCGTTTGTTGACAACAATGTTCTCATTTTGAGAAATTCTATTTTAATTGGAAGGATTTCTTCTCACTGAGAAGAAGTGACAATCTCCGAAAAAGGAGCAATTTTGTTAAATCTTCCTCTAGCATTAGAAATCAGAGGATGTAGGTTATTTCGAAAGTTCAATATTATATGTGATTTAGACTAGTTTTTTCAACAGTTATGGCACGTTATCAGAAAAATGATAGTTAATCTATTTAGAAGCAGGATTTATGACAAGCAACAGGTTTCGATCAATACTGTGCAGACATCTTGCTACTCTGATTATTTTTGTGCTGTTATGGCCTCATCAGTGTAGAAGCTTGAGTAATATACTGTTTAAAAGTGAAGCAATTACATAATACCTTTCAAGTTGCGGGATCTGTATCACTGGTGTTGTTTGATATACACGATTTTCGTAGAAATTTTCCATGCCTAAGCGTCGTGAATATGAAATAAACTTTGTAAACAATAATGAAGGAATCAAGTATAAGGTACAATATTTTGATACAAATCCAAATGACAGAATCTAGGTTAGTGTAAAATTATAATGACATTAACATGAATGTCTCCAGGAAAACAGTCTTGTTTTTAAATAATACATTATAATACAATATTATGTCCCTTGTATTTCACCCAATTCAATGATTAAAATTGTTAATAATCACTCAATGCTTACTGAAACTCAATAACCAAAATTGAACGTATTTTTTATAACAATTTTATGAAAAATTGGTATTTTGAATGAATGTATTTTTAAATATACAATATTTGGCGAATATATTTTTTTTGATGTATGGTTCTGTGTATGTAATTTAGAAACACGGAAGATGAAATGTACATCAGTAAAGTTACATAAATTACAGTATCAACAATTTAGATCATTAATTATAATTATAGTAATTAGTCAATCTCAAATTTAAGATTCATGAAAATATGCTTAAGATGATTGCGAACAAGGCGCGATACGCGTGACTTCGTGTCCCAAACTGAAAAAAGCAGTTGTAGCAGTAAGAAGCAGCAGAGGATAAGTGTTCGAGTGATCTACACCAGTCACATTTAATCACTTAATTCTAATGTATACATCGAAAGCGCGTTTTAATACATGTTCATCAATGATACACACAAATTCATTTCAAATACACATATGTACATTTCTCAGGTTATTTATATTTTTTAAAATCCATCATGAGATAGGATTGTTCATGCGTATCGCACTATGTTCGGAGACAATTTTGGCATATTTCCACAAATCTCCACGGCAATCAGAGATGGAAGAATGGTAGGGCTTATCATCTCCACTTCCAGAATATGTTTGGTATACCCAAATCGGACCACTCATGTTAATACGATGCAATCATGCATTAACTACGAATGCGGTAAAATTCTGTCCTTTAGAGCACGTATGAGAAACTATTATTTTACAAAAGATCTGTGTTTAATATTCTTAATTAACAAAATATGAATCCTGAATAAAGAAATTTACGGCTTTTGCTGACTTTTCTTAGCGATTAATGTTAGGATGAGGGCATATAAAAACATTTTTTAGATAAGTGACCCTAATCATTGAATACTTTCTATTATATAGGCAAACAAAAAATATAAAATTATTATTAGTTTAATAAAAAAAAGCAAAAGCTCAATGTTGGTTATATTATGAGTTTTTATATAGCCATTAAATTTAATAACATAAAAAATATCTATTGTCTGGTCTATCATAACCGCACAGTGATACAGACCATACCAAGTGTGTGAGAGATGTCGTGAGACCCGTCCGAGTCGATTTATAAATGCATCGCCTTAAAACTGCCACTGCGATCCCCCCTGTCTGTCTCATTCACCCGGCGTCCCGGAGCCCCACCGGTCGAACTCGATCCCAGAATCAGGACTCACCCCAATCTGGGCCAACGGGGAAAGGAATTCCGTATGCTGTTTGCATTTGCACTCCTTTTCCGTCAGGCCGCAGTTCTTGCACGGATGTTGTCTCGGGGGTCGCTCGCCACCGCTGGTACGGTCGTTCTTTTTAGTCTTTTTCTCCTGTAAATAAGAAAATGTAAGGTTTTTGGTTCTGTTGTGAAAGTTACAAGAGTCTACAAACAAACACTGCCAGGTAATACATGGAACATAATTTTTAGATATGTGCACCAAAAATAATTAGTTTATAAATTTGATTCAATTAATTCCTCCGAAAATTATCAAAATCAATCAGCAAAAAATGATTTAGTTTTAAAATTCAGTCATATAGGATTGTCTAAATCTTAGAATAGACTTGGCGATTTCATTGACGATATGCGCCTACGTATCGCTAGTCATTTTATACTTTTATTTTTAATTGAAACTGATGCATCTACTGACAACCTAAAATCTCTAAACTGTCAACAGAATTTTGGCCGCGCATGGTTTTCTGAGCAAACAAAGATTAAAATTGCCAGAACCCACGTTTTTCGGTTTAACTTCAACAGTGCTCAACTAGGTTTGCTGTAAGGTATTGAACGCAATCGAGAAGATGATGATTGAATGAATGAAAATAAAGATCCCCGTCTCGGAAAAATGTGCCGTTATCGGATGTTCAAACGGACTGGCTGCTGTCACCATGCATACTTGGCCAACATGCTTGGCAGTGGAGAGCGTTAAACTGCTGGGCGTGCTGGTGAGATATATCTGAGAGATTTGTGCACATCCACTGGCATAACAGATGTAGCTTTATTTTTGTACGTAGCCCAAGATATCCTGATACCGTATCACTAAGTGGGATTAATAAGCCAGGAATACAGGGTGATTATACTGGGTGATCCATCGTGTGGTCTGAACATATATAATCTAACGGGATTATTCGACATTTTACTTTGAACCGAAAGGACATATACCATTTACTTCTTGAATATTATTTCGTTCGAATGTTGTTCGCGACTACGCTTCACGTGACCCATTATAAAAGCCCAATTTTCAAGAACTTTTTCGAGCATTACGATCGGAATCTGGCTAATAACGTGAGTGATGTTGGATGACAAGGCCTCCATAGATTCTGGCTCATCCACACGAAAGTGATTGCGGCCATCGATATCTTTAAAGAAATAAGGACCAATCATTCCACGGGCCCATAAACCACACCAAACAAGGCATTTCTCTGGATATAATCGTAGTCCATTCACTGAAAACAAGGAGCAAATGGAGCTCTGGCCGCTTTAGTTTTTGCTGGAGATGAATGTTGCATGCCCTAAAATCAAGATATTTATTTAAAATGTTATTTCAAATGACTAACCAAGCTACTGTGAACAACAACGAACCGCTTCATCTCGGTTATCGCTCACACTCCAGCTACCGCAGTAATATTCACTTCAGCACGAACTGGATGAGGTCTGTTGGGTCGTTGGTTGTTTAACAATGAAAATTGTGTCCGGAATTTTTCAATGGGATCGGCAATATTATTTGATTTGATTTGATTTTCGTAACACAAACATAATTTGTAGACGCTTTTCAAATGAAAGTTTTTCCGTGATTAAATGGTATACAATTCCATAATCACAGCTTGACGCTACTCACTATTGATCTGTCAAAACAGTTCTATTGAAAAACGGATCTCACGATGAATCACCAGTTATAGTTTAAAAGTAGACGACTACTTATACACTCATATAAGTACAAATTGGAAAATAACGCGAGATTCAGATTTATCCATTCTAAAAGTGAACCCTGTATTACATTTATTGATGCAAATAATCCAAACAAAACTTGAATTTTCATGTTATCCAGTAGCGCCTTATTTTCGGATTTATATATAAAAGCATCATGAATATGGAATAGATTTTTTGAGGCAGCAACTAAATTTTTCATTGCAAATTGAAAGAAGCAGCCAGTTTGAAGTGCCCATTTGTTTGATTTAACAGGAGAGTTTGAGTGGTGACGGTGCCGGTGTTGATACTAATCTTAGGAAATATATTTCTGAATACGCGATTATTCCATATACTCCACAAACAAAATGTTGCTATACTTTACACTAGCTAATCATTAAACCATGACCAGTAACCTAATCTGTCTAAGATCTGTTTGTGATGATAGTCTACTTGAATGTAGGCCAGCCACGTGTCACGACGCGGTGCTCGATATGCTTCTGAAACAGCATGGAATTCGAAGAATTCATGAATTTTGAAACTATCTGGGCTGAAGTCTCGCAGTTATTTCGAAGTTATAATGTCTTAGAAAATTGATGCATAAGTGACCTGATGAAACGTCATTTTCAATTACTTACTTGAAGATTGAGAAACTAACGTTAGTCTGGTTTGTGACGGTAGTATCCTGTTTAGATGAAGTTTGATTTTTACATAAAGTTTTAATAGAAAAGAGGAAATGTGATTTATATGCGACACCGCAGAAGATTTCGCAATAATTTATGACTTATTTAATCTATGAGGAACCTGCGAACAACAATTAGTATATAATTTAGATGCATGAAATTAATGATAATAATGCACATAGAAGGAAAAAAATAACTAAACTACACAAACAAAGGAGAAAAGAAAGTGACGCGCCTCGTTTCAGCTTACCGTCTGTCGCATCTGTTCGAGCAAGGGTAGGGGGCTCTGCGAGGTTACGTCCAGTTTCAGCTCCCGTTCAAAGTTGTGTAGCTGCTCCATAAAGTGGAAATTGGGAGCGACGTTCGACTTCCTGGCCCTCACCACGTTGAAGGCGTCATTCAGGTTGAGGGAGCACTTGTACATCAAGTAGGCTACGGTGATGGTGACTGAGCGCGAAACTCCTGCCAGGCAGTGGACCAGCACGCCTTTCTTGTTCGTACGCGCTTCGTCTGAAACAAAATTTGGACTGTGAAAGATGTTTATTATAGTCTAGACATCCTGACAATGTAATCTAACGATAATTTACACAAATTCTGCTAACGCTTCTTCATTTTCGCCAAATCTTCTCTCTATACTATTGTCTGAAGATTACATTTTGTGGATTCTAACATTTCTAATATGACATTCGCATGAACAGATATATAAAATATCAATTTTGAATCCTCTGTGTCTTCATTGGCGTAAGCGGTAGTTAATAGCTGTCAATTTTCGTTGCTTGTAACCAGATTATCTCTGCTCATTGCCAATTACAACCTTTTTTGAACAATAAATGGCCAATCATGGAACCCGACATTGTGAGTCAAAGCTCGCTCCACTGTGTAGTTAAATGATTTGCGCAGCCTACAATTGCATACGATTTCCCTTAACCAAAACGTTGCTGTTCCGGTAGTTTAATATACTCCTTTAGATAAGGGTGTCAAAGCAAAGTATCAGGTATAATATGCTGCAATTTTCCTGATATATTAAAACACTATAAAGAGTCAAAAGTTTGATTTCGGACTTCCATTGTCTATAAAATTGTCCGTCATCCGGACTTTAGTCGACCGAGCTAGGAATATTTGTAACACACAAGAGGGACTACAAAGAGAGCTCAATATCATTAAACAAGATCTATTAAACAACGGATACCCAAAGAAGCTAGTGGAAGTAACAATACAGGAAAATACCAACAGTAGAAGAATTAAACACGAAGAATCTCAGCACTTACTCATTCTGCCTTACGTCAAAGGAATATCAGATGGAATCAAAAGAATAGGTCAGCGATACAAGATCCAAACGAGATTCTCTAGGACTGCCACCCTCAGAAGTATCCTAACAAAAACTAAGCCCAGGAATGAATCTCAAGAGACAAAGGACTGCATCTACCAGATACCATGTCAATGTGGTAAAATCTATGTTGGAGAAACAAAAAGGCCACTGGAAGTAAGAATCAAAGAACATCGTCTCAATACCCAGCGAGCAGAGACAGGAAAATCTGGAATAGCTGACCACGCATGGACGGAGTACCATAAAATAGCTTGGGACGACGCTAAGGTTATTGCCAAGGAACCGCATTGGTATCGAAGGAAATTCAAGGAGGCGGCATTCATCGCCAACAACAGCAAAGTGAACAGCAAACCCAGCGTAGACATTAAACCAATCTGGCAGCCACTCATAAAGAAGATTAATAGACTACGATTGGACCAGACAACAAACAATGACCGACAAACAGCCACGTCAGCAGACCGGAATACCGCGCATCGGGAACCAATCAGAACAGACCGCGCACAACGACACGTCACCGGACGGGGTATAAATAGGCATGAAAGGAACGTGTTCGCCAGTTCACCTGAAGACGATTGAAGATAGCACATCAATCGAAACGTCGTGATACTCAAAATTTTATAGACAATGGAAGTCCGAAATCAAACTTTTGATAAATCCACCTGGTCTACAAGTTTCAAACAACAACTATAAAGAGTGTTGCAATATCACTTCCAAAGACCAATAGTAAGAGTTAATTGAAACCACTACTACGTCTGCATCGATAGCCTCCATCAACATACAATTTCAAGGCAGCCTAAACATGTTTTAGTACATTTCAGAAGACTACATCCACACTAAAATGTGACTTTAAACTTCTGTAGCTGTCAATCACATTCAGTTCAAACACACAGAATGTTACTCGTGGAAAGAAAGAATTACCATAGACAGAAAGTAAGGAGGCATCGGAATTATAGACATACTATAACTTCACACAAAACAAATACAAATACTCAGAGACTTCTCTCAAAGCAAGCAAACCAACTTGCATAGAGCGATAGTGAAAGCAAGGAATAACTCTGAAGCAAAAGTTATACAACCAGCACTAGCCACAACATACATACTAATGGGAAACCCAGATCCTTATTACAAATATACATCATTACTCGAAAACAATCAACATAAACTGGGACATCCGAATACATACCGTTTTTCAATCGAAGGCTGAAAGGGTGACCTATTTAATAGATATCGTTATTTCCAATGACAACCACGTTCAAAGCATGTACTCTGGGAAGATATTTAAATATACAGATCTCGCAACCACATTCACACCACAGATACACCAATTAGGACTAAATGAAAAGTTACACAAAACCTTCCAAAAGTCTGTGATCCTCAAGACCTGTAGTATTCTGAGATCCTTCGTCAGCCTGATGACACCGTATTGTTGCGAGAAGTATGAAGACAATGTTATAATTATTATAATAATAATAACAATCAGACAAATCCTCACTTCCAGCTGCCATGAATATTTTACTATAGCATTCATTGTCCTTATTTCTTATCATTTTAAACAATGAATGGAAGTAGTAATCAATGGTAATTTCAATGGATATATTTGAATGGGAAATTCCTAGAAATATGATATATTCCTCATGAATAAAACGTAAAGCTTATACAAATACACGTATATTGATTTTATCGCTAAAATCTCAAGTAGGTGTTTATAATACGTCGTAAATGAAATCATCTGAAGTAATCGAGTCTGTCGTAATATAAGTGATGTTTTTCTCAATAAGCCATATCCTGTCGGTATATGAACGAATCAATATTATTCACATCCAATATTCTTGAAAACCATGTCAGGCTTATCTATAAGCAGATTACAACACATTTTTATCTGAATTGTGGTCTTTGTATCAAGCATATGAAACAGAAAGTATTAGATTCGGAATAGGTTTGCCCATTAAGAGGCTGTTCTTTCACGATAGGTACCAAACATCATAAAACCAGAGACTACAGATTATAGACAATCCTATATGCTTACTGACATTGTCGCGAAGACTAATCAAACCGCTAATATGTAGATACATTTTGTGCAACGAGATGTGTATTATCGTTTTCACTCTCTCTGCTGGTGTCTGAAATCTCCGGATTTAGGATGTTCACGAGACTGAAGGACTCACACGAAAAGTCCAGGAAATGTTGAAAATGAATGCTTCAATTATCCAGGATACTGGACATTTCATGGGACAGTTGGTGGGAGCTTCTGAAATTATAAAAATTTCATCAAACCAATTCTTCTGTGGTTTTTCTGGATAAATAATTTACTACCGTTTTTTTCTCATTGAAACAATATAATGCGTGGGAAGTAGAATGAGACGTTTTTATTTTTACAAACCAGGTACTAGACTAACCTATTTAAAATCCATTTCACCATTAGTGAAAAATGTAGGTGTTTGCGTGGGCAGAGAGCAGAGGCTAACATTGTATCAAATTATCAATTAGGCATTGCTGTGAATCTGTTACGTTTCGTCTGGCGGGAAAATCAATGATGGCGTAGCGTGACGCTAAGTGTGCGTGGGCGGATGGAGCGGCGGCGGGTGCGGCGCGCGGAGGTGCCATTGAAATTTCTCTACCGCCGCCGCGACGCACAGCGCACCCAAACTGCTGGCATAGTCGGATAAAATTAGACTTTCCCGCTATTATTTAAAAACAGAATTTTGTCAATAATATGCTAAAAGTATTCAGATCAGTGACAGATAGATGGGACATAGTGAACCCAAAATGTTAAAATAGCAGGTTTCCTAAGAAAACTCTTCCTTGAAGACCATGACAGTTACGGTTTGGAGCCCAAAATGTGTAATGGATGCTATTTTATTTCATGATAGTATAGCCAGATTGGAAATCTTTCTCTTCAAAGTATTTCAAAGACGACTTGGAAAAGCGCTGATGCGAGGAATTTCGAGTCGATACAAAAATTAGATGAAAAGCCAATCCAATCAACTACAGACTCATAGGTCTGGTTTTGTTGATATCATTTGGAGAAGCTCAAACCGCAGCAATCATGATTATCAAGGAGCTCGAGCGGTCATACAACTCTCCTAAACAAACTTCTGTCTAGAACCTACCCAAAAAGTTTCAGGCAAATGGATCTTCCTCACAAAATATATAAGGATATTCCACATGGATTGGTCCTGACCCCAAGATTATTTTTATTTCACAATTCTCCTTTCCAACACCGTTTCGCGGTTTAGATCTAAAAATCGATGCCTCTACAACTCAATATTGCAGTCTGTTAAACAAAAGTCACTCAGTCGAGCGGTTGGTGACTTGATACTTTTCTACCAATAAATCAACGGAATCTTTTTAGCGCATTCCTCCATGATTCCGTAGCTTTCTGAGCTTGCTGCAACTAATAGTCAGACTGTAGCTCCTCATGCCAACTCAGTTATTTTTTATTATAGAAAACTGGTTTTTACGACCACTGCTTTCTTCCTATGGTGTCAACAATTTGGAAAAATGTACATTTAGACCAGTTTCCAGATCTCAATCATGGACAATAAACAGCATTATATGAAAAATATACTTTTCTTCTCTAGATAGAAACCAAAGCTTATTCAAAAAATACGCTTTTAAAATTTGTGCCTAATAAAACATGGAAAAACTAGCCCCCTTTCGATTGCCCCGCTTATTTTCCGATAAGTTGCAAAGAAACCATACCCATTTCTTTCATATCGGACGGAATTCAGAAACAATGTTAATATGGTTTATATTTCACGAATGTCATGAAATGTTAACCCTTAATGCGGTTCTAAATTTATCAGAGAAAAAGGGTAGTCGTCGGTATAGAACACTGTCACCTCTCGTTGGTTCACCGGTGCTACGCAAAATCTCCTAACTTATCTCAACTATAAGTTATCTTACCTTATCTTATATAACGCACATAAAACAATTCAAGAACACAGCGTCTACAGAAGTGCTTGAAGAGGAGAGAAATGCTCAAAAAATTACCCACACTAATTTGATAATTTTAGGTAGTATGTTGTTTAGCAGTATATTTTTTGGAGAAATTGTGTAAACGATAGCTTAAGATCAAAATAAAATACATATTTTTGTGCTATGCTGTACACAACGAATAAGGATGAGATTACTAGTTAGTATATTTTCATTATAATTGATCTCACGAAAACGAATTATTTCATCGCCAGCGGATTGATTTTTAGAAACTATACTTATATTTCGTTTCCACGGCAGTGATAACCTATCTTGGAAATTCCATTAACATCTGATTGATAACTTTCCACTGGATATTAGTGCTATGCACGTTTGGAAATATACAAAACAAAAAATCTATTTCAATTCATATTTTTCAATTTTACCATACTGCGCCTATCGGCACAGTTCCAATTTTAGTCCTTGTGACTCCCTGAAATACTCCATTCATCCAACCGCGATAGGTTTGGGCGCGTTCAAAGCTTCAGAGAATGAACATCAATAAACCAGGGATATTAGCTAGAATTTGATATTTCCATTTACATTAACTAGAAAAGCGTGCCCTAAATGTGACGCAAACGTCCCACATACCGTAAGCCACCCACCACCTGTCTGGTCAAAATAGCCTTTCTTGCCGCCACCACCACCACCACCACGATCACCGAGTTGGTTTAATAATACAACCATAGTGCATGTTGAATAAATTGAGCCAAGTAGAGTGACTCGGTACTTTCAAACCGTATCCGCTTGCAAAAGGCATCTTTCAATGATATCATGGTTGGTGAGTGATTTAAACAAAATCTTTGAATTTGATGGAATACAACTACACTAGGAGGAGTAGTGTAGTATCAAACTTCGAAAAAGTTTGATCGTAAGAAGTCATATGTTTATGACCTATTTGCATTTTATATCCGCCATTCTGTATTCATATTTTTGAGATCTTTTAGGCGAGCTCGAAAAACCCTTTAGACTCAGGTTCAGTCCGTCAAACCAATTTGTACAAAAAACGCAGTTTTGAACTACATATTTTTGACATCATTTTTGAAACTAGTGACCTCGGAAATCCCCTCACTTACTTTCAATTTCAGACTAACAAATCAATTCCTTCAAAAAACCATCCGTCATTTTGGGGTCGCCATTTTGAATATCCATATTGATCTCATTTCTGGAATCAGCGAATCTAAATACTGTAAGATGCATATCATTTACAAGATAAATTCCTACCGCTTTGTTTAGCCCTGAAATTATAAACTTCAGCTCATCGTGCACCGCTAATGTACCGAATTTCAAAAATATAGCAGCATTACCTGAGACGAACCCATAGTCTACCACAGAATTCCACCAAAATTGGTGAAGCTATTATTGAGATTAGAATTTCATCAAAATTGGTGCAGAGGTTACTGAGATTACGCGGTCATAAAAAACAGAAATCGATAGAAACCCCTTTGCATCAAATATTTTTTTTCAATAGTTGATAGAAGATACATTCAAGCGACGCATCTTCTTGAGAGCTAATAGTTAGCTAGTTAGCTTCTAGGGTGGTTCATAGAAACAAACAAAAATTTAAACGAATACTTATAAATTTCGTACATAAAAATCATAACCAATGCACTCATCGATTTATTAATTTTCACAATACACCATTTTTTAAAAGGATTTAGATATTATATGGGGGGGGGGGGGGGAGGGTTGACCAATCCTTAAACGACAATTTTTTTAGGACTACAAATTTGAAATTCGAATGAAATATTCAAATAAAGTTCCTAAGGTAATTATAAAAATACTTTTTCCAAAATTATAATCCATTTATCACTCTACTAATGAACTCGCAAAAACTCGAAACTATGGACGAAAATAGATTCCAGGAGCTATCTCAAGATTTTGTTTTATTTTGTAGGGGTTATCGCTTGTCACCAATCCATGCATCACACTACTTTTTCCATTATTAGGCCGTATTGGGAGTGCATTCTACCTGCATTATAGGCGTATTCATATTGACCTATATCGATTCGCGGGTGGGTGAAATGATTGCGTAGATGTTTTTCTGCCCTGTTGCTCAAAGCCTATTACGAGTATAACATGAGCCTGTTCAACTTCAACGTTACTTAATCCACTAGGAAGAATGCACTGGACATGTATGCGATCAGCGTGATTATGCTCGATACTACACCAGTAGCGTAGCTAGCTTTTTTCATTCAAAGTAATCATTAATTTTTTTACCTTTACGTAGAACGGATTTCTTGTCTGACAAAATACGAAGATAATAAAAAATATATCGTTTTTTGCAGATAATCATTGATTTAAATATAAATCGAAACGCGTCACCGAAAGAAAAAGAGTTTTATTTATGAAACTGTGTGTTAAATAGACAATCCGTTTGTCTACAAGATGGGAGAGTTTCACCAAGTAAGAGCATCCACAATCTACATGATAATATCTTTTAGCACACAACTGCATGATATTCAAAACCATGGAAAAGCTAGTATTGTTCGCATTGAAATAATCTGACTTCGAAGTATCCTACAAACTGTTAACACTGGAATAAAATTTTGATTTTTTCTAGTTAGATTATTCTCTAAGAATTTTCTACTGATTAATATATTATCTCACACTTATTTATATTTCTTACAAAAAGTTACGACATACTGATCTTTCGGAAGACGTAATTTTCAGATCCTCTTCTTGGAGAATTGTGCCACTAAATAGCATGTATTTAACCCGCCCTATTGCTCAAGATGTACTTTTCCATTTCGTTCTCTCCTATGTATAATATGCATTCCGCGTCTTTCAATATCTTTTGGGACCTTATTAAAAATGAAAATACTTGTCGACTTGTGCTTCTAACTAATTCCACACATCCATAGATGTGCAGTAAAGAATACATTCATGTGCCTTGATAGCAGCTTGACTGTGAAAATGCAAGTCAAGTAGATTGACACAGTCCCCCACCGCATACTTTCTTATTTTAAATGTTAAGCAAATCCTGAAGTATTACATTATATTTTATATCTTTCATTTTCTATCATACCTTGGACGTCCCTAAATCAAATTTCAAAGCCGCTTATCAATTATAGATACGCGAATGATCCGGACAGACGCAGAAATGTTTGTTGTAATAATAATAATAATAATAATAATAAATCGTATTTTATTCATGTCATGTATACTTAATTAAAAAATATATCTCTAATTTTCCTCGATAACTATAACAATTATTATTATACCTGAACCCCTAAAAATAGTTAATAAATTGTATATATTTTCTGCAAAAACGTTTCAAATTATTAAGTAGGTGTATCTGTCCTGTAACAATTATGCTTATTGTATGTCCGCTGTGAGTTCTTCAGTAGGTAACATTATTTCGTGGTCTTTGAAACAATGCTAATCACTCCAAGTTTATCAAGTATGCAGCAAGACAAAAAATATTTTTAGTTCAATTTTATCCACAGATGGAACTTACAGTTCAATTACTGAACTTCAAGAATGAAGATAATATGTGTATCTGTTTGAATTAGGTTATTGTGGGTCCAGACTCATATTCCTGACGACTTCCAGCATCTCCCACAATTCTGCTCTCCAGGTACTACATTGCACCCAGAGAAGTCTAAACATGTTTTATCATCATCAAGCGAAATACTTCGCGCAGAATCAGTCTAAAAAACCGATGGTACGCCTATGAGTTCAGGGGACGGCCCCCGAGGTGCAACCTTATTCGCCTCTCATTCATTTGTTTTTACATGAATGAATCGATAGGAAGGTGAATGTATCAATAGACGCCAGGCTGACGTAAGAACTCGCTTAATTTTATACAGATCACTTGTATATGTATATGTATGAATACCAGACCACTACTCTTATCACGGAATTTCAAAGGAAATGCACATAATACTGTTGATGTTATTCATCCTGTCAATTGGTCATTGGATTATTCGAAAAATTCTCATGGTAACGGTTTTAAATGTATCTTTCACTCGAAACAACTTTTAGCAGTGTTTACCAGCTTCATTTTTTGAAATCAGTGCATATGAGGCAGAGTTATCAGCAACAAATCCGCCGTTCATTCATGGCGAAGCTAAAATTGTAGGTTGACTGTACTTCTCACGCAATGGGATCAGTATAGGAATAAAGACAGATAGACTCTAGACGTTGGATAGCTTGAAGTTCTTGAGTATTTATGATCCTCATTCAATTGCAATTCAGTACTCTATACTAGTAGTAGTTGCTTAACCAAAAGTGGAACAAATTAAACATTTTACCAATGATTCAAAATTGTTTGGCGTTGATAAAAGACGTTATATCAGCTATAAATTTCAGACCCTAGTAATTATCTGTTCTTGTTGGACATAAACGATAGTGGGTTCAGAACTCAAAAAACGTGGATATTATATTTTTAGACATACAAAACAAATAATTAATATCTAATTAACCATGAACTTCAATCCTGAGACACCCATGACATCAGCATTTTAGTCCAAATATATGCAATATCACAAGTTCCTAATTATTACTAGTATGTATAGAATGGAAATTCAACGTAACACCCTGTATATCCATTAAGTCCGGATGTAGCCCGACTGTAGTCATTCAAGATTCCGAAGGATTTTGGTTCAGGAGTTGGTGCTGATAGATGGATTGCCGCTGAACACGGCATACACTTATAGTCCGGTTGTTTTAGTTTTCAAATTGTTAGTTAAAACTGCACAAGAGATACTGAGTTTATTAAATAAGTAGTATCTTTAGTATGTTATGACGTGAAATGAAGAAACATCAAATACAACGATAGACCACTATGTCACGAAATAAACCGATGAAACTTAAGTTGTAATCAAGTATTGTATCACAGATACAGTTTATACACGACGTTATACATAACCTATCACTTTTAAGGTGCGGGAAAATATAGAAACATGTAGTAATAATATTTCACGCAAATTAATAGCGAAGAATTCCGAATTTGAGATACTGCTTCCTTATCACTACATGACATATACATCATAAAAAACCATATCACTCACTTTTGTCTGCTAGTTTGTCTGTCTGTCTGTTCAGTAGTCCATGGTTTCTCTACAACTTTGAAAATACCGTTCTGATTTTGAAGGAATTTTGGCACGAGGTTGAAATTGGTGCAGTCCTGGCGGAATTATCTTGAAAGAATGGCGTTAAGTAAGTTGACATTGTACTTCCCATAGAATGATATCACTTTATAAATAACGATTTGAAATTAGAACTACTGAAAGACATACAATTTTTCAGAGATTTCAAAAACTAACAAAATTTCAAGGTTTTTAAGATTCCAAAACTTTCCTCATCAAAGATAACAGTTCTGAATCCTAATTAGGATGTTTAGTAAACGGATCTCACTACTACACGAAAAATACAGACTCGACCAACTTGATATTTTAACGCCTAATTATCTCTTTTATGTATAATTATTTATTTTACTTATTTATTCAAGTATACTGCAGTAATGTGCAATATTAGAAGTTATTGAAAAACAAACTAGACTAACTAGTGTAAAAGTGAACGTGGCAACCTTACAAAAGATATGAGTATCTATCAATATTATATTTATAGACTTCTAATCCGACCGTTCGTCAGTATCGCTTAAACGGTAGGACCAGATGTATCGCGCGTTGTTAATTGCATAAGTAGCTCAGTATTACTCTGCTGCCACTGAATCGACATCTCAACAAGTACTCAACTCTACAGAGATAAAAACTTTATAGATGGTAGAGCATCTATCAACAATTAATTTTTTTGAGATCTCTCCCTCGTCACCAACCACCCTCTACCCCAATTTTTAAACCACCTAAAATATATATTTTTGTGGTAAGACGTCTTATATGGCTTTTATGTAGTTAGGTAACTTTTTACACTTTTGTTTTAGTAACTACTACTATGTATTACTATATTTTAACTGTGTGAGGATGATGATTAATTAGGTACGTCCTATTCAGTCTCTTAAAGAATGACGTCAATCAGGATGGCCCACCTTAATTCTTAAAAAAATAATCATAGTGTGTTATTACAAAATTCGTAGGATTATACGTGCTTCAGTGATGGGGTTTCAATGCTGCACTTATGGGAGGGGTGAGCGAAAAAATGCTAAGAAAAAGGAGATTAAAAACAATCCAGCTGTTTGACTGGACTATCAAACCATTATGGATTTCTGGTGGAGGAAGATATTCCGGCTTTTGGGTTGTTGTCTCATAAACCGCCTACGCCTGATACAGGGTTACTGCACGCTGACATATTGTATTTGATTTGCGTAGGAGGAGATTTTCGCTAAAGAATGAGGCAAAAATATTGTATTTGTTTCTTTCCCTTGTGAATATATTTTTGCAATGATTATAGTCTAAAATATAATTGTTTCTTCAGAATCTACATGGGAATAAAATAAATTCGGATAGAAAATTGTGTTTCATAATAGAAACTTATTGTGTTCTAATGCACAATTTTTCGTCTGCATGATGGAAGAGTTTTGCCAATAAGAGCATCTACAATCTTCATAATGTAATAATACAAACGTACTACGCACAGAAGTGGACATCTAAATCAGTAAAACGAATAACTAAAAAGAAAACTACAAATTAACTAGATTTTCATTGTTTTTTTATTTAATTTAAATGCATTCACTGACCTAGGAACGAAAAAACTCTTATCTTATTTAATGAATAGTTAAAAAATAAGTAAAAAATGTACATGATTATAAATATTTCCAAAACTTACTTCAAATGGATTAACGTATCTGACAATCTAACCTAATGAATGCAATTTTAAGACGCCAAATGATATTTTCGTGATTGTGATCCTTATTCAGTTAAAATTCAGCAATCTATAGTAGTAGTATTTGCTAAAACATAAGCTGTACAAAATACCCCTTAAGAAAAAGTAAACTGCGTCCTACAATTGTTTTTACTAGATTTGAATGGTTTAAAATGAGTGTATTATATACATCAGTGTGTCTATTTTGCCTGTTGAGCATATTAATGTATTTCTTGGTTTGGATCCTAAAGACAGACCTCACGTTTAAGTCCAGAAAAAGAAGACAAATTTTCCATTGCTTGAGCTAAACAAAGAGAACTCATTTTGCTGGCTTACAATTAGTGTTTTTTCATTCGAAAGCGCTTGAATTGCTATTTTACTGCAATGTAAAAACATTTACTTTCAAACCAGGGTATTTTTAGTGTTGCGTGTTATGTGGCAGTTACTCATAAAAGTTCTGCAATTACTTCCGTTGCTATATTCCTGTCTAGCACAAAATATAAAAATCTCGTACAGGGAAAATCAAACGGCAAAACTCCCACAGATAGTTTGCAAACTCATTAAATTAGTACGAATTCCAATTAGCACTAAGTTGATACTCCCAAAAGCGACTTCGTGGATAGTGAACGCGAGATAATAACAAATCAGACAGAATCCGAAGTAAAAAAAATGTCTAGGAATTTCATTAATTCCTAGATATTGTAGAGTTTCCTGATATGACATGTAAGAACAAGTCATAAGGTGAACTTTTTGTGCAGTCATGGGTTTGGAAAACATAGAATTATATACTCAAATCTTATCTGACCAAACTGGATCACAGTCTACTGAAAAATTTGGGAATCGATCATAACTCAAATTCATAAGCAAATTCCTCGATTTTCCTCTAGTAATACATCTGTATAACAGAGAGAATAGCAAATTTTCTACTAGTATTTTGACGAAAACGTGTGAACTTATTTTTTTCACTTGATAGGTGGCCGAAGATTTGCCAATTTGATGTACTGCCGATTTGGATCGCGAGGCTGAAACACAAAGTATCCAGTAGGCGGTAATACCTGCATTTTCAGTCAGGCAAACAACTGTTTTCCTGATGAACATTTACCTTCATTCTTCCACGCGAAGGATATTAGGACATTCAGCATTGTACCGCGGGCGGTTGACAAAAATAAACGCGTGGCATGAATTGGTTAGCTCATTCACGTGAATCTGCAACCAGTGTTGCCATTTAAAATAAAATAACGTAGAATATAAAGGTTCTATTTTCCTCACACCTACTTAAACTAGAGACTATATTATTTCTGATGCGGAAATAACATTCAATTCCTCAATACTCCAAATCTGCCTCAAATGTCCAGGACAAAGAATGCCATAATGTTTCCAATAAATGCAATTTAATTGATCTTCAACGTAAGTACCTACCCATCTATTAATAATTATTATTTTGAAATAACTGCATGCAGCATTTTGTCACCTTTTTCTAATATTCCGAATTGCGGTGATCGTATGTAACTCCATTCAAGTATTACATCTATCTCATTTTTGAGTAGCACAAGATTCTAATTTCTTGTTGCGTATGGAAATTGTGCAAGTTCAATTTTTCTGATTGATCGTGCGCTATGGTTACCAAAATATCTGAAATTATATTGAGCGTTTTAAATACTAGTTTATGAGCTCTATAACCTTTTTTAAGTAATTTTGTGGAAAAATTCCCATATAGTTTTTCGAAAAGCATTTCTTTACTTCTGTACAAATAAATGAACGCAAGAGGTATTATAACAGTAACACATCATTATATTGAAGATTGTTTGCAGGTGCAACGGTTCACATAACACAAACAACGTTTTTGCCATTTGTTGTCGGTTATAGTCACGTAGTACGAGTCTAGACAGTAGCAAACCAAACTACCAAAATGAGTGGAGCCATAGAGCGGGACTAGGGAGTGTTGTCTTTCGTAAGGAAAACATTGAATGAACGAGTGAGCACTTTTTGTCTCACGCATTGTCATGCTGTTACCTCTATTCGAAATTCTTGCATCTCACGCTTTTGTTGCAATTCATTTTCCACTTGAACGAGATTTTTTCATTTTGCTTCTGGCACCTATGGTCTATTCAATATAAGTGTTTTGTGTATGTTTCATCAACTGAAACTCTAATAATACTTTCAGTTTTGAATACGCACAACTGAAGTCAAATGCCCCTAAGAAACAAATAACCTGTAATATTATTAATTTATCACTCTGTAGTCACTTTATACAGGTTAAGGCACGCTCAGCTGTATCGGAACACGTCACAAGCTTGGGAGCTACTTAAGTTTAAGGTAGAAATTAGAGCATTATTTACCCATGGGCTTCGACTCAGGTTTCATTAATACTACTTGCTGGCCAACGGCAACACCGGACTAAAGCGGGGGCGGATAAGAGTTAACGACAAGAACCAACGGCGGCGACTGCCCCCCCCCCTTTTCCCGCCTCACACCCTCACCTGCCGCCCCCGCGTCGGAAGCGATCGATGGGGTTGCGAACGCGTGGGCGTCTTACCGTAGGCACACACACTCACCGAATGGGTTACAATGGATTAAATTCAAACAACGGCTGACGGTTCCACGCTAATGCCACTTTACTGTTGGATTGCATGAAAGGAAGTTGCGAGCGGCTGTAAAAATTGATAGCTCACAGACGTGTTTTGATACTCTTCAGGCTCGTCTTCAAGAAATAGCTTATTTGCTGATATAATTCTCTGAGACATGGATTTATTAATGAAAAGTCGAGGGAAAACCGATAGGAATTTTTTTATAATCCTAGTAACTCTCAATATATGACACATCATCTAGGTTTTTTCAAAGATTTGCACAACTTGCGTCAATAAAACATACTTTTTTATCCTCAAGAAAATCTAAGGCCGCCTTCGAATTGGAAATACTACGTCTTCTGAATGTTTTATGACATAACATACTGGAAAAATATGTCACTCATTTCCATCGGTCTGTTTGACGGCTGTCCGGTTATCCTTGTCCCCTAAGTGCCTCGAAAAGCACAATTCGGAATTAGTTGAAATTTTGAAATTAGGTATTAATATGGCAAGAACAAAAAAGATTTGTAGTTTTTTAAAATCGAAATAGTAGCAGCGAATTCATCGTTAAAAAACAAAACATAAATACTGTTTTTATACACGCGAAAATCCTGAAGAGCCAACACGACTTAAGCGATTTCAAAAACCTGGTACATACGTCATCAGTTTGGATTTGGGAAATCTTGTATTTGGTATACGGGATAAAAATTATATTGATATAATTGATACTGACACATGAATCTGAGAAAATATGTTTCACAAAAAATCATAAAAACTACAGATCGTACGAAATGCTGGTACAAATTCAGGACCGCACTAGTTATACCAAAAGCAAGAAGGACCAGAAGAAAACGCCTTTTGTTACTCTACGCAAGTCAAAGCCCAGAAGTTTCCATGCCCTTTGCCCTGTACTAATAAGGGTAGACGGCCTCAGACCTAAGTTGACGTATTTCGGAGCTAGCAATAGGGGACCTTGACGGACGAGTTATTCAGATATATAAGGGTATGTGGGCGGTGAAATCTAAAGAAATGGTCCTTTAGTAAGTTACGAACTGCTGCTCTCGTTCCATTCAAGTTTAATGGATTAGTTTTTAGTATATTGCGTCGTTTCAGACATACTATGTTGATGTAGAGAAAGTCTAGGGGGAGACATTCACTGTATACGATTATACGATATGAAAAAAGCTCAAAAAATTAGAGTTTTTCTTGATACCTGTACATCACCACATTTTAGAATCGTCTGGAACTTGTGATAAAATGTTGTCTAGTAGCTTGAGTCTAAAATTCCTGTGCAGTGATAACAGTGATTTCTAAGCCACTCCCTACCCCTAAATTCGAATTATCACCAGACTGAGAGTTTTATAGATGACGTTGCATATCCTGCCAACATCGTTTTTAGATCTTCCCCTCGCCATGGAGAGCATGTGCCCACCCATAGTTTTCAAGTATACCATATTTTAATCCTCCAATAAAAAATTGTTAAATCATCTAGGTTCTCGGTACCTTCCAAAAGCGAAGTTTCAGCGTTGTTTATTATTTTAGTTTTTTGACGATAACTCCGTCGCCTCTGAACCGATTTTCAAAAGCTACAAATCTTTTTCGTTCTTACCATACTAGAGTTTCAACAAAATCCGGAAGCGCAAATCGATTTATCCAGGGTTCAAGGCTTACCGGACAGACTGAAGGGAATGACATGTCATGGTTTGTCGTGGAAAGTAACATGAAAATGGCGAATTAAAATGAAAATATTTTTCTTCTTCCGGCCTAATCACCTCAAAAAAATTAGTAGGGATATCTACTAGATTGATATTTTTATTTTATCATTTTTAGTTTCAAGCACATTTGTATCTACGATTTGAATTCGATCTAGATGTTTTTTTTTTGAATCCGCTTTCCAAAATTAATTGTTTATATGTATGGGGATACCCACATCGAGTGAATAGAACATTCCAAGGGAAAAATAATAATCGCCTCTTAGGGTGGTGGGGTCGCGACTTCGACACGTGAATGGACTGTCCTCAATATCCCCGACGGAGCTGAACGAAGGGGTGGAAGGAGGTGGCGAGGGGCGGCAGCGTGACCCATATTCCGGCGCCATTCATACTAGTTCAATGAGTGGTGGAGGCGGTGGAGACAGACAGAGAAAGCGTGGAGACGTTGCCAAATTTCACGCTCGCGAAAATATTCTAATATCATAGAGCGAAGATATTCATGTAGAGACGTAACGTGGATTTACATAATGTGAGGTCTGAACTGGTGTATCATCAGGGAGAAACAGTATTGTTGAATTGAAGTCCAATATGCTACTGTTAGCTACACTGCCCTATTGGGCGTAATGACATGAATATGTAATTTCTATACACTATCAAATCCAATGAATTTTTAAGGATTTATAATTAATTCTTTGTCCCCAATATATTGACCAACAACATTTTTTAACCACATTCAGAAAAAAATATTTGCTCTAGATCAGCGTTTTTCACTTGCTGGGTTCATTCCTGATTTCCGGGAGCCTTATTTCGCAATAGAAGATATATAAAATGCAAACGATGCAATATAAAGAAATATGGAAGGTTGGAGGATACATGCTCAGTTGGAATACACATCTACACAACAATTTAGGTAGCTTATCCTATCGCAGTCGACTGTCAGTAAAATAGAATTACAAAGCGATAATTTAGTTAAGAACATCTATGTCTTGATAGTTGTCAAATTGTACCTGGATCAAATTAATTGACTGTATTAAACTTTATATGTTTTTCTTTATTCTATTGTTTCCAAATTTATTTTTTTTTTCAATAGGGCGGTATCACTAGCCTTTAGAGGTTGAAATATATGATCAATATACAACAAAAATAGTATTCGTCTCAATATTGTATCCTGTAGAACCCCATGAGTCGGAGCTCGCTCATAACCACAGCAATTGAGATAATGCTCGATGCATTAGAACTAATCCGATTTGACCGGAACAACTCTCAGGTGCGCCTTGTCTCGGAAAACGTGATCCGGCTGTCGACGCGGCACACCGTACAGACTCGAGAAGAAACTGCATTTCAAATATAATGCTTTACAGACAGTAAATCATCGACTGTTCTCAAGCCCGCTGTAATAATTGGAAATTTGTGTATGACCTGATGGTGGCCGATGTTCAAAGACAAGGCGGCTCAAGTAATAGGAAGAAGCAGTTCTCTAAGAACCTGCCGCAGTTTATGCATTTTTGATCAGGTGCGAACGTGGCAACGGCGCCCGGCTTGGTGACCCGGCCACGTCCGGGCGCCCGGTCGCGTCGACACGAAGCTACGTGCTGGGGGCAGACGCAAGGGCAGTCAGGAGGCGAGCGGCCAAGGTGGCTGGGCAGTCAGGGACGCTGGGCAGCCAGGTAGAGCATCAAACTATTTCAGCCAAAGTAGCGCGTACACAACAGCCCGATGCCGTATAGCCAGCCACCATCGATGGCCTTTATGCGGTCGATAAATATTTCCACATTTATTGTGTATATCTTACGCAGTGTAACTTTTTTAGTCTGTTGATTGTGTAATCTGTAAAATCTTTGATACAATGATCCATTGTTTGATGTCAATATAATACAATGAGTAAATCCTTGTTTTAAAATTAGTCAGGCAGAAAACAATACATTTGAACCAATAGTTTCATAATTATTACATACATATTATTAGAAGGAAGCGTATGTGTAGTTGACAGTGTAATTTGAAATTTCACTGATTATTCCTATATGCTATATTGTTGTAGTTATAAATAAAAATTGTGAATAGGAAACCGTTGATAATTTATCCTTATCTAGTCGACTATATCGAAACCACGTGGATTGATTGAACAAATTTAGCTTAAAATTAGGCTTCAGAAGTCTTCTTCGGAAAAATAAGTTCCGAGTTTAGTGTAGAATCAAAATACAAAAAAATCAAGGTTTTCTACTAGGAATGTAAAAACAGACCATAAGGAAGCTTGCAGAAATGGCTCACCTGTAGTTCTAGAAAATATCTATTTTATACGTCAACAATGTATTGGCAAACAGATTTATCTCCCTTTTTTTATTAGCCAGGTTGTGTGATGTGGGGAGAATCTGATATATGTACTCTAGACCAACAGGTGGATCAAACGTTTTTTATGATTTTTTGTGCTATATCGAGCAATACAGGATTAGAACGATTTTTACTGTACCTGTATAGATTAAACAGCCATAACAACTTCTTGTGATTGACGATTGCCAAAAGGCACCTTCTCAAGTGTCTAATCTCTCGTTTTTCATAATTGACACTAGTTTGCAAAATCGCCCAATTTGATTACTAATAACATATCATATGGAATTTGTAGAATGCGGTACTACAATCCCACTTGAACTTCATGTTCAATAATATCAGTTCAAAATAGAGATTTCCATTTAAATCTACCCTGTACAAAGCGAATATTACCGATTATAAGCACTGAATATTCATTATTATAATAGATCACCCCTCCCCAAATAGCAGAAACATGTATGTATAGACCAAGAAATTGGTATATGTCAATTGAGAATCGCGATGAATAAAAATTTTCAAAAATAATATTTACCGAGAAAAATTTCGGCCTTGCGATAGTAATAAGGTAGTTACAGCATTTCATTAAAATATGAATGGTAAATGTCAAGTTACACAGAGGCCAATAATCTGTGGACAGACAGACAGACGTGAGTTATGTCATCAAACATCCAAAAAACATAATAACCCGAATTCTAAATGTACACCGTTACACTAGTTGACTACTTATGTTGGCGACAGAATTGAAAGTGATAGAAAATGACGATTATAATTTCATAGTTACTTGCGTTTATAATGATCTACTTGGATTTTATTTGCAAATACATCTAATAACCAGAAATCGGTTGATGTATGACATCTCATATGAAATTGGTGAAATATGGGCACTAGTTATAAATGAGCTGAGACGTATAATTATAATGAATGCAAACTGTGAGTTTCTACCCAGGATTGCCTAGCACTATAAGAATACAATAATATACGATCAAAGATCGCGACAGTGTTATCAGTTTAAGGATTGACGGGTCTATAGAGAGACATGACCTTTTAATATTTACCGATAAAATTAATTATGACAAAACGGATAAATTAGAACTTATATATAACAACGATAATGACGGTAGTGTGCGATAAAAGGTATAAAATTCCTATATTTTTAGTAGCGTTCGATTATTATTCGGGTTTAATACGAAACGAAAATAGAAAAATTGTGTAGGTAGACGGAAAATGCATCCGCCTAATATGTAAATACGTCGCGTCGTATATGGTTGAGTCACTGTTTTAATATACAAATAGGTATATTTCACGTCATATGTGACATTTCAGTCAATGATAGAAATAATTAGTTTTCAATTAACTCAATCGATTTTTGTTGTATTGTTAGGCAATACGTATATAAGAATGAGCTCCTGCTAGCTTTTAAACTGGCCGTTCGCATATTTATTATTGCTGGAATATGCCAGATTTTTTTGAAGGATCTATAGAATCATTTTTTAATAACTAAAACTTACCAATAAATTCTATGGCTTTAGGAAAATGACTAGCTAAGTTTTGAGACCAATGGTCCGTAATAGGTATCTGCATGTACTTTATGCTTCCTTGGTCTTCAAAGACGTTAGGCAGGTCTGGAGTTACATTCAGTACGTACTGTAAATAAAACAAAAACATTAATTCGAAATGTTTCAAGCGTCGAGTGGATAAAAGTTAGCACAGGAGCAAACAGTGTGACAATTGAGTTAAAATTATAAGATTAAAAACTTATACGTGGTATTGAGCCCAGATAACTTCGTTCATCCTGTTTACCGAATCATCGGAATAATTTTAGAACTTTTATATAACAAAATTATCTAAATGCACCAGCCTGAAGAAGCGGAGGAATTTGGTCATAGCAATAAAAATGCAAAAAGGACAACATGTAAATTTCCTCACGTTCCATATTATACCTATAGTGGAAAGTAACACTCCCAAAGAAAATATCAAGAAAACTTCTTTCTATGCATATGAATATAGTTTTTTTAATTTTTTCCGGAAATTTTGCAAATCTCAGATAGATTTTTGACCATTCAGGGATGAAGTGCTAAAGAACGGAATTACAAAACTTTATGTGAATATTTTATGCGCTTTTGTATATTTTGTGAAAGACGAAATCACTCATGTTTTAAAATGAAATGTCTTTTTTTTCCGAAATGATTTTATACATAAATAAAAATTGGCTATATCAAGGCTCAAGTGACAACAAAATATAAGAGCTATTAAGTTTTTCGTTGGGTCAGCCGTTAATTAGCCTTTAATTTCTAACGTCACATATTAAAGCGGCATCCGAACCAAACTTTGATGCTCCATTGAAAATACACGCTAAGAACGGGCTGGTTTTTAGCGACAACAAAACAGAAATGGATCGCCATATTATCGGATGTCATGCTTAAAAAACTGCCGATGCATACTCGCCTTTACATAAGCACATATTTTACGCCCTATCCTATTCGCCCAAATGTTGTACTAATTTTGTCCACCCCCATCATTTCTCGACAAACCGCGCTGAAATAACCAGTTTTAATTGAAATTACTACGATGATGACCTAGGCTCACTGTGAACATTAAACGCACTACACTAATTAAGACACATTAAGAGTAATTAATCGACAGTAACTTACTTGTATACTATGTTTTGCTAGCGCTTGCCGATCTTCGCTGTTCGAAGCGTTGCCCAGGAAAAGATATGGCAGAATTTCCACGGGAAACTCTCTGTCGTCCTCGAAACCTGAAATGATATAAGCAGCTTCAAATAAAGGATTGTGGTACTAGCTCAGAGGATTCTACCGATAAATTGCAGGCTGCAAGCACCATCATTCAAAACTGGACAAAGAAACTCAAAATCAAGCTTAATGAACACAAATCTGTGAATGTTACGAACAAGAGAATCACAGATCACCCAGTAGTTAGGGTAAATAATATCGCCGTACCGCACGCGAACAACGCCAAGTATCTTGGAATGAACCTTGATGCAAAGCTACGATGGAAAGAGCACATCAAGAAAAAACGCTTTGAACTTAGTGTAAAGTATAGACAGTATTACTGGCTACTTGGAAGGGATTCTAAGTTGTCACTATATAATAAAATTCTGATCTACAATCAGATTTTTAAGCCAGTGTGGCTTCATGGCATCCAGCTTTGGGGCTGCACTTGTGTATCAAATGTGAACATTAGTCAGACTTTCCAGAATAAAGTGCTTCGTAACATGGTGAATGCTCCATGGTACGTTCGTAATAGTGACCTTCATCGCGACCTAGGAATCCCAAAGATGAGATAAAACGATACGCCGATAAGCATGAAGTCAGAGTATTTCATCATGTGAATACGGAGGCGATACAGCTCCTGGACAACGAACATATCGTCCGAAGACTGAAAAGGACTAAGCCATTCGAGCTGGTGTAGTGCATTGTGCAAAACAAAGAAGTGGAATGAATAGTGCAATTTGTACAACTAAGCTAAACTGAAGGACATCAATGGATGAACTCTAGAGCATAAGTATTTTAGTTTTAAGCTTTATTAGAGACAAATCAATGGTTGATCTAACTTAATCAGTTTTGATGGACATATCACCTTCGATGTTGTTTACAAAAAAAAAGGATTAGATGTGTTAGGCTGTGCTGCAAAAATTATGCCACTGATTCTAAGATAAAATGGTAATTGGGATGCCGGCTGCAAACTGGACAAAGATATTCTTGAAACACAACGATTGGAATTGCGAATTTTCGAAGCAGACTTACCTCTAGGTACAGATGAAAGGTAAAGCTAACATCCTTCTGTAGTAATGAGAAAGTGGTCCCAGAAGGAAGCAGTAGCCTAACTAGAGGGAGGTTCAGTCTGTATGCGCTTCGATAAATCAGACTCGCTCTGGGTATCGAGATACATTGTAGCCAACCGAAAGTGTTTTTCGGAATGTACTCAGCGGCTACTTTTCATAAAACGACCAGTTTTAGATTCAGATCTGTCATTATATATGTCAAAACACCTAAGCCAAGTTCCCAGAGCATAAATAAATTAATAAAAGGAAGAGGCAACCCGATACATATAATTATCTGTGCACGAGCCACAGACCCGGCACTCTATATGTGCTAGTTCCCAAGACCAGATTTTTGCGAAGGTGAATAGCGCTGGGTCCAACCCGTCTTAAATCTTCTGGTTCCAGAACTCTAGCCACTATCAACAGGCCCCATAATAAATTCACGGGCCTCACCTTTAGGCTAGGAGATGTGTCTCCATCTCAGAGAATGCTCGGTCTGCATCCATCCCTGGGTTGCCTTCTGATTCTACAAGCAGATACGGTAGTCACCTATTGTACACCCTAAAGGGAAGTGCATCGCAAAGGGCATGCTCCTTTCTGCATAACAGTCTTGTGATATGCTAGATAAAATATATATTATCGTTCACCGATCGTAGTCAGCTCAAGGGGCCAAAACTGTTAGTCCTAGAATCTTACCAAGTGAGCTGTCGCAACGATCGTCCGCATCCGAGCTGTCAGTCGAGCTGTCCGCCGCAATGGCGAGCGGGTGTCTGTAACCAGTCACCGTGGGGGTGAGCGGAGCGTGCGAGATCCTCAACGACCGTAACCCCATCAGCGGCAAAGTGTCTCCCCCCATGGCGGGGGAGCCGTCGGAGGGTTGATCGCCACCCGTACCTCCGTCCGAGCCACAGCAACAGCCGTTGCACCACTCCGGGTAAGCGGTGCGGAAGGAAGTGAAGCCACCTGGAAAAAAGATTATTTTTAAAAAATTATATACATTCTGCGTCTCGTCGATTACTCTAGTCTCTCATCTAATTTCATTCATGTTATTCCGCAGCATCAACGCGGCTTCATCTGATGTGTGAAACTTTTTCAATACAGATTATCGCAAGCATGAATTCTAATTTATTTTCAATTCGATATTGTAAATCTTTCAACAAAAATGATGGGTTCGCTTATGTGTATGAAGTAAAACGATAAAATATAGTTTTAAATTAACTAATAACCAAAAAACCGTTCTAATGGCAACCGGATTAAAAGTAATGACTATTTCAATTAAGATTTTGTTGTTGATTTTATTGTAAAAAGCAACAAAAAAATCTTAATTATCAAAACTATTTTTTATGCGATATGCTATTAAATCCTGCTTCTTAGTTTTTTTAAACTAGAAAGTAGTAGCTAGAAGGTTTAATTTTTTGATCAGCAAACATCCCAGAATCCATTTTATTCAGGATTGAATGAACTGATTTTGTTCAAATTTTTAGGGGATATGTCTGATTTTTTTCTCCAAATCATTGTATTATTATCGGTCCTTAATACGTGTGCACACTTTCAAATTAATCAATCATTTTTGAGTATAACCAAATTGACAAAATTAATTACGGAACGGGCCTAATAACAAAACATTTGTTATTATGATATTTGATCCTTGTAATTTGTTCTAGTAATACACGAGAAATTGAATTAAGTAGCATGAATATCAGTCCAAATATAGTCATTCATACTAATACTAGAAATGGCGTTGATGCTGTACCTCCTACGCAATAATAATTTAGAAATATCGATTTGGATCCGATTTTGAGAAATTCGCTCAACCTCATCAATAAACTAATACGACCGATCTTAAAATTTGAATTCGACATAATCGATGTTATTTTTAAAAACTTCATTATACTGCATGTATAAAACAATAGAGATAACCACACACAAGTGCAAAAAATCATGTTAATCGAAGGGGATTATAAAATCTACTGACTAATTGGAAAAACTACTACTGAATATATTATCAATTTAACTAGTGTGTGAGAGAGGGAGATTAAAGACAATGTTTGAGTGAGAAAAATCCAGAAAAACTTTTTTGTGCGTGCGCAGGACTCGAACTCGTGCCTCTGGAATTTCTTGTTGATGCCTTAGATCGCTGTGTGTGAAAGGTGATGTTCAAATTGAACTTCTACTATACGTATCACCATTAACAATCGCTTCAAGATATTTTGAATGTGTAGGCTGACAGCGGCGCTAGCGAACTGTAACACAGGAAACCAGATCCGCCCGCAAAATCTCGGAAATGATAGTTGTTTTATGTGGGCACCTAACACCTATTCGTCCTAGCATACGTCGACGTAGGCACCAGTGCATTGGACCAACATTGTCGTCGGGCTTTCCAATGAATAAAATGATTGAAACGTAGGCGGTGAACTCATTATGTATGGATTGCGTGAGATCTGTTTAGGCTTCTGTCAAAAAAAAACATCAAGAAAGTTGTCACTCGATTTCCCTCTCAATAAAAGGTATCAGTAATACTGTTCCGGACTTACATTGTCTTGAGATTTTTGGAGTGCCTTTGCCAATACGATCAGTTATTTTCGGGATAAAACAAAATAAATTCATTTTACTTTCCACGCCAATGCGATGAGGAAATAGCTTGTAATTACGCAAAGTTTCGAATTCGATATACTGGTATGTATTTATTATGTTCTATAGTGGCATTTATATCGGGAGTCACACATTTCCTTCGGTCTATGTCTGTCAGGTACCATTCACATTTTGGTGATAACTTGATAAATAGGTTACTCTTGTAATGGTAGCAGTGGTAGCCGTCGGAAAAAAGAAAATAAACTTAAATTTCGGAATTTTTTAAATTCTACCTGGCCATTTTACAAATAAAAATGAGAATTCGTTTAGTTTGTGACCCGCAAGCGAAACTCACATCATCTTACACGTAACCGGACGAGACTTTGTCGGTAATACATAACAATCAGCGCTTGCTTCAGAGATTCATGACAACACAGCACACATACAGACAGACACGTATGAACACAATCGTAGGAAACATCAGCAGGCGGCGAGCGTGGTGAACAGATGCTAACATGTTATGGAGCGTCGTACTGCATATCAAATAGTACGGTAATCGTATAGTACCATCCCATGAATATTCCGTTCTAGGAAAGTTCCAACTCTTCCGTTCGGTGTCAGTGCTGTACATGCGAGTTTGTTCTTATATCTCTTATCAAAATGAATACATCGGCGCAGGCACAGTCAGAGAAACGGTATGGCGGTATTTTTGTAACGCATTATCTCCTGATGTGTTGAAATAATAGTATATCCTCCTTGCGAGAGGAGAAAGGATTATGAATGAATACACCCTGAGATGATATTCTGCTAGATTAGCCGCAATATTGCCGTCATACAAAGGGAAATGTTGGACTCAAGCTGGAATATCTCACATCATTTTTCAGCTTGCCAACCAGCTGATTCCTACTCAGCGATGGGTTGAAATAAGAGGGGATCACCAGTAATTCAACAATTGCACTAAATGCTCCTATTATAGCATAAGCTAAGGAGCACCTTTTCTGATGAGTAGTCATCACTGTAGCTTTTATGTGACGTCGTGGCGCTCGTTGACTACGCCCTTGGTGATACGCCACGAGCGACGAATGTGTCAAGTCGGTACTTCTGAGAAATGCCCACGATATATGCGCTCACTTTTCGAGCAGCGCCATAGCCATGTCGGTCTCTGTCCAACCACACACAAACACATTCATACATTCTGCGACTAATGACTGGTCGTCTAACGATTGCCTTATTCACCACTAACAATGACCGTGTGCGAAAATTACAAATACTCAAGCTATGACTGATGTATATTCGCGAATATTTCTTACGAACATGCAGCAAATATTTCCGGTTGTTATGTGAGATCACGGTTTACAATTTACAGCTCATTGACTTGAGGTTGAGGTTGACTGTAAATGATATAATGTCCTTTACTTCCCACGCATAAGCGAGTTAAGATTTGCGATCACTAAAATTTACTAATATGAGTTGATATTTTGATGTTTGTTGGTATGTATCATTTTCCCAAATTCTGGCAGGTATAAACAATACTATGTTACACATATGATTTTCAGATCTGCATCAGCATCACTATCATACATTCAACTTGCGTCTTCCCTCCACACAATCGCCTTTAGATAATATAAGAAGTTGTGCTGACATTAGTATAATAGTAGGAGGTGGAAATCAATACAACCTCAAGAAAAGTCATGGACAAACCCTACAACAATAATTTAACAAATGAAGTAGTAGTTTACCACTTTGTTATTCAAATAAACATCTATCTGATTCGACCTCAGCCAAAGATCAACTTCAAAGAGTCAGACCAGATGTTCAGTTAGATTTGACTAAATATCACAGGAGCATTAATACAATTTTGAACAATGTCTGAATAACTATACTGAATAAATTGCTATGTATGTGAATGAAAACTTAGGTCATACATACATTCTGTAATGTCCACCCTCTAGATCAACATATCTTTTCTTTAATGCATTTTTTTTACCTCTTCAATTATTAAAACACTATATATAGCATATCATACTGCAATTAATCTGTCACAATAAACCTGCTAGTAATGTATTGGCCTACTGGCCAATAGAAACATTAGGAGCAACAATAATTACAGTTTGGATGAAGAATAGATGAAGATCACAGTAAAGCAGTAAGACTGCCTCTGTATATGGTACTACAATAATTATTTTTCACATGGAATGCTCATTTCTCATACAATTTTTCTTTCACACTCAGAACTTTTATTGGTCAACCTATGTTGCTGGCTGACATTAGCACTGTACTTCCCATACAACATACCAGTTTAGAACTATGTTAAACTATTTCAATTGAATTTTGGAACTGTTAGCCATTGCTAAAACATAAGCAAGTTAAATGTAACTTCTGAAACTTTTCCTAATTAATATTACTAATGGAGGTATTTCATGTATTTAACAAATGGTTTTGGGTTCCATTTCAAATTGTTTTGCATCTACCACAGTTTCAGATAGTCACTATAACTGGAGTTTATTTGCATTTATTCCTCATTGAACTCAAAATATGATCCTGTTAGCTAAATGGAAGTTGTTAATTTTTATGTGTAGAGTAAATCTATTATATCACCCTTCATCACCAGTTTCCATTAACCATCTGTTTTAAAATTGATATCATGGTAGCACTCTTGAAATTTTCATGAATATATACATATACATATATCCCATATTGCATAATAAAATATATATTTTCATAGGCAAACAGAAAACAAGTACAAAAAAGAACTAACCATTAAGGTAGGTGTCGACTGAATATAGACATAACTTTGAATAGTTCCTATTTACCTACTTATTTATTAATGCTTCTTGGATAATATAACTTCTGAAACTGTTTTTGTCTCTTTGAATCATCTTATAGGTGCACTGGCCTCTAATTGAAACCAAATGTGATTGAAGAAATGACCTCGCTAACATTTCTCATTTTTCAATAATTCACAATCCCTAAACAGTTAAAATGCATTTATCCATAGTAAAAGTCACAATAACAGAGGTGAAACAAATTTGCTTTTTTTAGGAGAAAAGCTTACTAAACACCTTGACATACAATTCAACAAAAAAGAAATTAAAACTGAGTATTGAAATATTCGAAATTCATAGCTATTTAATAAAATTGTATCATTTTTCAATTTTATAGATAAATGTGTGAATATTAATCTATGACAAGTACAGAAGATTACTGGGGCCATAAATGTATAAATCTGAGACCATCTTTTGCAAATGCTAAAAAAAATCATATCTCTCCCTCCCCCAACCTCCAATACTAAACTTGAAACCCTCCAAAAATATTATGAAAAATTATCAGTTGCCTCCCATAAGTCCAACAGTGAAGTTCTAGCACTTTTATATTTTTCCTGCACCAATTTCAAGTAACTACAATGCAATTTCCTCCTTGCCATAGTATAGTGATGAAATTTATTTAAAAATGAATGGAAATTTCCAAGTTATAGGGTAACAAGGATTACTAGACAAAGTATATATACACAGACAAAAATGAGAATGACTGACATGGTTTTCAATAATGTATGTATATGTAATTTTTAGCTGAAATGTGAAAAAATCTATAACTTCAGTTATTAATTAAGTGGAAAATAGTTGCAGTAAAATATTAAATTTTCATAGTTTTATGGTCATGAGGAAGTGAGGTATGATTCAAATTTGAAAGATATGTATTGGCAAATAGATACCTTGGTGGAATAGTAAGCCATTTTAATTTAAAGTATTATGCAATAGGTAATAGGCTAATTTACACAGTTTCACAAATAAAACTCTTGTTCTTTCAGCAACATGTTTTGATTTATATCTGACAGCCGATGATTTAAATATAAATTGAAAAGGGTCACTGAAAGAAAAAGTTTTATTTGTGAAACTATGTGTAAATTACATAACTTTTGATCTACAATGTGTTATATATTAATGCATTTTTGTACCTAGTTTTGTAGACAGTATTATGAGGATTTTAGAGATGTTAAAGGTGCTATGTTGATTCAAATGAACATTCTAACATTACACCTTCATTACCATGCCTCTTCAACTGTAAAATAAACACTAATAATTGAATTCTGCCAAAATTTTCAAAAAACTGATCTTTTATACTGCAGAACTATGATGATGACTACATTGAAGTAAGGTAATCACATAGTGTTAGTTATGCTTGAATAATCTTATGTAGTTAGATTAATTTCTGAAACATATTCTTTTACTGCCTTCTAGATCTTATGCTTGTACTGACCACTAATTGAATCTAAGTGTAATTGAATGAATAACCCAATGAAATTTTAGTTGCTTCAGACACATTCATCAAAAGGTGGAAAAAATAAGTACAAGTACAAGATGAATGTTATGTGTGTACTTTTGAATGCAAATAAGATGATGGGTACCAGATACAATATTTTATTACCAACTAGCCAATAACAAAATGATATAAGGTAATCATTTTACCTCCAGTAAGTGTGTAGGTAGGTGGATTAAATAGAATAGTTTTTTCTGGAGATGATTTGAAAAACTAATATGAAAAATCAATGCCACTACTCCTTTATCAGTAATTCATAGCATCATAAATTGTTTATGGGAACAAATCAGAGAAAAACTTGAATGGGTATTGTATATTGTAATCTTAACATGGTATTTCATTAATAAACGTTGAATTAACGCCCACAAGGCCGCATTTTACCTGAATTTCCGTTGAGTAAATAACTATGATACATTAGATAAAAACACCTTTGAGATATAAATCAGCATATTACCCAAATAAGAGATTCACAAAATATTTACATTTCAGTCAAATAACGTAAATTTTAGAGTTTGCATAAAGTGTAATTCATAAATATCCGGGCCAGCTGCAATTTCACTGTTTGTAAACAAAAATTACATACTAACCTTCAAGGCAAACAACATGGCAGCCATCTTGCGCTAACCTTCTGTACAAAACACTGAGGACTGAATCATTCTGATAATGTTGTGCAGCAGACAAATCATTGTAAATCACGAACAGATTCTCCTTGTAGGTACTACAGATTTTTGTTTTCAGTTCTCTGGATTTTATGGTAGAAGCTAGGTCGATTTTCCCGGCGGCCAGCCTCCTTAACATGATCGACGGTATCGAAAAATTAACAGCATCCCGTATATGAGACTCGCTGAACTCATTAGAGCTACGACAGTCGAGAATCACTATATTCTTTGAATCGTTTCTAAGCAGCGATAGAAGTCCCTCGTTCGTCACTGTATCATAATCACTTTCCGGTGTTGTTGGCATTTTTACTAGAGTAAAAGTCTTCTGGGATCAAATTTAGATGTTCACTACGCGCTTTCACTAGGGCTAAGCACTACTTTTCACATGTTTGTAATAAAAAATTGAGCTAATCCAAATAAAAAACCGAAATTGCAGAGGACATGTCTGCCACAGGAAGTCGAAACTCAGAATGATCCAGGCATTGTTGCTGTTTCTTCGAAACTCATGGGAGAGGGAAATTTTAGTAAAATGTTCTGGAACAGCGTGACACGATTGGTGGCAGATCACGTGGGACGTTGCGCGCAACCAATGAGAGCAGAGTTACGTCATTTCATTGATAGAATTTTGACAATCGTTTTGTTTATGGGTAGGAGCCACTCTTGAAAGCACATCAGGAGCAGGACCGGCTCCTGTGTGTGGCCATTTAAACCAGGACCGCATTAACGCACAAGCATAGGAAAACTGTCGTTTTTATGCGACGCGCTGTAACTACAATGTCACAGCTGCATATACGGTAAGGTGTCAGAAGTGAGGGTTAAGATCACAAGATATACGAACAAAAAAATCGGTAGTGTTTAAAACAGTAACAAAATGGGGTCCACCGTCAGACGTACGCTATCAAAAAGTCCACATGATGGGATTTTATACTCTTAAAAAGTTATGAAGGTTTCCAATTCTCAACCGCTTTATAATAACCTGCCCTAGTACCAACTTGAACTGATTTTGGACAAGATTGTTTAAATTCATGTTGTAGTACCTCGCCTCTGGTTAGTTCGTGCAATGTTGATTATAGGGCAAAGAATAGCCAGACCTTTGTCGATTTAGCAAAGCTGATATTTTGACCATGATTTGTGTGATACCTTTCCAGACCGGGCTTTCAACCCTACCGAAGTCACATGTGAAATGAGAGTTTCGAGCTTCTGAATGCGGTGTTGACAGCATTAGCGAACGGCATCAAACATGCTCCTTTTGACTGGAGACCGAATTCAAATACAGGCACATGTGGAGATGCCGTTCGTTCGCAAATTTCGAATGCCAGCCGAGGGTATACGTCAACCTCCAGCGTTGGAAATCGATCGGACGTTAATCGGTAAACATCAAAGGATTTGGCCAGGAAAGAATTCAATGCAATTTTTAGTGTAACAATCATTTTCTCACTTCTCATTTTCCAATCCTTGTATAGTCATTTTTACTAGATAACATAGAACATGAAATCAAGTAGATTAACTCGATACTTCGCATACTTGTTCAATTTTTGTTTCACAGGCTAGAGCGAGGGAGGTATTGCAATCACAAAATTTGTGAATTCTACATCAGGGATACCTCCATGTCTGTCAACATTTATATGTCAATTTGTCGGTTTTTCAGTATGTCTGTCTGTCGGTCTTTCTGTCTGTCTATTTGTCTATCTGTCAGTCTAGTCTCGGTTTGTGGTTTGTCCGTCTGTCTGCCACTTCGTCAGTAGATCTGCCCGCGTCTGTCGATAAAACTGTTGGTCTATCAGCTTATCTGTCTGTTGGTCGGTGTTACTGTCTACCTGCAGCTATTTCTCATTGTGCAATCTCAGTTACTGCTGCATCGATGTTCAAGTAATTTGGGGAGGAATATTATACGGGCACTAGGTGTTTTTTTGGTAAAGATCACAAGGGGGTATGACGGCCTGAAGATTACACAGGCCTACAATTTTTGATTCATGAAAAAGTTTTTCAAGTTTAATAGGTACCCTATAGTAAATGCAGTATAATTATAATCTACGTTAAACAATCGTTGTTTCTTTCTTATAAAATCGTTCTTTTTTTCCCTGAAAACTGCATTTTCTTTTAGTGGATTTTTGTAAGCAAGTCCCTTTTCAAGGTCCAGCAGTAATTAGCCATCATGCTAATTCCCCATCTTCCTTGGTAACGTTTCTCCAATTCCTTTATGTCTTGATGGAACCTCTCTCCCTGTTCCTCGCTGACCAAGAAAAAATTAAACCAGAAAGTGAATTACCGAGGTAATCTACTAGAAATCATTTTTTATTCAATTCATTTTGTCAACACTGATATATGAGAATCAAAAAATGTGAAGAGAATGGATTTTTCGCATTAGACATTTCATAGTAAAAAGTAATCTCGAATTCTGTCTTAATCTTTCTTTTCTTTTGCTTTCGTTCCATTCGGCGTTAGTTTTGGTTTGCACAGGCCATAATATGTAGTAAACAGCATTATGCATATCTGATACAGTGATAAGATGTACAAATTGTATAAAAATATATGTATATATAAAGTATGAACTATCTGCCTCACACGCAATAGGTTTACCAGTCAGACCTCTGTCGATTTTTTATTTGTTCCGCTAGGGGTCGAAACAGTGACCAACCATGTGTGAAGCTGATGACCTAGGAAATTTCAACGGCGCCTGAGAATGATTTTTTCAGTATCATACTTTTGCATATGGCAAGCTTTTCCGTAACTTTTGTGACTATTTTACCTTAAAGTACCAAGTTTTCCAGTCAGCAAATACCAAAACACTCCTAACTACGTTTCATATTATTTAGGGGTAAAATGTTACCGTTGCTAAAGACGTAGGTCTTGCGGCTTTAGGGACTTTGCGAATTATAGCTGTTATGTCATGTAAACAAATCGTTGAATTTTGATGTTTCGGCATACTTTGTTCATATTTAGTGCTATTATTGCAACCGGTAATAACCCTCCCGATAAATGAACAACGACTCGAGAAACGTTAATGAAATGCAAGTAACCTAGCATGAGTGGGAGAATGCCAGATCCCAAAGCTGTAGCGATATTCTTATTTGAAAAATAGAGGAAGGCTGAAGGGTATAATTCCATTCAAAGCTCTGACAATAAAATATAGTATTCCGTGTTTTGAAAAAATTGATTTTTTTGTTTTGTAGACGAGGTTTAATTTGATTCTTAGATAAGTATAAAGGTAAAGGATAGAAGTCCTCAAGTTCATATCTGAATATAAAATTTTCTGCTCTTGTATAGAGAAAAAAAGAGGACTCATTTTGAACAACAGAACTAATTAAAAAATTACCTGGAAAACAGATCGCCGACGAAGACAATAGAAATTGATAAATGCAGAACCAGATCACGTCATGTAAATATGTGATAATCCACTAAATCAGTGTTTCTACAACCGCTTGTCCGCGGACCGGCACCGGCCCGCGAGGAATATTTGCTGGTTCGCAAAAAATCTACCTTCGTCATTTATTCACGACAAAAAAACTGTGCCAATGGATCAAATTATTAAATTACCCCGTCCGCAACGACGTACTGAAATATTTTACCCGGCCTTGAAGTAATGTAGGTTGCGAAACACTGAACTATATCGCCAGCTATATAGAGACGTGTCGCCGATAGTAAAGAGCAGACAATCGTTTCTGTCACACAACAGTCTTAGATATTGCCATACAATATACATGCACATAGTTGTTATATACTCGGCATTTTGAACAGCTGTTCTAGCATATTTCTTTTGGCGCGCTTACCACTCACAGAAGAGGATATGCTAGCGATATAGGAGTACTAGATATATGCGACCTTCCATCTTGGCGGGACAACACACCCATCAATACTTACCTCATTTCTGTGTTGTCGCTATTAACCAAAAACTATACATTCTATCTTCAACTGGAACACAAATCTGTGGATTGGTGAGGTGAGGCTTAAGCAGATTTAATCAACATGAAATCCTATTAGAGTTTATATTTAAATACATAATGTAACAACAAACAAAATCATTTGAATAACTCAAAATTTACTGATATAACCAAATAAAACCATCACTTCCAACTGTTGTTTGGAATTTTTAGACAATATAAATCTTTTCCTGCTTCGGATTTCCATTTCTCTAGTTTGCTTTTCATAACGATTGACTTGAGGTTAGCCTCTTGAATATTGGAGTTAAGTCGGGTGACCCAGGATTTATTACATTTTGATGGGATTCTAGGACATCATCCAGTTGAGCATATTTTTAAATATGAGTAATCCTGAATATTTTGTAGTATCTTGAATTGTCTTCAGGTTGAATTATCACCAAGCTTCTTCAGATGCTGCGTATACTCTTTGAGGACCGAACCTACAATCTAACGATGTTTCATTATTGGTCGTCATATATATTTTGATTTCCACACTAGTTCTGTTATTAGGGTATCTACTCAAAATTCCAAAAAAAATGTTCCTGGCATTCCCTTACTTTCCCTGAACACTTTACCGAATTTCTTCGACCAGCTACATAAATCTCTTTTTCGGGTACCTAATTAAAACCATAGATAATAGCATTGACACATGGAACATTACTTAAAAAAGATTATTATTGGACAAGTAAAATGTGCGCGAATGTTTTGGTAAAATATGGATTAATATTGAGGATAAAACTTCATTCTCGAAAATATATTTTTTTCATAACTTTTACAAAACCAAACGTTTTGCCTTGATAATTCCCGACCTTTTTTATTCCCATGACTTTTCACTACATTTCATTTGAAGATGATCAAGAATACCACATCAATTCGTTGTGAAATGCAAAGTATTATCAGAACAGTAGAACTCCGAAGCATCTATATTATTTACAAACAGATGGAGATAATGTAAACACTCGGTATCAGCAACGTGGTCCGAGACTATGAAGCAACTATACTAAAATAAAACAAAATCCGTATGTTAATTCCTTACGTAGCACAAGGGACAACCACTTCATTCCAGTTCAAGTCCCCTATATCCAGAGAACATGCAACTAGTCACAGAGAGCGAGTCTGGCATTGGTGCCATCACAATTTAAAGACTCAAGAATGTGGAAGTACAAAGCAATGTAGCAAACTGGAAGTTTTGCTGCTGTTATTTACGGGATAATCAGCGATAAGCATTCACAAGTGCTAATGTCTGCTAAGTTCTATTAAACACAACATTTAGTTTCTTTGATTTGAAAGAACATATTTCAGACATTGACAAGCATCCAGAAAACTTGGATATGAGAGAATCAGTAAAAAGCAAAGAAAATAAAAATGGAAAGAACAGTAAGAAATAGATAAGATCATAATTATATTGCAGTTTTGGAAGAATACTGGAATTATCAAACGGTACTCTAATTATGAATCTAATACTAACAGCTCTGAACCATATAAGATCAATGAATATACTGAAAGGCTGTATATTTTTCATATACATTAAATATATCACGTATTAATTCTACCACATTTTTCTCACTGAGAACATAACTTCAACAAGATTCATGTCTTAGAACCTCTGCCATTTGGCCGTCGACCCACTACTTTTTTCGTCATCATCATCATGTCATCTTCCGAATACTGGATGCCGTCAGACTCGTTGGACGAGTCCTCGATTTGAACAGGATCTGGACTAGAATTTCTTACGGCAGTATTTCTTTTCCTGGAAGAGCTTACGGTGCTTGCAGTGGTAGCACCTCTGGCTTTGGACCTTCCCCTCCTTCCCATAGTCCCAGGTCTCGTTTGTGGATTGGCTACAGCGTCGGCAACGTCTTCGTCTTCATCCGACAACAGATCTACGTAGGTAGATCTCTGAGCAGCCTGTTATGGTTCAATATAAAAGGAAAATGAAATCAAAGTTACAAAAGTTTACCAATTCAGAAAAATGCATGAAATATTACATCAGTTTATGGAATGAATTACACGAGGTTGAACTTACAACGCCTCGAACAAGCCTTCACCAAAGACTTTGTTTCCCGATGGTTAAAATCTACAGCATTTCAGGGTCAATGTGAACAGACCTTGCGCAGTGCTGATGAAGCGCGATAGGCTATCTACTTTTGTGTGACTATTAAAAAAAGTCATTTAATTTTGGGTGAAAGGCTATTCAATTATCAGTTATTGAGACTGTGGTTATTTCACAATGTAACAGAATATTTTAATGGCTGAAAGTTATAATGAGAATTGTCTTGTTGCCTTATACATTTAATCAGCCTTGTTATAATTTATGCCAACTTCAAAACTGATGCCAAGCAATGTCAACAAGTCAAAAGAGGAAAAAGGGAATAAACTACAAACCTATGGTGACTCAAACTAAATTCTATGGGATATTATTCTCCACTATAAGAAAAAACCATCATAAAAATCAAATAGATTCACTGAATAAGTTCTAACAAAAATGATCAAAATATTATATATTATATAACAGTGATAGTATGAACTTTAATACCCAATGATGTAGTTTTACTTTGATGGACAGAATGTGTAGAAGATTGATTTACAGAACACCGAACAAAAAATATTGTTTATTACCGATTGTCTAATTAATTTTTTCATGAGGTTATATAATTTGTTTAGCTGGTATACCATGTCAAATTAGTATATTTTATTCACTGGATAGTTGTAATGTTAAAATATTCAAACAGTTCATAGAACGTGTTTCATGAATTTAAAAGAGAATTTCCGTAAATTTAAAATTTCTGGGATGGTTGTATATACTGCTAAATATTCCACAAACAAATTTCGTGAAAATTACCTTTGTAGTTTTGCCTTTTGCCCGAGAACCCCCTCTGCCTGTAGTACTCGGGTTGGAAGCACTGGCTGTTGTATTTCTGCTTACACTGCCCCGCTTCTCGAGTAGGTTAATTACCTGAAAAATTCATAAATCATATTTATCATGACATATTTTTATCAATTTCACTGCAATCTGTAAGCAAGATTTATTAATAGAAACATTATAAAGAAAAGCAGTTACGAAGGCAAATCTTAAAAACCGGTGTAACGTGACAGCTATTAAAAAAAATAGCGACAAGTAGATTACTCCCGTACTCCTCCACGCAATGATATCACTTCATAAATTAATATTTATTTGAATCGAATTTGCCGCTACCGTTATCAGGCGGTATCGGAACGACCAGTCTATACTTTCACCTGATGACGATTGAAGATACCACAAAATGTCAAGTTTTGCTTATATTTCAAAAATATGAATGATGAAGTCCTACAATCCGATCAAAATGACTTAACCCCAATTTTCAAGTGGCTGAGACGCAATGTCAGAACCATGTATGATCCTTTATCAACATTATCAAAAACTGAAACAAATAAGCCCCCTTGTATTTATTTGGCAACTTTCCGCTTTTATGCACGACCTGGCATCACAGGCAACAGTCCACCACAAGTGTCTGCGGAATCACCACAACACTGCTGTGCTCCACCCTTTTTTCTGACGCTACTGATCCCTAGCCGGAGCTAGTAAACCATTATCTGGGAAATCGAGATTAATGATATGTTTATCACGATATAATCACTTACAGAGCGCTGTAACTCGTCCTCGGTTTCAATTTTAAACTGTTTAATACATTCTGTGACTTCTGAGCCCTCTGGCATCTTAGCTTCCAAATATGATAGACATTGTTTCCTCATGTGCCTGAAACCATGTGTGAATTAAATACATATTGAAGCTAGATGTTCATTTAAATGATTATATGATCTTCAGAATGGTGTGAAATGTATGATTCTGAGGTAAAATATGAATTATTTGAATGACTCATTAGATAGATACTGTGTTAATAGGCAATATAAATGAACGGCCATAATACGTATTTCCATCAATCAAAAAATATGGTACAATTGAAATAAATGATTAATGTTTAGTTTCAACTTTTCGAAAACGTCTTTTCAAGTAGCTGTGGTGTAGAGGAAGATATCAAATTGAGGTTGTTTCGAACTTTATTTCGACCAATTCCAACAAAATCTGTAGTCTTTCTAAAGTAAGAGTTTTGATTAGGTGTAATTACTATACATTTTCTAATCCCAATGACTACAATTTAACATACCTTCACTAAACCACAAGGCGAAACTAATCATATAGGGTAGGATCTAAACGTAGTAGGACTGAATTATTTTTTTATTGAACTTATCCGTAGAAATCCTAAGTAGTCATCGAATTCCTTCTGCGCATACGCCTTCTAGAACTCGCGTTCCGGGATCCCCTTGAGAGATGCCATCACGGCCCCTTGTACGTCTTCTAACGATTTTCTTTGGTTCTCACTTGAGCCGCGGAGAGAGGAAGAAGCCCCGGCAAAGCAATATCTGGACTGTAGGGGGAGTCGGGCTACGTGTAAACCCTGTGCTCAAGCAGAAACTCCCTCATCAGCAGGCGATGTGCCGCGGCGCGTTGTGGTGATGAAGCTTCCAAGAATATCGCTCTCTTCTGAAGGCTTTCCACTACCGGGTGGTCCGACTCCCCTGCAGCGCTGCGATGGCGCTATAGAAATTCAGTCCTACTACTTTTTGATTATAACCTGTATATCCATATATACAAAAAATACATACGCAATCACTGTATGATATGAGTCAGTATCATCAAAATCCACGAACCGCCTGGTAGTTTCGTTAATTGGGCCTACTGGGAAGCACTTCAAAACATCATGTTCCCTGAAATAATCGGTGACCATGTCTTCCACTCGAGAGACACTTTCACGTTCCAACTAAAAATGAAATGAATGTAATGAAGCCTGCTAAAAATATTTAATTGAAATAATTTTTTGTTAAAGACATGAATTGACCGTACGGCCGACGCCGGTTAGGTTTTTCTTTAATGCCTTTATCCGAATTGTGTTTTCGATTCAACATTAAAATTGTGAATACTGAGGCAGATACTCAGAGGACAAGTCACGATACGTGTTGTATAAATTATACGAGGCGCAACTTTCTACTAACACTCATAACGACTTCCAAAGACAATTCCTACTGGTACCAACATGGTACTCTAGTTCTGGTCAAAACGTGTGCACCAAGCTTTTGCCTTATTTTATCATAAAACCAGGGACATATTATCCAATAGGCTAAGCAGGCTATAGCCTAGGGGCACAAAACTTGAGGTCAATGGTATCCTGTACTTTTTGATACATAAACTCCGAAATTATAGGAGCTTCGGGCCTGTTGTACCACTAATCCGACTCGGCATACAACACTAGAAGACTGGAAAGAGCTACTTTACCTGAGCACGACTAAGGATATTGCCTCAATCAAAATATATTGCCCTCAAAATGTCTGAAAGTACCATTCTAGGTCAACCAATATTGAAAAACTCTCATCATCTCACTCATTTATTTATGTTCTGAAGGAAAATGAGTGGATAACCATCAATGTCTAACAAAAACGGAGGATAACCGGGGAGGAAATTCCAACAAACAAAAGACATGCAAACAACCAAGACAGACAGGCCGATGGAAATTAATGACGTGGTTTTTCGTAATGTACATACATGTCATGGAACATAATAAAACTATGAGATCTTGATTTCTCTTTTTTTTATAACAATACTTCTCTTGCTTATGGACCTGGGAAGTAAGGATCGCAGTACAATGTACCAAAAACAACAATACATGTCCAGTTATCTTACCTCTAAGATCTTACCTCAATTTCATCCAATTGCTGATTATTTGCTCCAACTCTTTTGATTTTATCACGTAAAAGTTGGCACTTTATCATGTCATCGGGATTAGCGACTTTTCCAGAATACATCTGACCTAATCTGATGGTGTTGAAAATCTGACTTTCCTTTGTACAATTAACCTTCAATCTGATTAAGGGATGTCGTGTAACTAATTCGTAATGTCCTGAAATGTATATACTCGTATGTACCGGGGGTACACAGTACCGCGTGGCGAGGGCGGTACTGTGTACCCTCCGCGGTAGTGCGGCTCAACATTCATTCATAATGGACGTGGAGATGACAATGCGAAAGTCCGCATGACGCACGAAGCACTCAATTCAAAACGTGTTCAAAAGTAAATTCATAATTCATAAAATGAATATTTATTTTTATCAAAATCCTTGTTTTTGTGCGTAGTACATAGAAGTTAATGAGGCTCTTTGTAAAACTTAATTTTAAATATATTTATGACATGAACTGACCTGCACAACTTTTACTTAAAATGAATAATTTTAATTGTATTACGTGTGTGCATGGTCCTATAATTGAATTTTATATAATAATTCAATCTACTCTGAACAATGCAATGATACAAATGATACAAGCATAATATAATATAATGAGACAGAAAGTATTTTGAATGTTACATAAAATAAAAAATCCAAAGCATCACATCAAAGGTAAAACATTCTCATTTCTGGAAATAAAATTTCATAAGACATCATTACAAAAGAGATGCTTCTCTTGTAATAGCTCAAAGTGTTCAATGAGATACCTATTGATACAAAAACCAAAACCAACTTTTTCATATACAGCAAAACTTTGGAATCTTATCCATTGCACCATAGGTGTTTGGGTAATCAACTTTTTTATTAGATGCTTTCCTTCCTAATTTCAAATGCATGAAATCAAATTATTATATTATTTAGTACTCGATTGTCTAATGCTCTCACTAGATATCATAGTCGGGATCACTCCAAATATAACAACAACATTGAGGATCCTGTTAACATTTGCATGATGTTGCTTAACACAACACTGTGAACTTAATTATGTCTCAAAAATATTAAAGTGATTTAAAGTGACGTAAGAAGTGGGTAAACTGAGTAAAGCAGCACAATTTTAGTCCTGGTTTCTGCAAATCAGCTTACTAATTAATATATCTAATAATTTCCTATGAATCGCAAAAATTATATTATTAGAAAATTCTACCCCGTTAGCAGTTATGTTATGAAAAATACAGATAGAACGGGAGAATAAAAAAATGAAATATCACATACCTAAGTCTTTGGCTTTTTGTATCATCTCCTCAATCTTCTCTTTAGCTTTATTTAATGCATGCTCAGTAGCACTGTTACTAACATTTCCAAGGCCATCCATCTCTGTGCTTTTTATTGTGATTTCATCGTATATAAATGGCCTAACGGTTTTCAGTTCAACAGGCATCATGTTGAAATCATTTTTATGAATTTTTAAAATACCTACGTGCTTAGGTAACGATTCTCCTTCTGACAGTGATGTGGCTACGGTACTGCCTGCAATAAAACGTATAACAGTCACTATATAGAGGGTGTTAATTGAACATATACCCAAACTTTAAGGAATGAAACTTTGATCTTCCTATATAGATCCTTAATCGGAAATTAACTGGAAATTCGGACTCCACATTTTTTTCATTTAAACATATTTGAACAAATTTCGCTGTTTTATTATAATTTTGCATAGAAACATTTATTTATTCATCCACATAAAGCCAATACAAATATAAATAAAATAAATATCCAACATAATAACTGCATAGTTCACCAAAAACCATGACATAGAATTTGTTAATTTTTGTGTGAAAATACACAAATTTATTTTGTGTTTAGTTTCTTTTTAAATTTTATGATTATAGATCAACTTTGACGTCAAATAGGTTGATGTTGTATTTCTGAGGCAATGGTACAAATTTAAAAATAATTTAAATGAGATTTTTGAATTGACTGTTTATAAAATTGATTATAGCAAATAATAAAAAATTTAATCTTATGAATCCAAGAAATCTGAATAATTTTAGGTATTGGAAAATTTCCGTTTCATATTTCAAAAATTATCGCGATCAGAACATTTTTTAAATAACTCTACATTTTGTTGCTCTAATCAAGATCACATTTAAATATTGTATTTTATATCTATCAAAACCTCGGAACTATAATTCTCAAAATGCTGTTGAAACGAAATAAAAAATACTCACCTGGCTGAGAAACAAAGACGTCATTACGTTTTCGTTCCGGAGTAATCCGGCAATCATGCTCATGGCCCCAAATGACAAGGTCTAAAAATGCTGGTAGGACATCATCAGGAATGAAATTCTTGAGGCCCCTCGCGGCTCTATTCTGATGCCAAACCAACAAATGAAACCAGTTATTTGTGTCCTCTGGCGGGGACATTTTCACCTAAAAATATAAATCTTAATGTGATCTGTTTGACAATAGATATTGATACAATTTTCCGCATACGGTGATAACAATCTTTTGTATGTCTGTCCACATATTTCTCAGAAACTACTGTTCTGATTGTAATAATTCGTGATTTATTGGACAACATAGGAAATGGGAAGTCCAACAAAAATGGATTAGTATTTTATAAGATATGCACAAAGAAGTGTGTTACCCTTCGGTGTTACCAGTCTTTAATGGATGAGCATTCTGTTGATTTATGACACAAAAAATTAAAATAGGTTAGAGCCTAATTTTACGAGTATTGAGAAAGACGAAATTGTAATTTGATAGATTTAAACTACTGACATATAAGTTGATATTATCAAGTAACCAGATTACCTTCTTATTCAAAAACAACCGTCCAAGCCTCTCATCTTTTATATGAGAGAGTCCATACAAAGCCAACTTAGTATGTCCTTTTCTCAATAAAATTGGCTGTATGTCCACCTCATCGTAGTTCTTACATTTTCCAAAATAGTTCACCAAGCCTGAAGAGGCAAGCAAGTCCATAGCAGAAATATGCCTTTGGCCAGTGGGATCATCATGGTTACCATGAATGGAGAACACTGGGATGGACACATTCAAGTTGGGATCCTCGTAGTTCACAGTTTCATTGAAGGAACCTGTGAGAGTAGTGTGTGGGTCAGAGAGGAATTCCACTGCCACTGGTCTATCCCCTAAGCAGTACCTGTATGAGATCAGTTGTATTAGTATGAAAAATGTCTGATAAACTAAGAAAGGCAAATATTGAACAATGAAAAAAAAAGGAGCCACCTTTTTCACTTCCCATGCCAATTGGCGAGGAGGTATTTTGATGGTGAAAAATTTAGAATTCGAGATATTACGTTTTCTTGATGTTTTGTGACATATATGTACATACCATATCACTTACTACCGTCAGTCTGATTGTCAGGCAATCCTTGGCTCCTCTATAACTCGGAATGTACTTTTCGGATTTTTATGAAATGTTGACAGTAACGTTACTAGTGTGTCAAGGAAAGAGCTTTTAAATTTTTAAATATTGGTTTAGGGGCAGCGGAGTTATCGTAAAAAATGATTGAAAATCTATTTTGGGCTTCTTATGAGCCATTATCATTTTTCCTATTTTCCTCAGAATTTTCAAATATTTAGGGTGGAACCTCGGTAGGAAAGGAAATTCATAATTAATTTTTTAGTGTAAGACATTTCTTCTATAAACTGTATATTCCAGTAATTCTCCATATTTTTTAGACATAGCCTAGAACATTGGAATCAGAGATCAACAAAGACATAAACCTCTTAGTTAAATATAGACTATACAGGATAAATACATGGTCAAGGTTGTTGGGGTGCGGTCTAGAAAGATCAGGGAAATACGATAATCAGGACTCAATGTTTTCCTATACTGTTTGATCTGCATTTAGGATCTTCTGCTGATATAAAGGCATAATATAGATTCACATATTCTGCAAATGAAGATGATACTTCAATTTAACATTATAACATAAACATTTATTGAAGAGTTATATAATAAAATGCAGCTACTGCTATGAAAAGCTTAAGGGTGATTCATTGGAAACAAGCTGCAGAAGGAAAAAGATAAAAGGGTAGGAATATTTTTTTCTACAGTGTATTTAACAAGATATCCACGCTTAATATAGACTTACTTCCTGATCAGCTCAGTGCACTTGTGAATACAATAAGGGCTTGGTTTGGCAAGATGAAACAAATCACCACCAAGGAGAATAAGATCCACTTCTTCCGCATGTGCAATCTTCAAGACTTCTTCTAAGGTGTTGAAAGTATCTTGGCCTTAAGAATCGGTAGAAATTGAATTAAATGAAATCTATTTGATAATATAATCAGTCATTGCAATACACCCACCTCTAATTGGATCATTCTCTAAATATCCAAGGTGAATATCAGTCGCTACAAGTATCACCATTACATCCTCTTCATTTCTTTCTATTGTTTGATCAGACATGTTGATAGCTGAAAAAATCACGTAGTTTTTACTATTATCATAGAGTATAGTTTACAACTGGAAGCCGTGAAGTGTTATCGTTTGACAACATCGGAAACTCTACGAAAAATGAGGAAAAAACTAAAAAGATCAATCAGAGAAAAGGCGGGAAAACCAAGGAAATGCACCACAAAACATGATAATTATATTATATGGATGTGGCGGTGAAGGTACCCTAACCTATTCTCTTTCATCTATGGGAATTAGAGGTGTGCCAAACTTTGATTTTAGTGGAGCTGTGACAAAGCGTGACTGTTCCAATCATGTCACCTTCCCTGTTTTCTTCTGCGAAAATAATGCGACTTCATTTCAAAATACGGGGACCCCCCTTTTGATAACCACCCCTAGGTTTGTTTGACGTGTATTGGTGTATTCCACTATTCCATACAGGCGATCTATATATTACTGTAATCAGCTGTTCTCACGTCAAATGTGTCAAACTTCTGAAGGACTTTTGTTATAGGTTATGCTATGTTATGAAAATTCCTGTATTTGTCCACAATCACTTTTTTAAATAACGGAAAATGGGTAAATTAGAACTAGTGCAGACTCTTAAAAAAGACCCGTGTCGTCTATGGAACCTAGCCTGGCATCCAAAGGGCGAAGTTTTGGCATCTTGTGGTGAGGACAAGACGATACGAATATGGACCAAAGATTTAACTGGAAAATGGTGCAACAAACTAGTCTTGGCTGACGGCCATAAGCGTACAATCCGACAAGTCGCTTGGTCTCCATGTGGAAATTACTTGGCTTCTGCAAGCTTTGATGCTACAGTTTGTATATGGGACAAGAAAGGGGGAGAATTTGAATGCAATGCTACACTGGAGGGACATGAAAATGAAGTCAAAAGTGTTGCATGGTCTAAATCAGGACACTATTTAGCAACTTGTAGTAGAGATAAGTCAGTGTGGATATGGGAGGTTGCTGAAGAAGATGAATATGACTGTGCAGCAGTTTTGAATGCACATTCACAGGATGTCAAAAAGGTGAGCATATGATTTCATCTGTACCTTTTGAAAAGGTTATACCTCCACACATAATTGATGTACATATAATTTATTTTATCTGAGTTTATTGCAACACCTACAAAGTTAGACCATTCATGAATTAACAGGTACTGTTCCATCCCAGCAAAGATGTTTTGGCATCTGCATCATATGATAATACCATAAAACTATTCCGTGATGACCCTAATGATGGTGATTGGATATGCTGTAGCACTTTGACAGGGCATGAATCCACTGTTTGGAGTATAAGTTTTGATGCAGATGGAAAGAGACTATCATCTTGTAGTGATGATAAGACTGTCAAGATCTGGAAAGCATATCCACCTGGTTTGTATATTTATCATTTTGAGTGACATATTTGCATAAAAAAATTGGGTATTCCTAGATTTAAGATTTAATCAATAATGCTTTGAGTTCCTTCTGCTTGGGTCTTCTAGGTGGTTGTATTGCTGATATATTTATCAATTATTCACTAAAGTTTTATATTTTCTCAAATTGAGCATAATGGTACATAATCGAATGTTTCAATTTATTCATTTTCCTATTGTTGAAATTTCATTGATCTAGTTTTAAATCAATGTTCTCCTTTTGATCTTGCTTCATTATACCACGTGCAATAGTTTATAGAATCATTATTAATCCTTCAACAGAAGATGCTATTCATCATGTTCCCTGAAATACTAGTTCTATTATAATATCCACTATAGATCTGTTTGAAACTTGCTTTTCATAATATTTCATTGAAATGATACTGATTATACTGTATTCACTGTTTCAATACAATTTATTGACCTAAATTACTAAAACAAAAATGTCGATATTATAACCAATGAATATTATCATATAAACATTATTTCAAACACATTATCAAAGTACACACATAATATCTTCTATTTATAGATGAATTAAAAATAAAATGTTTTGTTTTTACTAGTTTTCATATTTCTTATTTTGTTCACATTGATTATTTACTATTGAAGCAATCATTTAACCCTACAGGTAATCCAGAAGGCATTCCAACAGAAAATAATGACCCCACATGGAAATGTGTCTGCACCTTATCAGGTTACCACTCTAGAACTATCTACGACATCAGTTGGTGTCCTTTGACAAACCTTATAGCCACAGCTTGTGGAGATGATGCTATTAGGATATTCAAAGAAGATGAAAGTTGTGACTGCAATGCTCCATCTTTCAGCATGGTTTGTGTATTAGAAAAATCACACACTCAGGATGTGAACTGTGTGACCTGGAACCCTGTCGTCCCTGGAGTTTTAGCATCATGTAGTGACGATGGAGAAATTAAGATTTATACTTTCAAAGAATAATCTGTAGTCGTATTATTACGAAGAAAAACATTGTTTTATTGTCTATAAGAATTTAAAAAATGTTGTAAATATGTGCATTTTTTACCTTAAACAGATCCAAACATCAACTTATTGTGCTAGCTGTATGTACACTTTTAGAGTGCTGGATTTATCAATAAACATTGTAGGCACTGCTTATTAGCTGCGGGTTTCAGCAGTTTGGTGGCGAATTCGGTGGCCATTTTCAAATTTTGTCATTATAAATTACTTGAACACAAGATCTTAAATTAACATTCCAACGAGAGAGCACCTTATATCTGCTTAGTTTTGAAAAAATTGTTGAGGAACCTTTTTTGCACACCAACAATGATTGATCATTGGAGATAGAGGATGGAGCAAAGTAAAGTTGTCAATACCGCATACAATCATAAATATTGCACTCTTTTCAGTATTTGTAATGCATTTCGTGGAGTGTATTGTAAGAAGGAAGGCAATAAAAAATTAATATAACCAATGAAACAAAAAATGACGTCAATAAGGTTAACGTTGTACTTCCGACACATTGGTATCAATTTGAAACTAAATATTCGAATCTGATTTTGTAGTCAATCTTTTGAATTTCAAAAAAAAAATAGCGGAACTACTGCAGAACTAGAAATGTTTTGGTTTAACAAATTCCCAAATTTCAATTGTTAAAAATTACCCCAAGATTTCCAAAACTTAATTCAACTGGATTAACAGTTCATAAATCCGATAAGAATATTTAGTAAACTGACATCAACCACACGTGAATTGAGTCAACTAACTTATTTTAATTGTTTCGTTCTTTGACGATTCCTCCACCCCCACTGAACAGATTTCCAAAAACTACAAAGATTTCTCGCCATTGTGCACTAGTAACCTTGTGGCAGTTTCATCAAAACCCAAAGTGTGCTTTCCGAGTTATACAGGAGTCAAGGATTTACTGGAAGAAGTGCAGACACGACTGACGGAAGTGACGTAGTTTTTCAATCATGTATATATCATGAAAAATCAAGGAAACACATTACCTCGAATTCGGAATTATTCGCGATTACAACTGATACTTCCTTTGTAATTGGCATGGGAAGCGAAAAATATATTGTCATATGATAACTGTATTTATAAACTAAAATTACCTTCATAGACATTTATATAATCGCCTGCGGACTTTCTATTATGTAATATATTACTCGATGATTACACCTTCAATTTTGACTGTCAATCAATATAAATAATTTTTGAAACAGCTTAGATAATCTGTACACTAGCGGTGTGAGGTCTGAAAATCTTCAAGGGCAACAAACTTAATCACGGTGGTCAATTTAAAATCCTGTTTTCTTATTAATTATATTTGGAAACTGACGGATATAATGATAACGAGTGAGTCAGAGTTGAATCGTGGATAGAGCCAGAATTTGCACTTTCCTTTTTTTGTGTGCAAAAAGTGGTCGACGCTTTTTTCATACACTATCCATCTGCAACCTGGGAAGAATGAGAGATAATTGAGAACATATTTGGAAAACTACGTTTTGCCCTCCGTCAATCGGTGCCTTATTTTTAATTTCGTCGGCTGTAGCCCCCATACTCGTTTACTAGATCTGCTGCTGAAAACACTCGAAGATCAAACAGTTTTTGAACCACGTTTAACATCAGGTGTTCAATATACTATCTGAGATTGTTGTGTGCTATAGTGAAAATTTTTGGCAGCAAAATGGCATTGATTCCGATTTTGCATCTTGGTGTGTGGTATGAAGGTTTGAGTGGGGGAGGGATATCGAAAAAGTCTTTTATCACTTTCTGCAACTAATTTTCAGATGACATAAATGTTCCCGTGCTGCCGCCAATTTCAGTTTATTACTTTGATTATAAATTTTATGTGTCAAGTTCACGAAAATTACAGTGATGTCACCTTTCGTGGCAAATTTAAAGCAGACTTCAATTTGGTCAATGTGAGGGAACTTCTATATGTTGATTCCTTCCACAAGTATGTAGTGGTTTTAACGAAATGTTATGCAGAAATTCATAAAAAATACAATATTTACTATGCCGTACTCTGATAACCACAAAATTAATGAAGGTTTCGTGTAAGTAATTTTATGGATTTTCCATTGTTTCATGAAGAAGGACCCTGGCAAAATGGAAACTATCAAATTAAAGCCATCTCATTGCAATAACTGAGGCTTGGCAACACTTCGTACGTACGCTGACCCGGCCCCATGAATTACTGGCCTGGCCGGTGCACGGTGGGAACGCCACGGTACGGGTCCGGCCTGGCCCCGGCGTAACGTGAATCATCCTTTACGCAGCTTTCGGCGTATCATCATGGGAACATTATGCGTCACGCAGTTATCAACGCGCCAAGTACTAATATCTATATCCTAATATAGGGATGAAAATTAAATCGGAACCAGTAACTGCAACAAAAATTTAATGCCTCGTTTAACTGTATATGGATAACAATTCTATATGCATACAGAAATTCAGATACATTTGATTTTCCAGGGCAAAGGAATGTAAGAATCAATAACCTTCAATAACGTATAGAATCCGATGTTATCCCTAATATCGATTCATTGTTCAATTTAACTTAAATAATTAAAATTAAACTCACAATACCTGATTTAAATATCTACTACGGCTTGATCGAAACTGTCAAACATAAATGGTACAAATATACATGGCACTGAAGGCAATTTTTTACTGTTTTGAGCCTGACACTAATATGAATGAATACCCAAAAATACCTTTAGCCATACAATTATATATACCCAGCATGATTCCTATGTCACTTCATATGAATACAATTCATAGAATTACTTTATCTCTTCCTAAAAATGTATATAGTTGTCAAGACGTCTTTAAGCATAATTATGCATCAAAGGAAACATAATTTCAACCTTTCTCTTATCAATTCGTCCATTCATCATTGAGATACGAAAACATTTTATTAGAAATTTACCAGATGGTACTGTACTGATAGCAGTTCCAAAAACGTTAAAAATAAGGAGTATATCAGTAATGGCCGTTGGTCGAGCTGGGACGATTAAATTGACAAGTCAAAAAGTAAATAACATCGAACCAGTTGACGATGTCTTATTTGATTGCATATCTCAAATATGTTATTTACTTTGGAGGCATGATATAAATAAGAATATACAATACGATTATTTGATTTATTAACAAACTTGATATATGTATCTGGAATTGCCTTTTATAAGTACAGTGAGTTGTTGAAGATACTTAACATCTATATCTCAATGTTGGATGGTTATATCTACTAAATCCGGGTATCTATGATTTTCCCTTGAGACTACCGTCATATGAAAATATTGAAGAATAAAATGGTACTGTTTTTGATTTCACAATCATCTACCTAGTTTTCTCAATGTTCTACGTAAGACACTGCAGGTACCGCGTTATAAAAAATAAAGCACATCATCATAATCTCATTATAGCTAATTCCAAACAATCAAATTCAGTCCCACTTTCCAAATTTCACGAATAAATCTGTATGGCGTGGTATGTTCAGGGTCATTTATATTTCTTATTTGTTAAACAATTACTTATCTGAATTATCTACTCGTATGTACCACTCAAAGTATAAATAAATCTATAGTAGGATTAACTGGTAAAAAATTATTTATTATTTACAATTTGTACAACTTCCTAAAAAAATCGGCCTCAAAGGTTCACAATGCACGTATCGTGATTTATTCTATTACTATGAAGTGCAAGCAACATACACTTGATCCGAATGCTAAAGCCTATCATTTCATGAATTGGTGAAAACGCTTCAGGCATAATTTTTTCTTGAAGATTTTAATCAAAAAGGCAAACCTGTAGCGCATAATGAGGCTTTTGTACAATATAAAAATCATAGTATGTATCATGCTCTTGTGGATTGGTCAAATCTCTTTAATATTTAATGCGAAAGCGGAATCATTGCGAGAAGTTTCACTTACACTTAAAATAATTGGATATTTTCCAGTAATGTTTTAAAATAGAGAAAAACTTCTAAAATTGAATGCACTCAGAAAACAACGTTAATTGTGAGTTTGTAGTACAATATTTATGTATCAAAAAATATATACATATTACAAAAGCCATTTTGACTAATATCTTGATTATATTTTAGAATCACATTTTGTTGTTTAAATCTAGAGGACACTGCATACCAATAAATATGGTATAAATTCTAGCATACTTTAAGCTTGTTGCGGAAAAACTTATTGATATACCCTTAGCAAGATATTTAGGCTCCCTGATATAGCATATCAAGGGACGAAAGTAATGAATTTCCAAACAATTCCGAAAGGTATGTCCGAATGAAGTGTTTGTTGTTCCAAAATTTGGTTAATACAGCAAAGTAATCATGGAGATTGATTATTTAGTTTTAATAGAAAGGATTCTATGAATATTCCTGATATATCTTGATATATTTTTTCGAAACCCTGAGTAAAATATAGATATCAATATTTCATAAAATATATTCAAGATCATGTATTGACCGAGCTATTACTATAGGTTATATAGGCTGTGGTATTTGCTAATAAATTGATAAGGTATTGTAGTAAAAAATTGTATACTATTTTAATTTCATGTCCAACTGGTTTTCAGAACTCATTAATACGTGTAATATATCATTGAAACCTGTTAATTATTAATTTGGTTGATAGAAATGAGTGCATTCATTTGCTCATTCCTGGTTTTAAAGAGCTCACATCACTTGCACATACATGTTATGTTTGTACTGGCCGCTAACTAATATTACATACAGATGACGAGATAACTTTACTAACGTTTCGGCTGCCTGGGCAGTCTTTATCAAAGTATAATTTATTAAAATATTTTAACAAATGCTCCCGAGGCAGCCGAAACGTTACTAAATTTATTTCGTCAATCGCATGTGGTTTTAATTAGCGAACACTACACACATACGATTAACCAAAGAGACATCCATAGAATGAATTCCAAGAGTTATATTGCTTAAATACTTTTCTACCTTTAACTGGCGAACTGCTTACTGGACACCTGACAAGTGTTCAGCCTCGTATTTCGGAATTATCACGACTCAATCCACAAAATCAAACCAGTGTTTCACACCTGAAAATCAAGCTTTTAACATTTCTTCAGACCTAACAAAACAAATCACATTGAACCTTTTGATGTGCTGAGTAAGATTATAGCTATATACTTTATAGATTATGAGAAAACGAACATCCTCAAAATGGCAAACGCGTTTCAAAAATAACAAGAAAAAAGTTATTAAAACATTTTTGGGAATGAATACAAACTAGCAATAATCATAATACCTATCAGAAGACCATAGACGGTATATATATTTGTAACACCGAAATAAATTCAAATGAAATAAAAAATTCTGGACTATTTCAAAATCTAATTTTTTTCCTACTTTGTTTCTTAATATCGCAAGTATTCTCATCATTAATTGCTTATAATTCAAAATATTTTACTGCCATATGAGCCCCTTTTAAGTAAGTTTAGCATATTTATGGCAACTAGTGATGTCTTTAGGAAACAAAACATTTAAAAAACTGTATAGCACGAGATAAATAAAACATTGCGCGATGGATTCGTTTTATAGAAGAAGCACATAATAAAAAGTATCGTAATCTTGTTTAGTCTCTTTTCAAAGTATAACTGTATTCCACATATTTACAACTGATGTTATATATAAATGGTTTAGTTTATCCCATCCTTACTAGATATCGATAAGACTATCATGATCATATTAGAAAGCCAACAATGTAATATCAACTTCAAATAATCAAAAGGTGCACGCCCAAAATATTTATGTTTCAGAATCATTTTTTGTACACAACGTCAAAAAAGTGCAATGTTTCGACCAACATATGCATAGGACAACCATTTATTCGCCGCTCTAGGAACCGTGTCCCCTATTCATGATGGTTATATCCATCAATTTAACTCATTTTCGTGCGTATATTCGATAGCTAGTTTCTATAGAAACATGTTTGGATGTAATAATGTTTTGTTTGGAGTCTTCATTATTTACTCATATAGCATTCTCATTCAGATGTGTCTGAATCTATGTAAATGGTTATGGAGGTGAAACTGTTTACTTTAGTCTAGTTTGCAGAATCTAATCATAAAATTTGGAATATCAGAATGATTGAATGAGAAGTAAAGATAATTAATCGCACGCCAAACACTGTTCAGATATCACCATTATATACAGAGTACCCAAAAAGTATCGTTATCAGAAGTAATTGATTCCACTCAAGGGATGCTTCGTCACTGGCCCTCCATTTGATAGATTTTAAGGATACCCTGTACATGCATGTCACCTTTCATTTGGATGTTCGAAAATGAATGTCGCTCCACACCATATAAGAATATTACAATTCATATATACATAAGAAGATAAAATATGACAAAATTTACACAAAGTAGGCAAAGCTGTGAACAGAATCAAATGTGTCATACAAAAAGCTTATTCCAGGGTCAAAACTTCCATGAGGAAACGTGCTGTGTAGGCCACTTTACCATTCAAGATTAAAACCTACAGACGCGTCATCAAACATGACAGGTGGTTGTATCTAAGCAAGAACTAACCCTTGTATCTAGTGCTTATATGTCAAAAAATAAATTAGGGTTAAAACATTCGATGCCAAATAACTGTCAGATCGAATTATATACTGGGTATATACGTCGCACTACCACTAGAGCATTTTTATAGGTGATTTGTGGCCACAAACTTCAAAGGCAAAGCTTAAAGGTATGTATATCATAAATAATGAATTCAATGTGAAGGAAATATTTTATGAATAATATAAACATATATCCTATCTGACAAGGCGCTTCTTTTGATGTAATTATTTGCTCCAAGTTTGGTATGATCGTCTGACTAAATAACAATTTTTTTGAATCTTACTTGGTTATTGTAAGAAGTATGTTATTTCTTGCAGGGCCCTGAACTATAAAACAAATTTAAAAATGCGTTGATGTTTTTTGTTTGTTTATCTTTAGCTAAAAGAGTACCGGTTTATCGAGAAAAGTGAGTTTTTTTACCTTACCTCTCAATTTGAATGAAATCATTTTGAAAAAATGAATGTAAGTATACATTTATTCTATCAGCGCTGCTGGAGCGCGACAAGCCTTCTGCTACGCTGAAAGTTTATCTGTAAAAAACAATATGCCGCGGACCCGTGGTACGATAGTAGCTAATGTTCCTTCGCTATCGTTTATACGAGACCAAAATCACTTCTATCGCATCGACAGTGCACATTCTCTCCCAAAAGTCTTGACCCAGCTAACTACATACAAAAATAATCTCCAAAAATGCGTCTTTCTTTTTTATTGAACAATAAATTCAGGTATAAGATATCAGAATAACATGATAACAAAAAATTGAAACTTTTAAAAATAAAAAATGTAACGGATGTACATAGTAATCGCAACTGTGGATTAAATTTGATGAACATGGTTATCAATTGATCTGATAAAAGATATAACTTTATTTGATCTTATAAAGGCGGGAAGATGTTCAGTACTAGCTTATGAAAAATAAAGTGCGACGTAATAGGCAGAATAGATTTGGTAAAATTTTAGACCTGCTAACAAGAGAAAAATTGCTGCATAGGCTGAACACAATTTTTTATTGCATCATATGAAATAACGTTTTTTTTTTGACACAAAGGTTAGCTCATCATCAATAATTTAAATAATGAACAAAGTAATAATTAAGATAGAAATGATGATTAGTTCGCCAAATTTAATTTTAAGAAAAAAATAAACGTCTGTACAGGTGAACATACTGATAAAAAGATTGTGTGATTAACACACAGTTTCACAAATATTTTATCTGCATGATGGAGGAGTTTCACTAAGTAAGAGCATCTACAATCTACATGCTCAAACGTACTGTGTTATTACATAATATTTGGCCTAATTCTTCTACTTATCGTTCCAGATGTGACGCCATAGGACTTTTTTAGCTGGTAAACCTTTTATTGCACTACATCAAACATCATTTTTAGCACCAACAGTGAATAAAATTGATCAATTAACCGAATAAAATTAATAATTACATGAAGAGTTCGAATTCTCCAGCCAATTTGAAAAAAGTTGAATATTTGAAACTAAAATGGTATTGAGAATAAGTGCAAACAGGAGAAAAATGCGCAGTCAAAAAAACTATTTACTTATCTGAGTCTATTCCATTGCTCGCTGAATTATTTAATTTCAAGTCTATTCAACATATTATAAATAAATTTTGGTGTATGTAAAAAAATAGTTTCATGTACTACCATCAAAAATCAAAATTGCTATTTGAAAAAGTCTATAATTGAATATCCTGCATCATACCGCAAACGATTTTTTAAGGAATCAATTTTACTGTTACTTATGTATAAATTGACGTTCGTACTTGAATGGAGTAAAATAGGGGATGCTATTTAAACAAAAATGTAAAAAAATGTTGACGTATCTGAAATGGTGGTGACGTCGACAGTAGAGACGTTATTCTAAAAAAGTGCAAAAAAATTGTTTGACCTGTGCGAGTTCTTGAAGGCCGAAATAAAATTTTATTGATTGTATTCTAACTTTTACGTCCACACTATGTATTAAATTTTCAAAGGCCAACTGGTAAAATTAATATGCATTATATATAACTGAACAGATCTCAAAATTAAACTGTACATATCATACTTCAGTCACTGTAATAATATTATTGCTCTGGATTTTGTAGAATCTCACAAAATACATATTTTATTTTTTAAATATCAAAAGTTTATGGCCCTCTCCATTATCCTAACGAAATGAAAAGATTTTAATCATAAAACATTTCAACAAGGACTGCATAATAAAACATGAAAATACATTAGTACCTGAATGCAAATACTAAGCATTCTATTAGACAGTCTAGTCTTGTCTTTAAGGTATATTTCCATATTTTGTATGCGAAATTGAAATCCATCCAAAGAACAAAGTTAATAAACGAACAATATCCACAATGATGTTTTTATAAAGTACTAAAAATGTTTGTGACTATATACACAATATTTATATTATTTAATTGTAAAAAGATTTATTTAATAGCTTATTTCAGTGTTTCTATTAATAAATCAATAAAGTTACAAAAAAACACTGGTACTCAACATTATATTAAGAAGAAAAAAATAATACATGATATTTCTTTACTCTGCCTAATATTTAATATGGCTGTTGGTATAGACACAGTAAACATAATGAATGTGATTGCAAATTCCATTTCCAGATTATTAACGATTATTTTGATTTTGATTCATGTAATTTCTGAAACTTATCCTGCGCCTGTCTCGTTGATTATTTATCGTATAATTGCACTGATCGCTAATTGAAATCACGGGTGATCAAATCAATAACCTCACGAACGTTTTGGCTTCCTTGGCAGCATAATGACGTTGGCATTTACAATGTCATGAAAACATCAAGATTTAATTTCTTTTGTATTTTTCAGAAGGCTGCTATAACGTTAGTAAACTTATTCACTCAATCGTGGTTCAATTGTCTGCCAGTACAAGTATAAAATCAATAATCAATAATCCCTCTCACTTGTTGAGACTACACAAACACCAAATGTTGTTTGGAATGTTGCTTTAAAATAAATTATAACACAAAACGCAGTTCTTTCCGATAAAGGCAAAATCTAAAGTTTGCTCTATCCCTGCAAATAGGGTATATTTCTGTGGGTTTTTTTAATTGAATATTATGTAAATTTTGCGAAAAAAAATTCAGGGATGTATCACCCTGTTACCTTCGCACAGCAAAGCGCCTAAGCTTTTAAAGTGATTTCCTCTCATCGAATGACTAATACATGCAAGCTATGCGAAACGGCCTGTATAATTCAATACTCCAGAAAGGTACAATCACATCTTCCCGCCAGTGTTGACAGCAACTGAGTGGATACGAAGTCACTATTACACTCTAGTATTTATCCTGAAATAGAAATAAGTTATTCGTCGCAGCGACGGCGATGATATTTTCCGTCGGATGCCACGCCGTATGTAAGATCTTTTTATTAAAATCTAAGCAGTCCACACTAATTTCGTCCTTTTTCCTCTTCCCCTGCGAACACACTTTCCTTGGTTTTAAGATAGCGCGCGGTTTGGCTACATCCCTAGACGCTTCCAAGGTGACTTCACGCTTCGTCGTTCTGTCGAACATCCTGAAGAAGTTGTTGTAGGAACCGGTCATTATGGCGGAATCGTTACCGTTCCAGGAACATTCAAATTTATCGAAGATGCAGTCATTTTCGTACAATGAACAAAGTTTTGCTCGCAGGTATTCATGCACCTATGAGTAATGAGAAAATATGTTGAAATAAGGTTTACTTCCAAACTTCTTAACGCCATGAGGCAAAGAAACGTGTTTTAAGATCGTGTTTCCGAAACAGAACAAAATCTCATTGAGAAAACTGAGCGGAGCAAAACTGGCTTTGATACAACTTTGAGATATTTCAAGCTTCTCTTTTCCAATTTGTCCTTCTTTATCAGTAGATTTAGCTGTGAATGTGCAGTATAAAAATGCTAATCACACTGAATAATAAGGCTATTTCATTTGGCATGGAACAATCAGGACCATCTTTTACAAAATGTGCAATTTTCCTGAAAATGTGATGATCCTCGATAGAAACTAACTATTTCCAGTGGTTCATGTTTCGTGTCAGCACTAAATAACGTGATCGATGAAAATTATCTTGACATTCAGCAATAACATTATAACTAAATTTTATCAAAAGGTCTCGGAATCTTTTTTCCATTATCTTCTCAATTTCAATTTACATTTAACCATTCACCTCATTCTAAATTTGCTTTGAATAAGTTTTGCAAGGTTTTCACAGTACTCACAGGATAACTTTCTATGGGTTTCGATTCCATATGCAAATCCCACACCTTCACAGATAGATAATCTCTAGATACCATATACCGGCCATTATTGGACAACTTGACGTCGGAAATACTGGAAATGATTTCAGAGAAAAAACTCCGGTTCGTCGGATCCTCTGGCTCCTCGAACAGTTTGGCGTGCCTGTCACAGAGCGCAGCCGCCCTCATATCACATAACCTATACATAAAAGTCAAGCCAGTTCATTTTGAATTGATGACATGGATATTACAAACACAGGAAATTATTTCTTGTTCAATGCTTCGGGCATCAGCATGTCAGTGAATTTAGCAAAAATATTAGATCAGAGGTGATTATTTCGCCTGGTTCAAAATCATATACCAGTCACTAGTTAGTGAATAAATATATATTATATTTTCTACCTGCCGCAAATTTACATCACATGCGATACACTGAAATATATTTACTATCATTTCTCCTGCTTCGCCAGCCTTTTTCGAAGTACAAAATAAACTTGATTTAGAAATTATAACGACATTCTGCTCTCAGGGGAACAGTTTTGTTTTGGAGCAAGGCATAAGTATGATCTTTATGGAAGGCTAGAATACATATGATGAATTTGCATTTTTGATATATCCAAAACAAGGGACATAATTCACTGCCACACAAGAAACACAACTGTGCCTGTCCTACTAGATAAAACGAAGCATACATCAGTGCAATACCAAGGCAACGTTACAGTCCCACCATTTGGGATCCGAGAACAAAATATAAGGGAACCTGGAAAAAACTCATGGTTCATATATTAGCAGGCAGTAGAAAATATATTCAACCAGAAGGACAGTACTAGCTCCCTCTGAAAAAATTTTTCATTTGTGTTTACACCAATATCACTTTTTAAAGAACAAACAAATAGTGATAGCAACTAGCATAATTAAAATGTGGATTCACGATGATGGTACCGACCTTATTGTTCCCTTACTACTACTATAGACAAAGAGGTTGCATTCTATCGGATGGAACTCAGCTGCAGTTATAACCTCTGTGAGTTCCTCCATATTGGTCGGTTTGATGTCGACAATGTTGAAACTCTGGTCGGTAATTTCTAAATGCCACAGATTGATTCGGAGGTCGTCCGCGGACAGGTAGGTTTCTTGGTCAGAGTTCACAGATATTGAGTTGATGTGGTAGGTGTGAGCATTGGCATAGATCCTTCGTGGCGAAGCTTCAACCATCAGTTCCATCGGTTTGATTGTGGGGACTCGCAAGCTGCTCACACTTGCTGGGTCCACCTGGGACGATTGATATGTATTTTTTATTAATTGTATTCCCAATGAACTTGAATTATGTATGTTCAAAAATTTTATTAACAAACATTATACATATATAAACTTTGATTCACTTTCTAACAAACTATGTATATACTATTGTAAACATTCATATATGTAATTTGTTTTCCAGAATAGGCAGTATAACACCATTGAGGCCGTTTTATACGTGTCTAGTAGTTGAGTGAAAACTATCTTCGACTTCGTTCAAGTATGTCACAGGAAAGGTTGTGTACAACATAAGTTCTCAATCGTGATTTTCCCAACGCCCACCACCTGAGAATAAATTATTTAGAACCCCCATTTTTTTTATTGCCATTTGTCGAGAATCTGAAACAGCTATTGCCACGATTATATTTAAACGTATATTATATAGTCTCCAGGACCCCCCTTCTAGACTTAACGCGCTATCTCCACTGAAAACATTCACCACTTCATTTTTCAACTAAGTATCCCACATCCTATCTTCAGAATTATTTCCCGCGCCTAATAGGATATCGGCATGTCTTAATTTTCTCGGAGTCTTCTACCGCCCCCTAAAAGTCTCAAACGCCCACCTCGAGGACCTATGGTGTACAATCATCGATTTTATCGAAATAGACGAATTAACATTAAAAAAAATTCGACATGTTTCATTTTAAATTATTGTTTCAATCTCCAATATTGTGTGTGTGACACATTTGAAAAATTTAAAATAGGTGTTCATTGAAATTTGTTTCCTTTTGTTGTTAGAGGGAATTTATGGAGGGGTAGTGAGCTTCTTTACTCCTAACATTGTTTTTTAAACCTTGAAAATTTTCTGCTTTTCAGCTGAAACCACCTTTTCTTACTCATATTTATTGTATTAGGCGGCGAAGTTGATTCTTGCCTCACTAATTTTTTTGTCATGCGCCGGCAGTGTGAAAAAGTGTTTAGATGGTGCTAGTAAAAAGCGACACAGGATAATACGTGAGCTGACTCGGACAATGCTCTATTTTTTCGTGCGAGTTAGAGTATAGCAGGTGTAAACAGGCTGTTCTGGTACGTGTTTTGCAGCAAGTATTTTTTATTTATTTTTGCGTGACCAAAATGTGAAAACGCGAGTCCAGTTAAGTAAGAAGCAACAGAGGGTACAAGAAGCTTACAGAAGTGAACGTTTGTTGATCCAATTCCTAATCCAAATTTTACTACTTCTTCCATCTTCCTTCTTTTTTTGCTAGATTAGAGATTACATGCATAATTCAATAATAATACTGATATACACACATGCAATGGAACTGAATTAAACTGACATTTCAAAAGCACCCAGTGAAACATTTTGATTGCTAAATGAGCAATACATGTAACGAAGAAGAATGTATAGTAAAAAATGAAAGGGACTTACCAAACCACCATTTTCTGATTTTGTGTTATATCCTTCTATCTTTTTATCCCGTTCCGATATTTTCCATAATTTGATGGTTTTGTCATTTGTGGACAACAGGAAATTTGCAGGATTTTTGCGTTTCAGCCATCGTATCTTGTTGATTTTTTCCTCAATCTCTAAACTCTTGAGGTAGTCGAATTCAGGCTCATGTGATTGAAACGTCGAGTAGACATTATATTCGCCGCGCTTCGGAAATACCTGAATTGTTAGAATTATTGGATTGGTCAATAGAGGATTATGAATGCAGAACTGATAGAAACAAATGAAATAATAACAACAAAAATCTACAGCATGTGTAAAAATGGAGTGTCTGGCACTAACCCCTCAATCTGTATCAGATAATTTAACTTAAAACAGGTGTTACGAGTAGCGTCAGAAAGCAAACATTCGGCAAAGAAAATAACATAAAACCAAGTGGGTGTTGACAAATCTCGATGCTATTGTTGCCACAATAACCAAGTATATTAAACACTTAATAATAATTCTTCAAACTGGATAAATAAAAATTGAAAGGTGCCTCAAAACAAATCTTGTAGGAAGATGAAAAGCTTACAGAGAAATCGAAAAAAAATTCATGTTTTCAAGTAATTCAAAATCCATATCAGATAACTTTCAATGCTGGGGTAACTTGTGTCGAAGTACACACTTGTACTCCAATATTACTGTGATATAGACTTTGCAAAAATGTGTGTGAATTCCTACCGTTTTTGATACTGGATCACGTTGAAATATAACCACGCGACCCCCTTTGTCGCCAGTTGCAAGGAGTTCTCCATCATGATTAAATTCCACACATGATATTATGTCAGCCTCTGTAACATCGTCATCTAGTGTCCCTTTCACTTGAGAAAAACTCCATTGTACCTCTCCATTTCCTGAAACAAAAAATATAATAAATAATATTTTTATGAAACATAAGCAGCAACTTTAGTTAACAGGCAACATACCTGTGTTTCATTTGTAAATTTATTATACACTATTAGTAACATGAGAAATTTTTGGTGCATATGCTTAGTGATTATTTGTTGTACTGATCAGTTCTAAAATTTCAGTTGGTAACTGTTCTCTGTATTTTGAGCTGCTATAAAAAAGTTGATGCTTAATACAGACAAAATATAAGCCCATATAATTTAACATTCAAATATTTCCAGAATAACCAACATTTTTACACATCCCTCATAGTACCTCAGTTTTTACCAATGTTAACATTGTATCATAATTGCAGCACTAGATCAAAAGTACCACATCATATACCAAATGTTAGGTTTCAATTGATTTATCCATCCATAACTTTCAATGACCATTGAATAAAACCCATTGAGACGTCAGTCGAGAATAGGTTCATGTAGACAAATTCCATTGAAAAACTAACTAATCTAATACCAATCCAATTTATATAGAAGAAAATCATGTTTTAGGTAAGGGTCAGACCAATGTTGTGTTTCAACAGGGAAAGAGATACAACATACTTAACAAAATTCTGACACAGATCTTGAATGATATCTCTTGCAAGAGATAATTCCGCCACAATGAAACAAAATTGGTTTATCTGATTTTAGCAGTGTCTTCATGAAAATCAATAGCACCTAACTGGCCTCAGCGAATTATAACCCAGTACCAATAAAAACAAATAAAAATCTCTACACAGGTCTAAACTGCTGAGGATGGTGCTTAGGGTTTACAGTACCACTGCTATTGAAAAAAACTGTAGTTCCAAATGACAATTGCATGATTACTATCTGACCAAAAAAAATTAGGTACCTGTCTCAAAACTGTAAGCAGTAAAATATAAATAAACAGTTCATCATAAATGATTTTGATATTATGCAAGTGGATGCCATTGAAATTTCTATTTTGTTGACTAATTAATCCAATTTTATTGTATATCTGATATATTGTTATAAGTTGGAATACATATTTACCCCAATATTGAATTAGTGGTACATAAATGTTTGTATGTGGAAGAGAACAGATAACTTCCCTGCTCTCTCCCTTGGATGGCTGGATAGCTTGTGATGCTTTCTCTGTTCTTGGTAGTCATAAGAAATGTATTTATTTAAATGTGTTGCTTGGAAAATAATTAAAACAATTATTAGAATATTCTCATTTGTAATGTAAATAAAACTATAGTTATACAGAAAAGTGCAAGAAAATGTGCCTTGTATCAGTGGTATACTACTTATAAAATCATTATGCTCCTTTGTCATGCACTCTTTCCAATGACTCTTTCTATACATATATCTCTTAATAATAAATACTTATTATTATGCTGTTCAATAATCTATCATACAGTCTGCAAATATCTAGTTAACAATTAAGTTCACTGTAATTGAATGAGTTCCCAGCTAACATAACAGTATGTGCTGTTTACCATTCAATTGTATTTAGAATGGGTAATGATAAACCTCTTCATTCCATTTCTGAGTGATTTTTCTGTATCTAGCAATCATACTGGTAATCACTAGACTTTTAATTACTATAGAAAAGAGGGGAAGTACTCTAATAGAAAATTTGGTAATTGGAATATGTTTTCTTGATATTTTCTGACAACCATATGGACAATTCATTTCCATAATTCTGTTTGTCTGTGGCATCTGTCCAGCAATAATTAGCCACATAATAAAGTATCACTTTAATTTTGATGATCTATAAAATCAGTGCAGACATGGCGGAGTTATCATAAAAAAAATATAAAACAGGCTAAATTTTGTTTCTGGGATACATTATACATTTTTGGTTTAGTTTTTGTTCAGATTTTAGGAGTCTTGATCCATTTGATATTGTGGAAATATTAAAATTGGCTATTTGATACATCCTATTATAAAATATCATCAGTTACAAGATGTGATAAAATCTTCATTTCAAATCTGATGCATTGCAAGGGTAGTGCAGTATCTGCCTTGACACCATATTTTATTCACTTTCTATAATAAGTCTTGTGGTTAAGAGCATATAATTTTATGCATGTTTGCACGAAAAAATTAGACAACTCTGACAAAACAATTAATTTATAAGAATTCAATTCTAATTTTTGATTGCTCATTTGTAATAATTTTTATTGAAAGTACAAACTTGTTTCCAAGCAGATGTATTCAAAGTACTTCATAACTAAACTACTTTTTATAAGTATTCAGTAAACTAAGTTCAAAATTATTAATCATTATTAGAATATTAATATTCACATTAAAATTACCAAAGTAAAATCACCTTGACTATTACTTAATTTTTTCTTTTAATCAAAAATACTATTGACTATGGCAAGATATCTAAATAAAAGGTTGTTTGTTCAGTAGAGTCCACTTTTTTAAATAGTTAATATATAGATGTAGACATATAAAATTAGCTACAACTTAATAATTCCTTATCAGCCTTACTGTTAGGTTGAACAAATGTATCCCAGAAAATGACATAGAGCCCACTTCATATCACAAACCCAATCAAAATTATGTAGTATATTATCTAGAAATTTCCAGATGAGACACATGCTATGATTTCTCATAATGAACTTCCGACCTATATATATGTAGATTGCTTACTTGGGAAAAACTCTTCTATCATTAAGATAAAATGGTATAATTTAAACAAAAGGCTGATGATGATTAAAATATTAAATTGGATCATCACAAAAAAGAATAGTTTTATTCATGGATCACTTTGTTTAAACTACACAATTTTATCTGAACTATACATATCATACCCAACATTTTTGCAATCAAAATACTACTCCAAGTTATTAGAAAGAAATAGGTGAACCAATGTAGATAAAAAGCTGAACAGACAAAAATTGTAGTTTTTCAATCAATGATAATTAGCATGTTTACAAGCAGGATAAATTACCTAAGCTTTTGATTTTCAATTCAAAAAACAATATCTGTTGCATGTAGTAACTAATTTAGTTTAACAGTTTTGTGATTTATTGTTAAATAGATGACTGGTAATTTTTAATTTTCATCTATAGATGGCTATACTTGGATATTGATGGAACTTCTGAAACTTATTCTGTGGTTGTCTCTGTGTGTCATTGTTACTTGTCTTACCAGATAATTGGATAATTGCATATGTCTACTTGAAGAGCTTTACCAACATTTCAAAGTCAACACAGATACAATGAAGGATGTTTAAATATGTCATAGTGGGAACTTGTTTCTATCATTTTATATAATTATTTGAGCATATATTTCTTCTGCAGTAAGCTTTTTTGGTACTAGTTCAAATCAGTAGACACAATAACTGAACTTGTAGAATTGATCTGACAAAAAATATTCAACAATTAGGTACTACAACTAAAAATGGAATGGATTTTAAATATGATTGTCAGATGAGGAGTGGTATAATAAATCATGTTATGCAGACAGGTGATATCTAATTTCCCCATTTTGGGCAAATGTGACAAGATACTAAGCAGGTTATATTTTGAATGTGTACATGATAAGTTTGTGTGATTAAGATAACAGAACAAAAATAAAAATGCATCAACATTCTATATGAATTGTTTTGTTAGGTTGTATAATGAAAAAATGGTGGTCATTTTATTCTAACCTCCAAAGCCCAACAAATACAAAATCTAAACAAATTAATATAGTTTCATATGGAATAAATCCTCATTTCTGGTTGTTCTTCGACCAGTTTTGATATAGTAAAATTGTGAATACAACAAAGTAACAACTATATAAAAATTGGGCGTAGTAGTAAATTCTCACAACTACTGTGCAAATAAATGCAATTCTAGATATATCAAAACTTAGGAAACCTCACACAAATGAAAATATTCTAAAACCGATCGTAAATGCTGCCATTCAAATGAGTATGTGCTAGGTGGTGTATCGTACGTTACTACAAAACAAAAAAAGCAATGAGAATGTCGTTCAAATTCCATAACATGGAGTATGCAAAAACCAAACGTAACATTGCTAATCGGTCGCATGAAAAATTACCTTCCATCATTTATTATAAAACAATTGTATAGCACGAGAATTATTCACATATCCCCGCATCGGGGTCACAGTTGGCGAGAAACGGCGATGTTGCAACACAACTTACCGGCCATAACACGGTTTACGAGCGGGCTATTCGAAATTCGCGAACGTTTCGGAGTACTATGGGTTGTTTTGCCGTTGACGAAGGTTCTATCGTGATACTTCATGTGAAGTTATTAGCGAAAATCCAGTGGGTATTTAAAACATAAAAGTTTCACTAACTCCCGCAAAATCCTCGTACTATCTATACCATCAACGCGTTTGTGAATCGGGAAGACGAAGAAGAAGAATCACTACAAATAACGGCAAATAAAGGACAGAGAAATAAAAAAGTGTTGCCTCACTTCCACTGTAATTGACAGGTGGTGAATGTTGCCAACTTAAATGATTTTTACTTGGATCCTTTGGATCACGTTTCAAATCTTTACAGTTTTCAGCTTAATCATTGAATAGTACACCAAATTTTGATAAAAGAATAAAAAAAACTTTGAGAGTTGTCTGAGCGAGATGGATGCGGTATTGTGGGTATTTAGTCGAAGGGTGAGCTCAACGTGACAACCTATAAAGGTATATACCTATAGCGTATATAATATATAGTCTTATTTTTTTTAGTTTGTTAATTTTAGTATGTCAAATTACAGTTCGCTCATCTGACACTGATAATGAATATAATTACAAAAATACTCTAGAAATATAATATGGTAATTTATTGCAATTGACGGTTTGTTATAGACACACGAATACTGCACAAGAACTTTTTTTAGCCAGACTTAGTACCAGTTATAGTCAGAACAACCTTTTTTACAAGAGATTAAAGCTCTAGTTTTGAATCCATGATAGGATCTAGTTAGTTAGCAAGTTATCTGGGTATAGCCTTGTTAGCAATCAAGTCTGACAGTCAGATGATTTGAATATAAATCGAAACGCGTCACTGGAAGAAAAAAGAGTTTTATTTGAGAAACTGTGTGTAATATTACACAATATTTTTATTTGCATGATGGAAGAGTTTCACCAAGTAAGAACATCTACTGGAAGTATAGTTCTATATATCGCTATGGTTTGACATGTCAAAATGTCAAAGTGGTAATGTCAATTCTTCATCACTTCACTATGTCTTACTGACGTTTGGCGGCGTGCAAGGAAGAAAAATGTATTTATGTTATTAATCGGTAGTTTTAGGCGGTTTTCTACTTTTATCAATAAATATACACCTGCAATGAGCAAGTTAAGTAAATCTTCCGGTGCTGGTGAAAAGAAAACAATACATTTAACACAGCATACTTTCACAAGCCAAGAAGAAAATGCAAAAGTCCAAATTTTAGCCAGTCCAATAAAAAGTTTTAGCGATAAAAAAGAATACAGGTAATGATATCCAGTGAAATCATTAAGATTATTCTGTAACCTCTAGAACTATTGCAGGGTTATAAGGCTAGAAAATAATCTGACAGTTTGCCTGATTTCTGACAAAAGCCCAATAGAGGATTCAGTTGAGGATTCAGAAACGGAAAGTGACTCTAGTTTTGTTAGCTCTGATGATGAACCAGAATTGAGCGATGGATCAGAACAGTTCGAAGAACATGGCAAATCTAAGTCAAAGAGTGATAATGAACAAAAAATGGTGAGTACTGAACAAATATATACAAATTTTGTTCCTGTCTATACAAAGTTCCTCTTTCACACCTTTTTTGTTATACTTAAATCAATTTAGTGTATCATTAACACATAATTTCAGTGCCAATTATCACTCGTAAGAAAGATAAGATGAATCAAAGTATATATATATATATATATATATATATATATATATATATATTTTCTGTACCTCAACTGATATATAAGATCATATGGCTCTTTGAATGGTCATACAATATATTGACAAGATCAATAATATTAGAAAAAGTTGAAATCTAAAGGATTGTGTCTAACATCTGAGGAAAATAATTTTTATGCCTTGTACGCCATTTTATCAAACATCAGCTGAATTATGTGAATGTTAAAAAAATGTGTTTTCATATGCAATTACCATTTGTATTTTACCTTACAAATAAATTTTTAGGCTGCTGCAGGACTTTGCATAGGTGTTGGTAGTTTCAGTGATCCAAAAGATGTTCCTGGAATGGCCCATTTTCTAGAACATATGGTTTTTATGGGCAGTAAAAAATTTCCATCTGAAAATGATTTCGATTCTTTCATAAAGGTAACAGCCACAATTTTAACACATCCAATTTTGACCTATCTTGTATATGTTTTTTAATATGTCATCAGTAATTTTTAGATAATTGTTTAGAATAAACAGTGGCACATCCAAGGAGGTTTAGGACCAACTTCTATGTTATGAAGATCTATTTAATCCTTAAAATCACTGCATATACTGTTACATTCCAGAATATTGAAAGATATAACAAAATTAACCAATTCACATGAATCTTCATCCTGGAATATAAAATTCAACCTAGCTGTTTAATTTCTTTTGACTAGGAATTGTACTGAACAGTTAACTGATGTAAATGAGTAACATGCAGCCTTGTGATGTACACTCAGTAAAATATAATTAACCAATATTTTGAGCTTTTGTGCTAACAATGGATGACTGATAAAATCATTTTGTCATGATTTTGGAACATAATAAGAAAAGTATATATATGCATGACTTTTAAGCTCATATATACTATTTATCAAGGATATAAAATATTTATTTTCAATTTGCATGATCTGTCTTTCAAGGAAATATTCGTGAAGAAAATTGAGTGAATAATTTTCTTTCTAAGACTAATATTCTGCAAATCTTTATTCATATTTTTATCCATACAAGCACATTCGTTTTTTTTTAGAAAGGAGGTGGTAGTGATAATGCTTCCACAGATGCAGAAACTACCTGTTTCTATTTTGAATGCTTAGAAAAACATCTGAATGAAGCTTTGGACAAATTTGCCCAGTTTTTCATAGCACCATTAATGAAAAGAGAAGCAATGACCAGAGAAAGGGAAGCTATTGAATCAGGTTTGTTGTTTGTTTATGAACTCATAAATCATCACAATTGACGAGCTGAGAATCAACATCCAATTTCCTGAAGCTGAATATCAGTTACATATAATGAATGTAGTTAGGATGCAACTAATGGTTGAATGTTGATTCAAAGAGTTACTTAAGTAAAGTGCAGTTAGAATGAATACAACAGGTGTAAACACCGACGAACCTACTTAATTGTGCCTGGTTCGCACTGTGAATAGATGCTAAGCCAGTCTTGTACTATACTTATGGCCCCATGCGAGGTGGTTTTGAAAGAGACAGAGTAAGATGTAAGATATTATAGTGGCTCTCAAGAAGTCAAAAATATGGGCATGGCTTCAGCGAGAACTTTTAACTTATAAATCAAATCAAATGGGTCGTACTAGTTATTATATGCAGTTGAAATTTATATTTTGAAATTCTATTGTGAACTTGCCGGATTCCGCAAAAACATTGGTAAGACGTGAAAATCTAAAAAGTCAATATTGCTTTTACCAGAATTTCAAATGGCTCTACCATCTGATTCTTCAAGAAAGGAACAACTTCTTTGTAGTTTATCTCAGGAGGACTCTCCAGTAAATACGTTCGCCTGGGGCAATTTAATCACTCTTCGCGACAACATTTCTGATGACAAATTGTATGAAGGGGTACATGAATTTAGGCGACGACATTATTCAGCACATCGCATGACTTTGGCTGTACAGGTAAGTTCATTTTATTTTTTATTGAAAAGGTTTCCAGTGTATACTCTCCACTATACATAAGACCTGCTATACTAATTTAACCAGATTATTTGTTTAAGGCTAGACTACCGATGCAGACCTTGGAACAGTATATTTTGCAGTGTTTTTCCAATGTGCCCAACAATAGTCTACCTCCAGATGATTTCAGTCAATTCAGTGCAGGAATATTTGACACACCACAGTTCACAAGACTGTATTATGTGAAGCCTGTGAAGGATATCTGTGAGGTATGTTTGCTATTTTATATCAAGTCTCAGTACCAGAGAATTACTTTTGCTTCAGTCATTATTCAGTGCTGGAAAATCAGCTTCTTTAAAACTCTCATACTGTGAATATTTTGGAATTGTTCGATTCCTATGAGAGCTGTCCTAGAAGTCTAATCTTGTGAGCGTTAGAATCGTATGCTTTTTAAGGAAACATTTCAAATACTTCCGTTTTTCACACGGCAGTAAGCTTGTAATGTCGACCTCCAAACACCTCGCAGGATCCTTTTCCATATTTCATTGAATAGACATTTATCGTTTAGCAGCGCATCTGGAGCCTGTCAGGCGTGTGCCTTTACGAGACATCTATAGAAAATTGATCTAGATTATATTTGGTCTATTTTAATGATCATTGGTTAATTTTAAGTACAACAAGTAATTTTTTCAGGAGTTATATTCTCTAGAGAAATGAAAAGGAATCCGAATGAAATTTTTTTCATGATTGTAGATTTCCTGATGTCATTTGAATCCCTAATTTTCTCTCCATGTGCTTGGGTTTGTTCATATTACTGGTAATTATTTAAAATGACGTATATGTTAATAAGTGTTTTTCCAGCTGGACTTGACGTGGAGTTTGCCATCCTTCAGAGACAAATATAAAAGCAAACCACACGAATACATTTCGAATTTATTGGGAGACGAAGGCAAGGGAAGCTTACTTTCTTATTTGAGAAACAGGTGAATTTGAATAATAGCAGCAAATCTATTTGTATACCTATAAGACAGCAGTCATCAGATGAGTAATACTGAATATACCTTAATTGTAATACATCCGATATTTACTCATTGGATATGTACCAGGTGCAAATCTTTGGTATTTACCCAGATTTCAGTATATCGGCTATTTGGCCATCACTAATACCGATCAAACTATAATAGAACACCGATTTTAAATGAAAATACCATTTTTTTCTATACTTGGTTAATATTTTTTGAATTAATAACGTTTTTCCTTCAGGGTGTGGGCTATAACTACATCAATAGGTAATGGAGAATCTGGAACTGAACTGAATTCGATTTACTCACTTTACACTGTATCCATTGTGTTAACGGAAGAAGGCTTGAAAAAGTTGGATGAGGTATTAGAAGTACTTTTTTATGTAATTGCTCTGTATAAGCTTGTAGATGTTTCATATTTCATCATATCAAAAATATCCTAGAGAAACTGGAGGAAACCGATTATACATTACCTAAAAGTAATATCATAAATGAAAGCTGAATAAAATAAATATAATTTCCTCATACCCCCTATCATGTTTTAGGTAATAGGAGCTGTATTTTCATACTTACACATGTTAAAACTAATTGGGCCTCAGGAGAGGGTATTTAATGAAATGAAATTAATAGCAGATACATCGTTTCGTTTTGCACGGGAAGATCCTGCGGTGGATACTGTTGAAGATTTATGTGAAAATATGCAAATATATCCACCAGAGGATTTCATTACTGGTTCTGAACTATATTATGAATACGATCCTGAGGTAAATCTGGACCCCGAGTTTTAAATGCTTTTTGACATATGTCGATTATACCTTTCGCTATTATTATTGATCCGCTGTGCTGTTCAATATCATTTGAGTATCGGTTCTTTGTTTGTGCCGTTATTTTTTAGTACCCTCCACTAAGAAGGTGGTATTCTGAAATAGATTTACAGCTCTTGATTTTTCTCTGATATTGGTATTGATAGAATGTTGACATTTGGGAGGCGTGGATGTGCCCAATTCCCACTCGATCATTCCTTTCTCCCTCTTTCTAGCGCGAATAAATACCACCCAGATTTTGTAAAAAGATCTTGGTAGCATTGCCATACTTAACATTTCAGTGGGTAATAGTAGCTATGTTTATGTTATCTAGTCAGTATTTTTTGTAGATTGTAGATACACCATTATTTGATCTGCACTATACAAAATTGTGAACTTATTCGTCAAATGATTTAAAAGGTCTTTATCAGTCTTCGTAAAATTAATTATAGTTAAATGCACACGTAGATTGTAGACGCTCTTACTTGGCGAAACTCTTCCATCATGTGGATAAAAAGTTTTATTTGTGAAACTGTGTGAAAACTACACAACTTTTTCTTTAAATGTACACGTTAACCGTACATTTATGATTTATTTTATTCTTGTTTTAGGCTGTGAAAATGATAATGGACTTGCTGAAACCTAGTAAAATGAATATTATGGTAGTGACAAAAAAGTTGCCAGAAAATATAACTTATGATAAGACTGAAAAATGGTTTGGAACTCAGTATACAGATAGAGGTTTGTTGGAGATATTCTTTTAAAACGAACTTGAATAGAAGGATACCCCACAACAACTAACAGTGTCTAAATATAATACTGTTCTAAATTTAGACGAGAATGCATAATGGATTAAGAATTCTTCTTCTATAATCATGTCAATCGCTTACGGGTATATAGGAAAACAAGCCATACCCAAAAATTATGAAATTTGTAGACTCATTTCATATTGTAACTTCAATAGTTATTTTAGAAAGATTGAAATATTTAGTTCAGTAGTTCCTAACCTCTCAGTATGTGAAATTATTCGGTATATCATTTGGATTGTAGATGCCCTTACTTTATGAAACTCTTCCGTTATTCAGATAAAAAATCGTGTGTTTAACACATAATTTCCAAAGTGACGCGTTTCGATTTATATTTAAATCGTAAGTCTGCTCGTTTTCTTTGTGGTTTTATTTTTCCATGGTACTACCATGATACTTGTGGGGTATACACATCATATAGTTTGTTTCAACTTTTTCGTTTGTAGAAATACCGACGAGCTGGATAGAAAACTGGGAATCGGTTGAACCATATTCAGAGTTTAGCATTCCACCTCCGAACCCATTCTTAACTACAGATTTTTCCATTTTGGATAAGCAGGACAATCATCCGGAATATCCTCAAAGATTATCTCACAGTGAATTATTTGAAATTTGGTATAGGCAGGATCAGAAGTTTGAATTACCGCTGGCCTATTATTACTTTTATCTTATTAGTCCACTCTCCGTCAAATCTGCAAGAAGGTAATTTTATATTGTTTTACTGTAAAGAAAATATCTGTTCGATTTTCTAATTGTATTATAACACAATTTTCCACAAACTAGAACGCCGATGTGACATACGTTTTGCCACCTTGAGTGTCGTCGTCAGAGTATTTTTAAAATGAATTTTGTTTACTTGATTGACATCAATAGCTTCCTCTCTGATGATGTTGAGGATATAGCGCCTTGCGTAAAACTAAGCTATACTTCCTTAAATAAGATGACAAAACTGGCCATAAAATGAAGGCCTTTACACTACTTCACAAACTTATTACTTTAACTTTGCACTAAATGATTTCATATTTTTTCGTTCTAGCAACGCTCTCTTGGATATGATGATGAATTTTCTTGTGTATTATTTAACTGAAGAAACCTATCCGGCTGTTACAGCTGATTTATCGTATCTTATATCTAGTTATGAGAAAGGACTTATGATCAAAGTGTATGGATATAATCAGAAACTACCAGTAAGTTTTATTTATAATATTTAAACACGAGCATGCGACTGCATTTTTTCTATAGCATTGGAAAATTGAAACGTCAACCACATGTAGAGCACAGTAATTGTGTTTCATGGAGAGTCACAAATCGTCACGTTTGATATATCAAAATCTTTCGATAGGGTTTCGCATGAGAAACTTCTGATCAAGCTGTCTACCTATGAGCTGCCACCAGGTCTATGCCAGTGGTTGGACAGTGGATCCTTGTTGGTGGATTGATTTGTTTCCTATGTGGGATTGCCAACATCATCGATAGTTTATGACATCTATTAACTGGCGATAAACCGATCTATAGCAATATGTTTAGTCCTTCGCGAATACTTTTTCGATTACACCATCAGTGGCGTTTTGCATGCCAGAATATAACGATGGAATAGGGATTCGTCAAAAGAAACAATTTAAATGTTTAAAATGCATGTTTTAATGTGGGAAAAATGTATATATTCAAAAAAGTGTTAGTATGGAATTGGGCATCAAGTTCACAACATCTTAGGTGGCTCAGTGAATAGAAACATGAATACCTAATAAGGTAGCAGGGTGTCGCGCGATTGAATCCGGCTAGCGGTATACCAATTATTTTTTGTTTACTTTTTATGGTAGCGTTTAGTTTTAAATGCAATACATTTTATTTGATCTTGATAGCCAAATTTTTTAATGTCTACTTTAGTTTCTAATATGTATGTCCAAGATAGTTTATAAAAGTGAAAAATCTTGCTATCAGATGTTTATCTTTTTGCAAAGACAATATTATTTTGGCAAGAGTACACGAGTATTTACATTATAGAATACTGTTGCAAAATTGGTCATCATGACTATTCCAGTGTAAAAAATTGATAGCAAGCTTACACGTTTGGCGAGTAGTGATAGGGAAACGTATACTGATGTACTAATGAGGTACTGAGATTAAATGTTATTGGGTATCCAAAAAACGTGAAGCTTTTAATATTTATATTTTAGGTTCTTTTGGATCACATTTCACAACATTTGATTATGTTTGGCGATGTAATTACCTCGGATGTATTCGAAGCGGTGAAAGATAAGTTGATCAAAAGTTATCATAATAAAGCTATCAAACCTTCTTCTTTAGCAAAGTGAGTATGAGCAAAAGTTCCAATGAATTTTTTTGTCAAGTTGGTGATTTGCTTTTTAGAAAAATATTTATAATACATGTAGAAATCTTTTGTAGAATTTTTGCGCTGGATGCCATATATCAGTGTGAAATGATGTTTTGACAAGAATTCATTTCATCTATAGAAATATCATACATCATTTAAAAATTGCTTTTTTAGAAGTATTGTAATATATTTAATAGAGGAACAGTTAAAACATAGCTGCTTCCAATGTGTAATAAAATATGATCATGGCAAAGTCAAATACAACATTATACTTATAATAATTTCCAATATTTACACAGACAAATTTGCCTGAAGTTTAACATAGTATTTCTTTACTTCAAAGTAAACTTGTGGATAACTTTTTGTCGCTACGACTCATTAATTTGAATGGATAACCATTGTATGATACTAAACAGAATAAAATCACCGTATGGAACAACGGAAACGATCCAATATAGAATATTGTTGATAATTTTATGTGCAGTGCATTTTTTTAAATAAACTTATTTTTCAGAGATATGCGATTAATTCTACTAGTGTCCAATGTATTCACAACTATAGAAAAACATAGTGAATTACAAAGCGTTACATTGGATGAATTGAAGGACTATTGTAAAGAATTTATAAAATCTCTGTATGTTAAGTCTCTAGTCCAGGGTAATGTAACAGCAAAGGAAGCCAGTACTACCGTTAAACGATTTATAGATACGGTGCAATTTGCAGAGTTGCCTGCACATGTCCGTCCGGAAGTAAGTGAATCAAAATCATTTGCAGAATGAGTTCTCTGCTTCAAACCATAACTTTGGAAATCTCCGTAATCCAGTATATAGACAACTAAAAACCTCCAATAAGGACAAAAAAGCCGTAGGTTTTAAACATGTATATGAAAGTTCTAATTCGATATAACTGCGATTTCGTTTATTATGAGTGGGAAAATGTCACGAAAACTAGATTAATGCAAATATCTTACGAAACGGTTAGCTTTTAGATAAAAAGTATTCAGTGCTACAAAATGACGGATATTTGTTTCGAGCCATATATATTGTTTTGAATGCGAGCATTTTTTAATGTAAAAGAATGTGCGGTATTGATTTTTAGAATCTCGAGAACAGAATTTCATAAGAAGCTCAATAACAAATCATTCGCTATATGATTTGATATTAGCACAGCAGTGATTTACTAGAAAAAATTTAGAATACCGAAAAAAATATGATTTAACAGTGCTAATCCAGCAGGTATACCAGAATAAAATTTAATCAACTCAAATGAATACGCCTGATACGTGATACCTACTGGTTATTACCGAGTTTCATCAAACGCAGCAGGTTATTTAAATAACTTAGCAGTAAGCCATGAGATATTCAGTTCATTTTGTGAGCTCACCCAATAAAATTTCACAATCATAAAACCCGGAAAACCTGGATTTTCGATTGCAGCGTGGAGGAGTGCCTTAAAAAAATGTCATGTGATTTTCGAATCTTGATTACTCACATTTCAATCGTACAGTTATTTATCTAAATTATATGCAACCATAATTATTTTCCCCTAGTTAATTATTATTTTTTTCCAGTATAAAGTTGTTCAGATACCGAAAGGAGAAAAATGTTTCAGAATTGAAAGTTTCAATAAGCATGACGCTAATTCAATCATAACAAATTATTATCAGGCTGCTCCATTTACGATCAGGAGTAGTGTCATAATCGAAATAATTATGGTAAGTTTTCCATATACTTTGTTTTATTTTCGCGTTTCATTAATTTTATTTATAGCACAATATTTGGCTGTTCTCATGAATAAAATACAAAAACAACAATATAATAAATGATGTGTAGTAAGTTGACTCTAACGTCTTGTGTCAGCAGCAAAAGCAGTTGAATTCTTGCTCTTTAATAGGTTGATGAATAACAGAACAGATATGAATGGTTTTTGAAGATACCATGTCTTCAAAATCTCGGTGCCATCAACGTGGTATTTTTTTTATTTATTTTTGTAATAGAGAAGGTAATACGACAACAAATAACGTACCTCATTGAACCGATAAATAATATACACTGTCGAAGAAAAATTGTTTGGTATTCATTAATGTATCAAATATAAGTATTTGAGTTTCTAGAGCATATATAAACTAGAAAATATTTGAAATAAGGTTAGCCTAAATTTGATGACCATCGAGGAGAATGTTTTATGTCATAATTTCAGAATGCTTTTCAGTTTAGCGGTGTATTAACTTTTTTCAGTTGATTATAGAAGAGCCGCTCTTTGACATTCTAAGGACTAAAGAACAGCTAGGCTACAATGTATACTGCTCTCTGAGAGACACCTTTGGCATTTTAGGATATACAGTAACTGTAAATGCTCAAGCTACAAAGCATACGACTAACCATGTAGATAACAGAATAGAAGAGTTTTTGAAGCATACCAACAAGATCCTGGAAAGCACAACAGAAAATGAGCTGAAACAGATCAAGGAAGACTTGATAAAAACCAAACAGTGCGCAGATACCCACCTGAAGGAGGAAGTTGACAGGAATTGGTCTGAGATAATTTCCGACGATTACATATTTGATAGGTTGGAGCAAGAAATTGCTGCAATCAAGGATGTGAGCCTCAAAGAAGTGAGAAATTGGTGGAGGAGTCATAATAAGTTTGGAGATAAAGATAACTTTAGGAAATTGACAGTGCAGGTATATTGTATATAATAAATAATAGTGTCCAGGTAATCTAACATTTGTAGGAGTGTTCCAGAAAAAAACTAATTTAGTCAACATGTTTGTATTAATTTTCCAAAAAAAAAAATAATTTTTTGCAGTTTTTTATATCTAATTATGTTTAACTATCTACTTGTCTTATATTGTTTTTTTTTCAGGTTGTTGGGCACAATAAATTAGAGAAAGATAAAAAAGAAGCTGCTGAGAATGATTCAGGTAATGAAAGAGGAGGTGGGTATTATTTTGGGAATGTTATTGGTGGATTATCTGACGATTTAGTTTCGTAAAGCTCTGTGCACTAATGTTATGCTGATTCTGCGGCGATTCAAGGACGTGTTATAAGGGTGTTCTGTTCAATAATGATATGGCAACACAATTAGGACAATCATTCTTGTAGATAAAACTAAGGAATTTCATCATACATAAAAACGTTAAATTTATTTCTTGCGTCTCATGGTTCCGGGTGTATTCGAAATTTTGTCTTGCACTCGATGCAATAATCGCGTCAATACTAGTATGTTGTCTATTGAATCCACTTTGAATACCAAATTAAAGATTTAATCTTTATTTTTGGGTGATATTTTGCATAAAACAAAATAGCAATTAACGTAACAAGGAAAAAAAGTCTTGACTGAAACTATGATTGGTCGATCTCTTAATATTCTTACCTCTTACATAAGATTACGTAAATCCTAAGATTGCATAGATTGATGATAGAGCATCTTTATTATATATAGTATCTAACTTAGAAAAAATGTAGTGTTATAGGCATGATTCTACAAAAAAGTAGTTATCTGCCTGGTTAACAACCTCAAGTTTGTTGCAGTATTTAATTATTGCCTAAGAATTCTCACGGATCATTTTCTTATTGATTTACTATTTTCTATGTAACGATTTCTGTTTTTTTTTCAGATACACTGCTTGGAGGAAGATTCAGCATCAATGTTTTAGGAAGTGAGGCTTTGTGCAAGAAAGAGAAAAAGGATAAAGAATACTTCATAACGAATGTGGAAGATTTTAAAAGTGGTTTGGTTATATTTCCATCAATCCAAAAGCAACCAAAGTAAATTTGCGGTCTGATTTTCTAAACCTATTGTGAAATCTGGTTTTTGAAGTTTGTTAGGAAATTTATATTGTATGATTACAGATGCCTATCTAGAGTTTTGTTTTTATTATTGCATAAACCCAATTGTGAGAGAAAAATAAACACACGGCATTCTAATTATTAACAAAATATTCAACCAAATCAGGTCACAGATACCTTTTTGCAAAGGCAGAAAACGCTGCACATTGTAACCATGACGAACAAACTTCCCGACTGTCCTTTCCACCACGTTGAGATTCTTCAAGAGAATGTTTTTTGGAAGAGGCTCGTTCGCGGTGTTGAAGGTCGACCTGGAGAAGATGCGCCCGGTGAGCTTCTCCAGTGTTTGTTTTATCTCAGTTGATTTGAACATCGCGATAATAAATAACGTAAACAGCGAAATGGAATAATGAACTTTTTTATTACGTACCTATTAACGATCTTTATTTTAATCAAAAAAGAAATTAATGCATTCATTACATTACGGGAACTTATACTTTTTCTTCCCGTTGCGTTATTTCCTTCAGTGGAGGTCAGCGATTACACTGGGATATAGTCGCTGTCCAATGGGGCTCCCATATTCTTCAGCTACGAAATCTGGCGCCTACCCGGAACTCGTTTTCCCTCTAAAACGGTGTAAAATCAACTTTATTGTACCTATTCACCTTAGGTCGTTTTCGTTGGTGGCCTCGGTGTTGTGGAACCAAAGATATTTTAAATCAGATGCCAGAACCCTTGCAAGAGCGAAATTTTTTGTTAAAGCTGAATTGTGCCAATCTGTCGCAAAGTTTATGAGAGATGCTGATAATATCAGACATTTTCTCATTAGACACGTTTTTTAACTTACTGCTTTCAGTTGACAGCTAGAAAATATATCGGGTACTCAGTTGTTTTGCGGAGTGTCAATGGCAGTCCACTTGTGTGATTTTTTATGTATACACAAAGGCGAATTTTTTTTCATAAAATACGGCTGAAATTACAATATGTTTCCAAGAAAACAGTATAGTAAAGGCAACTTCATAGATCATTCACTTACGATGTCACATGCTAGGGGTGACAAAATGTGAGATAGAGGGGGGGGAGTATCTCTCGTGGACATCAGACAAATAAAAAAATATTTTTGCACGGAAGACTATTTATCAATATTTTTTTGACCCGGAATTGAATCTACAACTGAAAATCTATTCAAAATACATTTCAAAAATAAAAATGAGATTTATTCCAGAGTATAAAAATACATAAAGTAAAAAATTGTACATAAAATCTCCTGGACGGATCTTAGATCACATGCATAATACAAATTTGAAATTACACAATAGATGGTTTACTATAAGTAAACTGTGTAAATATATTACATTCCTACGTTACTATACAATGATGCTGTTTAATTCAATAAGAACACACTTTTAAACATGGAATGTCATGAACAACGATATTCTCAACAAAACGGGTCAATATCCCTACAGACAGTTTGCAGCAGTGACTATTGTTAGGAATATATTTCACACACAAACTCATATAGAAGAGATTGTTGGAATCGCTTTGTATCGAATTGTAGTTGAACACCATAAGTTTGCTTACACATTGATTTTATAACAAATAGAAAAAAATCTCTATTTATTTTCATATCTCCGTTCTGTCAACATTAAGTGTAACATATGCATTGGGAAAGATTTGCTATGAAATTCCTAAAAAATTAGTATTCATCGATGTCGTTTTTTATTGAAAAACAATGAACATAGGGGGCTGAAAATGCTTGAAGATAGTATCTCTGTGATTTCAATAACAAACACAAAAATTCAGCAATATCAGTCAATTACAATTAACGGCAAAAAAAATTAATTGATAATTGCATCTAGCGACTTAGATCAGTACTCAAAACTTACAATTTTTCCATTGCATATATTATACTCGTACTAAAAATTATCAGGAACGGGGATATCAAAGAAAATACCATATAATTCTAATATAATAATTATAAAATCAAACTAATAATCAACGTGTAAGAAAACTGTTGATAAACGAAGCGAATACAAAAATACTTACGCCTACGGGCGGAAAATTTCATCAAAACTTCTCGCCGTCTAGGTTAAAACGAACAGTATTTCATCGCCGCCTGAGCTTGTTATTTCATTTTGTAGCTTTTGTGTTAAGTGTTTTATTTGTGACAGTGTGTGTTACGTACACAATTTTATCAGCCAATCTTGTCACAATTTTTCTACAATGGAAATCAGTCCACATTGCAAAAGCTCATTGCCCAGACTATTTCAAATATGCTTATTATTTAATTAATTTTTAGGCTTATAAGTGCACATTCGGCTAAGTTTAATGACGGAACATCAACAAAATTAATTTTTTAAAATAAAAAGTAAAAAATCTTTCATCAATACAAAAACTCATCGCTCAACCATTTCCCAAAATTTAACACGGCTAGAGAAAAAAATGTAAAACCATGATGACCTCAAAAATGCAATATATAAAGATATATTTTCCATCCTATTTTTCCTATCTACCGACGAGCTAGATGTACATCTTTAAGGTTTTCACGTCTTTCATAATTTGTTCCTTTGTTTCTCTTTTGTGCAACAAAAAGGTATGAAAAAGTGTTCAATATACACACGTCGTGATGTTGCACCCAACGCTCTACCCCTAATTTGAACACATGGCGTACTTAAAGTAAAAAAGTCACTAGACAAATAACAAACGTCGTTACAGACAGGTTTATTCCGATACTACCCGCATGACAATCGACCACTCTCTTTGCTCGTAAGAAATCACTTCCTAGGTATTCTGCATAATGCCTTTTGCTAGGTTCTATCACTTTCAGTTGTGTAGTGGCGTCTTGGAATATCAAGTCTGAATATGGTGGAGGTGATGAATACATGCTGAAGCTGGAAACAATAAATTTATTAAATAAAACCAAACCACTCCTCCAGTCCCCGGAACCTCTGTCAATCAATCTGATGACAGACACCAGTAATGTGTGGATCGCACATATCGTAAACACTAATCCTGATACTAATTTTTTCGTCAGAGTTCTCAAATTTCATGCATTATTTTTTCACTTCAATGAAGTTTAAAATATCATGTCTAATAAAAAAAACATGATAATCAGAAAAAGATGTTATAGATTATTACCTAAACTCATCCGTACTCTTCTTTCCAAACAGCGTTTGTGCATACATGAACAGATTGATATACGCATTGATATGGGTTTCATTGTACCCATACCCTCCCCTAGCTACGATTGCGTTAGCTTTCACCTTGCCCAAATTGCATCTTTTGTACTCGTGGATTTCCGCCCTGGTTCCGTCTGGACAAAGCAGCTCGTAATCGTCGTTCAAATTGTCTCTGGCCCACCATTCGCGTTTCTTTCCTCCCGTGTTTTCTGTAACTGTCGTGTGCTTTACGAACGCCACATGTCCGCCCCCTTCCACCAAGCACCTGAAGGCTCCTGTGTGACCGTAGTAGTCTTCGGAGGCATCTCGTCGGCAGTATCTAAAAATTGGATCAAATAGGCTGAAAGGCGGTTCCAGAATTGACCGAGGAAGAGAACGGTAACGTAAACGGAAAGAAAGATAAACAATGACAGTCAGGAAAAAACCAGAGTTGTCTTCAAATTTTGAACAAAAACTATGTTTCTGTGAAATGTGAAATTTGTGCAACTTGTCCTTAACAATATCTATTTTGATCGATGATATACTTATGAAATTATACATTCACCATAAGTTCAAAATAATATTCCAGGGTATCTCGGTTTAATAGTGCAACTGGAGGAGCTTAGGTAAAATGCATTTTTAAATTTTTGTTTTACCCCACTAGTTGAAGGTTGAGTGCGAGATGCCATTTACTGAACTCAGCTATTCATACATATATCCAAGTTGTATGTACTGTATAATCATATCTTTATTATTTTTATTATTATGAAGGTTTGTGAAGGATTAACGATACCCTCAGTTTTTTAAGGTGATATAAAATAATTATGAACTTGACCATGCAAAAATGTAGTTTAGCTCATCAAATTTTTGAGTGCGCAACATTTTACTACCACTACAACAATTCGAGTCATGTATTAGTTCCATAATACATGAAATAATACAAAACATCAAACAAAATGGTTCATTAGGTGTTCTGTTGATGCAGTTTTGGGACCGCTGGGTGAGGATCAATTTATGCTGAGATTACTTCCTCTTGTTTAAAATGGTGTTTTATTGCAAAAATATACTAACCTAAAACTTGCTCCATGACATAAATCACACATGTTGTCATATGGCACCCCCGTGTTGTATTCTGTGCTGATAGCTCCAGGAACACAACTTTTGGCAAAGTACTCTGCTGCAGCTCTGATACTGTTACAGCCATATGGTCGAATCCAGCCGTTACTTATGAGGAATGCCAATGGATAAACCCAACCTGCTGCTGTGTTTATTCCACCATGACAGGTGTTTTTGTCTGGAATGAATCACACATGATTCCGTATTTTCTGCCAGTACTTTTAAAGCATTGGATGATCGAATTTTTTGTTCTCGTTCATTAAAATAAATTTGGCTCTTTGGGTGCAAATTAATTTCTTACCCAGAAGTCTATACAATTGCTCAAAATTCAATATCAATAGATTTCGGGAAACATCAATATTTAAATATTTTTTGATAATAGTTAATTATGGATATTTGGCGTTTCAAGGCAGATTGCGACATAATGTAAAAATATTTACAACTACTGCAAAAATTATGTCATAAATTGCTCAAAAACTGCTCAGAAGAAATTATATAATAATTATTTGATGAGTGTAAAACCTTTCTTGTTTCAGCAAATAAAATCATTATTGATGACTTTCAAGTTTTCTATAGTGCTCTGTACAAAATAATCTGATGCTATGAAAAAACTGAATAGGCTTTTCGCTTAATATACATATCGCTTTAATTTTAAATGTATAATGATGTATTAGATTATCCTTTGGTATGAATGATTTTGATTATATGAATAGGGTTAAGTGCCAATTTCATGACAAAAGCTTCATTTGATCAAAAAAATATGCAATATGCAAGCTTCTAATAACCTGATATGGAAAGGTTTCTGATGCTAAGTGATGTAGTCATAAAAGGCTAGTTAGTTATTGTAGTACTGTTAGCGATTGCTTAGCTTTTGGATTTTTTCTCATATATTAAGTAAGACGAGTAAGATACTTTGCATCAAAAATATTACAAATGTAGTATATTGTTGCCTTAAAATACAACTGTATTGAATAAATATATGTTATAATGTATATAAAAAAACAGAACAAAACACTAACGAACTTACTTTTGAGATACGTCAATTCGGTACTAGGATCAGATTCTTTAGACACGGCAACCACATAATATTCTGGATCATCCAAATTATAAACTTCGCTAATAAACGGCACTAGTTCAAAGCCTAAGCCTGCTGTGTAGATGTCACCAGCATCAAAAACGGCAACATCGGCAGTACCTGATCTGATTGCTTGCATGCAATGTATTTGGGAGTGACCTTTATAGCATTCCATTTCTGGTTTCAGCAATTGAGATTTCAGAGCAGTCTGGAAGAGAGCAACAATAAAATTATAATCCCAGGATGAAAACCACAATTGATTTGCAATAAAGCAATGGAAAAAGACCAAGAGCCATGAGACTAGATTTCACCAATATTTTTGTACTACATTCACTCACATTAAACTCGGCAATCATATAAAATACTTAATCGAATTTGGAAAGAGACAATTTGAATATCTATTCTTTATTTTGGAAATTCGGTTTCAAATTTGGCTTTGAAATGGACTAGAATGAGTACTAGAGCAAACGAATCACAATTTAGTTGAGCAGATGCTTGAATTAATATGTCCAGAAAATAAAAATATCAGCCACCATATCCTATAATTGCTTATTGTTATCAAGATAGATCAGAACGAATCAAATTTATAAAATATAGTAAATATTTCATAATTTGGACAACTCACAAAATCATCCTGTACTGCGGAATTCACATAATTACCAATGCTTACTCAGAGTGAATGAACAGTTATAAAATCCGGGCAAAATGGTCAATATTCTGATAGTTTTGGCACGAAAAATGCAAATTTAACATATTTGAACAATTTTTTTTTTGAGGATAAGTAGTAAGTAAGTAAATATTTGATAATTATTCACATGCAGGAGGCTGTAGTAGCAGTTGTTAAAACAGCGCAATAATGCTGTACAATATGTTATAAAATGAAAATACTTTAAATTTGATGAAAAAAAGTCGTAATGTTATTTACTGTACTTTAATTCAAATGTACCATAAACTTCTGACCCTACAGTTAATAAAAATAAATCGATGGACTAATATGTTACTAACTTACCCTCATTTTGACGCATTTATTCTTTTCGACATCCGACGTGACACACAATATCATTCTATTTACTGGGCAGTCTCTGACACCCATAATCGTGTCCAATGCTGGGCCCAAAAACGTTGCAAATGTTTGCAAATTTTCTGGTAGTGGAGCTATATGTCTAGTTGCATCCTAAAAAATATATAAACATATTAATTTGTCCTTATTTTGCAAACTATCAATATAATGAAAAGTATCAGCTGTCATTCTGTACATGTTTGAGGAGAACGCCAAAGTGGCGATTTGTCTAGAACTAAATAAAATAATCCACAAAAATTACCTGAAACAGCAAATTCGAGCGGTCGCCATATCTGGGTGCCGATTCAAACAAACTAAATGACTCATAGAATGTTCCATTGGTTTTATTGTTAGCATCATACTCATTACTATTCTCACCACCATTTCCATAGAAAGGATCTCTGTTGTATGGATTGTATGGGTCTCTGTTGAAAGAATCTGTATTGTATTTGACATCCTTCTCGTATGGATCAATATTCACACCATACTGGTTTGGATTTAAGACGTGAGGATCTCTTGCAAATGGATCTTCAGTAGATCCATCACTTCTACCATAGTTAGTTCCATAGTCTTGTCTTTTATACCTATAATAAACTGATTTTAGTTGTATGTCTAATGAGTAAAGCATCTTTTCAAGATTATTCATCATCATAGACCTATAAATCAAATACATCCTACATGCATAGGTTCAATCTAAGAATGAAAAATATGAATTGTCAAGTATATCTAGAGCATTTCAACAAAAGACTTATCCAAAGTTTTGGTAGATTGTTGGTTCCAATCTTTGTAAGTACACTAGTACACATATGAATAAATGCTTCATTTATGTCTTGAGTTTATGCATTCATAATGGATTCAATAACTTTTCAACAGTATTGAATATAAGAACAGATAAATAAACAAGAAATGCTACATACCGATTGATCCTATTTCCAAACTGGTCAAACTGTTGCTGGTTGTATTGATTTCCACCATATGGAAAATTGCTTGGAGTAGTACTGGTGTAAGTGATATTGCTATTTGCTTTTGGATATTTCTTGGAGAACTTTTCTAGGAATTTCTGTAGTTTTACGCGAACCTCAAACGAAGTAGCTGATGACACTACCACAGCATCAGAAGGTACTTTGCCCCAATTGCATGCAAGGTAGTCGCTGATGGGACGACGAGAACCGTCTTTACAGAGAAGCTCTAAGCTCTCAATCGAAAGGCCAGCTGAAAAAGTAATCATAGCGGGTGGTTCATAACATAACATTTGAGTCTTATAGTAAGGGAGAAATAGTTAATGCAGTTGCATCACAACGGATTTGAACAAACTGTATTTAAAATCTTATTTAGTTAACAGAAATGAAAGAAGTGAACTTGAAAGTATATCAGCCATATTTCAGCAGGTATACCACAAGCTACTTATAATAAATTTATGGAATATTCTATAGTCTCAAGAATAATTGGACTGATTGATCAAGATAGATAACAGAACACTGTCATTTTCTTGTAAAGTTGCATTCCTTTTGAAAACTATAAATATTTTATAGATATTACTATTTGCTGGGCTATTTTTGAAAGTTCCAGTCACGAAAATTTAGCATAAGTCAATAAGTCAATAATCAAAATATATAAATGAAAACTTACTGAAACCTAACTTGTTGAGAATTTCTGGTACAGAGTTATGCTTCAAAAAAGCGATTTCTCCAACTTCCAGGAGACACTTGAAAGCCCCTTCATATCCAGCATATGGATCGGCATCAGTACATCTGCCACCTGGTATTTTTCCTATACATAATTGGCATAGTTTGTCAGAATTATCACCAATTGGGTTGTACTTGTCAGACAGGCAGTTTACTGAACATGAAGGGCCAAAGTAGTTGGTAGCAGATTTGATGTGGTTGTTGCAATCAACTATTTCCATGCCACCTTCTTTCATCAACTGCAAAAATAAAAAAGTCAAATTGGTGCAAGTATATCAATTACAATTTTAAATACACCAGCATTGCTACCTATAGCTGGAATAACAAATTCCACTTTCATTCAAGAATATATACTTCAACATTATCACCTACCTTGTTAAGCCCACCACAATATATCAGCTATTTTACTTTCCACAAAAAATAATATATTTAGTTTTTTTATGTTTAATGAAATATACATTACAAAAAATATGTCATTTATTTCTATCAGTCACATAATCTGTGGCCCCTATGAAACTTTAAAAGAACTATTTGATTTTGATGATATTTTGACACTACAGATGGGCAAAATAATTTATTAATCAATTGATTATTTTGGTCATCCGATTTGGGATTGTTCAATTTGGTACCCAATCAAATTCTTGATGGATTTTGCTGAAATATTGCTATAATATTAGATGGACCTTTCCTCAATCCTAGGAAAATATTTAACTGAAATGTGTGCGAGTCACAAAAGTAATTTTTGTTTTACAAATAATATAATAACAAACTTTGAAACTATGGCGGAGAATACTTGAAAATAAAAAATTTCCCAAAATTTTTAGGTGTTCTTAAATAATTATGTTATCATGTACGACATATCAAACAAACATAAAAATGTATTGTTCTTACTGTATTTATTGGAACAACCCATCCAGCAAATGTTTCTACTCCTGGAAAGCAAGCCTTTTTGCCTCTAAGATGGTGTAGTGATACTACATCATCCAATGTACCCTTTTTAATCACAGCAACTGAGAAGTAGTAGTTATGACCTCCTTCTAATACCTCTTGTGCAATTGGTACCAAACTGTGATATCTTCCTCCAACAAAGACAGAGCCAGCATCTAAGAATATACATTTTGGAAAGTATTATATTTGTATTAATTAATATTCCCTAACACATAAATAAATCACATGCAACCTAGGTAATTCATTGTGAACTATAAATTTGTTTGAATTATAATGCTGCATAACATAAAAAACACATGTTTCACTCTTTTGCTTCCCTGGCCAATAGGTGGCATTTTAAGGTAGCTTCACCTTATTTTATGCTATTGTTGGTAACGAAGTCATTTCCCAGTGCAGGTAATTTTTAATAATCTAATTGTTTTTCCTTTGTCCCAATAGATCTCATTGGGTTCGATTTTGTAGTTAGATGCTTCATATTAAACTGATAAACTAGCAAAATTCATTACTTTGGCTATCACACTCATATTATAAATTTTAAATTTATACAAATTGTTAGAATCAGTAATTATAATGGAATACATTTACAATTTCCATTCTCAGTGATTTCTTGTATTTTTAAAACAAAATGAGTTATGTTACATTTATAAGATTTTCACCATTTAAATAGCAAATTTATATGGTTGAGAAGTACACACTTAGAATATAATTAGTTAGTTTTTTATGGCAGTAACTTGGTGAATAATTCAGTTAGACAATACCTAAAGTAACCATTGTGGCAGTTTCTTGGTCAAGTAATTGCATGCATTCCTCTTTGTTTGTTGCTTGTTTACAGGTAATATTAACAGTTTCATATCCGACTTTGATCTGATCTCGTTCATTGGCCATTGAGAAACTATGGCACTTTCTTTGCTCATCATCACTTATTGTGCACCAGATCACTGTTTCTTGTCTTTTAGGTCTCTGTTCTACTGAATGGGTTTTCCAGAAGTTTTGTCCTATAAACAAATTAAATGTATGGTCATTTTGATTATCTTAGATGCTAAGCATATTCAAAACAGTAAATTACAAACATGTAATTTTAATTTATACATAGCTGGCTGGGAGCATAGTGGCATACTGCATATGCTTGAAAATGATAATGCCAAATAACCACAAGAAGCATGACAACCAATCATACCACTCTCTATTTGGGAACAGTCAGTGTAAAACATATTGTACCAAATTTTTATATGGATTCAAAAAATTAAGAACTGATGAATCCATCATTGATTAATGAATTCACACTTTTCCAATTCATCAGTTTTAACAGACCATAGTTATTCTACTGACCTTAAGCAAATGCTGTAAATAATTTACTATGCATGTTGCTCAACATATTCATCCTAAAATTTGGAAAATTCTCAATCAAGGAGTAATAATTTGTAATTTGCCACCAGATGATATGAATCATTCTGCATGATAATAATTGATCATACAATTGGCATAAATGTGGAAAAACATGGTAACATGGAATATTGAAAATATTATAAAAAGGTAAAAACTGCCGGAGCGAAATGATCATCTGGAAGATAAACGCTTTAAATTGAATAGGTAGATGTTTACAAATTTTCAAAACCGTTTTGTTGCAAAAGCCCCGCCCATCATATTTCATTCTAGTTTATTACCTGTTACTCCAATGATAAAATTTACTAACAATAGCAGAGATATATCGGTCTTATCTATTTTGCACATTTTGCTGATAAGAAAGTCAAATAGATTGAAAACTTGACAAATTTAATCCAACATTCCTAAAAAATCCCACTACAATCACATTATTTTCGGTTAAGCACAAAACGAAAACATATTTATTTGTTGACAACTTACAAGCATGACATGGAATCACAGTATTGAATTAAGGATGGAAACACAATGGAAACGATATATGAGCATCTAGTCCATCTAGTCAAGGGTATCTGAAATGTATAGACGCAGATGTTTCAATGGCCGTATTCCCTCATATTTAGCATTTTCGTTATCGCAAGTAAGAGAGTAGTTGTAAAAAATACATAATAATAAAATCTTAACCTAAAAGGGCGGAATTTTTCGATTCGCTATATTTAAACAAATGCGAGGGCAGTGGCGTAGAGAGAGGGAGATCAAGCGGATCATTCCTTCCATGAGTACAAAAAAATTCGACGAATTGATTTTTTTCTGATGCATGATTGTAATAATCTATTATTATTATTATTATTATTATTATTATTATTATTATTATTATTATTATTATTATTATTATTATTATTATTATTATTATTATTATTATTATTATTATTATTATTATTATGCGTTTATTCAAGTACTGTTATATGCAATACTTATATATACCTATATGAACATAGGGCGAAGTCTAGCTTTCAGCTACTCTACCTAACTCTAAGGATAAACAAAAATCTATAAAAAGAGGCAATGATATGCACAAAATTCCATCACAGATGGAATATGCAATCAATGCATCAAACATTGGAAATAAAACTATTGAGTGTGGAAATAAACAGCTGGGGAGGAGGTGTCGCGCGGGGGGCGCCGCGGGGGGGGGCGCTTGGAGATCTTATATATGCCTCTAAAGACAAGAAAATAAAATTTCAATGTGTGCAATTATAGTCATTTTTCAGATTGCAATCACCCTATGCAAACGATCGACAATCCAATAGCTCTTAGTTCCTGGTTTCCTGATGACAGTGGCCCTTGTTGCCAGCACTTACATATGACGTCACAGTAGCGGGTCTTTGTCACTATTTGCGTGCTGTTCTGTTTGTCAAAGATGCATACGAACATGAATAGCCAAGCGAAGTGACAGCATGAATAATTAACTTAATATTAATGTCTAACAGTATTGTTACAAGCCTAGATCATCAATAAAAATCTCATTATAGATAACTACATTAGTATGTTGATAACTCGCTTTTTATGACATTACACATAACTTAACAAAGTTTTTTCAAAATAGTAATTCTCCATCCTAATATATGGTTCCAACAAGATTTACCCTCAAATATACACATTGAATTGGACCAACAAGTCTGCGACCGGATAATGGTTGGTTCATGTCTGACTCGATGTTCGACAGAGTACGCATCCAATGTGAACGCAGCCTTGCTTCGGTAAGTTGGATTAGGGTGGCCATACACGCTAAGGTTCATTCGTCGGCAGGCGTTTCGGTCTCTGAATCGGAAGATTATCTTATCTTACGCATACAGGTTACTCTTCCATTGAGGGTTTTGGTTGAGCATTCGGACCCAATAGCTTACCCACTGCCTAATAGTGGGACAGATTAGTCCTAAGACTTCTATCAAGTGGCACTGTCACACTCTATCTCTCAGCTATAGGTAGTTAGGTATATGTATGTTATGTGTTATTTCGGACGCCCAAAAGGGGGGTCACAAAAACGCTCGATTGTAGAGAAGATTAACCACTGAAAATCTGTTCAATTGGACGTAAAAGACTGATCCCTAATGGTTAGGTCATCAGAACATTTCTTCCGTGCATTGGTCCAAGAACAATAAACCCTCTTTCATTCTATTGCTTACATTAAACGTTCCGACTTGCATTCTTTGGCCCCCCGTTTCATACGCATGTCCAATAAAGACTATTGAACTGAAAACTATAAACAGAAACAGTTATAAAACGAATAAGTGGTTGTTCAAATGTCATTTTTGTTTATTGTGTACAGATCTACACATGTATGGATAGCTTGTCTCACTAGTTAGAAAAAATATTGCTTTGGTACGTAATTTTTTGAATACATTATATTAATAATTCCATAGAACTACACTGCATATTTTTTACCTTGAATTACTAACTAGACCACAAGTCTATTGAAATGTAGTGATAATCTAATATCGTGACTCAGCCTCGAGTACGCCACTTACTACGAGTATGCTGCGAGCGTTGGTAACCCTGGAGCTGTATGTGAACTCCCGTGTAGATTCTCAAAAGCTCATCTGCAATTAATACTCAACGTGCCCAGGAGTGGAATAAAGTATGGTTTTATGTCAATCAAAACTAAGAGAGCTATACGGTGCGTTATACTTGTCATATTAGTCTGGTGTATTTTTTAGGTATATCTTAACATAATGTTGACATTTATTTGAAAACACTCCATATATTCCACTTTAGAGATCAATTTTGCATACTTTATAGTATTTGATAAATATATAATCTAATGTACAACTACCCTTAGATTTAACAATGCCCCCTCCCTGAGTAACGCTCCCAGTGATTCTCTAGTCACTATTAAACAATTCAAGCTTTCATCTATTCCACTGAAATTTCTATTATGAGGCGAAGTATTAACGTCACAATAACTGGAGAACGTCATCGAGTCATATACTGAAGATAATTCAATTGTACATTGGTAGCATTCTTCTGACGTGTTGAATAACCAACAGTAAGCGTAGGAGTAATGAGGTCGTGATTCTTGTGATCCACTGGCCATCAACCAGAATGAATCAATGGGAATTTGCTGGTTGAATTTGCTGCATGTTTTGATGACGCTTTGGGTGCTTTGTGACTTCCTAACGTCTATTCGATTGATTTCGTATACGTTGATCATGGCCAAACAGAGGTTGCAACCATGTTCTATGTTGGAGACATCGAATTGGATGCATAGTTCTCTGCCTCGTTCTATGTTGTATTTCGGTATATGAGAGTGTTCGTATTTGAAGTGAGACACGAATGACGTTGGAGTTATCTGTAACAATTAAAATCCATTAACAAGAATTCCCTCCCTCTTCAAAAAAAAAGTGGCTTTTCATGGAGCTGCCGGCGGAGGTGAACAGTTCACCTGAAGACGATTGAAGATAGCATATCAATCGAAACGTCGTGATACTCAAAAATTTCATAGACAATGGAAGTCCGAAATCAAACTTTTTATATATTTAGTACTTTTATATAATTATCAGATAAATTGTAACTGTACCCTATCGAAAATTATTATAAATATAGGGTCATTCATTTGAAACAATGATGGAAGACGTCATAGCATGAAAAATCTGTCAATTAATAAAATCTTTCAGTACTGTATAAAAAACCATGTCATATAGAAAAACTATTGTTCAGGTCATCCGTTGGCTTAACTCATAATAAAGGAGAATACTGGGTGTTGTGCCACTTCTGACCAACCCTGTATAGTTTTTGGTAACAGTTCCGATTCTGTACCTTTGCACTACTAACCATCTTGCCGCATGGTTTGTGAGGACACAGTATGGGCACCCGTATCTGCGTGGACCTGACAGATTGTAAACTGTGCGTCAACACCAGACGTTTGCTTAGTTCGCTGACCTCTTCCCTTTCCTTGCCCGTTCCGTATCCATTCTTGAAGATTAACTTGGATATTTGATCAGGAGGCAAATGGAAGAGGCTTTCCACCGACACTACTTTGCTTTCTTCGTTCGTGCCCGTGCTTTTGTGCTCTCTTGTTCTTACTTGGCTGGCACCTGGTAAAAATTGATTGTCATATGAAAACAAATGCTGCGCCAACGCAAAATGTTTTAATCGTGGAATGTGTGGTTTTCTAGAACTTCTATGATTTTTAGCTGGGTTGATGTGGAAGTTAGTATGATTGTAGACTGTTAATCTGGTCACGGACCTTCGGAGGAAAATACCTGATATCAATCATGCGTCTCATTATATTAAAAAAACATCATCATACTGTTACATTTAAACTTGCCAACTAAATCGTATCATAAATATAAAACTGGTTGTAACATATGGAATGTAAAATTTTGGTTACCAACTGAATAAATATACATAAACACGGACAAGTTCATGATTTTTTCAAACTTGGTAGTGCTTTTATGAAATCTCGAGTGGAATGTCCCCTGAATATTCCTATATTTTTTTTCGCTAGATAATAATGTTTTTTGATATTTTTTATAAAAAATCGGTTATTTGCAGTATGGAAAATATGGCAAATAAGAAAAAAATTACACTTAAATGTCCGTTTGCAAATATTTATTTTTTTGAAATGACACATTCAGTGCTGAATTAAAAAAAATATAAATTAACAATCAAATTAAAAAAAATGTTTTGGGAAGATGTGAATTTCACAAAAAATTACGCTTGAAAATTAATTTTACTAGGAAATTTTACCGACAATTTGTAGCTGTTTTACTGAAAAATTAATGAGACGCGAATATTCAAATTTTTGTGTTAGACATTTCTATGGACTGTATTTTCACAGTCAAAATTTCAAATTTTACAGAATCCAAAATTTTTTTTTGTATTCTAGTTTTTTGCCGTTTTTATTATATAACCATTATGATATTTATATTTGTGGCAGTTTTTGTTGAAATATCAGCTTATAGAGACATATATTCACTAACGCTCTGGTAGTACAATTTTGGAAATCTACTAAGTATTGTAAGTACACTGAAATAATGTTTGTAACAGTTGGGTAGTTCTGAGGAATTATGGGTAAAATAAAACATTTTAAAATGCTGAGATAAAACTTTCCATAAACATGAAAACATGAGTACCGGATCTGTTTTTGATTATTGCAACCCTCTTCAAACCTGAACCTGAAACAATCAACCCACCATTTGTAATAGTAACTGGTGTGGTTTCGTATCTGCAAGCCCTTCCAATTCCAGGCCTTGTCTTGATTTTCTTCAGAAAACAATTGTTTATAGTTGCACTTGGTTGAAATACTCCTGATAGCTTACAAATGACACAGGTAGCACCGCCTCTTATAGAACCTGGGAAAAAGTAAAAAAAGGAGTCAAGTATGTTGGCTCGGTATTCCCTACGTTGTGCTGTACTGTTTCCGTTTGGATATAACCGGGGATGTAACATTCTCCAATATGATGATATAAGTTTTACAGGTTCCCTTGTATAGTAGATGCTCAAATTAACCGTATTCTTTATGTACACATTATTGCAAGTCTTTGTTCGAGCGAGGGTCTTATTAATAATATAGAATACTGCTTGAAATGGTATCAGTGTCCGCGATCAATGAGTCACAACTTAGAATTTAATGAAGTTATCTCATTATATCACTCATTATCCATACGCGAAAGAGCGAACAAAGAGTTGGATATGTCTTAGTTGTTTGTCATTGTCATTGTTGTTTTCCTTTAAAACTTTTAATAACGCCATTACACAATTTATATGATATAAAAGCTTGTCGCGAGATTTTAGTTTGAAAATTTTGAAAATAAAAATAAATCAGATCAGGTTACTTAATTTACTTGTCTATCTACACCGGTAAATCTCGCGACAGGCTTTTATATCATATAAATTGTATAATGACGTTATAAGTTGATAGTTGAAGTTTTGAAGGAAACGTTTATTTTATTCTTTATAGCGCAATTATTATTATTATATTTTGCAGAAGATCAAATCAGCAGACGACGAAGAAAATCCTTTGTATATGTTAAGGAAACAAAGAATACGAATCAAAGACCTTGAATATGGCGTGTCAGTATCTTGTCGAAAATGAAGAAACCGAAAACTCAATTCAAGAAAATGAAAGTATAAGAGTAGTAGAGGAGAACAAGTGATTTTCCCAGGAGAATTTGTGAAAGCTCTAGATTAGACACAGTCAAGAAGGAAAGAAGATCAAGATTCGATTTATATTTGAATCTAAACGCGCCACTGCAAGAGAGTTTTATTTGTGAAACTGTGTGTTAAATACACAATTATTTCATCTGCGTTATAGATTAGTTTCACCAAGTAAGAGCATCTACAATCTGCATGAAAAAATAATTTAGTATTCAAAAAGATCTTTTTTTCCATTTATATAAATGCCTAAGTATAATTACTTGTATAAATTAAAGATAAATGCGTGCCTACCTTTGTATCTTTTTTTAAGCTCGGTAATACAATCGTAACAGTAGGGATGTTGGAAGGAACACTGAAATAATGGTGCACATTCTGGAATCTTTCCACAGAGACTGCATTTTGCTACGGTAGCCCAATGAATGGTATGATCCATGATTCATGAAATTATGTGATTGGATGGTATTTCTTCTTACAATGCATTTTATATTTCGCACTATACGAAAATTTTGTGATATCTGCTGTGATTGATGACCGCGAAATTTTAGGCGTGAGACGTCAAAATATATGTCAAAATACTAGGTAAGGTCAGCGCTTTCATGCAAAGATCCGATGAAGATATAAAAGGTTGAAGGAGCATATATTCTCTTGGATATATACCAAAGCAACAATGAAATGTCGAATAGGTTGGAATGAAAGTCATAGAAATTTGAAAGGTCAAGTATTACATACAGAGATCTATAGACTATGAAACTTTTAGTTTGCTAGTGTAGTGGTGTAGGGTCGAAGTTAACGATGTTTCTTAAGGCCTCGCACACATATCCACCTTGAAATAGCCGAAGAATGAGCGTTCTGTGCATTTCCCAGACGGATCTTACTCGATTATTACCTTCCGTGCATTAAATTGTATTCTGAATAAGTACAGATCAAGTTGTCATATTCTCATGGAGTGAACAAATTTTCTGCGAATTGTGATGAAACTTGGAGAGGTTTACATTAACATTTTTCTCCAAGTTTTGCGACACGTGGTGCCCTATTGATGCCTTTACGAAGTCAACTGGATGGACTTATTTACAGCGACATCTTGTTCCTTTGCCTGTCGGCATAATTTACGCCAAAAGCTGATGAAATACTTAGTGTAGGGGAGTCATTGTCCCCGCTGTTAGGAAGTGTATGAGCTGGACCATTTAACTTCAAATAGATGCCACACTTGAACTGAGTAAAAGCTCTGACGTAAAATGTCAAACATGACACTACATACAATGCTAAACGAAAATTTATTACGTATGTCCGTAGGGTGGTTCTTCTAGTAATGTCTTCTCACAAAGTCAAATCTTTGATACTTTATTACGATAGCTTCGAATCTTTGGATACTCACGGACATGGGACCAAATCAGATGTGGCTGTTTTCAATCTCTATTTGAATATCTTCCATTCTATGGTCAGTACGCCAAGCAACGACCAAGTAGGACGTGGAAATCCATATCATACATAATAATATATATTATATTTTTAGTACTCGTATTTCGCGTGAGAGGCGTGGATGAGAGAGTTTTTGAGAATGCATGCACTGAAGATTCAAAGGATAATGGGCACTGATTCCGATATGACACAGTCAGTACGGTAAAGTTAGATTTTAATTGTAATTTGTGGCATATAATGTTCAAAGAAGGTAATATTGGTGCTGCCTAATCAAATAAGTAATAGTCATTGATCAATCGATTACGATTTGTTATTCTTGTTGCTTTTTACTGTCGAATATTCACTATTCGAATGCTTGGACTATGAATTATTATTATTCTTCATCAGAAGAGAGACATCGATATCGTTATAATCAGTACGTCGATTAGGTGGGTTGCTTCGTGGTCCAACCATTCAAAGAATTTTTTGTTTCTCACATTTTTCTGATTTGGCATAGAAAATATAGTTTTTGACGATTGCGAAAAAAGAGTAGAGATGCTTTTTTTCTTTTGCTTTTCAGATTTTTAAATTTGTCCCGGAAATGAAAAGTCTGTCGGTTAAGTCGGCGTCATGGTGTCTCCTCTTGTCAAAGTGATTATGTTATGTGATTTATAAGTCTCTCTATCTCCACGACTGGAAGACCAGAATGTGATTTTTCGGTCAGGTTTGTTGTTCGAGTCTTTTGTGCGTTGAACTGAAATCCATTATAAGATCCCCATTCGACAGTTCTTTCAATGTCTTAATTGATTTGGACATGATGTCCCCACCGAAGTTAGGTCCCTCGGGATGGCAGTGGTTTGCCCTGGTTTCATGTAGGAAATGAAGGTGCTATCATTGGCGAAACTTTAGATAAGGTTAGGCGTTATTTCCAACAGTTCATTGATGTACGTAGGTCACGCTTTTATATACAGCAAAACTACAAGGTTTTTTTAAAAAACTTTATTCTGTTTTTTCAACATATTCTTCCCCTACCTCAATACATTTACGCATTCGGTAAAACCACTTGTCAAATTCTTGTGACCAACGTTATTTTGACAGGTTGCTAATTCTCTCCTTAAATGCAGCGACCTCGTAACTTTTCTTTGATCTTAGGGAATAAGAAGAAGTCGCACAGTGATCATGAATTATGATTCGGACCGCTGTCGATCCAATCCCCAGAGAAGGCTCAATCTCGGTGTAGGTTATATGTCGATCTTTTCTTACCATATTTTGCAGAGAGTCTACAGTTTCCGGAGTAACAGCAGTGAGCGGTCGACCTGTGCGAGGTTCATCATCAAGTGACACCTGGCCCCTTTTAAACTCAGCATACCAAATAAAAACTGTAGCTTTAGAAGGGGCAGAGTCCCCAAAGCAACTCACCAAGCTTTCGTGACATTCCGCTTGTTTTAGTCCCTTTTTATAGTCATACAAAATCATGGCTCGAAAATCGCGACTAACCGGTTCCATTTTCACGTTAAAATTCGGCCAACACATGCATTCGAGACCGTGACAAGACAACTACTGAACGATTCAAACGCTGCCTTTGCGTGTAAGCACCTACAACATTAGACAAATTAGCTGCGTGCTCAAATCTGTTTAAACTTGTATAGATTACGAATATCTAAAGACTTTCAGCGTGACCTTCGTATATCAAGAAGAGCGTTGGAGGAAGGACAGATCCCTGGGGACTCCCGCAACGATGGTTAATATTTTGGATGCATATCCATCCACCACTACAAATGAGAGGTGGTCCCTAAGAGAACTGTCCAAACATTGGAATAGACTAGGTGGCAACCCATATGCAGCAAGCTTCATCAGAAGTCCCTACCGAGAGATTTTGATATATTGAGCGCGACGACTCCAGAATCTCCATGAAGCTCTATTGCTCTGCGCCACATATGTGTGACCTACGTCGTAAGATCTTCCATGGATATATGCTTGCGGAAGACGTACTGGCGATCACTGATGATTTTATCCAGATATATCAGAAACTGCATGTCAATGACAATCTCCAAAATCTTGACGATGATGCAGAGCAGAGTTGAATGTATATTTTTCTGCCTTTACTATTTACCTTTGCTGTTACTTTTACAGGAACAGCAAAGATCAGAGGAGCCTATGGGGTGCATCCTCACCAGGTCGAGCCTTTTCCAGAAGCCGTTCTTTTGGGGAACCTCGCCGTTGTGAATGAACTACCGGGGAATTTGTTCCTCAATGGTTCCTACAGTGTTTTGAGGTCAATGTGAATAGACATTTAGCCTCACGCAGCGCTCACAAGGCGCGATAAGCTTCCTGCCTCTGCGTGAGGCTATCCATAAAAAATATTATTAACTTCCATGCTAACTGAGAAGTGGAAATTGAGTATTTGACTATTGGATGGAAGTACTGGTAACGAGAAGTGTGAGCCTAGATGAATAGTCGGCATAGCTGCTGGTGGAGGCCATTATGACTGCTAATTATACATGAAATATTTCCCGTATTCACTTCAGAATTGCAGACCGTAGTGCATAAGCTCATACAAATACCTCGTTCCGCCCAAAGATATTCGCAATCATCCCACCCTTAAAATAGACAACATATTTTCACCTGGTGCTCGCCACGCCATGGTAGATTTTGTTTTATGTTTTGGTTGTGCTGTTTGTGCGCGCTTCACTTTTCTTGCCAACGCGTATGATATTAATATTTCTAGACTGGCTCTTTGATCTAATTGGTTCTCCACGGTGCTTCGGCTTTTGAGAAATTGGTGGTTCGTTTTTAAATTTCCAGAGTTTACTCAGACGTTAACTCCATTTCACATCTAGTCGTAAGCTAGGAACGTGGATCATGGTTTGTTACACATGTTTGTATAACCACTTGCAGTCTTTTTAAGAATAGGAGAAAATTTAGTATGACGCTGTATTTTTCACGCTATGATTAGATTAGAAGCAAAGATTTGGATTTGCTACAGACTGTTAATCGTTTGAATTTAATTTTGTATTATATTGAATAGAATTGAGACCTATTGGATTTTGAAGATTAGATGTACACCCTTCTACCGGTGGTAGGAGTGTCTACAGACTTTCAAGAATGTTAAAAAATGTCATGTGGAAATGCTCGAGCACGTCAGATATTTATCGTGTTTCAGATAATGGAGTTGTTAATTTGCTGATTTGCATTATGTGAGTGGCCGTAAGGAGGGATTAAAAATGTAAGAAAAAAAATACTGGAGTGCGTTAGATATTTATAAGTTAAAGGGACCTCATTCTTGGATAAAATTAGAAATGAATAAAATGAATAGAACAAAAAAAGACAATAAAATATGAACATCTTGAATAAAAAACGATAATTTCAAACTTTGATAGAGTAACGTTCTTAAAACATCGATTTATCTCAACTCGTGACACAACAATTTATACATTAAATTTATATCCATGATTTCTCGTTCTTAACTATTTGACGTTGAAGCTGCTGTCACAGCTTGATGCTTCAATGTATACAAAAATATCCATTTCGAATGTTCCATAACCAAATTTGAACAATCTGACACATTCGAGATGTCTGCTCACATGTTCTGGATGATTTACATACAAGGTGATATTTTCTCAGCTGCTACCGTTGATCTCGTTTCACTGTCCTCTCCTAAGAGGCGTTCCTCTTGGGACGCAACATGCTCACCATGGCTGTACTGGCAGATATACCCATTCTGGCAACGAGACAGCTTGTGAAGTAGCGTGCGACTACCTTCTACACCAGAGCTTGGTTTTCCTTTCGGTTGAAGCTGCACACCAGGATCTCAATGTTCAATCGACACCAGTGCGACTGCAATCTAACTTGGGCATGGCCACAATCTTGACGCCGTGTTCAAGGGCTTGGAGCATAGCGTTTCCCACAGGTCGTAATAGGATGCTACTTCGTACGGCCTATTCTTCGTCACCAAGTAGAAGAGATGACGGCTTGATGACCAATGACTTTCCCCTTATCCGTGCTTAGGCCTTCAAACGGTGGCGTCGACCAGACTTTTTCTGGAAGACTCTGGCAATGCCTCTTTGCTCATAAAGATTTGCTGAGACGCTGTGTGCCAACGAATATTCTTCTGGAAAGCTGAACAGGTACTGCTGTACTTCTTTGGCAGCCCAAAATGCTCACGCACCTTTTACAGCATCTTCTCAACTCCTAAGTAACCTCCCGATGTACCAGCGTTCAGGTGACGCAAAACCTCAAAAAGTCTGCTTCTTGGAATGACAAGCTGTTTCCGCTTCTCTGTTCCATCGTCATTCTCCAGAATTCTATGCAGCAGTTCATCCTCCAGCGTTAATGAGACTCACTGACAAGACTTGCCAAGCTGGTCGCCAGCCAACCATTTTCCATTACCAGACTCTGTTGAGATCTGGATCACTTCCTTGATATTGACGAAGCCCAGATGGTGTCTCTCGTCGCTAACTACTGCAGGTAGACATACGTGAATTTCCTTCTTCTTTATCGACCCGCGACTGTCTTCCTGTTTCTTCCCAGCTCCCTTCTTTGTTCGTACAGACACTTCGTGCAAATCCCAGCTCCACATTGGTCCAACATCTAATAGTTCTCTTTTTGTTTATCAAGAGTTTCTAGATGGCTTCTCCTTGTTATCTTTTGCACTCATAACCCGAACTCGAGCATGTTCAGGCGAAGCTTCAGTTGCAGCCTCTTACTCTAGAGCAATTGAAACCACATCTATGAGTATCTTTGGGCGAGTTAAACGTAGTGGCCGCTGCTTTGTTTGTACTGCTAAACACTGCATAAGTTGTTCGCTGGCAGACAGATAATCAAATCCTACTAACCTAGCTATCTGCTCTCTTCAAGTTTTGTTCCTCCAACTCGCGTTTAAGGTCTTATTATCTGAACTTTTGACAGCACCTGTAAGGTTAATTTATTTCAACTGGTACTAAAACAACGTATACACTAATTTTTAGCCACGATTTCTAGTTCTTAACTATTTGATGTCTGAGGACGGACTGCCTGCTGGCACTGCTTGATGCTCTAATATATACAAAAAAATGCCAATCACGAATGTTCCATAACCAAATTTGAACAATCTGACACATTCGAGATGTCTGTTGACATTCTCACGAGTTTTTGATGATTTACGTGCAGAGTGATATTTTCTTAGCTGCTACCGCTGATCTCGTTGCACTGCCTCGTCTTTAGCGGCGTTCCTCCTGGGACGCAACCTGCTCACCATGGCTGTACTGGCAGATATCCCCTTTCAGGCAACATGACACCTTGTTGAAGTAGCATGCGACTGTCTTCTCCACCAGACCTTGGTTCTCGTTGCAATAGTTTTAATTATGGATAACAACTTTACAGATTCCACAAAAAATAGTAAAATGAAATCAAAATCACAATCTACTGAAATCCACAAAAATTGAAGAAGCGCACTCTTATATGTCGAGAAGACATTTCTATAAGTTTGTGGTTCTTCCCAATTCCTAGAGTCACACCCAAGTCGTCAGACTGAAATTGAAATGCACTCTTTCCAGCATACAGTCATTTTTTTACTATTCTACCCTACACGCGCGAATCTATATAGGGGGCTTAGATATATGGTAGATATACTCAACAGGCTGCAAAGTTTAGTTAATCTACCGTACTTGAGTAGATCCAAAATCTACTATTGAAGATCAGAAAAATAGCTGATCAGTCATGAACAGAGCTGACAGCATTGTCAATATTATATACATGACTTCGAAGTTCATAGATCTATTGATTTTTTTTGTTTGTTGGTCCAGTTGCCGATAATCCAAAGAACATAATATACTCTTAGATCAACTGATTTTTAGGCTTCTTTGGCAGCATTTTTAGAAGTAACACATTCATAGAAAATATTAGTTTCGACATCATATTTTTTGATTCAATTCAATCTAATTTAGATAATTTAATATCTGAATTAGTGGGAAACATATTTCTTTTAGATAACAAATATATATATACGGCTGACCTAATTTATTATTTAAAACTGACATAACCTCTTACAACGTTGGAAGTAGGACTATTTTTATTCAATATTTGATAAAGGCTGTCGAGACAACCCAAATGTTCAAGATAGTGAAAATATTGAGCCAATCGTATGTAATGTAGTTGTCCTCTATTATAAAATAGGAATAGAATATTTGATTTTGTTCTTTATGATTTTGTTAAGGAATATTAGAAACGCCCTCTGAGATCTAATATACATTCTTTACGATGGAAAAATAGAACACGCCATGCCAGTACTGTTGATACATCGATAGTCTATAATAGGTTTAATGATTCTTTTTATAAACTCCTGCATCTGTTATAATTGCTCAACGGGCTTCAGTATACAACTAAATAGAAGTTTATTTTAATAGACTTCTCTACAGGGTGAGTCAGGAAAATCTTAGCAAGCTCTCGTATATACCTACTTTTCGGTATAAGAAAATATATATTTCACTTCAAATTAAGACATAACTTTTTTTTCGAACGTGATTGGGCGTCTTAATGTTTATACATAATCGGACATCGAGAAAATCGTATGTGTTATTTACCTTAGAATTCATCACAACAAAAGTCGCATGTGATTCCTCCATTTTCTGCTTAGGTCTGCCTAAAAGTGGAGAAACCGATTTGGATTTTTTTCTAGTCTATTAAAATAAAATCTATACTCATAATTTATATGATCATCATATGGTGTTGTTTTGTAATAAAAAAGGTACGACATGTGCTGTTTAAAAAGGAATACCTTCAGTTTTGGAAAAATTTAACTATTATTAATTATACAGACGTTTTCTATATGGTGATAGGTATCACTTTGAAGATTCAAAAAACACCAAATATTTACCTTTAGCTGTTGACTGGAACCATGTACCTATTAATGAGTATCTTTACTGACGTTTCGGATACCTGGACAGTATATAATTACAAAACAAAATGGAAGAATATGATTTTGAAAATATAATTACATTAATATTTATGGCTGTTTCCAGCTTAACAATTTTGATTACAAAAGTGACCTTAGTATAAACTATTATGAATACAGATGATTCATTTGCATTGTTGATAAATCCAAAACAAGGGACATAATGCACCGCTACACAAGAACCACGAAGTCCTATGAGATATTTGTAATCCAAGAACAAACCTTGGGAGAACCTGAAGGAAAGTCCATATGTAAGTTAGGAGAACATCTTTCCATGATCTTTCCATAAAGCATACTCAACCAAGCTGGGCCACGTTAGTAAAAATAATTATTCATATGAATGTGGTTACAATTACCGGGGAGCGGAAAATGTAATGAATCAAGACACAACCACAAGATGAGTTTCAGAAGTACTATTAAATAAATACTTCTTAAACGTTTTTGGAGAAGCTTCAGGCCAACTTTGATAACGTATATGAGGGAACAATTTGATGATTTGTTCAATTACTAGTATACTCAACAACAGCAGATTAAACTGGACAAAATGTTAGGCATATTAATGTAAAAAGTATTTTATCTCTATTCAGAGGAGCAACATTTTTCTTGTACTGCTGTTATGAAATAAAATCATTTTCAAGATTTTCACCCTACATAAGCAATAATAAAAATATTCAAAAACAATTGGGCGGTTTTCGTTAACAACGAAGACAAATATGTTTTTGTCATCGTTGACCTCAGTACTAAGCGTAAAATTGAAAAATCACATGACATACTTTGAGTAGTAGAAGCTTTACACAATCAACTGCATATTGTTCATTCGTTTCATCTCAAAATTCATTTTGTGGTAGGACTTGAAATTGAGAAATCTACCAGAACTTGTAGGGTTTTTATGCCATTCGTCATCAAGAGGTTGTCGTTCGTGCGAATAAACCTAGTGTCCAAGAATGGAACGGATTGGTTAGAATTGTATTTTTCATTGATAAATTGTATATAGGGATCATAGCTATTAAAAATATCCAATATCTCATCTGAACAAGCAAGCAGATGATCAGGTGATCAACATATTTTCTTTGTATGCAATAACCTTGTAAATAAGTAAATAAATATCTAGAGGAACAAAAGATCTTGACAAATATAATACAAGAAATATCTTACCGATATTTTGACGGCCATGGTTTTACTTGACAATAGTGCAAGCAGGTGTCAAAATAAAACTCTATTCCAAATCACAGAGAAGGTAAAAGAATTTAGTAGGATAATACTAGAATGCTAGATTTTACAATTTCATTATTCTACTCATGACAGGAGTTAGTTGACAAGTGATCCAGGTATCCAGGTAACCATTATAAACAGTAAATTTTGATACTGACTTTGATTTAGACATTAAAGCTAAATGCATCAGTGAAAGCGATTTTTGTAAAATCTTATGAATAAATTGCACAGTTCCATCTAAATGAACAATTTCACAATCTACATGACTTCATTTTGTTTCACGTGAACTATTTGAGTGTTCTATCATTGATTTTATGTGTTTATTCATCTATTATAGTTAAAATTCAACTCCATTCATTGTTGCAACACAACTGAGAAACGGTCAGGAATGTTACAGGACCATTAAAGCTTGTGGTTTTCCTGCAACTTCAAAGGTCTGCTTGCGAAGATATGATTATTGTGTAGAGCTTGGGATCTAAGAAGCACGTTGTGTAATCTCAAAGAGGAATATAAAAATGGAGTGTGCTACTTAGTTTTATGGCCCATTCAGCTTTTAATGTCTGGCCCGCCGAAAATTCGGCGACACATCTAAGAAAACCCATTCCGACAAGTTAACAAATTTGTACCCGCTAAAAGAAAGGAAAGAAAAAATCGAGTGGATTTTCGGCAGCCGTCTTTCTTCGAACCGCAGATATTTTTAGAAAAAATATATTTGTGGAAAAAATATTAGTTGCGACAGGGTATCCTACCTTCCGAAGTGTACCGTCTGAAAGCGGAGGAAAAGTTAAAAATAAACGCATCTCGCGCCTATCTAACAACGGCAGTTTCGGCTAGAGTTGTATGTATAGAGCCGTTCGTCCGGACGCTTGCTTAGCTGAAAGGCACTAATGCCGTCCATTTCATTCGATAGTTTCATTCGCGTGAGTTACGAAATGCTGATGTGCGAGAAAAACACGCAGTGATTCGACGAACCTTTTGAGTTGATTCGACAAATTGCGAACGGTGTGCGGTTTGATGCAAGTGTCTTCAACAAGTGAGTATTGAGAGCACTGAATATGCTATTGGATAAGTAGGTACAAAAGGCTTCTGGAAAGGTGTTGCGTTGATAGAAAACATCCAATATCAAATAGCATTTGCCCTAGGTTTCTCTTATAATAAGGATACTTCCGTTGTTCAACTGAAATAATTCATGTGATTAATGAAAACACAATAAATTCAACTATCGTTTGGTGAACAACATTTTTTTGACGTATTTTATAAGTTGATCAAGCAGATTTACGGTCCAAAGGGATTGTAAAAATGTGTTGCGCGGATGGAGAAGTATCAATAACCACAAAGCGCCACGAATTAGACGAATGTTTTAGGTGGTTTGAGCAGGTTTCCGAACTGTTTCAGGTTTGATGCAAGTCTCTTAAACAAATAAGTAATTAGAGCACTAAACATGCTATTGAATCAGTAGGTACAAGAGGATTCTAAAAACGTGTTGGGTGGATACAGAAAATTCAATATCGATAACACTTTTTTTGATTTCTGTTATAATAAGGATATTGCCGCAATTAATTGATAATTTCATACGATGGATGAACAGACGATGAATTTAAAGACCAACTGATGCAAGTGTGAAGCTAGTTTCTTTGGTTATACAAGAAGTCAAAGCATTGCTCTTTGACGAATTTTAGATGTTGATCGAGCAGACTTATGAACAGTGTGTGGTTTGAAGTGATTTAAATATGATACATAAGTAAGTTCATAAGATTTTCAAAAATATGTTGAGCCGGTAGAGAATATTCAGTATAATTGCGAAGTTTTTGCTCTTTTTATGATTAGGATCAAATATGCTGTTGAATAAGGTTTTATCAGTTATCGCAGCTTAGTTTAGTTGGCAGTGGAGTTTTTTCCCGCGTTTTGAAATATGAATTTGTAGAAAAATATTAATATTGATAGATGAATGATTGAAAAATAAACACAACTCCTTTCTTTATTGTCAATAAAGGCTGCCATATCAATTTGAAAGTGCCATGCTTCGATGCTGATGATTTCTGCCAACGCTCTTCTGGCAGGAGTCTAGCAGCATGCCTTCGTGCTTGTAGCTGTAAGGCATTAAAGGATCATTAAAAAAAGTCAGTTTGATTAAATATTTTATGAAACATTTTTAAATCTAAATTCTTAAACCTGATATTGTCATTCTGATTTATATTATATTTATACTCTCTACTTTATCTTCAATGTCGCGGTCCGTATTCATTGTTTACACGCAGAGTCGCAGTTAAGAATTGTGACATCCAGGGAGGAAACCTAAAGGGTTAAAAGCCTCTAAAGAACATTTCTTACCTTATTGGATGACATTTATATTGTTCAACAATGTGAAGATAAAACACCTTCTAACATTCGCTGACTACGAGAAGTGAATTGGCGGCCGGCATTCGAACCGCGGTCCGTCCCTGATATATTCCCTTATAACGGAGTTCATGCAAGAAAATTGACAAAGAAACAATCACGTTTTGATAAAGCCAAATCACTTTAAAATGAGATGAGGGTAAAAGGAATTTTTTTTGGTTTAAAAATTCGATATGAAACAGAGACTTCATACCACTGCGACTGAAGCTACGTTTATAATTCATATTATATAAATTGATTCTAGCCATAGATGTGTTTCACAGCATATCAGTTCTAGCAATATGGTCAGTGAGGTAAATGAGAATAACATTGAAATATTTCTTATTCTATCTACTACTTTATCGTATTATCTTACAACAACCAACTTTATGAGCAATCACAAGTGCGTGTTGATTTTATGGATTACTATTAGCTTACAATACCTCCTTATTTTGGATAGCAAAAAATTGGAAAAATGCAAAAAACATAAATATTAGTTTAGTAGTGCTGGAATTATTACTAATTAATATGCACGTATTCACACGTGATCCACACGTATACCAGGTTAATGAAGACAATCCAAAATATAACAGGCTTTTTAAGTCACATTCGTGACTGATAAATAGCTCTTGCAGTTTTTGTAAGAACATTCGCTGTAAATGATGAGTAAATCAATTAACAGACTTTATACATGCCGATGTATGACTAGTATATTTCAATTTAAACACATCAGTTCACTCAGTCCAGGTGCACTCTATTTGTTTAGACAGCATCATTCACCAAACGAAACACTCATCGCATATATACATACATAGGTACACATTTATAAGCATAAACAGTTCAAATTGCAGTGCCGTGATGATAATCAGCCACCGGTTCTCTGTGAAAAATAAAGGATACAAATCATACCTGAGAATGAACAAATAATTAGAACATAATAAATATTATTAATGATAGTATATAAAACTAGTAGTTGTTCACAATATGAATACATCGAGTATGTAGAGAAATAGATAAATGAGCATTAAATTTTGTTATGATAATTAAATTTTATTGAACATTATTTTGTTAGATCATTTATTTTGCGAAATTATGAGAAAAGGTTATATCTAGAGGAATACAGTTATTAATATTAATGCTAATACATTATTTCCGTAATTTGCTGTAGATGTATATTTTCACAGCTAGTTATGAAAAGTAATACACTTCATTAGTTTTCAATATGCCACTTTGTATGTCAAAATTAGTTTAAAACTAACAAGGATTAATATTTTCAACACATAGAAAATCATGTACAGAGGAAAAATGTTTTTTTGAATATTTGTTATTATTAAAATAACGACTGTGTAAGTTATGGGTATGGCCTTAGGTAATCATGGAAGCAAATCAGAAGCGCATTACAACATATGACTATTTGAACTACTATCACGTGTAAACTTCTGGATTTTGGTATATTTCTTCCAATTCACCCCGGATGTTATTCATACTTTTCGAATTCATTGCAGCCAGTAGCTAAAATATGGCCAATCGCTTCATTACCTATCTTTATCTAACTAGCCACTATTAATGTGATATCGTTTTGATCATGCTGTAGTTAATGTATCAATTTTTTTTTTGGAGAGTTATAGAGTCATTCATGTAAGCTTATTGTTGCTTGCTGTCTAGATCTTTCTCTTGCACGTTCATGCTTTTCCTGTTCTATTTATTAGATTATGCATGACTTATTGCAGCAAAAGATATGAGTATGTGTAGCTCATCCTAAATTTTCTAATATACTGTGCAACGTGTGCGTTCGGGTTCCAATTCCTATAAGGAAAGCACTTTTTCATCTGGGCATAATTGTTGCTTATCTATATGACAAAACATACCAATAAAATAGCTTTGATTACCGGCGACAAAAATTTTCTATCTAATTTTCATAATTCTGAGTTAATTTTTCCTTTGGATGGTAATAAAATCAGATATAAGAAACTTTCTTTATCATAGTGTTTTCAAATCTTACATAAGAAAAACAAGCATAATATCAGAAATTGTATTCAAACTTCATTTTATGAAAAGAACGTACAATAAATTTGTCTCTCTCTCTCTTTGTAGATCAGAAATCAAACATTTGGGTAATACATCTTTTCAAATTGTCATGTTACCAATTTATCCACAACAAAGCGTCTTTCAGTGAATAATCATGAATAAAAATCTATGTCAAAGACATTAGGAGTGATGCGCCTTTAATTGCTTTTTTAGTAGACTTTTTACGGTTCTACATCCTCATAAAACACCAATTTGCTACTGCCAGACTTCCAAGAATACATACACTATTAAAGTTTATATTCACTGAGAAAAAAGTCACGTTCCAAGATTCATTTGTAAAAAGTAGAGTGATTAGTATTCGATAATTTTATAATTTTCCTGAGTAGAGCTTTTTTGCCGAAAATAAATCTGAGACAACAGTTCCATGTGTTCATTTTTAGAGCATATTTTGGAGTTACATAAACGAGCGATAATTTGACAGATGACAGTATTGACATAAGTGCTATATATGCTAGAACTCAAAAAATCAACTCAATAACACAACCGTCATTCATCATTGAGATCTCTTTTTTATAAGTTATAAATAATAATAATCATTCGGTTAATCAGCATCGCAGGGTTATTCAAATAGTGGGTAGATATACGTAGGCAATAAAAGCAACAAAACTATTTTTTTAGAGATTATTGAAATCGTTCATGATGTCGGAACATGAATAACCATAATTTTTAGATTATAACCGTTACTAAAATTCATATTAAGGCATAACATAAAAGACAGGCTATGTGTATGTCTGTACTTGTACTTGCTACACGTCAGCGGTATAAAAAAAGTCCTGGAATAGTTTGAAATGTATTCTTATAATATAACACAGAGAAAAATACAATTCAGTATAATGTTTGCCATGTAACTCCAAGGATTAATTGATAGTTATTAGGATAATTGAATTGCCGTATCAGATGGTAATTAAACCATAAATACGCCATCTGGAACTCTTTTGTATCAGTGAAATACGACACAGTAGCATCATCAATCTTGATAAAACTACTCTAATAAAATCTAGCGTAGATGCACGAGCCCTCATTTATTACTGAACATATCCAGTTTCATATAGAATCCGTAAATAATATTAATTGTTAAGTGCCATCAGATCAATCATGAGCTACAGTTTCACAGCAATGATGCTATTCATCATGTTTTATTTAGTTGACCCTTTCTTCTTATATAATAATGTCCACAGTTCTATAACTGGTATTTTTTTCAATAAATCGAATGGAAAGCAGGCAGGAATTTGAATAGCAGGAAAATGTAATAACTGAAAAGTGATTATTATACAAATGTAGGTACATCATTTGAACATCATTGCATATTCTCATTAACCTCGGACAGTATTCTTTTAAATGGAACTAATTGGTGATCCCTATTCTAGGCCATGGACTTCTAGAGGTTCTTTGTGATGTCGAGAGCATCGACATATTATGGTTTTGCTCTCTAGATTTAGGCTATGAGCTTCAGGGCTTCGGAGCTGAAGGCAATTAATTGAAAAACTGAGTGGCACATCATTTCATCTTTCAGCAAATCAACAATCAGTCAATTCAGTACGTACAAATAAGTGACGTCATAAAGATTAATAGTCTTCAAGATTTAGAAAACATTATGAGCTAGTCGAAATTATGTATTAACGGAGCAGGAGAAATAAGGAAGCCTATAACTTTGTGAAGCAGAAGCAGGATACAGTTTCATAGTGAGCCCATAAATAATTTTAATTGATACTAAAGTTATCGCGGTAATTATGAATTGCTGCTTCATCCGCAGAAATTCTATATTTTCTCCCGCACACTATATTAATTTCCACTAATAAGAATAATCAAAGCATCTAGCGAGGTGCGGCCTTTGAAGAGTTCGTACGTTGACATTATGAGTCCGCGATGACTGTGTGGATGTGTGTATGCGTAGCATTGGATTTAAATTTAGAATCCGAAAAGAAGACTCTGTCTTCCCATAAGCCAACAAAAATATGGGGTTTGACTTGGGGCGGATTTAGTAACGCACGTCTGACCATCTAATGCTCTGACAAATCGCTATTTCCGTATCTAATTTGTATCAGTTTTCCAAGTACTTTGATGGAACGTTTTAACCAGATCTTGCAGAGTGGGAATTTTTTTTTTTTTAGGGGGGCATAATGCCTTCATATTAAAACTGATCAAACTGATCGACCATTAATTTTCCTTTGAATTCTTACAAACTAATACTTATCACTAAAGTAAATCCATCGATGTCCTTTAGATTACGTTAACACTATAACTACAAATTCGTACACATGCTCTGCTCTATGCACCAAAGCACTACACTAATTTGTATGGCTTGGTTCTCTTCAATCGTCGGACAGCGTTGTGGTTGTCCAGTAGCTGAAGAGCTTCTGCGTTTGGGTGGTGATGGAGCCTTTCTTTATGCCTGGCCGCCATTCTCTTGATCTCGTCGACTACCAGAGGTATATTCAAATCGCGATGAATATCCTTATTACGAATGTACCAAGGGGCATTAACAATAGCTCTTAAAACTTTATTTTGGAATCTTTGTATAATCTTGATGTTAGAATCTTTCGAACAACCCCACAGTTGACAACCGTAGAGCCAAACAGGTTTGAGAATCTGATTATAGATCATGATTTTGTTATAGAGGGACAGTTTTGAGGATCTTCCCAATAACCAGTAGTATTGTTTGTAGCGAAGATTGAGTTCTTCCCGCTTTTTTTTGATGTGATGTTTCCATTTCAGTCTTGTGTCAAGGGTCATACCTAGGTACTTAGCGTTAGCTTCTCGTGGTACGGTGGTCCCATCAACGCTTATTGGAGGGGGATTTATCTGTCTTCGGTTAGAGAAGCAGACATGGATCGATTTTAATTCATTTAGTTTGATTTTCCATTTTTGTGACCAAGTCACCAATTCGTTGACAGCTGTCTGAACTTTGTTAGTAGACAAAGCAAGATTTTTGTCAGTTGCAATCAAAGCTGTGTCGTCTGCAAACGTTGCAACCGTTACGTCCCTCATCGTTGGAATATCACAAATATACAATAGGTATAATATTGGGCCCAGGACACTTCCTTGAGGTACTCCAGCTTTGATATCCATAAGGTCAGAATACTCATTTTCTTGCTTGACTCTGGAAGTTCTATCAGAAATATATGACCTGATAACTTCTACATATTGGTTAGGAAGGAGTATTTTTAATTTGTTGATGAGTCCTTCATGCCAGACTTTGTCAAAAGCCTGGGCGACCTCTAGAAATAATGCAGTGCAATATTCTTTTTCTAGAGTGGGAATAAACGACATATATTTCCATAATGACAAACAGCATCTCACGAAAATCAATATTAATATAATAATTAATATTATATTCTACGAAATCTTGGCACCTGTGGATACCATTTCTAAAATTTTCCTTCACTTGTATTATGGAAAAGTGTATGACACTTCCAGATCTCAGCCAAACCGAATATTTTCCCATATCCTGTTTTATATACTAATATAGCACATACTACGAAAATGAACGGGAAAATTCCTAATGGTGTCGTAGTTGTTTGTTTCCTCACACCACGCTATTTATTTTCATTAGATTCTTTCAAAAATATTCGCTTGGCATCCGGCAGTCCATAAAATGAAAAAAGTTGACAGGCCTAATTAGAATGTTTAGCCGCAGATGAGAATGTTTACGTAACACAAAGTGCTTCTTCGTGAGTGATGAAGTTGGTCTTGTTCAATTGGATATTGTCATTAAAAACTGTTTTAAAAAGCTTAAGTTTTTGACTAATTTCAATTTAAACATCTGAGTTCGAGGACAAACACAATGATATACATATTTTGGTGTAGGTTATAGTAGAATGAATGTGCTTTGTTTAATAAGTCCACTTATGCTAAGAAGAGGAAATACATGGAAGAGTACAAGTATGGGTATAGACTTATGGTGATCACTTCATGATTTCAAAAAAGGGGCGCCATAGACATTTTTTTGAGAACCACTGCTCTGAGATCTTAGACATCATACTAGCTCAGATTCAGAATCAATTTTGAAATTTCTATAGCATTATATAACATAATAATCGAAAATATGCTTATCTGTGTTCGCTATCGAAATGTTGAAATTGAAATTATTAGGAAATTCTCCTCAAATTCTATATAGCAGTCACGATACTTCAATATTTAACATGTGCTTTCGAGCAAACCCGTCACTGGGAGAAAGAGAGTTTTATTTGTGTGAACTATCTCATCTTAACATGTTAATGTGTAGAATAGAACAAGTTGTCATTTGTATTCCAGTGGATCGTTGGTGCGAAAATTTCCTTGACATGAATCAACTTGTTCAAAAACATCGTTGAACCATAATTTTGTATACTGGTAGCACTTTCAAACGTATTCATCACACGATAATTTGAAAATAATCAATGCTGTCTGAATGGAGCGTTCGTCATGATGAAAGAAAAGCAATATTCTTCAAAGGAGTGAAATATGGCAGCATGGGAAATATTTTCAGCTTTTCTCTCTAATCAAATCTGGTGAAACCATATTCTTGGATTCATTGATGTATGTTTGTTATGTGGCGGATTTTTATATGAGTGAAGAGTGAAATATTTTCATTTTCCAATGGAAACGTTATATTCATACAAGTCATTTCCATATTGATAGAATACATCTAGAACTAAGCAATTTAGAATTCAGTGGCCACACAAAATTTTTAGGTGTTTTCAGTTTGATGAAAATTTGTATTGTAACAGACATATACATTATGTTGCTTCAATATAAAGTAGAATTTCATATGGTGTAAGGACCTTAAGTAAATAAATATATGTATACAACAAACTATATTATTTCGTTTCGTTGTGATCCGTATTATTACATAAAATAGAAAAAAAGATCACAATACAATAAAACGCAATACCATGTGAAAATATCTACATCTCAGTTTTGTGCATTCTAGTACCTTGGATCAGTCATAGGCAGTATTGATTATATACTATATGTTACTAGAAATTGTATACAACTCCTGAAAAGTGATTATGCATTTCGCAATAAATTAATGCTATTGCCAAATGCAACTAGGACCATCATAAGTACTATAGAATTATTGAAAAATAAAACACAGATAAACTGAATTTGAAATCACACAGATGGACGAAAAAAAGTTGGAATGGGACCAACCCAAACAGATGCGTTACCATTTAGATATTTGCATGTTTGTGGTTATTTCAAGATTCGTTAAATTGCTTTGGCACAACGAAGTTTCCGCTAGCTAAATGTATGATTTACCTGACCTTCCTCTAATACGAAATACGACATCGGTAAATAATCCTTTATTCATGAATATTATCATCATATATTCAAATGCTAAAAGCAAAATATGTACCATCACAGCCTCTGGCTCGAAATCCTCCTCAGCAGCGGTATTAAAAACTATCGAATTATTCAGCTGTGAAAAGTTGATATAATTTGACAGGAAAAATATCCAATATTCATAAAAAAAATCAAAGTCAGTTAGATCTATGCCTGTTATAGACATGCATGTTTCTCCGTTAGCCTAGAGTCGTCAGTATAGCCTGGCGATCTACAATCTACACAACAAGTCAAGGATCAAATTTAAGTAAAAATAAGGTATGACATATAATAATTAGCATACAAATAGCATCTCCATTTTAACTGATAATGATGAAGGTGTGAATGGAAAGCTGGTCCTGGTTCTATCTCGATAGTCATTTAGGTATAGAATATCTGTAATTCCTTGGCAATCTCACAAAACTTTCTGAACAAAAAGCCGAGTAATGAGCTCCACAGCCCACCAAAATAAATTCCTTATTCACGCGAACATTTCACATGTTTCACCACAAGAAAATGCGAAAACGAGGCTATTTCTTGGAAACAGGATGCAACGATTTGTTCAAGATTGGCTGGAGATTTATTGTGGCTAAAGTGCAAGGGAGTCTGATGGAGTGACTGAATTATTAGATCTATTTCAGATTACTTCATATTTTTATGCATGTATACATTGCCAAAATATTAATTGCTGTTTAATTTTACGCAAAACTATCACAGATAGAAACTCTTATCGAAACTAGACTATTACGAGGGTCAGGTTGAAAGTCTTTAGATATTCCTAATCTATACGAGTTTAAAGAAGTTTGAGCACGCAGCTAGTTTGTATAAAGTTGTAAGTGCTTACATGGAAAGGCAGCGTTTGAACCGTTCAGTAGTTGCCTTGCCACGGTCTCGAATGCATCTAAGTGTTGGCCGAATTTTAACGTGAGAATGGAACCGGGTAGTCGCGATTTTCGAGCCATGATTTTGTATGACTATAAAAAGGGATTAAAACAAGCGGAATGCCACGAAAGTTAAGTGAGTTGAATTAGGGACTCTGCCTCTTCTAGGGCTACAGTTTTTAATTGGTTTGCTGAGTTTAAAGTGGCCGGGTTTCACTTGATGATGAACCTCGCACAGGTCGACCGCCCACTGCTGTCACTCCGGAAACTGTAGAAGCTGTGCAAAATATGATAAAAAAAGATCGCCATATAACCAACACCGAGATTGAGGCTTCTCTGGGAATTGGATCGGCAACGGTCCGAACAATCATTCATGATCACCTTCGCCTAAGGAAGCGGTGTTCCAGATGGGTACCACATTTGTTGACCAGTGAGCAAAAAGAAACAAGAATTGATTGGGCTAAGTTTATGCTTGAAAAATTTGATAATGGGCACAGTAAAAACACTTTTAATATCTTAACCGGAGACGAAACATGTTTATATCATTATGATCCCGAAACTAAACAGCAGTCATTAGTTTGGTGCTTTGAAAGTGAGCAGCCTTCAACGAAAATTTGTCGTTTCAAGACTGTTGGAAAGAAAATGGTCGCATCTTTTTTTTCTCAAAATTGGATACATCACAACGGTAGCCTTAGAAAATCAAATGATATTCACTTTTGCATGGTATATAACTAAATGTGTTCCTGTAGTCTTCCAAGAACTATGCAAGAGCCGTCCAAATACTGGTCTGCGTGCTATTCAATTGCACCATGACAACGCACCCGCCCACAGCGCCGCTAGAACACTCGATTTTTTTGCTGAACAGAGTGTCAAACTGTTGCCACACCCACCTTATTCTCCGGACCTAGCTTCGTGCGACTTCTTTTTATTCCCTAAGATCAAAGGAAGAGTTACAAGGTCGCCATTTTTCCACCGATGAAGAGGCATTCGCTGCAACATAAAGCTTACATATTTTTGAAAAATAATTGCGTTATCAATATGCTAGGCCTGCAAATGATATAAAACTATGAAATTTGGAAAGTCATGATAAGCAGTTTTCTAATGAAGAGTTTCCATCTGAATGGACGAAACTCGCATATCTATATGTACAGATATGGATTATAATCTTGGCTGCAGCTCCCCTGAGAGGGGGGGGGGGGGTAGAGTGGGAATTTACTGCGGGCCCAGGTTTTAGAATCATCGGGAAAGCTCTCACACTGTCATCTTTCATTTCTTTCTTTAGTTTTTTTGAGCTTTTCCCTTTTTGCTCTTCCGGTCGTCAGTAGAGTCCGGATTCCCCCGAGGCCCCGATTTTTTATGACGGGCATGTTACACTTAGTATCAGCCGTCAGCTTGTGATGAAAATGATGCCGCTGATGGCGCAATAATAAGTGTGTATGATGAACAAGGGATGACTCTGTAAACCAGTTCACCCTAGTTGATATATGTCTTCATAGCGAGGAATTGCCGCTGTCGCCAATCTGTTGTAAGACTTTAACGAGCTGCGCCACTCGTTGCGACACTTGCAGTATGTTACCTAGTTGTCTGTTATGTGCTAGTTACTTTACTATCAATTCAAATCTCCCACCGAAAACTCGGTAAATTGGTTACTGGGATTAAGCAGTAAGGAAAACGTCAAGGGACTGTCAAAATCAAGAAAAAGGGTGACCTTCAATTTGAAATATTTTGCGATTACAATACATCTTGGCATGGGAACTATAGGTGCAGTTTTCAAGCACAGTAGTAATATATCGGCATGCATTATAAAATGTGGTGTTAGTACTTACATTTTGTTAATTTGTTCAGCACAGATGCTCTCTAGATACATGTAAGCATTGCTACGCGTATCTCTCCAGAATATGTGTCGTCTGATTTCCCCATATTACGGAAAATTGCCACGTCTATTCTGTTGACCAACCTTGCGAGGATGATTTACGATTTTCCAGGCTTTGCTACAATTCCTCACTACGATGCATGAATTTCCAGGAACATGAAGAAAACACGTGCAACATATTTTGCGAATGCCAGTACAATGAACGAATATAAGCGTCATCTGATGGCTACATAGATCGCATAGAAAAAAACTGACAACCTTGTAATTCATCATCAGCCTATTATGATCAATTATAAAAATTATCCAATATGTTGAATAAAATATTGATTCACGCTTTGCCTTCATCTGCAACCCTAATCAAAGTGATATGAAAACTTTGAATAAGACTTTGGCTGTCAATTAATAAAGGCTGCAAAGCCACGAAAAGCACAACAATATATTATACTCCAATAGAAGCTGCCCAGGCAGCCGATATGTTAATAAAAATTTACCCGGTCAGTGGAAGCGAGCTTTCGGTTCTTGCATTGAATTTTCAAATTATTAGTTTATAGTTAAGAATTTTCAAGAAAGTACCGACAAAGTCAATTAAATGCACTTTGTGGAATACCTATAAACTGACCTCAGCGACTGAAATCCAAACGAATGATTACGATCCTTTTTCGCTGGTGCACTTGACGTAAAAGCCTTTGTTATTCTCCACCAGAATGTGCTAGTTATGATGTCTGATCTCAATGCAATTAATAATAGATCTGAAGAATGGTAAAGTGATTTAACACACTCGCTTTCTGTTTACACAAGGCATTCTGAAGCCGGTACATAAAAACATATGGTCGGAACATCACATTTCTTGTCGGTTAAGTTCGTCGCGGCACTCAAAGGGACTGTTAAGCACCCTTTTTGGGTGGTAGACATCCACATGACTGTCATCCGTGAAGTACTGAATGACAGCAACAAGTGGGTATTGATATACGCGTTTTATGTATATACCTTGACAGGATATAATTAGAAACATATGTCTCTTTATTAAACCGTTTTCTGTGTGTTTTTTTAAATAGAGGAGATATTAAATATATTAGTCCAGTAGGTGCAGGCTTCCAGATGCAAATTATTTTGAGGGAAGTGACATCACGCTGTGAGAATATTTCGGAGGTAACCTGAAGAAGTTACATAGTGTTGATGAGCTTTTTTGTTCTGTCGTTATGTTCTGGGTGTAGAACTTGTGTAGATAACATCTATGATGGAATAAATCCTAGACAGAAAAATCTGTCAAGTTGATTGACTCAGTACTTTCCACGCAGCAATGAATTTCATGAAGCCTTCTTGTAGATCCTTCAAATAAAAGGTGTCGACTTTTCTAACATTTATTGCTAGTCTGTTCTCGAGAGGAATGCACTTTTATGAATATTTGGGATCAATGATGCCTCGTATATTGGTCAGCCCTTGAAATATTCATCATGGCTGTGGTGTTACGTATACCAAAAGGTAGATTTCAATCATTGATGCATACTTGGATTAAATTTGGTATGGAATAATTCCAACCGGCAATTGAGCAAGGCCGCGATAAATATAACATAATTGAGATTCATGATAAACACTTGACTTGGTGAACTGATTTTTTTGCTGATTATGCCGCTAATACACCGATTTCTAAAAAGAAAGCATAGAACGTGTTATTTGTCCACTTTATGTCTGATACCAAATTTCATCAGTACAGCAGTACGTGCGAAAGAAATGCCACGGAGAGGCAAACCGGCAGAAATTAATGAGATTTGATGTTATGTATACCCTATTAAATGCCAGAAAAATGTCTTACAATGAATTTTGGAAAATTTCGCGTAAAAATTTGAAAAATTATCCGAGACATTCAAGTTAAATGACGTAAGAGCGTTAAATTATGGGTAATGATTCATTTGAATCCATTCTGGTAGAAGTAGCATTAACCTACTAGAATTATTGAGTAAATAAAATAGATTGCTTGACATGATGTAGATTTAAATCTATCATGTAGATTGTAGACGCTCTTACTTGGTGAAACTCTCCCATCATGTAGATAAAAAGTTGTGTAATTAACACACAGTTTCACAAATAAAACGTTTTCTTTCACTGAAAAAGAGAGTTTTATTTGTGAAACTGTGTGTTAATTATACAACTTTTTATCTACATTTAAATCTATGTTTGCATGCTGCGATTCGTGTAAAGAGGGTATTAAGCATGAAGAATTTGATGTACAGCTAGATAGATATATGTATTGTTCAACCTCTAGACAGGCAGCAACTTCTCGCCCCTACGACGACGCTCATGTAAGTTATAATACCAAAGGTACATAAATACTCCGTGTTACTGCTTTAAGTTTTAAGCAATAGTAATAATCCTACGACTGCAAAATTAGGAACCGGTTATGCGAGGTAGTAAATTAGCGATATTTTCGCTTCAGGGTGAAATCTAACCTTAGAGCTCTCTGGACCAATGGCGTCACGACAATTAAAATTTTAACGTCTCATTAGTACAAGAAGTGAATTAATATACGTACGGGCATTTTAAACGTAAACATGTGTTTCACTTGGCGGTATTCCAATTATGTAGAAGTTCATTTTTTTGTTTAGTTTTTACAGACTAATATGCGACTGTTATATACGTGAAAGCAGGTTCACACAAAGCACTGCGGAATCTGCTGATTTATTGTGCATTTTTAAGTCTGAAGACGAATTCTTCGTTAATTCCAGTTTAAAATATTGGATCTAATAACTGTTGAGTGAGGATATTCGCTTTTATTTAATCTACCTATAGATGGATAAACAACTTTTCAATTCTTTATTTGCTACATAAAGATGTAATTCAGTTTACGGATTTTTTTTTATTTTTGAAAAGTTCTGTTCTTCCAGCCTTATGAATGTCATGTGTTTGTTATACGTAGATACAGTATCCAGGTATTATCAATAATTTAGTTTCCGAAAATTTCATTATCGAAAGGAAATATAGAGCTTTGAACTCTTTCCCAGTTTTAAATTTTATGAATACTACAAATAGCGGAAGAAAAATGCAAAAACACAAAAAATAGATTTTCCGAAAATTTTATTTTAGTACGAAATATATAGATTTGACCTCTCTTTTTCAGTTTAAAATTTTAAGAATCTTAGAAAGAGCGAATGCAACATGTTAAAACGCTGAAATTGTTACTACTTTACAATTTACAAACAAATCTATAATACTTCTGTTGTCCCAATGAATGAAAATGAAAATTCTAAACGGCATGATACAAAGCACACCCAAGCACGAACTTAAAAAAATTACAGACGCCAAACAGAAATGCACACGTTATACGTTACAAACACGGATCGATCGAAATCAGCTGGGCAACCCGACTGGCAAGCCAGAAAGTTTTTGACTCAACGCTCATGCTATAACGCCGCATGCCTCTTTCTTAAAGGAAGCTACAGGCAATTTGTATATAGATATTACATAGATAAATATATATAGGGCTTCCGATAATTTTGTAAATGGTTCATTATTCAATAAAATATCATATATAGATATCGAATAAAGAATAAATCATGTATGCAAGTAATAGTATGGACTGTGTGAATCATATGGAGCAGTGACCTATACTCTGACACTGAACTGGTTGAATTGTATCTATCTATAAATGTTGTGTTGTTGTTTTAATAGATTTTCCGCTAGATGCTAGATGGTAGGAAATCTGGTCTCCTCAAAATTCAATATAAATATTGGGTTGGGGAAAAAATAATTTCGGTTTTTTAGAATAGATGGCGTTAAAGTTGTATATCTATAGTAATGATTATTCAATGAAGCCAGACTATAGCATGTCTAGAAGTTTAAAGTCTATACAATATTCTAAAGTACATAGTAGCATCATTCGTTTACTGATTCAAAAATTATTGCGCTTTGACAATGGAGATTCCAGAAGGCCACTTTCGTCACATTTTGCTCGATTTCGTTCCGGAAACTTCGATTTTAAGGATGAACTTTGCCCTGGTCACCCAACCGTTCAAAAAGTCGATGAAATTCTTGAAAAAAAACCGAGATAGACCGACATGCTTCATCTCGCGACATTGCTATGGAACTAAACATCGACCATAAAACAGTTTTAAACCATTTAAATAGGACTGGATACAAAAAGAAGCTCGATACCTGGGTTCCACACGAATTAACGTCAAAAAATTTAATGGACCGAGTTTCCATTTGTGAAACCCTGCTGAAACGAAACGAAATCGAGCCATTTTTGAAACAAATGATTACGGGCGATGAAAAATGGATCACGTACGACAATAATGTGCGAAAGAGATCGTGGTTGAAGCCCAAAGAAGCTTCACAAATAGTTGCGAAGCCTGTATTGACGCGAAGGAAGGTGTTGCTGAGTGATTGGTGGGATTGGAAGGGTATTGTTTATCATGAGCTGCTCGAACCTGGACAAACCATTAATTCGACTGTCTACTGTCAACAACTAATGAGATTGCGGCAGGCGATTGAAAAAAAACGGCCAAAATTAATCAATAGGAAAGGCGTTGTCTTCGATCACGGCAACGCTAGACCGCACATATCTTTAGTGACTCGTCAAAAATTGAGAGAGTTTGGCTGGGAAGTTTTGATGCATCCACCGTATAGCCCGGACCTTGCCCCGTCGGACTTTCATTTGTTCCGGTCTCTGCAAAATTCTCTTAATGGTGTAAATCTGGATTCAAAAGAAGCTTGTGAAAATCACTTGGTTAAGTGTTTTCGCCCAGAAACCTCAGAAGTTCTACAGTGACAGAATTATTAGTGTTCAGAATTTATATTAAAAAATTTACCTTGAAAAATGTGGAAAAATCCGTGACAAAACGTAATTCGTTTGTATAATCGTCCTGCTTGTCTTCATATATAGCCATAACTGAAGCATTACAAATGGCTATCAGACTGAACACATGTTATACCATTCCGTGGCAAAAAGACATTTCGCCTTGGTCGTTTCGCATTAGTCTCTTTAAGGTCAGTAACTGACAAGTTCAGATGGTAGTTAAGCGCGTCTATTAAATGACGCACGAGTTAATATCCGTTTCTATTAATTAATCTACAATAGTGTCTTAGAACGAAAGTACTGTACATTTAGATGCGGTTTTAACCAAAGACATGAGAAATAATATGTCTTTAGATTTAACTCAGAGTGGATCTTCCTAGATTCTAGTGTAAATATCTTATACTGTATTCAACTTTGTGTAATATGTAAATATCTGTAAAACTTACTTTGATTCGAAGGAATGTATTCATTTCTGTCCATCTGATGTTATTCCTGATTCTGTCCATCCTTGACCAACCACAGTTTCTCTTGAGAGTATCCATCTTTGTTGCAATCAATTTCTTTTTGTAAATATTTGATACGGACCAAACTTTTGAGCCATATAAACTTTTCGTTTCTCTTGTTATGTTTTTGTCCCACAACAGAGAGTTTAAAGTAGTGTAACAGTTCGTGTCTTATTCATCCGGTCTCTTATTTTGTCCTTGCGAATCATGGGGTGGGTAGAGCTCCTTAGACCTAGAGAAGGCAATCTACTTAAGAGAAGGGTGCTCCAAGATTAACTTCTGGCCCGCCAGGTTGGGGGTTAGGCTATTAGGACATCAATCTACTCCTTAAAAAATTATTCAATAATCTGATTTTTTCAATGTTATTTCCAGATCATCATCTATGAAGGAGAAGCTACCGAGACGTAGACGTCTACAAAGACAACCACATCACATCCAGCGAGATGGGTACATCCATGATGAGGTCTGAAGATATAATTACCAAATTGCCGTGTGACACAGAAAGCGATGCAATGCTGGAGAGTGACTATTTTTTATCAAACTATGGTACGAAATTGATACACTCTAATTGTTTCATTCTGAAATATTATTTAAATCCTCATCCAAACCCTTCAAAATGTTTTCATTTGACTAATAAATCAGCAAGTACTCAAAAGAAATGAAAAATGGTATGTAAGAACATTAACAGAATTAGAATAGTACTGAAAGCTCGAAGTAGTTTGGTCATTTATATCACTACTATAGATGCAATGAATGGCTGACCTAGGCAAGTCAGCGGCTGAAGGCAGTTGCCTATAAACCTTGAATGACCTTTAATAACCAATATGGCCCTTGAATTGCTACCAGCGGAAGCTACCAGCCACCAATGCAGCAGTGTTGAATATTTATTTGACTTACTCGAGAAGCATTCATGGTCTGAAGTTATGCAGCCCATCTCGAAGGCCCTGGAGCTTCTAATTTTGAGACAAGAGATAGTTGCCCTCTCCGATCGTTTGCCTTTCCGGCCCACCCGCCTTTTTTTCCTTCCTGTCTTTAACAGCTCTTCCTGGCTTTGCCATGCAGCTCCGCTAGCAAGAAACCCTTACCACCGATCGCCAGAGTTAGTAAAGAGATTCAACAGGGTACTGCCAGTGAACACCGGAGGTCCCCTTTGTTATCAGAGTAGATTGTGGTCTCTAACCTACTCCTTTAGTCCCTCCATGGAATCTATAGTAGGGGCTGAAGTGTGGTCCTCTCATGAGGGTGATTGGTGTTGAGGGGAAGGGCGTGGTTGGGGAGGGTAGCACATTGCTTTTGCTTCAGTGTGTCCTGTTTGTCCCCCTGTGGTATGCAGCGGGGCCTTTGTCCAGGCGTCACCTAGCATTAACTACAATCCCCGAGATTATACACCGGCCGATGGAACAACCATTCAAGCTGGCTATGCTGCACTGGTTCCTGTAGTAACCGGCGGCTCGTGAGTGTCAACCCAGGCTTCTTTCTCTGCTACCACTACAGGGCGATCCCATCTCGGACAGTCGCAACTCGCGAAGTCGAAGAATAATTTTTTTTATCGTGCGTGGTTCAACTTTCCCATGTGGTGCCCGTATACTGCGTTATATCCAGCTATATCGTCGTATGCTTCTTGCGGGCAGATATCTTCGAAGATAGCTAGCGTAACCACCCCCGCCATTGGTGTCACTAAGTTTTTCACAAATTGTCACTCACGTTGACTGAGATCTGCTATGAATCTACTAAAATCGTGTACATTATGTGGTTATATTTTTTATACTTTGTATACTTTTCACAGGGTCCCAGAATTCATTATGCGTGACCACAAAATTCGCAGATGTGAGTGTAGAAAGACTAGATGGATCTCTGGGAATAACTTTACGTGGCGGTTTGGTTCCAGAGAGTCCCCATTTGAGCAGGCCTCTGATAATCACTCAAATCAGAACGAATGGATCAGCTTACAGGTACTTTATTGATGAGGTTTTATTTGAAAGTCAATATACTTGACATTAATCTTATACAAAAGGAAATGAGTGTTTGTAACGTCTTATTAATCTACTGGTCTGTTTGTCTGGCAAGTCAAAAAATTATACTGGCGACTGAGAGAAAAGGAGGCGCTTAGATTGCGGGAATAGCTTTAGTAACTTTGATATTCTAAAAAATCAGGTTTTATTGAAGGGTAAATCAAGATGATGCAATTCCACAATATAAGTTTATTCACCATCTAGTCTCCGCTTCTGTGAATGCTTGGGCATAAAAAAACTTACCGTGGGAATCGAGGGATGCTTAATACTCAATTCATCTTCCAGCAAGAAAATGTGATCCGTCATAAAAATTATGTGATTCACCAGATGCTAAACAACTCACGATACTTGTCTCAGTTAAATAAACAACTGGATTTTGAATTTTGTGTAATGTTTTCTCAACGACGCCAGCCTGCCCCTGACTAAAAAAATCAATATTTTAAGGATTATTGCAGAAGAATTACGCGTCAAAGTCTTACCAGCCTAAGCCTATCCATTTTATTGGGTAAATTTGGATTTATTTGTATCGATCTGTAAATCCAATCTTTCAATTCTGAAAATTGTTTTGATGAATTTGTGTATTATTATTGGTAGAACTGGACGCATCCGTGTAGGTGACCGCTTGCTCAAAGTGGATCATCATTCACTCATCAATAAAACACTGTTGGAAGCCCAACAGATCCTGAGGGATTGCACCAAGGATGGTGCCAGGGGAACTAACGTTCTAACCATCGAGTATGATGTGAGTGTCATGGAGTCTGTGAAGTTTGCTAATGGGCCGCTGTTATTAGAGATTGAAAGGCAAGGGGAAGAGGAGTTTGGAGTTGCGGTAGGGAGTTGCTGCGAAACCGATCCTGAAAATGAACTGTACAGTAAGTAATCTGGTTTATTCATCAAATTTCGGATATAAATTATAGTTATGATTAAAGAGCATAATATCACGTTGGCTTAGTAAAGTATGTTCAATGTTTTTTTGAATCTGAATGTCCATTTTTACATGCATGACTGTAAAATTTATCATGAATGAATTGAATCATGAAAATAATAATTGTAAATAAAAATTATAAATGGTCTGAAAATTTAGCACTTAATTGAAGCTCGCACAGGTCAAATACATTGTTTTTATTCTCCACTTCCAGATAGCACATATCTTTCTTATTCAGAAATCATTATATTTATTACACAACATGAAATGCTGACACAAAATGAGTGTATGAATTTCGAAGAATATAAGGATACTACAGAAAGTGCACATTTCATGTCAAAAATGTGCAACAAAATGCATCTACCTACAATATGTAAAAGATGAAGATTTTCCATATAAGGAAAATTTCGATGACGCCACGTCTCACATGATGATGATACAATAGGTATCTCAAAAATACATAATGAAAATTATGTGTGTATGTATACGAGCATTTTCTGTTGTTTGCTGAAAAAATTATAGAATACAATGTGAAGAATACATGAGTAAACATTCAGGGAGGTGCATTTGATGAGTGCTAATCTGAACTAGGGCGGATTAGTGCTCCTATATCTTTAGTGATGAGTTGAGTGAGATGTTATGAATGGAATTTGAACTTATAACTTCATAACAAAACAAACATCCATGCTAAAATCATGCGTTGATGGCTTGTACTTTCTAGAAGATTTTGGTTGAACTTATGCCGGAAGTATGTAAATGCCATAAACATGCAGATTTCTAAAGTACTCAATTGAGTGGTTTTGGGTCTGCTGGATGGATGCTGTTCTACCATTAAATGGATCAGTATATCCATATACTATAGTTTAGTTGTGATTGGTATAGTACATCTAAATAAGATACAAGATTCATCAGTTGACCAGCTTTTTTGCAGCAGGTTACTACATCGAATCTATCACACCTGCGAGTACTGCAGACCGTTGTGGTGCCTTATCTGCAGGTGACAGGATGTTAGCTGTAGACGAAGTTCCTTTAAGAAGTTGGCGCGGCTCACCAACTGATGTGCAGAGGTTGTTGCGTACAGCCACCAGACTGCAGGTCATACCTGCACATGCTGTGACGAGAAGGGCTATGGGTGCAATTGCAGATTCCGCTGGTAGAGGTAATTTGAGCTGCTCCTTTCTTCCATCAATAAATACTACTTTAGAACTGCTGAATAAATCCGAATCATTATTTCAACTGAACCTACTCAGTATATGTATTTATGTATGCATCCGTTTGAACAGAGATTTGACCAATAGGTATATCTTGCGTTGTCCAGAAGCTGAATAGCTTTTATATAGTGTTAATGAGAAAGTCATTCTTAGAAGTCAAGTATACCGGTTAGTGAAGTTTTGTGGTCGGCATGTTCCATGATGCCTGTATTACGAATTTTTGTGATTCATATTTGTTGGCCTATATGGGTTTAAAGTAGGAGATGCTTCTTTATTTCCTAAATCGGTCGCAGAAAAATGTAGCAGTAATGAAACCTCAATTGAACTTTCAGAAGCTCGAAGATGTGTCAACTGAAAACTTCAAAAGTTTAATAGCCACATAATTGATTACAAATAATTTTATGCTGCAGATAGTTTCATTGCCCGACAGAAGGTATAAACTATAGCAATGGGAGTTTCGGTATATTACATACAAATGTTCCATATTAAAGTAGTTGTTGCAAGATTTTGAAAGTGAAAATCGACTTCACAAAAAGATTATCGTCTGCGAAAAGCAAGGTATTTTATACCAATGCAGGATTTAATTTTTTGCGTGGGAACCTCTGCACTTGAAGGTCTCCATGCACCAGCTACTTTACGACACGACCCCCTTGCATGACATGGGCTTGACTGATATATTTTTAAAAGTTTATGTAAGCATTATGTAATACATAAGCTCTAACACAGTATGGGAAATAGATTAATTTTTTCTGAAGATAGTGAAAAAGTCGAATGTTTTTCATTCCATACTTCGGTTATTTTGTTCGAGGTATCCATGTTTTTTAAAATTAATTTGCCTACCTGCCTTAATTTTTTATATATTTGAATTTTACATACAAGTGTGGCCGATAGAAAAATAGTATTGATTTCTAAAGTATATATCATCAGTGCTATGCAAACCGAATAGGTAGGGAATGGACTTTTTACTCCTAATGTTAATTTTTTAGGGCAATATGCAACTTGCCAGAGTCCATCCAGCTTCAGTACGTGGAGTTCCAGACGTTCTAGACTTAATAAAAACAATCGCCTCAACAGACAGAGTACAATGATTACCCAGAAAACCTTTGATTCGGACTGCAGTAAGTATCTCAACTTATTCTTTGAATCAGTAACATTAGTATGTAGATATCATATACAAGTCAAAATTCTTTACGTCAATTGAACTATTAGAGATGGTATTTTTTTCTTACACTATTAGCGATCGATAGGATTTGTATTATAATCATGTGGTATGTCTACTTTTAATATTTATCTTTAATCTCATGACACTGTAAGCAGTATATTATAATCAAAATTTTGAGTCTGGAACTAAAGAATATATAAATTATGAGATCAAGGCGGAAAGATAAAATGAGAATTCAGTAAAAATATATGGCGAACAATTTTTTTAGGAGCTGAAACTTCACGAGGAATTTTTGTTACAATATGTATAATTACAAAACACAGAATACAAAAAAGTAAATAGTACCTTTCCATTGAATTAAATTTTCAATCTATCGTTGACAATCATGGTTACCCCGCTAGTTTGGAAGCATTTTCAAAAAAGGTTTCTTGAACTTTATCGTAATAGGTGCCAGTTACCGTGAGTCCATTATATACATATGAGCTTACAACTCAAGATAACATTATTATTCAATTACATATGGCAATACCTGTTTTTATTATGCTCGAGGCTCATAAAAAGTTAATTTTTATGATGCGTAAACGCCATGTTTGAGTTTAGAAGCTGAAGTTGATAATATTACACAACGTACACCTTCGTAATGTGTCTAGAATATAACAAACAAAAAAAGAATAATGCAGATGATAAAACTATTCAACGGGAATTTATAACTTCCCGTGTGTTATTTCTGGCAGCTTTCGAGACATCGAGCATTAAGGCCGATAAACACATCCAAATGGATTTGGCAGAAAAATGGGAAATGGCGCTCCTCCTATGAACACCTCACTTCAGTAGCGTATCTTTTGAAATGGTTTTACCTTTTTTAGCATCATGCATTTCACCTATCTGTTTGTCGGTCGGCTGGTTTGTCCAGTAATGCTCCTATAACTCGAAAATTATCTAGAAACTTGAATGAAATTTGACACTAAATCACTACTGTGGCAAGTATGATTATGTTGTTTCCTAACAGTAGCGTTGTGTTTCTGGTGTCACTTGTATTGAATTTGAAAAGCTTTTTATTTTATATATTTTTGTTGCGTACGCCCGATGGATTGGATTGGAATTCCATTTGTTTTGCTTATCTGACTATCACCAATACACTGCCTCCAAAAAAAGTAGTATTATCAACTATGTACCCATATCATACGCCTCCTCAAATTTAATTAAAATCGGTTAGTTACCGACGTTACGCTCTGACAAAGAGGGTGAAAAAAATGGTGGTACACAGACCAACTTGACGAACAGACCGAGAAGAATTGGTGACATGGATTTTCGAGGCGTCATACTATAAATCGTCAAACAAATCAGCTTGGATTAGAAAATGACTTGCTCATGCTTCTGAATTAAAAGCGTCATGTTCCATTAATCGATTGGTCCTCTATGCTGTAGCTATTTTTCTGGAAAAGTCAGCGCAAAAGAAAAAAATATCCTGTATACCACTAACCTAACCAATCAATGGCATTGTGTCATTCTTTGTCAGTCAATTTAATGTAGGTTTAAAAATGAGGTGAACAAGTAACATGAAAATTCGAAGTGAAACATTCAGAAATGCTAGAAGAAATAGCATTAAAAAATGACCATGTCAATTATGAATCATTATTCGCTGTTGCAGTTAGTGCAGTGTTTTGGAGATCAAGCTACCTTCTAACGAAATACCTCCTTCCGTCGAAGAGCGAAGAATACTGCTGCAGAATTATAAGTCTTCTCCATGGTTTTGTTGTAGCATTTATTGGAATCAACCAGTGTTTTATGATAGACTCTCCATTTGATCATCCAGAATGGCGCACTAGCTATATGCAATCCTTTCTAATGGTAGCCAGCTTGGGATATTTTATGCATGACTTGGTTTGGTGCTTCGAATACCAGGCTACAGATAAATTGATGATAGCACATCATACATACAGTATCATTGCCCTTTTCAGAATGTTGTTCAAAGGATATTCCGGAGCTCAAGCAAGTTGTGCCTTAGGTAGCATGGAGGTCACTAATCCTCTACTTCAAGCAAGGTGGTTCATAAGAAGTGAAGGAATGTATCCTTCTATATTATTCACCTCAGTAGAAACCACTTTTATAATAACCTTCGTGCTAGTGAGGATCGTATTGGGGACGTACTACATTGTGAAGATCGTCAAACAACCAAAAAACGATTGGGATTTCATACTTATGTCCTTTGCTATATACATAATGTCCTGGATGTTCTTGTTCAATATTGTGAAGTATGTTTTGATCAAATATGGAGGATTGCAGAGAAAGCTTAATGATTTACACAATAAAGGTTCTTGAAGATATTGCCTTACTGTGGTCACGACTTGTTTATTTTGACAAGTTTACCTCAATTACCATGAGGAACAGTTTCTACTACCAAAGGATATTTCTGAATGTATGAATGTTAGTATTACTAATGAGTTAAATTAACAATGTCTTCAGATTTGTGGTAATACTTTCCCGAGTTCCTCAAACTCTACAGTAGTTTTTCATTTTCAGTAAGTAATGTAATCAGAGAGTGGTTCTGTAGTTATTATGTGGAGAGGAGAGGGTATCTGCAGAGTACGCTTTGAAACGGTGATTCATTACAACTGTAAATTTTAGGTAGGCGACAGCTTGTCTGGCCTACCCACGTAGAACCGCCACTGAAACAGTAACAAAGAAAATTGTTCATAAGAAGAAAGAAATGCGTGTATATTATAACTATCTGGAACTTGTAGAGATTTGTGAAAGCCTTATTATATAGATGGGTTATCGAAACCCATGCGTTTCTCTATGCAAATTATATGTTACAACTAATTTAATATCCTAAAGTGACTCAGTAAGGTGTTTAATACCTGAGCAGTTCTGAAGCAACAGCTTTATAAATTTACCTTATATTTTTTATTGGTGGCTAATTGAAACCACACGCAATTGAGTAAATCACTTTTCTAATGTTTCTGATCTCTCGGGAGCCTCTGTCAAAGTACATTTTGAAATTATAACGACATTGATATTAAGTTAGAGTACAGATGGAGAATTACCATTGTTGTTAAATTCAATACAAGGGACATAATGAACTGCCACATCAGAAACACAACGCTACTATTAGGCAACAACAAAATTATAAGGTAACAGAAGAAAGTTGTATGGTACATTGATAGAATCCTTCCTTGAAGCATATTCGTCCAAACTGGATCATACTCTAATGAGGATTTAAAATATGTACCATCCTAATTGGATCTTATAAAGGCAGGTACTTCAAAATCATTCCAATTTTTTATAAAGGATCCCTTTATTGCGCTTAAAATAAAAGTTTGGTGATGTCCTTTGGAATTAGGCAATAATTGAACAAATATAGAAAATAAACAGCAACTAAACTCATGATGACATTGATCAAGATACCACAAAAAGAGCAGTTGATGTCTTAGACAGTAAACCATGATGACTATCGACTATTCGACGTTGCGCGGAGTGGACAAGTTTTCCACTGTTCTATTTATCCACTATGTTATGTGAGCTTGTGAGAAGTTACAGGTTTTTAGGTAAGAATATGTATATTATTAGGAAATCCTGTTGTTTTTGTTCAAGGTAGCACCTATTCTAGTTATCCCACGTCCTTTGGAGGAGTATCTCATTCAGAGACACTTTCCATTACCCTAACGTCAGAGAGAGGTGCGGGCTATGGATTGGAGGTTGCAATTGGAGATCACGGAGAAACTAGATCTGCGGATATATTGATTTCTTGGATCGTACCGGACTCTCCAGCATATAGGTAAGGTACTTTCGATGTTTATAACATCGTGGATGTTTGAAGCATCAGTTTTATATTCATTGAGTTAAAAGATTAAGTGTTTTACTATTTAAAAAACTTTGTATTTGGTCACTTCAAATTTAACAGGGTTCTCTTTTTCAAGATGTGGATGTTTGCAAGTAGGTGATAGAATAATTGCAGTAAACCACCAACCAAACTTAACCTTACAAGAAATAGATTCCATATTAAAGCTGGGTGACGACCCCACCATGGTTTCTAAGGTAACGTTGGAAGTTGAATTTGATGTTGCTGATGCTGTGGTGCCGTCTAGTGGGATTTTCACTGTCAAAGTAGCAAGGCGAGGACCTGGACTGGGAATCACTGTCACTGGTAAGATATGATTCTAACAAAATCAAACATTGATTAATGGCGATTCCAGTTGCGATTTTCCGCCAAAAGAAGACGGTCTGGCTAAAACATTTTGAAATTTCTAAGTAAAATAATCAACAAGTAGCTAGTTACATGCTCATTAATATGTCTTCTAGATGCAATATTTTTTTGTTCGTACTTTCCGCCGGGGTGAAATGTTTCAACAAAAAAAGTCTGGAAAAATAATTCTTATTTCCTTATGTTTTCTCTCGTGTGATGAGGAATAATCGAGTTAAAATAGCTTGCATTCCTCAGTCTTTTCTTTTATAATTCCAGCTTCAAAAACTCGTCCAGATGATCCATTCACCATAACTGAAGTTCTGCGTGGTTCACCCGCTCATCGAACAGGCACTTTGCGAGCAGGAGATAGACTGCTGGCCATTGATGGTAGGCCACTGAACGAAGTTTCTGGAGCAGGAGGACCAGAAGCATCGCCTAGGCTCACCAGAGATGGTGAAGTGGTGGCGCTGAGAGTGGAGAAACCTTCTGCTTCAACACAAACGGCTGTAGTGCAGGTAGCTTTACCTTTACTTAACTTTACTCTAGTCTGCCTATCAAACAGAAAAGTATAGTGGGCAAACATAATTAAAGAAATACCTTGCACCTGAAGACGATTGAGGATACCACATCAATCGAAACGTTGTGAAACGTATAGATCTTAAGAAAATGGAAGTCCGAATCAGTATTACTGAATTATCGACATTGTCTACAAACAGTAAAAAAATAAGTACGTTATACGATAAAAACAAACTTGACAGTGAAAACTCGGTCAGGCCTGAGTTTGGTGCAATTAATAATCATGCTTAGTCAGGATAATCCAAGCTATACTTCAACATATTACAATTCACTCTGTTGTCAGTGCGCCGTGATAAATTTCGTGAATTCAGGGTTACTCCTCCTTCTGACAGGATATTATCAACTTTATCTTTATGGTATATATAAAACGTTTTCAATCTGGATAGGAATTGGTACATTGAATAAACATTTTCTGAGAAAACGTCATTATTTAGGCTTTTCTGTAAGTTAAATCAATTCAATCCAATTTCCATGTGTTTGTCGCGTTACATTTTTGTGAAATGTGGTATCAATTCGTATTTTATTTCTTTTTACATGTGATTAAATTTCTCATCTTCAAGTGTCGCCCTCTATGGTGACGCCCATTGGCAACTTACGAAGTCAAAGGTCCTGTCAAAAGTTTGATTTCGAACTTCTATTGTCTATAAAATTTTTAGTATCACGACGTTTCGATTGATATGCTATCTTCAATCCTCTTCAGGTGAACTGGCAAACACGTTCCTTTCACGCCTATTTATACCCCGTCCGGTGACGTGTCGTTGTGCGCGGTCTGTTCTGATTGGTTCCTGACGCGCGGTATTCCGGTCTGCTGACGTGGCTGTTTGTCGGTCATTGTTTGTTGTCTGGTCCAGTCGTAGTCTATTGATCTTCTTTATGAGTGGCTGCCAGATTGGTTTAATGTCTACGCTGGGTTTGCTGTACACTTTGCTGTTGTTGGTGATGAATGCCGCCTCCTTGAATTTCCTTCGATACCAATGCTGTTCCATGGCAATAACCTTAGCGTCGTCTCAAGCTATTTTATGGTGCTCCGTCCATGCGTGGTCAGCTATTCCGTCCTTTGCAGTCAAAAGGACTGCATCTACCATATACCATGTCAATGTGGTAAAATCTATGTTGGAGAAACAAAAAGGCCACTGGAAGTAAAAATCAAAGAACATCGTCTCAACACCCAGCGTGCAGAGACAGGAAAATCTAGAATAGCTGACCACGCATGGACGGAGCACCATAAAATAGCTTGGGACGACGCTAAGGTCATTGCCAAGGAACCGCATTGGTATCGGAGGAAATTCAAGGAGGCGGCATTCATCACCAACAACAGCAAAGTGTACAGCAAACCCAGCGTAGACATTAAACCAATCTGACAGCCACTCATAAAGAAGACAATAGACTACGACTGGACCAGACAACAAACAATGACCGACAAACAGCCACGTCAGCAGACCGGAATACCGCGCATCGGGAACCAATCAGAACAGATCGCGCACAACGACACGTCACCGGACGGGGTATTAATAGGCGTGAGGAACGTGTTCGCCAGTTCACCTGAAGAGGATTGAAGATAGCATATCAATCGAAACGTCGTGATACTACAAACTTTTCATAAATTCACTTTGTCTACAAGTTTCAAACAACAAAGGTCCTGGACTGCCTTGAAGCGGCAACTGATATCCCTTACGACATCTGTCAACAAGGGTTAACTGATTTACAGCGACATCCCTTGTTCTTCGTAAACACCATTTACGATCTACCATTATCTCGGCCCATTCACGTCAGAAGCTGACAACTGATCTGATGAATAGTGAAGAGCATTTATCTTTTTCAGTCGTACAATTTTCGCCTCGTATCACAAAATAATTTGGAAATATGATAAACATTTTATTCAGCATTAAATTAATCTTATATAGAATCGGCCATAACTGGCTGTATAGTACGCGGCAAAACATTTATGCAGAAATAAAAAAATATACATATATGTTAGGAGGATGGAAACGTAGATGAATCTCATGTTTTCCTACTCTGAAATTTAGCGTATGTTATTAGAAACCACCTAAACCATTGGCGGATGAGGTGATATACACGGTGGAGCTGAGACGTGGAGGAGGACCACTAGGAATCACTGTCAGTGGCAGCGAGGATTGCTTGGAACCAGTCATACTGTCCAGGCTCACAGAAGGTGAGTCACTAATTGGTGGAAGTGGGGAGGAAACAAAAATATGTTTGAAGAATATTGAATGTATTCTTTCTCAATGGTCTGTCATATTTTCAGTTCCTCAGTCAGAAAAATTAGAAAGAAAAATTTACGTCAGTGGGGATCGAACCCACAACCTCATACTTTCTAGGTAGACGCAGACGTTTTACCGTTGGGTTATGACGAACTAATCAGACAGAATGGCAAATACGCTGTGTGTATATTTCCTCATAAATCCAATGAGTACCTGATGGAAAATATGATTCTATTATGAACTTTAAGCCTATCTCAAAATCAATGACAGACCAGCAATATTATTAAAGACACTGTAAATTAGCCAGAGAGACATTTTTTATAAAAAAAATAAATGGCAAGAATTCGAATATAACGAGTTTGTATGATCTTAACTATCTTCGTGGAGGTATTGGAATTAACATTGACCTTGACTGGGATCATTTGATTCCTACAATTTGTATTGATCTTCTGCAATATGTGCGACGTCAATTTAAATATATCCATCAGAAAGCTGGTAAGTTTCTAGGAGTTTTGGTATTTGATGTTTTGCTCTGCGACCAAAAATTCTGAAGTTATTATTGTTTTTGCGTTCAAGTGAATTTATAAAGCGATCAAATTACTGACATTTTGTGCTATTAGATTTGAAAGCATCCATCACCAGACTCGATTAGTTGGATTTAAAAAATAAAATCCTTTGAAACTATTCTTTTGAAAGGAAGAATATATGCATCTCGAAGTTGGTATTGATATAGTAGATACGAATAAGACATTTTGACAGTATTTGGTACTTTCGGAAATCATAGAATCCTCCCACATTAGTAGAACTAGTTTCATAACTAACTAGCTTACTTATTCAGTATTCGCCTTAGGATTCTGTGGAATGACTGTTTTTCTTTTTTTATTTAGGTGGCTTAGCAGAAAAAACTGGTGCGTTGCATGTTGGCGATCGTATATTGGCGATCAATGGTGAAACTTTAGAGCATAAACCTTTATCTGAAGCCATACGATTGTTACAAGCCCCCACGGATCGTGTTCAGTTGAAGATAGCAAGGACAATCAAGCCACCTTCAATTATAGGTATACACATTTGATCATTATTATTTAATTGCTCAAATTCATATGATTTCTTGATAAAACTCATCAATTCTCAAATATGGCGTATGATGTAGTATACTTGGTCAGAATAATATAGCGCAGAGGCGATCCGTCTAGCCAAACAATTCCCTCATCTGAGGACTAGTTATTGAAGAATGAAAGAGTAAATAACTTTTTGCAGAGGAAAACCCTGAAGAGGCCCGTTGTAGTTACTCAAGTCCTGGTCTTCTGAGTGTTGATAGTGCTGTTGAGTCCTGGGACAGCTCACCAGATGCTGCTGCCGATATCAGCGCCGCTCCGACCGAAGTTGAAAGCATTCTCAGTGAGCCTGTGTCTGCGTATCAAGAATCACATGGCAGGAGAGACTCGCAGCTGCAATACTATTCAGACACTGATGAGATATTCTATCCGAGTCCGTTACCTTTACCAAATTTTGGGTACGTCATAATAGCAGTAACGTTGTCCTCAGAGTATCCGTAACACAGCTTAAGCAGTAATGAAAATGATATTGTACCAGTCTGTTCATAATTGCCCTAGACGTTAGCCGTATGATTTTAGGTGTGAGAACGGTTTCAATTCTGATATGGTCGGCTAGACTCGGCAATGCATGTATTCGTCTAATATCATGTTAAAAAAATCCATGTTGAACATGTTAGCTGAGCGGTACTCCACGTAAAACTTGATGAGATAACATAAATAAAATATTATAGGTATTGGAAAAACGAGATTTCTATCAAATCTTGATGATCTATTGGTCATTTTTCAGCTACAATAATACCCAATCACCTAGCTCCTTCTCCAGTAAGCCTCTACCTTGCTCATACAGCAGTGAAAGCATGTGGGATAATGAAATCTACCACGTCACTTTATACAAGGACTCAGTTTATGATGATTATGGATTCAGTGTCAGCGATGGACTTTACGAAAAAGGAGTCTACGTAAACAGAATCAGAAAAGGTGGTCCCGCTGACATCGTGGGATTACTGAAGCCATATGACAGGATCATTCAGGTACATTTTACTCATTATTTTATGTTATGCAACGATGCTCGTATATGAGCGGAAACAAAAGCAGATAAAATAACTTACTAATTTATTAAGTACATAGCCTGATATGGGATAAATTTTTTAATCGAATAGATGGACTTCTGTTTTCAAGGCATAGTTTCAGCGAATAAAATATTCGATCCAGATTTGTCATATTGTACAACAGACGATTTTCTTCAAATTGCGAAGATGTAAATAAAAGCGTAATATTTTTGATCAAAAACCTGAAGAGCAAGAAGAAAACAAGCTCCAAAGAAGGTCTGGAAAAAACTGAATCGTAACAGAATAACTACTCAACCTTATTCTGCCCATCGCCCATTTTAATATTTTTTTTCTGGGGCGCCACCAACTTTCTTGCTTGCATCTCTCGTGAATCTGAAACAGGTATTGTTACAATTATATTTAAACGGGTAATATTATTTTGTACAAGTTTCGCTATTAGCACCCCCCTTCTAGCCATAACCGGCTTCCTCCAAAACACCTGAAGGGCAAACAGAACCTCTTCACTGAAAACATTTTCCACTGGAACGGACATCCACCTTCTCATGTAATCTAGAGAGCAAAAAGACCCTCTACTAGCTTAATTTGTCTTTTTTTATTATGTCCCCCACGTTCTATCTTCAGAATGTTGCGTACCCTGAAAGTGTACGCCCCATGCTTAGGTTTCTTAGGCTTCTCTGCCCCATAATAGGATATTGACGCCCCCTGCCTTTCTCGGAGTCCCCTACCGCCCCCATGAAAGTCTTACGTTGAGTACCTATGCGTTACAATGTGAAAGGATGACGCAAGATCCGGCACCGCCTTTAAACCCCGAACCGAGGGAAACACCCTGGATGTCTCGTTTGTCGGGCCTGTATCACGCTAGATAATTATCATTGTATTTTGTTATGTAGTAATTTGTTAATGCATATCCATACAACCAGTCCGTACTCGGCTAAGACAAAACACTTGTTGCAGGTAAATGACACAAAAACGCAGGATTTCGATTGCTGCTTGACAGTTCCTCTGATTGCATCTGCAGGAGATCGGATAGAACTTGTGATAGCAAGAAACCCATACATGAATTATATCGAAAAGGTGAGACATGTTGATCAATTTTTATGATGCAATGAAGATATAATGAGATGGGATACACAATTCGAAAGTACAATTGTGAAAAAGAGATTTTGTCTACGATCAGCACCGAATCACTTATAGAACTGTCACTTGAATGCAGAGTATTAGTAATTGTTGGAAAATTGATTTTTTTGATGGAGGATGTGAGATGACATCTCAAATGCTTTTTCAAGTACATTTATTTAGTACTTCGATTGTCTATAATTCACTATTATTCGCTTCAAAAGAACGATATCCCGGTATAATGAAATTATAACTCCAAGGGGAACTTGAACTTTATGCCACTCAGGGGTCGTCAGACTTCTTTTTCATTAAGATATGTTGTTTTACGAATCAAATGTTTTTGGGTATTGAATAATTTTGGGCTTCTTGTAGGGAGAACTCTGTATGCAAAAACAAACTCAAGTTATGCACCTATGTACATTGTCACAACATTTGATTGAATCATCATCTGCCAGTACCGAAATTTAAAACACCAACTTATAAGTATTATTTCTCATATAATATCTTGAAGGGAAAACGATTCATTGCCAGATGGCGTTAAAGTTCTAGCAACTCTAAATTTTAAGCAAGAAGTCAAGGTGCTCTTAAATTCTGGTTTCATTAGATTTTACGTTTAGCACAATCTTCTTCTTAATGAAAATGTTTCACAGATTCTTATTGGTATATCCTATCTATGGCTGACTAATTATCTATCAAACTCCTTATATTTCATATTATTGTATATTTATCTTGATTAATGTGCGTCTCACACCTGTGTGGACTTTTTAATTAATCTTTTTTTTTCCGCTATGGTTATTTGGAAGAGTGCAAATTTGGCAATCATTTCCTTTTGCTCATATTCTCACATTATAATTGTTCTTCCTTATTTTACTTTTGTGAAGTAATTTTGTATTTGTGAGCAATAAAAGCAACTCATTATTATCTGTTTCATTCTCTAGGACAACCAGGATAACGTATCCAAGAAATCATTCTCGTCGTTCCAAGCACAGAACACAATAGTAAAGACATTGTAATTATAGGCAAGTGTTGACATGTAATTCCATATGATATTAAGTATGAAATATTTATTTTATAATAAAATTATATATTTATTTACCTTATTAATGGGTAATATATCACCTCTGAACACATGTATACTTGCAATAAATATACCGTAACAAAATCCTGGTGTTTCCATTCCTTTATATGAATATTCTCTGGACAATACAAATTTCCAATGAAATGATCTTACTATTTTTGCCCCAATAATAAAAAAATACGAATAAAAGTATTGATCCTTCAAAGAGCTTGCCTAATTTTCAGCGGTCCAAGGGGCTCCTATTATTATTTTGAATTTAATTTCATATTTTGGTTGATTTCAACCGTTCATTGCAATAAGGATTGCAAGAAATTTTAACATTATTTCAAAAAATAATGCAAAATCCTTTTTTCTCAGATACTTTCATTGTGTAACATATTTTTTCATAATAGCGACACCTGTTTCTGTACTGTATCATCATCGATACACTCTAGTTTCCATCTATTTGAATTCCATGTTAACTTACTCTTGAAATATCTTACGTCACAGAATGTATTTAGAAGAATGAATTAGTTTAAGGAATAAAATATTTTAAAACGTGGAGTACCTTAATAAATAAAATAGTTTATCACACGAAATATCTTAAGGACATTTTGACGGCGATTGTTAGGGTTTTATAGGGGTTTTCCTTAACATTAGTGCAAATCCATTCGCCTATAAGTATTTTTCTTAGGACAGATAAAAAAAAGAAAAAATAATTTAATAGAAAGAAAGCTTGACAGGATAAATAGTATGCAATATTTAAGAGTTCTAGTTTTGTATCCATGATAGGATTTCGTAAGCTAATTGGCATCTAATCTGGGTAGCCTTTGTTAATAGTGAAATTTGACAGTCCGACCATGATTTAAATATAAATCGAAACGCTTCACTGAAAGAAATAGATTTTTATTACAATTGTTAAGTACAAAATCTTTTTATCTGCATATATCTATTTGTCGTATTGCAGCAGCACAGCATAGAGAAACTAGGAGGAAAGAACAATTCATGAGCTTTAATTCCTTGTCTGTTTTACTGTTCTGCCAATAATCATCTCTACTTATTAATTATTATTCATAAACTAACTACTGCTAGTATACGTATTCTGATAACAGTCATGACTTTCCCTTCAAAGGCTTGCACAAAATAAATTTGAATTTAATATTTGATGTGGGTACTTAGTTATATCTCATATAAATTCAGAAATACTCCCAGTATTTCTCACTATGTAAGATAATCTCTTGAAATCATATGCAAAATGCTTTCAGTTATTTACCTATCTGCTGTGTGTTTGGTAAGTCAATTTCTTTCAATACCTTCTCGTTTGAGATATATTACACAAATAATATTTAAAGATTTAAACGTACGAAGTATTTCTGTTGCTTGACAACGTAGATATATCAAATATTGTATTTCGGAATGGGATCGTCTATATAATTTTGAGTGTCTCGACTTTTCGATTGATTTATTATGTTCTATCGTCTTCAGGTGACACAAAATTATATAGACGATGGCAGTCCGAAACACAGCATCTGAAGTATTTCTATGACAGCAAGCAATGCTTCTTGTACTATTTGTAGCAATCTCCATTATGATTCTGTATATTTTATCTTTTATAATTTTGATAGATATGTCAGGGAAATATCCAATTGCTTTCGCCATTTTTAAAATAACACATTGACATTTTTGACTGTATCCAGGGAAACAGCTTTGTTTCAAATAAGACATTAATACAAACGATTATGAAAAGCTAGAATACAGAGCATTGATCCCAAGGCAATACAAAAAATCCTCCCATTCGGAATCCAAGCACAAGTCAGGAGGAAACCTGGAGTGTTAGCCATTAGCGAAGCTATTTAGTAAAATGCATGTGGTCTTAGTTAAATTACTGCCTAGTAAGACTGTACGAGAAACGTAATAGCTAAGAAACGATCTTTGACTCACTGCTGTTTTGAAAAAGTTTTCGCACTGAAATTTCAAGACATTCCTCATTCATCGTACTTATCCTGGCCGTCAATTGGAATTATATAATTATGAGCTTTGGTCGTTTTTGTAAGCTACAATGACAAATATCAACTATCTATTTTATAGTTTGTAGCTGTCTTTACAGATGTTCCAGTCCTGAAAATTTTGAGCTGCTATATTATCGAGAATAACCATTACACTTTTCTACTAACCCGGAATAAGATACGAATACTTTTTGTTTTTCATGTATTTTCAGTCAACAAATTTAATCAATTAAGTTATAATCTTATCACTACGTTTCGGTCCATTACATATCAATCATCATCAGGCATCACAAAAGTTTACGTAAAAAGAATGAAAATCAGTCATCCTTTCAGAAACTTCGAGCTGGACAGAAATCGCAAAATGAGAAAAAAGTAAACTTTCAGATACTTGATGATGGTTTGGATAAACCCAAGCAATTGAAAAGATATGTTTAAGTTTATTGATATAACCATATAATAGAAACGAATCCCCGCTGAGATATGATTTAAATGATTACCCGTCTGCAAGAATGATAAAACCCATAATACGAATTTCAGAAGTTATATCATTTTAGATACCTTCCATCAACAACCAGGAACTGTCTTCTGAGTCTCACACTACCATGGAGCTCTTATCACTGGAAAATCATGATAGTGAGTCAACTAGCGTCACCATTCCTTCAAACAAAAATTTTGTGTTTGAAAAAATCATGCCTTTACAAGAAGCCAACCAGAATCGAGGAAAGATAGTACTGTACAACAAACTGACGCTAAAACCGATTGTCCACGAATTGTTACAAAAGATATCACCCGCAGTCATAACGCAAGGCCTTCATGATAAACTCGAAGATATCAAACAGTACTGGACGCATCCAAACCGTCCAAATTTTGGTGGTATCCAGTTTGCTAGCCCAGAACAGATTTGGGAGAAGCTTCATGAAAAAGGGCACAATATTTTAACTGGTAAGCAATGTTTTATCGATAATATTTGGGCGATTGATGACAAAAGAAACTAATCAGTAAGTAGGTAACAAACATAAAGAGTTCCAGTGATGAAATATTATAACTAGGATGATTATTACATGGAAGACAAGTCAACCTCCGGAACTGTGTAAGCACGGATTAAATACTCAATTTTCCCACGGAACCTTGGGCAACAAGCACAATTTCAAGGACCGCCGTAATACGATTACGAAACTTTTGGTGGCATTTATTTATTATTGTTAAATGGTCCATAGATGAGACTGCGAACTCCCATACCTATGTTCGTGGACCCCCAGGGGTCCGTGAACCGTAGGTTAAGATACGCTGGTCGGGGTATCCTGCAGTGTACGTGTTCCAGCTTCACCTCCATGAGTTTCTTGTGTTTAATTTGATAGTTTTCATACACCCTGTATATTGATAACGAACATATACACACATGTAGCGTATCAGTCATTCAAATACAGCAAATCTTTAAAGTTCCTAATATTATTACCTCTTTTGTAGTGTTGCAATTGTTCAAAGCAAATACGATATTATTATTCAATTAATTAGTACAATGTTTTGATTATTGAACTATAAATATAACATTATTTGATAAGATAATTTATTACTAATCGATCAGTTATAGGAAACATAGATTCACTTGCAAATTTGCATACTCATGTAGCAATTTTAGCTATGCAGTGATTGCTGAAGATATCTTTTATTGCGACACCTCGCATTCATATTATTCAATCAATACTTGGAAGAGACTAATATTTAATTCCTGATGTAGTAGTAGAAGTTGGTTGGTGAAGCCTGACAAGTAGGCTATTTGGCCCTTTCTGCGGACCCCAGGAACCATCAAAAACTAACATGGTAGTTTCTTAATGTCTAAGTTACCAGACCTTATAAAGGCCACGATGTCTTCTATCATTCTCCCAGTATATCTGGCGGACATGATTTTTCAGTCTCATGAGAGACAGGTATCTGTTGAGTCTACAGTGACCCATACTTATCAGTAGGTTAGCGATTTTCATTTCTTGAACATACGAATAAAATCTATGGTCTCGTAAAATGTATAATTTCTCCTCCAGGAGAACTTTCAGTTAATTAGAATATTAAAATCCCCTTAATATTTATGTAGATTGTACATGCTCTACCCTGGTGAAACTCTTGCATCATGCGGCTGAAATAATAATTGTGAATATAACACATAGTTAAAAAATAAAACTATTTGTAAAACTGCGTGTTGAATATAAAATTATTTTATATGAAAAAATCATCTGTTTTGAGCTATTTGTGATAAAATAGAATTCTTTTGGTACTTCAAAATGGTTACTGGTGGGGATAACTCAATTATCCTATGGAAAAATAGAGATGGATGTTTCAAAGCTTAAAAGGAATTTCATATGAAAAAATGCGGGTTTAAAAAATAGAATTGCTCTCGAACTATGATATTGAGACGCAATTTGGAAAATGTACCATTAGACCCTCTTATTTGCAAAGTGAAATAAGCGTAGGGAAAATAATGGTCACAGTGGAAGATCAGAGGGTCGCAATAATATAATAGTGTTAATCCCTCTATCCGTATAACATAATACGTATTTTTGGAATATTTCTGAATAAATAATTGGAATAATCAGAAAAAGTACAGATGTTCACGACAGTCATGACCTAACTTGCATAATCTGTTAAGTTACAGCGACAGTTTTTTTTTATCACTACAACTTTGAATTGTTATTGAAGATGTAAAATTAGGATAATTTTTTTGACCGAGGGATCATTATACCAAGATTCAGGCATTGAATTTTTGACGCCTTGCGATCTAGTTTTTAATGTATTTTCAGATATTTTACACTTTTATTTATTCAACCTAGTAATCACTCAACTTCATCTCATTGATGGGTGAGTTATATACAGCAAGAGAATCTACAGTAGAATGTAGATTAATAACATAGATGATATGAACTGAAATTTTGTTTAATTCGTGTTGTATCCAAGGAATCGCAAGCGTGAACATAAGTGATTTCATATTTGCTTGTTGCATAAACAGTTATTAACCATACTCATAGGAGAAAATAAGTCTTTTTATAGCTTCCTTCCTTGTTAGTTAACATGGCGCTTATAGAATATTTTATAAATCGTATTACACTATCAGCGTTTCTGAATTTACCTTCTGCCAATTTTATTGATTTGAATTTATTTTTTATAAACGACCATTATATGTATCTATATTATATGAGTTTTACACTAATAACTTATTTTTTACAGGAATTAACGGAGCTATTTTTGGACTTGTTGGGCCCGTAAACCATGATTATCCTTTCCCCTACAGAAGCCTAAATAGAAGAAGTGTAGATAATTAGAAATATAGCTTGTAACAGCATCATTCGCAATGAAACGTTTTGAAATAATTTTACAAAATATACTTCAATTAACTTGAGTAAATAATTTATTTCTCTGAGTTACAGAATGTTATGGACATATTATTATATTGTCTGATGTAAAAAATATCTATATTGAAAATCACCTATAGTCGATAGTATCGACTTTAATCAATACGTAGAATTCTAAATAGCACTGATTACAGCGGCAAAACGGACCCATATACTTTTGGACAGCTCTGTAACAGTTGTCAAGAATCGATAATACAGCTTCGGCGCTTCAATTCCACGGGGTGGTTGTAGTCTGCGTCAACATTCACTCAAGCACCGTGCACCGGTCTGCTGTCGAACAGCGCACGGAATAAATTTGTAAAATTTCGTATTTTGTTAACAGCACAAGTTCAACGATCCGATAAACTAACCGCACTAATCTAATAATTGGGTCAAATGTCACCAGATTTCTGGTAGTGTGTCAAACGTGAAGTATTTCCAGTCAAGCTCACAGTTACACAAGTCAATTGGCACCATTGTAGCACATTTCGGTAAACTCAACCAGACCAAAATTCTCAGTTCTTTTGTGATATGCAGATGCTTCTGGGACGTGTTTGATACAAGCATCATCACATACTGGTGGGTATGCTTATATTGTTTACTAAGTAAATATTTTACATACAATAGGTAGTGGAAATTTTTGGTATGCACTTGACAAACCGGGTATCCTAAATATATTTGGGACAGCTGAGGTGGTATTCATACAGGTGGGACCTTGTATGAATTGATAAAAGATGATTAGATGTATTAGAGCACATATCTTATATAAGTTACATCATTATTATTTTTTAACAAATTCATGTCTAATAAATGTGACGCTCTTTACCTTTTTCCAAAGTTCAAATTGATTGTTTAGGATACCTACCCATTTTGCATATCATATCATGAACATCAATCTGATTAGAAGTAGTCAAACATAACGTGAACATAACTTTGCCTATATAGGTACTAGGCCCATAGCTTAGTAGTATTTTGTCTGGTGGATACACCTTAATTTCAAGATCAAAGTGTACATATTTTGCAGATGAAAATATTGTTTAGGTAACACACAGTTTCACAAATAATTTGTGAAACTGTGTGTTAATTACAAATTTTTTTATCTGCATGATGGAAGAGCTTCATCTACAAGCTTCATGTACATATTTTGTTTTAATGTAGTTAGTGATCTGTTTTCCTTTTATATTAAACCCGACGGTATATTTGGAAATATCCAGCCGGGATGGCTATGTTGTACGTATTTGAAATATACCCCAATTTTATTTTTTATCTGTTATGAGCATATATTTATTGGCGTATATTAATAGTTATAGTAATGTCTTACATTTTTTTGTCCCCACTTATAACGAGGTACCTTGAAAATGAACCCAGACACTCGCTGAGTAAATTTTATATTGCTTTTTCTATTAGGATAACAACGTTTGAAGGTAATATGAGCTGTTACGAAGAGAAGATAAACTTAGATGAACCGAGATACGATCAGGATACATACATCGGTAGAGCTAGACATTTTTTCGAAATCACAAATCCACTGAACTTGTTTGTATCATGTAAGAAGTTAGAGGAAGCACGATGTTTGGTGACAAGATATCGGTGAGTATAAAGTATACTGTTTGTTTATTTCGTAATCTGCGATAAAACATTCTACGAGTATAAGATTATCTCATGTGAACAAGGTCGGAAAACGTGGCTGGAATATTTTTTCAAATTCAGGTTTGTTCAAGTTCCATGCTTCATTTTGGACTTATTTCAATCGGGAAAATTTAGCAATACAGCAGCTCAATTTTTATTTGTGGATTGACGATAATCCAGTGGACCGGAATACTCATTCCGTCAAACTTCCAGCTTTTCTAGGTAACCGTTTGCCTTGATTCTAAAATGTTTCAATTAAAGGATAGACATCTACTTTTTTAGATAAGGTGCTTCCATCATTTCCAAAACTTGAATTTTTCAACATCAACACGCAAAGGCTTTATTAACATTTTCCTAATGTTGCAGTACAATATCCAGAATACTGGCACAGCTGATTTAAGTCTATTTTGTAGGTGCGGTGAATCTATACCTGGTAATGTAACAACAGAGCAACTATGGCGAGCAAAAACGCTATACGATTCTGCATTTCACCCAGACACTGGCGAAAAGATGCCACTCATAGGGAGGATGTCTGCTCAGGTATGAAACCCTTCAAGTAATGATTTTTTCACAGTATAAACGATTGTTCATTTTTTCTACATGTTTGCCATTTCAATCTATGAAGTGCCGAATTGATTAACATTTGGGGCGCCTATGCGTGTTCGTATCCAAGTCAAGCCCTTTTTGCAGAGGTGAATATTCCCCATTTTACATCTCCAGGTTTCAATACTAGCCCTTCAACTAGCTCCTAGTTTAGTCTGCCTGTGATACCTTAATGTCCCACCAACAATTTCAGGTACCTCATATTAAGGGATGAGGCAAAATCATCCATCTTTTTCAATAGAACCCCACCATGAATTTCCGTAGTCAACGAAGATATCCGTAAGAGATGATCTCCATTTCAAGGGGTACTGATCATGAATCTACTCTCTGTTGTCTTTCTATTCTAAGTTCAGATAAACCTACTGGAGATTATGGACTGTATAATGTTTTTTGATCCAGTTCTCGTAAGAGCGTTCGCCATTTGATTGCCACGTATCCCAGCTTGTCCAAGCACCCACATGATACCAAGCTGCAATATCATCGCAAGCAAGCTTTCAAATAGAAGTTGGTTTTGTACTGTGTCCGGAAGTACTCGTATAACTGACTGGCAAACATCAATATATCATTGATAACCTTTGTATTATTGAAGCTTTTGACTAATTTTGGATTATTATCAATGCCTTTAATATCAAAAATTACTATTGGATTTTCCCCATTTCAGGTACCAATGAACTTACTAGTGACAGGAGGAATGATTACGTTTTATAAAAGTACGCCGGCGGTTATATTTTGGCAATGGTTGAATCAGTCATTCAACGCTTTGGTCAATTATACAAACCGAAGCGGCGATGTACAACAAACAAATAAGTAAGTAAGTACACACCTTTGTATAATCTAAACTTTAATGCATAGAGCTAAAGCTGTCCTGTAGTAGTGTGTCCATTGGTTTCCAGTTTTCTTCTTGCTTTTGTTGAACATGGCGAACCGCATTTAATCATCATACACACAAAGCCAGTCTAATAGGAAATATGGACAAAGCATTTTTCCTAATGGCGCAGAAATTCAGTAAATGTAATTTGCGTATTTTATTCTTCATAGTGAAGTAACTTCCATGGTCATTGCTTTAAGGAAAGTTCCTGTTTAGAAGTAATATTCTTCGATTTCTCGTAGGTATTTGGGCATAGCAGTTAGAGACTAGATCTGTATTACTTCTAAAAGGAAACCCCTCTCCAAGCATAGTACTCAAGGGTTCCTTTTACCTTACGGTAAATAAAAAATGTATAATACGCATTTGCCCTTAATGACTGATAGTACCATTTAATCACATCAAATCTAGCTTCAACCAAAAAAATCTATTGGAAAATTTAAGGGCTGCCGGTCTATATTGTAAAGAAGCCAATTCATTATTGCATTACTACAGGAACTAGTGTAAGAGATACCATTAAGTTCTGTTTCAGTATAATTAGAAGTTGTTTTATATATTTTCAGGCAAATTTTTACATCGTACGTCTTGGCAACTGGTGGCGCTGTGGGAACAGCTTTGACCCTGAATAGCTTAGTAAAGGTATGTATTGAGTTGAATTTTAGGACTGGGTATGATAATGCTTACTCAATTTTTTCAGTCTATGCCTCCTTTGATTGGCCGTATGGTACCTTTCGCAGCAGTTGCGGCAGCTAATTGTATCAACATTCCACTGATGAGAGCTCAGTAAGTACTTCGATAAAGCAAAGTCAACAAAAAACAATACAATTTTCTCACAATATAGGAGTTGTTTGAAGAACCAGTAAAGTGGGCTGTTGTAAAAGACAAACTATTTGGATTATATACCCATCCGTAAGAAGGTGAATTCTAGTATAAGCAAAGTCGTAATTAGGAGAACAGAGGAAAAATATGGTAGTAGTGGAAATTGAAGCCACATCTCTGGACGCTCTGGGCCATCACCGTGGCAGATAGAACATACTACCTTTGTTGTATATGCATTTAAAGAGGGTATGTAAGGTTAATGGTCACCGCACATCACTATCCCTCCAAATTACCAACTATATATAAGTTCGACATCTTGTGGCAAGATTGGCCAGTAAATATCCTCAGCCAAAGTTTGCCAGTGATGCTCCTTTCCGGTGCAAGTCCTCGAAAGCCCGCTCATCTTACATTACTGATACAAATATAACTCTCATCCGTAAGAGGGAGAGATGCTGTAAATACAAGTTCATAATTAGAAAAACAGTCTTTTCCTGGCCTGGCTCGGAAAATAATATCGCTGGCAGACGATGACTGAAGATATTTTTCAGTGAGGTCTAGCTACTGGATGTCGGACCTGAATACGAGCAATTTATGCCTCACAGTTGGAGTTGGAGATACCGATACCTTATATATTCCTCTTGAATCCATATACCATCATGTAGTCAGTATGGTCTAACTGGCAAAATAACGGCAACCTGTGATGTGGGTTCGAGTCTTCCACTACCAGATTTTTAGTCTGTTTTTCTAATTAGGGTTTTGTGTCAACTAGACTGATCCAGTTCTTTTCACGAACTAAAACCATTCTCAAAATACACATCTATCGAGCCTGTGTTCATAAAAATAATAATATAATGTGAGAAATATTTGTGTCACTTCTGTTCTGAAGACAATTGGAAAAATTGGATAATTCTAACAAGACCATAAGTAAGAGTAGACACTATAGAAAAACTGCGATAACAGTCTTATTGAATTTGTCTCTCTCACAATTATATTTTATAATTTTTTGTTTGTTTTGTGTTTAAATTATTTTCGAAAAAAGAAAAATTAATTTTCAGTATATTTTTAAAATTGATATCGCGCTATAATCAAACCTGACTACAAGAAAATTTTGATGATCATATATTATACCAGCTTGGGGACTTTCTTACTGGATAGGTGAGACGCGTCTTTCTCCCTGTCCCTAAAAAGAGCAAAAAGCCATAATCGCAACTACAGACCTGTGATTATGTTCTGCAAAGTTATGGTTTGGATTGGATGGATTAACGTCTGCCTCTCATAAAACACATCATAAATGATTTATGCAAATAAAGTCCATTTGGTAATTTCTTCAACAGGCACAGTACAATTTTGGACTACAATATTGCAGTAGTACAATAACATTGATCCTAATAATGTAAGCTATGGATTGTAAGAAACATGGAACATGAGGTTCAATTCTACAGTTTACTGTAGAAGGGTATTGGAAGTGCCTATTATATAGGTGCTATCTGGTATTTGTATAAAAGTTTACCGCAATGCTGATGTGGCACCTAAATCTGATGTTACGTGAAGAACCATTTTGTTTTATATTTTCGATGATATTTTGAGTAATGTTTTTTTAGGGAACTAAAGCACGGTACTCCAATCTATGATGATAAGAATAATAAATTAGGTTACTCCAGAGCTGCGGCCCAAAACGGGATTGCGCAAGTAGTTTTGAGTCGGATTTGTATGGCACTACCAGGAATGGGTAAGATTAAAAACTATATACTTGTTCTCAATTTAAATCACCCGATAAACATTTTTTTCATAGATATGACTTCAATTCAATTTTTTCTTCTTCTGATGTTTCAATAGTGACTATTGAACTAACTGAATGACTGAATTTCTGTGGGCTTGATCCTTTTGAACCTTGCGTTTTCCCTATTTATACCTTTCGTATGTTGTTAAACATGTGTATAATATATTTTCAAGTTTTTGAGCTTGTAACCTGAATTATTCAAAATCAAGACAATAGTCACAGTCAGTAATACAATACGTAGTCAGATGTTGTATTGTATGTCCATTAAAGCGGTGCTGTTTTATTAGAAATCGCTTAACATATATTCAATAACTTCGTAACTTTTGTTCAAAATTCGTTCATATTCTGAAATGAAGCTTAAAATTTGAACATTTTCCCTGATTTATTTCCAGTTATAACACCAATGGTAATGGACTACCTTGAAAAACGGGGGACTCTATGTAGGTATCCCTGGTTAGTATTACCGGCTACCTTAGGAACCCTAGGACTTTGCTTAACCTTTGCAACACCGCTGGCTTGTGCTTTCTTCAAGCAAAGGGCGTCAATTCCTTTCAAACACTTAGAACCAGAAGTACAGGTATTTGAAATCTTCCTTAAACAATAAATTACTCCAATTTACGGAAAATGTTTATTACCTAACAATAAAAGAAGATTTATTTTTATGAACATTCATTCACTTCTAAAAGATACAGCAACTTAGATTTTTGTAGTACATTTCATGTCATTATGTAAAATCCAATAAGAAAGATGATCGAAATCATGTGTACATTGAAGTCACCGCTGTTTTTCTGCTACCTGTCCATACAAAATGAATGAATCTGTAGCTTCTGAAGTTTATCTCGTTGATGAATCTTACTTGTCCTCACTGTTGATTGATAAATGATTCCATAGATTTATTTCTATAATTTTGTACTTTGAGTGAAGTTCAGTTGACATTTGTGGCTCCAATTAATGGCGAAGAAAAACAAGACGAAGCTTTGAAAATGGTTTGATCGGGAGTGGTCAGATTAAGACGAAATTATTATAAGAACATTACCTGTCTGAATGAAATTGCTACAATTAATCAAAGTTGTTTTGCGAATTATAACATCAATACGACCGAACACTGTACCATACTAATATTTTAGAATTCCACAGAGTAAACCAAGGGCAAAAAGTCAAATACGTTGATTTTCAAATTGTTTATGACTTACTGCTTCTGTTTCAGTGTAGTCTGTGTAAAAGATTTTCTGGTTACCCGCCGACATACGTATACTACGACCGAGGCTTGTATCGTCCATAAAACCACCAACCTTATCCTGTCCACGTCCTGTCCTGCAGCCCAGTACTGTCCCGTTTCGATGAAGTTGAATACTTGGTAATATTAATAAGCATCATGGTTCTGGAGTATGTGAACTTTTTATAAAAAAGAAGGCTTTGTTTTCCATAAACGCAGCGCGATACGTAATGCGCCAATTCAACAGTCGCATGTTTATCACACTTGCGCTTATTGAGAACAAAGCATTAGTAATAAGTTCCTTGCGCTACAAAAAACTTAGGGACATAAAATAGCAAAAAATAAAATAAAATAAATTTTAGTGGAAGGAATATCTATATATTACATAAATTTCACAACTATATAATTGAGTATTACAGAGGACGGATATCAATGATATATATCATAATCGCCCTATAATGCTTCTCGACGTGGTCAAGAGTGAATCTCATCAGCAAATTTTTCTTTCATTTTAACTAGAACTATCATTTAGAACTTTCAGGCCTCCTATATCTATAGATTTAGTAGATGTTGATATACATCTGTCCAATTGGATTGAGATCAGATGCTGACCACTCCGGGACCACAAAATTTTCAATTTCGAAAATATCAACCAGCTCATATGTGTCTATGCACTGCGGGTTTTCCCAATTTTTAGGATTTTCTTTCAATGTATCAAAAACTCTAGAAGTTTCAACCAGCAGTATCTAAGAATTAAATTATGGTTGAAATAATACCTTATAGAAATGTTAACTTTGAAGTTGCTTTGGAGGCACCACACACATTTTTTTACAATTCATACCCATTCACTATTTGCATATTGTACATATTTTCACAAGGTTGTATGAACCGCCTTTGATCAGAGCTCAATCGAATATCTAACATTCGTAGCAATATATCGTGAACGGCGCATCCTGGACAAGAGCTACTCTGGTAGTGAACTTTTTCACCTACAATTCGATATGTGATATGTCTTATCTAAAAGTCCATTCTTTTATGAATATCAGCACAACACCTTACATTCAAGAGACGTAATTTAAATTAAATATCCGCCAACCTGGCAACGCCGTATGTCATTATGGGGAAATATTGAAAAAAGTGAGGAGGTTTCGTCGACCCTAGTACGTCTCACAACAATATGTATTTGTTCCAGGATGAAATACAGAAGAAGTTCGATGAAATACCTACGAGGGTTTACTTCAATAAGGGACTCTAAATACTCAAAAAGAGGCAAGGCACATAAATATTGCGTTCTTCAACTAGGTTTAACGCACACTACCCTGTAACCTCATGAGTAAGCGTTTGTTCTAATTTACTCGATTCACAAAACATTCCTTCTTCGAATCATTTTTTCGAATAAAAGGTGATACAACTATATTTAGCTTTATTACAGTCGAAACGTAAACAACACTGTTAACATTCCTTTTAATTGCTGTGCTAGTGTAGAACTTTATATTGTTGTATATACAAAATTTGGTGATGACATTTCATTAGAACCGTATTTATGAAGTGATTGCGCACCACTCTTTCCAACAGTCTTCATTTTTGTATTTTCCGCATGTAATAGGTCACTTCTAAAGTAATACCTCAATACTATGTGAACCCAAGAGTATATATATTTACTTATATATATTTTCAAATGCGTATATATTTTTTACATTATGGATACATCACATATTAGCAATAACAATTTGTTCATTATCTTGTGTAACTGAGTACAGGTATCTCACATCACGTTGGGTTTTTTTTGTTAAAGTTTTGACATAAGGCAATAATACATATGATCAATATTTCCATTGTGTAGGAAATATGGCTTGAAAAAGTACCTATGAACATCAAAAATCTGACAATACCGAATATAAAATATATGTTTTGTAAATCAGTAGGAATAAAGCAACTGTTGGACACAAATCTGTTTTAATTCACCATTTCCAAAGAAAATATATTTTATTATAGTACATATTAAGCAACGTAAGGCTGCATAGAATCATCAGGAAAGTATTTGGGCTGTACGGCCTTCCAAGCTGAAGCGAATACCTCATCTGGAGTTTTTGCTATCTTTATCAGATCTGGAAAATCTGGAAGCGCTATCATGTATCCTGCAATCAGAATGAATTATATTGGTCTTTTAAACAAGTAACGATATACTGTTTTGAAGTAGACTACTACATCAAAATATTCTATGAATCGTTTTGGGAATAGTTGCAATATCTATCAACCTATATTAAGATTGCACTTAGAAAAGTATGATTCCTATGCCTAAGCGAGTGAGCATTGCGACCGCGAGAATTTTAGAATCTGATAATAATCTTTTTGGAAGATTCATGATGTCACAAACTCCTGTCTGACTCACTTCCGTCCGTCGGTAGGTTTGTTTGTTTGTTTCTGGAGTAATCTCAGCAACAGCTCAACCGATCATGATGAAATGTGGAGAGCGATATACACTGACGGTAATGTTGGAATATTTTTGATGAGCGGTACGTTTGCGTCAGTTATCAGAAAAAAACACAAGACGTAGCTGTTTCAAAAACTCGGCTTCGGACTTCAGTCGTCTGTAGAACTTGTGCTTAACAACGTATCGTTCTTCCCTTGTCTTTGATGTGGAAACTTATATTATGGGAAAGCCTCCAACAAAAAGAAATCAGTGGATGAAGTTTGTTGTTGTTATCAGTGAATGAAGTCTGTTGTTGTTATTTTATTCTGTTACTGGATTATTATTCCATCGCAATTCCTACGTTTTAAAAAAGCAAGTCATAAAAGCACAGTATTATCACAGTTACTGAGAAAATGGTGAGATATGTGGACCGATAGGTCATCAGGAAATTGGAAAGATTTCTGTGATGTAGGTACCATGAAACGTCCTGGCCGATAATAGTACTCTTTGGAAAGTAAGAACAATCAATGAGACAACATCCGTTCTGCAGTTATATTAAACACATGGATGTTATTTCGCCCATATAGGTTTATTCGTCATACTGGTTAATTCGTTTTACGAAGAGCCTATGAATAATATTGCTAAAAGGGGTAACTGCAGCTTTCGTAATTAATTGTCAGGATGACACGTCCGCTCAGAAAGAACCTCAGCAGCTCAGCAGTTTTACTACAGAATTCTCCTATTCCGCTCATTCATTATCAGGATATATTACCTGGGAAATAATTGGGCAATTGGCTTCCTCTCAGCTGTACTCTCGACATGTACTGCACAGGGTTCGCGTCCAGAAACAATTCCACTCCATTACCCATTTCCTTTATGAGCGCATCCATGTCTACATCTTCTGTGTTGAACGGATCTAGAACTTCTACCGGTTCTGCTCCCACAAGGTTCACCAAAGGCTCCAAATCTAAAATTTTATTGTAGAGCAAACATTTATTGGATTTATTTTGATATGTCATACTTTGATAAAGGATGAAACCAATCGGGAAAGTTGTATACGTTTCAATAATAATGCGGAAAAATCAAGGTATCTTATGTTGACATTAATTCTAATATGAATTTTCATTATAGAAGGTGACTGTGTTTATTAAAAAAAATTAGGAGAGTTGATAAGATATGAAAGACAGGATAACTTGTACATCTGAAATACTTCATTTCAGATGTGTGTATGCGTTAAAGTAGCTGTTATATAATGAGTTATGAAATGACATATTTTGCTTAGCCAGAAGACCGCTAGTAATACGATTTAAATAAATTATCGCTTTATAATATGCTCCATACAATAGCAAGAAAAATAATTTCACATTTTCATCAGCAATCGTTGCGATTGTCCGTAAGTTTGTCGATGTCACTTTAATCTACCAAATTTCTCTAATGAGAATATATGTCACCTAATTGAGAACCTTTCTGTTCATAACCCTCATTTTCCAAAAAGTGCCGAGAAGAACGTTCGAAAAAATAAAAAACCTTGATCGTTCTTCAATTTTAAAAGTTCTCAAAATTTTCACTTTCCGAAAATCTTCATAATTACTCATACTTTAAAAACATGTTTGAACTGGATCAGCAGTCATAAAGTTGGCAGCAATGTTAAAAAAACAAAGTACTCCCTCCAATGGATTTTGCCTTCTTAGTGACGTGTTAAATACGTGTGGTTTAGGGGTGACCTTCTTTTCGAGTTACCATTGGCATACCTAAGAAAAACATCCTGGTTTCCATTGTACTCTTTTTTCATATACATATTAAAACATATTTAATAATCGTGCACAAACACCAGTTTCACAGACCTTTGAATGTGTACAAGAAATTACGCTTTTATAAAAAATATATCTTAAAAAAATAATTGTATCTGAAAATGGCATTGAAATACATCGGAACGTTATAGTATTAATATATACTGTATTTTGACATATTTATTAGATAATATGGTATCCTGTAGTATAGTGATGCACAACTTTCTGAAACATATCAAAATGCAGTGTGAAAGAACAACCTAAAGGATACATAAATTTTAATATATAATTATTATATGCTTTAATAATATTTCTGGAAGTTTCAGGCATATGCTCATTAGATGTTTTCACATCTCAGACCTCGCTTCTGCCTCTAGGTGAATGAGTTTCCTGGCATCATACGATATTCTCAATTATTACTGACCGTGGTACAGAAAATACACTTCTATCCAGATCAGTCGGTAAAAATGCATGAGCTGCAACTGCAAAAGGGTGGTGGATCCGTTCCTACATGAGTCTCGCATAATTTTGAGTACTGAATCCGCCAGGACAAATGTTCATGTAAAACAGTCCTGTGTTCGTTCATTTAGAGTTGCTTTCAATATCGACACAAAATGCAGACGGCTCGCACTATTAAAAAATTATGAATCGAACACATTTCATCCAATTTGGATTAACAACCGTTAAATAATTTCTGATGGAGTCAATGTGATGAATCTTCTATATTGAAGATGTTAAAACTAGTCATCTTATTTTCTTGAGCATAAGTCATACCCCAATTGTTCACCTACGGTATCAGCATTCGGAGTGAGTTGATAATAAAATTTAACTTACTTGCGTTCGCCCACGGTGATGTTTCGTCTGTAATAGGCTGGAAGCTTCTTGGACTAGTCTTTCCTTAAATAGAATAAAATAGTTTGGAATTACGTTTTAGTAGATTAATCTCGAACAAAAAATATACATGAATATATATAATTTAGGTGTATACCTTTTTCTGGAGTTTTGCTCGCCTCGTCGATATTCTTGTCGAACAAATCAAACTGTGGACCTTGTTCGGGAGAGGCTATGTTAGCAATTTTTTCTGCCAGTTGTCCCATTTCACCTGATAAGGCTTCTTTGTGGATATCTTTGGGCATTTCTCCAGGTACTACCACATCTTGCATAGGGCCAGGTGAAACAGAACTGCAAAAATTGTATTTCTTTACAGTACTGCTTTAAAACCAACATTTTTAATAGTGCGACAACTAAGAAATGCGATTATAAGCATGGAACTAGAAACATATATTTTAAAATTCTTATTTTATGATTGTGATAATTTGATTGAGTTTGAAACAAAAATAATTGAATATGCAAAAATTGGTTTGTTATAGTCGCATGACTGCAGTAGTAATGCGTAATAGCTGTTTGCTGAGGACACAACTAACCCTGATTGTGAATTTACATCTAGTAGCATATTTATCGATTTTATAAGTGACACATTCAACATCTAAAACTATAAATGTGTTTGCAAGGGTATATCTGATGAGAAGCGTGCTTTTGTTCGTCACCCTACATGAATAAACATGATTTAGGGGGTGTTTTCTAGTCGTAAAAATCTTACAAAATTAAATTTAGAATTGTATTTTTCCAATTCTAATTGAAATAGAGCATTATATATCAAATCATTCCGATTCTGTATTAATGGATTACTATATAAAGAAATTTTGTTGTTGTTGAGTTTGTGTGGAACACTCAATATTTGTAAAAAAAATCAACATTTACATCTCTGCAACTACTGTAATTTTAGTATGACAAACATTTCTATATTTATCGTAACATAGCTATTCGATTTTCTCGCACAAAAATATATATATACAAGATCTGGGAAATACCGCTATATTACCTCAACTTGATGAATTGCTCATTTGCATTCTCTTGAAATAAAGTATTGAAAACCTGATCTGGAGCAGACTGAGGAGACACGCCTGTTTCAACTGTATGCATCATGGTGGCCATTATTTCTGGTGTTGGTTCTGCTTGAGCCTCATCCGCTGTAGGTTGTGGGTTGATTATAGACTGTTTGACAGATAAGCGTAGATGAAAAGAAATTCGGAATAACAACCATAGGCAAAGCACTCGACAATGTTAATCATTCTGAGTCTTTAAATTTCTAGCCGTGAAGTTCAACATCTAATGTAGAATGTTAGCTTCAAAAAAACAGATATTCATTTCTAGAAATGAATAATAACAATATGTATATCATTAAAATGGAGTTTTAAATTCGGTGTCAGAAAGGAAATCAGCGTCTCGCGCTCTCTTAGAGCCACAAATTGTGCTGTAACGTTATCTGGTACTGATACTTGACTAGGTAAAAATATAAAGTACACGTACTTTTATTTTTTTGCTACGTATTATATAAGGTTCATTAAGTTCCTTTTTAGGAAAAATCATTCAACTATGCTTGCAGTTATTTTATATTTAGGTATTTTTGTATTTTGTATTGAACATACTTAACGCATTCATTGTATTATTACGTTTTTTGAACAGCTTTTGTTTATAATTACAAAAGTCTAAAAATGTTTTGAGTCATACTAATAACGTTCGATTTAAATAACCAGTCAATTTTTTTGGGTAATGTGTATAAATTACTACTATTAGGAAAATTTATTAATAAAATGAAGTTTTACCTGTTCTAATAACGCCATGGATTCGGAGTGTATTCGAAGATTATGAAGACGTCTTTTCATTTCATACTTTCCTGGTATCAACACAAGCTCTGGAGGTACCATTTTCAAAGTGTTCTCGACATCTTCCTTTTCTTCTGCTACCATTTGCGCGACTTCTTCGGGAGACATATCAATCTCAGGTTCTGTGGGCTAAGCATAAATGGAGCCCCAATTTTAAAGCATTAATATGATCTCAATAGTGGGAAAATTAAGGCCTGGGACAAGTTTACTGTTTTCTATATATTAATATAGTGCCTTCCTTGGTCATGAAGATTTAAACGAATAAAGCACAACACTTCAATGGAAAAGGTACATACATATATACTAAGATGTACATATAAAGTGAGTATGGTGGCGACCAAACAATTATAACATGGCGACTGGTTAAACTGCGACTCAGAGTTTGGATTACCGGATTATTGTTTTTCTTAATATGTTACTGATGGTGATAACCAAACTGTTATATTGTATGTCTGATACTAATAATCAAGACAATGACATCCAGTCCATAGGCATTGATGGTGATGAAAAATATGTTGGGCTTCAAGAAGAAAACGTACTATTTGCAGGTCTGAGTTGATCTCATTCCTGAGTAACAAATACTAGAAAATAAATGATACTGTGGCTCATTTCAGATTTTACATAAGGGAATAGGTCAAACAGGCATATAAGTAATCAAACTTCTAGAACTTATCCTGTAGTAGTATTGCTGATTCATCTTATACTTATATTGCTGCTAATTAAAATCATCACATGTTGTTTCAATTAGCGGCCATTACAAGTATAACATACAACGTGAACTATAATCAAGAGAATGCAGTGATAATGTTCTACAGTCTACGGATATTATCAACAATATTATAACAATCAATAACTAACTCTTAAGTCATATGTTACGCAAAATCTCATAGCACCTATTTTTTGCGGTATAACTTTTTAATGAAAATTTGACACTATTATTCTGCTAGAATTCAAATTGTTCTAATAAGTTGAAGTCACCATCTACCTAAAGACATGAGGATAAGTTCGAATAACCATGATTTCAATTGCAAATTTCAGTCTTAACAGTAGGTAAAACATATCTACTTTTTCAATAAATGGTACTATTAAATCGGATTAATGTAAGTACCCTATATTATGAATAAATATACTCACCCCTGTTGATACCCGTACGCACTCTCTAGAATATGTTTTATAAGATGGTGTTATGGAGACAGTACTTGTGACACCAATGACGTCTTTTCCTCCCTGAAAACAGTGTTTAGATTATTAATCTGGGGTGTATTTTGTTTTTCACTTACGTCTGTTCTCGCATAATGAGGATCCCTAGAAAAGAAAGGATGTCAGTGAAACTGGAAGCTTTATTGAGGATTGTAGATAATAGACTCATTTCGTATGAACATTTTCAGAAGGTTTTCTGACTTCCTATTAAAGCCTTGAGAACGGTTGTTTGCTACAGATAAGGAAATTTTTACGTTCTCGATTGCAACTGCAGGACAAAAATTGGACGCCAAAAATGTGTATGGAACACAGTTACGTCAATTTTTCCTCTTCTGCTAATACAAGTAGATTAGTAGGAAATATAGTGCTTCACTTTGAATTATTTTATCGTTGTTTATTAAGCAAGGTAACATAAAGACTCGATCCAATAAAATTAAAAAAATGATGAATGGGTGCAATAATGATAGTGATATATGATTCTACAAAAATGGTGGAGGTGCTGCCTAATTCATACTGAACGTAAAACGAAGATCCAAATGTAAATAAAATAATATTAGAAATTTGATTTTTTTACAAATTGAATGCTGAACATTAGCCACTAAATTACTTTGTCTAAAGATACATACCAGAATCAATGAAAAATAAGGCGTCATAAAAAAATAATTTATGGTTTATTAAAATGCACTCTGGGGATCACTGTGGTGATAGTATTAGAAATAATTTGGAGAACAATAGCATTACTTGATACCTGTATATAGTATTCAGGCTGACAGATGAAATACTTACAGCTGTTGTATATTCACTTCAACCATATCCATCTTGCCCTTTTGCTCGTTGAAGTCAGATACCTTAAGACTCTTCACCATCTTTTCTCCAGCTTCATCCCTCTCCAGTCTCTGTTCCAGCACCGCCTTTTGCAGAACTTGTTCCCTGCCAGCGGGGGTATCTATCTTTTCAGGACAAACGACCGCTGTCTTTTTGTCCTTCGCTGTTACCTTCTCGCCTGGATGCATCAACGATTGGTTGCATAGTTCCTCTGCCAACTTTTGATCCACTGGAATATAATTTTCAATACATCGACTTATCTGCACACTGTTTATATTTTCAGACATAATGTGATGTTTGGAAATCTTTGTGCCTAGCATGAACATCTTGAGGTTGGTTTAATTTTTTTGGACGACTTTAACTTTCACATTACGTACTGGCTAAAACACTTCAACATAACAAATAAGGAGGAACGCAATGCTGAAGCCCTTGCTATCAACTGTAGCTTGGAACAGATGATCAGCAAACCAACAAAAATTCCTAATCTCTATAGTGGATATATTTATTTGTATTTACCATAAACAGCGGTGATCCACAGGGATCTGTCCTTTCTCCAACGTTCTTTTTAATGTACATCATCGAACCGTTGGAAATCACATCCTATCAAATTTACAACTTCGCTGATGATATTACCATTGTTCTCTGCATGGAACGAGGCAAACCACTACCGTACCTTTATAGGCGGGAGCAGTGTTTTTCGGATTATGTCCCTAATTTTCGAGGATTTATCAACAATGCAATTCCATCTGTATGTCTAGCCATTTACGAAATCTCATATTTTCTATTTAATAACAATGCTCTTTTCCACGTCAGTATTATTATAGCTCGATATATTATTCTTTATATTTCTATAAAGGCTGGCAATCAAAGTTATACTACGATAAATTATTTTTTTGAGTTCATATGTGTCAGTTTTCTGTACTACCAAATTTTTAAATGAATTTTGTGTGGTATAGAAACATAGGCCAAAATAAATCAGTGTTCCCTTTTCTAAACATGTTGATATAGTGATGACTTTTATATTTACTTTTTGGTTATAGGCCTTTTATGTTTTTTGGAGTGATTCTTGAGAGGTCTAGTAGAACATTGTAATGTTTGCCACCACTCAGTCTATTTCCATATATTGGATTTTTATTGGTCGCATTTGTATGGAATTTGCTGTTTTAAAGTACTCTGATATTGAATTTTTATATATTTCGGATAATCTTATTTGCTATACAAAAACATGATTTTTATGTATGGCGACTGGTAAGCAGTTCGATTTGCTTTTCCTTGACAGGTCCAGAAAACATATTGGGATTGAATTAGGGTATTTTTTCTGTACAAAGTTGTTTTCTTCAAAATAAATTAATCTAGAATATTTTTTCAAATTTCTGATGATCTGTTATGTAAACTTCTATGTGCATGTAAAGGATTTCAGAATGTAATTTTATTCCATATGGAAATTAATGGAATGTATTTGTATATATATGTTATATCTATTTAGCATACTTCATTAAGAATATACGGAACCTTAGATGTATACATAAAAATTATATTGACTTACATTTTACAGGAGGTGGTCTTCTAGCAGCAGGCGGCCTCAAGCCAGACTGAGGAGGTCTGTTACTCACCCCAGGTCCAGGAATACCTGTTCTTGATGGACATGGTACAGGAGTTGAGGAAGCAATACCTTAAATATAGTGCAGTGTACTTTAAGCTATACTTTGAGCTCAGCTGATATCTGATAACTTTAACGAGATCCATGACACAAATCGCCAGATGCTTGAATAAGTATATTCTTGAAACTTATAATGTGGGTGTCTCTCTTGCTCATTATATTCTCTAATAGCCACTCATTGGAACCACAGACGAATAAATATCTTCACTGAAATTTCGGCACCATATGCAGCCTTTCATGAAGTATGTACAAAAAGTGAAAAACGTTTCAAGGGCTCCACATGCTAAAGCCGATCGGGTACCACAAAAAAGACACCAGCAATTACAGTCTGTCTAGGTAACAGAACATTGTTTTATCCAAAATATTCTTACTTTGAGAATGGATCTGAAGAGTTTACTCGTAAAAGGCCAAGAGGGAAAGATTTTTTGGATTAGCTTGAAGAGAAGGCTCATAGTAGACGCTTTCAGATGCATTAGAAGCAAGCAGAAGCAAGATGCCAGTGGTATTGGTGAGGATGACTATTTGCTCGACTAGTCTATCTATAACTATGAAATCACATGGTGATCTGACGATAAATTTTCAAGGTAACGATAAATTGCTTTTTCTGTGAGCTTAGAAGCAGTTCACCGTAGAGTGGTGACACGATAATATGAGGGAATAAAGAACATGATATATATCACCGTCACGGCATAGATAGAGTCGAGCAATCAGGGAGGAAGGTAGTGAGGTTTTAGTATGTAAATCGTAGTCGATGATGTTACATACTAACCTGCGGGCGGTCTTGCGCCGGGTGGCTGCATTCGGTTGATCGAAGGTCGATTTGGGGGTTGCCCTTGAGATCCTCCCCTGGCTAAAATGATTGCAAATATAAATTTATATTGAAACAGATGTAGTAAAGTAGGTTGACTTAGTAGTTTCCACGCTGCAATCTGTTGGTAAGGACGATTCCTCTGTATAACGGATTCGTAATTATTCTAAGCCTTTTCGTAGATACTCAAGGCGAATGTGCTTATTTTTGCCCCATTGTGCGAGGCTATGGTCGAGCAGAATACTTTTTACTTCTGACACCAATCGCAAAAAAGTTTGTATTTGAGATTTCTGGATGGCTTCATGACATATAAATCACGAAAAACTGTGTCATTTCCCACGATCTGCCCCTTATCTTCCACTCTTTCTCTTGATAAGTTATAAACTATAGCGAAATCCGCAGCTTTGTAGTTTTTGAAAACCCACGCGTTCATAATTCAAAACCCAAAAAAGCAGACTTGAAACGAATCGTGAAACATATTAATTTTACCTCAGATATTCTATTAGTGTCTCAAGGTGCAAATATAGATAATGTAGAAAAATGCTACTAGTGTCCATCAAGTAGAGCTTTAGTTCTCCATTAATTTTGTATATGTATTTTGAAAATTCTCATTTCAATCTACGTTGGATTTTAAGAACTGCTTTGATATACAGAAAATCAGCTGCATGCACTAAAATCTGTGAAACCTGTTTGAAATTCACTTATGCAGTTCCATGGAATTGCGCACTATTTTCTGACTAAGAACATACCTCCACAGGGTACTGTTATAGGTCCAGACCGTTGGGGGATTCCAGACGGTCGCTGAGGTGCTGGGGCGGGTCGTGGTTGCATAGACGGCATGTATGACGGAGCTGCTGAACCACTGGGACCTATAATAGTTATTTGTGAAACAGATGTAGCCGAGTTTTGCAACCCTGAAAGGGCAGCAAACACGCTTTCTGTTCAAGGTGCACCAAATGGAATCATATATATATTTGAGTGCTCAAAAAACATTAGTATGGTTTCTTACGTGGAGGAAACAGTTGTCTGGGAGCGGGCAGTTGTCTAGCTCCTCCTTGTGGTGCTCCTCTTGGTTGACCCCCGGCTAAACAGAAAACACTGGTTTATCAATTAATGAAAACGTGCCTGTTTCTGTTTTGGAATCTTTATGATGGAATAATGTATTACTGATGTAGACCAGTACAGATAGGTTCTGTCGGAAGGTTCCTTGTTGCAATTTATAGAGTAAATAAACATTTTTGTCATGCTGCTTAAATGCGCCTTCCGACCGAGTTAAAAGTAGGAAGTTAAGAATGATCAGTATAAGAATAAAGTCATTGAAAATACCATTACAAGTCAATTCCTCTGTTTCTCGTAGGAATGATATTGGTAATGCTGTATGAGAAATATCATTTGAATAACTGCATTTCATTTTTTAATATAGATTGATATATCACCAACTTTTTTTAGGCTTTAGAATAAACTAGTAATGTTTACTTTATTCCTAACAAACGTTCGAGAGAAATCATGGAGACAGAATACATTCAACTTTTTGATTATCAACTTCTAAAGTGCCTTACCACCACCACCAGCACAAGCTGGTTTGCAGCCACCTGCTCCTCCGGCTGGCATCATTTGCGATGGTGGCCTTAATCCAGAAGGACCTTGGAATAATATAAAATTATTAGCAGCATTGATCAATGAGGATGATGAAAGTTCAAAAAATGTCCAGTCAAACTAGGGTTTGAACACGTTACCATTCTGATCTGCAGAAATACCCTTACCATCTAAGCCGATTTTGGTTATATACCCTTGAGATTTTAACAGTAACAATAAATTTATTTGAGCAGAAGCCCCAAATGTGCTTCTATGCGGGCGGAGGTTGTTTTCATACATATTTGGATGGTGCTATTGCAGCGTCCATAATTATAGAAAAGTTGCTAAACAAAAAGAACTGACAGCGTACAATATACTAGCTATTCATAAACATATCTTCTTTGAAGAAGTCAAGATGGGAGCGTCAACAGCAGGATTTCAAAAATGACTATATCGTACTATTACTCGACTCTTATTATTTTATCAATTGTCGACACATTTTTTGTAAAAGATCTATTCACGTCTTGAGTTTTTTCAGTCAGCATCATATCGTCGTTGGATATCAGAGTGGTCCGTGGAACCTGAGCTCTTGTAGTTGTAGTATAGTAACTGTTCGTAAGTCTCTTCAGTATGATTCAACAAAACGGTTTACAGTTTTAACTATTCTCATTACTACTACTTTTGAGGTTATTTTCAAAACATGAACACCCTTAAATTTTTTAATTAAATTTTTAAAGCTTTGGGATATGATTAGTTTTGCTGAGTAATTCTTAAATTTATATAACATTTATAGTAACAAAATGATCATAGTCTTACCAGGGCCACAAGGACCTACTTGAGTTACATTGGTATTCGCTTTCCCAGTAGTTTTCTTGGTTTGGGGGTCTGTGGTAGTTTTTATACTGGTTGTAGTGACAATCTTGGCTTTCTGATAACCCGACATTTTTAAAGCTTACGTTCACTGGAATTTGATATAATGCAAGAACAGTATACCTAATACTGTCAGGAGATTGTCATGCTGACTGAAAAGAAGATAGTTGTCACTATATACGTGAGGTGTGACAAACTACGCTAAGTAAACTAAGTCCACCAAATAAGGTTAAGTGAGTGAAATGCCCCCACTTCTTTCTTTTAACCTTATACTAAATACTAATAGAGCTTAACTATAATCTCAATTTTTATCATATTCCAACCAGAAGCATGAAAGTATCAAGAAGATATTTGCTAAAACTTCATAAGTAAATCCAATGGTTATTATTGTGTTGTTTTCACTTAAGTATTACCAAAAATGATAATTTATACAATATGAGGAAAATTATAATAATATCTATTAGTGATTGAAAAAATTTAGAAAAGCATTGAGATAAATGTGACATTCAATCAGACTTCCAAATAATTAGCCTGTGTGCCATAAGGGTCAGTATTGGGGCCCACGCTAGTCCTCATATACTTTTGAGGTTTTCTGGACAAGGTCAGAAAATCTCAGTTGATAATTCATGACGAGTGGCTCAGAAAATATGGCTTTTCTCATCAAAACTCTAGTTATTACATTTGATGAAAAGTTGAAGATTAAATAGTTATGCTAAAAATCTCTCAACTGATTGTTACTTGAGAATACGTATATTTCATGCATATACATTCATCATCACCTTTAAAACAAAAAATTGATTTGAGAATATTTGGTCACTCAAAGTTTTACTTATTTTCATGTATTTTATTATTGATCAGGCTACTAAAAATAGAAGTCTAATCGTCCAAAATAATTGTGTCAGGTTTGGCTTGAACCGTTATGGTCGTATCCTATTATAAAATTATTAAAAATTTTACTGAGCCTTCACTGTCATGTAATTATTCATGATTAAATGTGCAGTCAAAAAACAAGTCCTATTTTGTATTTAATCATTTCAAATAATAAAATCTTTCTGCCCTTATACGTTAGTTATCTCTCAAGTGCTGGTTGTGATGTGCTGGAATTCGTTGAGTTAACTTCGCTCACTAGGTATCAGTTATCCCAAAGTTTCTACCTTTTTTACATCGTCTTATCATCATGAATGTATTTGCCAAGAGGAAAATTCCATTAAAACAAGTTAATTTATTTTCACGAGAAATACTAAATAGTGAGAAGGATGCAGCGAGGATGCTAATGAAAACTGGAACAAAATATAATTTCAATGTTTAGAAAAATTATATTTGCAGCCTTGGTAGTTAATTTACTGAACACCATATTTTAAATTTGTTATACAATTTCTGAGAGTGTCAGTTTAAGTCTTGTAGTCTTAAGCTTATCGTCATCTACGGAATCATTGCAGCATATATATATAAAACATATTTAGAGTGGACAAAACATTCGTTGTGGAGTCCAAATTTTGCATTCCTAATATTATTTTTATGTTCATAGTTCAAAGAGTCAGCATGGGAACATGGGATTACATCATTGCGAAAACGCAAATTACAAATTCTGTATAATTTTCCAGCCAAATTTTGATATATTAAACAAGAATATCTACAACATGTTCTTAGTGAATGCCAGATAAGTAGTTACTGCTACTGGTATATTTGAAAATACACTAATACCCCACCCTCACCTACATTATCGAGATTATTCCTTTAAATAGACACTTCTCAACATGCAAAAAGCGTTGAAGGTTGAAAGGAACAGCAGATTCAACTTGAGATTTGAGGTGAAGAGGCAGTCCTTTGGAGCGGCGAGTTACTTTCTACTCCTTTCTAGAAGAATTTTTTGCGTAATTAACAAAACTTTTCTCCTTGTTTATAGCTGATCTTGGCACTTCTTTCTTAGAACGATACGTTCAGTCAGCGAAGATCTTATCTTTGTGCACGATTTTATCGAGCGGCGCGGACAAGATTAAGGAAATTAAAGGACTTCATTATCTTTTTGTTACTGGCAAGTCTTTAAGATAGTTGATCCCATATCTACTACATATAAAATATCATTTCCAATAGTATCTGTCGGTCGATTTGTAGGTTGGTCTGTCTGTCGGTCGGTCTGTCGGTCGGTCGGTCTGTCGGTCTGTCGGTCTGTCGGTCTGTCGGTATGCCGGTCTGTCAGTCTGTCCGTCTGTCGGTCTGTCGGTCATCTATTTAATTTGAAAATATAAATTTTGCGAAAATCATCATTCATTGGGTAGGTTGGCTAATATGATAATACGAGAAATAAATTTGTTAATATCCATTGTAAGTTCTTACTGCTCCAGCATTTATTGATCTTGCGATATTCCATGAATATAATTATTTCAATGCACACCCAGTATACTGAAAAAGCAAAATATATCCTTAATAATTATCTAAAGGCCACCTAATGAAGCAATTCCTTCATTATTCGATTCTAATTGCGAAATGAATACTTTACGTACATTGAAATAACGCGGAATTAAATCCGAATTGTTTGAAAGTTATATCTGTGACCCAAGCTACGCCAACGCCGCGAGGGTGTTAGGGTAGTGAGGTTTTCACGTGAAACGCAATCTGCATAATATGAAATTTATATTAAAATTGGTGTGAGTGTCGCCCGGCTTTGGGGATTCGATAAAATTTCAGAGTGCCAATACGAGTGCGCTTGGAGAACAAAGGATAAACTCAACGCCATAGGCCTTCCACAATTTATCATTCAGAGCTAGATTGCTAGGGTCGAAAACATACAAGGGCGAATACAGATCTGTGTCTTTGGGAATAATGGAAAGATCGTCTGCACTACCAGAAAAGTATTCGTATTATGAAATACTTTTTATTCAAAATTGAAAGTTTTTTTGATATTTCATGACATCGTATCATTCAGATTTTAGAGGCTCTTACTTGGTGAATTTTTTTCATCATGCAGATGAAAAGATCTTGTACTTTACACACAGCTCCAATAATAAAACTCTTTTTCTTTGAAGTGGTCTCAAGCGGTCACCCATCTAAACACTAACCGCTAAAAGAAAATTATTGAATTCCTATTATCAGTGTCTGAGATATGATATTATATACATACCTACGTGCATACCTCACACATACAAACATAGACCAACAGTCACTTCCAATATTCTTCGAGTTGTTTATATACATTATTAAACAACACAACGGTCTACTCTGCAGAGTGATACGTGTACAAAATTTCTGTGGAAAGAGTGCTTCTCATCCCTATTAACTTGAAAAAGCAGGTACATGAGGCAATCTTACGCGGAATACGTCTTGTATTCCTGTTATTGCCATATAAAGCACCCCAGATCTGTTTCCAATTTACTTAATGTTACCAGGAATAACCAAGACGAGGAGTATTGAGGCTATTCCTATAAAACAGATATTTCCGAGAAAGAATAAATTCGACATCGACCATCTACAGTGCTGTGTTGAAAAGAGGCCCTAGCGTGTCTTCTCGCCTTTTCATTATGCTAAGGATACTGAATGGTCCTAGACTTTGTAAAAGCAGAGGAACGTGTATTTTCCCAACTAGACTAAAAAATGACCTTAAGTGGGTTGAAACTGCACTTTCCAATCAATGATGTAGGTTCAGAAATAAGATTCAGGATTGGATTTTCAAACGGTTGTGCGTTGAATGTAAAAAATATTGAAAGACTTATTACCCTTCTATAATCTCAAAAACTATAAAAATTTTCAGGTTCAATTTTTTTTTGGATATTTCTAAACTTTAGGTAAAGTAGATCACCAAGTCTAATTATAATCTACATACACTGATATTACTGCACCTAAACAAAAAGAGCCAACATACTTGACGCAATTTATCAAGAGGCTAAATAACACGTTCCTCATTATTCATGATCTCAATTCCGTTAATTTTCGGTAATCTTTAGTTAAAATTAATAAAATAAAAACTGAATAAATTGACCTCCTTTAGAAAAAAATACCACACATGAAAATGGTTAAAATTTGCTTTAAACGACTACTATGTTAATTGTAAGTAAAGTCGGATGTACTGTAAAATCCCAAGTAAACAGCTAGCTATTGGAATCATTTATCCGTTTTGAAGGCAAATGTGTGAATAATCATCTACGTCTAACAAGTACCGTGGGTTATCAAGGTTAAAATGTAGAACTTCTTGTGCCAAAAAATATATCTCCCTCTTCCCACAGCTTCCCATACCGATTTTTTTAAAATGATCAGGCGCCTTCGAAACGTCCAAAGATGAAGTTTGAGTGGCTTTTTCATTTTGATGATGGGGTTTTCAGTCTTTGACCTAGTAATAAGCTACTGCTAAAATTTCATCAAAATCATAATGATACTTTCCGAGTTGCGACAAAAATTACTGACATCGTTTTTCGTGATGTAGGTACATTTTATAAAACATCAAGAAGTGATTTTGCATATATATTTTTTTCGATTACAACACCTATTGGCATAAAAAGTAGAAACTTGGTTAACTTATCATGATGATCTGATCATGGGAAAGTTATCGGAGTTACCATATAGGTAGTACCGATAACCAAACCTCCACAGTTTCGCAAAATTCTTATTTCATTAAAAATATAACCTGACAAAAGTACTCCAAAATACATGAAGATATAATTGAAGTAATCAATGTTTGTCAAAGTGGTTCGTGGGTACTTAGCTGAAAGTTATGGCATCCTGTGTCTGTCAAGTTTGGGAAATTAGGAATCAGACAATGCCATCGAAAAAAGGGAAAAGGATGAAAATGACAAAGGTCGAGATCGGAATCGAGGTAGAAAAAAGGCGGCTGGAAACTGTTGAGATAATTCGGCTAAATCCAGTGCATTATAGTGATTTAATTTTTCAATTAATTGTAAGTGATTGAATTCTGATTATAAATCCACAGAACAAGCCGGTCCAGAAGTGAACTTGTCTAGATGACTACACGTAGGATGATGATTTGAGGAGGCTGATAAATAGGATGGAGCACGTCCTATTGCTTCAAATTAATGTAGCAAGTTCCTCAAAGTGTACGATAAACAATTGTGTGTATTTACTATGTGACTGAAGTGAATGCAATTGCTTCTCTTTAAGTAAATGACGTCTACTTAAAAATATAGCAGAATATGAGTTATTTGAAATAACATGAGGGAATGAAACCTTCATAAAACAAAAAGTAAATCATTAACGAATGAGTCAGTATTACTATACTATTTCAATGAAGAATATGTGTACTGGCTAGACCAATTTTTTTCAAGGAGCAAAAAGAAGCACAAGAGGGAGCAGTAACTGCAGTCTAAGGGTTGACAGTTTTTTTTGTTATTATTATATATAAACAGTATGACTAGTGGAATAATAGAAAAGAAGAATATAATTTCGGTCCAATCAAAATATCAAGGAGGCAAGGAAGTTTAGGCAAAGTCGTTATAACCTGTTCGACATGTATCAACATATCTGGTTTCAGTTATTAGATTGCCGAATCAGATAGACATATAGGATGTAACACAGAAGTTTAATCAATTCATCTCAAGCTCAGACGCATGCTTGTCTATATCACTACAAGCGGCAGTACGAGTACGAGAATAAATTAACTTGAATCAGTCACGCCACATGGTTAGCTGATGATTTTATGCATTTATTCCAAAATCCGATGTATTTCATAAATAATAGAAACAACATATTTTTCATCTGAAATGAAGCAAATTCATTCGTTGATACAACTGAAATTGTGCTTCAAAGGATGTACTTTTCCTTATTCTTTTTACAAGCAGATGCTCTCTTCATTCAAGAGATATTTCGACTTATAGGCTGTCCTCGGATCTCACTGAGCTACAACAACAAATTGTTGCTTTGTTGCTTGTTTGATAAGTCACAACAAGCTTTTAGCTCTTTATTGAAATCATTTTTTTCGAGATTTGAACTATCTCATACAAACTAGAAGCACATATTTTTGTTCTTCGTTCCACTATTTAGTTGAAGCACGTGCTATATTTTCATTTATGAAACTCAATACTTCCCTCGCTCAAGCATAGGAAGTAAATGGTGTTTTTTGAGATTACTCCAAAAGCTAACCTATTCTGAAACCAGATTATAAATTTCGGGGCTGTGAAATCTAGTTCCCAAAACAGGACGTCGTGCTCCTGTCGACTTTAGACGCGCCGTCGCGCTCCCGACTACCGTCGCGGCGGCGGCGGCGTCGGCGACAGTTTTGTTGTCAGTGCATCGCCGGCAGCCCTCCATCTGACACAGACGCGGCAGTTGGTCCAGGTGCTCGTTGGCCCATCTCCAGCAGCACGTCATGTTCACGCTGTGCATGTCGCGGACTCATCCGCCGCCGCTCACCGCTGTAGACATCGCCGCACAACTTGCTCAACAACAAACCAGTGAGTTGACGTCTTATCATTGTTTTAAAATTCAAGTCATTGTTATAATGATGCGTATGTACAACATGTTTAGGGTTTATTAAAAAAAAATTGCAGCGCGGGTTATAGGATACTATGAATAAAAACAAATTAATACCATTTCTAAGAAATAGAGATAAGTAGTTTGGCTCAGTGCTGTGATATTGTAAGGATACCGTTTTCCTTCAGAAAATATATTTTTTTTATAGATATCGTACTGGAGAAGAGCTGCGATATGATGAAACATATCTCCGCATATTGATCTCAAAACGCTATAAATTGTAACAATCGGTTAAAAGACCTGGTAGCCTATTCCTCAACACTCACCGCAAACGAATGAATCTTGGAAGAGGGTCGTTCGAGGTGTTGGATCCTCTACCTGATGAGGATAAGACCATTGCGCCTCTCTCTTGTTTGCTGTTATACTGATGAAAGCTCGGATGAACATTTACGAGTAGCATGGTAGAAACTATAGAATAGGGACACCTTTGAAGGATCAGGTAGATCAGATGTGGATTGAGACCAGAAGTTTCAGGGAGCGCATCCACACACATGCGAGCAGTATTCCAGAGATGGTATCATCTGCGCCATTTAGAGTAGTAATAGCTGAAAACGGGTGGAGTGAAGGGTAACCCCCAAAGGTGCTGACCTACCACGTCTGTGTCAGGACATGTTATTGTTGATGTTAAATCTTAATCCCTAAAAGCTTTACTTGAGTATTGAGCGACCGTCCATCTCCTCGACTGGCAGACCAGCATATGATTTTCTTACCAAGTAGTGGTCTGAGTCTTCTATGTGTTGCATCGAACTATGCGTTCTTCCTCTGGTATACTGAAGTTATTTAAAATATTGTGATGCCCCCTCGTAGGCTAATGCATATAAAAGTACAAACACATTCTCGTTTTTCATTTCCCACGCCAGGAAGCTTTGCAAATTGAGTAAAATTCAGACCCATCCTGAACCTATTTCTTTTTAAATTCAGATTTGTTCTATCGTTTGAGGTATAAAATAAAATGAAATTGCAAGGGCTCTGTTCCGGATGCTATTGATGACTGTATCCTTCATAATGCAATTTTAGCACCTTTTTTTATGTAATAAAGTAGCGATGATGCACAATACAATGGCTAACCGGTGTCTGAAATAGCACTGGAATATAATTATAAAAGTGTAACCTGCTCAACCAGTAGAAAAATATGTAGATTGTAGATGGTCTAACTTGATGAAACTTTTCCATCTTTAAGATAAAAATGTGCAATTTAAGTACAAGGTTTCAGAAATTGAAGTCCTGATTCGATTTAATTACCATTCGTTTATGAAACTTGGTTTTTGAATGATACAATTTCATCTTAATTACAAGTGAAAAAGAAAGGATCTACCACTGCAGCTAGCAGAATTATGATTTCGTTATACAGGAAACGCGTGTCATTACGATGAATGATGACATCTTCGCTAGTAAACTTTTTTTATTTGAAAATGATCTCTTCAAAAAATTCTCATTCGAAAACAAATACAGCCAACCATAAACATGTAGAAAAGTATATTCACCAAAACCGCAATTATAGTTTTTAGTTAAGAAAAAATGTAAAGGACAGAAACTTCGTTATCTATCACAACCGGCTGTTGGTTAAGTGCCTATTTTCCTACTATTCTGAATGCCTGCATGTAAAGTATCCACTAGATCATACATAAGGTGGAATAAAAATAATCTTAGGGCTCAGAGTCGTCTACGTGAAACTCTTAATATTTATGTAGATTTTAGGTGCGATTACTGCTCTTACACAATTCTTATCTGGACCCTCAGTTTTGTTGTGATAATAAGACGAAAACGAATCCATTTACATGATGATGATGATGATTACAGTTTTTAATATGAGTACTGAAATATTAATAATTACATATTCGCTTATTCCACTCCTGCTCTTACGATGTGCTGTGAAATGCTAAGGACCTTCTGGAACTTTTAAAAAAAGTTGTTAGCAGGAAGTCTCTCAAATCAACATACTTTCCAAGATGAAAGCTGTACAAACAAAACAAAACATCCGCACATAAAATACGCCCATTTTCAGGTGCACATTCACAGTCGCTAGCTGCGATTTCACCCTTAATTACGAGCGCGCTATAGACACGAGTACGAATGTGGATGAGAGTGTAGTAAGCCAGGGCCCATCTAATTATCCAAGTTACATTTGAACTGCCAACCAATACACGTTTTAATTGCTACCGAGTGTTTTAGATGTTCGTCTACACGAGGCACTTTATGTCAAGACAGAGTATAGTTTGGTTTCTGTGAAGGAGGATCAGTGATCCATTTCCATGAGTACTCCAACAAAAGGTGGCAGTCTCAAAATTAAATGTCTCATGATACTATGTCGTCCTGTTTCAGGCTGTATAAGGACGTTATACAGAAAACCTCGCAAGATCTTTAATAAAGGAATTGACAGATCATAATACTAATAAAATCTTCAAAATTTTGATATGGTCAAGTCTAGTTGGAACCAGCAAATTCAGAATAGAGATTGAAATTAAGCAGACCACGACATAATAGATTGAAGGGATCAGACTATCTATAGTGGCATCACTGCAACATATGCATGTGCATAAGTTTGATAACTAAAATACAAGCACATCAGATAAACGACCTTACAGATTGAGCATCTGAACGATAAAGTAGAAAGGTTGACAATACATTCAATAACTGGCAGAACTGTCGATCTCAACAAACCATTTGAAAATTCTACTGATAACCAGTTGACCTGAATCGACGATGAGATTACTGCAAGACTGATGCATCAAAAACAACCAAAACCAAAAATGCTAAACCACGAATGTTAACATTATAAAGTACTCATAGCTAGGCTCTCAACATGGCTATTTAGCAAAAGGGGTAGAAATGAGAAAGTTTTCTTTGTCCAATTCATACATAATGTTGTTTTTTATGGACCTAACACGTGGAAGGCCACATAAACAAATATATAAAAGCTAATGACAAGAATTTATGAGGCGAGTCTCTGGAGCGACATAGATTAAGAGAAACATTGACAAACAGATAAGAATGGGAAACGAAGTTAGAGCAATAAAATAATATAAACTCAGCACCGCAATGTCGCCACGCATACCGTTTTTTATACTATTAAAATTCATTTGAGAACAAAAAGAACTTGTCTGTTAATTAGAAACAAACTATAAACGATTTTAATGGCGGTAGCAATTATACTCTGATGGTCAGAAATAATCGAAGGAAGTACTTTGAAAGCTGAAGGTTTGGCACAGCTCATGAATTTGATGTTACTTTTGAAACTTATCTTGTGGTTATTTTACGTTTTATTTTCTACATTTGCAAACATATTTCATTCAACATTTCAAGAGCAAGGAACATGGAAATGAGTTGGGGAGGCTCGATTGGTCAAGCCCTGCTGCTGATATGGCATGATGCGATATGTGTAGTTAAGACATCCACAAACTTAAGGTTATGTGATGCGGCCATACAATTCGTTGGTGCACTTATATAGTCAAAACGATAAATATTAAAGTGTGAATTAGACGAAACGTACAAACGCATCTAGATTTGAGTAAAATTGACATGATGGTGCCTTTCTTAAACTTTTGACTGCAGGCTATATTTCTACTATATTTCTATATGCTTGGAAAAGACAGAATGAATATACATACAACTATAATTATTGACACAATTGAATCAAAAAGCTTCTTATTACATGGTCATACCGCTATGATGAGCAGGAACCTACAGGATGAAGACTGGTGTGATAGAGACCGCTGGAAACTAGTATGCGATAAACGATTATAATCTTGTATTTATGCCGCAATATAATGATGATGGTGGAAACATAAATTTGTGAATATTTCTACCCAAAGCTGTTTCATTTGGCAGTTTCTCTACTCTAAGACGTTGTCTTCGAAAATCAATATTCTTTCGGATTCCAAAATTTCCGCGATTCCAGTACTTTCTCGTCTATTGGCGTGGTATGTGTCTTTCAATAAGAGTTATTCGATATTATTTATCTGTTAGTACATTTATTACGCTAAGATGGCTCAGTTATTAAATTTTTGTTATAAAAATGTGGAGCTAAAACGCTGGGCGAATAAGATATTAATTGCAGCTAATATTCTAAATAAAAAATGCCCCCAAAGTGGCCCGTTGGGTAGTGCTGTTTCTGGAGGGCGTTCAATATCGGGGTCATATCAGGTGCGTTTCGAATGCAGCGACGCCACGACCGAGGTTATTTACCCCTTCGTACAGGGTGCGGTTGGACCATTTCCCGAACGTTTTAGCCTAGGTTAGTTATACTCATTGGTACACAATATGTAGCCTCGATTATGTAATCTGTCAACCACAAGGAAAGTTTTACGAGGTGAGTGTGGAGGAGATACACTACTAAATATGAGAAATGGCGTTGAGGTTTTGGAATAAACATTACCATCGGATTTTGAAACTGTTGATATTTTGGTATTAGGCTCAAACAGTATTGAAAATATCTAAATATTGAACAAACTAATCTACACGTGCACTATTTAACTATCTTTTATAAGAAGCTAAATTGTACTTTTGTAACCATTGATGAAACGCTGTAAACTGTAACTATATGTCCATATCATTCCACAATGCTGAGGTTCCTCAAAAAAATTACTTTTGCAAGAGGCTCTTTCGAAGTGTTCGACCTGGTGAAGAAGCTGGGCTGGGCCCTCCAAGTGCTCGGTCGAACAGTTACCATGGGTAGAATATAGATGTAGAATAAGGACAAATCATCTATCCTTATCCCCACACATGCGATCAGTATTTCAGGGATGGTCTGTTCTGAGCGGAAATTAATTATTAACTTTTGGGGCATCGACCTAGCAAGGTTGTTAAAATGGTCATGCGAGGATACGTTATATTCAATTTTTTCTGTACCGAAGATTATTGTACGATGACTCGAGTATTGAGCGTCCTACATCTCCACGGTTGTCAGACCTGTGATTTCCTGTCAGGATACTTCTCTGAGTTTTGTATGCGTTGAACCAAAATCCATTTGAAATTTATTTTAAAATAATGTAATCATTGATCCGAGTGACATGGTTTAGATTCGTCAATGGTTGAAGAAAAATTCATATGGAATTTCAGATTAGGCATGAGGTCGTGACTAATTGTGTAATTATAAATGTTTTGTGATGAGAAAGAGCGATTTCAACGGTGAATGTGCAAGCATCTTCATGAAAGGCAACTAAGAAGTGAATATAATGAATAACGTAAAAAACTATTTTGTAGTGGCTTCCTCAATTTATGGTCTATTGGAGATTAGAGAATTCATTCAATTTTTTTTATAATAGAAGCAGTGAGTCAAAAAAATATATTCCGTATACATGCTATCATTTTGTTTATATTGGACAAGATATTCTTGGCCTCAACATATTCTTGAATCTGTCTTATGTCAGTCATTCTAACAGCTTTTCACATCGTCATTGAGTTTTAAAACTTGATATTAATTTTCAGTTCTGCCTTTTTCCGTTTTTTTCAGCAGGCCAAACAATATGGGAGGGGGCGAGAGCATTCACCACGGGCACCGGCCTTAGAGTCAGGCGCGTGCATTCGAAATGATAGGCTTCAAAATGTTCAACTTTTCACGCTGGCGCTGATGCCATTTATTTCTTTCGAAGTTTTTGGTGTTTGTTTTATCTTTGAGTCTTAGGGGGCGTCCGGAATCCATATGTTCCCCTGAGCCCGGATTTCTTCTTGATGTCCCTGACGTCACAAGTTATGCAAAGAGTGTTCCGCCATCTACAACATATTCTCGCCTTCGATTTCCCGACACGGCTGTAAGGGCATGGAATGGCAACAGTATAGTGAGCAGAAACCTTAATACATAATTTGACAATTTCAAATTCACCTAAAAAATCCGTGTAACTCATTTCCACTGGCTTGTCTGTCTGTAGGCGTGTTTGTGTCGCATGATCCGAGTAACCAAATTCAATGAAATTTGGTGAGCCGTATAATGTAGGTCATGTTAGGGTAATGGTGACCTTTTTTTTTAAATTGATTCTGTGGCGGCAACCTAATAATCAAAAAAAGCGAAAACATATATCAATACTCCTCGCGCTCCGTTTTTGTTTGTTTCTTGATCCGATCAACTTTGGACGTAGTTTATAATTTATATTAATCCGAGATTCAAAACTAAGTTCTTATTTAGGTTCATAAAAAATCTAGCGTGAATGCAAAAAATATTTTAAATTCACTAAATTCATTATTTAATCTTTTTCAAGCAGAGTGCGACGTTAAATAGTTATAGATCAAGACAATTATATTGAAATCTAATATATACTAGCATAACGAATTTTGAGAATTTCTTTCACGTTCAGAACAGTCCAGATGACGTGATGAATACTATACAGGCTGATTACATCCAAAATATTACTTCTATCAAATATAAAAACCCTAAATCGAGACAACGTACCATACAAAAATGTTTCAATCAATATTTCTATTGAAAATTACGTGGATCACCTGCTTGGTTATTAAAAAGTAGTCATGATTTGCTATGAACAGTTTCCATACATCAACAAATTTGGGAAACTTTTTATAACAGCCTCCAGTTAAGGTTCTGAGGATACATTATAATTCTCATTTTTAAGAGACCAAATAAAAAAGCAACTTCATTTGCTTTTTATTAGAAACATCGTAAAGTTCACCTTCATGTTGAAAATGCTTCATAACTTTATTGGAGTCTGGAAAGTGTACTTTTCATTCTCATATATCTGTAACATAATGAAATTTATAACATAACGGAAAGTATAGGATGTACCGATGTTTAGAAATATATTTGGAATAAATTAAAAACATCCATGTATGTACCGGATATTTTTGGGCGCTAGATTTTTGTCACTAAAGTGAAAACATGTAGTCTACCAGGGTTACCCGGTCCTTTCCACACTGTAATGCATATTTCACTCGGAAATACCATTCGCTGGTAAAACGGAATTTTACGAGATATTCTCGTAGATATCCAAGTTAAATGTTCGTTTAATGTCCATTAGTAGAGATATCTGTCGTCTGCTGAGTCCTGCTAATATTCACATTGGCTATTATCTGAAGAAAGCAACATCGTTAAATTCACGTATTGATGCATAGTTGGTTGGCCATATTAGATTTAAAGTGACGTCACTCTATTTGTCGAGTTATTCTCTACAAGCCCTTTCATTTGATACCCATATTGTATGAGTGCATTAAAAATAACTAGTCCGCCATCTTGGGTGTTCTGCCATATTGGATTTAGAGTGACGTCACTTCCTCTGCAAGACCTTCCATTTGATAGCCATATGGTAGAAGTGCATTAAAAATAACTTGTGCGCCATCTTGTAGTGCATTAAAAATAACTAGTCTGCCATCTTGGGTGTTCCGCCATATTGGATTTAGAATAACGTCACACGCCTAACCATACATCGTCATCCTAACACGAAACGTGTATATAAAGTTTCAGCTCAATCGGTTAAAGATATATGTTGCAAAATTGAGTTGCAAGATTACAACAACATAGTAACATGGCTACATAGATACATACATTGCAAGTTACATAAAAGCTTATAAGAATGATGATGACGATGATAGAAAGTTTGTGATGAAGATTTATGTGATGCACACCATGACACATCCAACAAACATATCTCAAATTTGAAAATTATGGCGAATTCAATGCTTCTTTCGGTTATGCATGAGAAGAAAAGGTTGAAGGAGTTATTGAGGATTGCAGAAAAAACAGTTACCTTTGCTTCAATCATGCAGTATCTCACGTCTGCAATTTGCAAAACATCCATATTGCTACCGAAAACCTATGTAGTTGTAATAATCTGTATTCTGGAATCGGGTAAATATTCTTATCTCTAATATAATATTATATCTTTGCAGGAATCGGGAACAAACAGGTCAAGGGAGGATATCTTCTTCGATACCGCCGTAAGTACATTGCATTGCATGTGAAACTGTGCAGGAAATGCGATTTGATTGTATCTTTCATTCTATTCGGAACAGACATACATTTTTTACTGATAGTTTCAGATATAAGTGGATGAACAAATTATATTAGAAATTCTATATTTTGGATATTCTCTATAATTTTTAAGATCACAACAGGATTCGAATAAGGATACAAAATTACATTTGGGAACTTGGAAGAAATCTGGTGTACGACACATCCTGTTTTTTCCTCTCCATTTCAAACTAGTCGCCTTTTCATATCTAGAGACACAGAGCCAGTGTCGAGTCAGTAAGATCTCTGATATCTTGTGCTTGTTATGATCAATTCTATAATTGATAGTGGTGCAGGTCGAGTCCGTATTTGTAAATGCGAGGTTGTATATTGTTGAGTATTTTTTCTGCCTCGTGTTCTGTTTCTCTCACAGACAGACCTACAGTTTTTGTTGCTGCAAATAGAGGAACAGCGAAATAAACAAAAGCCAAATTAACGAAAGTAATATAACAGATCGTTTCCTTTTCGCAAGTGACAACACAAGGCCCTGTTTATTTCTTTTTGTCTTTTCACGCTGATTAACTTTTGTGAATTTCCGTTTTGGACGTGATGTCGACTGTTGTTCAGGGCATGACAAACAAAAAGTCGATTAGCGCCGGCTGAAATATTACAGTTTGATATTTTTAATATCGGAGAGATTGATTCCTTGGAGTTGATCTGACGAAAATTGATTGATCTGCACTACAGGAAGAGGTCGGGGCTGTTTGTGTACAATTGAACGAATAACGTGATTCACCTACTTAAGTAGCGGTCAGTCATTTATACACTTTGCTTTATAAATTATTGCTTTCCAGTCTGAAATTCCAGGCTGCTGATTAGCTCAGGATTTGAATATAAGAGATTAAGAGATTCGAATTGTTTCTATTTATTTTTTAGTTTCACAGATTTGAAATCAAATCTGAAGGAAGGAGGAATCGTTGTAGAGAAATAAGGAGATCGAACGTTCCACTGCTATTTCTCTGACTTACCATTGAGGGGCATGCTTTTGAAAATGCAGGTCAAATCACTTTTCTGGACTTAGATAGTAAACGTGTTTTTAAATAGATGCAACTTCTACATTTGCCACTGTGCTTGTCTTTTAAGCTCATTTTCTTGTGGCAAACTACATATCTTTATAAACCTACTAAACCCCCTAAACTGGATGAAGAGTGCCTAACTAGCAACCGGTAGCTCAGAGAGAGATGAGATTCTGGTCAGAGAGTGAGTCGCTAGACATGAGGTGGAAGGAATGGAAAATAGAAGCACATACAAGTTTAAATGTGTACAATTTACTTGAACAAAAATTAGGAAAACAGCAAAATGCCTCTGTACCAGCCCCAGATGGACATTACAAGTAAACTTATCTTTGGCTGGGGATATTCTGGCTTCTCCATGTCCTCATGGTGAAGATGGTTAGCCTCAGCAACTGGACGTCAGCATGGAGGAAGCCACTCCAGGGCAATGGGGACATCTAGGAGAAGCAGTTGCCTTACATGTGCATTTTTATTCAACCAAATTATAGTTTAATTTAAACGATGAAACCGGACGCCATTGCGTCACGTATTACTCGACAGTAGTTGTGTCGACGGTGAGTATCGGAGTGGGAGGAGTACCACCTTCTACGTATCCAGATCATATGATGCACGAGATAAGAGCGCAAGTGCGAAACCAGGGATGGGATTGAAAATCGTAATCACAACAAAAGATGGGGAAAGACGACAAAATAACAGATTCATTTCCTGCTATAAAGAATGACAGAGATAGGATATCGAATTTCGCGATAATGAAAACTAGGTGAAGATCGGAGAAATATAAATGAGTAGAGAATTATTAATAAGGATCGAATATTATACATGTCGATTACGTATAAATGTAGCATACCATATGAAATAGAATTTGTAAACGGTTGAACCGGTACATCTAAGTGTCTGTGTGGCCTGTGAACAGCATATTTTTTGAATGGTATTTGAATCGTTAAATACTCTGTTTACAGCTATACGGCTCTATACAGCTTCAGCAGAATTTGAAGTCCGTTATTTTTTTGTCTAGCGCCTGATTAGTCGCGAGATGTTTCAAGGCGATAATGGAGGACGTACAATCGTTGTTAATTGTCGCCTTAGTTTCAACACGTAAACCCGGTTATATGATACATACTGAATTGGATGATGTGCTGATGTTGGGTGAATCAGATTTGTAAGATACATAACTAAAAAAAAATAATATTATAGTTATTTTAAAGGCTACATATACACTAAAGATTACTGATCCAAGCAAGCTTTGGAAGTGCAAACATAATTTTGTAAATTTTTTTGACAAACTTGGCCATGTAGAAGAAATAAAGCAAAGGAAGATAAGTATCAATATTTCAAAATTTTATTGGTGAACTTGATCAGAAAAATGGCGTAATGTAAATTGTCTCTGTACTTCTAACGTAAAATTGTGAATTTAAATGGTTTAGGTTTGTCTGAAACATTCTAAATGCATCTAAGAATTGTTAAGCGCACAAGTTGCGGAAAAAATGCATGGACATTTAATAAAAAAAGTACGAGAGAAGCATGACATTGTGATCAACTACAAATGAACAGCAAAAATAAAACTTTCTGATTTGTTTGTCTTTTCATTTTTGTACACAGAAAAAGCGATCCTTCAATCGTATAAATTTCGTAATAGGGGGATCAGCTTTCAATGAGTAAATATCCACATAGTATCGACAGGCAGTTGCGTTTTGAATGAATTAATCGACGAAGGATCTCACATAATTATTTCATCTATTTTATATGCAAATATATTAGTGTTTGTTTAAAAGGGACGGATGATTACTGTGATCAACGTTGAATACATAGATAATAAAATGTATTTTACCAACGCAAATAAAACTTTTTTTTGATGATAACTTCGCAGTATCTGTACCCATTTTCAAATAACCGGATCCCTTGTATAATATTGCAACGAGATCATCGGCCAGCAGCCATGAAAAGATCACCCTGTATGCAAATCACGCAGAACATGAGTGCAGCTGTCAACAGACATCTCGTTAAGAACTTGAAAACGTGAATATAAATTAGTGTATACGTTGTTGTGTTACCAGTGAAAATAAATTAGTGATTAAGAACGTTACAATATTAACATAGTCTCAAAATTTCATAAAAATCCAAATGCTTCATGGCCAAGGACACTCACAGTAGATTCACCAACGGAAATCGGTGACATTATTCTTCGTGATGTACACGCCATGTAGGCAACATTTAGAAGTTATAATAACGTCTTTATTGGGGCGAAATTTAAGGCTACTCTTACATTTAACCCTTTTATGCAACTTCGCAATAAAGTATAAAATTCAAAATCGATGTAGACATACCCAGGACCCGTTCACTCAATTCTAAACTGGAGGGTAGTTTTCTTTATGAATTTTTGTAACTGGTCATAATTGTTTTATTTTTACTCGAAAAGAAAACTGATTCAGAAGGAAAATAAAGAAAATTGAACGGGCAATGGTGCATAAGAAAACAAAAAGAGAAAATTGAAAGAATAAACTGACTTTTACCCTAGAGAAGAATATATGAAGTTATTCTTTATTATACGTTAAAATGAGTATGGTGGACGGAAGTCATTATATCCATCTGCGTTTTGTCATCTACATTGTGCTCTCTCAAGTAGAGCTTTTGTTGAAATATATCCTAAGATTTACGACTAAACTTCTGTCGGACCAAGTTAACAAAGTGAACTATATTTATATTGTCACGTAATCTCCAAGCGTATTTCCATTTCAGATTACGGTCTATCAACAGACATCCAGAAGAAACATAATTTACGCAGATTTACGGTCGAGATTAAAGTTGCTACTGCTTTAATTAATTTAAGGGGGCAGTACATATTTACACAACGCATCTGTACACATTATTTATAAGCATTCTTACTTAGAATCTCTACAGATTACGAACAATATCCTCATGTCTCCTCATTGATAAGCCAAAAATAATTATGACGGAGCAAATTCCCAGAATTGAGAATTGAGGTCTGTCGGTCTGTCGGTTTGTCGGTCTGTCGGTCTGTCGATCTGTCGGTCTGTCGGTCTGTCGGTCTGTCGGTCTGTCGGTCTGTCGGTCTGTCGGTCTGTCGGTCTGTCGGTCTGTCGGTCTGTCGGTCTGTCGGTCTGTCGGTCTGTCGGTCTGTCGGTCTGTCGGTCTGTCGGTCTGTCGGTCTGTCGGTCTGTCGGTATGTCGGTCTGTCGGTCTGTCGGTCTGTCGGTCTGTCGGTCTGTCGGTCTGTCGGTCTGTCGGTCTGTCGGTCTGTCGGTCTGTCGGTCTGTCGGTCTGTCGGTCTGTCGGTCTGTCGGTCTGTCGGTCTGTCGGTCTGTCGGTCTGTCGGTCTGTCGATGTGTCGGCATATATTGAATTTAGAGATTTGACATCTAGAATGATAAGTTAATGGATTTTACCAAAGATATTCTCCTAATAGTTGATTTGAAGCTTATGTCATATACATTTAATTGCTTTTGGGCATGGAATTTAAATCCTCTTAGTTCTATTTAATGGCAATTCTTACTATTCAAATTTATGTTAATTCAATCATCAGATTTATGGAATAAATTATAAGTTATGTTTATTCTGCTGTTAGGAGCAATCCTGACTTTGGGCTGAAAATAAAGATTTGGGTACCTGATGTACAATATTGCACACACGTGTCGATACAGATAACATAATTGCCTCCACACACCATTGGATCGTCATTTCCACCAAAACAATCAAAGTTTTATATACTTTCCTGTTATATAATCTTTAGCCGTGCGAACCCCTTAAAGTTGCTCCTGGATCTGACGAATTTAATTTTTGGGAACTTTGATTACTTTCTTAATTGATGTCATGCTCTACTCGTGCAGTGTAATTAAATTTTCCGAACTTTTGTATGTAATAGAAAACACCCGTTCCATTAGAGTTGGTTGCTAAGTATCTTGACGGTCCTCTAGAAGCACTTAATTGTCGCAGAAATAAAACTGAAGATCTAGTAATAGTAATAATGATGAGGGAGGCAAAGCCTGGCAAGTAGGCCACCCTTCGTCCTTTTTACTGACCCCGAGGACCATTACTAAAGCATGACAGACATGGTAGTTTCTTAGTTCTGAACCTTCCAGGCCTTTTAATAAACGTCATGATGTCCGACCATTCTGCTAAGTAGCTCTCTTCCCTGTCAAACTCTGTTGTGCCGAACACCTCAGCCTTAAGGTCGCTGTATACAGCACGCTCACCGAGGAAGACAAACGACGTCTCGTCCTCCTCCCAGCTTTTCTGACAGACTGTATCTTTGACCACTCCAATGAGTGACAGGTGACTGTTCAATCTGCATTGACCTGTGAGGATCCCCACCAACAAGTGTAGTAAATCCCGCTTCCGGATCAGTAGCCATAGCTCCCTAGGTTTGTTGGGGTCTGCTATGAACCTCTTGGACTGCCTGCAGTAATCTCTCTCCAACCATGCTTTCGCCAGTTCATTATATGTCCAATTATATAGGGCATTATTGACCTAGCCTCTGCAAAGGTTCGAGGCCAATGCATGTGCCCCTTGCAATGCATCTTCGCCAAGCAGTCTGCTTTCTGGTTACCTGGCACCCCACTGTGACTAGGGACCCACATGAGGATCACGTTCTTGGATTGGGCTGAGCGTTGGAGAGCGGCGCATCCATGCTACCTCCCTCAAAGCTGCCTGACTATCGAAGCATATATAGATGTCATGTTCCGTGCACTGTTGTACTTCTGTTGATTACTACCTTCAGGATGGCAAATATCTCCGCCTGAAAAATTTGACGTGTGGCTTCCCTCCATATTCCCGCAGCAGTGGATCTCATCTCCATTGAGATCCGTCGGTATAGCATAACACACTGTGGGGCGGAAATCTTATCTTCCCCCCCGTCCACACTTCGCTAGTGGGTTGACGACTGGTTCTCATTGCTCTCGTAATCCACAGCACTGCCATTATTTGAATCTTGGTCAGCTTGCGGTCTACAGTGGCTCTTTGGGTGCAGGTCCACCATACCAAGCACCCGTACTGAATCCTGGCCCTGATCACTGACCTGTAGAGCCAGTGATCAGGGCCAGGATTCTGTACAGGCTTAAGGCCCCAAGTTCTGCCTACAACCCGGCACAACCGCCACATGGCAGCGATCCTTTTCTTGTATAGAAGGTGCTCACTAAAGAACTAAGTCTGGTGAATTTGTGTTGACAGGTGCAAGACTTCGTTGTTAAACTAATCGTTTCAGAAATAGTGTAAGATATTAGATATCCTAAGAAGTATGAACATTATGAGAAGAGAGACCAGTCCATGGAGTTAAACGAAATGTTTCTTCTGTAATATTTGTAAAAATTATATTTTTGCAATTCCAAGACACTGACGTTGATACCATCAAAACCTATGTAAAAAACATTTAAACACAATATTTGAAAATGGAAAGAGATATTGGATACAAACACTTCCCTAATGTTTGACGTAATTTTGGTTACAAGTTAGATAGAAATTTGTATTGCAGTACTGGATCTGGCCATATAATGTAGGCCTCATAGAAACATTATTTTAAAGATTACGTGAGGCAAACCAACATGGGAGGTATGCATACTATACTGACAGTTTCCTTGAAATTTCAATTTCAAGAAAATTTAGCGCGCCTATCAAGATGGTTGCATTTCTCGTAGCATTTCGTAAACAAAACGTGAATTCAGGATGGGAATATTAAAGAGAGAGAGAGAGAATTTGCATGAAATGCTTCATATGTACCTCCTGCGGGCATCAAATCGTTTCTGAGACAGCGGGCTCGGCTTTATTCACATTAAAGCGTACATTACCGTACGCTGTACAAGTGTACATCAACCAAAATAGGACCTCCTTGAATGCTCCAATGAATTTCCAAAAGGCCCAAATAATACTATTCTCTTTTCTTTTCGGAATGTGTAATATTTTCTGAAAACGCACAACTAGGTCTCAGAATGAAGCAGTTGTGGTAACAGAGCAAATATTCTGGTTGGCTGAAATATAACTGTACGTGATAATGCAGCATTTTATGGGGTCTCTACGAGAAAAAGCGAGTAAAACATTGAGCATCTTATTGTTGCCTGTCGTTGATGTATTGTATATATTTGTGCGGTAGGGCTTCAATATTGAATATAAGATGATCTGGAGATTAGGATGTTTTTGAGTTTCCGGAGAATTGAGGCCGTAGTTATAAAATGATTTGAATGTTGCATTTAGGTTTCAAAGTTTCAAATCTTGTTTATGTACATTATTTTAATTATTATTTAAGTTCCAGGTCACTTAAGGGATCAGTAGAGAAAATTTTTCAGGAGAACTAACATTTGTAATTCACTAACTGTTCAATGATTCTAAAGTAATAACTCAGTAATAACAGTTTTGATTGGATCAATGTTATTATTATAAAGCAACAAAATAACTGCGCTCCTGTTTTTTTGGATACATTGCGTCATGACGTGAGCTTCACCTAAAGAATGAATGAATCCACTCCAGAAGTGTGTATATTGAAAGCTATGAGATCCGCCTTTGATATTTTGGTGTCGGAATTCATTATGGCTGTCGTTGATTAGGCCGTTATGATCGCAGTATTTCAACTTTCAGGTTGGTGTACTTTTGCCTTATTATTGATAGCTGACCTATGGATTTGTAGTTGGTTGGATTGTGATTGGTTCAGGAAATTTTTCTGGCATCAGCGGGTCACAAATTCCCAATCTTCTGAGAAAATGCATGAGTTGCAAGAGACCTAAAAGAGGTGAAAAAGTATGTAGCAAGCTTCTAGTTCACACACAATGACAGAAATCATGTTAGAACAGTAAGCTTTGTTAGCATCGATTGACCTCAGGTCTCATCAGGTTGGCGAACCTGGTTCATCTATGTGACACTACCGGTGTGTGCTGTTTTATCGTTTCGAATATATCAAACGCGTTCAATCTAAATCGAATAATTCAGAGTACATGCGAAATTAAAGGTCTGTAACGATCTGCAAATGAAAAAACTTCAATTGAACAGGTCGCTTCCCGTGATTTCCTAGTCAATAGGAACGGTGAATGCCATTTCCTAACGCAAATACGGGGAAATTCAGAATAACGTTGGCGAGAACGGATATCGATATTATAAAGGTTTATTGCCAGATCGTTGAATAGAGTTATATCGGATGTGGGAGTAGACGGATACTTCCGAGGGCGATTAAGGTTAACCATCATGATTATTAATCTATTTTGAGCACCTGGACTAAAAAGCAATCTGACTTTGCAAGCAATAGAATTTTTTTTGATTATAACTATCTGTGGCATGCAATCATTCCACTGCACAGTGACAGTGACAGTGACAGTGACTGGTTTTTATCCGTAACTCATCATTTATCGCCGATAATAATTAGAATGTAGTAAGGTGAAGAAATTAAATTTTAGAAATGTAGATTGTAGATACTTTTACTTGGTGAAGCTCTAGTTACTCTCATTCAGATAAAGAACGACGTCGAGTAGGTTGACACTGAACTTTTTACACAAATGTATCGGTTCAAAATAGATTAGGAGTGGATTTAAAGTATGTTGTTTTTTTAAATTTAATTTAAACAATATTGAAGATTTCGAAAAAAAATTACGTATCAAAAATTATAAAAATGTTTTCCAAAACTTCCCAAACTCAATTCAAGTAGATCAACAATATCAAAATCTGGTCAAAATCACCAATAATTGAAACACTGCAATTGAACTAAGAGTCAACCTATTTGATGCCAATTTCAAAGATGCTAAATATAACTTTTGTATGGAAACAATGTCAAAAAAATCAGCTTTCGTAACTGTGCAAATATAGAAAAAGGAAATTGAAGACAATTCGGGAGCGTAACAATACCAGAAAAATTGCAATTTCGAGTCCCGTCCGCACCCTAAATATTTTTGGGGCTTTCTCATTTAAAAATTGTTTCTTTAATCTCCCTTTCCTGTATAAGTTTAGTAATTATACATAATATTTCATCTGTTGGAAGCAGTAATCTGTATTAGGTGCTGATTGATCCCGAGAAATGGCGAAGACAAGAATTGGAAAAAATGGAGCGAAAAATAGTGTTAAGGCACCCAAACAAATCTAACAGTTTACAATGGAATGTGCCATGAAACTATGCCAATTCTTTCTCCACCGACATAAATCGAAGGTAATGGCAGCAAGTGGACAAATTTTAGCATACAAACAATCTAACTAGCGACTGTACAGAGCCAATCTGACAGTTGACAACGATTGAAAGCTTAAAGCAAAACGCGTCACACAAATTTACGACTTTTATTCGTGACATCTAGCGTAGCAATTACACAATTTCAGAAGCCAATTCTATTTATGATGTGCTGTTCATTGTGGTCAGGTCAAGTGAGTTCAATCCTAGACAAAATCACAGGATTCCATCAAACGTTACATTAATAACTTATGTCTGTGAATCTGCCGTGCTTATATTATTCGGATTACGTATTGAAACTTTATTTGGAACTATTTTTAAATCAGATGGCCGATGAGGCTTCTTTAAATGATGTTACTTAGTTGCTAACGTGGGACATGTTTTAATCCTTCCTCTATATCCAATACTGGAAAGCTAGATAAATTTTTACAGAATGCATGCTTATTTTAATGGAGCATGTAGTATAGTGAACCATTCTTTCAAACAGCGATTCCTGAACATGTTTCACGGAGTTTCGTGGAAATTTTCCAGGGCTTCGTGATTTATTTAGGTTTTTTTGGAGCCGTTGGATGATTTAGGTTAATTCTTCGGCTACGAAGATTATATTTGCAGAGCGTAAGGAATATAACAACGATAAGCCATTACTTAATATAGCTAGTTAAAAAAAATTTTAAGCTTAAACAATCTTGATCTCGATCTCGCATATTTTTGAATAGTGGATTGCCAGCTTATGGAAGATCGTCCAAAAGCTTGACAGATCTCAAATTATATTTCTCATTCAAAGTTAGAAGGCATTGCCTCTGTTTTTATAAAGATGCACTAATTACCATTATACAGGAGTTGGAATGATAACAATTTTTACATCACTACAAAACATTGTACAAAAGGTGAAGTCTAGCTTTATGGTCACGCTGCTTAGTCAATATGTTAGGAAAGTGTCAACGATAAGACGATGATCTTTTGAACTTCATCAAGCATGGACAGGGGAGATGCATCCAAAATCTTCCGACATAATGGCAGTTATTGCTTGTCTTCTGTATTTCGATCTACTTATTTCCTCCTGTAATTGTCTTAGTGCCAAAGAACTGTCATATGTTGTTAATCAGATCAATTGCATTAAGAAAAAGGTCATTAACGTAAGCCTTAAGACAGTGGCTTAGACCGATCCCGTTCGAACACCAGCATTGACGTTGTAAAAAACTTTTTTTTCACGAAAAATGATATTTTACGACATAGCTTAAGTTCATAATCCATGTGTAAAGCTTCTCGAGGACGTAGTACGGAAGTTTACTTAGGATAGCGGTTTGCCACATATGATTAGACCAAGGAATTCAGACTTGGTTATAAAAATAACGCCCATATGTTGACAAGGGATTGTTTGCACGCCAAGCTCATGTAGTTATGATACAGTAGTAAACATTTTTACTTAGATAGCTTGGTGTGTGAAATATTTTTTGAAGGTCTGTTAACGATTAATGAATATAAATATATGTTTATGTATGTATATATTGAGTAGATATTAATTGTACCCATATGTACAAACAAACTGACAATTACAAAGAGTTGCAATAGTACGAGTATTATCTATAACTTTATCAGTGTATAATATATTTTTTCCGAATATTTCGAAAAAATAAGTTAACTAAACAGTAATGTTGCTAAATCAATCAGATATTCATGATGTTCAGGACATAAGTTGGGCACTTTGGTAAATACAGCAACAAGTTCCCATATAGCTGTTACCTACTGAAATATTTTTGAACATACTAATTCGGCATATTTTTTTTTGCAAATATGAAATTGCTCAAAACTAGAAAAAATATTTAACGAAACTCCTTATAACATGACATTTTGTTCATATTGTGTTTTAAAGCAGACAAGCGCTACTGCAAAAAATTACACTCATTCAACAAAATAGACTAATTTATAACTGATACTATAAATAAAAATTTCACTCCGTGACAATAACAACTAATCGGGAAACATAAAAAATAGTTCATAGTTTATATCACTAGTTGGATATAACTTGGGAATTCAACAATAGACTTCTTACATTTTTTACGTCGGAATCTAATCAGAAATTTGCATTTCGCCTTACTTGGGCTGTTGATAGACTTCAGATTTACAAATAATTCAGTGTACACCTATTTTCTTATTTTTATTGGTTCAGTTTCGGATCTCAATGGACGTGTTTCGTTCAATAAGAGCACCCAAAATCTACATCTTTCCTAAACTGGAATATACCTTGTATGTAATCCATGACAACTCTTTTTTTTTGGTCTATAAGCCACTCTTTATTGGAGTTATCTATAATTATTTTGATCAATGATGTTATTCAGTAGTCTTAGCCACTACTTCTCTGATTTGAATATGATGAGTGCTTGTCTAAGATAATGCTGTTTTTTTGTATATATAACAAAGACAAATACTTCACTTTTGTAAGTTGTTGGTAAATTAAAACTAGGGCTCAATAGTGTTTAAAGTTTCAAAATTTACCTTACATGCTTTCCAAACCGCTCATTATTTTGACATTTATATGAAATTATGTGTAAAAATGTCTCCCACTTTCATTAGATTTGATTCGGGATACGGAACAGTTCCAATTATCCTTCTGTATGTCTTCTAAGATTTGGTAGCTGCGTAGCAAAATTTGTGGAGAACAAATGTTTTTGATTCTGACTATTTTTTATCAGCAATATCAAAATAAGTAGGGACTTTTCATTATCACGCTATAAACCTTGAAGGCTGCGAAATAATCAATGCAATTATAGTAAATGGTGATCTTGGCCATGTTTACAATTTATGAAACATTAGTGGAACAGTAAAACAATGAACAGTCAACTCAAGTGGGACAGATTGAGCGCATATATTCATACATTCGAACACGGATGTAACTTAAGGAGACAAAAATAGAAAGAAAGAATATAGAACAGAAGCTAACAACAAGACTTAACCAGCATATCTGTGGCTTCTATCTGGTAACTCCTTCTTTACGAGGCAACACCTAACATTGCCACAGAGATCAGTTATATCTGCCTGATGTTCTACTTTAAGCCCATGAGAAAACATAAAATGCACGGAATGATACATAACAGTTATATTTTGGCACCTTAACATTCACGTATCTTAAAGGCTGCCATATAAGACGTGTTTATCCGGGAATTATTCGTGGTTCCAACTCTCCTTCGGCTGGTGTGAGAGAATTAGAGATACCTGGAAAAACGTTCTCGTGAAATGGCTCAGACGTAAGATTTCTTCGCCCATTACGATTTCTGCATTCATGGGGAAATTCAGAGAAAAGTGCTGAACAAATGGGAAGACACTTCAGTATTGATTTCATCCCGGCAAGACGTTAAAGTGCACAATTTCCGGCGTCGGTGAAGTAAGGCAATATTGCCGGGTGGGCGTTAGACGTTAAAGAAGCCGTTCTCGTTAAACAGGGCAATATCAAGTCAACACTACCGACAGTTGTAGCGCCTGTAATTATTCGTTAATGTTAGTGGTGATTGAGTTCTTTATGTGGCTATCCAGGCAGCAGCGTGTAAGTTCGGCCCACGCGAAAAGTCATAAATTTCAATTATCTTCGTTTACTTCCTATTTACGCCGCAGTGGTGGCGAAAGCTGAAAATTTATATTTCTAATTTATTTTTCCACAGCTTCAGCCTCTGTACTCTTTGAAGTCGTGTTGCTTGAGTTTCAAGTAACCTGTTACTCTCCAATAATAATTTCTTAAAATATTTTAGCGTTGCAGTACCCTACATTACCTTTCTTCAATCGAATTATGTGTGATATTTTTTAATGAACTTTGCATTCAATTTATAATCTCACACTTGATAATTTGGTAAGTCCGGACAAACGGAGTTCCGTGAATTGCTATAGATTGGCTTGCGTCAGTATGACATTTCGAGATTTAGATACTGCGACTCAGTTCTTGAATTACATAATACTTTTATGATGGCCTCTCTTCCACTCCTTTTCATTTTAAACTGAGAAACACTTGAAGATTTTATCAAAAAGATTTAGACTAGTAGGTAGTAATTAAATTAGTGACGCAATCCAAAGTGAAAGCTCTTAATGTGACCATTACAGTCAACTGTAATTTTTCTGCTAGTGAGACTAATGTGGATGGCAGAAAACTTAGAAAACTAAACATTTGTAGATGTTGCCACACTCCATCAATACAGCTATTCATCCTTGAAATATAGTTGTCTACTTACATAGGCGAATGCTTGTACTCTACTCAAGTCTGGCATTGAAATTACATTTTCCTGCAGCTGATGGGGTCTTCTCCCCCTCAATGTAGCAGATACTCTCTTTCCATGCGTATCGAGGTTTATCCTAAGTATATTCGATACTGTCACACGAAGTTTATATAATATAGTAATACCGGTAAATTAGACAAATCTGTCAGATCTGGTTACTCAGAAACCAGACAATGTTTAAAAGAATAAAAGAAAAAAGATAGAAGAAGAAAAGCAAGAGAGAAGTGGATCTCTTGGACCGGAGACACCTAGGCATTGGTACTACAAAATCCAATTAATTTAACTTCTTTCAAAAAAATTTTTTAAGGTGTTTAAGGCCCGTCTATCAGCCGATCTGAAACGCCATTTCATTGCTAGTTATACCAAGTGTGTTTCTAGAAGCGCAGCGTCAATATTTGGGGTCGGTAAAGATCTCTGAGCGTATTTATTATCATGCACTCACATAGGCATCCGTCAGAGTTATTCACTTGTCAATCCGCAAGAGGTGATCAACGATACAAATTCGTATTTAGAAACTCCCACAAAAGGCCTATGGCGGAATTCCAACCACACATATACTTGCGTGGGTAGATAATCATACCAAGTGAGCAACGAATGAAAAGTTATTTTACTTACGAAATTCAAATTACGCGCGTTGTCGTACCTAGGTACCTGATAGGTTTCTGTATCAAAAAATCTAACCTAAAACCACCATGTAGGCAACATACGTGAATGTTATTAGCTTGGTAATTTGAAAAATCGGGCGTAAAATATAAATTTGCATTCTGAAATCGAAAAACACTGGCTTACGCTTGTGGATAAGTAACTTTTCCGTATATTATTACTTTGGTATGAATTCAATCTTAGTAAGCCCTCCTATTGAATCGCCAGTGAGTAATAAGCGTCAATCGAAGTTTGGCGTTACATCCTATCCAGAACATTACATTCCGAAATATTAAAGTGGTCTAATGGAGATTTCCTTGAAATAAGTATGTTGCTACGTTCTCCAGTGCCAATATACGTGCACTACTTCTACAGCGAATGTCAATAAATACCAAGAAATCACCCTTTAGGGAAACAAGGATACATTGTCCTTCTTCGTTTATATCGAACATCCATTACTCTACTTGATTCCCGTGGGTATCACGTGACTATCCTATGAAATTTGCGCAGACAAATCTAATAAAATTGAATCTTCTTTGTCCCAGGTCCCAAACATGAGATGCATTCCTCTTTCGTGTTTTCCTATTGTTCGGCTTGCCTCCAAGGATAACCCGATATATCCATATAAAATCAAGCACTTTGTTTTTCCAATAAAATTGCGGCCAGCACTGATAGCTGACTTGGATAACAGATCTCGATGGAAAATTTCAGGATACGGAAAGCAGATGCATCTACTCAATCTTCTTTGATGCATCAGGTATTATTGTATGGTGTTTCTGAAATACCACTTTGTTATGCTCAATATTTACACTATAGAATAACTCATGCGATATGAGAAAGGTTTCCACCTCAAATATATTTTCATTTGTTCATACACATACCAAAGACACAGGCAGACAAAAGACAAATTAGAATGCATAAACAGAAAAAATATTGTTGCGGAGAGGACTTGAACCAGTGGCGCCAGCCATCTTTCTGAATCGCTTGCACTCCGGTCTCAGGCTGGGGAATAAAAAGCATATAAGAGTCTCATTGTTACCTGTTTGACAAAACTCGCAGTCTGTATCCTAAGGTCAGTGACATCTACCAATTTTACTTTATTTTTCATTCATTTGCGCAAAGTGCATTACGAGTGCAGATGGTGTGTTGTCGACATTACCTCTTAGAAGGCTTCATGAACATATCCATCAAAAGATGGTATCACAGTAGGCAATGGTTTGAGGTGATTGTTTCATATATTTCTGTGGAGAATTGTCTGATAAAATATTATGTAGATAAAATGATTGTGTAATTTACAGACAGTTTCACAAATAAAACTCTTTTATTTCAGTGACGCGTTTCGATTTATATTTCAATCATCGTCGTTCAATTTTTTAGCTAAAAGGTAATTAGGTTCACTTATATAAGAAGATTATCAATATTCCATGGCTAGGCTAGGCTAACTTCTTTTTGGAATTCTTTTGTTTTGTCCTTCCGTAAAAACTCAATGTTTTCCGTCACAATGAATGCCTCATTCTTTTCGTTGTTAATTCGGCTACAACAACAAAGCTAGCTTTTATATTTTATCATGCAAAAAATACTACGTACCTTCTCATCTAAAATATCAAATTCTATGCTGTGTAGTTGGAAACTAATTCTGAATGAAGAATTTTAAGATGAATGCACAGACTATCTCTCACCCTCAACCATTTCCTCACTTTTTCTTTCATCCAGAATATTTTGCCCTTTGTGATGGCTTCCATGCTTTCATTCGAAGTGGATCTTCTCTTGAGGTGGACGTAAGTAGGAAACAGTTTTGCGGCGATACATTTACTATTAATTCAAGCCTCTTGGGCAGCCGTAGTCTTTTTAATATAAAGTTTCTTGAAAAGACGAGCTTGATCTCCTAACGGGGATTGTTTAATCTATCTAGATTGTAGATGCTCTTACTCTAGAAAGTAAGAGCATGTACAATGTACATAATAAAATATGAATAAGGCTTAATTAATGTATTATATCATCGCATAATTTAAATGTAACAGTAACGCTTAATGTGATTGTATTCCGTCACGTGACGATGTTCTTGTTGGTTTCTCAATTATCGTTAAAAGTTAGCGGAAATAATGGTATAAAATGTGGCCGGCAACTATTTCAACACTCTTGCCAGAATCGCATACAAAACAGGTGTCGGAATTTGAGTTAGATTTAATATCCTCTCCGATAGCCAATTAAAACGCGGAAAGCATCATGGTGCCTCGGCTATTAAGATTTGGTTCGTTATTGTCAGCCGACACCAGCACGGGCTGAATCTCCGACGCGATATCAGATTGGCGGAATTAATCAAACATCGTCCCAGCTCTGTCTTGTTCCAGTTATGGTTTCAGATCACTTGAATCGATATTCATCGCGGCAACGCACACGGGACGCAGATATAATTGGTCTGGGCGACATTTTGCCCCTTTGTAATCAACGAGATGCGCTTCGATTAGTCCGCTTGTATTAGTGCTGAGATACACTCAGCAAATCACTGAATGAAGCAAGAGATAATGATTGGAGAATCAAAGGAAGTGGCATTACATATTACAGTGTAATGAAACTTCTGACATTTGACTCAGGAACACGCGCGCAGCGCAGGCATGTTTGGCATGCGTTTCAACACGCAAATTGCGATTTTGGGACAAAGCTTTTGCTGCGTTAGAGGGATAGTTCTTCCAAACCCAATTGAGCATCATAAAAACATATTCATTCTAGGGATTCTCATCTCGTGTACTTGGCGATCTTGTAGAGGAGAGAGTGGCCGAATAATGCTGTACGATAAACGTAAATATTTCCTGCATTTTGAGTAGAAAACCGTAGTTCTTAGAGTACAGCTCACTGTCAGTACATAAATTGTACCAGTATTATTTAGAATAATACTTTGCAAAATATTTCATTTGATTGAATTGCGATATTGGACATTTTTGAGTGTTTCCGGTACGAGGTTCCTCAATTGATATTAGAAATAATTTAGAGCTGTACACAAAATTAAAGGATGACAAATTTGTTAATGGTAATGTTGCGGTATGTAAGACTGTGATTGGATCCAGAATAGCAATTTAGCATCTTATGCTCACTTACGATGTTTCAAAAAAGGATAAATAATTATATGAGGAACATAAAAACCCATATAGATTTGAATTTATCAAATGGATTTTCCTGGCGGACTTGGGGTTTCGTAATCCCCTAAACGCATACTATACGCGTGTATAATTGTTATTTAAATTCGCGATGACTATGACGAGTGTCACTGCCTCTTAGACTATAAGTGTAAAATAAAAACCTCAATGTAACACGACTCATGATAGTTTGAAACATTCATAGCTTGCAATACAATGTGAATAAGGAATAATTTACATTTTGGGTCAATAACAATCATTTTTAAAAATATAATACAACTTCAAGTGTGGTCATCTTAACCTGTTTGTTAATGCTACGTACATTTGAACCTTGAACTTTTTGTATCTGCTCATTAAATTCTGTTAGCTTTTACTTTCCCTATTCCAATTATATCTATAAGAAAAATGTTGCTTATAAATCATTAACCATAATGATCCAATTTAATTCGAGCTGTTATGGCGACAAAAAGTTATTAAGTTACATTAATTTCCAAGTGTCGTAACAAGCGTTACCGATTGGCGTCTTTACGAAACCAAATAGTCCAAATACCTTGAACACTGCTCAATAGCGGCACAAACACCTGAATCAAAAAAAAATAATGGATGTTTCCGAAACAAAGGACAAACTAATGAAACTTATCCTATGTTTATCGAAACGATATGTTATTGAATGCATGATATCTCTACTAATGTATCGACTGCCTCGTCTGTTTTCTAACAAGATCTCACCATTAGCTATTATGAGAGGCTATAATACAGACGATGCATTCGCATTGTTGATTTAAAGAACACACATATTATGTAACTGAGGGAGAAACACAAACAATCAGCACTAAGTAAAAACGTTTGGGAAACGGAAGTAAAATGGGTGCACGGTTACACTAGAAAGATCAATTTTGAGAAGAAGGTCAAGTAAACTGCATTCATAAAGCTGAATGACGATTTTGTTTTCAATTCCTCTGTAGACTGAGACCAATTTGGTTGAATATGTTTTAGTAAAACTCTCCTTATCATAATCAAGTGTATTAGTGTATGCTCTCCACTATAAATAAGACCTACTGTAATAGACATGCATGTTTCGTCTTCAGCCTAGACTCATCAGTATAGCTTGGCGGTCTAACTGTAGAGATAAATTGAGTGATATATCTAATTCAATCTCCAAGCGTCGTACACTAACGCGCTGCCCATTGGCAACTAACGAAGTCAAAGGATGTCGCTGAGAATCAGTTCACACTTCTTGACCAATGTCGTAGGATGTCGCCGCTTCAAGGCAGTCCATTTGTTAGGACCTTTGACGTCGTAAGTTGGGCAGCACCACAGTGCGCGACGCTTGGAGATGAGTGTTGATCTTGTCGTGTTTTCTAGGATCTGAATGTTTTGGTGTATCTCATAAGATAAGCAGCCGTGTGCTTTATATCACTTCTTTTAGATTTATCATCAGTGGAAATTCACGATGAGTATTATAATGTTTTATAATAGCTCAAACCAAGGTTTAGTTTAAATCTTCCATAATAGTTTATACCAAGGTTTAGTTTAAAATCAAAAATATTCTTCTGGAAACAGTCAACGTTGTCAATGTCATTTTAATTTCAAAATTTAATATTTCATATAGATATTGAACGTTTATGCAGGCTCCAGAGGCAATCTAATCGTCAGTAAAGTAATATGAGTCGAAAGTATATGATTTAACTGGTGGCTAGTAAAAAATATGATGAACCAAAGTAACAAGCTGTCGTGGCCTCTTGTCATTGTTGTATAACGTACACTATGTCAAATACCATGTATAGTGATTTTTCGCCACCTTCATTTAAAATGCTCATTATCGGATCTCTCGAAGATCAGAAGGTTTGATATTTTAAAGGATAAAATATTGAAGTAGATTGACTGTTCCTCTCAAGCTGTCACTAATTCCATTTCTACGCAGCGGGCTGACACGTAAAATCCATTAGTAAATCCATGTATGTATGAGTCAGTTCCAATGGAATAATGGAGTGTGAATACATCCAAGTTGCAATTTGGATCTATTCGTTTCATATGCAGCACTCTGCAGTTTGTTTTCAATCCAAACAATACTATTATTACGACTGCTATTATGCTGCGGTGTAGATTATAGAATGCTCTCTCTCTATGTAAAACCATGGGATGATCTAGATATAAGCCAGCTCCCAGTGAAACGTATTTTTATTTGTATCAGTAAAAGTACTGGAGTGGAAGAGCTTACCATGTGATAACCAAAACGAGGGTTTACACCGTTATCATTTTTTGGAACAATTTTCTACCTGACTTTCTGTTCTTCCATGTATAATCTTTTCAAATTCTACTTATGACTAATTTCTGGCAACTATAAAAGAGATCGTAGACAGCATTGTTTCGTACTTGTTATCACTGTGATAAATTTACTTACGTCTTAAGACAGAGGATGGGAACCAAACAGTTTCACGTTTGGTCAGTGACAAGAGCGTACCTGTTTTGTCAAACCTCGCATATCCCAAATTCCCAAATGGTTGTGAGTCCGAATTTAATTTCCCTTACCCCTATGGACAAAATATTACCCCCATGCTAAGTCATATATACTACCAGCAGTGGCATATTATGGATTAGAGGGGGTTGAAGTTAACCCATACTCGATGATGGACATCAAAAATTTAAGGTAATACATTGCTCATGGGTTGAATGCAAAAGCCATTGCAGATGGTACATATGAAGCAATACAGCATTAGGAAACTTCAGTTAGGCACAAAACCTTTTTGGTTGTATCAGATTTGGCAGAACAGGTACCCTTGCTGTTATTGTCAACGCAATGTTGACATTTGAAAAATCTGGCTGACGCCATTATTTATTTATGTTATACAAAACTAGTAGATGTACCAAGTAACAAGATGTCTAGATTATCGATGCTCTTAGTTGGTGAAACTCTTCAATCATCATGATCGAATTGTGAAAATTCTATTTATCACAATTAAATGCAATAAAACTTGGAATGAAGCGACATGGGTCATAGCGCTGTTATACCACAAGCTGCGTTGTTGAGCGTTGTGCTTCCAATCCTAAATTTTCCTATCTTTCAAACCCAACTGCTGATCGATATAGGCTTCATCAAGCTTTAGTTATAATGGATATAATCACATTATTCGGGGGGCTTTTAGTATGTCATCGGTTCGGCGATTTTCTCAAGGTCTATTTTAGACAAAGGTTGCCAAGCTCAAAGCTAAATTACGCCTTAACGAAGCCATTGTCTAAATTTTATTACGGCTCCTTAACAGAAAAATGACTAACCATGGAAGAAAACCTAATTATGAATATTTCGATTGAAGTTCTTATTGTAATTCAAATATCTACTATCATTGGTTATATATATTTTTCTGCATTGATATTTTGGCCTTAACATCATGTCATAGGCAGCGGAGTTATCGTAAAAAAAAACTGAAAATTAGTTATTTAACTTTCCGATGCCCCTGATCATTTTCTAAACATTTTTTATTTGGATAAAAATTTGAGGTTGAGTGTGTGGATGGTGAGGAAAGGTCTCATGAAATAAGTGATGGTGAAAGAGGCTCTATCATTTGAAATTTCAAAACATTCCAAAAAATGAATATTTTGGATATTTGATTAATCATAAAAGATTTAAGGTTCCCAATATTTTTTTATTGAAATTCAAAAAATCAACTGTTGCAAAATCAGATTCAAATAATTATTTCTAATTTTTTTTCTAACGGTTCCAATCCCGCTTCCGAGACATCAGTACCGCCAAGTAAGTGTTAAGGAAACCGCGAGGTACGGATGCAGAAAATGTTTCATGTAAAACTTTAGTAGAAAATTACCTGGATCAAAACTATATTTTCCTGTATATTTTAACACTTATTTTGATGTACTCTATCACATATTGATAACCTATTCAATTATATACAGAGTCTGCGCACTACTGGTATCTTCATTGTTATAGATCAAAGTCGATTAGATCGTAAATCGGTGGTATACTTTGTATTGATTAAGATCTAATGGAATAAAATCAACGGAGCAATGCGATTCCTAGAATGATTATTGAGGTGGAAGATAAAACTAAGGACGATCAAAAATACCACAGCGATCAAAACGGTATGAAAGACAAAATTCTCAAGACAATGTTAGTCCAAAGCATTGTTATTGAAATAGTTGGGTTGTTTCTAATTATACGCCAATATTGGAAAAATATCTATTCATCATTTTTCGGATACTTGATGGCCAGTTGTTCTTCTGTCTACTCTATATGAATCACCATAAGGAATACTGGTATTACACATTGTCTCACTCACTGACTCTGTATATATGAATAAGCTAGCAGTGGTGTATCTGAATAAGCTTATGTGGATTAATCTAAATGATGATATAAAAAATATCTTTGAAGAAAATATTGTTTATTACGTGTTAACCATTATTAAAACTAGTCTAACTAATATCTTGATCCAGTCACGGTTGTATATAAACTCTGTATATTAACACAGGAATAACGCACGTTCTATTTTATCCAATTATAGCATGAAACGGTTATCATTTATGCAAATGTATACCTACTACACATACAATACCCTACAACCATAGCGACCTTCGGTAGATTTGTTATGGTGTTCCAATTACTAATTAAGGCGATGTTTCCAGCTTGCTTTGTTTAAGATATCCCTAACATTATCGGTATGGGTTGTTTGATAACCTTAGAATATTCAAACAGCAGCTTCTTGGCTTTCAGTTGAACTTCGGGCATGTAAGTTGTTTCACTCGCATTGTTGGTATTATGGGATCATATATATATATATATATATATATATATATGTATATAATCATGCAATCAGTGGTCTTCACAACAAAATTTCAAGTTTCCACTTTATCAGAGTCCAGGTTATGACATCCATAAAAATCTATCCAGTAAAATGTGTAAGACGCCAACCTAGATATCAAAAAGATGCTCTGTAATACGGAAAAGCCTATCTGCGGAACAAGCATAATACACAAACTCATAAAACTTACCATAAAGAGAAATAAAAAGAACTAGACTGGAATAAAAAGAGCATGGATAATATCCCGCTATAGTGCTGTTTTTAATATCTGTACAGCAGCATTATAGAAAAAGGTTTTTATTTGTTTTCATAGGGGGGTATTTTGTTGCATGTGTGGTCAGTGGCGGATGGAAAAGATATGGAATCTGTTACTGTAGGGTATTGCATACCCTTCCATAAATACATATTTTCAGATGAATAACAGGAGAAAAAAAAGAAGAGACCAACATCACTTGACATATCGGGATGAAGTTCTATCTCAAATTGGGGACTGTAATGGCTGTAACTTATCCTGTGGTTCTATTTTTGGTATACCTTATACTTTCACTAACGGCTAATTAAAATCACATGCATTTGACGAAATGATTCACTAACGTTTAGGCTGTATCGACAGCCTTTATCAATGTACAAAAAAGAAAAAATAATCATATATAAATATTCATTACTTCCCCACCTGTCGGAGTTTTAAATTGAGGGTTAGTGCAAATATAACATCAAATACTGACTCTACTACATATATGCTCATCTATTAAGTTCTTATCCCGATTAGCTCTTCTTTACGCGGTTCAGATTAGTGAAAATAAATATTTTTATAAACAATAATCGATTCTGTTCAGTACATCTTATATTTTTTCATGAGATTTCACTCAAACTATGTTTCGTTTTTCGCCCATTTAATTCCAGTTTTTCAAGTTTAGGAAATGTTGATTTTGATAGAGAAAATAACAGGTCGAACCAGATGAGTTGATCATGCTTATATCAACCCATCTAAGTGTCGCCCTCTATGGGGAGGCCCATTGACATCTTACAAAGTAAAGGTCCTAGCACCTGGACTGCCATCACATCCTTGACTGGGTTACGTAAACACCAACCGATTGGTCTCTACAGTTAGAACGCCAGGCTATACTAACGAGTCTAGGCTAAAGACGAAACATTCATGTCTACAGGAGGTCTGATGCATAGTGGAGAGCATACACTTAATATCAGTAAGTTTTGATTACTGTAGGAGGGGGTATTTGAAGACACAAATTGGAGTGAGCAAAAATATCGAATGCACCAAATGCTAGAGACCGGAGTTCGAGTCTAGTCTGCACCTTAAAATTTTGTTTAGTCTTCTCGCAGATTTGCATAATTCCTCCAACTACGATATTGTTATATTATCTGCCATTTTGCTGATTATACTAATTATATTAGTGTACAGCACAATATCTCTCTAAATTTATGAAAAATCAATTGACATGGTGACAGATATGTATTTCCGAATTATTGACTTGTTAGACGTTCCGATAGGAGGTGCCATTATCAACTATGTACCTGTCGATAAAAGTAGTATTCAAAGGGGAATCACGCATCTATGTAAAAGGTCAACAAATCATTGAATGACGGTTTATTATTTGAACAGTTTCGCAATATATCCAAGCTATTACATATTTAGTTAAAAACAAGGCTTCCAGTTATTTTACAGTATAACAGTAATATAACCAATCAAAGTTATTTAATAGCACAATTCATCCTTTGGCTGATACATAACATGTATAATATGTATCCATGTTTTGTAAGTGTGCGTATGTTTCCAATAAATTCATTATGTCAATGGAGTTTATACGAAGGAATAAAATTTGACATCGTACTACGAATCGAAAAGCAAACAGGACGTTATTGTCAAATTTCAGCTTCGAATTTTATAATATATCCGAAACCTAGCACATTTCCATCCATCCAATATTGTCACATGACTGAAACATGCGACTTGCGGTCTGGCATCAACCAAATAGTCATATCTGTTAAATATTACACAAAGTTCCAAATTATACTGTATTCCATAAATTACATAATGCTATAAATTGAAGGTCATTTTAGTTAAAGACCGCCACTGGAATGCAAGTTGCGTCTTTCCGCATATAAGTTTTACCAACTGAAACTGATATTTATGACATGTCAGATGCAAATGCAAACCCTATTTGCTACAAGACGCCTTTTGTGTGCTATATTGTCATATTCACCGCCTCTAGTCGTAGAATTCACATCATGACAACTTTGGGAACACGTGCACAGTAACGTTTTATCTGCGTTTTTATACAATGTGGAACGTTGTTATTAAACTAGAATAGAGATTCGCACTGGATATTAGAACAATAGACGATATTGCTGGAGTGGATCTGGTATAACGCAGTGAATGGCAAGTGTATGCTGGCGACAATTTACTTTATATCATTCTTATATTAAAAGTATAGGAGAAAATGCATATGAAAAAAGGCAAAGTTTGGAGGTTCTTGGTTTTTCCTTATTTTTTGGTAAATAATCTGATACCAACGTAACGATTATCGAAAATACAATTAAACATCAACGGCAGACCGAATCGAGCAATAAATCTAATAAGTTACGGTTTTATCCAAAATTAATCTATCATTTTTCATAAACTAACATTTATATAATCATACAGAGAAATATGTTAATAATTGTCGCTTCTATAGTTGATTGAATCTAGTTCAGTCGAGTAATTTCTGTGAAGAACTCGGAAGTTATTATGCAAAAGTAAATGTACGGTTAGGAGCGCTTTCTTAAAATGCAGTTGGGACTCTATGGAAAGCATTTTTCGGCTGAGCAAACAACCGTACGCCAAAATAGATTTTTTAAAGTTTTGAGGCTTCCTGAAATATGTAGTGAGCTTACTATCTACAAATAAACATCGCATTGATTAGATTGCAAAGCTATGTTTCTGTGCTGTCGAGGGTGGAGATGATGAAGCTGTGTGATATTTGCTTCCTGAATTAAATCTACATAAAACAAATAAGCAAACACAGAATTCTCAAAAATGCGAATACAGAATTATATTTAAATTATGGTGAATAGTTATGATTCTACTATGAAACATAAAGACATTTAGCCATTATTTTTAACAACCGACACAGCACAAAGTTTCGTTCACGTAGAAATTTCCGATTTACAAACTGTGTTGCCACGTTTCTGTTATCCATTATTCACCAAAATAACGTTATATAAATTGGAAAATGATGTGGCGTTGTGTCCCAAACATAAATGGATTTTAAATTTAATTCATAACTTTGTTCATGGTTTGATTGACGCCAATGTATATTTTAAAAATGTACCAAGGAAGTGGACGTAAAGTCTGTGCCCATTCTATTCAGATACTTACAACTATGGACGTATACCTGTTATAGATATTTAAACAAAGGGTATTAGAAGAATAACTAACTTGTTATATAACGAAAATATCATAAAAAGGAGACGGCATTTTTATTAAGATCTAGCACAGGTGATACAGTTTTTTATTTAATGGAGCCGAATGATATGTCAAGGAACTGTATCTCTATGTTTATTGAACTTTTCTAAATCCACGTTTTCATCTTTATCTCATGCGTTGACATTCAACAAACAGATTTCAAAGAGTCAATATAGGAGACGAAAAATGTTTATTTTAATAGTAAAATGCAGCTTATCACAGGGTGACAAACTAGGACCTATAATATTACTTGCATACGTCAACAATATAACAAGATTATTGAATCTATGTATTTTTTTTATAGATGAAGGATAAATGTCTATTCACATCGACCTCAAAACGTTGTAAATTATAACTATCGGGGACAATCCCCAGTAGCTCATTCCATAACGTCGAGGTTTTTAGAAACGACTTTTAGAAGGGGCTTGTTCTAGGCATTGTAAGCTCGACCTGGAGAGATCCCAGATTATCCACCCTTCATCGAAGTTTTAGACTGCGGGGAAGTCCTTTGTGAGGTAAGGCGCATCCACTAGAGGTATTGTTCGTTTCTGGATTGTGTCTAGTAGCTTCTGGGAGTGCTTTGTAGTGTATCCTCACACATGCGGGCATTACTCTTCCGGAGAGAATAATTTCCTGGAGCGGAAGAGAACCCCCAATTTCTGGGACGCCGGAAATCATATTGGCGATCACTGATGATATTATTTTTGTCCACGTACTTCAGAAGATGCACGTTAATAACAGTCACCATAACCTTGGACATGATGCAGAGCAGAGTCACTGTCTGTAGTTGCTGATCACATTTTTCCTGAACTTCTTAGATATAGGTAGTACTCGACCGATTTTCCACGCAGTAGGAACCTACCTCGCTGGTAGGTCAGTTTAAATAGTCCGCAGAAGGACTGGTGTGAGCTCTGCAGCACCACGTTTTAGGAAAATTGCTGGTATTTCGTCTGGACGATTAGCTTTCCTGAAGTTCAGTTTTTTTACGAGCGAAAATTGGGAGAACGTTTAATCTACAGCAGAGGCAGATTGATAAAAGTTTATTGGTACCTCAACTATTGAATCGACCAGAAAATTACACACTAATACTCTTAGGTGTACTAACAATACTGCGAATGAACGTTGTTTCGGATGAAAATATTTGGTGAAATGCTGATATCATTCATGTTCACAAGCATTTTAAGCAACTGTTGCGGAGAAACTTAATGATGCTTACAATTCCTTTGCAGAATCTATTATTAGTTATTGCACTTTTCTCGTATTCCTAATGAGTGAAAACAACCTATGGAAAATAATGATTCATATAAATCGGCCACAGCAGACAACAATGATTTGTAAATTTGATTTGTACAAAAAGTGGTAATTTAAAAAAAAATTCTTGCTTATGTTTACATACATTATTTTTCATGAAAAAAATTATAACGCCTAACGTTAATATATATCATCTTACGTCATATTCATCAATTTGAATAAGGATGCATGATTGAAATAATTCTTTAGGAGACTTCATAATAAATAATAAATCTACTATAGCTCTCATAGAACAGGCTACATTACTCAAATAAACTCAAGTATGGAAATATATAATACATATTCTGTAATTGAAACCATGAAACAGGAATTTTATTAATTCTAATTCTTTTATTCTCAACATTCAAAACACGTTACGTAAAAAAATATTTTGTTAACATTCAGATACTTGGTTGATTCCTGCACTATTTGTTTAGATTAATTACATATGCCAGAAACAGAGTGTGTCCCAAATCGACACAAGATACTGAAAACAACAAAAGTTTGTCCGGAATTCTGGGATTATGCTGTTTGAAAAGCTATAATAGATAGACCGACAGACAGATAGACAGAAAAAATGTATTAACCCAAATTCGAAAATGTTTGCGTTGATAATACTTTCCTCCACAATAACAAGAGACATTGGGCTAAAAAATATTGGACATGGTAGTACAGGAACTATAGTGATTTGTATCGACCAATCGTCATGAAAAGTATTTTATGAAATTTACTTCAACTAAAAACTACAATACATTACAGAAACGATCTCAAGCCATTAATTGCCTTGAAGGTTGAGCATTATTGATGGAAATACGTTCATCAGTATCTTTTGATACAAGAAGTCTTGAAGGGCATACGGTCGTTTGCCCATTTATCTGTAATGAGCATACTTTGATTTCGTCTATGTACTTTGTTTATAAACTAACTGGTAGAAGTGACATTTATCATACAATTTCAAATGGTATATTTCATATAAAATGAATTCCGACAAATTGAACTGATTTTGTTAGGGATTATTTGATTTGTTGTGCAACAATCTGCAAATTCGATAGCCGACCATTATTCATATTTTTGCCTGGCATCTGCCAACTATTATATGCAGTGAAATATGTTATTAAGTATTCTCTCATTAGTTTCGCTATCTTTATCTAAAATTGTATACCAATAAATTCATAAAAGATAATGGAAATTTTCTTCTACTTATTTTTTACGTAACCTGTTGTGAAATGAACTTTCGACCGAATGTTGCGTAATATTTGACTTTCCACACTATACATAAGACCTGCTATATGTCTTTAGCCTAGACTCGTCGGTATAGCCTGGCGGTCTTACAGTAGAGAACAGGGTATATACTAAACTCAAGGGTGTGATAGCAAAATAGACACTCATCTCCAAGCAGTGAGAGAGAGACTTTGTATCAGTTGACAGCTTATGACGTGAATGACGGTGGTACCTACACCGTGAGAAGTGTTTACGAAGAACAATGGATGTCGCCACAAACCAGTTCATCCTTGTTGACAGATGTCGTAAGTGTTAGGATCGTGACCTCATAAGATGGGAACAAACTATGCCACCATGCGCGATGTTTTGAGATGAGTTTTTCAATATTTTACGTCACATATAAACATCTAAAATTTTTCATTTCATAGCAAAACACGAGCCAAGTGAGAATTCATATAAATAATAATAATTATATTAGCAAGAAATACGTGTTTTAGAGCAATTTGAAAGTAATCCGGACAGAAAAGTATTTAGATATAGACGTTCGACACAATTTGTGTTCTTTTTGAGGTTACAGCGACAGTACTTTCGATTAATCGATTTATTGCTGATCGATTATTTTTGATTAATCGTTACTTTCGATTGATCTATAATTTCCAACTAATCGATTGAGCAATTGCGGTGAGCCAAGAAACAAAACCAGTTTGTTGTTAATATCGCCGCATTCAAATTTTGCATCTCTTGAAGATTATGATTAAATATATTTTTTCGATTAAATAACGGTCCTTCTTATGATAAAACTGTGTGAATAATAATCCATTAACTGATTATTTTGCCCAGCCTAGTTTTAAGATCGTGGTAGTCCACATAATTGTTGTTAAATATATAATTAATATATTTCATAACTCGCTACATATATCGGTATTCCGAATCATGAGAACACAATTACATATTAAAATTAAAAAAAAAATCCCAGGGGAGACTTTAAAATTTAGTTCAATTACGAAGTACGCCTATAATTCGTACGTTGAAAGACAATTTGCCTGAACCAGTATGGAATAATATTTCATCACTGCGCCGTCAACCTAATTATCTCAGAAACAGGTATCACGTCTCTCCCACAAATTTTGTACCAAACTTTTAACTGTCTGGTAAGGCCGCATAATGATCTTGGAAAACCAATTTCATTTTCCATTCTCAGCCCTCACCTGGTTTGATAGGATGCAGGGATGAAGCTTGCTATTAATTGGAATGTCTTTCGAAAATGAAACGAATACGCAGCTGACAGGACGCCAATATAGGAAAAGCTATAACAAGGCCTCAGATCAGATGAAATACCAGAATAGTTCGGATTAATCCTCCTCCTTTTCCATATCACGCAAATACATCCCCTTTTTCTATTACACAAATAAATGAATTTCCCCTTTTTTTCTATACAGTATATAATACATACATATGAAGAAATATAATATCTACCAATATTTTGTTTATTTCTAAGTTACGTTCTTACTAATTGCATTTTACGACCGCCTGATTCTTCGTAGCTCGTGTTCTTTTCATTGACAACTTATTTTGACCTATGTTTCTTCCTCCTGATTAATCTTTTCTGCCATTTCGGCACATTACGGACCGCACAATTTATGTTTCATAAATTTTCAAGGCAATAATTATATATGTTTTGAATCAAAATTTTTAATGGTGTATTTTAATGAAAAGTCATTTAAAGATCTAAGAATTTTTGTTAGTTTGCACACTATTCAGCTAGTTGACAAAGAATTATCGAAAAGGTACAAAACACAAAAAAATCACAAATTTACTGGGATTTGGAAGCTGCTTTTGAGCTATTCACGGTAACCAACTGTTGGTTAGTATGTATATCAATAATTTTCTTTGATTAATTTATTAGGAAAGTGAGGGTAAAACCCAAGGCCATGTGAGCTGTCCATACAAGATTTGCAAAGTAAAGTGTAAATTGTTTTCTGGCTTCAATGTTTGGAGGTTAATTATTATTTTGTCACACAAATAGTACTCTTACGCGATTTTGTTTTTTACTTATCTTTGAGTAGCAATGGAAGTACGTATAAATAAACTAAGTTTTTGACCAAGTATGATTCAAACTAAATTAATCAGAGCGGATTGGTTATTTTACATACTAACCAAAAAATTAGTTATTCCATATCATTTGGAACATTGACTTCATGCTTTATCCAAATACTGCGGATATCTTGTAAACTAGCCAAAAATCCGTGTTGATTCATGAAACTGTCTTGTGGTTTGTACTTTGTCGACAAATCTTGTATAATCATTTCCAGGAGGTTCCTCTAAGGTGCTTGCATTGTAGAAATATTGGTTTTCGATAGGATCTATGAAACAGCACTAGAATTTAGATTTTTGCCTTTTATGCTTATGCTGATGTATTGTTTGGTTTCCCGAAACTAGCTATCCTTACAAGGTATATAGTGAATCAGATTATCGGAAGGATAGAGTGATAGGCTCAGGATTAACGGTGCCTCAAGTGCTTATCGCCCAGGGGCCCGTCAGGGCATTGCTTTATTTAGACGTACATACATAACACTTAGGCCTTGGTACGGAGAAACATAACACAGAGGGATGAAACAGAGGATAGCTTATTAATCGATCTTGATATTATGTTCACTTGGATGTCTGTATTTAATTTCCCTGTATTCAGGTTTCGGAGGATTTGGAATATGTATCCATTCAGCCTTTTTCATCTCCATGGAAATTTATGTCTAAAAATGACCCGAAAAGGCTACTTTGTAAACCCTGATGCTGGAATTTATTTTCTCTGTCATTCATTGGACTGTGATGTTTAAGATATTTTACCAACTCTCAGTTGACTCACTCTTCCATTACCTACTTTATAGATAACTTTGTACCTGACGATTGGACTAACTATACGTATATATAGTTTTTACCGGATGTATCGCTATCCATCTTGACAATAGATGCGGGTTGTCACCAGCCTGACCTCGCAGTGGCGCTGCGTGGCACCACTAACAATGAAGCTCAATCATTCCGATAATATTAACCTCGGCGTCGACGGGCATTGTGTCTGGGATGCATACAATGCGGCGAGCGGCGAGTGTCAAGTGGAAATCGCATTATGTACCCCTTCGTGAACACGAATCTCACAACGGCATGAATGGATCAAACAGCCGCGTCAGTTTCGTTTATCAGTTTTAACTGGGTTACAGCGCTGCTTACACATAGACGGTGGAGAATGACAAAAAAAGGTTAGTTAGACAACTGGACAGGATTATCCCTTTCACCATTTACGCACCATCAAAGAAGTGAAGAAATAAGTTTGTCAGTGTTTATTTTCAACACCTTCTGGCTCATTTCGTTACGCTGATTTTCTTTGAAAGAATCATTTCTGGAAAAGGCTCCTTTGAGGTAGCAAAAGTTTGATTTGGAAAAAAATGAGCCCTTTGGACGTTTCTAGTGCTTTTTGTATCGATGACTTTGTTTCTATTATTCCTGATAGCTTCGTCGAACATGTGTCGTTAACAGATAACTTCTCGCAAAGGCAGAAAGCCTATCATGACCCCAGAAGCGCCGCGAGAGAGCATATAACTTTTAACATTTGCTTTACGCCCAAAATCTTAGAGCACAATACCAGAATTTTCAAATATTTTTAAAATCACGCAATCAGTATATTCAACTGTTCGTCAATCAGGCTCCTAGTTAATTAAATGAAGGGTGTATCCAAGAAAATCCAGGAATGCATGCACCTTACGTATATATTTTCATTCCAACATTTTAAAAGCTTACGACTACACAAACAAAACAAAACAAGATAAATTAAGTTTTCAGCTACCCTTTGTTACTCATAATCCCCTATACCTTCGATTGTTTGTTTTCCTCGGATGATTTTTTTGTTTCTTTGCTTTGGAATGGTATAGCATGGAGCTTCTTTTCATTTTCTGCGAAAAATATTGTTGATATAACCTATCTTTATTATTCCTCCTTCAAGATAGAGCTAATGCTCAAAATTATTAACCAAATTTCAACGTAATAACACTATATTTCCACAAACCTTATAGTGATTAAGTGAAATATTGAGTCGTCGGAGAATATGATACTATTATAAATATTTTTGTATCCATTTCACTTCGAAAGTTATTTGAAGTGTTCACTAATTTGTCACAGTGACTCATTTAAATTGCACAGATTTTGATGATAATGATAGTTGGACGCTAGTGTAGACAAGATCATATTTTTTATATATCCTGACTCTTTTTTATCAGCAGTTGTAGCAGTTATAGTAGTAGAAGAGGAGTGCTACTAGCTCCACTATTAATAAGTAGCCCTACTCCATAGTAGGGCATTTGAACCCCCTGTTGACTTTAAAGCGTCCGACGATATTTCATCCCCCTCCCTATCCCCCTCCCTGCCCCAAAAAATTGTCAGATAAAGTTATGTAGTGGAGGATCAGTATTTTAATATATAATCAAATGCCAACAATTCGATGATAAAGGATACTAAGTCAAAGATATCTGATCACATTATCAATATTCTTTTCTTTTTCATACGTTCTACGATTAAGTTGCTAAAACAGCTATATATACAAAATAGAACTTTTTCACAGATCTAAAGGACCACAAACTGCATGCCACTTTCAAGCGAAAAGAGACAGTGAATTCAGACAGATAAAAGCATGCGGAAACACCAGTTTATCTATCGAACAGCCAATTTAAATTCAGTCCGCACATATAACATACTGGAGCAGAAAGATCTTCCAATATTTCAATTCAACGTTCATATTTTTTGCTGCAGAACTATAAAAGCACACCGCTACTCGCCATACTTCAATCCCTTTATGACATAAAAGCTCCTGCAGCATATTTCATCTCCTCCGCTCTTATCTGCAAGAAAACTAATACGACATGAGAACAGGGATGTATTTGGTAGTGAGAAGGTAATTGGGTCAGTGCCACTACTAACAATAAAGATATTCCTTGAATTGGAAGATTGGAGGACTCGTTTCGCAGGACAAATTGTTATGAGAGTAAAGCATTAATTTGATACATACATACTTGAATACACATAATTTGAATGTTATTATTATTTGTATGTCCGAATACAATACACTTTTTTCATAAATATTAAATTATTTTAAATAAAAATAAAAAGTCGAACGGATTTTGGGATACTTTTCTATATTTTCGATATTGTCGATTCTAACATGCAATTTTATCTGACAATAGGACAATAAAAAATGAAAGAATTGGAGTACATTTAATTTATTTTATTTTAACGGAAACGTCATTTTGAATAAATTAATTAATTTTTGAATATAAAATTCTCTATAGAAGCTAAAATTATATAACAAATAATAATATGTTGGAAATTAACTAGATTTCTCTATTCCTCTAAATTTGAGCTAGATTGATTGGTATAAAGAACAGCAAATTATTTCGTGTTGTACAAGAGGCAACAAAATATATAGAACCCAAAAGTTCATGTTCTGTAGAACAAAGTGTTGAATCCAGGAAGTCTTCAACAGACTTATCATTAGCTAAGATGATATCATTAAGTACATAATCGTACCGAAGATTATAAACTTTTCTGTAAAAATATATTCACTAATGTTAAGAAATAGACCATTTTGACACAATTTTCTTAATCACTTTGAATTAGTCCACAATTCTTAATACTTGTCACAGAACTAAAGACTTTCAATTCATTATCAAATAATAAATAATTATAATGTTTGAATTGAATCAAGCTATTGGATTGACAATCAATCTCATAGTGAAATAATTCATGTTTGGTATTTATATGTCAACCGCTCCTTCAGGAACAAACTTTGATTTATCCGGAGCTGTAGCGACGCAGTTACGGCAAAAAACCAATGCTACAGGAAATGGAGGATAAATCGGATCACCGGAAGTCACTCATCAATGCCAGGAACAATTGTAAGCGGGTGAATGAAAACAGCAAAGAGGAGCACATCCATAAAATTGAGAACACACTCCTCTTAAGTCCTAACTTGTGCAGACCAGTTGACCAGAACTCCTTCTGGTATTCGTCCATACCTTCATTGACGAGAGAGGATGAGATCATCACCTCCACGCCCAAATGAAAGGCGGCCACCTTGGGGCAGGGTTTTGCTGCTTATTCTACAATAAACTCCACTCACTAATATCAGTGTAGAATCAAAAATTCAGTTATAAGATCTCAACAACTAGATTTAAAATGCGAAAAAACTGAACTCCATGTAAGCTAATGGTCCAGACCTAATACCGGTATTTGTCAGACCAGTTACTTCCAAGCTATTAAACTTCTCCTACCAGTGAGATGGGTCCTTCACTGGATGGAAGATCAGACCTGTGGATCCTACTCCACATCCTCTCCAATGTTATGAAGACTGTCAGTAACATGCAGCTTCTGAACTCTCTGGACAAAAACTATATCTTCTATCCTATGTCAAGCATATGTGGAGCAGAGCAATTTAGCCTCATGGAGAGCCACAAGTCGTAGCGCTCGACATATTGAAAGATTTGGGTTGAGTGTGGCATGATAGACTTCATCATGAATTTCTTCAATCTGTCCTGTGTACTGATAAAATCTGAGTTAGATGAATAACTTGATTTTCAACTCGAGAGTATCCCCTTCAAATATGCGCCCTTGGTATACTAGAAAAGATCTCGATCATTGATCTGACCTCGGTCAGAAAACACAATTATGATAATCAGCACATACACATTACGTTGGGGAAAGCCACAGAATAAAACATTTTTCGTGAACTAGTAAGTACAGTCCTGCGGAATAGGGTCCGATAAACCCGTTCTCGAGCTGTGTAACGGTTGTTATCTGCAGTCTGCTACCGTTATAACGTTTCCTCCATTCAGTGACTTCTATAGAATGTTCTTTAAATTTACAGTTTGCAGTATAATGGCTGTTTGAACATAAGGTCTCCTATATTGACGCACATAGCCTTCTAATCAAATAGGAATAAAAGCTTTATGATTGTGGATATACTGAAAAATTACAGCAAATAAATATTGATATCAGTATTTGATGCTGTTTGAATAAGGAGATGGTGTTGGAAGTCATAGTTTTTATATTCGTAGCAGTGTTTATATTTGATGTTACTTGATGTTATCTCAATGTTTTCATGGCAGAAAGGTAAAGTTTGTGTCCTCAATATTGAGAGATCGACTGAACTGAAATTTTGATTCATATTGAATCCTGCTAGCCTAAACGAAGAGCTTCTCGTTAGATCTTGGTCAATAATCAGAATAGTACCTAGTCAATCTATATGAGTAAAAATTTTGATGAATATTACGTAATGGCCAGACTGAAAATAAACATCATTCGATGAAATTAGCGTGTTATACGTATTTAGCAATTTTTAATCATTGTCCAATTACAGGTAAAAATCAATTCATGCCAGAAAAATGGTGAATACACTCACGAAGGTGGTAAAGTTTTCATAAATGGTGAATGCTACAATATAGCTTAAAGTATTTCATTAAAAACTAAGAAGTTAAAATAAAATTGACATTTTCAATAAAAAACGACTTTATTGAAATCAAGTGCATTAAATTTCGTGAAATAATCTTAAAACATAAACACTAAATTGAGATATACCATCATACATTCATGTTTAAAGTACCGTCCTTTTGTCTGGGGTGGAGATAGCTGATTAAGCTACAGTAGCTTGAATATAATAGCAGGTAATAGGCAACTTATTACAAACACATGAAGAAATAGCTTCAAAGATACAGAGAATATGTATTATTACACTATGTTCTAAGTAAAAATATCAGAAAAATTGAGATTACATGAACAAGCTAAGATTACCAATAATAGCTTAAAACCACACTGGACAATAATCTAATTACAATTTTTTTTTCAGGTGGTATATTTTGCAAAGGCTGGAGTGAAGAATGGGTAGTACTATATGAAGACTCAACATTAGCGTGGTACTCAGATAAAGGACTCAGCAGACCTAGGGGCTGTGTTCGAGTTAGTGAAGCTCCAGAATTATTAGCAGTAGGCGAATACACCCGACAAGTACCGAGAAAACCTAGGTTCCCTAAGACATGTCAAATAGGTAAGTCATGTAGATTAAAGATGCACTTACCTGGGAAACTCTTCTATCATGCAGATAAAATAATTTTGTATTCAACACACAGTTTCACAATTAAAACTCTCTCTCTTCAATAGGTAAATAGCATCACTGACTGAGCGAATATAAATTTACTCATAAAGGTACTGCACAGTCTAGTCTGCATTGCGGTTTCTAAATAAACAAATAACCCACATTTAATTCAACCGCCATATGCGTTTGACATTTCAGACAACCATTCAGCTTACGTAAGAAAAGCAGCCACTCCAATAAATGCTTCCCAATGCAAACTCTTCCGGAAAATTCCCAGGAGGCAATAAAAAATAAATCAACCGTTTACGTCATCCTCATCCAATGGAAGTTTCCCTTTCCCAGAGGCGTATACAGAAGGTGACAGGGATACATTCATTGATATCACATTACATAATCCATGGATTAAAGTCGTTTTGCGTATCATACTTCGCTTTAATGTTCAAAGCATCGTCGGTCTGTCAAATTGACTTGGTGAAACAGGAAAGCGATCTGAAACCAGTAATTTATAGTATACTGCTTCCTCAAAATAAGTGAACGCAAAAAGCTGTATGTTTGCCTATTTTTCTCCTAAATTATTCGTCGTTAAAAGTTAGTTAAAAAATGCAGTATTTTTTTAACTTTTCAGGCTCAAGTGAAGGAAGTTCTGCAATCGGAAAATATTTTATTATTCCAGACAATACGTTTTCTAGATGCTTTATGAACATCAAAATCAATTTTCCTACATTATTCAAGTAGCTAATCATTTTGGAGGGTGATTTTTAATGCAAAACCGCATAATTAATGCGTGGGAGGTACTCAGACAACTTATATTACAAGTTTTTTTAATTAACTGTCATTATTATAAGGTTTAGTTTTAAAACTATTGGATACATCAGCTTTTTGGAAATAAGCTGCGAACACCTACATTTTTTTATTATGCTTGAAATTCAAAATTAGATTAGATTCTGACGTCTCTTTTCAAACTAATTTTTGAATATTTGTTTATTGTTAGCATCAATATAACTATATTTAAGAGGAGTACTATAGCTCATAATATATATTTCCATCAGTATTATAGGAATTAACGTGGACATAATTTACGCAATGCAAAAAACAGCTACCCACCGACAGACTGGTGAAGATACGTTATATGGAATTTCGTAATATAAAAAAACTAAAATGTCATTTATTAGCATGAAATCGGGAATATTTGAAATAGCAATTATATCTCGACTTACATATAAGGAGTAATTCCAAAAATTAAAACAGTTTATAATAACGACTAAAAAAGGAATTTCCCACAGAGAATACAATAAAAAAAACTACAAAGAATTTCATTGTCTAGGGTATGCTGACAACATTGCAATAGTCAGCATAATAAGGGGATACTTCACTACCACTGTTTCTAACTGCTCTGAAAATTCCATAATAAATAGTGTATGATAGAAGTCCTAGATAAACACTTCACACGTTAGAAGGTCTGAAGTCAGATTTCTGAGCGCAGTTGGGATCCTCTATGTGTGAGTGGCAATATGCTTGACCAAAAACTAGCTTGTAAGATATAGACATATGTACGATTATGTACAAAGGTAGTCCCATGATTAGGTATGGTGTACGAGTATAGAAGGAAGGAATGGTATGTTGGATCAAAACATTGAAGGTGGGAGCTATAACGCTGCTGAGTGAGGACCAAAAGTTGTAGACAGAACTGAAGGCTTGTTCAATTCTAAGGATGCCTAGTAATGTAACAGTGCAAATATACAATTTCAATGAGAATTTTTAAATTGAGATACCAGATAGACAGGACTAGTTAGTCAGCCAGTAATTCACCGAACAGTATGGTATTCAGACGGCTCATTCTGGGATACAGACAGTTCAAGGGTTAACGATATATCGCGTGAACATAAACCCTTGTTGAGTCTAGCTATAATAACAATGATATTTTAAGCAGAAGTAACTACAAACAACTAGTTAAGAATCTACCAGTTCATCAATGTCAATCTGTTCAGCCAGATTCTATTGCAAGCAGTTACTTCCATGTTGGTCACACCCAATTTAGTAGGGAACTGCGTTGGAATCCTAAATGATCCTAACAACAGAAATAAGATTATTTTGGCTAAGATACCCGCTACGCTACAATAGATCCATACGTGTCGCAGTGTTATAGGCCATTAGACGATGCCAGGGAAGGCAATATAATCTAATAGAATGTGCTTCACATTTACACTAGAGTCTTCAAATTATAAACTAATATAATTGACAGAAGTTTTGATGAGCACAACCAATAGAAGTTGAACCTTCGATACTGCTATTTAAACTCAACTGCATCGACGCAACTTCGCCTAATAGCAGTACATTCGACCAGCAACAAGTTTCCTTCCACAGAAATATTTTCCTTGCAGCTCCAAGTTTCCGTAACAAGTCATGTGATTTAGATGCAAAAACCCTGCTACACGTCTATGAGATCGTTTGAGGATGGAAAATATTTCACATGCCCTCGAGATCCAATTTAGTGATGTGGAATTTGAAGACTGAATACAACATTCAAATTTGTGTTTATACTGTCGAAAGAACCATGTCAAAAGGCTTAACAAAGTTTACATTTGCGTTGCTCGCTTACTTGAGGAAAACATTATTACGTTTATCCTCTCCCTTTCACTGCTTACGCACACGTTTTGATGTATTATATATTTCTATGCAGTTAGCCTACCAATAAGCAATAGAAGATGAATTATCTTTAAACATGTATTTGCCAAACATCATATTTTGAAGACTACAAATTCATTATTCGTTTTGATTGTGTTACAATACAGATTCAGTATCACTCGAAATGTTGGTATGTGTCGTTTGGTATCAGAATCAATTTGAAGGGAAACTTACGGAGTCACCAAAAATCGAATTCATTTACTTGCAAAGCAAAACCGAAAGCCGTATTGTGATTTCGGAAACTTTTGAATTTGAAAATAAGAGGTTTTTTGAGTGTTTCATAACGTGAACCATGTCAATCATTCTAGGCGATCTATCTGTTGGTCTAGCTGTCCGTATTTCTGTCGGAATTATTGTTAGTCTATCAGTCTGTAGGTGTGTTGGTGTAGATGTTTGCTTATAGGGGAGGTAGGGAAGCGATCCACAACTCACTGACATTCGATGCCAGTTAAGTAGCTATGGGGCAGTAGACAGTTACATATCTTATGTTCACGTCCAAAGCATGTTTCCAGAAAGGGTAACTTCACGTTTTAAGGACATCTCATGGCTCCAAATTTCACTTACGATTATTTCTTATGAGTGTATTTGAAATGTATGTATACTCTCAAAAACCTCGCACATTGACCGAACTGAGGAGGGCAATCAGAGGTAAAGGGTCTACATTCGATGGTAAGATAATAAATCGGGTGGAGGATTTTTTGAGAATACTGTATTCAAGAGAATGAATCCATCTCCCTGATGTCTTTCAAAAATATTTAATTTTCACATGGCATATAATGAACAAACAAGTTCTTAATTTCCATTCTCAGTAAAATATAACAGTACTGTTCAATTCATAGATGTCGTTCACTCTGTTTATCTGTGATCTGCCTTGTGTGTTTTCAAATATGTTTTTGTTTAACAGGTCAGCTACTTGCAATAGGTAGTCGAACTTTCCAAGACGTCCATTGGCTCATGGCTCAATCACCAGCCGAAATCAAGTGAGTAGTGATCAGCATTTATCAATGTAGTACAAGAATATTTGAATCAGATTCTTAAATAGTTAGCAATGTATCGGTTGACATTATTTATTTTACCTCTCCTGTGTCTGATTTACGGTGATCAATTTGTATAGTTGATAGATCCAAAATTGGAAAATAAATATGAGCAGCTCGTAACTGCACAGCTGCGAAATACTTGCTAAAATAATGATACTAAATAAATTCAGCATTTTTTATTTGGAACTGTCATTTTACTGATGTTATTGAGTATAGTTACATAAATATCACAAATTTGAAATTACTACAATACAGTAGCTTGTATTTAAATCCAGATATAGAATTACACTTCTATATGTGTCTAAACATAGATAGGTACTTTAAATATTCTAAATACGAAGCTTTTACCAACTGTATATTGATGATGATTTTTTATTCATTCAATCTGAAATATTTATCTTTGACTTGGTTAGCGATTCTTCAGCTTCTTATACATCTTAGTGCTTCACAAGATGAGATTGCGAGCTGTGGGTTACACATTTCCCCAAATCTTTGTGTAGTCGAAAATACTCATTACTGCAATATATTTTTAGCGACATAGGGTGCAAAAATCACAAATAAGGGAGCAATTTATTTCGAAAGTAAGAATGCCAGTGGTAAGAGTTGCCTATTATGAAAGCAGTCTTTGCAATAATAACAAAAATAATAATGAGCGCCTTTATTGTATTATTTGGTTTAATACAAATACATGGGTCGAAACTCGTAACAATGCTATTCTGATCTCTAACCTCTAACATGGGCTCAGATTACAGTTAGTTAGGCTATCTAAAGTACCTTTTGAATGGCCTTTCTATCCTGAAAATACTCAAGATAGCTGTCACTATCACGGAAGCGGCCTCTTTGTTTGCAAGAGTCAGTAGGATGATCATGTAGCAAACAATTGTTGAGGAATCCCAAAAAGTCTAGTAATTTTTGAAGAAACATTCCTCGATATGATATTTGTCATTAAAATTATTTCTGTGAAAAGCACCGCAATTTGACAACCTTCCCGATTCTAATTCTAAGAGTGTCAAAAATGTAATTCTAATAAATTATCACTTAAAAAGCAAAAAAAACAAGCTTTAAAAGAAAACCTTACTAAAAAGTAAAAATAATATTCAATTATTCAGACGTTGATGATTAAAAAATAGATACTAATGAGATATTTGTACCAGTTCACTCCACGTTTTTTCTACAATAAAGCCAACAATAAAATCTAAAACATGAAACGATAAACATGTAAAGTTAAGACTTACGTAGCTGGTAACTCTATTAATCTAAAAAAACTAACAGCCCTAATCACAGTTGTGACTAAATTCACAAAAAACTTTTTGTTTTTGTTTTGTTTGATTAGGAGTACACTCGTATGCTGTTCGCTAATAGATATTTTAGAGGTAACGTACTTCTTAAGTCATAACAAAATACCATGCAGAGGATTCTAAATATCTTCAATATATTATTCTAACTTGCTTTCTGAGGTTCGTAAATTCACAAATATTTACGTTTTCCATGATAAATTGGATTTGACATTTAAAATATACTTAAGGGTTTTTCGGCTTGTATGGGCAACCCTAAAGCCTATTCAATCCAAACATATTTCTCTATGTTGAATAATTGAAATGACATTAATCCAGTACGATAGAGTTTTGTTTTGTGAGTGGTGGATATGAGAGGTTTTCTGACTTGAAAACGAAGCAATACTGTAGCACATCTATTGCTTATACATTTCGAATGAATGGAACGGAATTGGCTTGAAATTATATTTAAAAAAAATGAGATCTTAATTTGTTTGCCACTTTTGTTGCTTCGTGTACTGAAGAAATAATGGTTCTCGACTAATCCATGTCTGGATGGAGCTAGAGCAAATGTTATGCCAAAAAAACTCAATATAAGTTCTTTCACAAGTGATACAGCATTTAAGGCATGACTGCCTTCTTTTAATTCCCACGCAATAGGAAGTAACGAAATAGCAAAAAACTGAATTCGAAATGCCAAGTTCTTTTGATATTTAATGATATGCACATCACAAACCAAAAATTCAATAATTATCGCGTGTCTATTTTTGCAGGCCCCTGATAATCAACATATTTTTGAGGAGATAAATATTGGGGATAGGGAGAATTCTCTGAGAATTCATGTTTTTTTTTACATTATTGAAAGACGTTGTTATGGTCTATAAGCTTTTGCCCCGATAGTTTTTGGTAGGTAATGTCAGAGATATATGATTATTTACACATTCGCCTTCAAAACAGCATAATATATACGTCAAATACTTTTAGAAGCCAGAGAAGCTCCGTCTTTTTAATCAGTAGCTGAGCAAAACTACTAAGAACGTAATGACATCACAATCTTTATCAAAATCTGTACCGATCTTTAACTCTTGTGGTATAGATACAGCATAATACGTCAGAAAAACCTATTTTACGAGTATCAAAATCCGCTTTTTTACTATAATATATCCGTCGTCTAAAGGCTGAATAATAAAAAAGGAAGTTACCAAACAACTTTTCTAGATCAGATGAACTGAAACATTTTCTGTCCCATTAAATCTTGAAAAACGACAAAACGTATGTTTGTCTTTAACGAGTACCCAATCAGAAGCTTCGTAGAACAGTGGAATATTCCTGCAAAACACTGTTTGTATATCAAGCTCCCTCAAGTCGCATTATAATGTTTGCTAATAGAAATTTAGTCTATACCTGATGGTATATTATTAATCATCAGTTTTTTATTTGCAATTGCAGCTTTAATAGAAGTACATAGGCGACCTATATTTTATCTAATAATCTCTTGCCATCGCTCATCTGGTCTCAGCATCTCTATCGATCATCCTGACAAAACGTCATTCATACAGTCCCAAGCAATGATTTATTCGCGCTTCGAAGATGACTGGATCTTTGACAATAATCAGAATGAGATCTGTTTGCCACGCTTTGATGCAATTTCAATAGGATTATTATTATCAAACAATCTTTCCATTGCTTGATTAATTTAACGTTAAATGATCATTTATTTTTCACTCAGCATCCAATACATATTTTTTTTGAAGTTAGACGCGTTGCAATTATGTATTCACTAAAATGTAAAATAATAATTTTTGATTTATACCACAGCTCTGAGAGGACTTGCTAGTCAAATATTCTAAACTGAATGCTTATTGGACCACAATAATATTCTTTGAAGTGATATATTCAAAAGACAATTATTCTAAAATTTGCACATAAGCAGATATTCACTTATAATTTCATAAATTGTCTCCGTTTGTTGACAAAACTGCATAAATGTGCTTATGATGAGTTTTACAGTTCTTGATCACGTCCTTTTTAACCCAAGATGATGCATTTTGGTATCATTGACACGTCCAAAACATTCCAGGGTATCTATACCCATGCTAATATTTCTATTTCAATTTACACGCAGCGACTGGATGACAGCAATTAGCAATACGGTGAGTAGATACACAACCTACTAATACTTGTTCGTAGACTGCAGCTACAACCAGACTAGGATGAAATAGATGGGCTCTAAGATCTATCAGGAGTAGGTAGGATATGATCCAATTAGGATGGCACGTAGAAATAGTCATTTTGCAACTTATTTTTTCAAGGGAAATATGAAGCTATTCAGTAGTGGAAAGATGACCATCTGAGCACTCAAATTTTCACTTCACACTATTTAAACTGCATTTAATATTTCAATTTTCATTTCTTTGCATTTCACTTTCATTAACTTTTACGAAAATTATCAAATTAGAGATAATAGGTTTTTTAATGCCCTATAATTTCGTCACATAAATCCATGTTACTTTTCCTTATTTTCCAGTGTGCTGATCTGTAGGTCTGTTGGTCTAACTGTTGTTGGCATTTCCATGAAATTTGTGAAGGGGAACGATGTAGGCATGTTTTTAATTTTCAATTCAATTTTTGTGAACGATATATCCATAGTACCTAAGGTCCTAAATTACTCCGAAGTTTCTCTACTACTATAATCCTATTGGTGTACTTGCATTCTATCTTTGGACTGCTGAGATCCTATTAGCTTTTTAGGTAAATAAAAACATGGACCAGTTGTATCATGCTAAACTAAATATAGATCAAATAACTACGCGGTATTTTTTATGTAACGTAATGAACATGCCAAAGTCTATTCAGCTTCTAAAACTGAATACTAATAGGAAAGTACTACGCCAGACGACAGATCCACAAATTAATTGATAAAAAAATGAGTTAGGTTTACGGATTTACAGCACTAGTAAGATTTTAATTTCATTTTAATTGGAAAGCATTACTTCCAATAGAAATCATTAACATGTGGGGTGAACTTAGTCAATCTATTGGAGAACATTTTTGCTCGATAAAATTTGGTGGCGTATTTCGCTGGGGTAGAATTGGGATTCCGAATTTCCTAATTGTCGCTGGGCTTATTTACAGGAAGTTAAAACAAACAGAAGCAGTTTGTTTGATGGAATACTTGATATTACGAGTAAACTCCACAGAAAGGGATGTAAACTGATAAGTTCTCAAGCTGTTCGTGAAAGTGACTTTATTTGGAGTTATGTACGACAAAGAATGCCTCAGATCCAAAACATTTCCATTAAATATCTCACAGTGTTTAATGAACTACGAAATATGCAACTGAATTTGAGTCATCGCAAAGTTTGCGAAATATAATTTTGATTTCAATGATACCAGATTTACATGACGTATTTCGAAAATTAGAGCTGTTCGAAAATATGAATAAAACGGTAATGAATACAAAAATAGACTTAAATAGAAATACATGTGTATAGGAATAGGTACCGAAATAGCAATACGTTTTATAAAGATTATTCAACTCAAACTCATGTATGAACCATTCATTCCTTGGAAAAAAACCAAAGTTTCATTAAATTTTTGTCAAAAGTCTTGGGGGGTAACAACCCCATCTCCCTTCCCTTGTACACGCCTGAGTTTTTTATTTTTCGGTAATTCTTGAGTACTCGTTCTGAGCTGCTTCCATCTTTTATACATTTTCCATGCCATCCAATGCGTAGGTCCATTTCTGTAGAAATATATATAATCCTGAGCTTAAAACTAGAAGAACATTTTCTTGTTTGGTTTTTAATATCAAATACTACGGATGCACTTGCATTCCACACATATTTTTTTCTGAAATGGAAATGTCTCAACATGGGATATCTCAGCTACCTAATAGATTGTAGTGGGTAGACTCACGTTGTGGCGGAATCTGGATGGCGCCTTCATAATCAAAAAATTCCCAAGGCAGAATACCCGGTCGTTCAAAATGAACCAAACATGTAGTCCTAGGGGACTTTGGAACTTCTTCAATTGAATATGTTGCTACCCACTTCTTCAATAGATTAAAACAGGAGCCGCACTTTGTAGCCACTCCGCTTGAGCGAAAGGAATGTGCAAAGGTCACGGTGTATGAGATTTCTTATCAAACATAAACCTTGTCCATCTATATCTGCAGACAGAATGGCCATACATTACCATATGTGGGGCAGAGTAATATAATTTAAATAAGAGATATTGATTATATTTTAGAACTGCTGATTCACTTGACGAATGCTTAAAAAATATTGGAAACATGATGAATTTTGGAAATTATAAAAGATTTAATGTTTCTTCATACTTTTCCAATTCCAACCATCAACAGTTTCACAATTCGATCAAAATCCTTATTTCTAAACTGATACCTTGGCTGGGACGGTTTCTGCAATTGTAAGGCAGCTTATAAGATTCTCTACAATTATTATATCTTTAGCTGAGTAACTGTTGCCGACAATCCCTGAACAGATGATCGATCGTCTATATTGTTTCAGCTGCCGCCCCCTCCTACCCTTACTTTGGACAACAAACGGCTGTCGTTGACATCTTTGCAACCGAAGCAGGATCTAACCAGCAGCAAGAAATGTAAGTGCGTAGAATAGCGTTTCTCAATCTGGCATCAGCGACCTCCAAAGCGTAGCAGGAGGGTAGCCGGAAGGATACTAAGCATACACCAGAAATTTAACAACTGCAAAAAATTAATAGGCAGTTGAAATGAAGTTGCGTGGAAACGTCAACAATGGTTATTAGTTGTATTTATTCACTGAAATTCTAGATGAACGATTAAAGACGACTGGATTTGTATAATGATTTGGTAAAAGCTTTGCGAATGTAAAACTACAACTATAGAGAGTCGTATGAAAATAGTGAATTTTAAAAATTAAAAAAAAAATCGGTGTAAGGCACGTACACAAATGCAGCATACCAGAATTTTAGCGCATTTTCCTGCGACGCTTATGCTAGATGGACGGGGTTTTTTAGTCTTCAGCACCGAGTAAAACGTCACAGATAGACAATTCTTGTTCTCTTATTTCGTCATACAGTTTATCGAGAACAATTTCCGCTTCTTCCTCTTTATCGTTATCTTGTAGTGGAACTTGCGAAATCTCATAGCAGCATACAATTTGTACACATAACTGCCTTTCTACACACTCCGGCTCACCTATACCCTATTTTACATCTGCATGAAGTAAGCTTCACCAAATGAAATCAGATGAATAAATTGTGCTACATCAGCCCGAAAATATGAACGAGCTCTTCCACATATCAACAATCCTCCGTAGTTTGTGTAACCTTGGAAGCAGCGAGTATTTCTCACCTGAGCCTCGTCCTCCTAGAATTAATTCAAACGCTTTACAACTTTCGAAATAATTCTGTTACATCTGCAAGAGTCTAGACTTTGTGCGGGTATGGACGCTCACTCCTGGAAACAAAAACTTCCATTCGAGGAATGCGAATTAGATTTGGAATGGCATGGCGTGTGAAACTTTCTGCGTTCCTTAATGGTTCGTATACATTTCGCTACTTTCTAGAGTAAATTTTGCACTCGCTACGAGTTATTGAGTCAATAGACTGAAATATGCCAGGTCATGAGTTTCAATAAACCGACGCTAACTGAGCTTGCCTCCTCAAGGCTATATTCAACATGGTAACGTGAACGTTTATGTTCACTCCATTCACATGTCTGAATCGGTTGGACAAGTAATGCTTTGCTCATTGGGGCGAGCATATGTATCTCCGCTGTGTCTTGTCGCATGGTGTCACCACGTAGGAAATTCAGAGGCGGAAAAAGGAACATCTTTGAAAAGACACCTTAGATCGCCTGGTGTCCGCGATGCCTAAGGTTTTCGTATCTTAGCATGTAGTCACTATAAAATATATAAAAATTTTATATTCATCATAGCTTCACCTTCATTCCTGTACCTGTGCAGAGTCTCAAACGGCATTACTGATCTAATAAAACTTCTACTTCGGCCCACGCAGTTTTATTAAGTTATCTATCTTGGTCAGATGTAATTTTGAGAGAACCTTGTATGAACTAAAATTCAATTACTGCAATAAATTTCATCTCGGAAATGTTGAACATAGTTACATTGCTGCTGCACTACCAATAACTTCGAGAGCTTCTAAGTTCACTTCTACGTTAGGATTATTAATGAGTCTGCGAATGAAATCCGGCAGAACTGGTTAAAAATCTGTAACGATAACGATGATATTAACTACTTCTTAACTCAAAGATCATCTAGTAGTAATAAAATACTCCTATGAATGTTTTGCCGTGTTCGTGTTTATTGATAATAGATACGCAAGATGGAGGGCCTAATAAAATGAATTGATTAGATAGAGAATTCAAATAGTCTGTCTCCACATGACGCAATTCACCATACTGGAGATAGAATGTTAAAGAGATGTAGATTTGGTTGAAGCATACGAGGAACAGATTTTGAAATGAAATACAAGGGATGCCCGTAAATTTGAAGGATGTTGTATAATGCATGCCCTTTGTGTACAGGGAAGTTGAATTCGATATTAACTGCAGCGGCAGCTCACTTCCGAAACATAAAGGATCTGAGACAAGCATCGGTATGAAATATTGAAAATGTTGTAAGTATGTAACTATCTCTGTACTCTTTATGCAATCGATATTACTCCAAACGAGATTGCCAAATTTCGAGTATCACTACTGGTTTTTATTCATATGTATGTATTTGGATGTCCCAGTATAGTTCATATTGATTGTTTTCGAGTACTGATGTTGGTGTATATCTGTAATATGTCAGCATGTCCCAATACCATTTTTTTACTACGATTCAATGAGTACGAGTATCAAATAAGACTAACCACAGTTTCCGAAATATCTTGAAACCACAGTTATAGATTTAAAACATCGAAGAAGAATGTAATAGATATTTAGGGGTTTAACCTTGGTGTAAAATTCAAATGCAAATCAATACCAATCGCAGCAATAAATACTTCTTAGACTTCTAGATATGAAGACAAAGTAAGAAGAGAAAACTAATGATATTCTTATATGGATGATTCACATGATCCACTATCTTGTTCTTATAATTTTTTATTCAGTAGATGTTTGACCATTGAGGTTCATTTTAGTTTATATTTTTTCACAGCAAATAATAGATTAATGTGTCTATTTATGCGAAAAGCCACTCAAGACATTTACATCCAAATAGCACCATATCAAGCATTTTGTAATGTTTCCTTTCTAGTTGTGTCTGAGGCTCAGGATATAAGATGTACGTGATCCTGTGGTTGATCTAACAAAAGTTTAAGAGAAAAATACAATTTAGAGTACTCTGATGATGTATTCGTTGATCCTTTATGCGTCCGCTAAGGTCCGAATCAAAGTTTATCGCTTTTCCTCGTCAAAAGCATCATGCCACCTTCTTCTCTAGTGGCTGTTTTTGATAGTATTATCTGAACCCCGTAAAAAGGCTAGCTCGGAGCAGTCGAACACCTGCATTTAATCCTTATACTTTGATCTTACTTCCTCTTGTTTAAACGTTTGTAACAGACTCGATATCTCGGAGCATTGAAATGAAATTTACCGTTCAGGATAGAGACCTCATCAGTGATCAGTACGTAAATATATGAAAGAGGTTACATCCAGTAAATTCGAAAACAGAATCAGCTAAAGAGTGATGATGGTTAACGTTCGTTTTGAATAAGAACTAAGTCTTAAAAAAATGTTGGTCCCTTACCCATGACAGTTAATATTTTGGCAGAAAATTTGTAATTTCCATCGACGTGCGACAAACCACACCAACCACAAAGATTTTTCTCGGGCACTTTATGCTATATTGAATGAAAAGCCAAAATTTTATATTACATTTTGATATTTCCATAGCTGCAGTATAATTCTACCGCAAGAAGAATAGTGATCCGTATTTTCAAGTAACTCCCATTCCACTGAATGTGCGTTTTCCCATCATCAAGATACGCTTTGTGGAAAATCAATTTTCACTGGATTTACATAACGACTCTGGTTACTCAATATCCTGGGATTAGGTTTTCAGAATATCGGTAATACGATTTATGGTGATTTTTAATGATTATTCCAAGAAGCAAGAATCTTCATCGTAGTTGCTATAACATTTATAGACATTCGATGTGATCTGAAGAGCTTCTAGCTTTCGCCAATGAGAAATCGCAGGGTATGTCCATAACCACTCATCTCAGTTTAACTACTGAGCAATAAGCATCTAAACATGAGCTCATCTTCATTTTCGTCAGATGAAGATAATTTCTTTTTTAATTATGGTTTAATAAAGTGGTTCTTTATAGCGAAGCCACTTTGGTGTATTCATAATGATCCTAGAAGATATTATCAGCGTTTTTTGAGTAAATATGAATGAACATTGATACATTTGATTATATCTTGAAGAAAATTGGAGACAAAGTTGATACTTCTTGGAAGAACTGCCATTATCAACCTTTAACAATTGAGGAAAGAGGAGGAGTGAAAATTTTAACATTCCATAACCTTCCAGTTTGACGTTCTTTTGAAATTTAAATTATCATTTAAGTCTGTCTGCTGATTCTGAAATGATTTTTAGTTTTTTAGTTGAAGCCTAAAAAATCCGTAAAATTCGAATTTAGCCATTTTGGATTTTCCGGAGAAACGAGAAGTCGATCAATATGGAATAAAAAGTAATTAGTCCTAAATTAAAATAAAATATTTATTTAAATGATGGATATTTATAAATTTTTGTGAGATCCAAAGAGCCTATGTCCTCTATCATATACTCAACTGGTAACTGGCTGAACACAACATAAATTGTTCGTGAGTCTTAAGACGCATCGTAAATCTTAATGTGCTCCCGAGCACTTGAAAGTGTTTATTGGTCCTTTTAAGTGCTTGTGTTTACTCTTCAGGAGCACTTGAGAACTCAGTTCCTTTCCTGCTAAAAGCACTAAGCACCGTAGCTACAAGTGCTCAGCAAAGCACTGAGCACATTGCTTTGGGTCAGCTTTGCATATGACTCAGTAGTTGACTGGCGATGAAAATGTTACATGTATAAAATTTAGACCAGTAAAAAACGAGGAACAGCTGTTGTATACCAGAAAAGGGATATTAAAATGGTAGAATAACGTGGACATAAATAATAATTAATGATCAGATCCCTATTATAAATAGTATAATCCTTTATCCCAATAAGTCTACGCTCTGATCAGGGTACAATCCTACAAATGCCTTATTTCAGATAAGTTTGGTTGTCTAGAGCAATTCATGTAGATTTATGTATTGTGGCGGTAGATTTATTCCAACACCGAAATCCGATGGTTTGAACGATCTACGTTTGTTTTGTGGCGGCAGAAACTACATGGATTTTGTGCATAAGCGTCTGTGAGTCAAAAATATTGAGGGGATATGGAATTTATTTTAGGAGCAAACTTATTCTAATGACCTCCTGATAGCTGGTTTTCGTTTCGACCATCAATTGAGTACAAATAAAACAATTGTATAATAAAGCCTGTTCAATTAACCTGATGAATGAATGTCTCAAATAGCATTTTTTCTGTATTGATATATTTAACATTCATTCTTCAAGTAATTGATGAGTTCTCTGATGGTTAAGTGCAGGAAATGGAAATTATTTGGTGATACTTTTGTATCCAATAAAGGGAACACGTTGCTTAATGCCCTAATTTGATTGCTGGGCATCAACGGACTGAAGTATATTTTTGAGTAAGATGTTATTGCGCATAATATATATTGCATACATTCTCCTGTCATCAATTAAATCCTAAAACACCATATGCATTAATAGTCATTAGTAATTCAATTGAATTTTCATTGTCATGAAATCACTATACTTGTATCTAAAAATAGTAGGCGTCATACTGCCTCATCCTCTCGGACCACTAATCATTATGTTGCATAACAGATACCAAGGAAAAATTATTGAGCTACCGAAGTAATTAAATTGACCATCTAGAACAACAGGACATGAATTAATAGTTGGTTGGAGAATACAAAATAATTTGCAACTAGTATCTAAGCAAATATGTTAGCTGGGCCTTACCTCAAAGTTTAAGCCAATAGTCCAAACGTACGCCTGTACATACCAAGTTACTTGATGTCTTCAAAGTTATTACACATGGTCTACGATCATCCATTAGCGAAGAGTAACGCTCAGTTAGTATTAAATTAACTATGGGGAACGCACAGATCGACAAGAATGAGTAACGTTCGCGTATATCGTATGAAATGGAAAAATATGGAGTAGTACAGTTAAGTAGATTCGGTACTGTTTACTGTTTGGAAAAGTCATTTTCTGGTATAATGAGATTAGAATTTTACCGAGGTTTCCTGGTAGATGCTCAAATTAAACGTGCTATGTTTACTGCGTAGTTTGCGAACCGGTCTTTGAGACAGATTCATTGTATGTATATTTGATCATACAGAGGTCTCGCCCCTGGTCGGTCTTTGTGATGTTTATTTTGGTTATTATGCGATATAAGAAGTTGAGTTTGCGTATTGATGCATAACTTGACTTGAGTTTAGATTGAAATAATGGCAAGCGGTTAAAAATCCTTCAATATTTTTTTATCTGTCAGAGAAATTATTGGCTCAAAACAATGAATGGAATGTGTTGTACTGTTAAAATTATTTTGGTAGCTACTCAAAACTGCGGGTAAATAATAATTAGTTTAGTAGTAGTAGTAATAATGGGGAGGCAAAGCCTGGCAAGTAGGCCACCTTTGACTCTTTTTGCCGACCCCGAAGGCCATCACTAAAACTATGGCAGACCTGGTAACTCCCTAGTGTCGAACTTTCCAGATCTTTTGATAAAGGTCATGATGTCCGACCATTCCGCTGAGTAGCACTCTGCTGTGCCGAACACCTAAGCCCTAAGGCCGCTGTATACGGCCCAGGAAGTGCAACGAGGTCTCGTCCTCCTCCCAGCACTTCTGACAGATTGGGTCTTTGACCACTCCTATGAGTGTCATGTGCCTGTTCAATCTGCAGTGACCTGTGAGGATCCCCACCAACAACTGGAGTGAATCCCTCTTCCGATTCAATAGCCATAGCTCCCTACGTTTGTTGGAGCCTGCTGTGAACCTCTTGGACTTCCTGCAGTCGTCTCCCTCCAACCATGCTTTCGCAAGTTCGTTATATGCCCAGGCATCTAGGACATTACTAACCTGGCCTCTGCTAATGCCCAGCAAGGGTTTGGGACCAATGCATGCGCCTCTTGCTCCTATCCTCGCCAGGCTCTCTGCTTTCTCGTTACCTGGCACCCCGCTGTGACCAGGGACCCACATGAGAGTCACGTTCCTGGACCAGTGATGATCTGATCCTAGGAGATGCTACTGCTCTCAAAGCTGCCTGACTATCGGAGCATATATAGATGTCCTGCTCCGTGCACTGTTGTACTTCCGCTGAATATCCCATCATCAAGATGGCAATAATTAGTTTTATCATCACATTAACAACATTCAATTAGATTTGAATAAAATGGCTTCCTACCTCTTTACGAGTTACGAAATATATTATTATAGTTGAGTCTCCGAATAGATGTTTTTTGACTACATCCGAAAATAGTCGGAAACCCGAAAATAAAGAATGGGGTCAAGTAGATCGAATCAGTATTTCCTGAGCATTAATGTTTTCTTATAGCTTGTCATGTGAATGTATGTTGTATCAAAGTTCCTGGGAGTGGTATAGGGTTTCCCCGTGGTAGCATTTTATCTCTTCACATACAAAATACGTGGTATCTCAACATCGAAAATATTTGCGATACTTTCACAAGCCTAGTAATACACTTTCTTAGGTCAAGCTAGTGAACTGGTACGTGATAGAGAGAAAACAAAGCCTACATCCTCATGCCTAGTCTAAGCATATCAGGCTATCATTCACATCCTCACACTTCACAGCTTTCGCTTTGCCTGGTATGAGTCTACGCCCATGGAATTAGGACGTTTGGGATATCTGCTCACGGCGGATTGTTTGATTTGCGTAAATTGAAAATACTCCGATACAGATATTGCTTCCACGTTTGCAATAATATTGCTGAGGAAGATATAAACATAGGAAAGGCGCAGAAAAGTTTAATATGAAGTTAAGCTTGATCGATACTATACTGGAATAATTATCTTATCATTCGGTTTATTTTTTATATATCCAGTGATTCTTCAGCGGAATCTTAAGAGATGCTGGATTCCTAGATGACAATTCTTATTTATATTGTTATTTCAGTTTCATTCGTTGAGCCATAAAGCATGGTTTCTAGTATTCAGTTTTACAGGATAGACCTAATATATATGTTAGAATTGACGGGATCCATTCTTTTGAATAGTTCAGGAGAAATGTATATACACACACACACTTTTCGTTTCTTGCTCCAAGATTTTATTCTGTTATTCCCTCTGCTTTGAAATATAAACTAAAAACATCACTAAAAACGGATCCAAATATTACTCAGATTACCAGTATTCGATATTACATTGATAGCAGGTTTACGAATTTACAGCACGGAAATAGGAATTATTGTAAGAAGCGCGAAAGCAAAGGGGTAGCATTTTATGAATTATATATTTGATGAGCAAAAATGATTATAAGAAAAATAAAGCAAACGGGGTGTGTAGGCTGGGCTCCGATACACCGAGTATGACTGTATTCTTCCGGCTGAGCTGTTTGCCATTGCGCAGTAAGTCGGCATATATTTTAGAGCATACTACTCGTCATCCAACCTAGGATCCAAAGATCTAGACTAGCAGACCAACAGTGTGACCCGGTCCAAGCCAGTGCGGTTGACTGGGGGGTTTCTGATATTTGGTCTGCCTCTCTTCCTCTTTCAAGACAATGTTTACCTCGGCGAGACGCGCAAATTCGATAAAAAGCATCTTCTTTCTGATCGCCGAAGGGTGCTATGGTTTATTTGCTTGCACAGGATTTAATAAATACAGTATCTCCCGTTCTCCACAATCGACAAAATATCGTCGGAACGTGTAACGCTGAGGATTCTTATTTATATTGTATTAGTGCTTGAAATGGTAATATAGCACTCATAAAACTGCTTTGCGCCAATAGGCAAGGTACATCCTACACGCTGATAAGATGCACAAGCAATGACAGTCGATATTCTGGATAGCTGGACTTGGGTATTTCCATACCGTTAACCCTATTAATATATACACATAGTACGTAGCCTCGAACTCGCATTGCTAAATCGAATAAACCGGAATGCTTTTTATAGTATTCCGCACTTCATCTTTTTATCTTTGGCTGTAGGTATTCACCGTTACTAATATCCAAACTATTGACTCACAACGTTCTCCATCAGGTCACACTCACCACATGAACGGTTACGCGATTCCCGTTCCAACAAGACCCATTTCTTCCATAACGACAACACAAGGAGCAGCACTGCCTTCACAACGAGCTGAGGAGTGTCAGCAAACGACCAATAGGTATGATGCAGACCACACAGTTCTTTCCGGTGAGTGCACTCAACATTAATCTAGGATTAAATGTAAAGTGAGGTGCGTTGAGGAAGGCCAATAACTTGCTAGTCAGAGGAGGCTGCCCATTAATTTTTAAAGAAAATATAAAATAACTGCAATTATCTTGTTTCCGCAGAGCTTCAAAAATCGTTAGCAATGTCATCTATCGCAATATAAATTGTCGTACAGGTCATCAAGGTTTTCTGAATCTTTTGATCAGTATCGCTGAGTCAGGCAATAATGTTCGGTTACTGACTTCTTGAATACACAGCTTGCCATTTTATGGGGCTATTAGGCCAATTTTCCTATCTATACTATATATATATATATATATATATATATATATATATATATATATATATATATATGGAACAACGTTATTTTTTACAAGGTTTTATTCAACTTGCAATGTATGTATGTATGATTGTATGTATTTAACCATCTTGGTCCGGTGGAATCTGGCTACTCAATTTTGAAATAGATATCGTCAACCGATTGAGTTGAAATTTTGTATATACGTTTAGTTTGGATGACAATGTATGGTTAGCTTTGTGCCATCATTCTAAATCCAACATGGCGGAACAGCCAAGATGGCGGACTAGTTATTTTCAATGCACTTCTGCAAAATGGGTATCAAATGAAAGGGCTTGCTGAGAATAACTCAAAAAATAAAGTGACGTCACTCTAAATCCAATCCAGGATATTTGTTAGTCTTCAAGACTTTCATATATATAACATTCTACTACTGCCTGTAGATTAGACAATACAATGGAAATATTGGCCCAGCACCCAGCAGACTACGAGAGATAGATGTTGACATGTATCAGTAAGAGCAGTATGAAGATATTTGTAGACAGCAGAACGTCTTCAGAGATCTACAACAGTTTTTTTTAATGTTGGTAAAAAAAATTGGAGGCAATTGTGTGTAATAAGGTTCTAGATTTGAAACAATTCAAAACCCGATACCATTATAAACTATATCAAATTAGTTTAACTTGTACCAATTTTTCCTGTCCTGTCCAAAGTATGATGGGTTTCTTGTTAATTTTCAAAGTATATTTAAAGATTCCCTTCATTCTTTTTATATTGAACATGAGATCAGCAATACTAAAATCAATTTTTCCTGGGACGGTTATTTCAAGTTGCTTTTGTGCCGATAAAGAAAATTTATTCACAGTTTCAAAAACTCGGAAGTCTAGTCTGTTCTTGGATTTTAGAAGGAGGGATATTATATTGTATCCTTGAAGTCAAACCCCAAATTCCCACATTCAGCTTCCTGGAATCAAACCACTCCAGATTTTTTGCGACAACTGCAATAGTTAGACAATTCCGTTCATCGACCACTGTCGCATTTGCATTGTGACGCCATTGTGTGTGTGCGAGCTAGACGATGTATTAATGAAATTCAGTTCATTTAATTTCCGAAAAAACTTGCTTGTGTTCGTCTCTGAGTGCACCTGTGGTTATTTAACTCGCATCTCTTGAAATCTACGTAGCCAATATAAAAAGATAGACAAGCACTATGAGAGAATAAATGTCTATTCACATTATACCTAAAATGTAAACTTTAACTATCGGGAAATAAACTCCCTTGTACCTCATTAAAAGATGGGAAAGAGTGTTCGCTCACACTTTCAGGCAAGAAGGTTCCAACTTTAATTGCCCCTCTAAGTCCGCTCTCATAAATACGATTTTATCGTGCAATGAAAAAACTCGTTCTCGGTATTATTATCCTTACACTTCTCATGGAGGTATTGTTATTCTAAAAATTTTTGGATGTAAGATATGTTTTTTGGATGTACATCATGTCATCTCAGTGCAGTGTACCGTAATCTCAGCATTTGCTGCAAGGATTCTCATTCATTTTGAAGAGTGATATGATGTGTAGTCACAGTTAATTCCGCTATATTTTTGGCAGTATCATTATTTAGCAGAATAACAGACAAATATGAAATCGTCCTCAAATTTGTTTTTTGTACCTTTTTAGTTTTCAATCGTTTTCGAACATAGCCGAAAATATGTTGTGAAGGAATTAAATATTTATGTTTTTTTTTTCAATTGCATTCTGGTGCATTTTTAGACAGCATCTCTGACAAATGAATATACATGGGCTGACTACTAACTACATAGTCTCCCAAGAGTTAATAAAATGCATAGTTTTGCTATTTAAACCTATAAAAAATAAGTCCAGTAGTTCGGTATCTAAATCAGCATTTTTCTGCATCTTTCTTAGTTCAAAATTATGTCTCTACACAGTTACGGATGCTGACTCATGTGCTCTCTTTTCCATGGTATATTTTTGACCTTTGTAGTTGCAGTCAGATAGGAAATTCGTCGATAAACCAATTGGACTATATAATATATGTATATTACAGGCGTGGTAATTGATTGGGGCCATGGCTGGGGTTGGGGCCAAGCAGCATGGGTAGCGCAGATGTGTGCTGTCCAAAATGAAGTTGGAGCAGTAGGTTCATCTGTTCATTATCAGTCATCGTCCGCCGCGGAAGATTACACGATGGGAGGATGTGACGAAATTGATTGGAGCGCGTTTGGAGATTTTGGATTTTAAAGGTATGTTGCCATTAGTTTAATACTGCTCCCAAACAAGTCCAATCATGATATCAAAATATCAAGTGCAACAATACTAACCAGCGTTCTGAAAATTCTAAACAGATGTCATGCGTTTCTAAAACACGATTAGAAAAATGAACTATGACCTAGAAAGCCCAGAAATTGCATACTTTCACGACTATTTTCTTCGATGAGTCAGTCTGTTAGAGTAAAACGGATAAATACAATTTGGGAATGCAATCCAGTGTTTTTCCTGCACCCTTAGTAGAAGAAAATCCAGAAATAGCTTTCTATATTGATCTTCCCTTTCTTATTCACAAAGGGAGAAAAGCCATGTGAGAAGATGAATGTACATATAGTCAAATGTTTGATTTCGGCCTTCCATTGTCTATAAAATGTTAGAGTATCACAACGTTCCGATTGATATACTATCTTCAATCGTCTTCAGGTGAAATTTTACAGACAATGGAAGTCCGAAATCAACCTTTTGTAAAATCCACCTTTTCTACAAGTTTCAAGCAAAATGTATATTCAAATTGAAAACTATCTGTAACTAGTTGGAAATAAATTCCTCAGCAGCTCATACCACAACAAACACTAAGGTTCTCTAAAAGAATGAGCTTTGAATAGGCTCATCCGAGGTATTAGAATTTCGACCTGGTTTCTGGTAACTTATGATGATCCATGCTGATAAAGCTACTCCTGAGGCAAGTGCAACAGGTGCCTACTACCTTAAAAACTAGAGAAAATCAGTAAAGACAATCCGTAGATGTGCAGATTGGTCACAAATCGAACATCGCAGCATGTCATCATCTTTATAGTAGGTTTAGCTTAAGAATGAAAATACAGTGAAGTTAGAATGCTATATTATAGGGAAAAACATCTTAATTAGTGTCCAGTAATATATGTTTGGAACATCATAACGTAAATTCTGCAAGGAAACTTGAACATTTGGAAAAGACTATTTTTCGTTTATCACCAAAAAACTACAGCCGGTAAAAAGCTATGCAAATAAAAATACGTAACAGAAAATGATGCACAAATTGAGTAACCACTTTCAAAGCTGTTCAGGCAGCACACAAATCAAAAAAGGTCATTTCAGCTATTCCCTAAAGGATGTTTAACTTTTGATCCACTCAATTTTTAGGTTTTATATTTTATTGGGTCCGAACTGTTTTATTGCCTTACATATTGCTATCAATAGATCAGCATAGAAAGCCAATATTGTAACTTTAACGAAACAATAGTAATAAGTTTACAATTCTAACAATTTTTTTAAATGACACACACAATTTTGGATGGTGTGTACGATAACGTACCTCAAAGGTTTTTTAATTTCCCATTTTATTCCATTTCAGGAACATCTGATGGAGCAAAGGATCTCTCAACATTCATGAGTTACATCTATCATGAATAAGTCATTAGTTCTACCATTAAAATCCATACATGTGAATATTCAATTTTGTATTTGTATATTTAATCTATTTTGTAAAATACTTGTGACCCTATAAATGGATTGATAATTTTTGCATGATTACTATGGAACTAGCCATAAAGGACTGAAGTATCCCTATCGGTAATATTATTATCACTTCTCATTTGAATCACACACTAGAAATTATTTGGAATCTGATATCTACTAACGTGTCATTTTAAGGATAGACCACAGCTTCAAAAAACAATTTGCCAAAAAACAATTATGTAATTTCAGTACTATATTCTTCATTAAAATCATATGAAGGTTGATTCTATAATATTGCTTTCTAATTTCAAGCACCTTCTATTGAGCATCCAAAAACATTAAAGACTCCACAAGCTACTTTGTTGACTTTGAAAGCAATTTGATGACCAATATTTGGATTATATCTTAAAATTCTTACTGCACTCATTTTATTGGCTGAATAAGACAAAATCGTCTTTGCTGTATGTTGTTTATAAACATTACCTTACTTTGAAGAGAGGTATACATCATTTTGGGCACTTAGGCTACTCATTTGATTTCAATCATTTATGGCCAGTGGTAATAAAAAGAACAATAGTTTCCATAATTTAGACTGAATCTTGAATGTATTAGGAATATTATAAATTGTACATCTCACTGCCAATATAGATATTAGTAAAACATATTCGATAAATGTGTATAACAAAAAAAAGGAGAAAACCCAATAGACTGTTGAATATACCGACTTCCTTTGAAATGATGTTCACAGAAAGGCAGATCTTCGAACGAATTTAACATATAACATAATCATAGGAAGATATCGATTTCTTTTCGTGTTATATAAGGGTCAAAATGTATCCATATTTTAGAGTCTCTCACTGGGCTGTAAATATATTTTTTCCATTGTTTTTTAATTATTGGTGTACAAAAATTGATACTAAACAGCTCGTGAACTTTTTGTCATTCATATTTTAGTATTGTTCGGGATATTATGATTATCATTTCACGCTCAGTTTGCTTTTGAGCTCAATATTCTTTTTCATTATTTATAGTTGAGATATATCGGGTTCAACCTCTCTCCAAAACTGATAAAACAGCTGAACTTTCGATTACAACTAGCGGCTATGTCAAGCTTATATCAAGTTTTACTGAAATGTGTATTTTGTGCATAAGCCATTGTCCATTCAAGCCACAGAAGGAGATGCAACGTGCAAGCACCATCTCTCTCATAATTTTATCAACGCCCAATATAACAACTGACTTTACATAATGGAACATTTTCTTGTTATTGCTTCAAACTAAGGATTCACTAAATATCATCGCTTAATGCAGTTATATTTCTGTGGACATCAACTTACCTTATTTTACTCATGTTTTTACGGAAACGTAAGCACAAGTAAACTTAACTGTAACTAAGGATTAAGTTTTAATTTTTCTTGTCTTCGGAAAGAAGAAAACTGTAAGTCAAAACGCCAATCCCGATAGTTTAGAACTTAGGATAAGTTTTTATTATATATAGTCTGTCAAAGCAGCTTCACTGTCATACTGATATTCATTCAAATAACATATGGCGCTAGGCACATATATATTTTTGGATGGATCTGGTTACATATTAGAGTGATACTTAGATAATATTCATAGGCTTTATGGATACTTCTGCTTCTTGAATGTTTCTGCACACGTGAGCCAGTATTCAGAGAAAAGTCTCTGATACCCATAGAGATCTAACTCTCCGCAATCACTTTTTTTAAAAAAGGTAAGCAATTTGTTTTGTACAAGAAGGTTCGCTGCCATATGAGCATGCTTAATATCTATTTTTTGAGTACAAGCAAAATATCTTTTACTTATCCTTTTGAGCAAATTATTCTATAGAAAATTAAATTTACGTAATACAGAAAGATATATTTACTTGAAAGAGGGGATTGACTCAAGATTATAATTCTGGTTATATGTATAGTGAGTTCCTACTGATATGATGTACTGCGTCGTATTTCCATGAAATTCATTATAGGAGATATAGGTGAAGAAATTCTGGAAGATGAAAATGGCACAACAAACACAATAGTTGTGCAAAGCATTTAACATAGAAGAGATCAGGAACTTTATTTAAACGTGCAGTTCGTAGAATTTAAATCAAAAATAAAGATAAATGTTCTTGCAATAGATTAACTTGGCTATGATTTGTGGTGGCTTATTTCAAACATAGTTATAGAAATTCGATAATGACTCAACCAAAAGCTTCAGCATATGTTATGTATATATACATCTAAGCATACCACAAAGGATAAGTAACCATTTCAATCTCCCGATTATCATTCGATTATGAAGGTGTAATTAAATCATATTTTTGCAAGGTGAGACTTCACACGAATTTGGACGTTCTCCATTTCGTAGAATGGAAAGAAAATAGTGTCCCAAATTGAACTGGAATATAATTTATCCTTTCAAAATACAGATTTGATCCATTCATTGGAGCACTGCAGGCCAGCTTTTCTCTATTATTACCGAAAATGAACCGAAAAATTGGCATTAGGTCTAATCTATATCTCACATGCAAATAAGTAGATGCCAACATAATGAACAAATATATAATATGATAGGTCGGACCAGCCCAAAAACTTTTCAAATGACGCTAAAAATAACCAGGGATGCCAGAACTTAGCACATAGAAATGAAATCTGACATCTAAGAAAAAAATTAATGCGTTTTGACCCTTGATCATTTCTTGAACTATATACCAAATCAAACAATTGTTTTACATAGCCTCCTAATGTTTACATATATGACAAATAATCCATAGTGCAACTCTGCTACTAAATGAACTAATAAATATTAGGAATTTTGCATTATTTCTTTCTCTTTCCTTATGAAAGATCAAACAGTACAAAAGAATTTGTTTGTTCATGGATTGGCCGCGGTGGTTCTTTTTTGTCGGGATTGAGAGGGTATGTATTTTTTGACAACATTAGGGAAATGAACATTCTATTATCAAAAACCAACAAACTGTCTTGATTTTTTTTTAAATTGGCATTACTATACAGGTAATAATAGTTACAAAATGTTACATATATTTGCTCTTGCTTCGAGAAGATATATAGATATACAAACATATACGGCATGATAAATGATGAGAATACGTTACACCAATCTGTCAAATTTTATAATATATAATATAAATCGGGGTCATTGAACAAATCCGTCAAGCTACGTGATAAATGCCAAAGATCACAGCCTTAACGGTTTCCACTTTGTCATTCGTTTGCCATGGGGTATGGATTCATGAATAATGTATACGAAAAGTTGAGTGTACTGTTTTGGCAAGTGACTAATGACATATTCAGACTACTCAAGGCGCGAAATTTGAGGTGGTTTCACTCTTCATACATTACCCACGAAACACACATATCAATCTCTTCAATTCGTGTGTAATGTAAGTAGGAATATCATTATTCATTATCTCTATTTTTGATAGTTATTTGTGGTGATGTTTTTCGTTACGAAATACAAGGTTTGATGGAATAGGGGATATATTTCAGCTTATTATGTATTTTGTAACAAATTCTATTACTGAAATGATGATTTTTCCTATATTCAACATGAGTAAATGCAAATCTTGTTTTCTGTTGGGCACCCAATCGTCTAAGTCGCACACAGCAAGGTTTCGCACTTGAATTGCTTGTTTAAATATCAGCACCAATATTCCGTTGTTTGAAACTTGTAGACAAGGTGGATTTATGAAAAGTTTGATTTCGAACTTCCATTGTCTATAAAATTTTGAGTATCACGACGTTTCCATTGATGTGCTATCTTCAATCGTCTTCAGGTGAACTGGCGAACACGTTCCTTTCATGCCTATTTATACCCCGTCCGGTGACGTGTCGTTGTGCGCGGTCTTTTCTGATTGGTTCCCGATGCGCGGTATTCCGGTCTGCTGACGTGGCTGTTTGTCGGTCATTGTTTGTTGTCTGGTCCAGTCGTAGTCTATTGATCTTCTTTATGAGTGGCTGCCAGATTGGTTTAATGTCTACGCTGGGTTTGCAGTACACTTTGCTGTTGTTGGTGATGAATGCCAGTAATCCGCTAAGCTAGTGCCAGGTGATTATGGATGCTATGCATTAAAAAAATGTCTGTATATAAGAAGATTTTGGAAATATAGTGAACAATTCTTTGAGTGATCAGTAAATATAGCAGTGTTCCTCATCCTGCAAAAGTCATCTTATCAATTCCTTTGTTTTGTATCTGTGAAATGCCATATTATTGAATAAACTAAAACTATCTTGATTGCTTGAAATTATATCATATTTTAAAAGTATAGTCTTTGTTCATATGATGGCCTCATCAAATTAAAATATAAGGAGCCTCAACGTGGAAAAATATGAAGTATTATTAGATCAATAAAACCCAGCAAAACCTTATATAACAAAGTATAAGATGGTGAAACGATAAATAAACAATATCCACAATTCACACTCAATCCTAATTTAAAATTTATAGCGGCTTAATCTAATTATTACGAAAATTCTGTCTTTAAGATGGCGAATTTAGTATTTACGGTATTAAATTGTCATAGTTGAGTCAATTTTTTCAAAACTTGCATAACATATAGCTCGAAAAACTGTTTTAATGGAAAATGAATGTATGTGTTCAAAAGGTATATCCACCGCATTATTTCTGTGGTTTGACTGTGCAATATTTGCACTCTTTGTCAATCTGTTTCTATCTTGTGGGTTGGCAGGTGGGTAACCCAAAGGTGATGCTTACATAATGGTACTATGATTGTTAGATGCAGGGGCCTGCCAGAGATATCTACTCTCACAAAATACTGGCTCTGTGTCTCTGGATATGAATGGCGCGCGCAGTCAAAAGTCGAAAAATAGTTTTCACCTAACACTAGTTTGGATTGATTTAATAATGTATTTTTCTAGCTCAGATGATAGCACATTTGCTCAAAAAAAAGAAGATGTGTGGTTAAAATTCCGACGTAAGTCAAATCGAATTCATAAATGTGCGTTGGTTCAACAGGGTTCAACGGATCTAAAGTTAAAATTCAGTTAGACCCGATGCTAATATAACTTCTAAAACTTACGCTGTGGTTGAATTTCTGGTACGTCTTATAGTTTTTTCTGGTCGCTAGTTAAAACCTGCGAGTTACTGGATAGTTTTAGTAGCGTTAATTTCAGCGTACTACCTGTATTATGATGCAAAGAAATATTGTAGATTTTATGCTAATACCTCATGACATGAATATCCCCATAAATAACCACGTTTGACTCAATTAATCTTACAAAAAAGAGTAACTAACTACTTTTAAAGATACTTCCAGATTTGATCTATGACTATCCAGTGACAGGTATCTAAACTGCCCCGTAAAAAATGAGACAATATTCTTTTATTGTGTGGATCACCCCATAGTCTATATCAGACTGATTCAATATCTATCAAGTTTCACTTTGCAAATATCACTGAATGATACCAGTTAGTTACTGTAGTTTTGTACAGTGTAGATGGCGTAATGTTAGTAACTGTTTTTGCTCAGTTGAAGCGTTCTTCAGGTCTGCCATACATTGCAAATAAGATATTTGGAGATTTTTCTGGATCCCATGGACATTTGGAGCTAAGTTGATGTTATCGGTTTAGCTTCTATATTTCATAATTACATATATTGCAGTCATCTAAAAATAGTTCTGTGGATTTCAAGACTTCATGTATAGTGAGGTTTCCATTTCCATGTGAATTTATTGCCAAAAGAATTATGAAGTTCTTTCATTACTATTGTGATGTAAGGAGGACCTGCTCAAAAAAATGTCTTCACAATTTTTTATCAATATATAGTGGTAGTCGAATATAATGTGAAGATCTAAACAGAAGAGTGGTTTTAGCCTGTTAATACAAATCTTAAATTGCAAGCTCGTAGGTCATGTGAGGTAAATAAATAAAGAATAATATTCAGAAAAAGACGCTTTATGTGATGTATGTAGATACAGCTGCCAGTTAAGGAAACAATAATTCATTTTTCAATTGCAAGTGATGCTATTCTTTGGGCAGTACTATCCTTGATGAGGATATCCCAGTTTCCTCTAATTTGAAGTACATTATACATATATATATATATATATATATATATATATATATATATATATATAATACTATGCTATAATTTGTACATGGTCTATAATGGTGATTGGATATATTAGATCGATATGCACAGATTAAGCTGAAGAGAAAAAGTTGGAACTCGAGCTTTTCAGATGTTCTCAAACTTTATAAGAAACACTATATTTAATGTCTACAAAAAATATTTTCTATGTTTGTACACCTGAATTTCATCTCATAAAAGGTTTTAATACCCGCACAACCTCATAAACTGCCACACTGAGAATTGTCGCTATTTTTAACTCATATATCATTTTACAATATGGATGTATTTCAAGGTATTATCTGGTTGACTGGAGATGAAGAAGAATTATAAATTCGCTCGCTCTCGAATGGATATCGAATGAAATTATAACTGGGTCGGTTGAATAGTTGTAGGAACCTGGGACCGAACAATACTGAGGGCCTCCTTTTACGGAATAACAACAATTTAGTTTAATTTCAATCTCTTCAAACTCACACCCGAAAAAAAGAGCTTTAATAAAATATATGTAAGGCTAACCTTCCTGTAGACTTCCCGCTGTAATTTTTGTTTGATTTATAGGTGTCCATTTTACATTAAATCAGCACCGTTCAAGATTCTACAAAAAGACCTACTCCGTGAGGCTAAAAGTTTTTTACGATTTACAAACTCAAAGTTCATAGTATCCTAGCAAACTGTTTTGTAATCGATATAACTGTTGCCTCGATAATTCCATTCGCTTGGAGGCTGAGGGTGACCATTTTTTGTGACTTTATTCCGTTTTGCGCCAGAGTATCGTCCTGAGTAAATAAATTTCAGACCTATGAATGCAGTCTTTTGAGTAACATATCAATGGCTGGTATATCGAAGAAGCCTGCTTTCTAGGTTCACTGACAAGTGTCAGGAATGAAAACTGACTTCATTGTGTAAAATCTGGTACATTTGGCGAGAACAATTTGTTATGTGAAATTAGGTGCTATAAACTTAGCAGAACAAATACTCGTAAGTAAATGTTTATTATATGCATTTAGGGATTGAGTACTATGACAATCGTCCAATTTGAAGAATGTATTGGCAAATCGATTTGGAAAATTTTCGGAAATCATAACATAGGAAGAACATTTAGATAAAGAGGGGTTTAATCCTGCATTGCTAATAACAGTTCAATAATTTCCACTTGAACTGTAACTATAAGCCGTTATACTGTGTATCTGTACGAATATAGTAATATCCCTATTTTGTAATCCAACCCTCAGATGTGAACTACTATTTTTATCTAGCAGTTGTATCATCTTAGGCAGTTATCAATTATGAATTATTTTGATTGAAGTTTTGATATTCATAGATATATATTTTTGGCTGAAAATGATTTGTATAAGTATATCGCCATCCCTTGAAACAACAATATAGATGTATATGTAGTTCGAAGCTGAATGATGTTTAGATATAATGTTAAAAGAAATAATTGTGATACCTATGAATGTAAACTCCTGATAGAGTAATAAAAGTATTGGAAATATGAATGTATACACTGTATTATCCTTCTGATACGCAAAAATTAATCCTAATAGATTTTGGTTACTTCCGAGTATACACCGTATTCGATTTTTGTTGATGAATTTAATTATGATTTCATGAGGTACCCTGGAAAACGTATAGAAACAAAAGATATTAGGTTTTTTTTGCCAAAAAGATTATATAGTCGTATCTGAGAATCCATAGTATTTGTCATGTTTAACATATGATTTAGACATTCCGATTAAATTTATGTACACAACACTTTACAAATAAATCTCTGTTTTTGTGTGATGCCTTGAAGCTCGTCACACAATTTATTTGTGAAACATTTTGTTAAATTCCACAATAATTATTATTTAATGATGAAAGAGTTTTCCCAAGTAAGAGCATCTACAGTGGATATGAGTTAACCCTTTTCCTTAAAAAATTATGTCCTCTTTGGGGGATCAATTTTTCAGTCTGTAATTGCATTTTTGTGAATACAATATCCAAAGCTAGCAGGACAAATTAGGGCTTGCTACGAAAGTAATTCATCTTAATTTCATGGCTAAATAATTCATACCCTATGTATTATATAAAGTAGCTGCCTTGGAAGCCTTGCTTGTACAAAAAAGAAACATTTTATTTCAAAATTATACAAACATTGCCTCCAGGAAAACAGTGTTTTTTCAAATAAGACCCTACAGCAAAACAGCCAAGGGGGCGTCAAAATGAGAACGAGAAAAAGCCATGATAGAAAATTAAGTACATGCGAGAAAGTGTTGTAGTTGAGGACTGATTTTTTTTGCTTTTTGCAATTGTCCCACGGGGAATTCTTTTCGGAATCAACATGTTCAGGATATTCAACTATGAAAGAGCGCCAAAATAAGTCGGTACGGTTCTGCCTCAAGCATAAGGGTTTGAAGATTGCATAATTTGAACCACTGAATATGCGTACTATGAACAAGTAATGGAATAAATGCTTTTAATTGTTTATCTTATATCGTTTTCCAAAATAAATCTAGTTATCGGAAATGACACAATTTGTGTTGGAATATCCAACTGGAAGCTAATTTTTTGCCTTTAATATTTTCCAACAACGAATATTTGGTGAAAATGCCCATGTGATAATGAACGTGAATTAATGATATCGATTTTTTGTAATGCATAGATCATAAGAAGTATATTTTTCAATACTTCGTCTATGTGTGCGTTGAAACTAAAATATCCGTATTGTTCAACACCACCTCCGCGTGCAAAAAAACAATGCGACATTACCTTGGATAAATGACTGTACATTACCGCGATGCAGTCCGAGAAATCGCAGCACGCTTATCGTCCTGCAAGCCAGCAGGATTCTAGCGGTGGGGTTCCCTGCGTTTACCGACTGGTGCCGCCAGCTACCCGCAGGACAGGAGAAATTCGTCGCTTTTGTTGACGGCAGTCGCCGGTAAACATTCGAAGTGGTATCTTGGTTACCACACGTTCAAGTATTTCTCTTCACGAATGGATTTCTTAGGAATCCTGCTGTCCTAGTATATTACTTGTCGGTAGTCGTGCATAATACAGTTATTTTTGATCGGGATCAGTTTAGGGTGAGTAGAAAGGAATGTGCTGCAAATAAATATTATCTAACTACGCTTGGGAATTTACCGGCACAATAGTCGCTAGGTTAAAGACGCCTGTCTAGGAAACAAAAAAATACTTCCACTTCATACACATCTATTAAACTCTGAACAATAAGAATCAATGCCATTACAATTTTAAACATTTTTTGGATTACGATGACGGCTGCTTATGCACCCAAAAAGTAAGTAAAGTTGTTCAATCAATCGCATGTAGTTCTAGTTAAAATATTGTTAATATTAATATGGATAGACGATCTTTCAAAATCAACAAATAATTTTCAGTGATAACGACATGAGATTATCAATAAATTTGATCAGATGAGCAATAAAAAAACATTTGACTCTTTGAATTCATCAGCTAAACGTATATCTGTCATAAAGCAACAGTATGGGAATCACATAGAAGTATAGAAAACTAGTAATTGGATTTAAGTAGGTATGACATGGAGTTAGAATAAATCTTTGGTACATAATTATATATGTAAAACGAAATCAAAAGTATTATCTTCGGAGAAAATATTATAAGTCGCGAATCAATTTTTGGAAAATTTTAAGTTGATATCATCAACAACAAACAACTTTTTAAATGGACATCCCATAAAACAAAACTAGATTATAATGAGCTATCTTCTAAGTGACCAGAAGAAATAATTCTGTGGGTAGAAAAACCTTATTATGTTCAGAGTATGAACTATGTGTATAATCACAAAATACTGAATATATAACCATTATCAATAAAATTAAAAAATATATTCTCCAAAAAAAAATTAAGTTCTGAGCTTTTGTACACAATATTATACAAATATTCGAATATTCAGTGGTCACGACGTTAATTTACAAATATTAAAAAAATATCGCATCATGTTATTAGGTTTTCCGGCCCGTTCTGGGCGCAGTCAACTGTTTTCAAAAATCAAGACATTGATATTGTTTGTACATTGAATAAGTTCCTGCGGATTTTGAGATTCTAAGATTTAGAAATGTAGCCAACCAAGACTTTTTATTCATTTGGAAGTAGAGGCCAGTTCAGACGATTATAAAATTATTTTACGCTACCTGTCATCTTTCATGTATATCAAAACTTTTTGTATGTATTTTGAATTAAAGCAACATCGCACGAAAAAAAATAAAAAACCTACAATTTTGTATTTTCATTCACATCCATTTATTAGGATATCTCACGTAATTTCGAATATCTCAATTTTATCAAAGCGTCGAAAGACCTCAGCCATTCCACTGGACCGCACTTTTATTAGCGTGTCAATGGCACTGGTGGCGATGTCTCAGAGCAGACCTTCATAAAATTTCGCAGTATTTCCGAGAAATTTCGTGAAATGAAGGATATACGCAAGAATATTTCATTTTTCATACTTAATATTTTGATTAATTTCCGAACGGCGCCGCGCCATGAATTATACCAAATTAAAAGATTTATGCTAGCATAATTAGAAACAGCGATAAAAACAAATTGATGCCAGATTAAATTGACATCAATGGTATGTTGTTTCTTGTGCAATTCACATGGCAGTCTCATCTGGTGATTCACATTTGTTCATTACGACGACCGGAGAGCCGAGTGTACCGCTAGAGACATTATTTTGTTTGCTACTTCAGTGACTCATAGATATGTCACATGTTTTGGATTACCAACATGGTCTGTCAGTATTTATAAACAAATGAGTGGTAATATGGTTGGCTGGATAATATATTATGGATTATTTTATTGTCTGGTGACAAGGTGTACTAAAATGGATTGTTTATCGCCAGTGTTCAAAGGTCGTACATGTCCTTAAACACGCAATATAAATTATAATATACATTAGTGGCATATTATACATCATATAGGCCTTGATTTATCTTATGTTCAAGCAGTTTCAAAGGCGAAGCCAAAATACAGGGGTACCGCGACTGCTGTAGTTAAGGACATTCATCGGGCAGGCTTAGAGAGCGTTCTGTGCCCGGAAAAATATATAATGTCCAAGTAGGATTTTGGGAGTTGATTCAGCTCAGTTAAGATAGTGAATCTTAGATAATCGAGTTCAAACAAATACATTATCATTTCCTCTCTTCATGTGAAAGAGCTGTCGAAAAATTTGATATGCTTTTGTGGTTTGTCCTCTTCAAAATTTAAATGTAACGTTTAAAGTTTGTCGGTGTTTTTTTGTATTGATTCGTGTGGAGTGCAGTGAGCCTATTAGGAATGTAATGTGATATAAAAGTAGTGTTCTTGGCTCATAGGAGATCCATTCAAAGATTTAATCAAAGTCGGTTCAGCGGTCACTGTGATTACGCGGTGACGAAAGTTACAAGTGACATGCAAACCGACAGACACACTTTAGAAAATGATTTTAAAACAAAAAATGTTTTTGATCGAGTATACAGCGATACTTGAAAACATTCAAAAATAAAGTTAGGTAAAAATGAGCCCTCCAAAATGATTTTTTCTCTCAAAATGATCAGAGAGCTGTGAGTCATGTGAAACTGGAGTTTGGCCAGGCATTATCTTAATTCAGAAAGTTTTCAAGATAACAATACTTGTGCAAAGCAAAAAGTTGATTCTTCAAAGGGTGCAAGTACTAAACTCCTTAATTTTCAATGATATCAGTGCTAGTCTCACAAACCAGATCAGATTCCAGAGTTGTCAATAAAATTGTGTATTTACTATAATATGGCTCGTTTATTTGTAGTGAAATTTTTCAATTTTGATATTTCTTGCTTAGCAAGATAAAATCTATGAAAAACAAATCATTATAAAAGAAATCACCCTAACCTTTGCTTTTACAACTAGAACACACTGGGCGACAAATGTCGTTATGCCATTTTGAATCAATGTATATGTATGCGAACTTCGTGTAATTGTTTAAAGATATGTAAATACAATTTGAATTGTGAATACGACATTCATAGATGAACAAGCCTCTGTTTCAACATTCAATCTAGTTGAGTGTTTCAGATTTGACATTGTTAGTTTTCAAAATTTAGTCATAGTAATATTTTGCAGCATGAATTACAGTTTTTTTAGGATACAGAGCATAACCCAGTGCCATCCTGCCATTGGTAATCATAAAATCGATGTCATAATCAGCTATAGCATGCTCCACATACATATATATGTCATTCACCCTGTTTACCGAGATCTACATAATATGTACACTGAGAGATAAAAACACGGCGAATCGCATATATATAATATATATAGGGTAGGATGAATGAATAATGCGTTAGTACTTAGTCAAGAAAGAAAAACAGGTTTAACAGGCCAAGTTTCGGCAAAAATTATCATAAAAAAATGTAGAAATTTTTTTCTAAAATTCGAACCACCAAGATCAAAGTTTTTGGAGAGTGCAAATTATGTTTGAGTGAGGATCTTTGGTATTTATGTGCTTATGTTTGAAATCCAGTTTTACCTGGAATGCATTTTTTGAAATGTTTTATGATGTATATGTTACGGTTAAAGTAGTTACTTGGCTTATAAACTAGGATAGTTTTCAAACAATCGAAATGATTGATTATTTTTATCGGAAGTCGTCTTTAAATGAAATAGAATATTTCGAATTTTGGTTGGTTTGTAGACTACCCAGCTAGCTTATAAAATTTTGAAGATTTGTTAAAAAGCACAAATTACAAAAATAGCGAGGGTTTTTGGGTAGTTTTTTATAGATAACTTCGCGCAAAGGCAGACAGCCTTCATAAGTGCTGCGAGAGGAGAAATTTTCATTCAACCTGACCTTAAAACGCTATAGATTATATACTTTCTGCCGTATTTGGATGAATTGTTAATATTAATAGTAATGCACAATAACCAGCTCGTAGGTTACTATGTAAATTAACCAATTAGGTAGTTTTTTCTATGTTTATAATGAATATTTTCTTTGTATTGTGATTTCAATGTCTTGAGATTTATTATTATTCTGTCACACAAATAGTACTTTTATATCACTTTCTGTCGGCCTTGTTTACATTTTTCTGTTCTCAATAAATGTTGTACACTTTGAAAATCGCATAAAGCTCACCTTCATTATTTCTTTCTAAAGATACCATCTCAAGAGCACTTATACTTTTAAGGAATTTTATAAAACATTTTATTGTGATAAATATATGAAAAAATAATTGTCGAATATTGCTTAAAACCATATTAAAGTAAGCATTCATAAGATCAAAAGATTAATCAGGCTTCATTATAAATGTTTCTACTTTTCTGAATGACATTGTCGGTTAGGAATTGATTTCTCGTAGTGTACGTGAATCTACACATAGATAGGAGTGGCGCAGTCCCCATTTTTTTTTGTTTCACGATAACAGCGCAGGTTGGATCAATATCCGTCCTAGTTTTCGACGAGGAAACGAATTGTTTGACTTCCCATCAATAGAGAAGTAGATATGCATAATATTCATATGTTGTTAATTTTGAACATGCAACACATGTTTACTGCAAAAATACGTACTGTACCGTATATTAATTTTTTATTTGGCTTTGTTAGAGTATATATAACATTTTTGTTGATTATTCAATTATTGTATAGGTGTGAATATGTGATCCATGTGAGAAAATAATGACTACCAAAATATCAAACTACCTAACTGCCAATCTACAAGCGCCTATATCAAGGATATTTCTGAATAGTATTTGTTTATTTATTCATTCAGTAGGAAATGCATACCAGATAGTGCATATCAAAATTAGTGTAATTCAAAGGGTTATATTGGAAGAAATAATATTACAGAACAAAACAATGATTGTACTATTTCCCCGTCTATGATGGCTTTTCATGCCCATTGACTATAGGCTAGTAGTCTACACCTTTGAGGATCTATGTCTGTACGATAAAAATTGAACAAAGCAATTTTGAAGACGTTTAATGAATCGATTCTTACACATAAATTCATAGAATATATTACGCCTATTGACACGCTCAGACACAGTATGATTACGGTGATACAGACATAATCCCTACATCCACTGACAAGGGTGAATTGATCTACAATGACGTCACTTCTAAAGTATTAATAAAGAACAAGAGATGTCGCTGTGAATCAGTTCACCCTTGTTGGTAAATGTTATAAGGCAGAGTGCACGTTTTTAGAAATTTGACTCCGATAAAATGCCATTGGTTAGCGCCATTTGCTGCGACAAAAAAGTTAAGGAAATATTATCTTGTAGATTGTAGATGCTCTTGCTTGGTGAAGCCCTTCCATCATGCAGATAAAAAGATTGTGTAATTAACACACAGTTTCACAAATAAAACTCTTTTCTTTCATGATTGGATTTTTATGTACAGTAGAGCAGTAAACAGAGAGATTGTATCAATTACTGCGGACCTATAGAGCTGTTAAGAATTGAAAAGATATACAGACAGAACGAGAGACAGACTGACAGAAAGTGACCATTTTACCAATTGAACAATCAAAAGAACATCAAATTAATTGGGTAGCTTTTTCTTAAAGAACCCACTCAAGCCGATTTGGATGGATGTTAGATCAAAACTAATTTAGCAATAAACTTTTAGTGTGCAAGATTAACGTTAATCTTATTTAAGTGGCCGATATAAACCTATATGGTTTGCGCACACAAGTAATCAATATGTCAGACCAAGTTTGTTTTCGAAAACGTTAAAATTATCCACGCCTACATGCATCCTGTTTAGGCCGCTCCATCAATTGAAAAAGTAACTTTATCTAAAAATGGACAGAACAACTTCCAGGAATATCGTGTTGTAGCAGCGACCAGTTATCTAATGCCATCATTATTTCTATACAAGATGTCGCTCCAAGGCTAGTGATATTAAACAAGATAACGATGTTGGCGTTACCTTTGCTATGACGATATTATTTTGAGAAACAGAAGTGGAAATGTCATTAGAAAATTGGACATGCATCTTCAAGAAGCATTTCGAGTATTTCAGATTTCTTTCTCAAAGTAGTTCTTTCGGTTCAAGTATTAGTTCCCAGTTATTTTTGAATTATAAGAATCACATGTATTGAAATAAACTTTTATTGAAATTGAAACTGTGATTTTATGGCCTTGTTTAGTATTATTGCTTTCCATTTCTTTGTAAGTAAACTAGAGTGAAATTAAAGCCATAGAGTAGGAGTGCTTGAAATGATAATATAGCACTCGTAGAGCAACCGAAGTAAACAGGTCAACTGCTTACACAAGCCATAGCTTTCTAGATGTTTGTAGAAGATTCCTTTGGAAGGGCTAAGGAGATTGGCTAAAGCAGTTTTAATGGGGGTTTTTAGTTGGGCGTAGCCCGCTCTACACTGGACTACTGATTCTACTGTTTGAAGTTAGGTATGAGGCTGAGATCTTCGGCTGCTCTGATTGCTGCCCTGGAATGATAGGTTCCTTTACTCGTATTTCCGTGCTCATTCATAAAGCGGATGAGGTTGAATGGTGCTGCTTATAGTGACGCAATACAGATGATCCAAACTCGATGCTCCATGCACTCCTACGTGTCTTGGAAGGTATACACGAGAGACTAAGGGATACAAACGTTTCCCCATATTCATCATTTTTTGGGTCTTAGTGCCAAGTTATTACAGCTCATGCACTAAAAACTCATGGCACCCCTTTCAAAAGTTTTATATTTTGACAAACTTGAAAAGAATATCGATCTGACGGCCTTGTGTCTTCATGTGTAACCTGCAGCCACCACGACGAATACCATATTGCAGAGTCTGGTACTACAAATGATCAAAGTGGGATCACCTCGGGAACTATTATCCATCAGCTTGTGACCTAAGAATAGGAATGTTAACATCAGATATGGAAGCTTACAAAACACACCCTTGTTTAACCGCTGCTGCAGGGATACAGATACGAAAAAATCAACAGTACATGGGGTGGAGAACACATCCTACCGCCGAAAATCGACGTAGTTTCATTGATGCCAGAAGACACTGTGAACGGGCCATCGATCACAGCAGAGGGGCACAACCAGAAAATTAAGAATAAAACTCCTCTCATGTCCGAACTCATCCAGATAATTTTGGTCTATAGCCAAGACTGTTAAGCAGAACTTCTGCCATCACTGAAGACTGCTGATTGGTCCATCGCATCAACCCAAAATGTAAAAGTTGACACCTGGGGCAGCTTTTCACTACCAATTCTACAACAAACTCCTACGAAGTCAATTTGCGAAATACCATCAGCGTAGACCCAAATATGCCAGAAATTAGATTTGAACACCGAGATATAAAACGTATTCTACAAAAACTTCGATATAGGTAGTTGTATCAGTTGTATTATCATGAATAGGTGAATAGCTATCTAAAGCTATTTCCACAAGTAATTATCACGTTTCATGTGATATATATATATATATATATATTTATATTCCATTTGTGATAGACAGTAGTATTATATGTACATGTAAAATGTTGCAGATATCAATCCATCTCAGCGCCATCGGTAATTTTTTCCTGGCATTTTACCTACTGACTTTATTTCATCCGACATATAAGCCTAAATGAGATATTTTCTGTTCTAGGATGAAGTAGTTTTCAAGATACCTACGCACAACACAAAAGAAATATGACCTCCAAGCTAGTCCAAATGCAGGTAAGCAAAGTCACAGATTACAACTGTCGAAAAGTACGCATGTATGTTATATTTCAGTTATTCTAATTTTTTATTAATATTTGAATGATATATGAGGAAAACCTAATGTAACGGCCTTAATTTGTCCTGGAGGAGATATCAGCTTGGAGGCTGCATTTCGCTACCTGCTACGGATAACAAAGCAATAAGTGCAATTTAATGTATAGCTATGTGATCTTACGGTAAAAATACTGGATACAGCCTTCATACCAGATGAATCATTACCAATATAATATATCACATTGTTAAGGTATTTAGTACAATAAAAAATAGGTCAGGAGCAAACAATCATGCTTAAAATACAATGAATAGTGATTCAACGAATACACAAAAATTGAAAAAGTACCACGGAAAACAAGAAATGATTTTAATTGAAGAATGAATGTCGAAGTCAAACAGACATAAAAAAATAACAGAGTTAGCGATAAGCTATGCAAGAAAATCGGGAACCAAATATGAGACACACAATAAATTGTATTTTCTTTGACAGATAGATATATAAAATATGTTTCAACATTCAACACCAGCCTTTCATGATAAGTATCGTTCTGGAAACTATTTTGAATGAAGTTTCCATTTGGCTTTAGCAAAACGAACACTGAAATTCAATATTTTTAGAAATATCTATATCTATATATAATTACCCTGTTCGAAGGGAAATTTGATACCTTTATCTATCATGGCACCTGAGTTTTATTAATTGGAGTGAATGCTTAATTTCTGCATTTACTACATGAACAAATCAAGGGATTCTATCAACTGATGGAAACTTTACAAGTACTCCTTGAATGCTTCCTATATCGGGTCTAATTTGTAGCAGCTAATACCACAGCCTACGTAAGAATAACGTAGACTCCGCTAATGCTAAATCTGAATTACGATTGATTTTTTAATTGTTATATTTAATTTAAACATTTGAATCTTCCATTTTTTTCTACTATATGAACAACAAATTCATGCAACATGTACCCTGTCCGGTGGAGAGGGGCCATGGTAGACTATTTCTATAGCTCCATTTCAAATACTACTACTGCCAAACTGACAAATGTGAAGACAATTACACTATTCTTTCAATCTCCGTTAATAGTTAAGTTACCGGTTACGAACACGTGAACTTATTGTTAAATCTGCAATAGCTGCAAAAAAGTATCGTGGGCTCGTTGAATAAATTTAAAATCCTACTTAAAACCTTGATTGTTAACCGGTACCAACTAACAATTGTTCTTTTTTATATGTCTAACAGGAAACAGGATAATCCTGAGATCTGAAAAAATTGCTATTGTTCTGCTGTGCAGAAACTTGTTAACTATTTAAAACTAGCACACATGCTGCCTTAATTTGAATGCATCTGAAATCCTCACAGCTGTAACGAGTCGGGAATATGAGAAAAACTAACAATATTTGAAAAGGTGTAGCCAACTGAACATCCATGTTCCATTCATTTTAAACTGTCCTATTCGCAAGTGGCAATTGAATGTAACTATAGCTTTTATTCTGCTAAGTCAGTCAGTCACAAAACTATGTACATAGATAAGTTTTACCGATATTTCGGCTTCTTGTGTGGCCTCCATACAACTAAGTACATGACAGATTTGGGTTAATGTTATTTTTTTCAATCAAACTCATTTTAAAACCATTTCGAAAATTTTATTTTACTTTGCAGTAGCATGCGATAGTCCTTTAAATAAAGTCTTTGAATCATGTGATTCTAATTATAATCGGCCAGTCGAATGAAGTTGTCAAATTTTCTCATATCATATTGAAATATTTTTTAACATCAACAGTTATATCCAAGCTTCGCGCTCTATGACGCTACCCACTGGCAACTTACGAAGTCAAAGGTCCTAACACCTGGACTGCCTTGAAGCTGCCACATATGTCCTTTAAGAAATCTGTCAACAAGTGTGAACTGATTTAGAGCGACATCCCATCACTCACGTCAGAGGCTGACAACTGATATTAAGTGAATGCTCTCCACTATGCACCAGGCCTGCTATAGACATTCGTCTTTAGAACCTTTGACTTCGTAAGTTGCCACTGGGCAGCGCCATAGCGCGCCACGCTTGGAGATGAGTGATATTGCTATCACCACAACTGGGCTAAGTATTTACCACCCAATTCTTCTATACAGTTAGCTACAAGGATATACTGACAAGCCTAGACTAAAGACGATATCTGCATATCTATAGCAAGTCTGATGAATAGTAGAGAGCACATACGTAATACTTTATTTACTTTAATCAATTTCGATACCGAAAATGCTCCAATAAAAATTATGTGTGACTAGTTGCTCCATTCATAGATAATCCTGCTTATTTATACAGTTCAGTATTACGTATATCTCACAATATTTCACTCCATCAAACAACATCTTTGGATACTTTGATTTTCAGATCATTGTGTATCTGTGTTTGTGTATAAAAAGGATCATTAATAAAGCCTCCCCCGCTTCATATTATGCACAGCCCACTATGCCAAACAACGTATTATATGTAAATTACCAAGATCTCAAAACATCACCATCGTATTTTCATAGGTCGTATGTTCGTGTATTATACATAAAAATTAATCAGATAAACATTTTTCCAACTGTTTATATATAATAAATGAAGATTGTAACATGTTCCGAAGTATTGATTATTCTGGAAAAATTATTTTCTCCTTATTCATTGACCACTAACCAACAGAAACCTAAAGAATTTATATCCCCTTAAAATATCTGAAGATATGCCATTTAATTTTGACATATAAAGAAATACATCTGACAATTGATGACAGTTCTGGCATGGACTATTGGTCATATATGGCTACTGGCAAAGCCCTTCTTATCTAACCAGTTATGACTCATTTTGTTCAAGGAGTGTTAGTTTACAACACAACGAAGAGAGTAAAACATCATTTCATGATGTGCTTCAACAATATTTTATATAATTTTGAGCAATTTTATATATTTACGGGAAAAATATCTTATTTTTATATATTCACGAAGAGTTCATTAGACTCTATCAAAAATCTTGAGACTACAGTTACATCTAACAAATTGTTCAAATTGTGACTTACATATTGTGAATATTTACATACATTTATATCCTGTCAAAGCTATCACTGTAATAGCAAGTAGCAGGTTTTATGTGTATGACTATACATAGTTAGAGAAATAACTATGATGCGCAACCAAAATAACCATCCCACTGTGTCCAGACTATTCCTATTTTCCACACTTTTTTTACAAGTTGTTATTTAACGTGCAATGTATGTAACAATAAGTACTGGGATCTTTGCAGACCTGTCCAGTGATAACTAAACAGTGAATAATAAATTAAAAGTTAAAAAACCTGTTAAGAACAAGTTTTCATTTGAATGCCCTAAAAATGATAAAATAAACTTTTCCTTTAAATCTTTTACCATCAACTCATAAAATAAAGAGAAAAGCAAGTAAATTAAATAACTTCATCTGATTAAAAAAATTATTTTATTCTTTTTACCGCATTTGAATAATAGCTTGTGTTTAAAAACGTTTTTTTACTTTTGATTTATTTATTCCTATACTGGTTGAAAGAGTTGATGTATGGCATTTGCTTTATCGTTCATAAGTTATAGATTGCTCATGAAAATTTCAGACAATAGTAGGTGAACCTACAGCAATGCCTTTGGAATAATTGCATAATGTTTTTTACCTATACCATTTTGGAAGATACTTATACTGGGCAATGAACTTGTAAAGTACTAGACTTGCACAAAAACGAAAAAAAACAGCTTTTCAAATATTTGTTATTGTATCTATATGATGATTTATATACTCCAGAAATATTATGTTTTTGACTTTGAAACTTTTATACAAATTAATTGGCGATGAATAATCCTATAGATTATTCATCATTATATTGATATACCTGATGGTAATGTTCTATGCATACCCCACACAGCCAACGCGAATGAAAAGAGCAAGTCTGTCTGCGCCGGAAGGTTAAACCTTGCTCTTATTTTGTATAAAACGTGCGCACCTTGACTGGACCTACTTGATCTGCCATACTTGGATAGAATCAATTCTTTTCATCGAGGTAGTAAGTAAACTGCTTGTTTATAATCCAACGTTCATTATTCAATGTCGCATAGAAAAAGAAATGACAAGGTATATTTGCTGTTGTTCCTTGTTTTCATTTATTTTGAATGAACTTTTGGTGCGATGATACACTATTTCCAATAATAGCCGAATTATGAATCATAGAGCTTTTTTGATGGATACAGTTTTGCTGAGCACTGTATTTGGTAAATAGGTTTAACTCGAATTGTTAGTAAATAACTTGTTATACTAATTTGTGAGAACATTCAATAATTCTGCTCTTATTGCATGTCTCGGTACACTGAATGTCATGATCCGTACAAAGCTTGTAGATACCTAATCTACAAGCTTTGTAACCTCAATTCTGTTGGTGCCTTCGCAACACTTCCAGTCTTTTTGGGAAGGTTTTCCCTAACAATGCTGAATTGTTTTGTTCACTATATTTGGTAATATAAGTTGACCATGAAAGTATATAGACAATAAATACTGAAAAATTGAGCCTACTCTTTTCAATATAGATGTATAAGATATGCCAATAATTAGATATAATTCGTAGTTACAAGCATTTTGCGATTGCAACATGGTGACATTATGATTTCTAAGTCAGATCAAAACTCTTCGCAATTTCTTAAAATATAAACTGTAGTAGTAATAGTCCATTCATTCCCTTCAACCCTCTATTACGAGAGTGAGCTGCGGACTGTGAACATTCAAATTATAGTCCAAATACCGTGGAACTAGTTTAAAAAATTAAGTCAAGTGGCTTGACTCAGCTTGCACCTATGTTTATCCATATCAACACGTTTTTAATTGTAGATGTCATTTTGCGTTGATTCGTGCTGTAGAGATCAAATATGACAAATACGAACATTCCATATGAGATTGTTTGAAGAGTAGTTAGTTAATTGGGAATTTTATATGTAAAAATAAATAATAGTTTTTTATGCCACAACATAGCTATTCCCAAATCATTAGAAACGGTAAAACAGACACTGGGATTGCTCGGTAATACACATGCAAACCGATAGAGGTATTCGATAGGGCGATAGACAGACAGAGGCTGACGAAAAAGAGTGACATCAATTTCCGTAATGTAACATAAAACATCAAATTAGAAAGTTTTCGTGATCACATTCTCTCGCTTATGTGCGGGAAATTAAAATGTTGAATATTTTGTTTCAGAAATATTTATCATTTTCTAGTGATTTATGTTTGAATGCTGAAACTTAAATTTGAGGCGGAGATGTTGTTGTAGGAATGAACCAAATCTCTTTCTCTTCAAAAGAACTTTATTCTTGTAACCTGATTTTTTTATTACAAAATACACGTTTTCTGGGCCTCTGAAATATCGTTTAGAAACAAGCATCGTTTGATTTTTAAATTGTAAATAACTCAACAACTACTGACTATTGGAAAAGTCTGTATCGTACTTTATCACTGGGATGCAAAGGCCTCTACGTGATAATTTTTGAAAAGTGGCATGATCCAGGGTGGCTAAAACTTGTTATTTGGGACATTTCATAACGATATTCATAATTTTTATCAAAATTGGTGTTTGAAAGAAAAAAATAAAGTCTTGATTCTAGATCGATCACTTAAATTGTTCAATGTGATTTATCTTCACATCTAATACTGAAATTATTTAATTAACAACACATGAAATCATTAAAAGATACCATACAGTCAAGGAAAGATCAGTTCATCGTGAACTCGGTTATTTATTTTATTGTATTATATCGAGCAGCCAATTAACTTATCAACGCAAGTTCTTGTTTCTATAAAACTTGTTACTTGACATGTAGTTCACCAATTACAACAATGCTATCGACTTCGTGGGTTCAATGCCGTCTCGCAGCCTGCCCATACATTAATGACAGAACGCGTCTATGAGATACCGTTTTTCTTATCGCAACCATTGGCATATTTATTGTCATTATGTGGCTCCTGTTTGAACCACGAAAGCTTGGGATTTTTATATGAGCATTTAAATTATTATCAGCCTATCACAGCTTACTTTGTTATGCGTCTTGGAAGAAAGAACGATTCACCCAAAAGATCTACAATTAACATAGGGACTACGCAAGGGGTAGTAGGAACAGTATAGAGATAACGCATGGTATGAGGGACTCCTGAGCAAGCAAGCTGCCCTTTGGCTGTCACCGAATCTATCCAATGTATTTACCATCAACGCCTGCAATCTGTTTTTTATGTGAACCGTTCTTCTTGCTGTACATTGAAGAATTATGGGTAACAACACCAAGTCCAGTTAACAGCTTCGTAAATTATAACTCTCTTGTATCCTAAATGAAACGAAGTAGACCATTACCATCACGAGAAGATTACATCAGCGGAAAAAACGATGATATGTGGAATCAAACAACCAGCCTGACAAAAAAATGACACGTTAGTCCGCCAGCCATTGAAACTACTCGCATCATGTTCCTTTAAGCTTCTGAAGAGACACATCAACATTCATATGATCGGCACAACTGACAGACATGGAATAATTTTTTGCTGCTGCTCCACAATGCTCAGCTTAGACCACCATTGAAGTACTGCACGCATGTATGGACAATTGCATTGAAGCACTTCCTGAAGCGTCTAAATTCATTCCGAAAAATAACTATTCATTTGATGAACGTACCTTATATTACAAAGGACCTCCACAGTCTGGAAGATCAAGAAAAAGGAACTGTTCTATAGATTCTAAGCATATAAATATCATGCGCATATCAGAATCTGTCCAGACGAGGATACAACTGTTGTGCTGTAATGTTTGTTGTACTGCAATAGCTGCATGTCATTGCTTTTTATTACCGTTACTGAAAGACAATGTTTACCGACAACCACGATAATGATTACCGATGATGTATCTATATATGCACATTAACTTAGCTGCTACGATGATATGGAGTACTGTTATTGTACATGTATACTACACAGTACACACTTGCTGTGTAATATAAGCATTGGACTTATGACAAATGCATTTTAACTCCCGCAGTATCGTTATCACCATTCTAGAGGTACTATTATTTTATTAAACATATCTAAATGACAATATAATTACTATGATAATGGTAAATAAAAATTCAGAATGGTGCAGAAAGTAACAGTGAATATTTTTCAATTGATGGATGAACAGTACCTATGAATGATTAAAATCAAATTAAAAAAATGTAGATTGCGTCATATTGAATGTATTTTCTTTGGTAACCATCAAATTCTTATGAAACGCTCTCATTAAAACTAGGCTATAAAAATATATCGTCAAGCAGGTCTACAATGTAGTTCTCATGCAATGGTATTAGTTTGGAAATAATATTTCAACCTTACTTGAGGTGTCGGTATTTCTATTTTTCAATACAACAAAACAGGACGGCATTGGAAAAATTATGAAAAATACAGTTAACAACAATAAAATAAGTTTTCATTTTCCCCTGAAGATGTTCATAGAGTTAGCGGAACACGTATCGGGTATTTCAAAGAATTAGTTTGGAGAGCGGGAAAGTTGTGTGTTATGTGGTTTTATGCGGGAAAGAATCCAGTATCATATTTCGCGTAATTAAAATGTTTTGAATTTATTTGATACAATTCAAATGTATCAAAAATCTACTATGTTCATAAGTCAGACGGGTCGTAAAATCTACATTTCACAGCTGTTGAAAATAGATATTTCTGTAATGAAGAGAAATTTGTAAACAAAAATATATGTCTAACGAATAGGTGGGATTACAGTGCTCAAAAGTTTATATATTATAGAATGTCTTTTAGCAGTAGCAAAAAAATATATTTCTTTCATCCCTTCACCCCATACTTTTATATCATAAAAAAATGAGAATGGGGACAGAAGGCCTCGGAAATATGCAAAAACAAAGTCTGAACGTTTTCATGTTAGTTTCCGCACCGCCGTCAGTGCTTTGATTTTCAAAAACTATACCGCTTTTTTCTGATCTTTTGACTCATAAAAAAATTAGGGCATAAGGGCCTTGAAATGTGTAAAAACAAGTTTGTGCTTTTTCATGTTTTCCTTTCCGCTCCGCCGATACTGCTCATTTTCAAAAGCGACACAGCTTTTTCGTCCAAAATTCTATAAAAATCCCAATAGTACTTTTCGAATTATAGATAGTCGTAGGATTACCAGACAGGTAAACGTCATGGAGGCAAACCGAGGAAAACAATTCACATGGTTTTTCGTGATGTGTTTTGTGTAGTAATGTCATGAATTACGATGAAATCATGATATCTGATTTGAAAATTTTCGCGATAGTAGTACAACAATCCGAGAGTCTTTAATTATCACCGACGAAGTGAATTGAATAACTAATAAACTTGCAAGTGAGAACTGCTGTATAATTATTCTTGTTAATGCCTACCAACGTAATATGCGCCTATGTAAACAAATCTGTTATGAATATGAACTAACCAACTATCCATAATTGAAGACAATAGCACTAGTTGATATAACGATAAATATGCATATATGCTTGATTAGTATCAATGGTTGTAATTGTCGTTAGCTCTATTGGACTGATCATAAATCTTAATCCAATACACCATTCTTCTTCGTGGAAAGGATTGGTCTAAAAATAAGTACACCTCATTAATTTATGAGTAGCAGCTAGAATTTCTATACTTTCACTTCAATTTCAATGTGTCTGCGACTTACATTAAGTATGTCTTCTATACCAGAAAATATTAAATGAGGTGAAGCGTGACGTCCACAGTCATTATCGCAAACCGATCGACCCGTACCATTTAAAGTAAAGTTGTCCCTACAGTATATTAAATAAGCCAGTCAAAGTATACCGAAAAATAGCAGGCTAGTTATTTACTCCCAACTCCCATATGCGGGAGAAGCATTGATTTGCGGAAAAATTTATAATTCGAGATATGTTCCATAGCATATATTATCACTATAAATTGTCATTCATTTTAGCTAGTTTAAAAGTCTTCTGGGTAAACTACTTACTACGTTTACACTTTCGCCTAATATGGTTAATTGAAAGACGATTTAGTAAAATCACACGTATAAACGCAATTTGAAGCCAATTCAAGCCAATGAAACTATTTGAGTTGAAGCGTTAATGACAATAACAACAAATCCATGGTAGATTTTTCATTTAGTTCATCTTCCAAAATTTTTACAATACTAAATACAAAAATTTGTCAAAAGTATGACAAATGTGGTAACATCTAAACTCTAATCTAATCAATTGATAGAGTCACGGCACTATTCAAATCTCTAATTTTGTGATTTGAATAAGCTTACAAAATTTGCGTGTATATCCTTGTCTACATAAATGCGGATGTAGTAAAAATGTCTCAAAATAGAAACTTGTGGACAACGTAAAGCTTTTAAGTGTTGCTCACATGAAGACTATTGAAAATAGTAAATTAATCGAAATAACACTCAAAATTCTATAGACAATGGAAGTCCGAAACACACCATTTTAAAAATTTTAACGGTTACACAATCCACTATTAAAATATCCTTTTACATATTTTTGATATGTCTTTCCTTGGGGTTTGTGCTTGAGTCTTCGCATAAAAGTACTTCATAAGCTGATTTCGTGTCTCAGATATTCGAAGATACTTAGTTAACAATAGGTCTCAATACAAAATCAGAGTGGATACTATTAAACAGTCCCTTATTAGCATTATGAGATAATGAATATCGTATAATAATAGAACAACAATTGGAAAAGCAGAAAGAACAAAGAGTATTCCCATGTGAAAGTCGACATTGAAATTCAGTTGAATCACCTTCTTTGTCATGGCTGGCTGGGTAGCAAAGTCGGATCGTGCGAGTGGCGTAACTGGGAGAATTTCTTGGATATTCTAAAATCGTTACAGCTACTAATTGATTAATATCCTAAGATTTCTGCATTTATACATAAATTTCCGTATGACAAATGATTGACTTATCGAGTTAGAGACAATGTGGGTTCCGTATTTCTTGACCGAAATTATATGCCGTTCTATTCCAAATGATATCACTGAAATATTGTTGTGACGTGGGAATTAGAATACCATTTCATTAATAAAAATAGTGGTGAACGTTCGGTATTTAGAATTATCTATGTTATTTATGCAGAACATTTTTACAGTCTTTGTTACAGTTTGAAGGCACAGTTGTACTTGAGTTTGACTTCATGGAACTCTATATTCTATATGGATATCATCTATAGTTTTTGTATATAAATTACGCCGTCAAATTGAAGTAGATTCTCACTTATCGCGCATACAAACTCCGATATGAAGTTCCATGGAACTAAGCATACCCGGAACATATATTGAAACCTTATTCATTTTACATAATCTCTCTGGACGCACAATATTTTTCAATGTATCGATGTATAATTTCAACTCTATTATACAGGTTTAAAAGATGTATATATAAAAATGGCGAAGTCCAGCTAGGCCGGCTCTATAACTAACCCAATAGAAAACTAGATTAAGCTAACGAGCAAATGGGTGATAAAGCATACACAACAACAATAGACACAGAAAAGTTTGTTCATTGGGATATATCATTCTCAAAAATGTGTAGTGAATATACGAGTATTTAAATGAAATTAATTCCTGCTTACAGCATCTAACGCATTTAAAATGTTGACTTCCTTATACGTTAAGGGTATTTGAATATTTCTGAAGTATTGCAATCCCGGCCATTTTCTAATTTGATATAATACGCATTTTGCTTTGTGATATGTACATTACGATAATCTGGCGACACTTATTTTCGTAGATCTGTCTGTTCGTCGCCGTTTTTGTCACCACATCAACTCGGTAGCCGCTTTTTAGCAGCTTCGTAGTAAGGAAAGAACCATAAACTATCAAAACATATTTAAAAAATGTTTTTGATGTTCAAGTTATCTGTTAAACTAATGGCGTGTCAAATAAATGTAGGGATCCATTCATTTATCCCCGAATCAATTTTTGTGATACTAGTTATATAAATTAGACTTTGTTTTAACCAAAATACCTCGAAGCTTTAGATGTGCCATAATATTTCCACTGCTTTAGCTTCATTTATCTCATCTTCACTTCTTATCATGATCTATCCATATTACACCCGTAGTTTCAGTTTTGCCATCATATCGTGGTACGCCACTGACGTGAACAAGTTTGGCCCACTCCTCGTGAGTCACCTGCCTAACCACCAGATCTTCCTTATTTAGTCCCATTGCATAATGATATATCGGCGTGAACAACACCATACTAGATAGTGAATAATGATGTATGACGTCATTTGGTAAACTACTCAACCATTCTGTCTACTGTTTTGCTGTCTTGGGAGCTGTTTCTTGAATCACGCTAATTCGTCTAATTTGGAGGTGAAGAAATGCCAATGAAATCTACTTAGTTCAAGATCGATTACCTCGAATGAACTGTCTGTATTTTTCATAATAAAGCACGAGCCTAATTTTGCTACTAAGATTTTCTACTTACAGTATCTGGACATACAGTTTTCATCGGTATTCCAAGTAATGAGTGTGTAATTAACTGTAATTTTTAATGTAGATAAAAAGTTGTGTAATTTACACACAGTTTCACAAATAAAACTCTTTCTTTCAGTGATGCGTCGTACGATGATTTAAATATAAATCGAAACGCGCATCACTGAAAGAGAAAGAGTTTTATTTGTACAACTGTGTGTAAATTGCACATAAAAATTATTTATTATTATTATTATTGCACAACTTTTTATCTACACGCTGGAGGAATTTCACCAAGTAAAAGCATCTACAAATCTACATGGTTATTTTGAATATTTGTTCTCCGTGATATTTTTCTTATGTGGGGATCTCTTTTCCCTTTTCTCTTTCTCTCGTCCGTTTTCATTACACATATATAATATTTAGCTCCAGAATAATGAATTAGACTATTTCAACTACTTTTAATAAAGTTGCATTACGAATCATCATTGAATTTCTAGTTTCTGATCATGTTCTTTATGCTTCATTGCCAGCCATTTCTATTCATCGATATGTCTGAAACAAACCTTTCTATGACTGAAGCACCATGTTTTGCAAAATGAAAATACTTTTAGACACGAAATGTAATACATTACAAGTCACGAACACGTGCATCTTGGATTCAGTTTTTTTCGGCTGAATGACTTCACTATACCATAAAATATGCAAATCAGGGGGCGTTCTTCCACTCTATAAAATTATCTATTCCGTAATAAATATTTCACATATGGTAGTTAAAGAAAATCGAATATTGAATGTATTATTCGAACTGTACATTTGAATGTGACTAATAGCTGTCAATCAATGATCATGTGTGTACTTCATTTTCTTTCCCGCAATAGGGTTTACGGGAGGGGTGGCTGGTGATGTTTGTGATCACCACTCTGCCCTGATATCTGAAATTTTGCGCACAGTATTATTTGTCACGGATATGTACTGGTTGGTGTAAATATGAAATTATTTATAATAAAAGCCAGGATAGTTAGCTGGAAATTATCATTAAGTTCCTGAGATCAGTTCTGAGGGATGTAATTCTAGGCGCAAAACTGAAAATTACTCTTATTCAGGAACAATATATATTTAAATCATATTCTATGTATTATGTACAATATTTGGAGAGAATACTTTTCCTTTGGTATATCTAATACAGAGCTTTAATTCACTTGAAATATTACTGTAGATTATTCTTGAAAAATAAAATATATCAGTACCTTCATTAAACAATATTAAAGTTTAATTGTATAACTGTTATTTTAATTAATGCAAAGTCTTCTTGTTTGTCTAAGAAAGAGATACTTGGAAAAGCCGGAACTTCCTCCTTAATATTGAAATCAAATTACTGAATTATCATATTCAATTAACAAGATCTAGCAGGCGATCCACGAACACATCAAAATGACAAAAAGGAATCGGCAACACTGCATGGATTTTATTACCCCTTCATTCAGTGACCGGTGTCCTTCTAACGTGAAGCGCATGCTTTCCAAGGGGTAGAAAGTGGAAATTAAATATAACAGAAACTTATCGATAGATCACTCTCACAGTTTGTATACATACGTTATTCCTATTTGGATATCGCGTGCGCGATTTGTGGAAAACTCGCTGATTATCGAGAAACAGGTGTATAGGAAATTTACTTTGAATTTGTAATCAGTTAGGTGCGATTGGGATTTCGGTGTTGTGTATTAGCAGTATTCGCGTTTGTGTTGTGATTGTGTGATGGAGTGATCTGAAACAACTAAACATAACATACAATTATTCTTTTTGCAGTAAAAAGTGACAAAGTACGATATTTGGTTTCGATTATTATAGGAGTATAACTGCACCTGTAATCATACTATGTCACACCATATTTTGAGAGGCCAAATAATACTTCACTCATTATTCATTATGATTATTCAGTTGAAATGCTCCCGTTAGAGTAAAGGTAACAACGGCCCAAAAGACGGTACAAGATAAATATTCTGAATAGTTTAAATTTGTTATGAGCATCCAAAATCCAAATCCAAAAACTATTACTAGCAGCTATTAAAAACAATCTAGCATTTTCGTGATTTAAATGCATATACCTTAAGGACAATATCTGTCTTAAAAGTCCGAAGTACTACCATGCTCAAAATTATATAGAAAATCCAATATCATCAACCAACAACTAATTGGTCTGAGATATCTTCCTCCCCTCAGCCCAATTTTTTAGCCCACTAAAAAATGGAAAAATATCGGAATCTCTGAAATTTAAGAAAATGGTGCTGTAACGAACTACTGCCGCCACTGAACAGATTTCCTGAAACTACAGATCCTTTTACCACCCCAAACTATTTTGAAACTAATCAAAAACGATAGTCGGAAACATCCAAAAACGATGATGTTATTTTGGGAATAACTCTGGAATAAACAGACCTTCGAAACTTACCAAACTTTTTTGTTCTCTGTCAACCAAAGTCACGAAAATTCAAATAAGTACTGGGTGAGTTTGTCTTTGAAGACTAGTGTCTTCAAACATTAAAAAACCAATATCTCGATTACAAAATTATTCACGAATACAATACTTCATTCGCTTATTGGCGTGGGAGGTAAAATTAAAATTACTCCACTTATTGAAGCTTTCTAGGGAGCGAGACAAACAGGATTAATTATTTATGCTAATAAATTCGATGAGGTGCTGGAATATTCCCTATAAATGAAGTGTGCGCGTTTTGTCGATGAACTGGAAGCACTCTGTGTATCAAGAATGAAGCAGAATGAACAAATATTTGTCATCCAGTTTGAACAATGTTGTTTCTTTTGATGTTGATACCGCATGGGCAGCTAGAAGCTACTTACAGGAGAATTTCTTGTGGAAAAGAGACAGGGTAAAGACTTATTATTAGATAAAAAGATCTACAAGCTGTTACAATTAATTGTAGTATTTAAAATGTTAATCTTCTATTAGGTATGTCAAGTAAAAACTGGAGTTTAGTAGTTTGAGTCATCACTTACCAAGCATTCATAGTCTATTTATAACAGGTTGAAACCTTTTTCTGCTGATGAAAATATTCTGTGGCATGATGAAGTTACTTAATTGAAATTTACGGAATTGTTTTCTACCTGATGATAAGTTCATCTCTTATTTTCCGAACGTAGGAAATCAATAAAGAAATTGACATTTCTGCCTCGTTGATCGACATGCATTCGTCTAAAGCAGCATATATGCTTTAATTTAACATGGAATGTTCAAAGTGACAAATAAAATGGAATGAAGTTATAAGGTAAAATAATAAGTGCGACAAAATAAGTTCAGTAAATTTCAAAATGTTTGAACCTCCTAAAAAGATGTTCAATCCCTGTAAAAAAAAGTTTGTTGTTTGGTCATTATTCTGCTACCAATGGAGGAATATTAAAAAAAAATCAGCATCTATAAACGTTTAACCACAGTGATATTGTTATTAAAAACATGCTTTTGAAATATAAAAATCATTTTTGTCAGTCAAAAGATTACTTCATGAACGTGATCGGTATATTTCGCATGCATTGGTTTTAGCTGATCAACTAATTTTAATCGAAATTTATGATTGTTCATCCACTTGAAGTTGGTTTATGAAAGACAACGACATAATAATAAAAAAATATTGAATGTTATTACGCGAATAATCTGAAATTCTCAATAATACTTGACAATCAGGGATAAAACAAAGCTTCATTTTGGGAGGATTACACCATACAGGGACGGGCTATCGCATACTAAAGTCGCTAAATATAATAGCAAGCCTGTTGAGACAAAATTCGGGCACGGAGGAATCTAGAAACCGGGCTCCGGAAGAATCTGGAATCCGGACCCTCTCTCTTCGAACCTGTATCATACAGTGTGTATGTGTATGCGAAACTCTCAGACCTTGAGGTGGGGGTGGGGTAAATCGTTGTCCCTCCTCTCTGCATCCGCCTCTTGTGCCCAAGTTGTAGTTTCTTAATGACCTTATATGATTCCCACTAACCCAGATTGTTTGTCTTTTTTATTTTTTTCTGGTTACTACTTTTTAAGTAGCTTTACAATTTTAATTATTCTTGAACATGTTGACAATTATATTTTTCCTTTTCTAGGCTCGCTTCCAACAGAAGCAAATGCAGGAACGGGAAGAAAAACTGTTGAAGCTGTATGAAAATCAGCAACAGCGCGCTTTTGAGAAGGTTGGCAGAAATAGCGCTGGCAGCACTGGAAGCCTAAACTCTGGACCTGGAAAGGTGTGTAAGGCTTTATTTTTTATTGAAAGTACATGGCATCAGGTCATGACACGGACAAGCAAAGCAATCAATCATTAATATTCTTAGAAGGCTATCACATAGTGTCACCAAATCAACATGACTTTTGCATAGCTATGTCAGCAATAACTGCGTTCCATTCATCATATCCGAGACGCTAGACAAGCACGTTGAGGCGGAAGAGTGAGTCATGAGTGGCAAAGGTCGTTACTATTCCCCCTATATATCAATATCCTTAATTTTTTCCTAGAGCAAATTTTAAGTCACATGCCGTTATACGATAGAATGATCATAAACATGAAACAGTTTCATCTAGAAGTGTAATCGCTTACTGAACTATGTTCCAGGTACGACAGATGTTCGACGAAAGAAGGAAAGCTGGCATAGATCGCAGCTACCCTCTGGAACCGTTAAAGGCAAAGTCGAACACACGGGGGCCCAGTCTAGAGAGAAAACCTGCCGCAATAAAAACTACTTCAGTCAAATCAACCAGTCATTCCACTGTTTCGATTGCTAAAAATGGAAAATCGCCTACGAAAATCGAGACGGTTCATGCTACTTACAATAACAATAATGGTGTAGAATCCTACGACGAACACAGGTTCGAGGAGAAGAGGCCAGATATACTTAATGCCAATCATGGAGATTATATGTAAGCCTATTATTATATAGTCATTTTCTCTCCTACCATATGTGATGTTGCGTTTCCTGTTTTTAATAGTATCTTCGCCATAATTAGGGCGTAACCCCTCATGCTCAATGTTTCGACCACAGGCTGTCACTAGTTTATAGAACTCATCAATCAAAATTGTGGCAATAATGACCTTTCGCTACTTGTTCACTTTAATGTGATCTTTTTGCGGGTGCAAAATCTTATAAAATTCAACAAAAACTTTACACCACAAAAAACATTTTTGCATAGCAAACTGATCGGCACATAGGCATGAGGGATTTATCCATTGTAAAACATCAAAATCATGCCTGTTAACGAAACGTTGAATAATGTTTGTATTCCGAACCTTCTGTAATACTGGATTGTATTTTAAACGCCAAAAAACTATTATCCTGAACCAATCAAGACAATTAATCACTTCAACCAAATCAATCCAAATATTTTTTGTATTGCTTTGATGGAAGTTGCAGCTTAAGCGAAAATTACCTAATTCAGGCATTTTTTCATGAATGCTTTGCTATATCCATGAGTTCTCAACAATACTACACCATTTGTACTTCACATTACTTTATTATGTGTTCGAGCAAGATGACAGATATCCAATAAATTATAAGTTATCGTGACATTTGACATTTAAGTTTTCTATTGAAAACTGCAAGTGAGAATACACGATATGTATTTTTCAGGGATACCATCCACGTGTCCTAATTATTATGCTGTCGGTCGATCGCAATAAGCGGTAGTGATGAGAGATTTATAGTATTCAGTATTTCGGATGATTCATTAAATCTTATTTCCAAAGACATTATTCATCAATCTGAATTTATAACTGGTGATTAACGAGACATAATTTGGTAGGAGCACGCGATACGTTGTGTATCTTTAGCTGTAATACAACTATATATAGCTGTATTGATTATTTGCTTCTAATCAATAGAGTATCAATTATTGAATTGTTTCAATTAATAGTGATCTGTAATATTTTAACACTATCACTAAAGATTTGGGCTATGAATATATCAATAGCAGATATAGGTATATGTTTAATGGTGTCAATTCAGTCAATTGGAACAAACGAAAACTTTGTTTAGCCAAGTTTCGATTATTTTTACAAACATCCTCAGGTTTTCTGAATAATCTTATAAGTAATAATAATAAGTTAAATAAGCGACTAATTTCTGATATTTTTCAGATGTACGAACGGTTGTACATCTGTAGTAATTTTCCGATAATTTAATATTTTTACACAAGTTGACTATAACAAATCGAGAAGTAGTGTGACAACTTTTAAACCCATTTATCTGTTTTATCCATTATCCTCGTTATGGCCTGGCTTGAAACTAGTTCGTGCCAAAGGTTATCAATGAACATGCCGATGGTATGGGTATTTTTTGAACACCTAAGTGCTGCTTAGGTTTTGTATTCACGTGGGTTTCCGTTTTTCGTATGAAATTGAATCTGGCTTAAAGAATGTTACTACGATTGATTGCACGGAATATTGAGACCCAAAAAATAATAAGATTTAGAATCCTTAATAAATTATGCAAGGAGGACAAATGATAATATATGATATGTGTACCGATGTGGCTAAAATGCAATCCACAAACTCAACAGGTTGGACAACGAGGCTATGCCAAAACTTGGTTATGATGAGACTGACAGGATAGTAGGAAATGTGGTAGGAAACAGAAATAGTGTTATCAAGAATCAAAGCCCGGCTGTGAAGAAAGACACAAGGAATTCTGTAAGAATGAATGGCGTTAATCCTACTCGAAGTGATAATCCGAACGTAAGTATCGTATACTTTTTACAATAATGGATTTTTCCTCAGTAGTATGATTTTTTCGCATATAAAATAGAGTAATAAAATTTTAAAGCTCATTTCAAATTTTTATATATACACTTAATAACCACAGCATAAATTGTATTTTACTGCCGAAATGTATAAATACTTCATTCTTAAAGAGTGATTTTGTCTCCAAAAAATCATCTTCATATGAAACACAAAACGAATTTTTGTATGCATCACTATACAACATACAATCACTATTTTTGTTTTTACATCCCATACTGATGTTGTATTCGAAAGAATTTCTAAACTTGAGATACAATGTTTCATGAAGTATGTATCACATGTACGTGGATGTCTCAGTCAGTTTGTTTATTGGTTTTTCTGTCTTCCACTCATTTTGATAATACTTTTTCATGCAACTTAGGTACAATCACCAATCAACATTCCGTTCAAATTATCAACGTAAACAATTCGAAGAGCCATGTCATGAAATGTTATCTCACGCTCGCTAGAGACAAACAACTAAAATGCGCAAGTTTCTTGCCAGGCTTCAGAAAACTCCACCCTCTCCGCATCACGTCCACCTCCCTGATATTTGCGCACAGATCCTTTCAAATACAACAAGAACAAGATATTATATAGTTTATGGGAATTTATGGGGACCTTTTCCTATTCTCCTGTAGATAACATTCATTTTATATGAGGGTTGAGTGACACTAGCGTTGTGCCAGGGTTCACATATCCATGTGTTGTGATGAGCCGCCACTGGTAATGAAATAGAAGTTGCTATTGCGTTCGGACAAAAATTCTTCATTCCCTATTGAAAATCGATTCAGTCGTGACAAAGAAACGATCCATCTTTTAATGCTCAAACGTTGTCTCCATGCATCTGAGAAGTCCCATATCATTTGCCAAAAAATGTTTAATGAGCCTAATCTTGAAGGTATGAGGAGAGGAGAGGAAAATCCACATATCTATCAATAAATAGATGAATCCATAAGGGTGAATACCCTTTTCGGAAGTACACCAATTTTCCTTAGCATTATCTATAGTGGATGCTCCTCATTTTCATTGCAATTATAACCATCCGACATTGTGTCCACGCCATCACGCAGTCCAATTGTAACTGACCACAAAATGATGTTTGAAAATATAGGTATGAAAAAAGAGCTAACATATATCAGTTAGATGTTAACACCATATTTGTTTGTAGTGGTGAAGTTATCATTAACATAAATATCTACCTACCCGACTTGCATTGGGTTCAGTTATCCTAGTTGTGCCTATTTTGAAAATGAGTCTATAAGTATGTACAATGGGTACAAGGTACCGCAGCAATGTACCTGGTTCCATTTTTGGTCAAGGTCTCCGTGAATGTCAAGGAAACCTGTTTTGTCCACTATAAAATAATCGATAGATTTCCCTAGAATTAATTACCTGGTAAGGCGAGTAATGCCGAATTTCCAGGTAACCAACCGAGTTATCAGAAAGCTAGTTTAGTTTTTTATGTTTAATCCACACCTCGCACGCGATATTGTATTCACACACCCAAGAACAGAGACGAAGATTTATATTCATGTGTTGGGTCATCTCATCGATTTTTTTTTGATGTCTAATATTAAACTTTCTATTATTTAACCTTTCTTTTCACCTATACTAGAGGCGTACAGACACACCGAATTTCAATCTGACTCATTAAGCTAGTGTGGATTGTGGCAACACCGTAAAAAATATACGAACATGGGTAAACGTGTGTAGGTTAGTGTTCTGAGATGCTTCATAGAACGCCAAAAAAAATTGTGTTTCCTCAAAACATGATATGACAAGACCAAAATCCCACCCTCACTAGCCGACTATCTCCATAACTTCTCGTATGTCTCCGTGACAGACTTACAACTGTCTAAATTCTTCGTCAATCAGAACAAAACGTCATCTTCCCATACCTTTCATTTCATCTGAGCTACAAAATCAACAACGTCTAAGGAGCATTTGGTTTTTCGCAGAACGGTGTCAAGAAGACTGCCAAACCTACACCACCTTTGTTGAGGTCAAGTCCATCACCTAAAGCGACCACTCCCACTTCTCCTACAAAACAGCTCCAGTCTAGTCCCAGTACGATGACAAGTAGGGTAAGTTTTGAAATAACTATTAGTAAAAGTCTATTTCTGAAAGCCTAACTGACCAAAGAGTCTCAGATAAGGTCGTGATATTAATTAGCAATATAGTTGTAACACTGGTCTTCAGGACTCTCTATTTATAATGTTTCTCACATATCCATAATTTAGTAAAATAGTTGTTTGTCTGCATCAGACAGCAACTTATATTTTTCATTTGATTTTCATTGGATTGGATGTCACAGACGTACTATTTTCAAAATCGTATTCTAGGGTCCCTCAGCAAATCCTGCGCAGGCCAGGGCTCCTTCTTCGAATCGACCTTCTGCCCGACAAACTGCAAAAACAACAGCAGTGACACGAGATGACCTTACAGAATGCTCTTACTGCGGAAGGAGATTCGCAGCGGACAGGGTGCAAAGGCATGAAGAGGTGTGCGCAAAAACTGGGAAAAAGAAGAGGAAGGCCTATGATGCGACCAAGCACCGAGTGCAAGGCACGGAGTTGGAGGCGTACGTAATGAAGGGGGGAGGAGGAAAAAAGTCGGCAGCTGCTAGCGCCAAAATGGCACCCAAGGTACCTAGCAGTAATTTTATTTGCAGGAGAAAGAGTATTTTACTGATTGTCTGTTTATTTGGAGAAACCGTTAAAAATTATCATCAAATTGCTAACATGAGCAAAGGAAATATATAATTTCCGTATTTCAAAGAAATAAAATAAGAATAAAAATTAAATTTTTTGTCCGACTATTGATAAGCCCCAATATTTTTTTCCGACAATTACATTTTTTATTACAGCATATAATTATTTGTGCGCTGTTTCATTTGTCAAAAAATAGTTATAACTATAAGGGTTGCACGAAACCCCTGACTTCGGTACGTCAGATAACAAGTATCCCCCCTTGTCCGACAAGGTTACCACTTAATTTTAAATATTTTTTCCAAACAATTCTGCAAAAATTGGCTCTTAGGTTATACATTTTTAAGGAGATACTAGATGCTCTTACTTGGTGAAACTCTTCCATCATGCAGATGAAAGGATTAAGTGTGATTAACACACAGTTTTACAAATAAAACTCTTTTTCTTCCAGTGACGCGTTTCGATCCATATTTAAATCATCGTCTGACAGTCCGACGATGATACGGTATAGAATGCTCTATCTGCAAGCAATATAACAGATTTTGCCTAAAGTATCTACTATTTTTTGCGTATTAAGCATACTATGGATGTTATGCTTGACTTATCAGACTCTTGAACGCAAAAATTACTAAAGTTTAACTTGTCATACTATAGCTCCGACTTTCCATTTTTGTAGGCGTCAAGACAATCCAATCAGAAAAGTTGGCGTAAAACTCACGAAGAGTTCATAGCTGCAATTAGGGCGGCGAAAGAAGCCCAGGCTCACCTTGCTAAAGGTGGCAAACTGGCCGACCTACCCCCACCCCCGCCATCGAGTAACCCGGACTACGTCCAGTGCCCCCACTGCGGAAGGAGGTTCAACGAAGCAGCGGCAGAAAGGCACATCCCCAAATGTGCATCCTACGAATTCAACAAGCCCAAACCTGGGGCGCCTCCCAAAGGGCGACCAGTCAGGAGATGATTACGAAATGTTTTTGTTTTATTTCTACACGATTTATATTTATACTAATTAATATTACGATGAATGCCAATGTAGCTTATACATTAATATCTAATTTTTGTAATAAAATGCTATAAAACTAAGTGTCTAGTATTATAAACCTCTTACTACTCTTCTTTTGTTACGACAATTTGTAAAAGCACTTACAATTTACATGGCGAGAAAGTGCTCAAAATAATAATTAATGGGCGATTTAGACATATGAGTAGGAGGGAGATAAATATGATAGATCTGATCCTGTTCTCTCCCATTAACTGGTTACCAATGTTCTGCAGTCTTCTGCTCTGCGATCAGCATCATTGAACATGGCTATGCTTTGTCTAGTCGGTTGTAATTCTTCATTGCCTCTTCAGTGGATGAGAAAAATAATTTCAGAATTTGTGGATATAAACGCACAATTATTTTAATACTGCACAGATTTTCAGAAAGTACAAAACTATTTCGTCCTGCCATAGTATTAGGCTAGTGGCCGAATTTCATAAAATTCGATCAATAGTTTTTGAGTGAGTTGCCAAAGGTCTGCGTACAAACAGACAGAGCATAATCAATTTATGTACATTGTTGGATAATCGGACATAATGGTGACATTGAGACTTCTATCTAGAATTTGCGTTTTGTGTTTTACAGCAAGAATACAAGTGATGATGTTCATTTTTCATGAAATGCCTAGAATTTTGCATTGCTTGCAGGTCCCTACTTCTTGTGTACACTTTCGTGTAACTTTTGTGTATGACGATAGACCAATATTTCAGATCTCATCTTCCACATGTAATTAATTATGTACTCACACTGGTTTGATGATTGTAAAGAGGTATTAAATTATATTTCTGAGAAACGTATAAGTTGGCTCAGCCGATATAGATCACTCAAAAGATAGTATTAACTAACAAATTAAATAATATTCAGGTGGAGATGATAATTAAGGATATTGTATGAATTTTATTCAAAATCTGTATGGTTTTTCATACTTCAAAAAATATCCCTTGGAAGCTCAAATATAACGTACGCGATGTTTCGGCGGATTTTCAGCTGCGAAACTTGATACGTAAATTTATTTAACATCAAACTAAATGATGAAAACATCAGATATTGCAATATAGAAAATTCACTTAGATGAAGGGTTGAGCAAAAATGTATATTAGGTTCATGTGTTCTTAAGTCATATCAAGCTAACAATAAATAAATAAATAAATAAATAATAAATAAGGCAATGGATAGGCAATCCCATATAATATATTAAGTCAGTTAAGCTTGAGAATAATGTCCTCAAACGAATGGTTTCAGAAGGCCAATCATCCTTTTCTTCCTGGAAATAGAAATAATGAAAAAATAAGTATCTGAAAATAATCACTTTATTTACATTGAGCATACTTAAACTTATCTACTAAATGTGGTTTTGTCTGGGTCAATGTTAGATACATAAAACTGCGAACCATACCAAATTCTAAGGTGACTCTCAAGAGACGGGAGGAGAACTAGGACACTTGCAAAAATTTTCCAGTCTTAAAATAATAGCTTGTACTATAATTTTACGGAATCACGCTCATGGGGGCTCAAATCATACTGTAACCCACATTTTTCCCGGACTCAATGTGTTAATTTTTGAATTTGTTTGTTCTTTGTCCTCATTGCGAAGGAAAATTCAGTTGGGTAGCGTCGATGAATATATAATAATATAATACTCTACTCATGTACTTTAGAATCGCATTGATTAAAAAAATAACCATCTGTCAGGCAGTATTATACTAGTACAGCTCAATTCATTTCAGACAACATGCTGCTTGGCGTGGAAATTAAAGCCTAGCAGAGCCTCCCTTCCTGACTTCCATTTATTCGATACCACCCTACTTAGAGAGAAAAACGCCACAAAATATTACCTGTTTAACTGTGTCTTATTCTTAACGGGACTAATCACAGGATGTTCTGTCGTTGAGCTGGGTATTGGTGAAGCGTATCCTGGTCCAAATAATATCTGCGCTAAATCTATAGTAATATTTTCTGGTTTCGCCACGGTTGCATTCTCCACATTTGGATTGAATATATCCTCTAGATCTGGGTAGTCATCAAAGTTTACGTCTAATAAGTTGCTTAGTGATGGTGCCAATAACAGAAGTACGTTTTTAGCTGTGATAAAGTAGTTTTCTGTACCTACAACATGATAAGTAATTGCTATAGCCAAATTATATAATTTCAGTTCCTTGTTTATTCATTATATTCATAGATATGTAGTAGATAGCAAGTGTTTTATTCCGAGCTCTTATAAATAAAATGAAATTTCATTATAGTTCCTCCTCCAGTGGTTCGGCGCCCGAAGCGCAAAATCGTAGACTAAAAGGGCGGGAACTGCCTTCAGTAGGAAGATTTTTGTTCTGCAAAGGGGTGAATGTGCACATGCGCGCAAATTACGGAAATTGCCCTTGTCATCAGAGTCCATAGCTACGACAATAAACGTCTATGAATTCGCAAATCGTTTGAAAACTTAGCTTCGCCATTAACATTCAAATGTAAATTATCTCTATATCCTCTAATCTATTGAGACTTTTTTAGAATTGAGGAATCATATATTTCCAGGACGCAATTTTACGTTAAGGGAAGGTTGTCTATAGTGAAATTATATAATACTATAAAAATACTGAACACTAAATTTTTCGAGACTGTTGTTGCGTCATTTAAGAAACTAAATATTTTATAACTATGTTACATTTTTCATGTACATTGTACATGCTCTTATTTATTGCAACTGTTTTATTACTCAAATAATAAATTTTGTGTTTATTCGTGAAAATGTATGTTAAACATACAATTTCTTATCTGAACATGGAATATTTATTAAACGATATCTGTCACACAATAAATGTCCAAGCTAGATATATTTCGTTCAGTTTTCAAAAAATCAAGCCTGAAATCCCAGAAAATAGAAAACAATAGAGCCATGAAGATTGACTGAGCAATTACAATTAATATGAACCATCATGATGTTTATGTTTGCCCAACAAATTAAGAATTACTCAAAAAGTAAAAAAAGCAAATGCAAGTACACTACTAGGATTAGAAAAATACAAAAGCTTTGAAGTAGTTTGGCTGTTATATGCACTAACCTATATTACTGTTTTGGTTGAATTATGAACTAACAAATGGAAAATGGAAAATGGCGCAACATTATCTACCATCTCAATCTAAATCAGTACAACGGTTACTGAAATTATGTACTTATAAAACGCCAACAAACCGATAGACGTATTGACAGACGGTCAGACCGACAGACCAAAAAACCGACAGACAGACAGACCGATAGACCGATAGATCGACAGACAGAGAGAACAACAAACATGCTGACAGACAGATTATTGAAGCCTTACCGTTCAATTAACTTTTTCTCCAAAGCGCGTGTGCCTGTTATCAGTTTTATGGTGTGCATGTTTAAAGATGAAGTGCTCTTACTGTTTCTCTTATTTAGTCAGGAAGGCCTGTTAATATATTCCTCAGCATTTGTTCCAATCTTCCAAATTTATCAAATTGTTTGGTCCATTTGTAGTGCAGTTGCAGAAGTGATAATTTTGTTTATTGGTAATTTCGAAATTAAAATGTTGTTACCTACTAGGTGATTGGACGTAATGTAGCCCACTTACCGTTCTGCCTCTGATCATAAACCTCATCGAACTTGTCAGCATCATATCCTTCACTCTGGTTTCTCTGTGGATCCGCCGCCGCCGCACACATAAAACCCACCGGAATTAGCAATATCGCAAACATCGCCGACCTTTCGAGCATTTTGACCGAACACCACCTGGTATCATCCGTATCTGATGATACCGTTATTCCTTCGACACACTATATACCACATACGTGGCCTCCTTCGAGAGAAGATATCGACGATACTTGATTTCTAATTGAGACTTCTCTGCATATAAAAGAAAGATATACAGCGCGACGAGAGGATACGATTGTCTGGTCGCTAGGTGCTGAGAGTTGAAAGTTAAAAGCTTTTGTTTGTTTGCTGAATCACTTTCTATGGTAATCTGGATGAATAATTCTCATTTACCGGATCACCCATTGGGTTTCGTTGACAACTCAGTTGAAAACTCGTACTCTGTAAATATAAAATATTATATACAGTTTGAGTTTCAGATCATATTTGAATGAGACTCAAATATACAGTATTGGCCGTTTTGGTGATGTCTGTATTCGGATGTCGTCAAATATAGAAGATAGAAAAATTGTGAAACGTCCCTAGATTGGAAACAAATCGACTCCTAACAAAACTCTTAGGATATTTCAAATTTTTTAAAAAGTCACAGATTTGAAACACCTCTGTCTTTCTACTTGGTACGCGAATGGGCGGGAAAGTGTTGTGATCACGAAAAATAAATGATTTTGAGATTTCATGTTTTCTTGATGTTTCAAAGCACTAAAATCCATTGCTGATTTCCGTTGGTTTATCTGTGTGTCTATCTGCCCGTCCGGTAATCCTTAGCTCCTCAATAACTCGAAATCGTCAAAAACGAAAAAAAATATACTCAAAATTACTTTTTGAGCGTTTCTGCGTTTCTCAAAACTTTTGGGCCAAAAATTTAAGGGGGTTGGTTGAGAAGAGGAGAAGATTCTATTTTTTGTATTTGTAAGAGACGTCCTATCATCTATACATTTTTGATGCCGGAAATCATCTCGGCTTGTTAGACACAGAAATAATTATACACACGTTTGCCTCCAAAACAGATAAACATAATTTTATCATGCAGATGAAAATATCGTGTGCCTAACACACAGTTTCACGAATAAAACTCTTTTTCTTTCACTCGGACTGTCAATAGTCCAATTACTCAAGGCTACACAGGTTACTTGCCAACTAGTTAACTAGATCCTATCATAGATACAAATCTAGAGCTTTCAAATCTAGCATACTATTTATCCTGCCATTCTTTTTTTTGCAGGGGTTTCCCTTAACACTAGTGCAAATTCAGTCGCCAAAATATATTTCCCCTTAGACAGACAAATGGAAGAAAAATGATTTGATAGAAAAATTGCTAGACAGGATAAATAGTATGCTTGATTTGATAGCTCTAGTTTTGTATCCATGATAAGATCTAGTTAGTTAGCTGGCAAGTAATCTGGGTAGCCTTTGTTAACAGCCAAATTTGACACGACGATGATTTAATTATAATTCCAAAGTGTCACTGAAAGAAAAAGAGTTTTATTTGTGAAACTATGTGTTAAGTACACAATCCTTTTATCTGCATGATTGAAGAGTGTCACCAAGTAAGAGCGTCTACAATTTACATAATTGTATCAATAGCTGTGAAGTTACAATCCAACCGACATATGTACATACATACTAGACTACCGTTGAATTTTCAAAATTCATACAAATTTAAACCACTAGCTTTTTAAAAAGGAGTATTATTTGTTCTGTTTCTGCTTTGGCTGCTTTTTTATACAGATTCCTGCAATTTTCTTTGGTCCCTTTTTGATTGCTTTCTCTCATATACATATAAATGGTGCATGATGTCACTTTGATTAACAAGGAGAATAATAAATTAGACCAGTGAAATTGTTCAGTATGCATACATATATTTCGTGCATCAACCATCATCAATATAAGTCCAGGAAGTAGGTGGTGAAAATAAATGTCATACCCGATGAATAAAAGCGGATAATTTTGGGATTTTTTGAACTATAATGATTTAGTTTTCAATTTTAGAATTTCCAATCCAAATCCAAATTTTTATTTCTAAACTGATGTAATTCCGTAGAAATACAATTTCTACCTACTTGACGCCATTAAGCTATTTTTTGAAATTCTGACATTTGGCGGTTTCCGATTATGTGGCGCTATTATCAGTTTTGTTATAGACACTATATTTAATTTGATTTTTTATGCACCCTGTAGGATAAACAGGCCAGACCAACTAATTTTACAAATTTAAAAAATGTCTCTATTTCTTAGTTATTAAAATTATATATTCTTAAACATGAATTCTTCTATAGTCTTGTATCCTAAATGCAAATATGTTTTCATCAGAAAATGCTGCACACTGTATATCACGTCTTAAAATGGACAGCAATGAAAATGGAACATACTCTTTGATATTAAGTGTACAGCACGAAAACCTGTCATTAATTTATGTAACCCTGTATATGATCTCGGAAAAATCTATTATATTTTTTGTGATAAACATGGAACTTTATTAAATTTCGTAGGACAGCCAAATCTTATCTTAAGCATAAGCATCAGTGTAAGCACGATAACTCAGGTTTTATTGGAACCTAATTTTGGAGTGCGAACTTTCTCGACGATTTATTCCATTGACTCCTTCTTGCTAGGCATTTCAAAGTCAATCAATAAAACGCCACCACCCTCCCCACATCCTAAGGCACGGTCATGAACAAAATCTACAATGATGACTTTTTCGTTAGTTAAATCAGCATCACGTCAACGTCACAGATGATTTTCTTTGGTTATAATGTTTATATCAACTACGCATGTCCTCCGTTATCATCAAGAGGTCACAGATCATAGATTGCATGTCACAAACCTGAGTCCAGTTGATCATGTGCGACGCAGCAGCTCAGTTCATCGGAGTCGACGTCGGTACGGGAAGCGTCCGCGCGGCTCTTGTTTCCAGACAGGGACGTATTCAGGTAAAATTCATACTTGTTATATGCATCAGCATCTATATACTCAACTCACATCACTACTAATGTATTCGATCCACGAAAATGATCGGGGCAATGAAACAATAACCACATAGTCATTTTTAAATACTTCATTCTGAATATCAACATCTTTATTTTTGGGCATCGTAATCTCAAATTTAATTATTCAACGATCCATTAAAGTGCCCTTTGCTGCGTCGCCGTTTTGTTATTTTAATAGTAAAATAAACCCATTTTATACGTGAAGCTATTTCAGGTGTAACAAATAACCGGTTTTTTATGCGTTGTGATTTAATCTTTATTTCATGAAGGAAAGGTTTGGCCAAGTAATCGCATGTATAAACTACATGTTTGTTATCAACATTGTGATTTTTTTTTGGAAAAATATTAGTTACGCAAATTATTTTATTTGATTGTAGAGCAGGCTGGTTCCATAAAGTTATGTTTTAAGGAATAAACAATAAGCAATGCATTAGTTATCGCGTTATAGGCACGAACAGTAATCAGCTGACCTTTGATATTTATAATTTTAATATGAGAGAAGAGTAAAAAATTGATTACACATACTTTCAAATCTAGAACTGCATTTCGGTATTCAAATAATGTCATATGCTTTTCACTAACATCCCTATTTATATCAAATCTTGTAAGCCTTAAGCTCAGTTCAAGTGTAACTTGAAAAGCTTTTAAAATCATATTTCTATGACATCAATGAATACTTGGCAGTTACGGCTTGGGTGATATGATAAATCTGTTTAAGTATGTAGTATAAGAAAATTTAACTATTCCAATACAATGACGGTAGTTGTATGTGGAAATAAACGGTAATGTAATGTATCGTTTGACAGATAAGGTCGCAAGCAAATCAGTCACTCACACTGTGCGAGCAATTTTTCTATGTACTACAGAAAAAAAATGTAATCACATGGCTCAAGCTCATGCTTCCATGGGCAATATTGATAGTAGGCAGATGCTCGAAAGAACTACCGTTGCTGCGTGCGGAACTATGTGTTGATGAGATAAATACTGCCAGGTGATTTCATTGGTTCATCCGAAACCTACATCGTGCCGACCGTGAAGGTGAAATGACGCCGGCTTGGATTGGTTTTGGACGAATGAAGGAAACTGCCACTGTTTATAGACCGAGATGCCTACTGTTCATACATCTCTTCTTTACTTCCAGGCCACTGCTGTCAGAAGCACTAAAACATGGAACGACCGTCCAGATTTTTACGAACAATCCACGGAAGATATTTGGAAGGCTGTTATAGAGTGCGTTAAGGTGAGAACTTGAAAAAACTGAACTTGCTAGGTAGCTCGACACTTTCTTCTCTGAATGATGTCTCACGATAATCAAAATCATATATCATTTGTATGTACTATGTAGTAATCCACTGAATCACTCATCTGCTGGTGTTTAGATGAGATTTCATTTGGAGGATGACCTGAGAAAAGCGCAAAAACCATGCACCAAATTCATATCATATCAATTGATCAAACAATAAAAATTCATCAAAAGTCCACAAAGACACAACGTAAGATAGCGTCCAGCTTTTCCAGACATGAAGAGAAAATGTTTACCGTACTGTCATATTACTGGTATCAAATATCTTCAATATTAGCTTCTTATTCAAACTATAGCAGTATACGTTTATTCTAATCAGTATAATATAATCATTATCATGAAATATTGCTCATTTTTTCAATCTCCTTTATCATCCAACGGATTGCGTTACTTAGCGGCCATAAATAAATATTCTGAAAACAATGTTCCTAGTTCAATAATGCTGCAATAAAAATGATAACAGTAACATTGTGCCGTAATATTAAATAGTAGTGTTATATGAGCCTCAACTGATTTAAATTTGCAATGGAATCTTGACTTGCAGAATATCGATAGCAATATTAAACTATCCCGTTGCACAGGTCTGGCTTTGATCATGTTATCAGTATTGTCAGTAATCTATACCTAGATTACGGTTGGAATTAATCATTGCTACACAGGCCAATAGGCAGATTCTAATCTCGAACAATGTCTAAGCAATACTTGAAGATTCATATCAGTAACTTACTTGATGACATTTTTATCTGTATCATTGCAGAGCGTGACCAAAGATGCTAATACAGCTGCTATTAAGGGTATTGGATTTGATGCAACCTGCTCTCTAGCTTGCTTTGATAAAGACGGTAGACCTCTTAGTGTAAATCCCTCAGGTATGAATAAAGAGCTTCATCATCAGGTTATCAGGATATCAATATTTAGTGATCATTCTCGATAAATGTTTAATAACTACTTGTGGTTTCAGTAACTGATATCAAATATGAATCATGGAAAATACAGAAAGGTATGTTTGAGAACTTACAGTATTTATATTTATCCGTTCATCCAGGTAACCATGAGCAAAATGTCATACTTTGGCTGGATCACAGGGCAGTCAAGGAAGCTGACGAAATCAACCAAATGAACCATCAAGTGCTCAAATACGTTGGTGGAAAGATTTCACCTGAAATGGAAACACCTAAGTTAGCATGGTTGAAAAGAAATTTGAGAAAAGAGTGCTGGGACAAAGCTGGGTTATTCTTCGATCTTCCAGATTTTTTAACATGGAGAGCGACCGAGTTCGATTCGAGGTGAAGTTTTGTATAATCGTAGATCAGAAATATATCAGTTGTAATACATATCATTAACATTCATTAAACAGCACTCCAGTATTACAACTTCCAAGAGAAGAGGATTTTCGATATACGTAAAATACGATTTACATATCATAATATCATTGAAATCGGTTATAAACTTTTATTAGATGTTTTAGATTCAGTATGTGATTTCTGTATTTGTGAATATGTAATCCTGTGATATTCCCTTTGATATATCGCGGTTAATTAATTCAAATCACATATGCTTGGAATGTCTTATCCTTATCTTCAAATTGGCGTTCTCCTTTTTTTTTAATGACCATACCTATCACAAAAAGAATGCTCTATTGAGGAACAAAAGAAACCAATATCAATGATCAACTTTTCATTGTACTTTGAAGAAATTCAGTAAGGTGGAGCATTGGCAGACATTACACACGTATATTATACTATTTGTATTTTCCAAATTCCATTATTGTAGGTCATCATGTTCTCTCGTATGCAAATGGACATATGAAATGTCGGAAAATGGAACTGAAGCGTGGAATGCAAGTTATTTTGAACAACTGGGGCTGGAAGACCTTGCTGAGAATAATTGGAGAAAAATTGGTTCAGTAGTTTTGGCTCCAGGTATGTAAATAAATATAAGATGTATTCACTCTTTTCATATAATAGTCTCTCTGTCGGTCATCGTTGTCATATCTAGTAATTCTTGGCCCTTCTATAAATCTAAGAGTACCGTTAGAATATTGATGAAATTTTGATTGTCGCCTTACTACAATAAGACTGACAGTTTTTTCGGAGATCCCATTGAATACTGAATGCGAGAGGATCAGTAGATGGATTCTGTGCCTAAGGCATGTTGTTGAAAAAGCTGGTACGAAATATTGATAGATCCTACGGACAAAAAGCACCATAATTCTTGCTCTTTGCTCTCACCCTTTGTTTTTCCCTTCTTTTTCACTTAACTTTGAGACCTGGGCAGCCATAACTGACAGACCGACTGCCGACAAACTTGCAGCTTGCGCTTTGCAATTTTCTGCCGACGTAAGGCTTATAATTAACATTTATATATCTTCATAATAAGAGATTCGATTGTTGATATAAACTTCCATAAGGAATCCAGTACAGTTTTTTATTACATTGGGTTTCCTAACAATATCCAATACTAAGTATCTTTTCAGGTTCTCCAGTAGGGAAGGGTCTTTCTGCAAAGGCAGCAAGCGAATTAGGGCTTAAGCCAGGGACACCTGTTGGTACTTCAATGATTGATGCCCATGCAGGTGGATTGGGGCTTATCGGATGCAAGGCTGGATGCGTGGATACCAAATTTCATACAAGAGTCGGTTAGTATCTGAAATTTTTCTCAACTATATGAATTGATGTCGTGATGCTTTGTTTTTTCAACTGGGCTTTGTATATAAGGAGATTGGATGGTGAGAAGTACTTCCTAGCATAGGTATACGTACTTCTAAACAGCAGCTTCTGTAATTGATGAATTGTTGGTGCCAACTCGTGACTCACACACAAGCCGAAATTAACGACTTATTATTGAAGCTTGATTATGCATTGGAGGCAGCTATCAACGAGCAATGGATGCAATTTCCCTTCTTCGCCCCCATTCTAATAAAAATTCACTCAAATACCCACTCTGAAAAGTGCTAATTTTCATTTTACGCTTGTAGCTATTAAATCTTTTTTAGTATAAGGTATGCATCAGCTTTTCGACGACACATTCACAATGAAACTGATTGCAACTCTAGGTCTTATATGCGGTACATCGACATGTCATATGGCCGTATCTAACGGACCCACGTTTGTCCCTGGGGTATGGGGCCCATACAAAAACGCGATGATACCCGGTATGTGGTTGAATGAAGGAGGGCAAAGTGCGACTGGAAAGCTGCTAGATCACGTTATCAACACCCATCCTGCCACTGAGGGCGTTAAGAAGAAATTGGAAGGCAAGTGAGTACTTCATTTATCTTTATATTTATGAACTTGCTTATATAGTATATTGTGAATACACTAAAGTGAAGTTTTCTCCTGCTTTGTGGAATGTACTCTTTCTATGCATAAGTCCTGTTATAGACATACACTTATCAGTATAGCTCCCTGGCCGACAGTGGATAGCACATATGTTGTATACATATATATTCCAGATAGATTATCATTGCAATTGCTCAATGTTTGCAACAAGTGACACTGTCCATTAACATCTTACGAAGTCAAAGTCCTAACAATTTTGACTGCTGAATACCGGCGGTCGATGATCCCAACGACATCTATCAACAACTGTTGCTTGAAATTTGTAAACAAAGTAAATTTTTCAAAAGTTTGATTTCGGACTTCCATTTTTGAGTATCACAACGTATCGATTGATATACTATTTTCAATCGTCTTCAGGTGAACTGGCGAACATGTTCCTTTCATGCCTATTTATACTCAGTCCGGTGACGTGTCGTTGTGTGTGGTGTGTTCTGATTGGTTCCCGATGAGTGGTGTTCCGGTCTGCTGACGTGGCTGTTCGTCGGTCATTGTTTGTTGTCTGGTCTAGTCGTAGTCTATTGATCTTCTTTATGAGTGGCTGCCATATTGGTTTAATGACTACGCTGGGCTTGCTGTACACGTTGCTGTTGGTGGTGATGAATGCCGCTTCCTTGAAATTTCTTCGATACCAGTGCGGTTCATCGGCAATAACCTTTCAGCTTTTCACTGAATAAGCATAATCAAATTATCTAATTTTCAGGCATATAATACAGTATCTGAATAATGTGCTGGAGGATCTAGCGAAGCAGAAGCAGCTCAAATCATTAGCCTTTTTAACCAAGGATTACCACGTTTATCCAGATTTTCATGGCAATCGCTCACCTATTGCAGATCCCAGTTTGAAGGGTATGGTGAGTGCTCAAATTCTTGTCACTTCTCAAATACTGTTATTCGTTAACATTAATTCATAAACCAATACTAGAATAAAGTGCATCAATGCATTTTAATTGTGAACCTTTGTACTACGTGTAATAACGAAAGATTTCCACTAAGTAAGATAATCTAAAACCTGTATGGTAAACTGTTTGAACATTGATAGGTTGATTAGCCTTCAAGGATGAATTAAAAAACCTCCAGCCTAACACATATGGGATAAAAATCAGTGTGTTGTTATCACGGCATTTTATTGTTTCACATTTTGTCAATGTGTTTGCGGAATAACAAATATTTCTGTTAAATAAGTATTGCTTGATAAGCTGTCTAAGTTTTTAAAGTCATATAGGTAACATTAAAATAATTTAAAATGCGTGCAGTTATTGAATATTTTCATATTAAAGGTTTTTGCTCAAATTAAATTAAAGCTAAACGACACAGTACGTGAGTCTTCTCCATACACCATAGGTGAATCTTGTATTGCGGAGTTTAATAACTTGTTTGCGAAAGCACAAAGGTTCACTGCGTTACAGTAATTTTGATTGATGAAGATGAAAATGGTAGATACTGTAGGCGGACAGAGAACAGTGGATTCAGAGGATTGTTTTAGCTTGTTTCAATCTAGCCTCTTCAGATTTCTCTTTATTTCCAAACTTGAAAAATTCACGCTGGAAATAAATACGATTACCATTAATTCTGCCTCAAATGACTATTTTGTCCAGTTAGATGTTGGAGCTCATAAGACCATATAAAATCACTTGAGCGTAGGTGGACCAAATTCATTAATTATCACTGAGGTTAAGTTGAAAAAATGAAATTAATGTCAACGTGATAGTCTTTCGTTTTTCTGCCTAGACCGAGGATAATTAAATATCGTATAACAGAGATCGCTATATTGATATCAAATCATTTGACTTTGTGCTACATTCTAAACAAAGGGGTTAATTTATAATACTAATTGATCACTACTATCATTCCCCGAAGCTACACTATTGTCTAGGCTAAAGACGAGGCATTTACGTAGATAACAGGCCACATTTGTACTATTTGTAACCAGAGTATCTATATGCTTAGTGTCTATTTTCTTTATTTATGCATTTATTTATTTAGATTTGCGGACTCAGTCTATCTGACGATGAGGAAAATCTGGCGATACTGTACTTGGCAACTGTTCAAGCCCTTTCGGTAAGAAAAAAATATGAATTGAAATGCAGTACTGTTATGTTAACTTTAATATTTCATGTTTCAGTACGGCACTCGTCACATTCTAGAGACCTTACAAAAATCAGGATATAAAGAGATCAAGTCAACTCTGATTTGTGGTGGATTGAGCAAAAACCCTATTTTCACACAGTCTCAAGCCGACGTATGTAATTTGCCGGTAAGCTTCATATTAATTCTGAATATCATCGATTCAAAAAGTCTTACTCAATGATATTTAAAGTTTATTCAGTTAGTTGAATTTCAAAAGTGTCCAAACGGGAATATAACTAAGATATATAACCTTAAAATGGCATGTCAGTAGGAGGAAGGCCTTATAAAAAGGAGATTGTTTTTCCAAGGTTAATACGTCTAATATGCTCACTATTTTTTTTTTCATTAGAAAAGTCAATTTTGAGGAAAATTCATTGGCCCACTGTTTGAATAGTGGTTTTCAACTTTGTGTGTTAGTTATGCTAATAATAAATCCATAATTGAAAAATGTGATCAGTTCAGAGGTAAAATACTTATACAAACGATGAAAAGTAGTCGTAAAAGCTTTAAAAAACACATGCCCAAGCCAACGTACGTAGGATTTGAATAAAAGCTAAGAAGTATGAAATTAGAAAGGAACCAAAAAGTTAAAACGGGACTTAAAAACTTGTACAAGAATGTTGAATAGTTGAAATAACGACTAAACTAACAATAAAATGTAAAAGAAATACGATTACTTACGTAGGCAATTGGTAAGTTACGTTCCCTATATAGTCAAATCCCAACGTCGAGGCGACTCGAATCTGTATCCACCATTTAGGTGCAAATACGGGTCGTCATATCGTCGAAACAACGTCCGTCGCGGCTAACGTCCGGTATGTATGGGCAACGTAAGATGACTTCATAATGCTGCTGTAGATACCATTTTTTTGCTAATAGCTAGATTATTCGCAATTATGTAACTTTAAAATACACCTCTTACTTTAGATGGTCACATACATATCAAAGTCCAAATATTCAAGCAGTTTCCGAGGCCGCAACTACAACTACTTTAAATCTTGCAATTTCAACTACTTTCAAATTTTTTATTATACTTGATATGACACTTGCATACTCCCTCAATCCTCTTGTCTCACTTATCAATTTTTAATTCTCTGTTAAAAATATATTTACCTGTATAGGTTTTTCTATCTTAAATACATTTATATATTCATTATTGTGCTTATTCTTTGAAGGTTGTATGTCCAGAAGAGGAGGAGTCTGTCCTTCTTGGTGCTGCCATCTTAGGAGCATGTGCTTCCGGTTACTTCAGTGATGTGAACAATGCTATTGAAGCTATGGGGGGTAACGGAAAGGTAGTAATCCCAAATAAAGAAGTTGTTGAATTTCACAACAAAAAATACAACGTATTCCTGAAAATGTATGAACACCAAATGGAGTATAGGAAAATTATGGAATAAAGGGATATGTATAATTATAGGACTGCTTTTGCATTACAATTAAGTACCTAATCCATGAATTTAAGGAACTTCACTAAATATCTATTGGTATGATCAGTTTTCGTCGAAGTACCGCCACGATATCCCATTTTGATGAATATTGATTAGAATGAGACATACTGACACATTTTTTAGTGAAGTAGTAGTTGTTATAAAAACCAACAAAATACAGATGGAAAATGTCAAAAGAAACTTTTACAATATTTTATGCTAAGGGAAAAATAATTTTTGTGTCAGTCACCTATAGAACAAGTTTGAAGTTTGTTGTGCTTTTTGATAAAGTAAATTAAAACGCTTCAGATTAGTTAATGTTTATTTACTCTGATTGGAGTTGTTTCAATACTATCTCTGAACAGTTTTCATTAGATTTGTGTTTAAATTTATAAGACAGTATATCTTGATTTTTCAGGACATGATGACGATAATAATTATATAATGTGATAAATCGTACTTCTTCGATGAAAACGGCATGTGTCTGAAATCTACTCGAATATCGAAAATGCATTTTGCAACTAGCTTAATATACTCCCACATCTAATTTTTGAGCTACTACTTGAACAAAACCTAATAAAGAAGTACAAGCATGTAAACATATATACGTTTATTTTTATGGAGTCTCACTGTTTACTAAAGATACCAGAAAATAGTATTTTCTCTTGACATTATAATCTCCATCTTTTCTCCTATTATTTTCCGTAGTGAGCCGTGGTTCCTACGCCATTTCAGATAACAACTGAGTCATGGACTATATTAACTAAGAAAAACTATTTTTCTCGTTCAATGAAACACAACACACAATTTTAATTATATTATCATTTATTCAAAGAATCAGTGGATACATTTCATAAATGAGGGAACAGATAGTCATTGGGTCAATAACATATTTATTTTTAATGCTGGAATAAGCATTGGAATTCCAACAGAATCATGGTTTGTAGAAGCTGATATCAGTCCTGTACCGTCTTATATAATATTTGTGTATAATTTCTGAAATATTGGTCATTTGATCAAATCGGTCATGCTAGTTTTACAGCTACCGTATATTTGCATAATGTAGGTACTGACACTATAAACATATAATGCACCAAACATCATATTACCGTACATTTACAGTAGTTATTGTATAGTTGGCAAAGCTAGAATGCATACAAGTCCCGTACTCGCTAGATAATACATGCAATAAGAACACAAGTGATGAAGATAAATAAAACGTGTTGATGCAAAAACAGTAATCTTAAAAAATCGTATGACATGTATAGTTCTTCCAAAGTCAATTGAAGATTATAAAAATATATTCTCTCCATGGTTTTTATCACGTGTACAATTATTGTACATGTCGATACCGTGGCCAAATGATGTTATATGCTAAGCCATACTCCAACTACCAACGGATCACCACCAGCATGTCTTGCATTGGATAGTTCAGCACAACTCAAAACGGAAGATTGTATTTAGATTTCAAAGCGGAATGGAATGTTTTTTAGTGCTCCTGTTATATCATGGCGAAGTCCTTGGATTGACTTTAGAAACACTATACTCATATAATCGACACTGAACATCATACAATTTACTTTGGAATATGAATGGTTATGAAAATACTCGCAAATCAAACACAGTAAAGTCATTTGAATGTGGTCATCTGCAAAATTAATTTGCTAGTATCATACGTTTAATATTCTTTGCATATATCAGTAAAAAAGGACACTTTGCATAATATTGATAATTTTTATCAAACATAAATATTATCGTGTCCCTTCTAACATTTCACTTTTTTCATCCTTGCCTGTAGCGTTGTATCCTATATCGTGGTACCGCACAGGATAAGTCAATTGGTTACCTTTATCCCAGGAATACAAATCCTGAAATACGTAATACATAAATAAAATATTACATACAGCATTTATTAAAGACATATTAAAGAATAGTTAACTCTGTATTTTCCACACGATAATCAGCTTAGATCAATATTTGTATCGAATTGAGGAAACTTAAACAATATTGCGAATACTAGAAAACTAAGTCGTTTATAATTTCAAACATGCCCAAACTGCAGCAGGTTTTCAAGGTTTAGATGTTCTCAAACCTAATGTTGATCAACAATTGAACAGTCTGATAAAAATGTTCAATAAGCTGATACCACTGTACGTGAAATGCAGAATCAATCTGCTTCAAACCATTTCTTAAGGCGTCAAATAATAATTCCGCAATGATGTATGATTCAAATCCATTAAAAATTCAGTATAAAATTGTATTAATAGTTGCTGAACTAGGAATGGAACAAATTAACCCTATTTAGGAAAAATCTTGATTACACCCATGAGACTTGTAAAAAGATTAATGGTTTAAATTCGTTTGAAAGATTCGAAATGCATTGTTAATTTTCTGTTTATAAGATGCATCATAAGCTGTCAGTACACAGCTATTAAATAATTAAGGAAAATGAGTAGCTTTACAGGTACTGATGTAGCGTAAAAACAGCGCTACTAATTTCGTTTTCTATTTTAGCTAAATGTTGAGCCAAACTAAATACTGTTGGCCTTAATAGATGAAATCGAATGTTTGCAATGCTAGGAACTGGCAACAAATAACTATTTATGTTCCGATTTAGCAGGTAAAAAAATTGTGTGATTAACACACAGTTTCACGAATAATTACAAAGTAAGAGCATCTAAAATCTACTACTATCGATTTAGGTTTTGCGATGTTTTAAAATAATAAATAATCTGTAACATTATCCATTATTCCCTCTATTGCTTACCTGACTTCTGGGATTGTATCCTAACATTGTTGTTTTCCTAAATGGATTGGTGAAGGCCAGATTCACATCCAGCAAATTATTCTTGTACAAATCATATGCAAACCTAATTTTAGTATTTCTTTCGGTTACACTGTCTACAGCGTAAAGAACTCCACAAACTATAAACATCTCACCGACTTTTTGATGTTCCAAGCTAATGTTCCATACATATTGAGCTTTCATAGTCTCAACATTAACCTGCAATTGAACGGATAATCATTTTTTGGTTGAAAAGTTATGTTTGGATCAGAAATAGTTTTCATTTTGACTCCTTCAAAGCTGTGAATCTCAAAAAAGAGGTCGTGCTCTATTCGTTCAACATTGCTTCAGTAGCTATACCGTATGTTACAAGAATTGCTAATTTTCCACTGATTGCTCGAATTGATATTTCTATACAACTTTGATGGAGTTTTGGAAACCATAGGCTTCTGGAGAAGTTCCAATAGACTTGAATTGTATGTCCAGTCTACTTGAAGAGACAGCTACATAATATAATTTGATACATGTTCACCTGTGTTATTAAGCACCACTTAAAAATAGGTAAGTGTCGTATAGACAGTCGAACTCAGGCCTGAGGAATAAGTATGACTGCTAATATTCTACATTTCTCAGGTTGTCTCTCAATTTATTAAAAGTACATACCTTCATAACAGCTGTATTGTTCGATTTCGGGACACCAAATATCAACCACAATCCATTGTCATCAACGTTAAAATCTACAGTGTTATTTTGCCCAGAATAAAGTTTGATCGTTTGATTCCCACCACCAGGTAAATCTAGAGACACAGAGCTTTCGTTTTGCAGATGGTACTTTATTATCCTCCTTGAATCTTTGACGTTGTAGAAGAAGTATCCATTGTATATCACGTGTGCATTTCCTCCAAACGGATGATCCAAATAGTATTTCCTAGAAATAAATGTATTAACGATTAGATTCAGTGGCTTTATATTCTTTTGTGACAAGAATGATTTCTCATACAAGGCTTTCCGATTTTTATTCCCCTGCCAAAAGGCAGGGAAAGTATTATAATAAAATTCGAATTCGCGTGCAGCGAGCACTTATATTATGCAGAAAAAACTGTTTATATTCGAAATTTTCCACGATCACAATATATCTCCATAAAAAGTATAAGCAGGAAAGTCTAACCTGGCATATCAATGATGGGCATTTTTATGAAACATCTCATTTTTATGTGAAAAATCCCGTGAAATTTTCTGGAAGTATCTGATATTCACACGAGTATAAAACTTACTTCGTAAAGGCGTCTCTTCTATAGACAGTTTTATTGTCAAATTCATACAGAACGATAGATTCATCCTCTGTCGTGACCCAGTATTTCTGTTCGTCCTTGGAAGTAGCTGGATTGGGATCCCTCATCCAGCAACCATGCTGACGGTCGGTGAAACGATGATATACAGGCTTGCCAACTGCATATAGGACGCAATCTAGAAAAGATATGGTCAGAATGAGGTTTCTACAGCGTTATCGTATTTATAGGACATATTGATCAACCCCCCTCCTAATTAGTTTCCTCGAATAGTTATCCCTACAAAACGTTAAGGAAATTACTAGAAGAATTCCGGTAAGCAGTTCATGGTAGAGGAATGTTATACTAAACGACAAAGGAATCTAAAAAGAAATTTGCAGATTATTGGGATTCAAATATATTTAAATTTTGTAGATTGTAGATGCTCTTACTTGGTGAAACTCTTCCATCATGTAGATAAAAAGTGTGTGATAAAACACAACTTTTTATCTATATTCAAATTTGTTGAGAGCCTCACTTTATCGTTGTGATAAGAATTGCTAATTTCCTTAAATTTTTAGTATAACATCTTACTCCTATGTAAAGAAATATATGATTGTTATAACCTAAGAGGAAGTCACATGTTGCTTTTCTAGCCCATATGACATGATTTTTGTCGGATTATATATATATATGGAATTTTATTTAAATAAATATCAATATCTCCAAAATATTTAAGCAAACTTTAACCTTACATTAAGAATGTTTTGAATCAAGAATTAATATTTCAAGCAAAGGTTTATAGAAGATGATTTGTCGATCACCTATCTCATTTGACTCAATTTGAAAGATCAACTTATTCTGGAATTTTTTGTTGGATTGATAGTTTAATTATTATTTTTCATGTAGATTGTACCACACACTATTCCTATCCACATCCATATACTACCAGAGTACTGCAATCTGATTATTTAAGTAACCAGCGGTATATTTCTGTTCGTATCTACCACTTTTTTACTCTGGTTTTCTAAATATGAGGTTGTATTTACAACACTTCCCTCTTACGGAAGAGAGTATAATTTTATAGTCTGCTTAGTATTTATGATATATATTCACCCTTCTAAGTAAATGCTTCCATTATTTAGCGTAGTACTCTTCCAAAAGATGTGTGAAAGAAGTACAACACAATCTCCAGTTATTCTAAATTTTGTGTCTTTTATCCCTTTTATCAGAACAAGCCACAACACGAACGAACATTCTCGGTATCCCTTGTTGATGGAGCTCAGACATCATATAAATGAGTAAATATAAAGAGAAAATGGGAAAAGGGGGCGAGTAATCCACTTTATATCATCCATGAAAAAAATAAACTGAGATTATCCGTCGCTCGTAAAGAACTGCAGAAAATCCTCAGCTACAGCTCGCCGACACTGAATCGAAAGGGCAACAAAGCGTGAGCGTAACGAAAAATTGTGTCTACACGGTACACCGTTATTTGTTTTCACAGTGGAAGCGTTGATAACTCGAAAAACTCGATAAATTATACAAACCAACGTCGTTAACAAAATCACGCCTGCAGCTAAAAGTTAGTCAATTCATTATCACTTTTCATGCACAATTTGAGACATTTTGTACCGATGACGATGATACTTAACTAAATTCAAATCAAGTATGCAACAAAACGCACATTCAGCGATTATGTTTACATCATATAAAACACATGATGAATAGTAAAAGAATAACCCAGACCTGAAACATTACCATTACCAAATATTAATAAAAGCAATATCACACGAAAATGGACCCACAGAAAAATGCAAGAAAGCGAATATACCTCATAAAATTCTGATTTCATTGTCCAAGCAGAAAACGGATCATGATAGCGTCGGAAATACCACGATAGTCTGTCACGTTTCCAATAGTTGTTACCCAAGTTATATTATTTGAATCCGCAATACATTACTCTAAAGGTTCTGCGAATGAAATCGCTCATCATAATTGATACAGCATTAAAGCTAATTCAATACAAATTAAATTTAATGGGTGATGAATGCAGTTATGGCACTGAATCCCAACTTTTTATAAAACGCGGATGTATACTCATCCTGCAATCCTGCATATCAAATACACCACTGGGCATCGCCGTTGATTCAATAGGCGCTTTGCGATGCAGCACTTGACGCTTGCTTCAGCCTCTAACCAGCTGCATAAATTGTAGGAAACGCGCATCCCCGGCAGTTATTAAAAAATCCTTAATTGAATTCTGGTGGTTCTCCGTTTAGGGAGTACGCGAAGGCCTTTTTCCCATCAGAGAATTACGAAACGATTTATTAGGAAGGAAGGCCTTTATTGATTGCCTATAATCGCTGATTTTGCTGCAACTTCAATTATTGAGGTTTGGGATTAGGCACGTTTCACTAGAACAAAGGCACTTATGAGTCGAAATGAAAAATTGTTCTACGTTACCTGAATTCAATGACGAGAAATGGTTACTGCTATCTCGTACGAAGATTTTGATTTGTGTAGCCTAATAATTAAGTTTAGCTTTTAGCACAAGAGAAAAAGTCATTGAAAATGTTGTCTTAATTGCTATTATTACGATATCACGTATTAAATGAAAACAATGGAATATAACATTTTATAAAAAATGCGGTAATGTTATTGTCTTTTTTAGCCATATTTATAGCATCTTCAGATTGTCACACTGACTGCTCAAAGTAGTTTTCTAGATGTGAACTTGCTTGGATGTTAAGCTCTGTGTTTTTAAGCTAGCTTTACGATAGCAAAAAAGTACAAAACTGAATACAAGGCTAAATACCTTACTTTGAATAAAGATTTTAGAATTTCTTGCTCTAACTATAAATTGGTCATCTCATCAAATATTCTCCGTATAGTTTTATCAATATTATTTATGCTTCTGCACATAAAAAACAATAGGTAATCTGATCTGCTTTTCACCCCGTACAGGCTATATTATGCACATATAAGCTGATGGAGTTATCGGAAATGCCAGCTTTGATGCTTCACATACCGTCCAAAAATTGTCTATTATCCAAATCCAAATATCAGATAAGGTTACTGTAGTTTAGAAAATTGGAGCAATTTTTATAGGCAACTTCTTACCACCCCTCTTTTAATCTTACGTCTGACTGTTATTCAGTCTCAATATTTAATAGAAACAATGTGTTTGGGGGTTGATGTTAATCTTTCGAAGTAAATGCTTAGCGATGTTCAGATTTTATCCTTAAAAAGTAATCAAGCTGTTTCAAAGGTTACATCATTCATTCGTTTACGAATTCAAATCTTTATTCGGTGTACAAATTCAGTTGAAATAGTTCACCGTTAACACCCATTATTTATTAAAATGTCCCGTGACTTCTGTTCGTTGAGATGAGTAGAAGTAGTATATAAAATTTGACATTAACAATTAATTCCTCCATACTGCTTACATGCAATTAAATCGCGGAACTTCATTTAGTTCGTAAATCAACGCAAACTTTCGGCTACGCTCCTATAGACAAAGGAATATTTTATGACCGAACGTAACTCAACTAAAAGATAACTCAAACAATGGTGACCTACAGAAAGCTATTTTCACAATTAAAGAGCAAAACACGCGAATCTGGAGCACGATACGGTCCTGCATTTGCGTAATATAAAAAAACTTCATATCGTGAACACATACATAGATACATCATGAAACATACATTTATTTTCAAGGCTCATAATGAGGGCTAATGTCAAGAACGTGGGTTCCAAGCCGATGAAAGTAGTGATGTTTGAAAATATCAGTACCTGAGTAGCACTGGGTCAGTTTCGGTAGTGAAGATGACAGCTTGAGAAAAAAGTATAGTGGTTAATCTTAATGCTACTCACCCTTGGTTCTAGGAGGATACCCAGGATATGTCTTGTTATCGTCGAAAGGCCTCACTTCCCAGTGGCTGATGAGATCTACCAATGAGACGCCGCTACATTTGACAGCGTCCTTTTCGCATTCGGGACATTGGATGGGTGGACCGCAAATGTCTTCGTAAGAAACTTTATCCGGCGGGTGGACACCGAAGATGGTTTCTTTATTTAAATCAGTGGTGAATCGAGGAGGAGGAAGGTGTGGATCCAGTTCTAGGATATACATAAATTATGGTGTTGTTTTTCTTGAAGTTATTTTGCACTTAGGTGTCATTGAAATAATAATATTTAGCTTCACTGTCGTCTGATATTAACAACATTAAATATTGTAAAATGATTAATGGCCTTTCGATTTATCCATAAATGTGGAAATCAAATATATGACTAAACTGCAATTTTTCGGATATTCATTTGGAATATTTCAAGCTCTTCACGTGTTATAGTGATCCTAGGATGAGGGTTTCGAGAATCTTACATGAAAAACTGACACAATGTAATATTTCTACAGCGTTGATGGCTTTGTGGAAGTAAGCTAAATCCAAAGCGAAACTATACCTACCATACAGTTGTAGTTCTCCTTTTGTCGTCTGCAACTCGTTTTTACTTATACAAAAATATCTGTATGTGAAATCTCTTGGACTTATTCGTGATATCTTAAGCTGCATACGTATCCTGTATCCACGTTTCTCCAACGTATTATTAATCCTATATTTGTCTCCATTTTCCAACAAACTGCCATCGGATCGTTCCCAGTACCTTGAACAAAAATAAACTTGGATGGATGGATGAGAATTAATAACTTTACATTTTATTCACTGATTCAAATGAATCACTCTTATTCTGTATAACTCATCACAAAATCAATATTTCGAAATATATTTTGATATATATGTGCATTATGAATAATTGTGATCGTCAAGGTTTTCGAAATTAATACTTTTTTGGCGATATTATGTCCTACACTAGTAAATTCCATATCACCGATTCTCTGCGGTCTGTCTGTCGTTCTATCTGTTGCTTGCTTTTATCACCTGATAATCTCAGTAACCGCTGGAATGATTCTGATGGAATTTCAGGAGGGAGATGAAGTGGCACTGAAGTAATATGCATACAACAAAAAAATATCAGAACTCCATCTTCCATTTTTGCGTCTGTTCGACTTCACAGTTATTTATATATTATCATTATATTCAAACCGGCATTATAAGTTACAGCTTATTATAGCCAAACTACTTCTAATATTGCAAATTTTACTAATACACATCTCATTTAATATTCGAAATGCAGTTGAACTTGATGAGTGTTTTATGTAGTACAGTAAATGTCAAAATCAATAATAAACATAATTTTCCAATAATTAACTTACTAAGGGTGTTTCGTAACTTCATCGAGAAAATGAATTAGGCAAAGCCTCACTTGATTTCAAGACAACATTGTAGTATTTTTTTTTAGATGGTAAGTTTTAGTTCGCTCACTTTTTGTTAACAGCTTTCTCGTGCTCAACTCACATGAACCACTTTCAACCTCACCTCGATATCACTTTCTCAAACTTTTGGAATCCATAACTAGAAAATAAGCAGGCTGATGTGCCAAACGTTGTTTCTATAATTGAAGGGCTTCTGGATTAGCATAAGCGAGTGTGGCATTAAGTATTAGTAAAGGCTTTAACTACTTTCACTTCCCAAGGTTATTGGCGAAGGATTATTGTAATCCCTAAACATATAGAATTCGAGATATTGTGCCAATTTCATGCCTATAAATTAAATTAAGTTTCAGAAAGACAATGTTGCCTGTTTCATGAGAGCTGTAAATATGAAGTATTGTAAACGCAAGAGAATGACATTTAACACCTCACATTCGGAGTACAAGAAAAAACTATTTATATATAGACTGTGATTTTATTTGTATATTTGGAGAATGTTCATTGTATTATTCCTTAGAAGAATATATAAAGAGATCGAGTCAAATTATAGTGATGAATTGGAATGACAGTCATTATCCCGCAATATTTAATTATATTCTCCATCACATGGACAACATTAACCGCTCTTCCTTATGGTTTCTTACTGGATCACGAATGAATGAGCTTTATGCCTTATCACTTATCAAATGAATATGAATAATTCACATAATCTTAACTAGTCTATATTGAGATTCTATTATTGAGCAAAATCCTTAGTCCTCAAGACCAGGTTTCTAAACATGCCCGATGAAAGCACCCCTGCCGTATCTGATTCCGACCAATACCTTGAAAGGAAACCTCGGACAACTATTCACTCTAACTGTGTACAGATGAATCTTTAATGCACAGTGATTTTTCCCAGACTTCATCCCTGACAGGCTGTCCTCGTCCGGTGAGAAAAAGTGTCGCGTCATCGGTCACTTCCACTTAATCGAATCTCGCAGTGACAAATGGTCCTTCTACTCACCTGAGAGGCTCCGGGAAGGCTTCCGTCTCGCACTCCAGGACCGCCGTTGATCCATTCGATACTCCGACCATCAAATTGGAAATCCTCACTAATGGCGGAACTACAGAGTCATAATTATGTCGAATTAGTAATAATCTGATTAAATAGTATAGTTCAACTTAGGTGCTAGTGCAATGAAAGGTTTGCACCATTAAAATGAAATTAGGCTATTTACATTCAAGGTTTCAAAAATAGAAGGCGGTTTTTGTGCCGCGTCTCGCTTTTATTAACTTTGATAGTTTGAATCATAGTTTAAGGTATGCATTGTTAATTATGGAAAGTTTGGACGCTGGGAAGTATTGTACATTTTTGAAATCATATAGTCTTGCAATAATTTTTATTTTTCTGCCAATCGCCGAAATGGAGGGACATCTAGTACTCAATTCATCATCCATCAAACGTTTGTGTATTAAAACTAACATTCCTGGTACGATCATATTGCTTTGCTATATCGACCCGCAAGAAGCTGGAACTTCTCTTCGACTTCGAGTGTCATATTTTTGGACTCGATCCAGAATAAGTAGTAGTAGTAGTAGTAGTGGGGAGGCAAAGCCTGGCAAGTAGGCCACCTTTGGCCCTTTTTGCCGACCCCTAACCCCAAAGACCATCACTAAAAAAAATACAACACTATGGCAGACCTGGTGACGTCCTAGTGTCGAACCTTCCAGACCTCTTAATAAAGGTCACGATGTCCGACCATTCCGCTAAGTAGCACTCTTCCCTGTCAAAGTCTGCTGTGCCGAACACCTCAGTCCTAAGGCTGCTGTATACGGCACATTCGCCCAGGAAGTGGAACGAGGTCTCGTCCTCCTCCCAGCACTTCTGACAGATTGGGTCTTTGACCACTCCGATAAGTGTCATGTGTCTGGTCAGTCTGCAGTGACCTGTGAGGATCCCCACTAACAAGTGGAGTGAATCCCTCTTCCGGTTCAGTAGCCATAGTTCCCTACATTTGTTGGGGCCTGCTATGAACCTCTTTGACTGCTTGCAGTCGTCTCTCTCCAGCCATGCTTTCGCAAGTTCGTTGTATGCCCAGGCATTCAGGGCATTACTAACCTGGCCTCTGCTAATGCCCAGCAAGGGTTCAGGGTCAATGCATGCGCCCCTTGCTCCTCTCCTCGCCAGGCAATCTGCTTTCTCGTTGCCTGGCACCCCACTGTGACCAGGGACCCACATGAGGGTCACGTTCTTGGATTGGGCTAAGGATTGGAGGGCGGCACTGCATTCCTGGACCAATGTAGATGCTACCGCTCTCAAAGCTGCCTGACTATCGGAGCATATATAGATGTCCTGCCCCGTGCACTGTGGTACTTCCGCTGAATATGCCACCATCAGGATGGCAAATATCTCCGCCTGAAAAACTGACGTGTGGGTTCCTAGCTCAACGCTTTCCTCCACGTCTCTGCCTTCCAGGCACATTCCCGCGCCACTGGATCCCATCTCTTCCGAGCGAGACCCGTCCGATCCAGAATAAAGTAATGCATCTAGTCAATAAAGGACCTCTACAAGCTGAAACATCGAGGAAAAATGTCTGATCTATTCTATGGATCCTACCGTGGTAGGATGACTGAGCTCTCTTCCATAATAACACCAAGCGTCATCAGTACGTCAATTCATAGAGAAGCCTGATGGGCACATCATTACCAGTTTGAACTTCTAACACCAAGAGTTGCCAGGAAGTTTCTTCCCAGATAGTTTTTTATAATTTAGTACTGCCTAACACTTAGTCTGCTGTCAAAGTTGCGTTTTAGATTGTACAATTTATTATAATAGGGCAAGTATTGTCATACTATAGATTCGCCACAATTTCAAATTTCACAAATTCTGGTTATATCTTTTTGTGTCTGTTGGCCTGCCTGTTACTTTATTATCATAACGTCGCCATTTTTGTTGCCACTATCTCAGTTACAGACAGAATCAGTTTCAATATCTCAGGCATGCACATCTTCATTGAAAACTGTTGCCGACCGAACAACGTGATGATGATACAGCGATATATTGTAATATCGACACATAAAGCGCTCTATAAGAGCTCTATGCTAGCCATTTATTTTTCATTGTGCTCTGCATGTTTTTCAGTGGAGAGTTCGTGGATAAAATGGTTAATGGAATGATGCTTGGCTGAAGAATGACTGTTAAAAACGTGTTGATTGATTAGAGAGCGGCGAAAAATGACATTGTTAATGGAAGGAGCTGTTTTAATGGAAATAAGAAAATGGAGCGGAAACGACAGTAATATGGTATATACAGTGTGTACCATGTAAACACGAAAATATATAAATTGACGGTACTGCAATCCTCATTTGAAAGGAGCGCCTGAAGAGTAACTTTCATAAGAGCAAGGATGAATTAAAGGAAAAAAGCCCTCAATTTATGGCTGATTGAAATTATGAAAGTAGATATTTAGGATGATTTTTGGTTTTCTGGTTAACTTAACAAATCCTAATTTTCATTTTAGATTCAATCCCTTATTATTTGAGTATTGAATCCAAATGAACAATACATTCTTTCAGTCGCGTTTTAAATACTATTATAAGGTGATTTGAAAATGTTTGTCATCTTTCACATAATGTTTTCAATACACAAACTAATACTCGTATTTTGTCGTTTTGTTTTGCGGTTAGATAAACGGGACTATATATGGGACGGGGACATATTTGATGATATGCTGTTAGAAATATGGCTCAAATAGGAATATTACAAAGAATCTTTATTCCTAGTAGCAGAACTGACTATATCACATAAAAGTTCGTGAGTTCGTGAAAATTTCGTAGAAGAAAATATCATTGTGAAAGCGAGTCCAAACAATATGAATAAAGCATGAAGAAGCCCAACAGTTATTTTCGTCATTACTACACCACCTTGCTTTGCGGTCTACACTTTTTCTCTAAATTACCCTCATTACTTTCCATTTATAGCTGAGAAACGCCATCGAAATAATCATTCTGAATGCCTCCCTTTTCGTTGAAAATGTGTCAGCGTAAAATTAAGGCCATTAAGACTTACAAAAGGTCGGTTTTGGCACAATGGGAAATGAAAATGACCTGTTCATTAGGAAAGTACTGCTATTGAGTGGGCCCTTCTCGCCAGATGCAATTATAAAAGCATTCTGCAACAACCTCTAGTTATATCCAAAATTAATTTAATTTTATCAGCTAGAAGTCTCTAAAAAAGTATCCTTTCTCGAGATTCGATTCGGCATTTCCATAATTCAATCACAGCCTTTTTCTATTATTTTCACTGTATAGATAACCTCTGACAAAGGCACAGTTTGGCTGCCTATGAAGCTTTTATCAAATTCATACAATATAGGAAAAACCTATAATTTGAAATCAGATTCAAAAATTAAAATTTAATTTTTAATATAATGCCATAGTAATTTGCAGAAACGATTTTAGAGAGATTAGTTGGGTTGGGTCGCGGATCATGCTCTGCAATCTCAAGCTGCCAAAAAATTTATATTTTTTTCATTGGTAAGCCATTCAGAATGGCACTTCCTGTTTTGGTGAAAAAAATGTTTACGGACCGGAAGCGAACCTCTAACTTGTGGGATGCGGACCTACCAAAGCCAGCAACATAATCGCGCCAAGACAATTGGATCAGGTATATTTCTGATCACTAGTGGCTAGCTGCACTGAGACCCTGAATGGACATGTTCCACTGCATCACCGTGTAAGAGAGTAATAAATATATGACTATACTGCTCAGACAAAAACTCATTCGCAAGAAGGATAACTACGGAATGATTTTAAATATATATTATTCAAATTTATATTATACAATTTGATTGTTTATTTTGTCGTTGTCATAAGAATACATCCAAAAAAATGTATAGCTTGAAGTTACAAATAGTAAGCTGTCTAAAAAGCGACATTGGCATTGGCTTTCTTATTTTAAAAGCAAGGTTTCACAGACTGATCTAGCTGAGAAAATATGTTACACGACATTCAACATTAACCCTGACAATCATAAGTAATTATTTAATTGTGTTAATAGTTACAGCATATTTAAGAAATGCGGTGTTGCTTTTTGAAAAGTACCACATGTGCACTGGTTATTATGATCGATTATTCAATTGAATTATTAAAATTTTATATTCATTGATAGCTATTATAATTGTTTAAAAACCTGTACCATAGCTTTTCTTGTTACTGTTGTAATTTTCAATCTATGTGGTGGAAGTTTACAAAGCGAGACACTAATTTATCAAGTTGCGCCGAAGTGGTTGCTCTAATAAAAGAACTAGATGAGACATATTAAATCGGTATTTTTGCACATCAATTTTCATAAATCCATATTCAAAGTACATTCATGAGATATGAATTTGGAAACCTAACAAAAATGCCAATATTTATATGAAATATATCCATGGTGTATCAGATTCTAAATGGCACTCCATATGTAGGTACGTCGAAAAACAATTATTTAACACGGCGTACATTGAACACGACATTTTAAAAACTTTAAAAGTGGAATCAATTCCCATAATAGAAATAGGTGATCTTCACTTCAATTTATTCAACATTGCTTACTTTTTCTGGGTGAAAAGTATGGATTTTACCCGTTTCCTGCAACCAATATAGACGTCTTTTTGATTCGGCTGTTGAAAATTACATTTATGCAAAAATTCGGCTGTTTCGATGCACATTCCGGACAAACGCCTCTAATGACTATACTATTGAATTTGACCTTATTGACCTACTCCGTTAATAAACAAAAGACTTACAGTGGACCTCAACGATGAACGTCTGATTGGCTTGAGGAGGGACTCCATTATCAGCGATACATCGGTACATCCCCATATGATCTCTGTTCACTCTTGTCAGGTTCAGAGTTGCTCCTGATACCTGAATATCTGCAAATAAGTATATTAAGTCTAAGCTCATGTGCTTTTTCCTGCTCACTATGATCGATAAATAAAATCACGAAAACAACTGAAAGAACAACTGCTGTCTTATCATAAAGCAAAGCTTCTATATTTTCTTGAATCATTAGTATAGTTATATGTTAGCAACGAATATAAAAATCAGATTTGTTAGGTGTTTGTGTTGGAGGGCAACAATTAATATAATCTACCTTGCCAGGCTCCTCTGTTGATTGGCCGATTATCTAACCTCTGCCACGTGATTTGTGGAGCGGGAACACCAGTAGCAGAGCAATGAAGACGTACGTTTTCGCCCTCATGAACCACCACTGGACCCATAGCACCAGCTTGAGCACCTGGAAAAAATACATACGTGTTTATGTGCGTATTTAAACAATTATTACTGATGGCTCTGACAGTACTGTAATCAACCAAATGTTCACTGATTTATATTCCACCAGTTTCTTTGGTAATTTTTTTCGTTCATGGGGGGTAATTATCTATAATTATATTATTACCCCCCCACTCAAATACGCGCTTGGCTAGTATTTGTTTGCTTTTATGTCGTCTTGTTTTATCAAATAGTTAGTAAGCTTTTGCTGGATCGTTTGATGTCATACTACAGGACCCGACGTTTTAACAATTGATTCGTGTTCCATAAGCTGAGAAACATAAAAAGGGAGGAATCGGTAATCTAATACCGATCCACCATCAAACATAAATTTTCTCAGACTGCTTCATCGTGCTGCTGGAGGCTGGAGGGTTATGAAAAAATTGAGAAGGTAGTTTCGTGTTGATGAGCTCGAGAAACATGCGATGGGATATATGGTTTAATGAATATCGAACTATCATCGAAAACTTCAGTTTTCTCAAGGTTCTTCAATATACTGCTAAATACTGAGGATTATGGGGAAATACTCATAACAGATTAAGGACGTGCATTGTAAATTGATCAGTTTTTATCTAAATATAAAATATGGCTACTATAAGGTTACGTTCACAAGAAGTTAACGATGTTAATATTTCAAAGGGAATCATGGGACTTATATTGCTATATTTAAAAGTAAGTACACGACCTGTAGCGGCCGTGGAAGCAGAGTAAAATGTTCTCTAGAGAAGCTGCACCTGATTAGTTTCCGTTAGATATACGTATTAGGTTGTATATTTGATGCTCATTGAACTCCTGTGCTATGATATTTACTGAATATTGAAGATATTCTCAGATACAGGGTCTAGTTAAGCAACAAAATGAAAGTGAGCAAGATATCTGTGTTATTGTAGAAAAACAGGAAGTCTATTGAGAACATTCTATCACATTGAAAGTATTGGAGATCTCCTCATTTGAGCTAGTTGGGCAATTTTTGTAAGGATTGTATTCTGCGGTAATTAGCAATAAGATCAACTAATTTTCTCTTTAAAATAGCTTAGTACAAGTATGTTGCTGAAATCTTTATCGAATCACTATGCGGAGCTCTGACATCATAATAATTAAATGGAATTCTATAATCATATATGGGCAATGATTTGTACTGATACATCACAGAATTAAAATACACAAATTACGCATGGTAAAAGATAATTCATGTTATATACGATACCCTTAAAGTTTTACGCTAGATGAGGAATACAATCAAAAAACCTGAATACCTTTTATTGGCAAAGTCAATTTTGTTTTGTAAAAATTGGTAGGGGAAATTTCTTCAGGCAGGCAGAGAAAGGCAGAATTTTCTCAGGTAGGGTGTTCCCAGTAAATGGTCGTTCATACTAAATAAGATGAGGATAGTTTCTAGATAATCCGATCGCGGAGGTAAACAGGTTCCAGTCCCCCGAACTAAATGTGGATTTGTGGTACAAAGAGGTTACGCGAAACAAAAGTCTGCGATATGTGAAAAGCCCGCTACGTAGCAGATTCTCTTCATCACTTCCATCTGAAAGCCGAGGGTTCGAAGGGCTTTGTTTGGGTAATTGGCTGTTCCTTTGAGTATTATTCTTATTCTTATCCGCACATGTGGAACTGGGATATGATGTTGTATGGCGTACTTGCACCTTTCTTTGATAGTCGTTTTACTTCCCATACATAAACGAGAAAACAATGAAGATCGTAAAATATGATACTTCAGTTTTATTTGCTTTTTCATGGTACCTACACTATGAAGTTCTATTTCATTTATTTCGAAATGTACAAAATTTTGATTACAACGTAATATGAGAAGCATTGTTAATAGACTGCTATTAGTCCAGATCATATACCAGTTATCGTAAACCTTTCAAGATCTCATACTGGTGAGGTGTATTTCCTACTCGATAGGAGATCGGCCGTATGTTTCAAAAGGGCTCCTGGAGTATCTGGATAAAGACAACATAATCAACTATCATTAGTACCGCTTTCGGAAACATAGACCCACGGGATATTATCTGAACTACAGCATCAACAAGTGGAATATTCTAACATAAGTTCATGGAGACTCTCGAGTCATCGCAGTCGATATGTTGAAAGCTTTCGATAGGGTGTAGCATGAGGGACTTCTGGTCAAACTTGCTGTTTATGGGACTCCAGCGTCCCTATATTAATGATTCGATAGATATCTCATAGGCTTATCCTGGAATCCAGATATTATTTCCTTTATCGCTCTTCTTACTGAACAGTGTTCATCAGTTATCAGTTAGGAATAACAACTTATCCAATATACAGCTTCGCAGATGATAGCACCTTTATATCCCACATGGTCAGTGGTGGAGCTACCGGTTGGTCGAGGGATGGCAGGACACTCGATATCAAGAGATATATTCGACAATATGACGCAACTACCAACTACCTTATCAAAAAATATCTATTGGTCTTTGATATGAAAGGAATTCTTAAAATTACCCTTTGAATTTCTGTCAGAACTTCTCAATTTTTTATATATATGTTCAGTAGAGGGTTGGTCGTACTGGAATGACAAATGAGTATGCGGTTATTTATCATTCATTAAATTTTCATTTCCTAGTATTGGCTTCGCGATATTTGATATATCAATTTTTTTCGACCATGTAAAAGATTAAAATCCTTCAAAAATTTACTCTTAATTAGCGCACAGCTATTGCAAATACATTCATTTTTCCGTCTGTTCAGTGTCAAAAGTATATAAATTATAGATCGTCTTTTACCAAAGCCAAATTTAATGTTCTCCTGCCTGATTTGAGTGAGAAGTAAAACGACTTCAAACTTCTGATGTATTTAGCTTCTTTATAACTTTTTTCAGACCTTAGCCTATACACGTCCGACAGTATAGTAAAATTTGGTTTGAATGTATCGTTCTCTTTCCATATCAGTGTAGCAAGTCATACATACATTCCTTGTGGTAAAATCCTTACACTCCAATCTTTAGAGAATCCGGAGGAAGGCATTGTTTTGTTTTAATTTAATATGTAAATCACCTCTAGCGACGGTTTTATGTGCCGAGAATTATGCGCTCATTTTTATCATTTTTTGCACCAGTGCCCTTTATGTAGCCTTGTACATTTCCGCTATTTTTCTGTCATGTGCACTCACAATTTTTAATTAACCTTTGGAGCTGGCTTTAGAGCTTCTAGCTCCCGTCGGAGGAGAGAACTTGACAATCTCAGAATTCATTAAACAGAGATTTAGTAGATGCAAAAATCATTTCGGTGCATTAAATACAGCGTGTATCTCTATGATTTACAACAATTCAGTAGGAATATTTGACTTCGTAGATCTGAGCAATAAGTACATTTTGATGAAATATTTGTTTGGTAGGTAGTAATAATACGTGAAAGAACAACCCAAAAAAATTCAACAACCGTCATACAAAACTTCTGACAACAAAACTAAACTCTATAAATCTTACCAAAGTTATTAACATATTTGCAATACTGGTCCTCACATACTTCTATAACATCATCAAGTGGTCACACACTGCTACAAATAGCATCCATAACCTCTGTTGTTTGAAACTTGTAGACAAGGTGGATTTATCAAAAGTTTGATTTCGGACTTCCATTGTCTATAAAATTTTGAGTATCACGACGTTTCGATTGATATTCAGGGATCTGAAGACGATTGAAGATAGAATATCAATCGATACGTCGTGATACTCAAAATTTTATAGACAATGGAAGTTCGAAATCAAACTTTTGATAAATCCATAACCTCATCCGGACAGAATTCATGAAACAAAGAATGTTACACCTGATTTCATGCAAATACTTACCATAGATAGAAAGCAAGGAGGCAGAGGAGTTATAGACATAGATTCACTGCACAAAAAACAAATACAAACGATCAGACAATTCTTTCAAAGCAAGTAAACTTACATATAGCGATAGTGAAAGCAGACAAGAACTACACACCTCTTTCCCTCTATCATCCAAACAAAAACATTTCATGGAAAACATCGATACCGTATGACAGGAGATAATATCAATAAAACACAGCAATACACCTGTAGGATCCCTAACTCTTACCAGAAATAAAGGGTTTCACGCTTGCTATCCAGGACCAAGTAGTTGAGACTCGAAACTACAAACGGTACATATCAAAGACCCATCCGTAGCTGTGTTACAGTTACACCTGCAGAAAATGTCACCAACAAAAGGAAACAATATAACATATTATAAGTGCATGCAGAACTCTTACAGGAACTGAATATACTGTCAGACGTAACTCAAACAACAAAAGTTATACACCAAGCACTAACCACAACATACAAAATAATATAAAATACATATCGTTAGTACCGGAAAACAATCTATTGATTGTCATATTGACAATATAACAATCAATATAAACTGTACTGGGATATGACCATGACGTTATTCAATCGAAGGCAGGCAGACCTATCCAATACACATCGCTATTTTCAATGTCAAAACTGTTCAAAGCACCTACTTGCACCTCTAAATATATAGACCTAGCAATAGAAGTTAAACGACTCTGGAAAGAAGAAAAAGTTATTATCATTACCCTCATTATACCAGTTTAGAGTCTCACGCCAACCTCATTCACATCACACATAAAGCAATAAGAGCTACACGCAAAGCAACACCTTCCACGAATCTCTGATCCTGAAGACCTGTAGTATTGTAAGGCCCTTCCTCGATACACAGCAATAGTGCGGGTGTTGACTTGGCACAGCCCGTCAATAACTGATCATACCATCTTGCGAGAAAAAATTGAATAATAATAATAAAAATAATCACAAACTCTTCCACTAGTAATTTACAATAGTCAGAGCAAATCTTGCGTGAAACAATAGTTTAATATATTCTCATGCAAAATATTAGGATAATCTAGTTAGTACCTTTTGAACCATATTCAGCCTGAGAAGCCAGATTTGGATTAGCTCAGATTTATGTGACAATTTGTTGAAATATGCTAACAATGCTTTCATACGAAGCCTAACGCAAGCTATCTGAGTTTGCAAAGTGCAAGTGAGTGGAAGCAAAGAGTATATTAGGCATTTTTAGCATATTCCAACGAATAATATCTAATTTCAAAATGCCTGTTGTAAATTCTATGATTTCGTTTAAATCAGTGGAAAAGATTGAAAATTACCAGAGATATAAACTTTATAAGGAATAGTAATTACGTATTTATAACAGGTGAAAGGAGAAAAGAAATATATATGTATATATATAAATTTTTCAGACTTTTCCCACATTTTTCATTTATCTACAGATAGAGTATTGAAGGTAAGGCGATTCATGTTCAATAAGTTTCATATTATAAGCAAAAAAACAAAAAAAATATAACTTTTTAACCATTTTTATTGTTGTTTGCAAAAGCTCAATGTTGATTATACTTTTGTTCTTATAAACCTCTGATGTACCCTTGATATCATAAAATAATTTCCTGCACAATTACCTGCTGCTGTTAAACACCATAACAAAATCAGCCTTTCTTTTTGCTCTGTTGACTAAGGTATACTATAAGATAATAAAATCTGCCTTCAAAAGCGTATCGCTTCCACAACCGCCAATACTCCCAGTATATTGCAACTCGCCACGTTTATATTGGATCTATGTATGTGCAAAAAGGGCCTTTATCAACCTACAACAATTTGTTAATACCATGATGGATATTATCCTCGTTTATCTCGGCGGTGTATTTGTGCGGAATTTCAGGTTACATCGCATCCTCTATCCATGGCAGCTAGCAGAGAGAACAAAATTTATAGCGAAAATGGTGCATCACTGAATGGATGTTTCTGTGAAATATGGTAGATATGATACAAAATATTTTATCATTACTAGTTTAATCATCTGCAATTGAAAATCGTTTATATATATCATTGGTTTGACCAATGGGCATTTATTCAATTTATATGGGAATAGTGCGCTCAGTAGCTCGCTAGCTTCAACAATTTTGTTTCAGCCTGCAATTTTATTATTGCCACCATTGATTAATGGCTCTTAATATTATCCAATGATGCCACACCAAACAGCTTAACGAGTTTTTACTTCCCACTCCAATAGACGGGAAGGGGAGATCTCAATTTTATTTGGTGTTGGTAAAAGACGTTAATCCACCATAAACTGTTGACCCTAGTAAACCTTCGTACCATTACAGATAATTGTTACTACATTTACCTTTACAATACAAAAATAACTAATTTATTTCCTAGCCTGCTCTATATTTTATGTTAATTGAAGATTTTGATGGCATTTTGGAGTTGTTAATCTACTGGAAGTAACACAAACCTTTTGGGTATTGTTTAATATTATAAAGGATTAAAAGTTTCTCAATTTGAGTTTTTTTATTTAACTCCAAAAGGTAGCAAGTACAGCGTCAACCTACTTGACAAACACAATTCGACCAATAATCGTCACGTTACCGCTTATTTTGAAGAAATAAAAGCAGTAAAACACACCGGTATTATGCTATTTCGGATTATACAAATGCTACAATAAAACCATATATAGATGAACTAAGAAGAACCTCATCTAACAAAACAGAAATATAAGTTAAGGTGGAGCGTTTAGATTAACAACCGATGATATAAATAAAAAAAGGATGTACAAAAACTAATCTGAAAATACTTTTACTTCTGTCATTTTTACCTAACTCATAATAAAGGAGAAAATCAAGTGTTGCTCCACTTTAAGCCTGTATAGTATATGTATATAGTAAATAATCGCAAATTTCTGGGACCAAACTTCGGAAACACTCAATTAAATTATGGACATCGATACCCGTCTATATTCTCTTCTATATAAATTGCTCTGTCATATATCAGTATCCACCCGCATTGGATTTTTCTGGATTGTAACGTTCGCAGCTTCGTTAAATCCTCAAATGACATCATACAGTAGCGCCCCATATAAAGATTGTTGCAGTCACATATTTCTCTCAAAAGTTGGCTACACATAATGTATATGTGGACTACTCTGCCATCTATTTAGAGGTTTTTATATGAGTTGACACTTCGACAGGGCTCTGGACATGTGCTTCACAGCGGGTCACCGCGCAAATCTACCAAATGCTAACGGTTTCACCCTAAACAAACTAGGAAAAGCTGCAAGACCACGTCATATAATATCGCTCTTCCTCCATATCAAACTATACCTTGTTAAAGTTACATACGTGATTAGGGATATTAGAATATCACAATAAATCATGACATCGGAAATACATATGCTTCAATGGCGAGAGCGGTATTGTTCTAGACGGCGTGCCTGTCAAAACGATGCGCGTTTAGAATGGATACCAATTTGGAGAGGAGAATGACGTGGACCAGAACATACCTCACAAGACAGGAGTTTGAGTTCCATCAACACCAAAAAGAAATATTGATTTGTTTCACCCATTTTTGTATCAGCAAAGGAGCACTTGCTTGAAATTCGAAAACAACGTGGATGTTGCGAATGTAATATTTTGGACATCCATATCTTCATGTGACTATATATTGCTTCCGCTGATAAGCCCGATCCGTGGTCGTTCCTGATTGGAGCAACTGTAGCTTGCTAGCTATAATCTATAATAGATCCAATGTGGAAGTTAAAACTCTAATGACAAAAATTATTAAATTACAGTTGGAGTAACAAGACACATCACTACCAACGACATCAACCAGTACACATCAACGTATGACAATTCAAGATATTCACCAATCGAAACATTGTGAACTCAAACGTTGTATAGGCAATGGAACCCCAAAATATAACGTTTGAAGTAAAAGAGTTCATGAGGTTATTTTATAAATGAATAAATTTACATCCAATCGCTTTCATTGGGTACGTCACTGACATCGCGATTTATCGACAATATGAGAAATGAGGCCGGTAGCTTGTCGGTGACATCTCGATATGGGATTTTTATCGGCGTGCTTCGCCAGAATAAAGATCTTATGGTAAATTTAATTCTAGTTATGGGGTGAATGCATGCGGAAAACTAAATGTAGAATTAGTTTAGTTTGTATCCCTAAGACAAAATACAAAGACAGTCAATCGAACCTTAGAGAACCTCCCTCCCCGTACTAAGTTAATAACTAGAGTAGCGTTAATTTGTCAATTTACATTTACATGCATGAACCATTGATTTGTTTTTTTAATTTTTTATTTACCGTGAAGTCAAACCCTGAACTTGAACTCACGATTATAATGCTATCCGTACACTTCCGGGGTCTAGTCAAATATTGAAGTGATTTTGCAATAATTACTGTATTTATGCGCCCCGCGATGCCTATAATGAAAAAATGCCTTATAGGAAAATAGAATAAAATATAAATAAGCGTGCAATCAAAATATGGCTAGTTTCCATGTTATAAGAGTGATTATATGATTTGTTGATAGACGAGCGTCTGTATTTGTGCAACAGTTGTAGAAATAAAGTTATGCAAATATCAAATCAAACTTCACATAAGTAATTAAATGATGCATATTGTAGATACGTAAATTATCTTGGTGGAACTTTTAAATCATTAAACGAACGTGTGTAATGTAGGTCCTACGTACGCTTTAATTTTCAGGGTAAACTCAAACTGTCAAATAGATTGTTTAAGAAGTTGATTCTTCCAATAAAAAACAATATAATCCAGTTGTATGGACAATGAGGACTGGTTGTTCATAGCAGTTATCTACACTACGGTGACTCAATAGTTCAATGTATTTTAACAGTGACTTATTCCCCATGTTTCTAGATTTCTTACAATAAAAATGTATTTCAATAATATTTTCCATTTTATTGTACGTAAAAAATGCACTGGGCCCATAGTTTTCATAAGATTGGCGACAAATCATCCACGATGCGTGCCGCTTTATTTGCATATTCAGGATAAGCAAAGATTATTCTGATTATAATCTGATCCTTAAGAAGGGCATCCTATAAAGTTAAAGTTATGATTGAAAAAATACGAATAAGATCTGCTAGTGACTCAATTTGAACCCACATATCTAGCAATACCGGCCGCCGCCTTGAGGCGGCTCCACACGCAACGGTAAAACCGAAGGCCAACCTTGAGGCGCCAGACCTCGGGGAAAATCCCAGCGTGTGTATTGAGATTTCTGTCAAGGTATGCCTGTCGTGCCGAGGTCTGGCGGCCGTCGATCCGAATAGCAAATTTCGTTCGATTTGACTCTGCTTCTCCTCGTCTCGCAGGCCGACCGCAATGTGTGGGGAGGGGGTGTCCCGAGATAGGCCTTGAGGCGATGCAGTGCAGTTATGTTTCTGTCCAATCTGGTTATTGTCACACCACGTGTTTGTCGTTTGATTAGATCTAGTTTTATTTTGGCCGTTGTTTATGTTAAAGTATATATGGTCATGGCCCGTGCAAAACAAAATCAAGAGGAATGTATAGCTCTGTTCAGAGATTTGCCGTGCTTGTGGCAAACTACATCAAAAGATTATCACGAGCGGGTTAAAAGGGAAACCAATCTTTTCTGGAGCCACTCTTTAGTACAAAACTTTCGCTTTACTTTTCTTTTTGGACTTTCTACAGCTAATAATAAACCAACAACAGCAAGAGCATCATCTGTCAACGCCATCACGCCTAAAAACATGGACAAACTGAAACGCCTTAAGGCTGCCTCTCACATTTTCCGCAGTGTGTGGGGACCCCCTTCTTTTTAGGTTCGCCTCGAGGTCTGGTGCCTCAAGGTTGGCCTTCGGTTTTACCTTTAAGCCATTACACATTATTAGCATCACAAGTAAGCAAAAAGAATGTTAGGTAGACCCCGCAATGGGAATTTTCTCTCCGAATTTCTAATTAAAAGTGGCTCGCATTTCAGTTTGATATCTAGTAGCAAGTTTGACTGATACAATGTACAGACGAGATCTGTGACATTTTCCGTTGATCCAAATCTAACGAAACGTCGGTCTCCGATACATGAGAATAATACTCTCATCCGAATGAAGGAGATCGTGTGAATAAAAACATATTCGGTAATCCTGACAGTAACCTTAAACTATTAGACCTCACTACCGTAGCAGATCATGGATTTGAGGGGAATATGCCAGGTTCACACCACCCCACAAATCTTCTCTCCAAATGTCAAGCTACATTCGCATGGTGGAATGACACATGAATATATATCATTTGAAGCCATGGTGCTACTAGGCTAATGCGGTGCCGGATTGTGGATTGATGAAAAAATATCGATTTTATTTTATTTAATTACGGCAGCAATACGGATTGAATCCTATCCACATCAAATTTTTGGTAAATATAAATAATTGACTCACCCGCTATTGATGGTGGTATAAGGTACTTGGTAGCATTGGTTTTGTCGGTTATCGTCCATGCGGTGATACCAGGTATACCTGGTGTTCCATGGTTTCCGGGCTTGCCTGGCCTTCCTCTAGGTCCAGGCAAACCTCGTTGTCCTGGAGGACCTACAGGTCCGGGAAATCCTCTTTCACCTTTCTGACCTATCCAAAAAAAAATCATCATTCATTTTTCTAAATTATTCTAGCCCAATAATTTTGTCTGTAATCTCAACTTAGTCCCTAGTCCAATTTATGTTTACAAAAATTAATGATAGTATATTATGCAATAAAAAGTGATTACCTATAAATTTTAACGTTTTGAATATTGTCTCCAAAACGGTTTACATTGAAAATTGCCTTGGATTTGACTCAACTCGCCATGAAGATATATTGATTTCAGAATATCTAGTTGATAATTATGTTAGGATATTATAATGTACCTTTTTGCTGAAACTAGACACTATGTGACTGAGAAACATACATTTCAATTATACACTAGCAATGATATCATCCTATAATCATGCTTTCTATCTCTTTATTCCCTGAGTTGAATGTTACCATTGTGCTTACTGTTTTATAATGAATTAATTGATTATAATAGGATTGATTATAGTAAGCGTCAGCTTATAGGAAATATAAGAGCATTAAAACATTAAGATGTCAACACTGTTTTGTTATCAAAACTATCCCACTAGTAGCATGTGTTTTTTACTAAGGATAACAAGTAAACGATTGACTCACCATCTTTTCCATCTTTTCCGTCGTTTCCAGGTATTCCATCTTTTCCAGGGATCCCGTCATGTCCATTCCTTCCGGGCATCCCGTATAGTCCTGGCTCTCCAGGTATACCATCTCTGCCATCCAGTCCTGCTCTTCCAGGTTCTCCTTTTTCACCTGGATAACCTGGAGTACCTGTCAGAACACTTAAAATTAGTTATATCCTGTCATGCTTGTTAGTGTTGATGTTTTTGATGTACTCAAATCCCCCAATGGTTTTACTTAAATAATCTCCTAAGTGAATAACCAATTTTTCCTTCAGAGGAATATCAAATTTATTTATACAAATGTATTTTTTAGTAACGTAATTATGCAGATTGTAGACGCTCTTACTTGGGGAAACTCTAATGCGTTTCGATCCATATACAAATTATATCTAAATTGGAAGGCGTTACTAAAAATAGAGTATTATTTGTGAAACTCTGTTAGACACATACTTTTTATCTAAGTAGCATAATTATTTAAAAGTATTGGCTGTTTCAAACTGTCTACAACTTCGCGCTTGGTATGTTTTCAGAAGTTATTTCAATTATATTAGGTGGCCAGAATCTAGAAAGAATCTCATGATTTTCCGGGTTATAAAATGAGTGCACCAATCGTTGAAACAATTCATATTTATCTACATCATTCTATGACATTCTTATATTCAGATGTGAAGAGTGTTAAATTTACGTATGGCCTCATAAAATGAAAACTAACCTGAAAGGCCCCTGTCACCTTTCTGACCCTTTGACCCTGGAATTCCAGGACTACCTATAAACATAAGGAAACAAAACAACGAAAAAGGTCAAACACAAAAAAATAAAAACTATGCGTTTAATCCAACAAAAACAAAAATAAAAAGGTATTGCTAAGCAAAGTTTCTATAGCTCGATGAAAATATATATGAAAACCGTTATGCAGTTGAGACATCAAGATAATATTCAAAGAGGTTCATAGTAAGTTAATTTTAAAATCAGACTAACATGAAAACTGTTTGATTAAATTGTACATGAAATCTGGATTAGGTTCTCTTGATTTCATGGAACACTTTTTGGATGATAAAAATACAATTGATTTTGCTGTTTTACATTTGTCGCCATCGAAGATTCATAAAAATATTAATCCAAGAAGTTTTAAATGTGGAGCAGGATGAATCAATTGGTTATTTAGACTTTTATATCACCTATTTTTATATCTAGTGGCTATAGTTGCACCTGTGATGGTATAAATATATAGGCTCTAAGTAGATGAATGGATTAAACACAAAATGATCTCGATCGACGATCGATCACCGGCGTGCCGACCGTGGGCGGTCTATTTTACGTTTCAACTCGCACAATTCGGTGCGCGGGGTTTTTGATTGAATGAATGTTTGGGTTTTAATCATTATGATTCTAACAATAGGAAATAATGCAATGTATATTCATTATTGAAATATATATAAAGCCCAGTGATAAAATCACTTTTTATAATATAGTTCGTATCACCGCCTATTCCTATCAAATTTTTGCGTGTTAATCCTGTTATATGTCTGGAAAATTGAATAAATGAAATAATGAAAAAAATAAAACAAAAACAAACCTCGTTCCCCAGATTCCCCTTTTTGTCCTGGAACTCCTGGTAATCCTGGAAAACCTCTGTTCCCTAAGGAAGCACATTGTATTATGTAGCGTACGCTAATATCGAGATCAAATCAAATTTTCTTTGGATATCTCGATATTGACGCATACTATAGCATAATAATAAGTAAATGCCATACACGGAAATCTGAATACATTTAAACATGAACGATGTTTTTTTAATTTAAAGTTATTTTCAAATATGTGCAGGGTTTCTTGAATTATGTAAAATATCCTTACCTTTTTTCATAAACTAATAATAGACGATACATAATTTAAACATTAGAGGGTAGATTAATCCATATTAATCTATTTAAGGTTTTATAAAAACGTTATGTAATGTTCATAAGTCTTCATAGACACCAGAATGTTTAATTGCTCGCATGCGTCAGCCAAAACAATAAACTCATGTAACATGCCTTTACAAAATAGTAATTACGCCAAATTGAAGTTAATTGAATTGAACTCATTGATAGAAGATTTTTTGAAAATGTTATTTACTTAAAAAAGTCTGAACGTAATTTAAAAACAAAATAATGTATAAACTCGGAAATACTCTACTGTATATTGATGAAACACAGAGTAGCTAAATATCCTGAAAACAGTCCGCTGCAGTAATCCAACGCATCCATTTTGTATTACTCTTCTCGGGGGCAGTTTTTTATTAACAATTATAAGGCCCCCACTCACACAGACGCAAAATTGCCCGGATTTGACTGCTCAGTTTTACGTTAGGGTGAAATCAGCCACTTTACGATTCCCAACAACTCAACTCTGCACGCCACACGCTTCCCAATATCATATGTACCCCATGGCGAGCCCATTTTGGTCTTCAGTTATCTCTCTGTGTGAGTGGGCCCATTTACAAACACTACACAGTTTTACCAGTCGCCAGGCCACTTGTGTCGTGTAAGTGATTTCTGCGACTGGTGAAACGGTCTAGTGTATGTGGTTGCTGCACCAAAGATCCAGTATCACATAAAGTAATAATCTGTTCAGTGCTTATGATGAAGAAATTATAGAATATTTGAAGTACAAAAGACAACTCTGCCAAATAAATTGAATAATTCGAGGAATGTGTCCAAAAGTGGGACGAAAAAGACTTTGGAATGCGGGTTCGGACTGAAAAACCTGTATTATATATTTCAATGATAATTCGAGATTATATTGGAATTGTGACACATATGTATAAGAAATTATTTATATAACATTTTTAAAATAATAAATAAATTCGCCTCTTTTTGGGTGAAATTCAAACCTTCTTCTTTTTTGACACTTTGCATGTTTTTAAACTGGCTTGGAAGCTTTAGTTTATATGTACAGCAATTAGTCCTAAAACTACAAATTATAACGCAACTGTGACATTTAAACAGAGAAACATCTAGGTAATATTCATGGAAATTACGAATTTCATAGTTGCCCTACATCTGCTTTAAGTTTTCGGATAACACTTCTGCTACTTCAAGTATCAAAAAAGATACTCTATGCTTCCTGTTTATACTGAAAAGGATTTGGTCTTTCACCAAGCGTCAATTTCAGTAATAGAAGGTTCGGAGTGTCCCTCTCGCCAGAAAAAATATACACAATTCACGTACCATTCCTTGCCTATTCGTCATTAGGTAGCTTTTAAAGCATGCATGTCTTGTAAGGAACTATGCAGTGTAGTGTTTTGTCAAATGTGACAGCAAAATGATGATTTAAGCGAAACTAGTCACAAAAACAGCTTTTATTCCTAAAATCTTGTAAGTTGTAGTTAATTTACACATAAACCAAGTAGATATTATGAACAATAGACTTGACCATCAGGGATGTTATTATCTAAGGACAAAGGCATTATACACTTCACATCTTCACTAGGAAAAAGTAACTACACCCTACAAACTTGATAGGTGTAAATTTTTGCAATAACGATAACCTGCCGAAGTAATTTAAAATGCGCCAAAGTATACAAACCCATATCTCCCGGTATTCCAGGAAACCCTCTCAATCCCTGTTGTCCCGTATCGCCTTTAGGACCTGGCGGTCCTTGCGGTCCCGGTGTTTTAGGGCAGAATTCATGGACCTTTTGACAGTATCCCTCCAGAGCCTTTTCCTGCAAGAAAATCTCCGTTGCAGTGATTCCTAATAGCTGATTATATATCCAATACTTGGAGCTCAAACTGCATTAAGTTATCAAAAAACCTTTCTTGGCTGACTGTTTCATTGCCACTGATCAGTTTGGGCAGTACTAGAAACAAGGTTTTATTTAAATAAAAAGAATAAAATAAACCTTTCCTTAAAAACTTTTATTATCGACTCATAACGCCATTACACAATTGATATGATATGAAAGCTTGTCGCGATATTTAAGTACTCGTATCTACTTAGTTTAAAACTTTAAAAATTGAAATCAATCAGATCAAGTGATTTGATTTACTTATTCATCTACACAGGTGATCTCGCGACAAGCTCTTATATCATACAAAATATATAGTGAGTTTTAAGTTGATAGTGCAAGTTGTAAAGGAAAAGTTTATTTTATTCTTTTTAGCGCATTTAAATAAAAGCATATTTTTTATTTATTAGTTATCGCTGTAGAGGTCTGCAAAAACCCCAGTACACCAAAATCTCAAACGGATTGGAGCAACAGAGTTTATAATCACCATCTTTTTTTACTCTGATTCGTATTTTCAGCAAGTCAATTCATTTGATACCCATATTGCAGAAAAGCATAAAAAATTTAGTCCGCCATCTTTAGAAGTCCACCATATGGGATTTAGACTGACTTCAATTTATTTTTCGAGTGATTCTGAGCAAGCCTTTCTATTTGATACCCATATTGTAGGAGTGCATTAAAAATAACTACACTCCATCTTGAGTGTTCCGCCATGTTGAATTTAGAATAACGTCACACAGCTAACCATGCATTGTGATCCAAACTAAACGTGTAAAACAAAATTTCAGCTCAATTGATTGATGATAACTGCTTCAAAATTGAGTAGCAAGATTCCACCGGACAAATAAAGTTACATACATACATACGTACATACATTGCAAATTAAATAAAAGCTTGTAAAAAGAAAAATAAATCGACTTCAAAATCCGGGCATAAATATATTTAATTACTTAATATATGGAGATCAAAATAAGTAAGCTAAGTAGCTTTCTTAATATCGATGCCAATACTTAATGGAAGAACAAAATGTAGATATGAATAATTAATTTGAGAATCCTGGCCTTTATAAGCGCTGACATCAATATCAAATGAAATTGATTGGCTTACTTACTTACTTACTTTATTCAGCTATATATTTACATTCCATACTACCTTCAGAAGTGAGTATACCTACGAGTATACTTTGATTTTTAGTAGGAGTAACAATAATTTCTCATGCTTTACTAAGTTCTTATGTCTTCAATGCATATCCCATGGTAACGTTTAATAGTTTTTTCGGATCTATGCTGCTGAGCAATTAGCATAAATACTAGTTATTTCTTTTTCTCTCACAGAAGGTGCATTAATCACAGCTGTCAGCTTCATTTGAAGCACTAACTTGAGTGTTTTAGTACTGGAAAAAACGGTCCATGTTTTTAGGCATTGCGATATAAATTCCTTCAAAACGACACTGGATTACTTTTGTCAAGCTAGATAAATTGCAGGTGATTTGGTGAAAACTCGATGCCAGAGACGTACGTTAGAAAAATAAAAAGGTTTTTATAAGTAATTGCAAAAGACGCGGATGTATAAGGAGATTATCAGGTGAATGCGGTGATAACCTCTCACGCCTTAGGATGCACAATTTCTCATTATTTCTTACTGCTTACGTTACGTTATGTTACGTGACGTTACGAAAGCTCTGAGAGCAGCTCAACTGCTGCTTATCCATATCATATCTTCCGCAATTCCACCCAAATTAGAGCAACAGTTACTGATTTTACGTGGTGATAGAAATGGCGGCAGACATATCGACAGACGGACAGAAGAAAGGGCTGACAGTCAGATCATAAATCATCAAAAAAATTATCTCAAATTATGAAATTTTCACAATCACAATATTTTCTTTACCTATGTTCAAGGGACAGCGACAAATAGACATGTCGTAGCACTCTCACCTACTAACAGATCAGCAAAAATAAGTTGATCATAATTTTGCTGGCACCATAACACGATCAATTCAGTAAAACGGTGGCCTGTATTTGGAACATTACCATGAAAATTATAATCGAAGTGTTTTTCATGGCAAAGCCAGAAATTTTCCATAAATCTCATTGTTGAAAACATCGTTTTTAAGTGATCAGCTTCATCAGTTGCCTACACTATTTCACCAGAAAAGAGGCAGACCCTTGGAAAAGCTAGGAATCTCATGAATATTTTATAACTTCCTTGGGGTGAAAATAATGCAGAAAAAATTAATATTTTAAGTCGACAGCTTTTTTATGAACTTATTTGAAAACTGAAGGAATTGTAGCTTATACTTATTGTGTAAAATTTGCAGAAAAATTTCCTCGAAAAATATCATACACATCATAAGAGTAGTAAAAAACTTATGTTTTCCTGATTTGACTTGAAGTATTCAGTAAATGCTCTCCACTATGCATCAGGACTGCTATAGACATGCTTTAGCCAAGACTCGTCAGTATAGCCTGGCAGTCTAAATGTATAGAGCAATTGGGCGGTAAATAGTTAGTGTTGTTGAATTATTCACTCGAATAGATCTTTAATTTCAATTTTAGTTGACATTTAGCTATACCTTGTCACTTAATCCGAAACCTTACATCTATTTGAAGATGGAATCTGCATTTTAAGTGGTTAATAGTTCAAGCAAGTAGCTACCACCCCAAATTCATTGTCCAGTTGAATTTGTTTGACATGCCACATAGTAGCTTATGAAACAAATATATGTTTGTCAATATACAGCATGGATAAATTCCTTTGACTCCAGCCCTGTAAAAGCTTTATTCGCGGTTGGATGATCCATGAATTTGCTTTTCTGCTACGTTAAGTGCTGCCCTGTTGAACAGTTTTCATATTGCAAGTACAAAAACTACTAGAATATTTTCAGGGTTATGGGTTATGTCACAAATTGTCAGGAACTTCTGTAGTTTTAGATTAGATCCTGTATATTACTGAATTTATAATCTCCTGACTCAATTTTATCGAAGGTTTTTGAACATGACATTGTTATCTTCAACAGTTCGGCTGTTCATATTTGGTCTCTATTCAAAAATGTTTATAAAACAGCAGATAAAAAGAGATCATGACATCATAAATATTTTTTTGCCGGAATACGAGCACAATACAGATTGAGTGAGGGTGTACAAAGACAAATCATATTTTATACGCCAATATATGCACAACTTATAGATTCACTCGAAGGAGGAAAGAAAGCTGCTTCAAAAACTGTGGAATGAAGATCTACAAATGGAGTTTAGTTTGATGCACAGAAAATTCAGACAACCACCCTGACAAAGAATTGACATGCTGGTCTTCCTCCCTTAGAGATGCAAGAACTTCCAATAATTGAATCATCTTCCATCATGCTTTCGGGACTTAACATCAACAATAACATGTTGCTACCCTTGTTCGGTAAGCATACCAGAAGTTGGGAGATCTCTTCCGTTCTAGAAAATTGTATTCACCCAAATCGCTACTGCTACTATGCAAAGCTGAGATCAGCTCATCAATGAAATCCTGCTCGCATGTTTAGGAATGCATTACGAAGGACCACCAAAAGCTTCTAAACACAATTCGGAAACGAGCAATACATCTAGTAGATGCTTTACCTTACAAAGGAAGGATCAAGCACCTCCACATTACAGAACATCGAACGAGGGTAGCTGATCTGTCTCTTCCGAAAGTCGATCTTTTGGAGAGCTTCAGCGTTGTGGAATGAGCTAACGGGGTATTTGTTCCCCGATGGTTGCAATCTACAGCGTTTTAAAATCAATACTTTCTGCCTTTGCGAGGGGTTATCTATAAAAATTCAAAAGCTAATATTGAGCTTTATGAGAGCTTCGCGCCTATGGAGTGTTTTCAAAATTTGATAAATTTGTATTTTTAGTAACGTAGATCAGTTTTCTTATATCAAATTTGGAACAAGAATACAGTTTCATTATCTTTTGCATATGTGTGGAGAAAACAATTTGAAGTAAACAATCTTAAAAGAACCCATTTAATTTGTTATATTTCCTGATGGAAAGATTAGACACTAGAAATATTTTTTATTCAAGATGTGGCTAGAATGTATAGTACAATGTAGGCTAATTTTGCGTTCTTCAACTTGCGCTCAAATTTAGGGCAGTTATAACGTATAATGAAAATTCATAATTTCTCTCAATGGTGCAGCTGATCGTGATTGTGTCCGATGCAACTTGACAATATCGTAATCTAGGCCGCTGGGCTATTTTGAGATTGAAACAAAAAGTCTTTAAGCTATTGTAGATACTCAAGTCGCCAAATTCAGGTACCATGGTGGTAGTGAAAATACTTTATGAAGTAATTGTTAAATTCCGATCATCCATTTTCACAGCGCTAATATTTATTACGTCACATTTTTGATGCAAAATAAATTTGAATGTTGGAGTTAAATATTTGCTTCTTTTCCGCCAAAGGGAAAAGTAAAAATTCTCAGTTCACAGTTTCTATAACTTATTAAGCATAACTCACCTTCTAGATCTGTACTCATGAATAATAAAATCAGAGAACATATCTCCTATTTAGTTCAGGGTTTTTAAAGCGGTGTAGACAAAAAACGGAAACTGATAATGGGATTCCAGAATGCAAAGATACCATTTGTCCTTTTTGTAATGAGAAAATTCTTTTGGTTTCATCTGTTTGAAGCATTTATCTTTTAGAAGACTTCAGTCACAACCTAAGTGCGTGTTGGAGGTGATATCATTGGTTGTCCATATCCTTTAGTTGTATGACTTATGCTTAATGAGTGTGATTTATGTTAGGGTTGATCAAGATGTAATTACATATCATTGTCTTTCATACATGAATATTGTCAAATTTTGACAAATTTTATATTTTTTCATTAAATGGAGTGGAGTTGTTTCATGTACTCAAAATCTATTCAGTAGATTATAGCAATTTGAAAGTTTATGACTAGCCTAAAAAATCGTAAAAATTAATATCCGCGACTGAATTAGTTAGGTATATTTTTATTAACTTCAATGATTTATTCACAATTAGGAAAATGTTGTCAATCAGAGGGTAGTGCTTCTAAATTGCTTAGTTTTTTAAACTTGTAAAATGAAGTTTTCATAACCGGTTCCGCACTTTACATGGAACAATCAGAAAAAATGTATTCATGAAACATGTAATCAGAACGCTCTATCGTTAATTCATGTCGAGTTTTATATTAATACGTACCACGTGAGAAGCAATTTCATTTGTGAAACTTTGTGCCAGATTAAATAATAGCATTTCTAATGTCCAATTTACGGGGTTATGCAGCAATCTTCCATGAATTACCAATTTGATGAAATGGATCAAATGAATATTGTCTTAATGCACTGCAGCTATTGTCAAAACAACTAATATAAACATTTATTGAATCATTTATACCGTTAGGTTATACGTCTAGGGGATGTATTATGAAGAAACTGCCTTTTTCATGACATACACCCTGTATACAACTGTAATTATAACTTCGCAAGTCGTATTTGTTGAGAACCGATGCCAGCCAACATCCAGCGGTCTCGACGGACTGTAACGAGGCAGGCCGCAGAAAATTCATCTGAACGGTGCGAAATGACCATACCATATATTTCGGTTTTCTACGGAATAACAGCACAGCCGCATCAGAGAATTGCAGGTGAGTGATATTTGAATCGTTGCTAGGAATGTCGACAGTACTCATTCAAAAGGGAAGAAGTCCGAGGATAACAGATTGAATTATTTCTTACATTTAAGCGTATTTATCTGAATTTATATGTATATATTAGAATTATAATTTGTCTCGTACATCTATTCAGATTGAAAGTAATGTTTACCAATTCTTCATAGGCCAACCCCCATTATTGCCTACATAGTGGTACTATGATTATTAGATGCAGAGGCCAATCAGTAAAAAGCGGTCAAACATGTGTAATGACCGCACTGGCACTGTACCTATAAATCTAAACAACTCGCGTAGTATCAAATTCGAAACTGGATTCGAAAATGTATTTCACGGGATAGTGCGTAAGTTATGCTGCAACTCTCCCAACCATATGTCAATTTTCATCTGGTCAAAAACCTGGTCTCATCATCCTTAAACGTCCTTCTTCAGCAATTTTTATGACACGACAAAGGAATTAAAAATCCTGCCAATTTTTCACACGATACAGCTTTACCCTGGTTCACAATGATGAACTTTATTTCCACTCCATTTCCAGCCAGCCATGTCGTTCCAACGATATAGATAATCAAATCGATCATCATCTATGCATTTTTATTGCCACCGAACTTATTCCTCATACATATACGACCACCATTTCCATATTTATTATATATAGCAGTCAAATTTTCAGCCGATATACGTCGGCAAATAAAAAATCTCGTTAAACCGGAGTATTTCCGCAATTCGAGTGGTGGATTGTAGATAAAATAAAACGAAATCGATATCCAGTCATATGAGGACACGCTTAGCTGTGTACTGGAAGACGTTCTGGACTTCCACGGATTAAATTTCACTGATACTGAGAAAGATACCCACTTGTCAACAAATATCTATGGGAGAATCAAGGATACTAGAAACTAGGATGGGCCGATACAGTTCATTCGGATATTATTTTCAGCGCGTCAAAACAGACACGAGTGCTCAATAAAATTCATATCGCATCCCTATTGGCCAATAGGACATACATTACTGGACATGCAAGAACAAGCTACTAGGTTCAATAATATTTGGCGATTGCTTTTAAGTCGTCGCTTATTTTATATTTTTTTGTTGAGCCTTTTAGCTTTACCAAAAGCGTCTCATTAGCAACATAATGGTGACATATTATAGCCCCCTCCTATTCCTCATCCGCTCATCCAAAATTTTTGGCGAGACGGCTATCCTGGTAAAGTTTCCAGGACTACTAATCAAATTTTATAGGTCAGATTCAACAAGTAGTTCCTCATGCTCAAGGATAATCAATGGGTCGATCTGACCAAATTGATTTCAGGTGATGGAATTCACGCATACTGAATATGCCCAGAACCACTCTCAGGAGGGTGTCTGATCTTTCCTACTCCATAGATTCTACTATAATGTATCTTGAACCGAGCTGTCTCGCATAGTAAGACCGAGAAGCATCCTCATCCTCACCAGGTCGATCTTCCAACACCTCGAGCGAGCCTTTTAAAACCCATTCTTTTGAAGAGCTTCTGAACATAACCCAAAAACGAGCAATACTCCTAGTGAATCCGCCTGAACTTACAAGGACCTGTACAGTCTAGAATATCAAAGCAAAGTTGTTGATTTAGTCTATAGAGTAAATGGTAAATATTGAGTCATCAGTACAGCGAGTACTAGAGGGTTCGAGCTGGCGCATCCGCATCAGATTGAGCTTCTAATACCTCGAACAAGCCTCTTCCAATAGCCATTCTGTTGGACAGACTCAGCCTTCTTGAATGAATTTATTCCATTTGGTTAAAGTCCGAGGCATTTCGATTCTGAGGTCAATGTAATTCAATCTCTCACAGGGCTTCTAGTGCATGATACATGTTGCATTTGTGAGATATTATATCTATCTGCTTATCTGCAGTGCTACAACCTGACCTCAGCACCTTTAACATCAATTATCGTATCAATTCTACCATTAATTCACGAGTGCCAATCAGCTTAATGTAATACGAGCACATCACGCCCTCGAAATTTCGAAATTCTTCCGACCTCATGCGTTTGAATACTCAAAGGATCAAAGTTAATCCTCAGGCCAAACGTTGTAGGATATCATAACAGCGTTTCTCGCATAAATGCATACGAAAAGGTCTACCCCTTCCCTCTTCCACTAGTTCACAGAGGCGCAGTATGAGTTGTTTCTGTGAACGTATAGACAACGTAGACGTAGAAAAAGCATGAGGGTAAGAATAACGCTGGCTCATTTAAATAACTTTTTGGATCCTCCTTTCGTTTCTCTTGCACCAGCTGGACTATATCCAGTATGGACAGGGTAGTTATTCAGCAGTTTTTCAGGCCTGAGAGTAATATTCTAGACCTGGATTTATCGGAGCTTCTCGCAATGGTAGGAGATGGAAGGGTGAGGAGTACTCCCTTACTCTGCATAGATATTCTAGATTTTTCACAGCAGCCTTAACAATAAATGAAACGTGTTTGTGGCAAATACTGCCTTCAACAATTCCGACTCCACAAGATTGGCTCACTACAGAGCTTGGCTATGCAGCACAACTGGGTACTATCTTGGGTATCTCTTGTTTAATAGAGTACAGTACTGTCTTAAGAGCGATGAAAAGCACCAGATTCCTATCTGCCCAGGTATTGATGACCTCCAGATGTATGGTAGGAGAGCCATGAGCTACTGAACTGATTTACAGCGACATCCCTTGTTCTTCGTAAACACTTTTACGATGCATAGTGGAGAGCATACACTTAGAAAACAATATTTTATTTTTTGTGGGACTGTATTCATTTTTCACTTCAGAGTGACGCCACTGGTGTTTCCCGCTGCAGACGAAAATCCAATGCACCGATGGATCAGAAATTTCCAGAGGCCAGAACGACGGCTATTTGTAAAATGAGGTATTTGAAATTCTAGACGGGATCCCATTAATGCGTCTACATTTGAATATATATACTCAGACTTTCGGGATATGTGACCAGCTTGCGGGTACAAAGGTATACATTATGTGTAAGTAAAGGCTGAGTAACGCTACCACAATGTAATAACCATACAGACTGAATTATCTTAATTAGTATATCTCATCTAAACTGATCACATGCTTGTAAATACAAACTCCATAGTTAGAAAATGAGAGAAAATCTGGTAACGGCGGGATTTAAACCCACATATCAAGCTATCCGGACCTCAATCATTGAATCACATTACGCTTGTAGTAAATGGATTCAAAGGCGATATGCATTATGTAAGGGAAATTTCTCCGAAGTTCTGACCATAATCGCCTTGTATCCATCTAGTGGCATGTTTTTGAGTAAGAATTCTGATCCTAAACAAACTGCTATGAACAAGTCAGTATCAGTGAATATTTGATCTTGGTAGTTCGGAATCTCAGCTAGTTTGTCCAGGTTGAGTTAGATCCATAGAGTAATGGTTAGATCTCACCAAAATAGCATCGCCAATTATTTGGATTACAGGTAGTGATGGATAGTATTGATATGACTGTTGGTACTGTCGCCAAAAAATAATTTAATATTAATGTAGTTCCCCCCGTGTACATCCTGAGCTCGGATATTCCAGAGAGGAGTGTACGTCCAGACTTTTGTCGTACTCGTTGAATTTGTTCATAATTTGAAATAAATATTGACAATATTTTACTGAAACTGTAACATAAGGTTTCAAAAATATAAGGCTGAAAGCTTTGTGGTGCGCTTAATAACATTTAGCAGCATAGTCACTGGAGTCAGCCGTGGAGAAGCCTCTGAGGATTACCATGTACCAGTACCAACGCCTGGCAATGTCATCATGCCGGTCTTGTTAAGTAGGAATCCCAGATGCTAGTGATTATCTTCCGCTGCAGAAAATTCTATTTATCGGTAAAGCAACTGCTACACTATCAGACCGTCACTGGAATACTGCTCTTATGTATGGGGATGCGCTCCGAAACAGACCTTAAAACTTCTGAACACAACCCAGAAAAGAGCAATACTGCTAGTGGATACGCCTGACCTTACAAAGGACCTCCATAGTCTGGCAAATCGAAGCCAAGTGTCTGATTGTACAAATTCTATAGATTCTACTATGTTGAATGTTCAAACAAGCTATCATCAGTACAGCGAGTTATAGAAGGTTCGAGTGGGCTGATCCTCGCCAAGTCGAGATTCCAACACCTCAAACTAGCCTCTCCCTAAAGTCATTCTTTTGGAGAACCTCAGGATTCTGGAATGTGCTATCGGGGAGATTTTTCGCCGGTGGTTACAATTTTCAACTTTTCAAAGTCAATCTGGATAGATATTTTTCCCCTAGCAGCGCTTTTGAGGCGCAGTAGGTTATCTGTACAAAAACATTTATTTTTCTAGATTCAATTACCAACAGTCCAGGATTTTCATCGAGGAAACGAATATCCATATAATTATCCCTGATTTGTGGAAAGATTTATAGTATGATAATCATGTGACTTTCCCAAAATACATTATGTGCATTCCATTATATATATTAAATTGGTCTGATAAGAAATATCAGATTGCCGCTCTCAAAAGTCACTATGTCTGCGTTGTCGATTTTTCACCGATTTTCATGGCATCTTGATTTTGTATACAACAAACCATTCGTTCCGCGCCTTCAGATGCGGCGAGGCATGAAGCACTTCAAGCTCGCAGATAGCACATTGAGAGTAAAGTCGATAAGAACTCACGACCTCTATTAGCTGTAAACGACGGAAACGTCTCCTAAATTTTCATTCTCGCTCCGGAACCTGTCGAAGGTAATATTCCCGAACTCGAATTGTTTTTGGCGCGCTGCTCTAAAACTGCCGGGGATAAAAGACAAACGCCGTTTACTGTCATAAACCATGAGAACGTAGTTCAAAAAGGAGTTTTCAGTGGTTTACCGTCTTACAACGCACTTCGGATCAGCGATTCAGTGTCGGGTCTGTGAAGTTATCACATTTGGTACCTTTTGTTGCAGTGAGCCGTTGAGATGAACGAATATCCGTAAACGTCATTTTCTTGCTAAAAGTCAAGGTAGAGACAAACAGACACATTCGCATTTGCGAGCAGAAACTGGCCTACGTGGATCGCTAATTTAGTTTAACACCCTTTCTGTCCAATTTCATCATATTTCATCATTGGTTTTGTACCCACTTGGATTGAGTAGAAAGAGGCGGTTGTAATGCGATTTTGCTTTTCTAAAACGTTACTGCGCCAGATGTTTTAGTGTTTTAGTTTAGGACGTAGTCCCTTATGTAAGAGATGTCAAGTTACCTGTGAAGAGTATCGTTGGAACTTTATTCGGAGTGAGTGATGGTGCCAAGGATCTTCCTCGGCAGGGTCTACCAAATTTGCATGTGTTCAATTGACAAATCACCAAGCCGCACATTCATAAATAAATAATAAGTAGTCTACCTTTGTTAAAAAGCGGACTATGTTCAATAAAATTGAATTTATACTTCAAAATACCAGTAGGTGGAGCTGTCGAAAAGAGAGTTAGATTAAGATTTTTAATGTTTCAGTGTGTTTCCGGTAGGTCACCTGACTGAATTGGAACTTGTTTATTTACAGAAGTAACATCAAATTGATCTTGTTACGTATATACCACCCAAATGCTCTATGCAATTGAACGGCTTGGCTATATTGACAAGTCTAGGCTAAAGACGAGACATGCATGTCAATAGCTACCGGTTCTTATGTATATTTGAGACTATACACACTTAATTTAAATGAGTGTTTTTACATCAATATAAATATATTTTGTAGATTTTCGGACAGAGAATGATCCAAATTCGAAATTGCCCAAGTTATCAGTTAATATGGAGCTCCGATCTATTACAGGAAATAAATAGGATAGCAAAATCGCTAAATGAATGAAAAATTCTAGAAGCTAAAAATTCTGAGGATAGTAACCACGATATTTTGAGTATCATTAAAAAAATAAATTAAATGTCCGAATGTTTCGAACAAGCCTCTAGAAATATAAGAAATAGAGAACTGTACCAGATCCTTAAAACTATCATATGAATGATAAAAGGTCTATTACATATGTCGTATCTAAAGGCTTCCTCATGTCGATTTTGTAGAATCCTTAGTAATGGGAAGCATTTAGTTGAGTGTCTGAATTCATTTAATATACGGTTTCAATTCAATAGGACGGTGTGAATTGTAGTGGCGATAATATAAACTAAATCACATGCGACAAACCATCTTGATTTCAGGTTAGTCAAAATACCAATAACATTATCAGAGATTTTCAGTTTGCCTGATGTAGTAAATATTGTTCAATATTTTATTCTTTCTGTTAAATTTTCTTCGTCTGAATAGACGTTTTTATATATAAACATGTATACAATAATGTTGAAGACATATAGACTTTTCAAAAGTTGAAGTTGGTAAAAAACGTTTTTCCATTTATAATTTTTTGGTCACGTTTACCCTCAAATTTATACACTTAATGGCCCCTGAACACAATAATGAATAATTATATCCAATAGCTAGTATATTTTTAATGTATTTCCAAATTTCTGTTACAGGTAACTTGTTCGGCTTCTTTTCTAGTAACAATTACGACAGATTCCTGCATTTAAATTTAATAAGGATTATAAATATTACAAAAATACTATTCAACTTGCTAGAAAATGTGGTCCAGTAGGTGGACTGCTTTTATGTTCAGTTGTGCTACGATCTCAAGTAATTTATGGAAATTATAACGTTTTCGTGTGTGGGTGAATTGCTTTATTCTCAATGTGAAGTATCAAATTGCAATTCATGTGATCTAGTAGTTAGTTTAAGGTAGGAGTATACAACAAATATGTTTTAAATCGTGAATTATGGGCGACAGGTGTTGTATTAAACAGATAACGTTAACTTGGTGTCTGATTACAATGAACATCGTGATATTGTGATATTGATTAAAAATAATTATTCTGGACTGCGCCCAAAGGATTTACGGCCTGTCATTAAGTAACGCGCAGTAGATGAGTATCTTGACAACGATTTTTTCCTATACTTCAGTGACTTGAAGGAGCACTCAATGACAAACCAGGATAGTTCTTCCAACAGCAGCCGAAATACTATGTTCGTTCGAACCATTTTTACGCGAGTTGATGGGAAAAAACTGGTTGTCCATTTATATAACGCCACATACTAGAGTTATATAATGTATATATAGATATACACATGTGGTGATCGATACGTGACAATGAATTATTGCAACAAGTCGCTCTTTTTGCTTCTGGCATCTAGTCGATTCGACATGTCCAGACATGACCTACATATATCATTTATGACTAATGATTTATAGTTTGAACTAAGAACTTGCTTTTATAGGTCCTTATAGGTTTTATCAAACCCATTATCTGTCTATCCCATAAGGACTTTCGTGCGATACATGTTTGTATGTATAACAATCTGAAATAGTGTCGTGCTTTTTCTTGAACCCTGAGGGTTTTTCAACCATGTTATTTAGGTAGCACCACGGTTTTACACTACAATGTTATATTTAATTAGAAATTGTTTTCCCGGGTGTATTTGCATATTTAATCAATCAATGAGTCTATAAGGACAATGAAGAAATACATAAAATAATAACAACAAAAAAAAGTATAATTCAAAAATATCTGTAGTATTTTGACATTGTCGATCAGAAAAAAATTTATACATACAAATATTCAGGAATAATGTATTACCGGTATTCTGCTGGAGCTAGTAACCCATATCCAGGAGTCACCTCCAGGCGCTGCACCTTTATTACCTGTTTTCTTGATTATCTCTTCATCCTTTTCTTCCAGGTTACCTCGAATTTTAGGGTTGAAGAACTCCACCTTGAAGGAAGATCGCCATTAATATTTGACCACTTGCCACAGTTTTTTTTTGCAAACGTAGCTGTTGCAGGTCTGTTATCTGATTTTCTATCTACATATTATAATATTCAGTGCTACTGTGAGCAGCGCTTCTGGAATTTTTTTAGCGCTTATAGTTTGAGAAATTGAAAACAAAATTATTGTACTTTCCACGCATTATCAAGGTAATTACAAAAATTTTGAAATACGAAATAATACGTTTTTGTTTGGGATGTCTACAATACGAGAATCACTCATATTTGTAGATCCCTCAGTTGAAAATCGGTACAGTAACAGTAAGAAGCGAAAAAACCAACAAAAAAAATTATAATTTTTCAAAACTTTTTTTACGATCAAGTCAAGTACCTTTCATGAGCATTCTTTTCGATCGAATCTCATTCAATTTTTATAAAAGTTCCAAATCACCCAAACAGATGAATTGGTACTTACTATAACCAAACTTCTCTGAAGTTTGAATCCTCAACTACTAGCGTACTTGCACTTCATTTATTAGATATCTCGAATCGCGAAATTTGACGGGTAGTTTTTTGAACTGGATGGAATTATGCCAAGCTATATTCATCCCTAATAATTCTCACTCCAATCGCCGCTCAAGTCAGGAATAAAATAGTATTCAAATTCTGATGATCTGTATCAGTAGTCATCTGGTCGTCGAAGTGACTGTATGTATCTCCGCCATGGGTTGTAACGTATTTCACACGTAGTAACATCACGCGACAACGCACAGATGAGATACATATAGTCGCTTAAATCATCATAGGAGATCTGGTCTGAGCGGCGTATTCTCCAGATTGGTGCACGATTGGACTCAGAACGATTCACAGAGACGAGATTATGTTCCTCACAACAATCCTTAGGTCAAAAAATCTTAGGGGTAATTAACCCTGTTACCCCCCTTGTATGCGCCTCTGCTGGCGTCTTGGGCTAGAGTTCCGTCCGCAGCAAGAATCTTTCTGAATTTTTCTCACTACAATTTGTGTGTTTAATGTCCTGTTTTCGTGGTAAGCTAAGTATTTCTCAATGCGCAAACATAACGATTTTGTTTACAACGCATACACACTTAAAAAGGAATTCTCAATTCAAGAATTGCGATATTCTTGTATCGATATTCTCACGACAAGAACATCTGATCTCAGTCTAAGACAATTCACTTTGATCAGAAAATTATTATTAATTTGAACCAAGAAATGCATACCTATTTTGAAATGCAATACTCATTCTAAAGAAATATACTCTAAAGAAGAATATAATTTTCTTCTCAACTAAAATTTCAATTCTTTTTAACAAGTATTTCATTTTTTTCTAAGGTTATCATATTTTCCAACATCTTGCGATTCACTCCAAGTAAGTCATTTACATTTTTCTATCGCTATCTCCGCCAACGGCATTTAAGCGGTACGCGTGCGTTTGTTTCTGCGCCCGTTATCTTCGATTGGATTTAATGGGTACAGGGTGATATGTGTGACATCTAAGTTGTGAATACTCTGTATTACCAATGGTGGACATATATATCTTTTGGCTTAAATAGAGGTACAGATGTATTCTATTTATCTGTACAATCTGTTTCAAACTTGATTTATGAAAACTACTATATGACACAGATAAAGGTAAGAAACAAGTCACATTGGTACAGTTTTGACACTTTTTTGGTTCTCTTATTTAAGGTTAAGGAACCAACGGTAGATTTGATAATAGCTCATCAAAATTACCGAATGTTCATACTAATAATAAATTATATAACTATTCCGCCCAGATTATCAAATGCTTCAGTCAACACTATAGTATTCTTATAGGTTAGATTTTCTCTGTTCTGTGCCAATATTATGATATGCTCAATTTGAGATTTTGGTATTCCTACTTCCAAGATTTTCCCAGGTTTGATTTGAAAATATTTAATTAAATTACCTCTATATGATCAAAAATATAGTATTCTTACTTTAAGATCATTATAGCTTTGCGCATATAAAAAGATATGGTATACTTGAACGAAAGCACATATTCTGGGTCTGAGAATTTATTTTTATGTGTGAACTGCTGCTATCATAAACACTACAAAAATTATCGATGAAAGATATCCGCACTACCAAATATCAATTAAAGCGATCTTACTGAAACTCTCATCAACAAAAAATGCAAAAATATAAATACGTTTAACTTGACAGCAACGAGTGGAGTAAGCTTTTGAGTTCATTTTACCAGATAATCATAATTCCTAACAGAAAATGGGAAGAGTACAGACTTACAGATCGAGAGACATACAAACCTACATACATACAAACACATAGACAGACAAAGGCCGACAGACTGGCAGACAGAAGGCCGACATACCACCGAACCTAAATTTTTATGGTAATAATTCTTGCCGCCTCACTCAATCTGTGGTAATATTATATGACAATAATTATATAAATTGGGTAATGCAATCTTTCAACTACTCGGTGCAATTTTTGTCTCTTGTTTGGTTATAATATTCAAAGGCCTAACTCCTAGTTACTAACCTGAGGTTCCTCAGCCTGATCAGTCAAATAGTTCGCCTCAACCCTGGCCTTCAAGCTTCTCTTGGGTCTCGACTCAAAGTCGTACAAAACTTTCCTAAGCTCGTTCCGGAATTCATCCTTTCGAAGTTCATTCAGGAAGAACTGGTTGAACGTGTGCCTTTCAACGTAATCGACGCGGATTTCGGAGTTGATCAGTCGATACACGTAATGGGCCAGGAAGATCTCGGTCAAGAAAATGAAGAGCACGCAGCATACTACACGCACTGTATAGCTGGGATTAATTTGGTGAATGGGGAGAGTCTCATGGCGATCAGCGGCTACATTTTCTGTACTTTTACTCTCAGTTACAGTCATTTTCACTGTGGAAGCTCTCAGAAAATTATCATCTCATAATTTGCTTCAGAATTAAACGTTTCTTGTATCACGGACATCATGCCAGTCATGCCACTAGAAATATAGATTTTTCTTCAACGTGCGACCACTCTTTTTCATTTCAAACTATAAGACAACTACTTCTAAATGCTGTTTCACCGAACGTAAGAAAATCCTGCTGAAGTTTTAGTTGGAACATGGGCAGATCACGTATGATACAATCAATCTATTGCAAAATATTATTTATTATATTTGTATTATTATTATTTTTTTGTCATTGTTTACAGTTGATTGCTTAGGTGAGTTTTCGTCACTCAAGAGTTGTGTTTAAGGATGAAGAGAGATAATATATAATGGTTGCCAAACCCCGGGCCCCGGGAGAACAAATTCTCAGAAAAATTTATTTCACAGGGTCGAAGCCATGGGACTCCATTTTGGACAAAGGAAGAGACATTTTTAATGTTTATTTTATGAGCGTAGCAGGATGTCATCCAAAATAAAGAAAAAATGCACCATTAGGTTATGCTTAGTTGTGTTAAGCACTTTATGTTTCAATTTGAAATTTCTCATAATTCATATCTAACCTCAGGTACAAAGCTGGCCTCAATACTAATGTATCAAGGATTATAGGTCACAACAGTATGTAAACAGTCTTACAAAATTAGGTCAAATAGGTTATGTCAGTTTTATTCGTGTTGAACGGAGCAAACTTTTTCAACTTTTTGAATTGAGCTTCCTAGAAAAAAATTACACCGCCCTGAAATGATTACCTGAGGATGCAAATAGGATAGGAATTTGAGTACTTCAATTCGTTTTCGAACATAAAAAAACATGAAAAATCAAAGTTTGAGAATCATCTCAGATCCTTCGTTTTCAGATTACGCCTTCAGGACTGCAATTTTATTGTCAAACATGGATGCATAGCATGACCCTATCCAAATTTCATAAGAATCCGTTACCAGGATTACGCGGTGACGAAAATGGCCACAAATCAACAAGAAACTAGTAGCATACGTTTGCTTGGTACATTCATAACGCGTTAAAAGCTCGAATTCGATTCATACAATTTTGAGACAATACCTCCTTATGCTTGGCAAGACAAACTACGGCCGACAGATTTTTTACAACTTCTCAGGGTTTGCAATCATCAAGGAACGATCACTAAAATCAGCTACCTATATGCATAACCAGACGCGCATCCTAAAAGTTTACCATAAAAATACAAGCAACTGCCCGGCTTACATCGCGTCTCAGAAGGCGCTAAGTGGATCGCGTATGTAAGTAAACTCGCGAACGGTCGGAGCGTTACTGGCGGGAAACCGGGAAGTGGGAAAACCGTCGGTCGGGAAACCACCGCGGACGAGATCGTCTCCATTCCTAGTAGCCCAGTCATTTTGTGCTGTACGAAGTTTGAAAAAACAGCTACTAATAATGATCCGATTAAGGTGACTTATGGACTTGGATAGTATTTATTTCTCTAGTATTGTAATCGCGAAAATCTTCTAGAATTTCTGGCATGTATTCTGTTTCCTTCAATTGGACAACTATGATTTGCGAAATAAGTAATATGAGTCTGGTATCATTGAAATCAAATTACCATTTCGCAAACCTTGCGATAACTCAAAATCGACTCTATATTTCTCGTGCGATTTCCGAAATCCCATAGCATGACTGGAACTAAAAGTCGGCTTAAGGTAAGCGCGCATTTGAACGCTTGATCTGCTTTATTTCATTTGAAAATCACGCTACCTCCATTGTGGCACTGTGTACAAATATGCGCTTACGTTTAACCGGTTATATTAAAAAATATGTATAATTATGTCATCAAGAGATGTTTTATTTCATCTTCCCAACATGTCAAAGAATCCACTGTTGTTTGAAACTTGTAGACAAGGTGGATTTATCAAAACTTTGATTTCGGACTTCCATTATCTATAAAATTTTGAGTATCACGACGTTTCGATTGATGTGCTATCTTCAATCGTCTTCAGGTGAACTGGCGAACACGTTCCTTTCATGCCTATTTATACCCCGTCCGGTGACGTGTCGTTGTGCGCGGTCTGTTCTGATTGGTTCCCGATGCACGGTATTCAATCAAACTTTTGATAAATAATCCACTGTTTTACTTGCTGTTTATTTTCTCGGTCTTATTATAATTCTATTAATATATGCCTGTCTGTTGCCTAACTACATCCATGAAGGTATTACAAAAAATGGATAACAACATACACAAACTTCATGCCATGCATTTCCCTATAAGACTGAGGTCTAGATACACCCAGGCATCACGAAAATTTCACTAATTTCTATCAGCAACATAAAATATTAATAGAAAGCCATTCGGCAGGTCTCTGCGAAAAATGTGTCATGTAATATTTAATTTGAAAATAAAAGTGGTTGAGTGCGAGAATCTGCGTCCAACTTCGTAAAATTGTGTTCCTCTCAGCAAAGGCGTGCATAGTGAGAGGGTGATTTAACACCTTGTTATGGAAGGGGGTAAAAAATATACATGTAAACAGTGGTAGCTAGAATCTATGGCGCACAGGGCTAAGGGAAAAAATCAATAATTTGTGCACATTTGGACATTATTAACCCCTCTCCCACTGACGGCATTTTCCGCACTTTCAGCCGACGGTTTCGCGCCCCTAGCACGGACTCTGATTCTCTGCCCTAGCTACGCCACGGCATATAAAAAAGTACGTATAATTTAATAGCGCATTACACCCTTCTAAACCCACACATTGCATAGTGGAGGAACATTCGCCTTGGCTGTGGGTGGATGAGTACCATTCTTGGGGGGGCACGTTTTTTGCTTCAACAAATATCTGGATAGTTGTTTGAAACTTGTAGACAAGGTGGATTTATCAAAAGTTTGATTTCGGACTTCCATTGTCTATAAAATTTTGAGTATCACGACGTTTCGATTGATGTGCTATCTTCAATCGTCTTCAGGTGAACTGAACATCAATCGAAACGTCGTGATACTCAAAATTTTATAGACAATGGAAGTCCGAAATCAAACTTTTGATAAATATCTGGATAATTTGATCAGTTCTGGGGTTGTAAGACTCTCGGAGGAAAGTAACCCTGCTATATGTTTGTGTAATTTGCTTCGCACAGAGTTAAATTCGTAAGAAAAATTAGAAACTACTCGAAGTGATTGAGAGACGTGCCCCCATAGCTCAACTGGTAATCAGTCCGACAAGCAGTTGTATGGTAGCCAATTTTTCTGAGATTCTAAACGATAATTTTCACATTGCGTCATTTTGCAAATAATTGAATCACTGTCTCATGTGAATCATGATGATGAAGACTGCCGAGCTAATACTGATATTATTGAACCGTTTTCCACTGTTCCACTTCTAATTTTAAGCCTCCCCACACAGCATCGTCAGCGAAATCAAGATGATGTGACCGAGACTGTAACACAGTTGCTTTTGTTTTCTGTTACCACCTGGCAGACGCTGTTTTTCTCTTAAGACATAGTTATTCCAGAAAAATCGAATCATCTGTACAGCCCTTTGGGTGTAAAGTAAATTTAAAGAACGAGGCGGTACGGAAGATGGAAATATCAAGCATACCTACTTCTGCTGACGGGTTTTTCGTCACTCTCTACTAACACGCATGTATGAGAAAGGGGGAACATGGTCAATGATTTTTCTGATTTATGAAATTAAACAACACACTTCTAGCTGATAGACATCTTGAAACTCTGGAAATTGATAGAAAAGTTTTAGAAGTTACTATAATTTCTGGACTATCAACATTGTCACGCGTACTGACCGATATTGGGACATTTCAATTGTAGATGTATGCTTATTGTATTGTAATGCTGATTATAAAGTTTGGTTAATTTGATTTTCTAATAAGCTAGAGCCATGTAGTACATCTATTCATGAATCTAGGAAGGGAATTAACTACGTCGCATTCATCAATATTCAGATATTGAGATATCAGGCTCTCATTCTAGCTAATGCATACTCCTAACTTCAAGATTTTAAATGTGAATACCCGTGATTTGTAAAATCAAATAATGAGTACGGTTTTTTGGCGTTCATTTTATACCAGCAAACATGACACAGGAAGGTATGCGACGCTTTTTTTTGTTTATGTTGTCGAATCTACTAGACACTATACAATGAATGTCATGAATCCTTCTGCTCTACCCTGTCAAACTCCATCATTCTGAACAATGCATAATAATCGCGATGTGGCAAACAACAGGACAAACAGTCTCACGAGGCGGAAATATTTTTTCAGCCAACAATGGCCTGTGAGAATCTCAGATTTTTCACAGCCATAGTTCCAGACCTTTGCCAGAGCCGGCTATAATCCTCTAAGCCTGCCTGCAGCCATTCCTATCTCGGTCAAGCTTTAGCTTACTTGCTGATGCCCATCAGTCTAGGCAGAGCTGATTTGACTCATAACCAGCATAGGTCAAGGGCTAGTCAATGTGAATCCATGGCCCCTTATCCATCCCTTATCTCGCCAAGTGATCTGGTTTTTCATTTCCTCATCATATGAACATTTATATTTTTTAACATACCTTCATCAAATCAAAAATAAATTCACAAATAATATTTTTGATAAACTAAACAAAAAAAATTACAAAATGTTTTAGAAAAAGTAATACTTGAAAACAGCTTTTTTAATTTCTGTGTGAACTGAACATGTAAAATATGTGTACCAGTTGAAAACCCATATTCAAGTATATTTCCGTAAATCCGTAAGCCCGCATTATTGCCTGTTTTGTGATGAAATCCGAACTTGTGTACAGTCCGAACCCACATTCCTGTTTCACCAACTACAGCAATTTTTCAGTGAATCCGTTGTTATGGCTTATATGGTGCGGTATCACATAAACGATCATAAAGCAAATAGGAGTTTTGGAATAACTCTTCTTTTTTATATTGAAATGGTGTCTGACAATATCAATTTGAGATGAGCTTTTCTGTCACTGCCTTTTCGAGAAAGATGTAACGTAATTTATTAATCGTAAATATTTTTCGCAAACAGACGATCATGTAATCTCTATCGATAATCCAGGCCTGTTTGGGTGGGATATTGACTCAACTTCTAGTACTAATAAATATATTAACACCACACACCAAATAACAAATATTTTACAGATTAATGTGGCTCTTGCCAGTATCGCGGTCATTTTTAACGAGCCTAGTTGGCAACGACATTTCTAAAAAATTGATTTTTGAAATGGCCCTGAAACAAAAAATTCATATTGGAAATAAGACAACGTATATTTAAAAAAATATAATGTCGCCATCTCGCCGCTGGCATTCCACAAATCTGACACAAATGTTTTCAGGAAAACTTCAATGCACAACGCGGGGTATGTTGAGAATTTCTTGACCACTATTCGCCTTGAGGTGCAGTATTGTTGCTGGATTATTTACGTATACCAGACTGTTGTAATAAGCCCAAAAAAATCAGGTGACGTTAGGTCCGGGATACCATTGAATATCTATGTACAAGATCAGTTTATGAAACAATTTTTTTACGATAGGTAAAGATTCGTTTGATTGTAAAGCAGGTTGTCTTATCTTGCTGCTTCCAAGCTTTCGTTGCAACCATTGAACTACTGCAACTGTGATTGAAAAAACTTATAACAACTTCACGTATTCTGCAGAACTGACGGTTACGGAATTACCACGTACTTCAATGAAGTGTGCTCCGATCGTCCAATCGTCACCTTTGTCAATATATAATATCTTCAAGCCAAAATACTTTAAACCGAAAGAACTTGTTCACGGGCTAGGATATGCACATGTCAAAAAATAAAACAAATGAATGGTATTTAAAAAATCTTGTTTTGTTATGCTCACTACCAATCTTCCAATTTTATGAGACTCAAATGCTAAGCTCATGTATCACTTGAGATTTGTATATTTATGTTCTAAGCAGCTTCCCATAAATTTAGGGGTATTGAAGTTGATATTACAAAGCCATTCTCCAGCATGGGTAATTAAAAACTATAAATTGTTTCAACTGGTATAGTTCCTTCAATATTTTACCAGCATGTCGTGTAATTGATTGTTCATTTCTATGATGTCTATCACTTTATGCATATCATTGCCATTAGCCATTCTCTAAAAATATGTTTGCCCAGTCACATTCACCATTATGTAGTTCTTCTTGTTTACTATTGAAATATTTTCCATTACTATTATCCCAGTCATAGTATGAATAGTCTTCCTTATCAATTAAATTGACTGATCGTAATGATTTGTACACATCATCCTTATCATCATAATTTGTCTCCAGACAAGCATATCTCGAAAATTGTTCAAAGTTGTATAGGCGAGGTTTTACATCAAAGTGAATTTCTAAAAATTCTTCAACTTGTTTGAAATGTTTCAGATTATTAAACACCTGCCTTTGTCTGCGTGTGAGATGTTTTTCCAACATGAAAACTAAATGGTGGTGAAAACACTGGAATGTCAAGTTGTAAGGTCTCTCATCTATAGATCTGACTGAAGAGCTTGATATCTTATTGTAGTTGCTAGTAGTTATTGTACTATTGTAACAGATATCAACCCAATCTTGTACACACTCCTGAACCGTAACTGGGGTATCCGAAAATAAAGCTGGATTGGTTAGGATACCGTTAGCCGCCATCACACCATCACAGCCTGGAAAATAATTCAACTAATCATTCACTAATATATGTATTTTAAGTATGTGTATTAGTTCAAAAAGAATATTACAATGAAATATGTGAAATAAATACTGTGGAATATTCATTGCAATGCATTAAAAATGTTACCTTCCTGAATAACTGTTCTATAGGTATATTTTATACATGCTAATCTTGAACTTAAAGAGGCAACTAAGAACTGAGGAAGAACTGCAAACTTTTTAACGTGTTAAAATACTTTTCAATCATTTTATTTTATTTCATGCAAAGTCGAGTAACTAATTTCCGTTGGTGTTTCTGTCTGTAGGTCTGTATTTTGGTGTCTTTCTGCCACTCCAGAATCATAGTAGGTAACGCTGCGATAAACTTGGAAATATAAGTATTGACGGCGGTGTAATTAGCGAATAAAGTCCAAAATCGAAACATCACCAACATTTTACATTTGTGTCACCAATGAAAATTCCATTAGATCGACTAATAAATAAGTTTGGCTACCTCAGGTAGTACAAATATAAGATGAACCATAGAGACAACCACATGATAAGATTCTGAAGTTATATTAATTCCAAATACCGATTTGTATGTTTTTTACAATCCAAAGATTTTATAATGGAGTTAAAAAAATGAAAGATAATATACTTTATATTGTGAAAACTTGTTCTTATATATTTATAAAGCTCCTAATCATTTTAAGCCTTACGTTATATGTACCTAAAAATACAGATTCAATTTTAATAAATTGTTTGTCTATCTCTTGTCACTTCAGTCGCCACAGTAACAATATATTGATTTTGAAGTTTGGGAAGGCACATAGGTATAACGTCTTCTAATTATTAATATCCAATAAAGATTTTAGAATTTAGTGCCCTGCAGTCTAAAATCAATTGGATGATAGAATATGGTATTTTCTGAAAATGTCCCTTCTTCCATTCTTATGATGAACACAGTGATGAAAAGAAGAAAAAAATGAGGAAAAACACATGGTTCAAGACACTGGTTTACTAAACTGTATATTGTAGCCTGCTAATCACCTGTTTCATCTTGCAACTGTAATGCTTCTTCAAGGGTTGCAATTCCACCATTGCCCACAACAGGAATACTGAGACTATCTTTTATTGTGGCTAAATCACGTTTATTTATATCCCCAACAGATTGACTGGGTATTCTTGCATGAACAGAGATGAAACTAACTCCACAGCTTTCCAATTGCCTAAAATGAACATCTATTGTAAGAGTAGTTTCACCAACATACACAGGGTGTAATTTTTGTTTTTTTCCCACTTTTAGTTTCGATAATCACAGTAGACTGTATTTACATAAATTCGCATTTAGAAATCCGAAAAGAAGACCCAGTGCAGGATTCGAACCCGCATCTCCCGATGTCATGTCGGGCGCTCTGACCAACTGAACCAACTGGGTAGCTGGTCAGTCGTTACAGAGCGCGGATGATATGTTAGGCAGAATCCCCCACAAAGCCATCCTTTCCGAATTTCAAACTGCGCGCGTCGTTCGTATCTCGAGGTACCGCAGCGTCAGTGTTTGGGTTGGTAACTATCTCCTACCGCGATTACTGACAGCAGACCTCTTGTTTCGAACAGCCATAGTCTCTCACTATGCAGAGGTAATCGTGATACACAACTTGCTTTTCTCCGCAAGATGGAGTTTTTGATACATAAATTCGCATTTAGAAATCCTAAAAGAAGACCCAGTGCAGGATTCGAACCCGCATCTCCCGATGTCATGTCGAGCGCTCTGACCAACTGAACCAACTGGGTAGCTGGTCAGTCGTTACAGAGCGCGGATGATATGTTAGGCAGAATCCCCCACAAAGCCATCCTTTCCGAATTTCAAACTGCGCGCGTCGTTCGTATCTCGAGGTGCCGCAGCGTCAGTGTTTGGGTTGGTAACTATCTCCTACCGCGATTACTGACAGCAGACCTCTTGTTTCGAACAGCCATAGTCTCTCACTATGCAGAGGTAATCGTGATACACAACTTGCTTTTCTCCGCAAGATGGAGTTTTTGATACATAAATTCGCATTTAGAAATCCTAAAAGAAGACCCAGTGCAGGATTCGAACCCGCATCTCCCGATGTCATGTCGAGCGCTCTGACCAACTGAACCAACTGGGTAGCTGGTCAGTCGTTACAGAGCGCGGATGATATGTTAGGCAGAATCCCCCACAAAGCCATCCTTTCCGAATTTCAAACTGCGCGCGTCGTTCGTATCTCGAGGTGCCGCAGCGTCAGTGTTTGGGTTGGTAACTATCTCCTACCGCGATTACTGACAGCAGACCTCTTGTTTCGAACAGCCATAGTCTCTCACTATGCAGAGGTAATCGTGATACACAACTTGCTTTTCTCCGCAAGATGGAGTTTTTGATACATAAATTCGCATTTAGAAATCCTAAAAGAAGACCCAGTGCAGGATTCGAACCCGCATCTCCCGATGTCATGTCGAGCGCTCTGACCAACTGAACCAACTGGGTAGCTGGTCAGTCGTTACAGAGCGCGGATGATATGTTAGGCAGAATCCCCCACAAAGCCATCCTTTCCGAATTTCAAACTGCGCGCGTCGTTCGTATCTCGAGGTGCCGCAGCGTCAGTGTTTGGGTTGGTAACTATCTCCTACCGCGATTACTGACAGCAGACCTCTTGTTTCGAACAGCCATAGTCTCTCACTATGCAGAGGTAATCGTGATACACAACTTGCTTTTCTCCGCAAGATGGAGTTTTTGATACATAAATTCGCATTTATAAATCCGAAAAGAAGACCCAGTGCAGGATTCGAACCCGCATCTCCCGATGTCATGTCGGGCGCTCTGACCAACTGAACCAACTGGGTAGCTGGTCAGTCGTTACAGAGCGCGGATGATATGTTAGGCAGAATCCCCCACAAAGCCATCCTTTCCGAATTTCAAACTGCGCGCGTCGTTCGTATCTCGAGGTGCCGCAGCGTCAGTGTTTGGGTTGGTAACTATCTCCTACCGCGATTACTGACAGCAGACCTCTTGTTTCGAACAGCCATAGTCTCTCACTATGCAGAGGTAATCGTGATACACAACTTGCTTTTCTCCGCAAGATGGAGTTTTTGATACATAAATTCGCATTTAGTAATCGCGGTAGGAGATAGTTACCAACCCAAACACTGACGCTGCGGCACCTCGAGATACGAACCACGCGCGCAGTTTGAAATTCGGAAAGGATGGCTTTGTGGGGGATTCTGCCTAACATATCATCCGCGCTCTGTAACGACTGACCAGCTACCCAGTTGGTTCAGTTGGTCAGAGCGCCCGACATGACATCGGGAGATGCGGGTTCAAATCCTGCACTGGGTCTTCTTTTCGGATTTCTAAATGCGAATTTATGTATCAAAAACTCCATCTTGCGGAGAAAAGCAAGTTGTGTATCAAGACTGTATTTACCTTAGAATGAAATTTGCAACAAGGAGTCACATGACAAATCCTTTCATTTAGGAAAAAGTTAGTTCTCCACTCCCCTATAGCAAAGGTAAATACACAAACCATCCCAAAATTAACATAAATATTCACCTGGCTATCTCAACAGTTGGTTTTGTTTCTCCTAGAAGCCTCATTTTGACACTAACTGTGAGCGGCTTTTGTATCTGATTTCTGCATTGTTTTACAATATCATAAATCTTTTGTGGTTCTTTCAGCATTTCACAGCCAATACCCAGATCTCTAGCCCATCTCTGTGGACATCCACAGTTTAGGTCTACCCCATCACAATATGGAGACACTAGGGAAAAGTTTTTATTATAACTAGGAATTTTGCCATTTAATATAGATATTAATCTAATTTATCTCAGTTGAAATAATAAGTAAATAATAGATAATAGTGAATTTCAATAATGCACTTATATATGAGGTAATGTGAATGATAGTTTTTGATATCACTTACCCAAATGGGCTGCCCCAACAAAATCATGTACTGTATTTGCGGCAAATTGTACAACTAGTGGGGTATCCATAAGATTTGTTGTGAATTCATTCTGTCTAGCTTTTTCACTTTGACAAAAGGAATCTGCCAGTATCATGGGTGTGAATGTAAGATGGCATCCATACAATTTCACTGAAATGTATATTAATTTAGCACATGATGGTTATCTGTAGAACTGTACATCAAATGTAAGTAATATAATAGAGTTTTATTAATGTTGTCTACAAAAGTCATGTTGCTGCCGATAAGATATAGACATTACTATTTAAAAATATCCCATATCAATACATGACAAAACATTTATTAAATACTTAGCAAATTCTGTTGAGTGCAACACTCTTTTATGATATGTTATATATGCTGTGAACAGCCTCATAATGAGAACAAGTTGCCATTACTCTAGCACCTAGAAATTTAGGATCTTTAGACTTGTGTAATTTTTTCAGAGCCACTAAACCTCAGACACTCCTTCATATAAATATAGCCCATCTAGCATGTGAGCCCCTTGGTTATTTTCCAGCATTCTAAATTTGTGAGACATGAGTCCAAATATCAAAAATACAATTATACTAAGGTACCATCTCAAGGTAGTAGAAGATTACCTAAACTCCTGAACTGCAGTTTGCTATACCGTACCATAGGTGCACATATTTTCACGAGCTTGTTGCATTCAAATAACTCTAAAATATTCATAGTTGAAGTATTTGGAAACATTATTCTTGTTGATAAAGTAGTTAAATAGTTATGCGATATTTTAATGGTAGTTTGCTTTTAACTCTCCTCACACCAACTTTTTTCTATAAAGATGCGAAAACAGCCGATTCAAATGGAGTTGACATTAACAAGGAAGTTTTATGTAGGCACTATGCCCACATGTATCTCACAGCACATCTCACAGAGTCACAGGTTATAAGTATTAAAGTATTATAGTATATTAGTATTATAGTCGAATTCAATGTCACAGCAGGCTTCTGACGTTTTACGATTGTCGTTCTTAAGGTTAATTCGCACTTAACGCTACGCTCCGCGACACGACAAAGTAATAGAGGTATTGCATTTGAGTTCCTGTGGCGTAACATTATGCGACACATTTTTGTCATTACATCTTTTGAAAAAGATGATTCACTTTAACGAGGACGTGATAGTAGTGTCTCTGCTATGTGATGAAGAAGAAAATTGAACGAAGCAAGAGAAAAGCGAATCATATGGCTGCTAATGGCTGGCTAATGAAATTTAGGACTTGGACAGAAAATGAAATATATTCAATCTACATAAAAACGGGAAAGAACTTGCAGATACTCAAATAAAGAATAAAAACAATATTCTTCTAGATAAGGAAGGTCAGATCCTAATGAACACAGAAGTCAAATTACAAAGATGGAAAGAGTATATACAGAGGAATTATTTATGGATAATAGGATAGGCCCAGGAGAAAAAAGAAATTGATACTTCTGATCATTAAGAAGTAGGTCCAGATATTACTTAAGAGGAAATAAGCTGCGCATTAAGGAGCCCTGGACCAGAACAATTACCCATTGATATTATATTTGATAGTGATTATATCGACATCTTGTCCAACATATACAATAAAATATATAAAATTGGAAACATTCCAGGCGAATGGTTGATATCTACTTTCATCTCCGTGCCAAAAAAAACCGAATGCCAGAGAGTGCAGTGACCATCATACCATATATACCAGAAACTTGATATACTCGTAGATATAAGCGACACTCAATTTGGATTTAGAAAGGGATTGGGAACCCGTGAAGCTCTTTTTGCATTCAATATGTTGATTCAGAGATGTCTCGATGTTAACATATAAGCATTCATGATCAACTAATAAAGATTCTTATGACAGAACACCTATATAGCAGAGACTTGCAAATGATGACCAATCTATATTACAATCAATGTGTTGAAAACCATACATCAGAAGAAATCCGAATACAAAGAGGCGGAAGACAGGAATGCGTTCTGTTGCCAACACTTTTCAATGTATATTCTGAAGAAATACTTAGAAAATCTTTGGAAAACGGGGAATATGGGATGATGGTTGGTGGAACATGAGTAAACAATTTAAGATGTGCGAACAATATAGTAATTCTGGCGGAGAATATTGAAGATCTACAAAGACTAATGAATAGAGTGTATGATTTATATTTGTATTGAGGAGCATGGTTTTTCGCTTAATATTAAAAAGACACAATTTATGGTGTAATCAAAGTAAAATCCAATAAACGTTAGCCTAACTATAAACGGAAGAAATGTGGAAAGAGTGTAAACTACGCGGTACGTCCCGAAGCGACAAAGTTGGTGAAAAATGAACTTTGTGCTGCATCGTCGTTTCGCGCTGCGCAGTTGCGGGATATGTAAATCAAATTCAATTGAATGATATTTGTCTTTTGTCGCGTCGTTCCGCTGCGGTTGCAGTATTGTTTCCACCTAGTGTGGTCTTACCCTTACAGTGGCCAGTGACAGCAGTGACAGTTGTGACATGGTTGTGTGAATCTGTGCCGTGTGGTGATGTTCTGAAGTTAGTGGATAATGGAAAGTTTTCAAATATTCTGTAGTTTTCAATGCTAAATTGGTATTATTTTTAAAAACAACATTCGAAATTCATATTTAGCCCAGCTTCAGTCCAGTACAAATTATAACTTTATACTTCTACGGTTCTACGCATCAAGATCAAGTTCAGATGATAAGACTAGGTGAACTCAAGACAAGTCTGATGAACTTAATCTCTAGAAATTTATTTTAACTTCTCTGATATAACATGTCAAATGAACAAATAAAATATTCTAGTGTAATATCTAATGTTCCTACTGCAGGTAAGATATAACTAAAGAGACTTACAGATACAATCAATCATAATTTATCAGCTTTTATAGATGATGATGATAGTAAAGCTACTGCATCTATAAGCTACAAAGAAAGGAGACGTGAAGCACATACACAAGCTGAACAAAAACGTAGAGATGCCATCAAAAAGGGATATGATACACTGCAAGAATTAGTACCTACATGCCAACAAACTGATATATCCGGTAAATATATGGGCTTTCTGATATATACAATATTAGTATCAGATGTATAAATAAGGTTGATCCATAGTCTTGACAATTTACATTTCACAACATTCCAAATGATGTGGTATCCACCACTCATCATTAGGTGAAATTACTAATACAGTTTAATATAATTTTCCTGAGATATTGGACACCACCTCATGCCTAGTCTTTGATTTATCCTACTAGTATAGCAACTGTTTTAGGTGGCATCTTCACTAGCCAGTGTGGTTAGGTGTGATGATTCATGCTATTAGATTGATCATGCAATTATCAAAATATTTTAATGCATTCTCTATAAGATATGGAAAAATAATCTTTGTAAAATTCCTGAATTTCTATACACAAACTCTAGTCACTCACACTTTTATGGAAGTGTTGAATAAAGGTGATACTTTTACAAATAATACTTTGAATCTGCTAGTCTAACCAAATATTATTCAACCATAATTTTGTGTTTAAGGGTTATAATAAATGTAATTCGTCAACTTGTTTATTAAAATTATGCAATTTTAATCTTAATAATCATTTTTTCAAATAATTACTGCTATTGAAGCTTGTATTTAATACTGGTAATATATGTTCAAGTACCAATCTGGAAAGATACTTGTTATATAGAAGATTTGCTATATCTATCAGCCACTCATGAATAATCATATATATGGGGACATCCTGTTGCATTTATACTGCAAATTTATGGAAGGCTGATGTAAATACATTTTTTAGGATATAAATTGAGTAAAGCAACAGTACTGCAGAAGTCTATAGATTATATTCAGTATCTGCAACTCCAGAAAAAGAAACAGGAAGATGAAAGGAATGCTTTAAGAAAAGAAGTGGTAGCTTTAGGAATCATGCAAAGGAACTATGAACAAATTGTAAAAGCACAACAGACTCAACCTGGTCAAACTGATACCCGAGTATCAGATGAAGTAAAGTTTTCAGTGGTATGTATGAAATAACTTATAAAAGAACAAAGTTAAAGAATTTCCAACGTTTTTTACACTGTATCCATTTATGTAAAGATCAAGAATGTCTTAACCCTTTCAACAGTTAGGTACATTAATTAAAAATTCAGCATTTGGACCTGTTTTAACTGACATTTACAATTTTTTTGGTCATTGTAATTAGTATTTTATATTAACAAATTTTTTTTATTGAAAAGAGTATCTCAATAATGTCTTAACTCCTCAAAAATTAGGTACACTAGTTCAAAATTCATCAGCATTTCGAATATTGTATAATTCAAATAGTATGGATTTGGTGCTGTGTGAGTCTATGATCATTCATTTAGTGTGAGACCTACCAAATTTCACAGTTTCAAGAGATTTCTACTAAAACGATATTTGCATCAGTTTTGTGTAAGGGGTTTTTCATTAAAAAAATATTTTTTTCAATATTTGATGATGGTTTGCATAAGGGTAAATTTGGCAGATTTGTAAGAATCATCAACATCTTTTAATAATGAAAGTTGGAAATACTATATTTTTTCTATAGTTTCAGGCTATAATGGACACCCTGTTTGAAACATTTGGGTCTATCTCATCAAGCAATTTCTCTGAATTATCTGCAGGTGTATTTAGTTGGCTTGAAGAATGTTGTAAACCTCAAACGCTGAAAGATACAGTTTTTCAAGTTCTTCACAGACATAGCACACAAATGAGGAGATAGCATTTAACTATGCTGAATATATTGTGAAATTGTTATTCTATTAAGATTTGACAATATGGGTGCAGAGTGTTCATATATTTTGTTGCATTTACCTGATTTTAAGACTACTCTAGTGATACTGAAAAAGCAACAGCTTTTTAGCTTGTAACTATTTCATTCTTTAGTGGTTGAATGATTTTGAACGCAATGCTGTAAAAGGTCAATATGATGTTACTATTTTCTACCAAAAATATGTTAGTTCTATATAAAGAGCTTTAGAAGCAAATATTGTTGTAAAAATATGATATACTTTGTAATAATTAAAACTATTTTATTGTATTATGTTTGATTTAGTACCTTGTCACTTATTATGAAATAGTTCTGAATAATTTTTTTTGAATCGTGGTCGATTGCTAGATTAGCTGAGCGGCTCTATGGTGTGGTAACATATAGTATGCGACGTGTAACAACAATTTTAGTTTCGCCATGTAGAACAATAATCAGCTTCGTTCAGGAACAATTTACATCCTAGCACTATACTTTGCAGTGTATCATATGAAGGATGGCCTACCCCTTGACAAAAAAAACAGTCAAATTACTAAATGAACGGGGATAAACCTAAGTGAGGCTAACTGGTGGCGGGCGTCACACAAGCTACGTAACATATGAGTTGTTATATTAAGCGGACAATATGGGAAAAGTAAGTTGGTTCAACCTAATATATTTCCACACAAAACTGTTAATACGTAAGTTTAAGCATATATGATCGGTGTTAGATATCGTCTAGTTTTTGCCTTTTTGATTTTATACGGATGTAGTTAATCTAGTAAAATAAGTTTGTTTGGAAAGTAGCCACATTCAAATAGATCATGATCTAACACCATCATTTTCTTGATGCCTTATAATAGAAAAAGGTATGATTGATTGTGTGTACCTGTTCAAAACCCATTTGAATGCAATAAAATGATTCACAATTAATTGATTTCGACTAATTATATGCATTCAAGAAGTCGTCACCAACTTGGTCAATGAGTAGATGGTGGCAGAATTGCCACAAGATTATTTTTAATCATCATCTCATCAATTCTTCTATCTGAAATTAAGAATGCGGGAAACCGTGAAACACAAACAAAACATTAATTATTATGAGTTTTTCATTTTCATACAATAAAATATATAATACTCTTAGATATAACTTATTCAAACATTATATAACAGGATATTCACTGGCAATATTTGTGAAATTCAACAGAGAACAACTAACATTCTTTTTCGTATCACACAAAATGATCTTCACCATGTTGGAGAAAAATTGTGTATAGTGCGGTTTCTCGGAATATCGTTCGTAATGGTCCAAAAAGTCTTGCAACTTCAAAGTTAAACTTTCATAATTCGTTTTTACAATTTCTAATATCTGCTCTTCTGTTGGTGTTGACAGGTTGTTCGTTGCAAGCCAGTCCTCGATTTTGGGATTGAAATGCTTTATTATCGCTCTGACGTTGAACAATGCGTTATTGAGTTTCAAGGCATCCTCTTTGAAATCGCCTTCACCCATCGAGTAGCGTAGACCTGCAAAAATAATATCATTTTCAAATCATTGCTTCAGACTTCTAATGACTATAGGATTTGTGTCATCATCGTCATTAAATACATCGATAGCGGGTATTTCCAATTTCGTACACAAAAAATTATAGGGTAGTTTACAGACCAGGGAAAAAATCAATTCACATTCATTTCTGAGAAATGATGTCAATTTGTAGTCCGAAACCAAATATTGAATTCACCATTTAACCTCTTCAGAAGGAAAAAAAAGGAAAAATTCTATATATTTCACTAATATAGTTTGGAGATTTTCTCTCCATTATATTTTGATACACAATGTCGTTTGAATTTAGCATACTCTGAAACAATCACCAACCTTATTAAAAGCATTCCAAAATAAACTATAAAATCATTTTTTTTCACTAATTATTCAAAGATTATTAAACTACAGTTATTTTGTAACTTCATACTTGCCCATAGAATTAATGTTGTTAAACACTTGATACATCCGTATCACCTCATAATAGAGTTCGTCATAACTACCAGGGGTAGGCAGAAAGTTATCGCCATATGTTATAAAAAAGTTCAAAATATTGACGACTTTTATCGACAGTTCGAATATATTGATCTTTTTTCCTAAATAATTCTCATTCTGGAGAATAAACCTCAATAATGCAATCAGGGAAGTCCACAGATCTTTCCACATGTAGTTCAGTCTTATCCTACACTTCTTCTGATAACAAAGTATTCTCTGTATAACCCCCATACATAGTATGTACAGCTCCATTGGGAATTTCTTCATCATATGACTTAAAATGAACTCCACTAAAAGATCTAGAAAAGACACAAGTCTAGAGTTACTATTTGCTTGATTTATTATCAACATCGTCGCTATAATAAATAGCGTCAGGTAGGGTTACGCCATCTCGCTATGCAATAGATCATTGAGAATTAAGTTTGAACAGGGTTCCAAATTATTTCTTTGTATCAATGATATTCAAAAGTTTTGAAAATTTTGGAGCATTTCTAAAAGGCCACAATTTTCTATAATCCAAAACTTACTCCAAATGGCTTAACACTCATAAACATCGATCAAGATTTCCCATAAACTGATACCAGTGAACATGAAATTCAAATTCAACTCACTCGACGTAATGATTGAGTCAAATAGCACTTTCTCAAGTATTTATCATCTTTATTCAGTTAAAATGCAATATTTACTAGTATATAGTTATAGGTATTTGTTAAAAACCGAAAACGGAACAAAATTTCACCATCTAGAATAAAGTTAACTATATCCTAAAATTTAACTTAAAAAATTGCTTTTAAAGATTCGAAAAGCATAAAAAATTCACATTACACATTATTAGGTTCATAAATAGGATATATTGTAAAAACAAATCAACAGTTATTGAATATCAATTTATCATTTCTATTTTGGAAGCAAATATGTCTAATAGCTATAAAGGATAACCAGAGTCAAATGATTAAATATGATAGAATTAACACCAACAAATTTACACCTCCTGCCATTCCCTCTCAATTTTTTATCCCTCCAAAAATGTTCGGTAAGTGATCAGAGACCTCGGAAATGAAATAAATTGAGTTTATCATTTATTATTTGTTTTTTGACAACTTTGTCGCCACTGACGATTTTCAAAAACTAAACCTCATTTTCATCAAGAATGCCTTAGTGGCAACCTAGGTCAAAATCTAATCAAAATATGAATGGTACTTTCAGAGTTATACTGAGAAATGAATGACATGGTGTCATGAAACATCAAAACGACACTTTCCCGCCTATTTGTGTGGATAGTAAAACACTACATTCCAAATATGGGAGCATATTAAGGATTCTCTCGCCTGTATATTTAAAGAATCGTGTTTAGTAGAATCCGAATAAACTTAATCAGTTAAACATTAAAGCTTAAGTAAACAGCTTACCCAATAAAGTACAGACTAAGGGCTGAGAAGAAGTGGTTTTCTCTGAGGACAATTTTCTATGCCTCATTGGTAGTTTATGTAAGCGCACTTTGAATGACAAGTTGAAATCGTGCATCAGAGAATTGGCGTATTGGTCCTCAGTAATACAGCTCAATATTAAGAAACATAAATTTACTGTGTTGGTGCCTGCTTCTGTTTTTGTGTCTTGCATCACAATCGAACTGGAAAAAATGGCAGTTTAGCCTCTAATGTTAATCTCAAAGTATGTGGTGAAGAAAGATGTTACACTACTCATGAGGTTTTCCCGTATTAAGAACTATTATTTGAAATTTAAATTTTTACTGAAACCATAATGATGACCCAATATCACATACCCAATATCTATATTGGCATGCTTTGTAATATCAAAAATGCTGCTTTTTTCGACTTTGTTCACATAATAATTTCAATGGGCTAGTAAAGTGAAATTGGCAGAAAAATTCCAAAAAGTTGAACTTATGGAAGGACATTTTCAGATGAGAAGTCACACATCAAAATCGGTCAAATGGATTTATCTCAAATAAAAAAGGTGGTTATAAGCATTTCTTAAAGCATAGAAACTTGAGTAAATTACTATTTAGTCTTGAAGGTCTATCAAGCTACGTGTATAGCTCTTGGTACCTCTAGTCTATAAGTCTTAGTGAATGTTTACAGACATCTGAAGGAAGTGAGAGTTTGCATATGTTACAATGTTTTGAATAGATATAGGTATTTTACCGCAAGGCATAAAGCTTATTAGAATTTTACATCTAGATAGTGATTTGGTAACAAGTTGATTTTTTACAAAATATAAAACAATGCTACTTGTTACAAGAGTGTTGCAATAACATTTCTATAACTGAAAACTCACCAATACTGGAAGAAAATGACAAGTAAATTTGAAGGCTGTGAAGTAACATCAATAGTTGCTGGTGCTGCTGATAAGTCTGGTATACCATGTACATAATTCAATGTGTTATTTGGTGAAGGAGGGGAACTTGTAGCGTCAGTTTGCGTTTGTGCCAGAGTTGTTATGAAATTCCTACAAATTTATTTTATAAAAATAAGTATGCTAAAAATGTTTTTTATATAAATGAGTAGTACTAAATGGATTGATCACTGAAATGACACTTCACCTGATTCATCATTGAACTGATATTTAGTTAAGAATAATTATAACTCAAAAATTCAAGAGAAAGCCCAATCAAATGTAATATATTATTAAACACATACCTATTGAGATGGATGGCCTCATATAGAGCAAGCAACAAAGCATTATTAGCTCTAACCTGTTGTGTGCGAAAGCCGCCTTCTTCAGAAACAAACATATTACCAACAATATTTGTCAGTGAGGAAAACCACGAGGCATTCTGTTGTTCAGCGTGCTCACTGTTATACTGATTGCAAAAATCAGACAAAGATGAAGTAATGACTTGACTGTAGCCTAAAATTGTATACTAGTTAAAATTGGAATTAAAACAAATATGGTTATTATCCTTCGGTAACCTAATGTATAAATTCTACATATTTGCTCCGTCTTTTGTTAGTAAGTATAGCACCACATAAACAAGATAAATTTTTAAGAACCATTTTCATATAGGTAGGTCTCTTTGTTCGAGATTTGAGAATTTTGTCATTGTATAATAATCATTATCATTTATTTTAAGTCTATACTCAATTACATCATATTAGCAAAATTGAGTTTTCACTGTACCTCTTATAAACCTAGAAATATACATTAATTAAAATCGATTTTCGAAAACATTTGCTCAATAGTAAATAAAATTGGGGTTGTAGGCATTTTATGGCCTGTGGTTTAAACCCTATGTATTGTGAAAGAGGAAGATGTAAGCTTTGATTTGATACCTCTTTCCTCAGGTTACACAATATATTCCATTGAAGAATTTTCAACACACCTATGTGCGAAGTTGCAATTCCCGGCTAATTTGAGAATTTCAACTTTGATATGGGTTATATTAATCATGAAAAAGCAAATACTTATAAAGTTATTTAGCAAAATATAATTTTTGTTTTTGTTAAATTAAGGGGTTGATTTATTTTAATAATTGTGAAATTAACCAACTTGACAATGCCAACTCATCAATTTTGGGAAGGTCCCTGCTTGAAGTTCATTTTGGTTATTTTACGGAACCGAAAATATATTACAGTAATGAGTATTGTATACATATAAAAGTTTATTCAAAGTGTTACTAATATCACTAATATTGAGAGTCTGTTAAACAGTAGGTTCTTGCATACCCAGAATTTTGACTATTGTGAGTTTTTTCTATCATCCTCTGAGGTTATATATTAGGAAAACTTTTCAATTTCTAAATTTTTGGCAACCTACAATGGTTCTAAGAAATGTGTCCTCTTCTGATAAACACACACAGCAACTTCCATGTATGCTTGTGCATGAAGCCATCTGTTTCATTTAATTTGATTTACCATTTAAAGCCAGTTCATCATCCAAAATCGACAGCTTCACAACATAGGGATTTGTGGCATCATATTTTCTATAGTTAACAAGTAGTGTAATAATCAATACTACATCATATCCATGCCTTTGTCTGGTTGGTACATCACATAGTAAATTCACCAAGCAGTCAAATAGTGGAGACAACATAATATACTCTATCAGTGTGTTTTGGTTGATAGAATCCATACCAGTGGTAAGGATTAGGATTAATTTCAAACATAATGCTTTGACTGTATCAACAGCATCACCTAAAAGAGAATTTGGGTTCAATGAACACATACAAATAGAATCTTGATTATAAAACAATTAACTTTAAAATAGCAATTTTATACTGGCTTGGAGCTAAATATATCCTGTAATAATGGAATGGACAATCATTATATGGAAAAACATTTTAAAAATCATTTTCAAAAATATATCTTTTTCTTTTTCTTGAATTTCATCAATTGTAGCTTATAAGTAGTCTTGAAGAATAGACTTTTAACTGTTTATATAAAAAAAATGCATTCAAACTTAGAATTATCATTGAAGCCCTATATTCAGGTACATATAAAGATTTTATATGATATCATATAAGAACCTATTCACCAACAATGCAAGTTGGAAACAGGTGAGATTCTTTAATTTCTATATATTACTTAATCCATTATAAGAAACATAACAACTGTTTGCAATACACTTTTATTACTTCTTTTGAAACAGATATTCATTACAGTCATCATCCTGAAGAAGATAAAAATATTTCATAAGCAGAGCTGCACCTGCCTGCAGGGCACTCAGTGTCATAAATATTTCACTTTTTGGTGCGAGGTAATAATTTCAGATCTAAAATCTCTATGGATAGTAGTTTGCATAAACACATATTTTGCATATGAATTCTTGCTACACTTGGACCCTATGACTAATTACAAATATCTGTTTCCATATTTATTTTATGGCTTAGCAAGCAGATTCATATTTTAAACTCTTTAAAAATTGTGTAGTTTTTTATTGGTAAACCTTTACTTTATGAAAAAGGTTTGAAGTTATGTAAGAAAATAGACCATAGTTAACATTAGTTAAATAATTCTAGGGTATCATTAAATGTGTAAGATTTAGCTATACCTTCAAGGTAAGTTTGACACAATAATAGCAGCCTTTGTGTTTTAATTGGCAGATTCTCAAAACCTGTTAAATATTCTATTGCATCTATTTGATTTTCTAGGGCCTTTTTGAAGATGGAATCCAGTAGAGTGCATAAGGTTAACATTCCATAAGCTACTCTAATATTATTTTGTTGATCCAGTATATCTACACATTGGTTGAATAGAATATTGATATTCTGTTTAGCTGCTTGTAGCTGTTCAATAGACATTTTTTGGATTTCATTTTCCAGGGTCGCTACTTTGGGTTTAAGTAGAAAAAATTCATCCCAGAAAAGGGCGTGATGTTGGGATACATCTTCGCCCCTCAATAAACATTCATAAATTTGTACCACTTTTTCTTTGAATTGTCGTTTCGAACCCGAACCACTACGCTTTCTTGTAGCCATTTTTTTGTATTATAGGAAGATATATCTAACTAGCTTTCAGGTTCCCAAAACATCCTACACTTGCTAAAATGGGATATATACATTATTCAGACAGATCGCAAAAACAAAAAAACTCGACTCCAAAAAGTGGAGTTGTCATTTCATGAGATGACAAGAGACACCAACCACGTCCATTGACACGCATAAAGTGACATTTGTCAAATTTGAAAACAAGACATATTATCCGGATTTGCAACAGGGCAGTATCCGTAGACATTATTTATAAACAATTTTCTAAACTACAGCTAACGACTATGAAACGTCAACCTCCTAACTCCTACTAATGGTGACTCTGTTTTATTATCCAAAAATGCAAAATGCTGTTATGACATATTCATACGTATTAAATCCAATAGTCCAATACTTTTTCATAGTTTGTACAACTCTCCATGATTTTGCAAAAACCGAACACGGCTCTGCTCGTATATGTCAAACTCGTAGAGCAAGGTTCTTTAGTAGGCGCATGTGTCATAGTTTGAGCGGTAAATTCAAGGGGGAATCGGAGAACTTTTATAGCTTTACATTTATCGCATATTCGTGCATTTATCACAATAAATCGGTACACCTTTTTGTTGGTAGAATTTATTCCTCATTGATATTATTGGTGGTCTATTCCCAAACCTTCGTTTGTATGAAGTACAATACATTCATAATATCATAATACATCCAACCCCTCAAATCGTGAAACGTTATCGAGTTGAGTGACTGACGGTGAAAATTTGGCTTTAAAACTATTCTATCGGATTCAAAATTGAACATAATAGTATCAAAAAGAAGTAAGTAGATAGGGCTGTAATATTTCGCCACTTTCCATGAGGCATTCAAGCTCTTAAATGAAATATTCCAATGAAAAATCAATTTTCAAACAATTTTTCCATTTCTGTAAACTGTTGACAACCACGCACCTACTCCAGCTACGCATGCGCACTGGCCATACGAAATAATTGTCCGTTCTCTTGTTTCTCCCAGTTTCACAAAAAGTTTCTAATTTTTGGCTTTATTTTGGAACAAATCTATCTTTAGTGGATCATTTTCTTCATGGATTAGTACGCGGGTAGTAAGACTGACAACCTACGTTATTTTCAGGTAATTTCCTGCTGGAGTTTGGCAAAAATTGGTAATCAAAGTTGAGTGCCAATCTCCTACTCGAGATACTGGCTACAGAAAATACTGAATATTTTTCATTTGAAGGCAAATCTGCTTTTTGGTCAATAATCGTGTTTTGGATATTTCATCATTTCTTTCAATCATAATGCTAATTTTGTTCGAATATATTCAGTAAATATAAATTAGAACGGTAAATACAGTTTTATACATAATAGATTCTCTGCACTTAATGTTTTGGTTTGTGAGCGATTTCTTGTGGTGATGTCTTATATATGTAGTATTTTTTTGTTCAAATGATATGTTCTAGGTTAAATCTGATTGTGGATTGCAAAGAGCAAAATGGTGTCTACAAGGCAAATGACTATAGGGAACAATGGCAATGGGGAAGTGTACCATAATCATCAACCCCCCACAGAGGGGAGCTACAGAAGTACCAGAAATGGGACAGCTGGGTCAAGTACAAGCACCACAATACAGTGCAGTAATAAACCTCTTTCTCCACCATCAGTGCAATCTGTGTATTTCCTGGACTTGCCAGAGGAGGTCATTGAGAAGATTTTCAGCTATCTCTCATACAAGAACATATGCCAGTTGAGACTGGTGAGTTTATTAATATTTAAGTATTGTAATAATATTATAATTTAAATTGGTTCTATGGTAGATTATAGTGTATTTTTATCCAAAATGTTTGAATAAAACAATATTTCTATGCATTGTAGATTGGTTAGCAATTTTTTAAATAGTGTGCTTGGTTTGCCTTATGAAATATAATTTATGGATTCCTTATTTTCGATGTATTCTTCAAATACCCTTTTTGGATGATTGAGATTTACAAATGTTGAAAATAGGACTGCCTATCAGTAACAACTGAAATTTGTAAAAAATAACTTATTTTCTAAAAAAATGAATAATGAAGAATGTATTGTTGAAAAAAAGTAATTATCATTTTGTACTTATGATCATTGACTTGAATGTTGCACTTCTGGATAGTAGTAAAATTTCAGCTTCGATATATGGCCACTACCTACCACAAATATGAATAATTTATTAATGCAGAAGTGCTACTACATATTTGATTAAAATGCCTCCATTATTTGCATGTGTTTAAAAAATATTTCTAGGTAACTATTACATATTGATTGTTCTTCATTATTATATAACATTAGTGATATGTATTTATAATTTAGTTTATGACCATTAGCATATTTAATAGAAACATATTAATATTTTTATACAAACTTAGAACTATAGTTCTAAAGCTATAGCTTAAAGTGTGATAAGCAAAAAATAGCAATAGTTTCACAGATTCATTTCTATTAATCTAGATTTACCCATGAAAGCTTAGATAGTACATTCTAGTCTATTAAAAAAACATAATTTATTTCAAAATTCTTCAATGAATCACAGTTTGGGCTAATTATGATTCACTTAGTTGATGTTTCTCAAACAAATTCCAAATTAGAAATTGTTTACAGAACCTAAATCCACAGGGCAGGCAACAAATCAATATTGGGGATGTCTTCCTCAGAATATAATTTTCTAATCCCCTCCAACAAGTAGATCTTTTATTACAATAAGTGTTAATTATATTTTGTACAATCTATAATTTTATCACTTTTACATCTTTTTCATATTCTTAATTATCTAGGATGTAGTCAAAAAAATCCTTATTACATTTTTAAATGTTTCTTGAATATCATGTTTGTCATAGTGAAACATTTTTTCTTTTTTAATTTTTTCATTTAATTTTCAAATTCTGGAACATTTTTTATGTATTGGATTACAATGATTTTTGTTTAGGGAGTCAATCATTTAAGTGACCATTTAGTTGTTCTAGTATTTTTTCCATTTTATAGCATTCTAAAATATTATTTAAGGGCCCTAAAATTCAAAAATTATTATTTGCCAGCTCTTTCAAATCCTTTTTAATTGTTTTCATTCTTATCATGGCTAAATTAAGTAACATGAACCAAGAGATAACCACAGATTGCAGATGTCACATTAATTGTATTGTGAATATATATCTAGTATATAAAACCACCTTGAATATTGCAGTAGTGTCATGAATCAAGAGCTTTTCTGATGTACATTGTAGGTATGTCGCACTGTGGACCGTATCTGTGGCCATATCTTAAACTCTACCTTCACAAAGCTGCAGAACCAGATGCTTACACGTTTCCAAGACATTAAGTCAAAAATGCCCAGAAGAGAATCTGCCCGTCGTAGCCACCATTTGGCTGGCGAAAGTGACATTATTGAGACTCTTCACATGCGGCTTACCTTGCTGCAGATGTCGTTGGGCAAACACATTGAGAGAAAGCACATATGTTTTTTCCCTGGGGACATATTGGATGAGGTAAGATTATATTGTATCAATTGTATTCACATCTTGACTTACTCATCATTTCTGCAACTAATAGTAAAAGTACCTTGTCCTGGCTGGACTGATCAGTATGATAAAAGTCTTTTTACAGTTGATGGAAAGCATGCAGAGGCTTCCAACCTATTATCCTAGTCATATTACAGGCAACAAATCATGAGGATATATCAAAAAATCAATTCTAGTTATACTACAATTCAAGAAATACTTGTCATTAGTAATTATTAAGGTAAAATTACTTAATTTGTACACTCGATTTCATATATGAATAAAATGAATAATTTATTTTGACACATTTCACTTTAATCTATAGAGCATCAGACCATCAAATTAACTGTTTACAGTTGCTACTCAGGTTACTTAACTTAAAGTGGCTAACTAAACTGCATCATAAATATAAAACAAAATTTTTCAAATGTTGCATTCTACTTACCCTGTCATCTAATAACTATTTGATCTTTTATCAGGTTTATCATATTCTGCACTATATCCGTGTGACTCCCAAACTGGATCTACCATATAAAGTAACTGATGAGCTGTTTGATTTATCCACAATGGCTATGGAGTATTTCAAAGAGAAGATTGAACCCAACCTGCCGGAAATCGCGTACTTCAGCACCGATTTCCTCAATTTTCCTGGAAGGTTTCCTAGTACAAGTTCCAGCAAGTATCTGTCTCTAAATTCTGCTCCAGAAAATTCTAAGGATGGTGATCAAGTAAGTTTTTTTGACCATAATATGTGTATAGCAGCTTAACAGGCTCTGATGGACTCGTTATTGAGGTGCATAAGTAGTGTGAATAGTAAGTGCTTATGTATGGAAAAAATTCTAAAGTACAGGCTTTTAAGCACACTTACACTCGTATTACTCAATCAAAGAGTTTCATTGGTGCTGTTTTATCCTCATTGTACTCCTCTCCCTTTTTCCTGCTTCCACTCTCGGATCTTCCTCCGTTTTTACATCCCACTCAAAAGCTATGAAAGTATGGTGAACGCCAAATATTCGATTTTTGAAAAAACGTTCGACTGTTTTATGTCTACATCATGAAAATCCATTTCACTCATTTCCGTGTGCCCGTCTGTCTGGTGGCATTTTTGTCACTGCATAGTCTCAATAATTGGGAAATGATATTATATGGGTATGTGGTAGGTAATGCTGCATTTATTTTAAATATCTGGGTTTTGGCGGCTGAGTCATAAACAAAAAAACAGAAAGTTATCAGCACGATTCTAGCTTCCAATCATTTTTGATCGTCGATTGGGTGAGTCAAGAACACAACTTTATATTGACATCACATTACATTCTCATTGAGCTGACTGATCTCCAAATAATCTTGTATTGAATATCAAATGCTCTCCGTACCAAGCTATGCGAAACATAGTCGACAAATTCTGGAATATATGATTAAATTCATTTGAGATTACTAATTTACCATGTGTGCATCAATGCTAAGTGTCAAATTTTCAGGCTTCTACAGATGAGCTTGAAAATGAAGACTTTGTTGAAATACCTCAATCAAATATGGTGCTGCGGAAGCGCATACGTAAAATAAAGCAAGGCATGAAACGATACAATAGTCAACTGTCCTTGCTAAGGCAAGACCTCAGATCCTGCAAACGCAAGACTTCCGATCAACAGAAGCAGATTAGTGAACAGCAGAAACAGTTAGCTGATCAACAAAAACAGGTATTATCACCAGATTTGTAATATTTCGGTTCATGATGTTTTATGTACCAATAAGGCTTGATACATTTTTTGACATGTGATCTTACATAATATATGGATGTGTTTACTAGTGATATGGCAGTCTATAATGCCTGTCGTGAATTGGTTCAAAGTATTTTAGTATTTTAATGCTTGCATATTGAAGTGAATATCTTCCTTCCTTTAAAAAGTTGAATGTAATCATTTATGAAAAAAAATAAACATAGAGGATTGTTCTTCTACGTTTTTTGTGGGCTTCAAGGCACCTTTCATCAAGATTTCTACGCATAGCAAAGAAAATATTCTAATATAACTGAATTTATCCTTCAGTTGCAACTTGTGTGAATGTAAATGTTATACAAAAAAATATTTACCAGTAATCAGAGCAAAAAATATATCCTTAGAATATTATAAATATTCATTCCAATAATGCATATATGTATATTATTTTAGACCTTGGAATATGCTAGTCGTTTAGACGAGTATGACAAGAAGAACGAAGAGATATCTCGCAAGTTCAGCGCCCTCCTGCAAGAGCTGAACAAGTGCAAGACAGAATTGCAATACTGGCGCTGCAAGTCGCCGGCTGCGGAAGTAGCTGCAGCTTCGGGCTCAGATGCAGCTGAAGCTTCTGGGCCAGGGGCCGCAGCGCAGCCACTCTGCGTGCAGTGTGGTGCATTGGTTCAACAAAGGATTCCCGAGGAGCAGCTACAAGGGGCTGTGGTCCAACAACAGTTGGAACGCGGGGAGCAGGTCTTGATGCAGCATCAGCTGCTATTCCACAGCGCCACGCCGCCTGGCAGTCCAGCGCATCAGGCAGATCTCTTAGGTAAGTGTGAATGCAGAAAACTCCTTTAGCTTAGAATGGGGAAATGTAAGATAAAAACAGTTCTTTTCGCACTTCTGCAATATCAACACTCATCGCCAAACATCGAGCACGTAATATCAGCTATCAACTTTTGACGTGAATGATACTGAGATAATAGTACATTGTTGACAGATGTCGAGAGGGGTATTTGTCACCGCTTCAAGTGAGTCCAAGTGTTGGTACGTCGATTACCTTGATATTCTGCCTGGGACCAGGTACTTAACCCAACAGATCATACATCGGCGGCAGTCACATACTTACCTGATCAAGGGAGGCATCCAAAAGATCACAGAAGACTCGGACAGCTACCCTGACAACAAAATCACATATGTTCGGTTGTTACTTGTGGATGGAGGGACAACCACATTCATCAAGTTTATGGGTGTCTACAGTAGCAGAACCTGTCACGTCCATGTTGTTGGTGTTACTAGCTCAAAGTTTCAGAAGCTGAGAGTTTTTTTCCTTTCAAAAATATTCATTCACCATGTGCAGAGACGTGCCCAGAAGCGCGCCTGAAGTTTCTGGACTCATTACAAATAGGAGTACTTCTATGGGTGTGAACACGTCTGACATTACGAGGTATCCTCCACTGAAAATCGTTTTATGTGTTTCCAATCTATACTACCATGGTGAATGTTCAACTGAGCTGTGGAACAAACGGTTGAAGGACACAATGGACTCCTACTTATTAGGTTGAACTTGCAACACCAAGATCGCGCCTTTGCCCAAAGTTTTTTTAAAGAACCTTTAGTTGTGCAAAAACTGTCAGTGTGTTTATTCCCTCATAGTTATAGCATTTTATAGTCGATATGAATAGACATTCATCGTCTCCCAGCATTTTTGAAGCATAATCGGCTTTCAGTTCTTGTGAGAGGTTACATTTAAAAAAATAACAATAAATTCTGACATGATACAGCAGTTCGGCTGACGGATTTGAATTCAGTATGGAAAAATTAATCAACAATGACTGTTCTTAGTTCTGATGGTTCATTTCTTTTACTTTCTGTATTCCCAAAGACATACTGAGATTGTTTCACTTAATATATTGACACAGATTGGTGGGAAATTAGGTCACATCTCATACAATGCTGCAGGGATAGCAACTATACAAATATCACATAGTTTCAAGAAAAAAAATAAATCAAATCTGACGCGTAATAGATTTGAAGCATATTTAATTGTGAAACTGTGTAACCTTACTGAAACTCAACCGTAGTTGAATTGTGAATCAACATGTCTCGTTTCTATTGCAGCAAGTTCGGAATCTGAAGACGACATAGCGAAACCTGGAAAAATAACTGCAGATAAAATAACAGCTGATCGAAAACCCACAGTTTTGTTACCTTTGGATCAACCAGGAGGCAGCAGCAGTAGTTGTAATGCATCAGAACATCCAAGACACAAACGGAAAGCTGATGACCAACAGACCAATAAGTCAACGGAGTCGACCAGACCCGTTAAAAAGAGCCGTCGGCTGAGCAAGTTTCGCAGCAAGCGCAGCAAGGTCTAAACTAGGGATGCTCTAATGGTAAGTGTAACTCGCATGCTCATGAAATAGTCGGACGGAATTTGCTTTTCTACTGTAGGATTTGTATAATGAACAGTTCCATCGTTGCAGTCATTAGATAGAAGAACTATATTTTGGATACGCCATAGTGGTATGGTAAAAATTGATAAATATAATAAATATAATGACAATTAAATTGAGCAGGTTAAATATTTGCAGAAAATGAGATATTTATAAAATGAAATTGCCCTATTCAGTGGAACTTGGTTTGGTAAGTTTTGTCACAAATTGCAAAAAATCTCATTTTTCATTAATTACAGGCATTATAATCCGTTGTGTTTACCATCAACGCTGGTGTTTTCCAGAGGTCTGGCCTTTGTCCAACGCTCTTATTGCTATATATCATCGAATTGTTGGAAATAACATTTAGCCCAATCTACAGCAGCCCTATTATTTTGGTGGGAACCAGGTAAACCACTCGGACCGAGATTTCACCCAAGCGATGGTAGCAATGAAACGAGTCCAGCTCAATGCACAGTAGCATATCCTGTCTCCTGCCGGTTTCGCCATTCCGGTATCATAGAAGCTAGAGGTTTTCTTCACCGGAAAAGCTACTACAACTCTATAAGGCTCAGGTCAGAGCATCTCTGTAATACTGATAGAATATGTGAGGTTGTGCTCTGAGCCCTCCCTGAAGCTTCTGGACACAATCCAGAAAAGAGCAATACGTCTAGTAACCTGACTTTACAAAGGACCTCCATAGTTTGAAGAAAAATGACTGATATGTCTATCCTATAAAATCTACTACGGTAAACATATCAGCCCTGAGCTGTATCGCATAATAACATTAAGTAATGATCAAAACAACTAGCGCTAGAGGGGCTAGCTGGTGCATCCTCAGCAGGTTAAGCTCTCTACTCAACGAACAAGCATCTTCCACATTATTTGTTTTCGAGATTCTCTGTATTGTGGAATGGGCTTCTGGGCAGTTTATTCTCGGTAGGTGGTTTAGGGAGAATGAGATTTCTACCTTTGCGAGAAGTCATGTATAAAAAAACTGAAATAATGAGATAAATATTTGACATGCTGGAGGCCTAGTTGCTCTCGATATGTTTTGAATGGTGTTATCTGACTAGCCTTGCAAGATTCCTACTGTTAAAAGTTAATGCTTAGCGGAAAATTATTTTTTTCTTCAAAAGAATTGTTACTTAAATGCAAAGCACTTCAGTGATCGCTAGATCTAAAAAGTAACAGGGTCACACTATATGTGGTGTTCGCCATTATGCGTGTAGCAGAGCAAGATTTATTTGTCTGCGCGGTCCATAAGGCCTTTGCTCCTGAGTCACTGTCTCTTGTAAGTCAGCCTGGTTTTCCAAAAACCATGCAATGTGCCAAAAGAAGTATACAAAATAATTCAGAATTCAGAAAACATCTTCAACATGAAACGTACTTTGAATCAATCAAGATAGCACATCGTGCTATAGAAATTAATTTTGATTTTATGAGAAGTTTGTAGCACTATTACTAGTTGTCACAAACGAAGCCACTTCATAAGCTTAACTTTTTCCAAGAACCAATCAAACTACTCAAAAACACTCGTTTACCATACGTTTCTAAATATTCAAGGGTGGTTTATTAGCTTTGTATTTAAGTAAGTGTAGTTTATTTTTTTAAGATGATCAACGATTATTTTCATGAATCCATATTTGCGGCTTTTTCGAGAATGTTGAAATTATTCAATCACGGAACTATTCATATTATCCAAATACAAGGTTTCCTCCAGGGTGTGAGCTTTCAGTATTTTATATTGATTAGAACGACACCAAGTAATCCGTAATAATAAGTACAACATGAATATTTTGCAATAATTTACGGGAAATCTGCACAGCTGATTTGTATCTAACAGGGCTCATTTTTTACAGAAACATAAGTCTGTGTTTCATTTGGACCGAAAAACTCATATTTTTTGCATTCCCCAACAGTTATCAATTATTATAGCAATTTCATCTAAATTATGTAGTCATTTCAACAATTTTGTTCATAATGTCATAAACAAGGTTTTTTCGGATAATTATATCTGACTATGGTTCTATTCAGCCTTTCCGGCGACCATGTGATGAAGTCATATGTAGTAAATAGATAGGCATGCTGTACCAGTAGGGCAGTTAAATATTCCAGAAAAAGACGAATGGATTAATTTGGAATGGACCTTCAATAATACGTACACATTGCGATAAAATCAAGTTTGTCTCAAGAATGCTTGAAACAATTTAAGCAGCAGCGTCACTTACGACAAGACAAATATAAGTTTCTTTAATATATCGCAATGTGTACCGTGCTACTAAAATATTTTGCAGGTGTTATCCACATCAGTAGCACCAAGAATATTAATAAAAAGTTCTATCCACAGGGTTGGGGCGTATAAGTAATATGGAAACGATACGTATCGTGAAGCGCAGATGTTGCTTTGATGTCCGTAGCAGAAAAACCACATCGCTTCGGCGGCGGCGGACGTTATCGTACACTTTCTTCTAAAGTAGTCAGTGTCAGTAGCTGGATTTCCACACTTCGAGGTAGTAGCGTGTAGTAGTGAGTTGTTTTTCTCTGAAGTTTTTTCAGTCGGAAGTAAGTTAACTTAACAGATCTCCCATATATGATGTGTGTATTCATTATTAGGAAAGAAAGAAAATAAATCGTCGCCGGCAGGAAACGAACCCACACATTCCATGCAGAAGCCTGCCTAGAATGCAGAAAGATGTGGATTCTACTCTCACCGGCGATATATTTTTCTTCCTATCTTTTCTAATTACGAATTCTGGTAGTTGTATCCGATATAAAAATATTTACTATGATGTTTGTAGGTATACATTTGTTTTTTAGTTAGCACTCGATGCAGTACGAATATTAATATGGGCTAGGTGAAAGTTTCTTCAGGTTTGTCAGCTATTGTGGCACTGTCATACAACTGGAGGTTGAAATATCATTTTCGTATTGAAGCAGTGTATTATTTCAACGCTTCAAATAATCATCATAAGGATGCATAATCAGTATTGTTACTTGATTTTTTGCACAGAACACTTGACAATTAGCATTTTCAATATGGAACTCTCCATTTATAGACATGTTTCAATATGTCGTAAACGTTATAATACTACTTTGATGAAAAACAATTTTATCTCTGGTCTGGTTTCTGGTGTCACCAATCGCACTGTTAACGCTTTTACAGGCGGAGTATACAGCCACGTTTAGGTATGTTTCCTTGTTAACGGCCAATTGTGGTACGAGATTTTAAATGATTTTTACATCCTCGTGAAAGAGCTTGAACCATGATAGATGAAGAGATGAATATCGGCAGCCTTTATCAAAGTACAAAACTGAATGAATAACTGATTGCAGTGTAACCCGATAAAACTCTTAAGGTAGCAGATTTCCGCATTCGGCTGAACATGGTAGAATCATGTCAGTATCGGCTGAAGATAGTATCAGTCACTGGCACTAGATGTCTAACAAAAGATCGAGGTTAGAAGATTGGGAAGGATTGCGCCATAGCGTATTTCCCGTTCTGTCTGACAAGATACACTTGAATGATGTTTACTATCACATTTTATTCTATGTAATATACAATTGCACTTGTAGTATTCATATTACTAATTTGATCTCATGAACCTTGTGAAAAAAGTTTTTTTTTCGTAATTGTTTGTCAAATGATTTTCTTACCAATAGTATGCGAATCACAGCGCATTTGTTTGAGAAGTCCAAAAATATAAAATAATTGATTCAAATTCAATTCAAAGATGCGAATGAATAGAGTAACTACTAAAGTTCATTTCTTGAGAACACTTTTTCTAGTACACCAGTTGAAATTCTGCGATGGTATAATTTAGGTACCAAATCCATCAAAAAACAAGGGAGTGTAACACTTCAAAAACATAATTGAGGAGTAACGATGTTCTATCCTACATGAGCATCACTTCAAATGCATTATGCAGTCTCTCCAAGTTGAGTCAGCGTGATGCTGCTATTTCGGCATCTGGCAATTTTCTTTTGAACATGATATATCGAAATATTTTTGTTCATATCTGTACATTACATCTTGAAAACTGATCATAGCAATGAATCATGTCTACGAAACTACAGCATATGACCAGGATCCTGCCTTTCATAGCCTACAGTCTGAACAGCATCGACAACTGCCCAAAATAATGAAATAGTCACGCAGCTACTAAGCTTACTGTTCTGAACGATTTACATTATTGACAAACCCAAGGAACTTCACTTACGTTATATCTATATAGCTTGTGTAGTGACTAAGCATGGATGGGTGGAGGGAAACAAAATAATTGACCTTTTAAAAAGTGGCTGTAGTGGATGCAAACAAGTATGTCTCTTTTATCTCATTATCTGCTTTACTAGAGCATAAATTTACAGCTCATTTGTTTTGTATATATAATTACACGAATCCCTGAATATTTTTCGTATTACTTTGTTTCCCTTCATTCATATGGAATAATGCACATCCTTAACCAGTAACCAAGGTTTGTTACCAATCAAATTTACACAGGTCAAACAGAGAATCAAAATGTAAACGGATTTTTTCGTTTTTGATGCTAACAGCAAATATGTTTATAATGAGCCTCGCTCGTATTTTTTATACTGCTGTTTACATTTTCCATTCAATTGGGTTTCGTGACAAGGCGGTCATTTGGCAACTCCAGTGTAAATATGCTCTCCGCAATGCGATATTGTATCTAACTATACCATGTTGGGCATGCATTCATATCAAAAGTAACATGTAGATTGATTCTGATTATAATTGGAAATTTCAATTGGTTAATTTGAACTGTAATGGTTCCACTGAAGTTATTTCTAGCAAAGTAAATATCCCCGATGAAAGTTTCAGTTAAGCCAAAGAAGTTATATAATTGGATATATACCTTCAATAGTCCTTCTCAATTGAATAGCGTGCTGGAATAGATTCTTTCTATTCTCCATCCCCCCGCTTGAAGTGTGAGACTCCGAAAATTTGGCAATGCTCCATGCATTTTGTCATGGTGGGTAGTGTCATGTTATGGGTCATTCCAAAGTACCTTTTCGTCCCATGCATTATATGGCTTAAAATCGACTGTCTCAATTCATTTGCCTTTGTTAATACAAATGGCAAGTTGTCTGCGCTTAGTCTTTCACCAAGCGACAATTCCTTTTTCCTTCGGTATACTACATTCGAGTAGATGGTTTGGGGTTGCCTAGTCAGATCAATATATTATCAATTCATATTAAGTAACTAGCAAAGAACCCAGTTTCTTGGTCTTTGTTCCATGAATGGCTGTTTCCCATTTTTGGCCATTTAACAGACAACTCTTTCACCTGTCCTGATCTTTTGACGCTTTCTGTAAACCTCACGACGCTCCTCCACCAGCATGTCTACTGGCGGAACTCGAACAACCACCAACCTCTGTTGAGACTGCCTTTATGCAGAAATCACACGAAATACCACTCGGCGGTAACTACACAGCGTCAACTGTCTGTACATTGGCGCCTTGTTTCTCTTCTACGCGATTCGCTTTATATTGTCGTCTACCCTTATCCATGTGTCCCCAACATTAACGCCAATGAGGTCTGTCTTCCAGAAAGTATCACTAAATCGGTTTAATACTGAGCAACCGTCAAACCGTTTTCCTCCATCCGTATGGTGATTCTGCTTATTTCATACAGTGTCAGCCTTTAAACCATCTCTTTTCTGAACTAGTAATAAACATTGCTGAGTTATCCACATTGCCCACCAAGCTAAATCCTGTTATCATCTGCATTCTTACCATTCCATCATAGAACACATTCCATAGTAACTATGTCCCTATATTTGAGGTACTTCAAGCTATCTGTACCGTGTCCTTTTCCCCGACAAACATATCACTTGTTTTCGTTCATTAAACGTTAGATTATTTATCTGATAATCAAAATATAGCAGGATAGATCAATACAGGAATGGGAAATCGCTTTTGGAATGTACATACATTGCTCACATATATATTTGTGTAGTACAACAATATCCGTTGCTGAGAGTGAATAAAGTAGTAGTTAGCACTATTAAGTGACTTACTTCTTTAACCTCTCATAAATATTGTCGTGTTGTGTTTGCATAAGGAATGGTAAAATCGCAGTGATCTTGGAACATTTGTGAAATCACGAATGGGATATTTCCAGTCTGCAACTTTGTAATCCATAGCTTTACTTCTCACGCACTGCAAAAAAATTAAAAAAATCGCCTCCACTATTATATGAAGTTGACGTAAAAATATGTTGAGGTAGAACGTACAATAACTATTTAATAATCAGCTTTAAAGATTGGTGGTATTCCTATAGCTTCATGATAAAATGAATGAGCTTTTTAATATGTCATCCAGGTATATGAAATGAGATCACCTTTATTTATAATAAGAAACAAGTGCAATATTGTAAGAAAATGTAGAACTACTGACTGGTTTCAGTATTTGTTTTCATATATTTAACCAGTGGATTCCGGAATGTTTGTTATTTTACTATTTATTAACGTTATGGGAAATCAAAAAACTGTTTCGTCATATCAGAAAATCATGTTATTAATTGCCAACACATCTGACCGAATGTCATTATATAGAAAATACTCATATTACATAAACTGACCTAGCGACTCAAGGGCGAGGGTCCCACGGACCTCCCTGACTAGACATGACGAATAGTAGCAGTAGAAAATACAAAGGTTGCGACAAAGTTACCTTGAATAATCATCGGAAGCTAAACTAGCTATTGCTCCAAAATGGAGCAGACATGATATATGGAGTATTTAATTAGTTACAAATATAATAATTGTTGGCAAAAAAATACGATTTATTTGTGTTAAATCAATTGAAAGTTCTATATTGGCAATGGTACCGACCACGGTGGTGATTCGTTCTTGTCTCATTACCTGATGCAAAATTTCTTCTTGTGACTCAACACCTGAACTTTCTACCTATACCTATAACTAACTTTTATTTTTTCAAAATTATTTTAATTATCAGTGTTTTCATTCTACTGGTCTCAGACACCGTGAGTGCATATTACTACTAAGACAGGCTCTTTAACAACAATTTTAGAACCGGTGTTTTTTGATCAATTTCATGAAGAACTCTTGAGTACCGTAAAAAAATCAGGTTAATAGATGAATCCCTTCGTAGAATCCTACCTTGACGACATCGGCTCCTATTCAAACAAAAAGTACCGTACAATCGCCGTAACACCACCAAACATTTCGTGATTCGCCAAGCAAATGATAAAATTTGCAATTGAACTCTACAGAGGTGTCTCCCAGCGGGATATAGTGTATTTTGGAAAAGGGGACACTTCTGATATATGTTTGTAGATATCTTGATGAAAAATGATAAAATGTAAAAATTTGTTCTCCAAATACTTTTTCGAACTTGGGTATAATCGCCCGTCCTATAATACAGTCATTATTGTGTCCATATAATAACACGTGAAAAAATGTTATGCATGTTAATCACAGACCAACTGCAGATCTTTCCAGGTGAGCCTTCTGACTCTTCGGCTTTTATGGCGTCTGTACGAGTAAAATTAAAAAATTAATCACCTAAATCAACCTTTGAATGATGTTATAAAAATCTGCCCGGTGCTATATTGTATTATTATCAGAATTTTCACAGTGGAAATACCACCTGTACTGCTTCAAGGACAATCATGATGTCGCCATATTGCCCCGTACTGAACGTTATAAGGATTTCAAGGTTTTACAGCCGCAGTTCGAGTCGCCAGGTCTGTTGCCGAATCTGGTGTCGGTAATCGAGACAAAATATTAGGTTGATATACTAGTCAATTTTTGGCAAAATGAAGCTATGGAATACTGCTGAATATCACAATCCCATCTATTTGTATATTAGCGATTGTTCATTGTTATTCCAAAAAAAAAACGTAATTGTCGATAATTTTTAAGGGGCATAACATTAATCGATATTTTGTATAGAATGTATGATATATTTTGACGTTATCTGACTGTATCGTCCTTATCTAATTATTAATGAATTCTGCCACATTTTCAGTAAACGAGATATATGTGTCCAATATATCATGATGCTGTTTTTGCGACTTCGTCCGCGATATGTTTCACACTTAAACAATTACGTTTTTTATAAAAATTGGCCGTGGTTATTATTCGACTGATATATAAAAATGAGGCTTGATTCATTGATAATGAGATAAGACCAAATCTCAAAGTACCTATATACATATTGTATATTTTTATGTAGGTAATTTTTTCTGGCATAATTTTATTCAGGTCTCTAATTCGTTTAGTTTGGGTTTGGTATAAATTTAATTTCGCCCAAAAATGCACTATGGATATATGTTCACTGTAGAAATAAGTATAAGGTGTTATTGTTTCAATTATTTTCATTTAATGCAAGAATCATCTCTCAAGGAAAACTTCAGGCACAATCTGTAATTATTGCATTTTTATATGAGTACTGGTAAACATTAATAAAATAAAAATCTATGTTTTCTTATTATTTTTCCATTGATTTTAGAAATTTTATCTTCACTGTTAACTATAGCTCATCTGATTTGTAATGTTTAGGGACTCCATATTTTGTTTGATCTTCAATTATTTTCAAACCTATGTTCAATGTTTTCATTTGTTACCTTTAGACTGCAACTCATATCCAGTATACATATGGTGAATCAGTGTTGACAAATAGTATTGACGGCTTTATTTCAAAGCCATATAAAATTTTGTCACAGTAGGATCCAACTGGCGAAGTGTAGCATTAGCTACCCTGGTACGTAATCTATGATTTTGAACTATGCAAAAATGCAAAGAAAAATATATTCATTTAAAAAAAATAGAACTATAGATTTCATATATCACATAAATTTAAGATAAAAATAATTGAAGATTTTTCTTGTTTTCTTGTCTACTGTATACCTCAGTTCTATGGGGAATATCGATACTTACACCTAGAATTAAAAAAACAAATAACTAGTTAGAGTTAACTTCGTTAATGTCTCGTTTGAATCTGTTGACATAAGCTGGTAGGGTATTTTTAGCACATCAATAAACCTAGTTGTGTCTTTGCTTATGAGCAGTTTTAATTTAGAGTTTTCATATTTTTATTAAAGCTGTTATTGTTTAATAATTTTACGAAGTCAGTTTGTTGAACAGAAATTGTCAAGTTATGGAGCATAAAATTTATCCGAACAATATAGTAGTTTAAAGTGTTGATAGAAACTTATCAATTAATTCATTAGACGAAACCATAATGAAATTTCGACTAAAACACTGGCGTAAGACTTTACCCCGAATGGATTAAGTAGGTTTAGTACGATGGTCCTCTGAGTACTGTAGTGCTGATATATAAGTGAATGTTTGGATTAAGCAAATTTACACATACTACATTTCTATGGAAGTTATGCGCCCTTGTTAGCCATGGTCCTACGAGTACATTCCATCAGAGTTAAAATAAAAGGTAATACTTTTAAGATAATTTTGTGGTTCAGAGAAATTTGTTCATAACTTTTGTAAGATAGATGCGTCGATACTGATTCACCGATAATTAACTTTAAGATTATATAGTATATATTTACTGGAATACCAATGAATATGTCCCAAGTGTCCATATTTTTGTAGGCAACACGAATGCGCTGTGTATAGACACGTATTCTTGTTTGATACTAAATGTTTCTGTTGTATGTAATTATTTTCATGCAGTATCTTCAACAAGCCCTAATTTCATGTTTACCTAATAGTATCACAATCATAACTAGTCAACAGTCGAATAGGATGTTTGAAAATGTTTTGAACAGTGGCGGAGATTGCAAGTTCGCTTCAATGGGTATGGAAGTTCACAGTAAACTAACATGTCAGGAGCGCAACAGTATTCCGACAAAATCAATTTATGGGCGATTGGTAAAACCGTAAGTGTTTGTGACTTCAGTGAAAACTCAAGATATATACTTTTTTCTTAAAAAATATATTTAATGAAAAAAAATCTTATGGAAATGTACTTAATATTACTGTTACAATTCTATCTGTTCACATCTTACCTGCATAGTCGTAGTGCACCGAATATCCGTCAGGCTTTTTTGCACAAGCTCTCACTGGCTACATTTTTCTCTACTTTCTGTAGATCTGCACTTAATAATCAGTAGCCACTCCAAGATCCTACCATGCTTTGTGTTCAATGCTGTTAGAACACGAGGTTCTCTTTAACGTTCTCTTCCCACTATCCTGACCCATCGATTTTTCTGTTGAATTTACGTCCATCTGGATCTGGACCAGTAAGCTCCATGTGAAAAATGCTCTATTGGTTTGGTCTGAGTTTGCTCAATGTATCTAAGTTGCTATAGCAGTCGCATAGTATATTCGAGGTATAGAGGTCATTAAAGCCGTTAGACTGTTTGTATTCATTTTTATTGAATTCCTTTTCTATGCAGATTAAGCTACAAGCAATCAGTGCAGCTGAAACCATGGGTTCTATATGAATATTGCACTGTAGGTAAAATCGATTTTGTTAACTAGATATGTATACCTGATCTTGTTGATTGTTATAAATTTCATCCGTGTTTAAGATGCCGAACAATCATCTCGAAAATTAAGTCTCTAATTTCGCTTTCGTATTTGTAATAAGAGAAGACATATTTTTCATAGAAATTTTACCTTTAACTTCTAACTATAACCCAAAAGCAAATGCAACAGGATGATCACTTCATTAGTAAGTTTTATACAATGTATCAAAAAATGTAGACAAACCTGCTCTCCAAACTTGAAAGGGAGATGGTCAAGAATTGAGCATATTGAATTAACCATCCATGCCTCTTTCCTATAACCTTGTTCGAGTATTAGATAATGGTTTAGCTCATTACTAAATCCATTCCGAACCGGTAGACACCAACAGAAGTCTCCAGCTCTAAAAAGTATTGCTTGCGCTTAGTTCGGAAGGACAAGGTTTTTTTTAATAGATAACCTCAATCAAAGGCATATGCCTATCACGCTTCATAATAAGCACTGTGCGAGGATCAATTTCTATTCACGTTGACCTTAAAACGCTATAGATTTCAACCATCAAGTCCCCGGTAGCTCATTCCACAACGCCGAGAGGTTCTCCAAAAGACCTACTTCTGGAACAGGCTTGTTCGAGGCGTTGCAAGCCGGGCCTGGTGAGGATACGCCCGATTGAGCTCCTCTAGTATTTGCTGTACTGGCGACTCTTGGAGTTATGCGAGACAGCTCGGTCGAACATCTGCCATGATAAAATATGTATAGAATAAAAATGCATATAAATGCAGTAGCTGTTTCCGAGAATATAATTTACTAGAGCGGAAGAGAACGCCCAGCTTCTGGTACGCCGACCTAGCGAGGCCAGCAACATGATCATGCCACGACCTGGTATTCTTGATGTTGATTCCCAGTAGCTTGATGGAAGATGATTCAAGTATTGGGTATCCTTCCATCTCTACGGCTGGGAGCATGCGACTTCTTTGTCAGGGTTGTTGTCCGTGTATATTGCTCTTTAAACTGAACTCCGTTTGTATGTCCCCATTCAACAATTCTCTCGATGTGATCACAACTTAAGTCTATTACAGCATTTACTGTTTAAACCGCCATCTGCTAGAGTAACAGGATCTGGCTGTCTGATATCTCGTATCCAATTTCTGGAATCCAGTTTGGATTTGTTGTGATTCCATGTACTAACATTTGGATTTGCCTATATGTTAGAAACAATGATATAGGAAATATCTCAGTGGCATTGCTGTATTTACTTGACAAATAACATGTTAGAAAACAGGATAAGGCCATCATTTAAGGGTTAACATTCTGTTAACATATTTTATCTCTTAACTTCTCTTTGTTTGCCTCTGTACATTTATTCATCGAGTGCTCGTTTGATCAAACGACAAATCTGATCTTCTGGTTGCCTGCCGGACCAGTGGAGCGTAGTATTAATATGCTTTAACGTGATTGATTAGTCTGCTCAATATACCAAAATGAAACTTGACGGATGTGTTTTAATGCTTACATGTATCATTATTTACCACTGCCATATTTTTTATGGTTTATAATGATAACTTATATTGCTGATCGTCTAATTACATCTGGAGGCGACTTCTAAGTGATGCTAGTTGTTCATATATGTTGAAAAAATAAATTTTGATAGCAAAGTCTAGCTGCAATACTTACAGATTATGCTTGATCGCACATGGTTATGACATATTGCACATAGATTTTTCAAATCTCCTGGTAATACACTTTGGATTCATGCTTGCTCCATTTTATTCAATGTATTTAAAAAATCCAAATGACTAGTTAATCTTATAGAGTCTGGATCTCGATTTTGATTCTGATAAAATCATGAATCATGCTTATCACTATATGTTCAAATAACACTTTATATATGGACTCAGTGCCACTGTATTTGTAACTCAAATATTCATTTCAACACATCCCACTTGATTCCCTGCGCAACAATAAATTATTCTCAACACTATAACTATGACACGGTCAATTTTGTTGCTAATACTGTAATGATATGGAATACTATTGAATATCTATCACTTATCAGCAGTATATGGACTCCAGGCCACTGAATTATACGAACATTTTTAGTGCAAATATCCTTTTTGACAAATTCACACCAGCAGTCAGTGCGCATTACATTTTTGTTACACTAATCATATTTATAAGTCAATTTTGTTGCTGATACTGTTTTAGTATATTGAAGTAAATTGAGTACCTAATTTAGATTTAACAGTGATTTTTATGGTCTTAACTATTTTTAGGATATAGAAAAATTATAGTTTATTTGAAGTATATAATTTGGATATTTTTATTAATTTGATTTTTATAATTATATCTACGTTTAAAAATATTTTTCACTCTCAATTACAATTAGTGTGAACAAGATGGATAGTTAAACATTGCATAGCTATTTAATAATCTAGAGATACTGTGGAAACTCGTAAGTCTATATTAACAACTTTATTTTTTCAATAAAAACGAAAATTAACAAATAGCTGTAATTTTTCTCATATAACACAAAATTTTGAAATTGCCTCCGTTCGTATGAAAAAATACAAACTAAAAATTAAAAGGTTTATACATATAGGATTTTTATGAATATTCTGTGAGAAAAATTACTACAATTATATTTTAATTCGAATTTAAGACAAGTGTCCTTTTGTTTATTTTTAATAGTAGGAGTGAGAATAAAATAAATTTTAAAAGAATAAACGCTCTCTTAGTTCTACTTGCATGTTTTTTTTTCAGCAGATAAAGCTATGTCTATAAGAGTAAGGGGCAGTGGCAGAAGAAGATATCAACAAGCCATTTTGTTGTAATTTTTTTGTTAATAAATTTTTCGCACTCATGGGTACCAGTTGCAGTTTTTAGTCATCGATATTCTCTGGTATATATATTATATTTTTGAATGAGAGTGTATATCTATTGTGTAGAGGACCTATGAGGTCGATTCTCGACCACTCCGAATTTTGGTCAAAAAATGAAAAATTATTTGTCTCTTAATATCGATACATACTTGTAGCATACATGTACTTTATTTTCTTTCATGATTCTAGTCTTCTGTGAATGGCTTGCCGTCGAAAAATTGAAATTCAAGCTTCGGCTGCGATTCATTGTCTTCGAGTTGATTTGCTGGCCTAGGTCAACGTCATGAAAAGAACCCCTTTTTTTAATTTCAACATGATAACCTCCTAATTGATTTTAAATTACTTTTCGATGACGATGTGTAGTCGAACACGGATTTAAATCAAATGACTCAAAATATGTATCTTATTGCGGGTTATATTAATTGCATCATGGGATGACTTCGAACCTGACCTAGTAAAGACAACAACGCAAGGAGCCCAAAAAACCTGTTCAAAAGGTTACTGAATGTATCGTGTCGCTTTACTTAAGGGAAAAACACTGATCCATACCATTGTCGCAGACCCTTATATACATGCGAGATTTTCACTGGGCTTACTAGCGTTATTACTAGCCAATAATATGGCCAAAAAATACAGGTAAGATAGCTTAAGCTCTTGTGCTCGTTTACATGTACTTACTACTTCTGAAATCATTTTCTGATATAATGTACTGCCGGAAGTCTATATCAGTAATAATAATTAATATAGTATACATTATAATGAAAATGTGTAGCCAATTCAAATATTAGTATAATAAAATAATAGCTCTCGATAATCACATAACTGTATAGGATAACATTAAAATAAACATTTCGAAAAATAAATATTACTCTAGGTACTTTCAACGACTAAATTGCTATTACACTTTGGACATGTGACAGATTGTTCTACAAAAACAGCTTTGATGGTTTTCACAGAAAAGGTCTCTGAGCATCTCATGCATTGATAAGTCTTTTTCTCGTCTTGTTTTTGCTCACTGATCTTTTTCATAATTGTATCATAAAAACTTCTAAAATCAGCTTCCTCCAATTCATAAATGCGATATTTTCTATCTCTTCTTAAGGTATCAAACTCAATTCTGATCACATTTTCAGTATCACCAGGTTTCATACATGAAACTATTGTATTCACATGCCACCTAGCTTTTTCTTTGCTGGTCGTAACATCTCTCTCAGATATGTGACTCTCTGTGAGCACCACGAATACTTGATACAACTCCTCCGTATTTGTAGCCAGGAAAATCCCTTCTTCGCCACCTGAAAATTACGAATCGGCATATAATGTGTTTTCTTAGACATTCGGTCACTGAATTAACACAGGTGTTTAACCAATGACTCACCGACAGCTGATGTTCTCTAAAAGAACTTTTGGAAGAGGCTGGTTCAAGCCGTTAGAAGGTCTTTTTTTAATATATGATTTCAACATAGTGGGTCTTTTCCAAAGTTGCAGCCTCATAATTTTTCATACCAAGATTTTATCGAAAACAGAGCTATTCAGCTGGGAACCAGTAAATCTTAATTTTATAATTTCAAAATTTATTTATATTTTGTACCCTGATAAAAGCAGCCGGGTCCGCTTGAAAGTTAGTGAACTTATTTATTGACTCACATGTTCGTAGTATATTGGATTACCTTACCCGAGAAAACATCTTCGCCATCAGAGGCATCTGAAACAGGATCTTCTCCTTTGGAGGCTTCTGAAATAGGTTCATGAAGGTCTTCCGATTCCACACTGTTTATAGCCATGGATTGTTTTGCTACACTACTGACACCAGGTGATTCTTCCACCGCAGTTTTGAAAGTTTCTTTGGAATACATGCCATTTAGCGTGGAGTTAGGAGTTTCGTAATTGCTGATATTCCCTACTGCATCACTACTTTTCAAGGAACCTTGTACAGTTCCATCTGAAGGAGTAGAAGATAGAAGGATGGAAGATTTTTCGAAGCCCAACACATCTTGCACCATGAGACCAGCGTCGCTGTGCAACCATTTTTCACCATATTCCTCTTTCAATTGTTCTACCTGCCGTTTGATTTCTAAGTGCTGGGTGCTTATTGGTGGGGTAGAAATAGGTGTTACCTGAAGTAGGAAAAGTAGCTTGAATTATTCTTATAATATGATTTAATGTGAAAAACTGTTATTTCAGCCTCTGGTCAGGTATGTTACATTACTCCAAGCAAACTTTTGTAGTGGTATATACTAGTTAATAAGACAAAAGAAGGTACTACATGCACTTAAATAAAGATTGGTTAATTCCAAGGCTATTGGAATACAGTTTTTTCACTAATAAATATAACTATTATTATTTATTTCGAAACTTTTTACTCGGTTATGCGTGCGAAGTAAAAGTAAAAGTGATAGCAATTTGACAAAGATGAAAAAGTTAGGGTTTGTAATTAGTTTTTAAAATTGCATAGCTTCCTGTTTTTAAACTTTGATTAAGGCTGTCGAGGCAATCGAAAGGTTAATTAGCAACCAGTACAAATTACAAGATGTATTAGATTTCAATTTGCAGATAAAAGTTATTTGTTTTTTAAAGATGCATGATATACCTTCAAGTGTGAGTAGAGGAATAACCAGCATGTCTTTTTTAAGGGAAGTCAATGTGGTGTAGGTTGCCAAAAAAGCTCATTCATTACTAACCTTTTTAATAACGCTTTCTTCTCTAATCTTTACATTCCTAACTTTTCGCTGCTGAATTGATGTAGTAGACGTCTCCATTTCATTATCTTCTTGGGGCTGAGGTGTTTGTGGCTTGAATATCGGATAAAGGGATCCAACGAGGCATTGCTCGGTCTTACCTGGTAATTATACATTAATTTGTCATTTGCGCTGGTTAAAAAAAAAATATTGAAAAATCTAAAAGTCATCAACATTTTTGGATATGGTACTAGTAGCAACCAACAACCATTTAATAATTTCCAAGAATATTAGTAAGCATTAAAGATATATTTTAACAACAGTATAATAGTTTCAAATGTTTATATCAAGATAAATACTTACTCAAACTCACTCCATCCAATAGAAACTTCACTGTTGCTGTATTTTTGTGCAAATAGTTACATGTCAATGTTCTATGATGTGGATGATATGCCAAAGGGTTGCCTTTGAGGTGAAGACATTGTAATGATATCAGGTGGGAGATAGAGAGCAGGCAGTTGTGGTCCACCAAAAGATTGTTTGACAGGTCCAAATGGATGAGGTTATTCACTGTGGTCAATGGAGTAAGATCTTCAATGTAGTTGTTGTTCAATATCAAAACCTAGAATAGAAGATAGTTAGATTAATTTTTCTCTCTAAACATCATTAGATTCAAATGTTGAAAAGTTTCAAGTAATAATAGTTTATTTTACATGTCAATCAGTCATGATATGAAGTTTAAACGTTTTCCAGAACAGATAGGAATCAAAACATAGCAATTAAGTCAATCAGATCTTTCTAACTGGAAAGTTCCATTGAGCGTGGTGTAGCACTAATCAAATGGGCAGATTTGAAAAGTATGTAAATGTAATGTGCTGTTCTTATGGCGGTTAAAATATCAATGAATTGGAAGAAATACCACAAACGATATTAACTACAAATGAAAGCAGCATATGACATCTTTTTTATATATTATTGACTGTTAAGTGTGTAAGGTTTGTATTGATAGTATACCAGATTTGCCTAATTCTGGCATACTTAATTGTGAAAACAGTGTGATGTGAATCAAAACCAAGATGTATTATAAAAAATCACTTATTTATTTATAATTACCTGTAGACGGTTTCGCACATGTCCAGATAGTACTGGTGCTGACTCAAGTTCATTATAAGAAAGATTGAGATGTTTCAAGTTTGGTAGCTGATTCATAACTTTTACATTTCTCAATCTATTATGGCTCAAGTCTAGCATATGTAGCGAAATAGTATACTCAAAAATATCATCTATTTCTTCTAGTTCATTATGACTAAATTTGGCGTTTTTCAGTTCACTCCAGTTGTATCTACAGCTATGATCAGCTCCACATTTTTCTAAAATATCACCTAAATTTTTCAAAGTATGTGTACATACAAGTTCTTGTAATTGTGACCTTAACTTTTGAATCCCCACAATTAAATCAATATTCAGTTTATAAATTTCCAGCATTTTTAGATTTTTAAATTGCCTGATATCAATAATCTCTAACTGGCGTGCTATGTCGGGAACTAGTTTCAGACATGCTGTTCTTTCAACAAGGTCTAATAAAAACTGTACATCCCTCGCAACGGAACTTTTATTCGATTGAATAGTATGGAAAGAGGAATTTACATCCAAATTAGCATCCAGTGCATCATTTATTTTTTTTAGGTAACTGGTGGAAAGACTCAGTTTCTGTTTACCACTTATCACGTCTCTACCAAGTTGCTTCAACTGATACGCGAGTTCCTGAACTTCCAAACCGATTTCCATTTTGTGCTTTTCTCACTTTTTCATCAAGTTTTATCCATTTTTCTTCTAGTTTATATAAATAAGACAATTTGTTTATCTACATTTGACGTTTTGACACGTGTATAAAAACACATCCATCCATCAACATTGACGTGACATGACAACTGACATGCAGTTTTTGTTCCATGCGGTGTTGCCAATCAGCACGTAATTACAAGATTTGTATTTATTTTGATTACTTTGCATATAGTTTTATATTTCTATGAAATTAACCAATTCCCGAATATAATGTATCTGTCGCCACCCCACAGCACCAGCTAAAATCTCTATAGTCGTTCACTGTTCATATGTTTTTTACGAGCATGATATACATACACCGGTAAAATCACATGCGACCGATAAAATTATGTATACCTCCAATAGCGAACTTGAGTTTCCCTCGATGCCTTCCATCACAGATTATCCACACTTTTTCGATCGTGACAGATGCGCGGATAGAACGAATTTGTGAAGGGGAATCAGCATACGGAATTACGATTAGGTATATGTAAATCATTATTCAATAAAAATCATCAGCAGGGAATTACATAACATGCATTTCCGTCTAATGATGATTTGAGAAGAAGTGGTTCGATGTCATAAAAAATCAATGCTAGCTCGTATGGGAAGCACATAAAAATTTGCGGTGCTCAGTTTATTCGCGTTTATTTTTCCATTGCTAGTATCAATAAACTGATGAAAATGTGAACTGGTTAATTTGTAATATTGATGAGAAAGAAAACATCATGCCAAATTTTGCAAATCAGCGGTTTTTCTATACGGTTATGCAAAATGTGACCTAACCATATATTAAAATTATATGTTATATAAACATTTTTGGACGAGTCTGTATATAATAAAATATCAGTTGTCAAGAAATGTAGGCTTGGGTATCATTGTAAATGTTTATTAATAAAGAGGCATTCAGAAAAAAATATATTTTTGTACATTCACTCTAGTCTTTGATGAAATTTTAAAATTATAATATAATAGTTCCATCTATGAGGTAGAAAAATATCACTAGAAAAATTTAAAATATGAATTTTATATTCAAATAAAATTTCTGATGATTTCTAACAATTCCCATTCTTTTAGGTTGAACAGAGGATCCTTTTACTTTCATATGTATATTGGCAACACAGCACACAGTCCTTCATGGTCGATAACCGACAGCGACAAGCGTAGAAGCCGTAGAAGCGGGCTGCGGGAGTGAAGAGGTTATGTCCTTATTTAAAGTGTGTAGTTTTGCTTTTTGTTGTTTGTAAGGACTTTAAGCCTTTATTTTAATTGTGGAAATGTTTGATATATCCGTAATTACTTGGCCGCACTTGAAGAAACTGTACAATTGAAGATTAGCCGTGTGATCAAAAATAGATTTTTTAGATAGGTATCTGTTGAGTCCTCCAAAGATGTTCGAAGCACAAGAGGTGAATGCAGAGCATAAAGACCTTATTCATGATGTGTCGTATGACTTCTATGGACGTCGAATGGCGACATGTTCCAGTGACCAATTTGTGAAAGTAAGAAATATATGTGTTCAAGGAACATCACTGCATTAGTTTTGAGTTACCCAAAATATGATCTCAACTTTCATAAGATAGCTTTTGTTTATTTGTCATTTGCAAGGAAATATTATATAATATGTTTAATTCATCACCAATGGTGGCTTATATGAACCTGCTGCAAATTCAGTATTTAGTGAATATTGAATATATTTTTTGTCAGTATTGTGTATAAGTATGTGGCATGTGTGCATGTATATTTTTGTTTTCACTATATCACAAAGCTACTTGATAATCTATATTGATGTATGATATCAGTATGTAGATTTTTCAACAGTCCATTATTTATATTTGTTTTAATGAAAACTATGTAATTATATAATGTTGATCATTGTAAGTTTGTTAACAGGTATTATTTTTGAAATGTATATTTTTCCTAATTTTTTCAAACTAAATATCTATACAAAATGGAAAATCCTGGGCAGACACATTCATATCATATTACATATATAGATGGACAGTGGAGACTGATCAGTTGGTATTTGATGTTTTAGGTATGGGACCAAAACAGTGAGGGCAAATGGATTCTAAGTTCTAGTTGGAAAGCACACAGTGGTTCAGTATGGAAAGTAACATGGGCACATCCAGAGTTCGGTCAAGTACTAGCAACATGTTCTTTTGATAGAACTGCTGCTATCTGGGAAGAGATTGGAAATATAGGTTGGTTGAACAAGAATTTTTCAAAAAGTAATCAAATTATTTCCCATAAAAGTAATAATGACCTAAGAGTTCGTTCACTTTACAATAGTGAAATTTGATATATTTTTTTCCTTAGAACATATTTCACTCTAGCTTATGAGTAACATGTATATAGTAACTGAATTGATGAATTGAATTATCCTAAAAAAAATCTTAATTATGTGTGATTAGATTATGGTGCCATAACAAAATGTTAATTCAAAATTGTATATGCACAAAGATTTTGAAATTCTTATGACTTAGGAATAAACATGTGTTAATTTAATTGACAAGTGTTAAGCTTGACAATATCCTAATGCAGCTACTTTTTTATTGTCTATAAACTAGCAATACATCAATGTGATTGCTCATACACATGACAACTGATAAGTATCTGTTTGCATACAGATGGAACTGTTGATGGAAAGTTGCACTGTCATCTAGCAGAAGGTCTGATACTAAATTTTAGACTGATTAACAGATTGGTTTTTGTTTGACATCAATTCTCATCACAGGTGTTCCATAATAAATTGTAAAAATTCAATAGATCATTAAAAACAGATTATTTTTGAAAAGGGTAAGGTAACTAACGTTCTTATATTTTTTATTTTTTAATTACTATGAGATCTGAGCCTCTCCAGGCCCTCCAGAATCCGAGCCCCTGGGCGCCAGCCCCAAGCGCTTTTAGAATAAACCGGGACTGCATTGATCCACCAAAATTATCAGTTTGTAGCAGGATTTTTATAGCGTAGAAAATTTCACCTTACTACTAACTAATTTTTCTTATTCATATGCTTCAAGGTCCTAACGAACGAGGAGTACGCCATTGGGTCCGCCGTGCAAATCTTGTTGATTCCCGTACTTCTGTCACTGATGCTCGTTTTTGCCCCAGATGGCTGGGACTTCAGCTCGCCACCTGTTCTGCAGAGGGTATTGTACGAATTTACGAAGCTCCAGATATCATGAATCTAAGCCAATGGACATTGCAACATGAGGTGCAATGCAGATTGCCTTTGAGTTGTCTGAGTTGGAATCCAAGCATGTCAAAGTTAGTATTATGCAATTATTTCAAAATTTTTAATCAAAGTCTGTTTGCACTGTATTCCATATAGAAGTATACATAATTATCCTGTTCATCATCCTGTTACATTTATTACAATTAGTTTTAGGTTTATATACAGTTAATGTATATGTGGATGTTGCATGCAGAAATTCATAAACATACGTTGTTTTCAGGATGCATCCGCCAATGCTGGCTGTAGGTAGTGACGACCAAGTTACAGCCAATGGTGGCAAAGTATTCATCTATGAATACAGTGAGAACAGTAGGCGTTGGGTGAAACTAGAAACCATAGGAACAATCACCGATGCAGTTCATGATATCGCTTTCTCGCCAAATCTTGGTAGGGAGTATCACACCTTGGCTGTGGCTTCAAAAGATGTGAGGATCATCAATCTCTTACCTGTAGAGTAAGTGCATATCATTGATGATATAATGGAGCAGCATGTTGATTGAACAAGCCTTGAATCGAAGACTACATTTAATATTATTCGAATATAAAACATACTTTCATTTATGCATAATTATGCTAGCTAGATCGATCTACTTGCTTTTGAAGTCTTCTTGAGACTTTATATCATTTGCTAACGTTGCACAACTGCTTTTGGAATACTTAAATCTCGTGTGACTTGCCATTAATTTTGTTATGTAGATGGTGGACGTTCTTACTTGGCGAAATTCTTCGATCATTAAGATACACTTATGCAATTTGTACAGAAGGTTCCTCAAATAAATGGATTTTAGTGAACCATTCATTTTTACTATGTTAATCATCGTGAGACTCTCAAAATTGAAACTTATTATACGCGTGTAAACTACAACACTATCACACCTCGTTAACGGTCATCGAGCAAATAAAAGTTGGAGCACTCGGCCGTCGATCCTTATTATTTCTTTGTCTCTTCCGTTCGAAGACTGTGTAGAAGTTTACAGGCCAGTGTGTCGACAGTCCACGTAAACAAGTTTTCCACGTCCTTCGCTGGCACTGTCCGACGCTCGTAAATTACTGGTCAAGAGCGGCCTGACGGCATTTGCTTGAATGAAAATTAGTAGATTTTATAAGATATTGCCATCAATATAAAATAAAATGATTGCTTGGATTTGGGATCAAATGTTACAATATTTAGTTATTACAAAAAAGGTATCAAATATTCAGTGGTTTGATACCAGTGAGTTTTGAACCCATGACTCCTGGGTGAGGTGACCTTGCGTTAACGAGATATGTGAAGGTTGGTGATATTTGTGCATGATCGTTATCTGTAATTATTATTTGAGTAACTTGTTTCACTACTGTGCCCAATTTTATATCGGGTAATCATGGCGAAAAATCTTGTTTTCAAGATATCAGTGCGTAAAATATGTCGTTTTTAGCTATAAGCTTGTCCAAATTGGTCTGGTTATTAGTGCTTCAAAAGATTTTTAATTGAGGGCACCTAAACATTTTCTTCTATTTTCTAATTCTATCAGTCGGAGTTTATGACTTGCTGCTGGTGATGTGGTTCGGATAAAATACCGTAACTTGTTTATTTGTTAATGTTATCTTTTCACGAGATAACTTGAACGCTATAACTACATATATCTGAACAAAACGCTTTTTCCACTGTTTCATAAAACGTAACTTCTGTCCCTTAAGTAGTTTTTATTAGTTTTTATTAACTCATATGCAACCATTAAAAAATTACAGCAATGAAGAAACCCTTCAGACGGGGGTTACAAAATTAGACGTACAAACAGTAGCACAGTTTGACGACCACAACAGCCTTGTATGGAGAATATGTTGGAACCTTACTGGCACAGTGTTATCATCCAGTGGAGATGATGGGCTAGTCAGATTGTTCAAAAGTAAGTTTATACTATAATAATAATAGATCTTTATTTAGCTATTAGCTATTCAACAAAACAACAACAAAAATCGTATCAAAAGATCAACTTATATATGTCCATTCTGCAACAACTCTTTAACTCGCTTTTTAAACTTATATACAGGAATATTCTTAAGCTCACTCGGTAGTCTATTATAGTTCACAACTCCTTTGAAAAACACTGAACACTGTGTTCTTGACTTTTTTGCTCGTTTAATAACATAATTATCTTTTCCTCTAGTGTCATACATATTTACATCTTCAAATTTAACCAAAATACTTTTTAAATATTCTGGGACTACATTTATGTTAATTTTATGACTAAAAAGTACCATATTATATTTTATAAATGCCCTTATATCTAACCAATGCAATCTTTTGAGCATACTTTCTACTGATGTCCTGTAATTACATTGTAAAATACACCTCATAGCTCTGTTTTGCATAACCTGTCGCCTGTGCAAATCACTTTGTTTTGTCATATATATATAATAGTAGGACAGGTATTAAAATGTGGCAGAATTATAGTGTTGTAAATTAATTTCCTTGAGTTGACTGTTAGAAATTTACTAACTCTTCTTAAAAACCCTCATCGTAAAGCGTTGTCCAGCCAACCACTGTTTGAACAGGAAATAGTCCTAGGTGCAAGGTCCCGACTGTGAGGTGGGTGGTCAAAAAAATCCCTATGGAAATTTTCTTGCTTTGGCTCTTGCATTGTTTTACCTTTCCTCACTCATTACTGTTGTTCCATAAGCGAAGCATAACCCCTTGTTAATTTGAGCTGCTGAAGATCCTTTTGTGATTGTCGCGGACATGTTTGTTTGAATTCACAGCCCTCAACCTTGTTCAGACCCGCCAATTTAGAAATATACGGAAACAGCCCCTATCTTATGAATATGCATCATATATCTAGCTTAAAAATAATTTACTATGTTGTAGTAGGAACTAGTAGTAGTTTTGCACATACTTCATATTGCTTTCATTTGTTTTAGTGAACTACATAAATTCATGGAAGCCAGTAGCGGTGTTGAAAGGTGACACACCCCAAACAAAAGACTCTGAACAGCGGAGTACTTCAACTTCATCTAATAATGGAAATGTGATCAGCCCTTTGTCACAAACAGCACGATACATAAAGCTTGGTACCATCTCACAGCCCAGGGATGTTCCATGGCATTAACAGGTCAGGTAGTATGTAGGGAATCACCCATCATATAGATATGATGAGGGCTATTCAAAATATTGTCAATATTGTAGGACATACCTATTAATTGGATGGTGTTATGCAATAAGAAGTTAAGCCACCAAGAACTATTCCAAGAAAAGCGACATAATAGTGTAGTGGTTAATCAAAATTAAATTTGCAGTGATTTGGGGATATTCATTTTTAGTTGGCTTGCAAGTATTTTTAGCTTCATGAAGTTATACTTTTGGAAAGTATATGTTGTATTCACTTTATGAGATTTGATTTGCAAGTTGGTTGACACATTTTTGCTCACTGATGTATATGAGATAGAGACAATAATAAACATGTTTTTCGAATTTTCGTATATTTAACTTGAAAACATCAGGAACAGTAACTCTTTTAAACTCAATCGAAATCGCTATCTCTAAATTTGAATTAAATTTTTGCTGATTGTCGGAAACATCCTTCAGCGATTCTGGGTTAAGTAATTTTCGGATAGATGGCTCCAAGGTGCAAAAAAGCATAAACCATTTTTACCTGCTGTATAACGAATGTTTAACCCACTATTGCATAACGTTATACAATTATAAGAATCATTGTATATCAATCTACGTCACCATAACTGAAAAAGTGTAAAATAATGAACATTAAGTGATAGTTTGATAATGAATTAAGTGACTACAATTTTTTATTTGAGTACAAGATTTCAAAATTCAGAATTAAAAAAAAAATAGTCCAATGAGAACCTATAGGTAACGTCTTTGGATATGAAAAGTGAAGTTTTCATCTACATACAAATATTGAAGAACTTTTTTTGATCGTGTTTTTGATAGTTCCAAATGCTTTATTCCAATGAAGTAGTTTAGGGTTGCTCTTAGCATGGTAATGTAATTTCATTGGTTTCTCTTGATTAACATATGACTAGAGAAAATTGCCCATTTGTTTAATAATGGAGAAATCAATGATATAAATGTAAATTTCTCTTCGTTCTCTTCAAGAATGATGTGTGATAAGTTGTAGTCTTTTATATTAAATTGATATTACAATGAATATGAATACCTTGTGTTTGACTGCCATTGACAAACACACAAAATTTTATCTTATTATCCAAGCCGAATAACATGCCAATGGTAGCTAATCATTAATTATTATTATTATCTTAGTCTCTGGAAATGTAATCACTCAGAAATCATTCTGGTGAAAAATGGTATTTGATAATGCAGATATTAGTTCAATGTTATGTTATTACTATATAAAGGTTTTCGTGACCAAACAGTACATTATGTAACTCACTTATATTTAGCCATTATTCCGAATGAAGAAACATCTATGATGAGTGAATAACTGTTGTGTCACATAACTACATTGCTTATAAAAAATACAGTTGTGTTCTATGAAAATAAAGTTTCTGAATCATCATTAACATTAATGCATTTTTGTAATTCTGCTAGTCATATTGATTTTAAATGATCTTGTACGCTGCGTGATAGTGAAAACTAATGAGTGAAAAGAGAAACGTGAGAGTTTGTAATGGAGACATTATTCCAGGTGTGTATGGATTTGGTTAATCTGACTAACTGGACATGCTCTAAGCTTCTGAGCTTGACAACTAGTATGTTACAAAGTACTTAAGTAAATTTGCTGTCCACTCTGCATAAATCTTGTAACTGTTTTAAATGGCAAGCAACATTTTGTTTTGAAGAACAGCTGATAATCTGCTAAAGTAAAAATTACTCAAATATCGTTCATACTACCACTAGTCTAGATATCTTCTTAGGATGGGTACTTAATTTACAGTAATAAAATACACGTCCTTTCCTCTTTGTTTATTTACAATTACGAGTATATGTTGAACCTTATACACTTTTACATTGTCTCCTTATATTTAGCTTCGGAGCCAAGGTAACTGAAACATAAAAGAAAAATGATATTAGACTTACCAAAGTACTTACTGTACGATCTTCACTGTAGGTTTTCATACACCTAATGCTAGACAGTAATTGAGACAATGAATTACTTTATTCAAAAACATATGTACTTTAATGAGTAAAGCACTATTTGGTGAAATTTTCAATGTGTACCTAAAACTGTTTAATGTTTAATAACTATTTTTTCAAATTTTAGCTTGAGGTCAGTTTGTAACTTTCGAAACTGTGATTTTATGATTAATCGCGCTTTGCCTGGCTAATAATAGAAACTCGCATTAGTCTGAAGGCAAACTTTACTAACGTTTCGGATGCCTCTGTAACTTTTTTCAAAATTTGCGTTCACCGACGCCAAAGGTTATGGATATGTTGGATCGGTAAAAAGTACTGATGTCATCTGTTTGTCAAAAAAGACCTGAGCCTGGACGTCACCTTCTACTGTGTTGTCGGTCGTATTATTGGTTTCTTGTAGTGTGGTCGTAGTATTGGTTTCCTGTAGTGTCTGATGTAAGATACGTTGTGAGTTCAGTTAAAGTACTGCTATTCTGCTAAAAAGCATGGTCGACCGCTTCAGGGTAACGGCTAAGTAGCGTTCTCTTTATCAGACTTTTACCTAGCAATTGCGGATTAATTGAATCTGATGGAAGCAACCAAAGTAATTCCTAACGATGATAATCACTACATATAATAAATATAAGAACTTATACTTTACGTTGTGCAGTCTCTCTGGTACATTATTTGATATGTATTCCGCGATGGATCTGGCAATAGGATCGTAGATTGGAGCCTTCCTTTGCTTCTGAGGAGCTGGAAAAATATTTTACTTTCAAATATACATTGACGGAATTATATTTCCGTTTGCTATTCATTGGCATGGATATTAGGGACATGGTGCTATCGTGATTAAGCGTGGGAGCTTGTTTCGACTAACTATATAGCAAAAACATGATATACTTGGCTTTTTTGCGAGTCTGAGCATACATTCTACACATAGTGTTTGATATTTTTTCACAGTGCGAAAAATGGAAAACCTCAGCTCAGATACAGAATATGCGGTTATTAAATGATCAACTAAAAGGGGCGGGCTTACAAATTAAAGATATAGGATATAATAACAAGAAGTATACAAAATAGGATGCAGTTAATGGTTGAGGGTTTATACAAAAAATTTAAAACATCCAAAATGGATTGTTAATACCTGTAAGTATACGATTCATATCTCCATATGCCAAGTGTGATTTCTCCCAATTCTCGGCTTCAATTTTCTTCGTTCGAGTGGTGTGAGTCGTTGTTTTTGGCTTAATTAGGTTTCTGAAATGAAGTTGAGAGTTCATTTGTAGAATCGTGCGGTGGCATAGATTCAACTGTAGAAATAAAAAAAAGACGTCGCGCGAAAGTGAAAGTTCCTTGAGGCATAATAAGGATTGTAGCAATATGACGTTATACGTTTTTTCAGCCCCTGTTTACTGTCCTTACGTTAAGAATAACTATAATAATAATAATAACTATTCACGGAATCAGTTATGAAATGCCTAATTTTATTCAAAGAGTGTGATTTTGGGGAATGGACGCTCGCGATTCCTGCAGCACAGCACAATTTGAACAATTTGTGATTTCATGATCCATTTAGGCACAATATTTTGTTATAATTTTGCATTCTTACATATTTGGCAAGAAAAAATAGCTCTGTGTTTTTAATGCTGCAAAAATAATCGAGTGGGCATTAAGCTTGTCACCGCCACTGTAACCTAACAAATTACACAAATTGCTTGAGAGTCTCAGTGATTAAATCAAGTATTTCAGTCATTCGTTTGAAAATATTCCGAAAAAGCGTTTTGCGCTGTTTTATGCATTTTCTCTCTGAGAAGTGACGATACATTATGATCAATTTGGATCTATTAATAATGCAAATGCATCACTCTGTATTCGAACACCTCATCAGAGTTCATACTAAGTTCTGATTTAATAACAAAATATTGTTTTGCCGCAGACATCTGACTGATGTCAATGTGATTGTAAATTCCAGTATTCAATGTTTGTCATCCTGTACTTCGAGAAAAAGGCTATCGAGGCAGCCGAAATGTTAGTAAATTGCATTCAGTAGTCATGTGATTACAATTAAAACCAGATTATTTAGAAATTTCTCAGCTGCACAATTTTCTGAAGGGAGTTGGTATTTCTATTTACATTACGGAATAACCTAAATTTAGGAGTCATTTCCCCCATATTGTAAAAAGTTAGAAATTGGCAACCAACACCAATATATTATAATACTATTGATAATTTGATTTGATAATTTGATTGTCACATAAGGAAAACATCATATAACAAATTGTATATACCGTCAATATCAGACAGATTCTTTACAACTGGGTTCCCCTTTTAGTTACGTTTGGGGCCCGTTATGTAGTCGCTACTGTTGCTGTCCACATTAGGAACTTCTACACTACATTGGATATTCATCCTGTCATACAAATTTGAAAACCAAAAAACTTTCCTTTAAGAAGCAGCTGAAGAGGAAAAAGTAGAAAAAACCTCTTTCCTAAAATATTGTCGCACCACACAGCTGAAGAACATGGAAAAAACACAACCTAGGTTGCGAGGCGCCCTTGGTACGTAGAATAAGGAGGACACTTTTTGTTTATGTATCAATTAAAGGTACCCACATGAACTATTGAGATAGTAACTTATAGTTTGTCTTTGCCTTTGCATTAAGTTAAGTTTTTTTTCACCGGACAATCTCAAAGCGCAGAGAGCCTCCGGAACGAATGCACTTGGATCTGCCTCTGAGCTGAGGATAATCAAAGTAAGCAGGATTTCCTGTACGGCTCTGGGAATCATCGGACGTAAAGCGGGGCCAGATAATTTGAAAAAGTAAAAATGGAAGTATCGTGGAAGTTTGACTTACCCTTGAAGTTTAATTGCTGAATTCATTATAGAATAGAACGGGTCTTTCGTTACGGCAACCTTCTTGTGTTCAGATTTGCAGCGTGCACTAGCAGTAATAGGGCGCGATTGCTGAGTAGGAGTTGTCAGACGAGCTTTTTGGTTGGATGCAGCTGGACGACTTTTTGTGTTAGTGGTAGTCGGACGAGTCGGCTGTGTGCTACACTTGGATGGTTCCCTACAATCAAGTTTAATTCTCATTTTGTGGTGTGGTTCATCGACAAGAACCACTATAGTTGGTGGCGCATATAAATCTTGCCTTTTAAAGTTACCACATCAGCTATGCAGAAAAAATTGAGTTAAATAGTTTAGATAATTGTTGTTTGAAACTTGTAGACAAGGTGGATTTATCAAAAGTTTGATTTCGGACTTCCATTGTCTATAAAATTTTGAGTATCACGACGTTTCGATTGATGATAAGAATCTATTAAAAATTTCCTGTGTTATTTTCTTCTGAAAACGATGTTTCGACTACTCTTAACACCTGGAATTTTCTTTTTAAAACAAATTACAACCGAGTCAAGTTGAGAGAATTAGTTTCGTAATTATATATTCTAGAGGCACCGTAATAGTTGGAATTGAGGATTTCAATATTTTTTGGTGTAATGTGATATCGTTATTGGTTGAAATAAGTAACTACATTTTATTTCATTCATTCGGCATGCATGCTTTATCGATTAATCAGTGCAGTTAATGAGCAATAAACCATGTTACATCACAAAATATTGGAATCCATAATTTCAGCTATAACTGTGCATTCAAAATATCTAATTATAAAGCAAAGCTAATCCTCCTCTTTTTGAGAATTCGTTAAATGGGCTAAAAGTAAAAAGCAAATGGTATAATGTTACTTAGGTAATTTTCAATTGCACTATTCGATAAAACATTTTTGCAGGATGCGTTGTCGCGATTTTTATTATTGTTGGATAGGACTCATATTTTTGATGTCCTCAGGCTATCTCACGTAAAGAAAATTTACAAATCGGTGCATTACTGCGTTTTGGTTCTAAATTTCATTTGTCATAAAGCGAACCGCCACTTCTAAATTATTGAAAAATGGAGTCGAGTTAATTAAAAAAAATGTCACCCTGGAGGTACCGGAACTCTAATGATGTTCAAACACATACACATACATGCGTGGAGAGTAAAATCTGACAAAAGGCGATTCTTTAATAGATGGGTATAATTTTTAAGTAATATTAGCTATCTAACATATAACCTGAACTGATACCTACCTAAATGTTTGAGGAGATTGTGATTTGATTCTGGAATGCAACGTAATTATTCTAGGTTCTTGTAGATCTCCAACACCCTTTTTTGATGGTGCATTTTTAGTCAACGGTATTTCTTTGTTGGGGCTGTCTTTCTCCATAGCTTTGGCGACAGCTTTCATAGGGGAATATGGCCGATGCGTCTTTGGAGTAATGGTAGCTGAATACGCTTTTCTCCTCAGCGTTGGATCCTTGATGGATCTGTACATGGAATGAAATGATAACTGCTATTGAATTAATATTCAATAGTGTCAGTATATGAGTCATTGGTTTTGTTATAAAAATCAGAAAACGGATGGATAATATAATCAGTCCACGAATTCGGATTAGGTAGAAGTAGCAAGCAAGGGTTTGTTATTAACCATCATCACATACTCATAATTTGTGGTTGTTGGTCCATATTACACGAGATGACGCTATGCTGTCACATTTGTTAGAGTTGTGGAAAACTTGAGTTGAGTGTGAGTTTGCTACAAGTTTTGATATTAGAAACAATTCATATAATGACAAGGGAGTTTGGTTGACAAGATCACGTAGTTCGAACATTTGGCTTTTCCACCACATACATTGGTGTAATTTAAACGCTTAGATGCGACTTCTTGATAACTTCTCAAATAATGCACATGTTTAGCTTGGGGCTAAAATGTTTTGATTGTGCTCTTTCAATATTGTCACTCTGTATGTGAGTGCGATGATAGTATGTAATGGTAAGTGCATACATCTCTTTATAATCAATCCATCAAAATAGTTTCAAATTAATCTTGCTACTCTATGACATTGGTGACAAACAATCACATCTGATATGGGCTTTGCTCTTCTAACCAATTCCGATTTTTTTGCTGTTATATTATTTTTGCTGATACTTCCATCCAATCTGATATGGTACAACCGATTAGCCAGTGACACTTTTGATTTCATTTCATTTTGTACTAGCCTACTATATAAAAGATTCAAAGCATACTAGCCAATCAGCTACTCCACGTCAAATTGGATGGAAGTATCAGCGAAAATAGTATATTAGTGGCATGTAACAGAGAGGATCCTATATATAGTAAAGTGTGTGAAAATTGTTTTTGGGATAGAAAGTGACTTTTTTATCAGTTTTGAGTTGTATTTATTACACAGAGGGGTGTTAACCACAAGTATTGAAACCGACCTTCCTCCCGTTGACAAACGCGCCTCCAAAAATAAATTACGGCGTAAGTATATTATCTGTGAACAGATGATGTATACTTAGAGACAGGTGGAGACAGAAATCCACCCTGACACCTCCAAACGAAAAGTTTCTAAATTTAATAGCATCTCCCCTCATAAGTAAGATGTTTGTCGTATATAGTGAAAAAGCTGGTCCTGAAGCCTGTAACTCCATTAATACCCCCTACTAAGTCGTAGCAAGTTTGAGTCTTTAATTTTTCCCCGAGTCTGATAAAAGTGTCTTTCAATGTAGGTAGATAACGCGCTTTAACTCCCCAAGCCATGCTTCTTCCATGGCAATAACAGCATACAGAGAAATTGATTTGCAATACATCTAAACAGTTTGAACTGAAATATGCATATAAAAAGTATGAAAAAAATTGAAGATAAACACGAAGGTAGTTAACAATCAGTACGCCAGTGAGATAAAATAAGAGGAAAATATATTGAATAGGTAGACGCATTTCAGTATTTGGGGTGTAATATTGTAGGAGACAGGAAGAAACGAGAGCATTAGAAAATCTATAGGAGCTACTTAATCAGTAAAGTGATATCCAAAAGACAAAAATAATGTAGTCGAACGAAATTTATCATAAAGATATGGACCTTTAGTACTTCCCAAATACAAAAAAGTTGCAAGCAGTCGAAATGAAGTATGCTAAAAAGGTGCACGATACAAATAGGATAAAGATAGTGAAACCAATACTAGATCACATAAAGGACAGCTGAGTTGGTGACTTTCAGTAGACTTCTCTACATGATTTTCAGGCACAATAGCCTCACCGAGGTTTTACAGCGGAGAATAATGGCCTCTTGAAAATCACGATTAGGAACTCTATTAGCATACAAAAACATAGTTTTTAATTTTTTTGCTCCTAACTTCGCCGTTAAAACATCGGTTTTCAAAAGTGTAGCAATGTCGCCAGCAGCCCACATTATTTTACTCCACAAACTTCATCTAAAACGGTATAGCCCTTGCATATATGGGATGACAAAAAAGCTGCGGACAGACCGACACACAGACAGACGGATGGACGGATTTTTGTGCTGAAGACGTCATAAAACATCTAAAAATGTATCTTAAATATGTCGCAATCACATTACTTCAATAGCTTATATGCGGGAAGTAAATACTAATAACTTCATTGTTGACTCGCAATACTCCATGTACTCGTATGTACTTAAGCCTGAGGAGACCATCCTGGGGAGTAAAATGCAGTATAGATTATTGAAACTCACCTATAATCTATTAGTGGAGTTATTCTTGGCTGGTGTTGGATTTGCCTATAGTCGTAGGTGCTTTGAGTATTAACTATTTCTTTGGATTGTACAGGTGCATCGACGACTTTTGGTTTGTTGCTGATTACGGTCTTTCTATGCATATGTATAGGACAGGTATCAGGCCGTACCGTTTCTTGTACTGCCATCTGCTGGCTTGCTACTGCAACACGTGGCGTATAGTAATCCACTCTAAAATCAACAAATTTACGTGATAAGTAGTATATGCTAAGCAAGTAGCTGATAATATTATATTACCCTGTGAATTAAACATGAAATACGATGCTTCAAAAACACGATCTTACTAATGTTATGTCAAACGCCTGCTGCTTAGTTCGACATTGATTAAAATTAGATGATAACTCTTTATCACCAACCAACCTTTATGTGACCTGCTACAGAGACTACCTTTATTTTTCGTAACACTACAATATACACCGTTATTATCCTTTCCATTAGCTAATTTAATATAAACGTAAGAGGTATGTTTTTTGCTTTAATTCCGAAATGGATGAGTAAAAACTAATTGTATGAGGAAACAAAAGGTGAAGAACCTTACATGGATGGAAAAAATCTGCAAAAAACTAGTCAAAGCAATGCCATTTTGTTAAAGATGAGATAAATACTTCAACAACTTCCTCTCAATATTGCACATAATTGAACGATAGGGATAAACTGACCTTGGATTCTTAGACTGTGATGTTCAGTATCAACTGATCAAAACCAAAACATACCTTTTATGTCCATATTTGTGCGTATAGGGCCTTTCTGATCCCCTCCTAGAGCTTGGCCTTTCAGTATGAATCTTGAGCGTGTCCTTTTCTTTCAACTTTTTATTAGCCTCTAGCTCCAGTAGCGACAAGGAGGGCAATCTTTTCACAATACCATCCCCACGTAACTGGTTCAGCTGGAATCTGTGAAGTAGTATGTTGTAGATACCTCCGATCTTCCCGAGGGGTTCTTCTTGTATCGCCGCCAATACTATGTCCATATCCGTATGGGCCATACTGGCAATCTCTGAAACTATCTAGTGAAAGGTAAAGGATTAATCCAAAAAGCAGTATGCGTCTGTTTCTCTTATTATATAACCCGATTGATTTCAATTCGTCCATTTAGAGAAGAATTGTCTAAATGAATGAGGTGTAGGCAAAGGTAAATTGCAATCATAGGGCATTGGAAATGCAAGTTTGTGTATATTTAATGTACCTTTTTCACGGATAAATATCAGGATATAACACTTGTAACATTGTAAAAAATTGGAACTCAATGTGGAACCTCCAAATTTCGATAACAAACAAAGTGTCAAAAATAGGTGCAATGTATAGTATCAAAGAAAACTACACATTTTGTAATAATCCCTGGTTATAATGAAAGATACACATATTGAATAGGCTTACCTTGTTTTGCCAAAATGGATCCACAGACCTCATGGGGTTGGTTCGAATAATTCTTCGTGCTTTATCTGTAATCCATGGATGTATAAGTAGTTCTTTCGCACTAATCCTTTTCGATGAGTCAGATACCAAAAGACTGGAATAAATATGGAAGTTTTAGCATAAAGTTAGAGTACATTCCAGAAATGCTTCACTACAACGTTCGTTCAACGGTCAAGACTATTTTTTAGACAACAACTTGATCCATCCTGTACAAAGCCTACCTTGACATAAGCGCCCTGAAGTCCGTTGAGAACGTGGCGAGTGCCTTGCGATGTGAAGACGAGAGGCCTTTGTTGATCTGAGCCACCAGATGTTTACGACGTTCCTGAGACGACAAGTGATCGTTTTTGTTCGAGCTGACGAACGGCAGCTGTCCTAACACCATGCCATACAGAATGATGCCTCTGAAAATATTTAGTGCAAGAAAATTACCTGATATCTTAATGGTGTCAATAATTCGTTTATAAAATTGTCAGGCGGATCAAATTGAAAAATGAGATGAAATGTGAATGTACAACGGGTATAATATAGTCGGGATGCCTCAGAACGGCAATATTCCCCGTTACTTCTGAGAACCAAGCTGGTATCAAGGTATTTAATAATAAAGTGTGTTAGTCTGGCCACCCCGACATACACTTTTTTTATATCATGCTATATGAACGCCATTTTGATACTTGAATATTCAACATTATTCGGGTTTTTTGCTTATAAGTTTGCTATTTCTGATCCCAAGACAAAAATGTGGAGCATTTTTTTTCTTTTTTCAATATCTTCCAAATGAACAACCCCCGATATATCAGCTTTTCAAGGTTTACAATACTACAAACAACAAATGAAATTTAATTTAAATTATTTGAATCTATCTTATGTTAACTATTGAACATGTGTTCTGCTACAATGAACTTCTCTATTCTGCAATCTTAAATATATGCTCTTGGAATCTAGTCTCCATAGATTTCCTAGAACTTATGTAACTTTGTTGCAGTTACTAAAACTAACTTATCAAGACCGTTAGTATATTTGGGATCAAGAGGTATTGATATATGTAGTCTTCCTCTTTCAGCTTGAAAGGGAGTTGTGTTACGAAGTTCATTTTTCAAGTTATAATTACACATTGGCTTTTAACCCTAGCCACTTATTTTATGGGTTGCTTCTCTTTTTGAAACCTTTACTATCTTAAAGTAAAAGTTGTCCATATATTATAAATGAAACTAGCCATCTTGTGTTGATGTTGTGTAATTATTCAAATTCACTATTCAGTTTAGTAACAAATTCCTTTCGGATGTTGTGTCAAAAACAGCGAAGATCTGGTAAACTTCGAAAACGAACCTGAAAAATTAGGTCCCTCGAAACGATTCTTAAATCGTTTTCTTACTTTGCGCATACTCAATCATGCGAGGAGTAATCCAGCGATCATCTGACCTGGGCCTTGTATAGTAGGCAGCAGCTGTGGCGGAGAATATAATTTCTTGGAGCAGAAGAGGACGCCCAGCTTCTGGGACGCCGACATGATCGTATTAGCAGAGGATTTTGATAATAATGTAAATTTAGGCTCTTGTATTTGCTGACCGAATATCATTTTTTTAATGTTTTCTGAAAGAATGAAGCATAGTGTCCATTAATTTCTAATAGAATTGTTAATTTCGTGAGCAGATTTTTGATGACAAAGGAATGGTTGTGATACAAATTTTATGGACATAGCGCCTCACCAAATAAACATTTTTTTGTAAAACCTTAGTACTTCAATTTTCATAGTTCACAATTTTTTTCACGTTCCTCAAAAACTCCTTAACTCCTCATATTCCAAAAACATGCTCCAGCTGTATCAACATTCCTAAAATCTAAAACGCAATTTTATAATTCTTTATGATACCTATCAAGATTCTTGACAGGTTAAACAAATTAGCTCCTTGAATTTATCTAGTAAGTTAACACATTTATGTACGACTTGGTATCACAGGCAGCAATCCACCAAACCAGCGTCTGCCGATCAAAGAGAATCAACGACACGAACACAGCGCAAGCGGTGACTGACTGACGGTCCCTATTTTGTTTAGTCCGCCCGCGTGCAAATCTCGAGTGATCTACGTAATTATAACTTTGTTTACGACGCAAAATATGGAGTTGGATTGATAACCTATAGTCAAAATTTCATCAAAGTCTGAAAAGTATTTCCCAAATTATAGAGGGACAACAACTACCTGACAGAAAGACGGACAGAAATATCATACAACAGATTTTGTTTACATTTATTATGGTACCAAATACGTGAATATCAACTTTTCATTCGATCGATCTACCGCGTAAACATTCTATTGACTCGTTTCTACAGAGGACCGTTCCATTCCTTACGCACTGTTTCCCCCGTCCCCTGACACGTACAATGCGGATTATACGAAAAAGCCCATTATATTCCTGGGGCGTCATTAGCTTATCTGAGCACCCGCAGGTGTCACTGCACCCCCCTCTTCACTTATATAAAAACACCATTTAAATTCATCTTCCGCGTCGCGCACCCTTTTTTCCAAAACTTCGCTGACTGGAAGTAATGGAAAAGTTTGACGGAACATTCGCTTACCAATCCGATATGATACAGTAATTTTTGGAATATGATATCACTCTAGAAACAATTACTTGTTATCCGCATTTTAAGGTAAATGTGAGGACTTTTATCCTTAACAGGTTTGCAGATACAAAAGTTCTGATATTTCTTTTGCGTATTATAACAGTCATAAAAGTTAACGAAATACATTACGAATGTAAAGGTATTTTACTCGACATTAGACTCACACAAAAGTTACAAAAATTATAAAAGTACTGTTTGATGATCTAGAAGGGAGCTTCATTGAATATTTTTTTCATTATTATAAATGGACGAAAGATATTTCGCAGCGAATTGCAGCGTTGGGAATATCGAATTTATTTGACTATACGAGTATTTTTAATAAATATTCAACTAACTTTGAATATATTTTATGATGAAGCTACTATAATGAATGAGGATTTATCCTTTTGTGAGATGCGATCGATATATTCAATCGTCTTGACTCTTGAGGTAACTTAGCCATCCTAATATACAATCACACCGATATAACGTTTGCCAGTATGTTTGCATTGTTTCAGGTATCGTTGATGAGACAGTGTTATATACAAAATGTTCGGTAGTTTTATTAATATCGAATTGGCGATGATTGCACTCATGATAGAGGAATGAGAGAGTGACAGAAAAAAAAAATATTGGTACACACTGCATGGAAAAAAATAGACATTTTCAGGGTGAATTTCGAACATTTTTTCATTTAGGGGATGACGAGCTTTCAGTTCTTTTGCAATTGATTTTCAAACTCGTTCTTGGCGCGGCTGTGTGTGTCCCCCGGCCACTGAAGGCCTGATGAAGACTTTTCCATTTTTTAGAAAACTTATCACCTTCCAAAATGTTTCTCTGGATTTGACCCTGAGCATATTGTATTTCTGAGATAAAGATAAATTTTCCTCAGTTTGGATTGATCAACAATGCCTGAATATCCAAACATTTAATAATATTCTGGCTTCTGTTTAGCTCCGGATACAGATGAATCAGAAGACAATGACAGGATAACGACGATAGAACAACTGAAGACCTGGCATCTCATTCATAAATTCATTTATGTCTATGGTCAAACATGACTTTGGGCGGGGGAACCAGCGGGGAGAGGGGAAGGTGGCAAGATGGCCGCCCGATGGTGACCGTATTTTCTGTTTGTAAACATCGATGACATTTGGATGAATCACGAAATTTGACATGGCGGGAATATGAAAAAGTACACAATGATACTTACTGATGGAAGGTTAGAACTGCAGCTTCAGCCTGCTTACACACATAACAATATTTCATCATTTTGGCAACAATAAGCAAAATTCAAACCAGATCAAACAGAGAAAATGAACAAAAACTACGATGTCTGATTCGAACGCTCACGTTAAAAATCAAAGCGGTTGACAGTGACCTGACGTAAATGGTTGACGGTTAGGCTCTGTTCAAATGCCGACAACGTTCAAATTTGCAAAATATGAATGAAAAATGATACGTAGCGGCTAGTAGCAGTCAGAATTTACTATAAAGCCATGTTGCCAGCTAGTGTGTGAGGTGTGATTAACATTGCAGGTTTGTTCTAAATTATGAAGTTATTTTTAACTTTCCTTACTATTCAATAGCTAAGATATTCATTGTAGAACATATTCATGACATCTTGTGAACTAGCTATGTAGGAAAGTTTATGTTATTGTAGTCCTTTAGTGAATTCTGGCAACTGCGCACCAATGTCTGACGGAAGTTTTTGTAAACATACGAGGTCTATCAGTGTTCTATCGTCAGTGGTCTTGATCCTACAATGACTGTACTTTAATCTAAAAGTTTGACGTAACCACGGCCCCGTACCAGCCCGATTTAAATTTCATTTTCTTATCGGCAGCGCGTTGTGGCGTCGGCGTCGCAGCTTCGTTGCTCTGCTATAGTAGTTCATTTTCTTAAACGGGCTGATGGTATGGCACCGCTCGCGTCACCGCGTCGCCCTCAAAGATATATTGGACGTTTCGGTGAGCGCTGAATGTACAGGGAGAGTTACGGCCCCCGCCAGATACATCAGCTCTTTATTGTGATTAAACTGAGGTCCTCGAGGCGGTATGCCTTATGCAGTATATTTCTGACGCTTTCGATTCCAGCAGTTACCTTTTTTTTTTCAAGGAATTTGTTTAGCAGTCATTAACTATTTATTTTCAAGAGGGTGTGTCGACTTATATCCTAGACTTGCTGGTGTTTGAAGCCACCTAAGAATAGTTTCATTTTCAAGATAAAAGAAATTGCAGTTCATTTATTCATTTTGATACGTTGAGCAATACTTAATTTATTTTAATATTCAGTACTTTTCGTCCATAGAGGAAGAAATTTTTGAGAAAATGAACCATCAACCATAAAACATCGTTTTATTCTCTAGCCATGTGAGAGTGATATGTTTTCTTTATGGCACCAATCTACTGTATAATTAAAATCTTCAGTGCCTAATAGATACCTAAAAACCTTGAAACTTCAAAGTTTCCAAACTTTTCCAAAGCACATTGCACATTCAGCGACTAACAGAATAGAATCATTAATTTAAAGTTTTTAACGTTCTTTCACATTCTTGACTCTGAAACTCTCTAAACTCATGTGGCAAGTGGTGTCACCATTATTTATCAGTATCAGTGGATTCAACAAGGACTTACAAGCTCCACAGGTCAACTTCCGGTCCATATTGCTTGCCAGTAACGAACAGCTCAGGGGCGGCGTACTCTGGTGAACCACAATGGGTACGCAAGGGTGCATCGGGTCGCCAGGTATTACTCAGGCCAAAATCCACAATTTTTATCTGAGTTTGCGATGGATTCAGCATCACGTTTTCCATTTTAAGGTCTCTGAAATAAATATAATCGATTAGGACATAATTTACGTAGTTTCCTAGGGTCATACGCCAGTAAGCACTTAACCCATGACAGTGTTTCCAAATTAGATTTATATATATATATATATATATATATAAATCCGATTGTAAAAAATGTTATATTGAAAAACATCCTAACTCAGTGCATTTTTGTCTGTGAAATCTACACAGATGTATATCAGCTGGTTTCTGGTTAATTTAGCTTGCATTTAACTGTTAATATAGTAGAATTATTATAATGTATACATTTGATCAACTACTACGACTGGACCAGACAACAAACAATGAGCGACGAACAGCCACGTCAGCAGACCGGAACACCACTAATCTGGAACCAATCAGAACAGTCCACACACAACGACACGTCACCGGACGGAGTAAAAGTAGCCATGAAAGGAACATGTTCGCCAGTTCACCTGAAGACGATTGAAGATAGTATATCAATCGAAACGTTGTGATACTCAAAAATTTTATAGACAATGGAAGTCCAAAATCAAACTTGAAAAATTTTGATTAGGTCATAAAATCTGCCTTTATAAAGTTGAATAATGACTGCCACCAGACTTTTCTCCGATGTTTCTAATCATAAGTTTGTTAATAAGATACCATTATTGCAAATGAATGTATAATCCGAATAATCTTTGATTCAAATTTCGCCTTCCACGAAATTTCGCTCAACAGAGAACGCCACCGTCAGAACTTGTCTGAAAATTGTAACGCTTCGACTAAATGTAGCACCCACACCTGAGCCATTTGTAGTAACCCGACGCATTCCTCTTGAATCCATGTTCTGGCAGGGTAGTGTAGTATAATGGCTTAAGGTGACACGATTGGCGAATATTTTAGTTCGAATTAGGACACCACCAGATTTTTTCTCTGATAGTTCTCATTATAAGTTGGTCCTTATACGTTACCCTCACATGAAGCTCAACAACAAAATCAAATCTTTATTTCTTACTCCCTACAGCGTACACAAAATAGTTTCCTTCTATCTAGCTACGAACAACTCGTACAGCAGAGCGTCTCAATTTCCTGTATTTACCCATTCCTGGTGCACAGTACACTGCTAAAGTGGCCGTACGTCTTTCCAATACATAGCTCGTCTACTTGTTTATTTCACGTATAGATACAATTTCCTCAGCTGAAATTGGCGTTTTTTATCAGAACCGGCGTCTGCGGCACCACCGTATCCTACGTCACGTTCTCCATCTTGAGACTCCCGAAAGATAAATAAGAAGCGACGAGTGGCCCCGTTCAGATTTCCGCCAATAGACACGTACGACGCCTTATGTGTGTTGTGTGGGCCGCAAAGCTCCGCGTATGTTAAGCAGACTCTTTCTCTCACTTTTTCACCAGGAAAGTTCGGCGTATCTGAAGCTTTGTACAGAGAAACTGCAGTCAATTCACCCGCATTCAGAGTTCAAAAACTGAGGAGCTGTAGCGGTTGGACGTGACGGTTCATGAGATTCGCGCACCAACATTGAGGTGATTCTTGAAGTGATAGGCAGAGTAGTAATAATAAATAATAGATCATAGAATCATGAGAAGTTATTAATTTCCGATATGTTTTGGAGCGCTGCTAATGTGGAGAGGATAGTGGAAAATTAACGCTATGATGAGAATGTGACTTTACACAAAAGCTCTATTTTCCATTAAGTTGCCTCACCGACAGTCCTCGTCTGAAGATTGTATCTGCCAAACTTGCCACTAGAGGAAGATTGCTTGGTGAAACTCTTCCATCATGCAGATAATATAATTGTGTGCTTAACACACAGTTTCACAAATAAAATTCTTTTTATTTCAGTGACGCGTTTCGATTTATATTCAAATCTGACAGTCCGAATATGATTTAAATATATATCGACATGCGTCACTGAGAGAAACAGAGTTTTATTTGTGAAAATGTGTGTTGAGTACATGATCATTTTATAGATAAAAAGTTGTGTAATTATCACACGGTTTCACAAATAAAACATAATTTTTTTAAATAAAAATCGGAACGCGTCAGTGAAACGAGTTTCTCTTAACACTAGTGTAAATGCAGATGTTTTTTCTTATAGTGAGTGATGCGTTTCGATTTGTATTTGAATCATCGTCAGACAGTCCGACGATAATTTAAATATAAATTGAAACGCGCTGTACTCTAATCCCACTGTACAGGGAATCATTTTTGTATGTTGCTTGGGATCTTGCCTTTTTTATCAAACAAATTAAAACATTTTGAGAATTCGAATTGGTTGTAATTACACTGAATATAATAAAATAGCTGTTATTATCACTGCGTAGGAAATATCGAGTTCATCTACTTGACTCAATTTTTAACACGTGCTGCAATACTATATGAGGAGCTAATGAACAAAACGTATTGAATGCGAAATATATGATTTTGAGTTATCGATGAAAATATAAATAAATTAAATCTAGTTAAAAGTAAATACTTCATCGGTTCCAGAAATAAATTGATAAAAGGTTCAATATCGGAGCTGCCAATTTCATTTTATAAACTCACTCGATCGAATTCTGCATCTAAGTAAAGCCAAATTGTTGCGCATTATAAGGCAGACGTCATGAACAAATTTTCATGTCATATTCATGTAACCTTTTTCGTAGAACCCGCACTGCTGTTGCAATCAATAAAATGACGGGTTGCAAATAAGGAGTAACGAAAGAACTTACGACCCTGCGCTGAAATGTAAATCGTGTCCATTGGCTGCAGCAAGGTATACATGCGTTTTCAGCACTTGCCCGCATGCACTAATTCATCATTTATATGCCATCGTAACGGGCTTACTGGGATGAGATGAGCGTGGCGGACGTGATGGAACATTTCGTATTCCTTTCTGCAATGCCTGACGTTTTTAATGTTATGCCATGCTTGTCATGATAAACCCAAAAAAAATCAAATTTCATTACCGAGTCTGGTAGCTGCGTTTGGGGAAATTATGATACGGTTCTGTTGTTGACTCCAATTACTCGTATTGTTGCTCCTATTAGTTTTCTATGACTCATCGGGTAAGGAATTGTAGTCAAGTAGGTTCCTTCTGTACGTAACAAAAAAAGATGTTGAAAAGTTCCAGACTCTGGACTTCATTTGACTTAGATTATTGTATGCAAATAAATCACTGTCGAATTTTAAGTTAAGGTAAAAACTGTGCGAATCTCTTGTTATATCTGTTTTTACATATTGTAACATAGTGTACTGTCCTTCTCTAGACTATGTAACTCGAATCATTGGCTCAAAATAACTTTTTTTGGCATCTCATTAAGAAGTGTGTATTCTCCACTATACATGTGATCTCCATGTTTCGTTTTTAGCCTAGTCTGTCGGTATAGTCAGGCAATCTGACAGTAGGGAGCGATTGGGTAGTTATAACCCATCCAGACAACGGTGTGCTAGTGACATTTATCTCCAAATGTCGCGGAAAGTGTCATTGCCCATAGGCATATCTACGAAGTCAAAGGTCTGCCTAATAACGGTGATAGATGCCCTCTACGACATCTGTCAATATGGGTGAACTAATTTACAGCAACATTCCTAGTAAACACTGTATGATGATCTCGGAATTATTTACATGTATGGTGCGGAGCCCTATATTTAGCATCTACCGCTACCTTCTGATATCGACGATGCGGATATACTATTCTATCGTAAAAATGGTTCACAAAGAATAAAGGATGCTGATGTAAATCAGTTCACTGTTGTTGACATATATTGCAGGAGCATCTGTCACCGCTATTAGGCAGAGTCGAAGGTGTTAGGACATTTCAATTCCTAATGATACGAATGGTCAGCGCGACTTTGCGCGGCACCATAAATGTTATTGTCAATTAGAACCTCAAATGCTGCGACTTAAACTATTGTCAATAACAAAATTTTGAGTAATGTAAAATTTTTAGTTTTCGTTCACATTTTACGTCCGTTGCTTTAAGGTTTAAGCTCATTTACAGCAGATTCAATTTCGATATTTCAACTTGTTCCCAAGATTTTGAAGGATGATACTCGTTCACCTTTTCTATTCAAGCAACCTTTGTATATCCACACAATTGAAATTCAAACAAATGGTGAATGCGTATCCACAGCTGCATAGGCAACAGGCACATACAAAGTAAACAATGATGACAAGTTGGTCGACGCTGTAGTTCCCACGCAATGGTATCAGGTTAGGAATAGGAATTTAGATCGGATACTGGAATTTTTGATAGTTGAAATGGGATAATATCTAAAATTCTCAAAATTTTATTCAATAGCCCCTTTCAAAAAAGCAAACTATACTGTGAAAATGCCGAATAACATGAAAAAATCATATATCTATTTCATAGAAAAATGTATTCAAGCTTTTTCATTTTTTACTTTTAACTTACCTCGATGCCATTGAATCGATTGAGGAAAACTACAAAGCTTCTTAGCCCGTGCCATATCAATAAGCTAGACTGCAATTTTCATCAAAATCGGAATGGTACGAGTTATAAAGGGGTTAAGGATCACCAGACAGACAGAGACACGACAGACCGATGGAAATGACAAATAAATTTTTGTTAGTACTTCCCCGCCAACAGGCACAGGAATGAAAAAAATCCAATAAGTTAATCTTATCTGTTATGGAAAAATAAGTCAATTAGATAAACGCAGTACTTCTCACGCACGAAATGAGTGTTTTTCGATTATTTCGAGCCGTAGGGCTTTAGTATATTGAATATCCGACTGTAAGGAGGCCACTCCGCTTTTGTATAGTTTAGCACAGTACCTACTTCTCTCTCTCGTATATGTGCAGTAAAATATCAAGGTTCAATTAAGGTGATTTAGCTCATATTTTAACTTTGATCTCTGACGAGCCTCGGCTTGGTGTGACAGAAGTCCCTTTCCGAAGTATTTGGAGCCGCCCTTGAGCGTTGGCAAGAAACGCTGGTGTGGGGCGACCCGAAAAAGCGTCGAGCAACGTTAAATACGATTCAAATTTACTACCTAGGACGGGAAGTATCCGCGAAAATATTTTGTATGCGCATAGAAATTGCCTCCTCCCAGATCAAAGCGCCGGTTTTGTCTAACGCCAGCCGAGCGCCGAAATAAAAACCTCCGAGCGTACCGCGATTGTGTTTTGTTTCGACGGTATTGGCTGTCAAGTGAATTGGGATGTAAACCTAGGGTTGCTAGATCGAATATGACCAAAACTGGCTGTATAAAATCAGGGAGCTTCAAACAGCGTTGTATACTGGCGAAAAAATCTGTGTGCCATACTTTAATTATTTAGAAATAGTAGCTTTGGGATCTTATTTCAAAAACCAGTCTATTCTAGATAATATTTATTAGATAATATTTTAATCGACGAAATATTGAAGGTGGATTCAAGTAGATTGAAATGTCCTCATTTACGTACGTGAGAATATTCTCAAAATTTGTGGTATTATTGATGAAAAAAGTTGAGGAATGTCCATTGACTTAGTACTTCTTTTGAACTGATTTGCAATCATGCAAACTAATCATACAAAAAAGTGAGTTTTTCTCTGTCGTTAAATGCCAGTGACTTTAATGTATTTCAAATTTTGGATCAAAATACAAGTTGTTTTGATTATATATATATAACATTTTGTAGATCTGGTGGTCGTTTGTTAATGGGTACTCATGTTACAATATTTATTTTGGTCGGAGGAACGCAACAAAATATTTGACACGCCTTCATAACTTCTTTAAGTTCCTCAGACAGTGTTGCTCTAACTGTGGGCCCTAGAACTCCATTTATAATTTTCGTTCCGAAGTACACAATTTCTAAGTCTGAAATGTCTTCAGTGGAACGCCACCATTGTATGAAGGCAGTAAAAGCCATACCGCTGTGCCATATATCTTATAGCTAGAACGTTCCCTTCCATTAAGTTATTAACATTTCAAGAAACAACAGTCCATAAGACAAATTTTATTGCCAGGAATAAAAGGCGAAACAAACGACGAATACGACAATATGCACTTCCTGTGGGCCATCTTACCATTATAAAATTGCATAGCGGCTTGCTATGAACAATGACAAATGGCAGAAGTTTGGCTATACCGCCGCTTTGCCGTCGTCTCGCCGCCAAGAAATTAATATTGCTTTGTTAAATCCCCACGTTTAACTACAATGGAGAGTCTTAAATAATATGTACCTAAATGCGGAAAAGTCGCAATGTCTTCGGATCATTGTTACTTGTCTTCAGACATTATGCTAAATAACAGCAAGTTGGCGACTACATCGTAAACACCATATAAATCACTTTAATATGATGAAATTTTTATAAATTGTAATCAAATCAAGTAGATTAACTCTTCACTTATTGTACAGTCATTTGTTGGTTATTGGTATTATGATTCGAAAGCGTATTTCTTTTTGTAAATATTGAGCTCTATATTATTGTGACTAGCGTAAAAAATAACTAGCGTCAGAAAACATATACGAGTACACAGAGAAGTATGAGAGGGAAGCTCAGGAGATCTGGACCTGTTAGGAAAAAGCTAATCATCAAATATCCAATGTGTTTGAAGTCCTTTACCTGCCTTCTCTGGCCCAGTCCCACGCACAGAGGTGAACAAGAATAAGAATGAGACAGTCCATCTAGTTTTTGTGTCGGTAAAGATCTCCGACCGCGGTTATAGACAACAGACTTCTACATGGACCAATCAAAGGACTCTGTTCATTATTTATTTAATGCGTATTTGTCTAATGGCTTTCATCTTGTACATAACCGACAGAATTTCATTCTATTACACTCCAAATTGTTAACATCATCCTCGTCTTTGACCTGAAGCATCGAACAGTAATTCTGGGTCTATATTAGATAACGCAGCCTTTCAAGTCAATAAATTTAGCTTGATATGATTTACCCTTAATACAAGTCCTTGATGTTTTTTTGTGTTACAAATACTAATTCTTCTTTTGTAATTTTAATATGTATATATACATGTATATATAACCATTTGCATTAAGAGGTGATTATATTCAAGGATGGATCAATTCCCTGGAGTGATAAGAGAGAGCCCTCGACTGCTCCTTGGCCGTTCGAATGGGTATCGATTTTCAAAGGAGGGGGTCGTGCCATGTCGACGAACTACTTAATTTGTGTGTGTGAATTATTAACCAGTTCCCTGTCGAGCTCATCAATTCTACATGCTTCCGACTTTATGCTTTCATATTCCAGTTTATAATAATACCGCCGCGTCAGTAGAAGCCACTATATCTAATTTATGCAAGTGAAGTAGGTTGACTCGCTCACTGATCTCATATTACATACAGGGAGGTTGAATTCTGGTGAAGTTACTGAAACATATGTCGATTAAGAGGCATCGTAGTCAGCAATAATTTTATAATCATTATCATATTCTGTTCGTCATGTAACAGAAAAGGTCACGTGAACACGGAACAACGCATACGTAAATATATATACATACATACATACATACATAAATAGTTTATACCGTGCTATCGTGTTGTTTGTCGTAAAGGCATAATTTGTCGTCGCCCTAGCACCAGCATTGCAGCATCGTCTTATTCTCCATACTGAAAAGAATGAATATCCTTGCTACCATTTCGCGACCATTCGCGTTTCGATTCCGGTAACAAAAGGGAGACAAGAACAGTTTTCCTTAATCACGATTTAAATATAACACAACAATAAAATCAGTCAAAATCTGTAAGGCATTTGATTTCGTTTCAGAGGCATCGTCAGTCCATCCAACTAAATATTTAAAATACTTGTAGTCATCCATGATATTCAATGTATTTAGCTAATTGATTAATTAAAACGTCCTAACTGAAAATCTGTATATGCTTCATACATGCTCCTGGTGCCTTATCTATCATTTTGTGTGATATGATTAGAAAACGTGAGCAGCGAGGCAAAAATAATTCCTAAGTCTATATTCACAAGAAGATAAGTCAGTCTCATAAATCTGCAAAATAAATGAATTTTATCAATATTATTTGTAGTGTTCCATAGTCTACAAGTGACTTGGTATTACTGGAAAATCTAGAGCTCATCAGCGAACACCATTTTTTCCAGCTTGAAGGATTTTTGCCATCGATGAATGAAACAAATAATAAAGGCCAAATCCAATGCGCAAAGTGTGCATATTCTGACGAATCATGTATTTGATGGTTTGACCAGGAAACAACTCTAACAGGTGCTTTAAGAAAGGCACATTCAAGCGAGGACAGATGAGCTAAAATTCAACCTATACAGAGAATTATGATGCTGTGCATGGCATGTATAAGACGATATAAAATAGCTATCAAGCCACTTATAAGGGGTTATGTATATTTAGTGTATATACCAAATGTTTAGAGAGCCTCACATTTCGAAGGAAATGCTGATGATGGAGCAATTTTATCATGCTTTTCTGCCTGATAAGGAATATAAAAGCTCACTTGTTTGTCAAAAGAACCTCAAACTTTATCACTCCATATATCCCAGCTCTAAGACCACGATAGACGGCATGGTTGCTAAGAAGCAACATGACGTTTTGTTTCAAGCAATTTCCTAGCAAATGGTGCAGATAAGGCTTCTTCCCACTTGCAATGACCTGTGACAATCCTCACCAAAAGCCTGAAGGATCCTCAAACGTCGTTCAATAGTTGTATCGTCACTTCTTTTGCCTGAAGTCTTCTATCAACAGTCGTCTCTGTCCAACCATGTTTTAACACGTTTCATATTCATGTTAGTATTAGTTTGTTAATACCAGCATTTGTTCAGACCTTGGATTGAGCTATTCTTCGACTTATCATCGCAGCCAAATTCAAGAAACTACCCCACTGGCTGCTCTAGACAGGCGGTATTTACATGCGCTCACCCTTTCCACCGGTATTATTCTCATGCGAAACGTAATATTGTGTATGGGACAGCATAAATCTGGTGTTTGCTTTCGCCAGACACAACGTCTGATCTATACAGACACGCCGAGCCGGAGTTCAACGCATCTCCCTTTGCACTTTGAATGCTTCAGAACAAAGCGCACAGGAAACAAATAATATGAATAACTTGGTGCAGAAGGTGCTGTTTCCATCTCTGATATTTATACTCGCAAGGAAGCTGACAATACATTCATGAAAATGATCAAAAAAGAGGATTTTCGTATGAAAACTAAATTAAATTAAACAAATCCCAAGAATTTCGTTTTCTTAAATATTATGAGCTAATTCGTTCCTTTAAGGCAAAACTTTACGGAAAACTCGAGAAATAGTTCAATAGTTCTAGTTTATTTAATTGACTTAAAGACTTAAAGTTTGTGATGGACAAACAGACTTATGAGCCCATCAAAAAGTGAGAAATATGATAATTGGGATCTTGAGAAATATAAATTCTGCTTCGCATGATAGCTCTGAAGCTTATATTAGTAGCTTTTAAATCGTAGGTTTAAGCTATACACATTAAAATGCGTATCGCTTGAGGGATGTACAATATCAAAAATTCTGTTATTTTTAGGAGTCCGCTATTGAAGGAAATAAAGTGAAGCGAAACTGATTTTCTGTTTTATATGCTCATCATTTCCAGGAAGTTCCCTACAGAAAGCTAAGGCATTTGTCAAACCTTTTATTATTAACCATAAAGCTACATAGTGCAACGTCATAATAAACCCCGTACAAGTCTTAAAACAAATCCCGAAGTGATTGTTTTAGGTATTCGGCATTTAATAAAACTTTTATGTCGGTTTTAGTGGTGCAATTAAAATGAAGATTGTACTAAGGGTTATTTTGCCGCATTGCACCATTTTATTTAGCTATTTTTATAGCTAACGAAATTATTGCCGGAGACGTTGCTGAGATATTAAATGGTCTTCGTGCGATATAGGTATTGGATATAGGCTCCCTTGTTGCACGGAAAAGCTAATAAGGATTTATATGGTCGTGGATATGGGAAAATCGTTATTTGTAGCAGAAGTGAATAACTAGAGATAAGCGAGTAATTTTCAAACAAAATTACAGAATGAACATCAAGAACATCAGCAAGTGAATGAAGTGACATACTTAATCAGATTATATACTTTTTATGGAATTCTCTTATTAAATAAACAAAATTTGCTTCACAACAATGCCGAGGTATTCTTTTTTATGCAGCCAAACCTTGTTAAGAAATTGTTTATTGCTGATAGAGAAATTAGCTTTTAATTGGTAGAAGTTTAAATGGAAATTATCGAATAAAAATATATTATTTGGAAAGCAATGTCAAAGATTGACAGCACAATACGAGAGTGATGGAACGGTTTACAACTATAACAAAAAAAACTCAAAAACACTCAGGTTTTGGCTTGAAAGACATATTGCTATTATATCGATAATCTAGTTGCAACATAACAAATAAAAGAAGGATAATAAGCAACAAGCACTAGTAAGCTAGGTTGAAGATAACAATAATTGAATCAACCTAGATAGTTATCCACCAGAACCATGTTTACATTTCTCAGGTTAATATTATGCAACAATTTCAACTCATATCTATATGAGACTCTCTGCCTCCTACATATAAATCTGACAGAAGAATTTTGCAGCCTCTGGATTCTCTTAGAATCACGACCGGTTAAAAATGAATGGTAAAGTACAGTACAGGAGTTAAGATTTGACTAAACCAGAGAGTAACAAAGCATTTTTTTGTGTCTTGAGAGGAGAAATGCGTATTGCAACTGAGTGTCGTCAGCATACAGATGAGGCTTACAATGTTTAAGACAGTTTGGCAGTCGTGAAGTGTAAATAAAAAATAATGAAGGCCCCAATATTGAACCTTGCGGTCCCCCCCATAAGTGATTTTGGCTTGTTTTGAAAATTGAACTCTTACGTTTACTATCTGCGCGTTTCCACTCAAGTAGCTATTAATTAGTAACACGGATTCCATAGAAAATCCTATAAATTTTAGGATAGCTAACAATGAGGCATGGTTGATTTTATCAATCGCCTTACTACATCGAACAACCATAGTATCACTATGTAATGACCTACCGTGACAATTATATTATTAACTTGATAATCCATAAGATGGAAGCGAATTCGTATCTTGAAATCGGGATAAACTATCCTACTGCGTGGTGCTGTGTTGAACAGATCCAGAGTTACCCCCATGAAAGCCATCTTTCTTCAATATTTAAACCTGCAGGCATCGTCGCACAATTATTAGGTCTGTAAAGATCTCCGATCGTGGTTACTAACAAACTCCTATATTGAATATTCATGTCAATACTATGTAGAAAATAAAAGGAAGAAAATTGGCTTTTAGGGAAGTGGGCCTAAGAACATCGACCTGTTTGGCCGAAAGAGTTAAAACATTACCTAACTGTATTCAGTTATCGTAACTATTGTTATGTTTCAATTATTGTCCAAAACAATTGCGATTACGTAGACAAAAACGTATATCCCGTTTTTTTCTTTTTCTGCTCATTCTAATTAATGCTTATCAAATTATCTACTCCGCCCTTTACAGTGAAACAGTAACTTGGTTTTCTTCACCAAACCGCTCCGAATTCGCCCATTTAAGCTCTCGATTCGAACAAATTAGTTAATCAAATCCTTACCCTAATCCATTTGCTCCAGTGAGGAGGGAGGTGAGGTGAAGGGGTACTGAGGATTATTTGTTATTTTGTCGAAGAATGTCCTCGTTAGACTGAAAAACGTGTCTGGAAGACAGAGTTCGGTTAGGACAGTTTGCCATTAATTTGTCAAAGAGATATCTGTGTTTATCCTTGCTGGATATTGAGAATAGATAGATACTACAGATATGATACATTAGTTCACAATAGGGAAGGGGTTATCTAGAATAAATTCGGGTTATTGTTCAATATACAAGTATATTATCACTTTTGATCGCCTTCCCTCTGAAAACTAAATTCCTTTCAACCAGAGATAAGTGCAAAAAACCTTAACTCACTAAAGGTCTAACCATATTTGGACAAGAATTCATATGATCTGACGAACACAATTTCTAAGACAGCGCCAGAGCAAGGTTTGCTAACAGTAGGTAGCGTTTTGATATTTTTAGTAATATCAGTCGCCCATGTGAAACGCAGAAGCTTTGAGCACGTCTTTGCAAATACCTTAGACATGAACTGGCGGATAACCTTTTCGGGGAAATGATACTAATAAATCTCTTGATGTATACGGCCCTACTTACAAAAACGGTAAAATTGATATAGTCTATGAGATGGCCAGAAAATATTATGTAATCGTGAGATAAGGAAGGTTTCACCTCTCAGCAACCCATGCCTTCAAGCATGTGAAATAGGCTCAGGAAGAAATCTATAAAAAATATTTTACTGTTAGTGCTTTAATATGACATAACTTTGAAAGAGAAGGTCATAGTTCATATTGATACCATGTTTTTCTGATAGCTTTTTTGAGTCGAAGCGTACATCTTAAGTGGAATGTCTGGAATTGAAGTTCTTTGGGTATGATATTCATATATGGATCAGTGTGGGAATCGATACTAAAGTCAGAAAACAATTTAGAGATAACGATTTTAGATCGAATATCCATGTGACATTTTCGGCGTCGGCTTGCCTGTTTCTCCTTTCATTAAAGTTCAAAACGTATATGAGTGAATTTGTTCAAAACAGAATGTTCTGTGTTACTAAGATTTGGGCAGATATTTCCTAAAATGCTTGCAAATATTCTGTTTGAAAAAACTACCTAACTGAATCCAAGATAATCTGTGAAGCTTTCGGAAATGTGATTTAGAAAACTTGAGTTATTCTAAGAACCATGACGTACGAGTAGTTTTGCACAATAATTTTGCAATATGTATCGCTCTGCAATATCTGCACTTTTTTAAATCATGCTCTATCCAGAATGCTCTATCTTATGAGTTATATTTTTTTGGAGAATATCATTCAAACTAATGAATCCATTTTGATTAATACAAATCAGATGATTTGGAGATCCTATGATTTTTTTAAACTGTTACTATTTTATTCCTTATAAAAAAATTGATAATTTGTTTAAATGTCAATTTACATAATTAATTTTTAATTCATGAACAAAACTATATGGTGCGAATAGCTTAAATTTTGAGTTTAGTAAACATAAGTTGCGCTGATGCGTATCGATCTTCGTGTTTCGGATACCGCCAGTATCAGATTATCTCAGGATTTTCTGAATGCATATTTCACTTACTGTACTTGACACTAATGATCTTCTAATATCGACGGGATGAAGTGCATGTTCCAGTTCATTTGGGAAACATTACCCGCTGGTTTTTCCGACCCAAATGCCGTCAAAAGTATCTAATGAAAAATTCAAACTGGCCACGGAGGAACGTGCATGGGGTGGCCAGGAAAGACTATAATTTCGCAAACAGTCCTGCATACCAGCAGCAGCGTACGCTATGCACCCGTTTCGATCCATGAATTTTTTAATAGTTTCTGTCGGACATCGATCCCGGCCTCTCTGGCCGCCGCGCGATGGACTGTCGATCCATGTGGACTTCGATCGCCCCGATTTACATCGAATAGACCTTTCCATTATGCAGGGACAGGAAAGTACCTGTTAGTTAAGTTTGCTGAGAAAATTGAAACGACTTTGCCTGGGATAGTAACTGCTGAATCATTTTAGGAATTATTTTTTCAGAAAAGCTGAAATTTGACCAATAGTACTGGGAATAATACCTATTTCGAGCATCAAACTGATGATGAATTCTTAACAGTAGGCGAAATGCGGTGTGAAACTTTCACTAGTAAAAATGAAAAATAAAAGAAATGAAATCTATTGAGTGGTGGTTGTAGACCTGGAATGTCAAATGGGGATTAATAAACCCCATTTTGAATTGAACATGATATTTTTAAATTTTTGGAGTAACTAGGCTTATCACCAAAAAACGTTATGTGTAAAAGTTGCAGACTATCGGGAGGTATACAACATCTGAATTTTTTAGAATATACTGAATTATTATATATTTATTGCTCAAAAATTCACTAATACTGATAGACTTTTTCAAGAAATTGCTTTTATATCTTTCAAATGAAGATATTTAAAATAGGAGCAACATTCTATTCGAAGAAGTTTACTAACGCAATTCTAATTTTTTAAGGTTGTAGGTATAAGAGATTGGAAAGCGTTTTTTAGGCTATATAAGCAAATTTATGGAGATCAGCGGTTTCACTCATTTTTATTCTTAGGATGAAAATAAATATTATTTGTTCTAATATAAGAGCTAGGAAACATGTAGTGTCAGCGGGATAGTTTCTGATAAGAAAAATGGAATTCAAGCTTCAGTAGTCTGAGAGATAGGGAGTGCTATTGTAACCGTATAATTATTTGTCGATATTTCGAGAGACTTTCAGTATTGGGTTTTATTTCTTATGTCTTAAGTGGCAATGTAACCTAGACTCGTCAGTATGGTCCACCCGTCGTCAGATTACTAGATGAATGAAGATGAAGTATTCATACCTATAGTCAAAAGTATTGTGGCTGGCAATTACTTAAGATTGCTTTGTTTAATTAGGAATAATTAACATTAACTTAAGGAATAGCTGGATCATGCTGCTATAGAGCTAATTTTCTAGTTCAAACTTGGGTTGGTTTCAATTGTGATGTAATGATTTTCATTATATAGGAGAAAATGATTCTTCATACAGTACGGGGTCCAATACTATAGGCTGCTGTTTCATTTTACAGTAACTCTGTGAGATTTGCCGCCGATGGTCCGCATGTCAGTATGTATTTTACAGCGAAGGATAGGGTATATTCCCTATCCCATATGGAGATCTAGTTACCATGACTAGAAGACTGATTGAGGTCTGGCCAAATCTCGAAGGGCTGAAGAGCTTCTGATAATTGGTGTTTTCCTTTCTTCGTCAAAATAATGTTGACTTTGGTAGGAGCCAAGAACCTAAAAACAACTTCGCATTTTCCCAGCTTGCACATAATGAAATGTGAGGAACGACGCCAATAGATGAAGGCTGTGATATCCGACACCTCACAGAACTGGTATCGAATACTTTCACCACAACCGTAACCCCACTACAACATATCAGGATTATAAAAATACCATCCTTGTAAGCCATTATGAAACCCGCAGTGTTTTCAATCCAGTATACCGTAGAACGAGATATCCATGCATGTCTTTCCGAAGTAAACTCACGTCAGCAGCTTTCATATGGGTGTGGATTGGCAAGTCCAGCTCTAAATTCTCTGGCTACTCTGTATGTTGCTCTAAAAACTCTTTACTCTCATCGTGTGCTAACGCACAAGGTGGTTCAAACTCAATAGTGTATATTTTTTTGGTAGCTTGAGAGATCTATACCTGTGTCAAACCATATGAAATTGAATTCATTGATATAAAAAATACAATGGACGTTGTTTTGCCGGTACCGGTGGGATACCAACTTACAATCTCCTGTATTAGACGCTTTAACCATTTCGCTATGTCGAACTGTGGAGTAAATCAGCAAAAAAGCGAGGAAAAGTACCCCCAAAAGTAATTATTCTTCCAAATATTTGAACTGTAAGCATCACAAATCATAACTAGACATCCAGTTGCCACTGACGGATGTTATCTTCAATCAAACCTTGCTGAGACCATTTTTGTGCTTAATGCGATCGGAAAATGCTACCAAAGATTAAATGAATCCCTCTTGTTATTCTAGTATAATCCAACATCAAAATACATCATATCCAGTTATGACTATCCGTTTTTGGAGGGAACGCCCAGTTCGAGTAGTAAATATTTTTCAAATATATCAACTTTCACTACCCGCAAACGTAAAGCAGATGGATTTCCAGTAGCCAAAAAGACACCAGCGTAAATCTACGAAAAGCTGCAATTGTTTTCCATATGCGTACTTGTTTATACACGTGCAGGGACTGAATGAATTTTATAGGAGCCAAACTGAAACCGAGTGCAATCGATCTCTCTTAAAAATGTCCGGACGGGCACATGTTCACTCTGGTCGACCATCTTTTAACCGGGTGGAATCGGTGAAATAAATCTGGCAACACGGCCCGCTGCCAATAAAGCTGTCCTCCGATGCAATGACACGGTAATACATTGCCGAACATTCATCAAGTTCAGTGCATTCATAGACGTCCAATGGAACTGTTTCCACAGGGTACACGCGAAGCTTGTATCGCATTCATGAACCACCTTTGGAAAACAAAATACTTCCAATCCATAGCACTAAAAAATGAGTGATTTCACTCGTACATTCAAATCAACCAAACACAACAGCCTTTTATACCAGGGGGAATATATTCTGTAGGTCTGGAATTAATTGAATGGAATAAAGTTACCATATTATACTCGTATTACAGTTTATTATACTCATATTGATAATTAATCATTTTTAGCTGGTTTAAGGAAACTCAGTTGATGACAGAACAGTTTTTTTAATGATGATTTTTGGAGATAATGTGAAACAAAAACGATTCAAAATTATATCGATAATCACTGAAAAATGGTGAATTCGCATATACAATATATAAGGTGCTCAATAAATGGTGAAAGCGTAAGGTCATTTGCAGTCCATAAAACTGAAACTAGATTTGTCAGTCTTCCGATCATTATTAGAATCGTTTCAGTGAGAGTGTTGCTGGATATTCTGAATTCAAAATTTCCCAAATATTTTGTTTCTTGGTCTAATTGGACTTAGTGTATGAGAATAAATTTTGTTGTCAATTTGAACAAGATTCATTTTCTTTCCACCTGTTACAGCGAATCTTTAATAAGTTGCGTCTCAAGGCAAAACAAAATACTACAAAGATCACAATTTGATTTTTGCAGTGAAATAAATGAAGCAATGAGCAAAATGAAGGCCATAGAAAGAACATGTTTTTTCAGCGAATTCAAATACTCTTGAAACTGAATATAGCTTGTCAAATTTATTTGTGATTTGGTTAGAGAAAATATTTTGAAAACAAAATGTTTTTTCTAGCATGGGTAAGATAATTAAATTGTTCAGTATGTATGCTGAAAAAATGATACGGAATAGACGAATAAAGACATAATATATAAAAGCCATTCTGATTATAAAAAAATAGGAGTGCATGTATGTGGCGCTAAGAAATAATAATAAAATTAACATGATAAAAATTTCGAGTCCTATATATCCTATCATTTAGCAACTTCCTCCCTCTTCTGGTAAAGGTGAAAACAACTTTACAAACAAAAATGCTTCTGAGCTGTGCCGCGTTTTTCTTTATTTAAAAGCATTATATTTCGGGATGAATCGAAACACACACATATAACTAATAAATTTTAACTTTTAGCTGGAAGTTATTCAAATAGGGTTAGTACCTTAAAAAATATGAACATTCGAAGAATAGTTTGGGCACCCTTTCATTTAAATATTGATGAGAGATGGCACTCCCCTGTTCGCTGCACTGCGAATCCGCGGCTTCAGCGGTGGTCTCATGAGGGCGAAGGGGGTATCAAGCAATAAATAAAACCGACCACCATTCATTGAAGATTGCGAATTGAGCTCCAGACGACCGTCGAAAAAAGGTGTTGCTTGGTGGCATGACGGCGAGCGGCGGTTCAAAATCGAGTTTGGGACGTGTCTTGGCTAGCTGTGGCTTGGCTAAAATCCCAGTAGTTTCTTGCAGGCTATCGAGTATGAATAGGAATACAATATATATGGCGGGCTCCATGGTTTCCATTAATTTCTTACATATTGTACCGGGCCAATTCAGAAATCGCTTTACAGATTTTGATGGAATCTATCGATTTAATTTGATACCACATTATATTATACTTCTAAAGGGTTCTCCAATCAAATTTATATTAAATATCAAAAACCTACGTCACAGAACTATACTACAGATCCACTGAACAAAAACATCTACATTGATCTCAGCGAGTGAATTATATACTAGAGGACCTTAAATTTCTAATTAATTGTAATATGATGAACAAATACCTTCATGAAACAGTATCGTTAATAACTGTGAAGAGACCGGAAAATGTAGAAATTAATGAGTGGATTGAATCGAATCATCTCCATTTCCTTCATCCCATACCGGACGACTCAGCATAATATCCATAGGTAGACAAAATTATGGCATATACGTCAAGCATTGACCTAAATGTATGATCATAGTTTACTTCCTTATTTATGATGTTTCATATGGACGGCAGTCAAATTTTTAGAAACAAACATCTTTATTGTCATAGAGTGCTCGACTGTAGACAAAATATCTTGAAAAATTCCTTGATTCAAGGTATACATTCCTGAACTTTTCCCATACCTATAATTTATATCCTCCGTATGCTTTTCTTGGATCCCCGCAGGAATTCCTGCTGCAGCACCGACGCGAACAGGAAAGACGATATTAATAAAATAAATATATATACCTTTCCTTCTGAGGAACAGGAAGTATCCGTCGTAAATTTAATAGTAACATACATTTTTGTTTTCGATTAATGTACCTATTGGATATTGGATGGTTTTGTTGTATTGTGTTTATGAATCGTTATTATACAGTGTGTGTTATAAGTGAGGACTTCAATTTTAGAGGTTAGTACATTGTCGTTAGCGACAAAAATTGAATTATTTTTCATTCTCACCTTGTTAAATGAACAATAGCTAGACGAATAAATAGAGTGCTGGATTTGAGGAGACAGATATTCATTATAGGAATTAATTAGCAAGTTGACAAGTAACCTAGGTAGCCTTTGTGAATTGAAACAGTTTTATTTCTGAAAGCTGGTGTTTAAATTACGCAAACTTATCTAAACGATAAAACAGTGAGACTGATATTTTTGGGGGATATTTTTGAATGGAAAACTTTCAAATCCATCTCTATCTTTGGATGCAAGTGAATAAAGCCTTAATTTATTTCTATGACATTTTGCGAAGACGTTTCGTACTTCAGAGGGCTGTGAGAGTATCAATGTTTATTCACATTGACTTTAAGGAACCGTAATTATCGGAACACTGGAGTCAGCTCCCTTTTGCAGCTCATTCCACACTACTGTGCTTCTCCAAAAAGAATGATTTTTTGCTCTTCGAGCTGAATCTATCACTTTCTCATTCTCATTGTGACATACTTAAAGCTTCCACATAGCACTCCAATTTTGAATTTAACTTCCTTCTATGACTGCTTTTCGATTTTAAGCCTAGCTAAATCGTGCTCAATATCACACACTACACTTTTAAGGAATTTTTCACGACTAGTCTGTTAGATTAATATAATGGATTGCAATGCGACCCAAACAGCATTTTACGATAATGCCAGGGAAGGCAAAATACAATTCTACTCTACTAGCTAATATATGCTAAAAAAGTTACGGTCATAAAACACTAAGTTGTTTCTAGTATTAACAAAACTACGCTAATCGTCTTATGGTTCTTGACTGACTCACCGACATCTGAAGATTAACTGACTATTATCACTGATCGATCCTTGTATACGAGGGTCACGCTGAAAGTCTTTAGATATTCCTAATCTATACAAGTCTAAACAAATTTGAGCACGCAGCTATTTTGTCTAAAGTTGCTTACACGCAAAGGCAGCGTTTGAATCGTTCAGTAGTTGCCTTGCCACGGTCTCGAATGCATCCAAGTGTTGGCCGAATTTTTACGTGAAAATGGAACCACGTATTCGCAATTTGCGAGCCATGATTTTATATGACTATAAAAAGGGACTAAAAGAAGCGGAATGTCATGAAAGTTTAGTGAGTTGCTTTGGGGACACTGTCCCTTCTAGGGCTACAGTTTTTAATTAGTTTGCTGAGCTTGAAAGGGGCCGGGTCTCACACGATGATGAGCTTCGCACAGGTCGACCGCCCACTGCTGTTACACCGGAAACTGTAGAAGCTGTGCAAAATATGGTAAAAAAAGATCGACATATAACCTACACCAAGATTGAGGCTTCTCTGGGGATGGGGTCGGCAGCGGTCCGAACAATCATTCACGATCACATTTGTTAACCAGTGAGCAAACAGCAACAAGAGCTGAGCTTATGCTTGAAAAATTTGATAATTGGCACAGTAAAAACACTTTTATTATCGTAACCGGAGATGAAACATGGTTATATCATTATGATCCCGAAACTAAACAGCAGTCATTAGTTTGGTGCTTTGAAAGTGAGCAACCTCCAATAAAAATTCTATATTTTCTAAAAGTGGATACATCACAACGGTAGCCTTGAAAAATCAACGGACAGTTACTTCTTAATGGTATGGTGGTCCTTTAGTCTTCAAAAAACTATGCAAGAGCCGTCCAAAGACTGGTCGGCGGGGTATTCAATGGCACCATGACAACGCACCCGCCCACAGCTCCGCAAGAACATTCGATTTTTTCTGCCGAACATGGTGTCAAACCTTACCCTTATCTTATTCTCTGTACTTACAATTAGCGCTGTACGACTTCTTGTTATTCCCTAAGATCAAAGGAAAGTTACGAGGTCGCCATTTTACCACCGATGAAGGGGCAATCGCTGCATTTGAGGAGGAAATTAGCAACCTTCCAAAAGAACGTTGGTCACAAGAATTTGACAAGTGGTTTTACCGAATGCGTAAATGTATTGAGGTAGAGGGAGAATATGTTGAAGAAACAGAATAAAGTTTTTAAAAAAAAACCTTGTAGTTTTTCTGTATCTAAAAACTTTCAGCGTGACTCTCGTATATACACATAGCCCCTCTAGAAAGTTTCATAACACAAAATATGCTATTCTGGAAGGTACTAGACGTCCTTCTTGAAAACTGTGCACATGTACTACACAAGGCGATATTTTTGTGATTTGGCTGCAATATTTTAGTAGCATATCAGGTTCACATGACGGTGATACAACTTTAATACAATGCCAATAAGAAACTATTCGTAAGCAAATGCCAAAGAGCAAGTTTCTCAATTGCTGACAGCATTTTTATTGAAGTCAAATACACTTAATGAATAGACTTTATAATTTTTCGATTGTCACTCCACTTTTCACCTACGCTGTATGCCACTAATCCATCATTATTTGACGCAGCTATTAGTGGCATTAGTCTTTTTTCCAAATCTCCCCCTTTTCGCTGTGCCAGCCATTAACGCAAAAGCATAATTTGAAAACCGTAAAAAGGCTTTGGAAACTTTTTAAAACATTAAGCTACTTATATTACAAAATAGGAATCGAAAGGGATTAGAGAGGGAGAGGGAAGAGCAGGCCGTAGGACGCGGCTTAAGCAGAGCGGCAGAGCTATTGATCGTCTACCAATGTTCCAAGTGTACACACGTTTGCAAAATATTTGTCGACTGCAATTTTCCATGTCTTTTCGGCACACTTTCCAAGGGCGACTCACGACTTTAGGCATCTTTCTGAAGTCACTGGACTCACCAACTCCAATACGTAACTGCTATTATTATAGCATCAAAGGGGATTTCCGGCAAATAGGGAAATACAGCCGCCAAATATTTTGCTGGTGTGTGTACTCACACACCAGCAAAATCAGACACTCAAGGATGAAGATTTTGAAATATATAATATTTTGTGCACACGTTTACCCACAATCGTAATATGTTTTGTGAATCATTATTCAAGCTATATGTTGGTTATTCATAAATAATGTTAATTAATTCAACTAAGCGGCTTTTGCGAAGTTATCTTCATCGAATCAAACTTTTTTCGTATTAGTTGACTCGTTTTGTACATGCGACAAAAAGGAATAAGGGAGGCCCCATATATTTTTCTCGTAATATCAAAAATAACATAGTTATAAACAAAAAAATGCATAAAAGGCCAGGATATAACGTAATAAACAACCTTAAAAAGTTATCAAATGACAATTGAATGTCCGGTTAGTCGGTGTTTTGTTTCAAAACAATTTTAGTGTCAGCGAACTGAATTTGTGCTAACTGGACAATGCTTTTTTACCGATATTGACTGAACCATCAGTGGCTATATAAAGTAATAACAGCAGGTCATTGATCATTGCTTGTTATTGTTTGAGTACGGTTAAATTCCTAAAATTTATTTTATTGAATGAATTCAACATCAACACTCAAGTGTCGCGCACGGTGGTTCTTTCCATTGGAATCTTTAAGAAGTCAAGGTCCTAACACTCAGAAGCTGTCAACTGATATTAATAATACACTCGATATCCATCAATTGAGTTCATGAAACATTTTTGTAAGAGTTTTGAATCATGACAAGATACTTTTTACATCCATATTTTTACAGTTTGTTGTTGTGTTATTATGATGAAAAGCGAACATATAATTTTATATACTACCTGGACACAACAGATTTTTTCCCTTATGGGCGTTATCTATCTTGCCATACTTGGATTGAGATTTTACTTTTAATGACCTTGAGAAAGGTACAATTGACTAATGTATCAATATTCAGGAGTTGTCAGACCTTGGTCAAATTGACCTCTAATTTCTTTAGCATAAATAGTTATATATTGTGTTTAAGGGTTACATATGTTCAATCGTTAGGCTGAAGTAAAATAAAAAAGGTACGAAAAGAACAAAATACCTAGCAAGGTACTACGAGAACATCACGAAAATTATTATTATATATTTTTCATTAGTATGTTAGAAACCTACCTTCATAATTATGTATTTTTCTATATAACTATTGCCAGACACGTTCTTTATGCCATAACATCTGTCAGACGCTTGAAAAAATATCGATCTGTTTCCCTCATCGCATACCGCATTCTGGATCATTCCACTACATTTTGGATTAACTATCTACACAAAGTCGTCGGGTCGATTTTTGAGCGAGAATTTATTAAAGCTTGTCTCAGTTTAGATGGAAACGCGATGACCACACGGTATTTCCTGTTTTGAAGAGAGTTCAATGTTCTCGTTTTCTATAATAAAAATGATATATACAGTATGCATAAGTCGCATTGATATTTATTTGTGTTGGCTATAAACGCTGTAAATTTACTTGACAGAAGCAATACAAATAATCTAGCAATGAGAATTTATAGTAACTGGATAAATTGAACTTTAACTTAACTTTAACTTCACCGACGATCTTACGCATATAAATTAGAAGTGTAGACATTAGACCAGCACAGAAATGTAGTGATATGATTCGCGATGCAGTAGGTATAACGGGTAACATCGATATTTCTTCAAAATTTAAAGTGTGGTCCACACCTTGTGTTTGAAAAATAAAGAAAATGAGTTCCTGACGATGTTCTTCCAGATGCATATAAAAATCATCCATGTTAAAGTCACATAGGATAGATTTTTCTTACCCAGATTTCAACATAGCGAATACACACACACATCCTTAAACACATTATTGAACTACGTATGGCCAAAATGAGACCCAGTAATATTTCTTCAGTATTCATCACATCAATGGCCGTATGTGTCAGCAGCCCCATCTAACTGGCATCGCGTCTCGTCGTCTGTTATCTGATTATCTTCGGGAATCGCGTTAAAATCGATCCGGTTCCAACACTCAATATTAATTATTATTAAGGAGCGCCATTTTGGTATGGCGCGCTAATTACTTTAAACGATCGCCCGTTAAATAATTTTGCCACTCATTAACTTTCAAAGTTAACTTGAAAACAATTTAGTCAATATAATGAAAGAAATGGCAGCGTTTAGGAGAGAAAACTTGGTTTCTATCTTTAGGGGTTTCAATAGCAGAGCCGGAGTCGCAAATGAAGTTATATACAAACGTTGAGAAATCGCAATTTTTGAAGAAAGGGTTGTTGTGGCAGGCGCAACTGCGCTCATATTCTTTTGGTTTTGCATGCACATGGAGATTTTTACTATAAAACACACTCCTGGTCCTTGAGAATTATAATGTTTACAACTGTGAAAATAAAGTAATGGCTATTACATGAAATAAATGCATTAAAAATATCACATCACAAGAGGGAACAATATCTTGATGAGAGAAAGCAGTATGAAATTGCCTGTATGTGAGGTGTTAAGAATTTCCAATCAGCGAGCCTAGATTCCAATAGATTTTCATGTCATCTTCTTTCATTTGCTGGGAAAGCTGTACTTTATGCTGGTCGGTTACTCTATTTTGAATTTAGAAGGTTTGAGATATAGTCCGCTTAGATTAGAGTACAATTTTAAAATAATTTGTTAATATTCAGAAATAGGTACACCTAGTTGTTTTGATGTGTAGAGCAAAAAAATGCAAATTTCCTTCAAATTATTGCTTAAGTAATTATTTCATAACAATTTTCGTTTGTATATCTCGAAAATTATTCAATATTTCTGAATCCGCTTACGAAATATCTCGAAAAACGTCTTTCATGTCACTCAGAAATTTTCCATCCCATGCATAGTTTTGTAGATATAAGCATCTAAAGCTGTCGCAAACGCCCTCGAATGACAGAGAATTTTAATTTCTTATTCCCATAAATTAATTTCACTCCTAATTGAAAATGCTGTCTATGTAAATCATAAAATTAATCGTTTCCTAGTAGCGTCATAAAAAGTCATTATTACAGTAAAAGTGATTCTAAAATTTTTAAATACGGTTTTGCATCTTCTGCTTATTCAAATGGCTAGTTACACTTCAAATTTAACTGATTTTTTGCTAGATCGTTACGAATCGCCTCACTTTGAAAATAGAGAAATATATATTTCTCATGTTTCGATTTATATTTAAATCATCGTCTGACTGTCAGATTAATTATAAATCGAAACGCGTCACTGAAAGGGAAAGAGTTTTTTTGCGAAACTGTGTGTAAATTACACAACTTTTTATCTACATGATGGAAGAGTTCCATCAAGCAAGAGCATCTACAATATACATGAACAGAATTATTGACAGGATCGCTTACTGCCTGCCGAAGGCACTTTTCGCTTGTAATACTGGATTGAATTGATTTGGTTCATTTTTGAGGGATATGCATATAGAAAACCCACCTGTACGGTCCTGTAATTGCGAAGAGAACGTGAATGCCTCGAAAATAAATTAATAGCAGTTCATTTGGGAGATAATTTTAACATTTTGTCGCACAGTCGGGTCCTTTCTCTCGTAAAAACTCCATTGTATATAGAAAATGTGACGGGGGAAGCAAATCGAAAGCTATTTAAAAAATGAATGGGAAAATCTTTTCCACGAATTTCTGCGAAGGTCGGAGAAACGAGTCATTGTAATCACGGCTTATTAAAAAATGTGATCTATATTTTCATAAGCTATGCAAGTTCGAAGAAGGACCACAAGGAGCACTAGTCGTAACAGTAGTACAAAGGGTACTTGTAGTAGTGGCGGTATGATTAAAATAAAAAAATGTATATAGAATTAGTCAGATAAATATTGTGTAATTAACACACAATTTCACAAATATACGCGTTTGGATTTAAATAAAAAATTCAATTAGTATTCTCTCAAGGGTCTCAGGTTTTCGATCATTGCGATGTATTGCATTGGGAAATACGTTCACGTATGTTCCTAATAAAGATTTTCAATTTTGTTGTGGGTGACATCAGCTAATAAAAATTGTCAAGTTAATCTATTTCACCTTGCTTTTCAAGTTTCCTACTAATAATAATGTAGAAAACTAATAATATTGGTAATGGTTACTGAGATGGAGATTACTTAGAAAAAAAGTGCCGGAAATTTTGTGAAACAAATACTATTACTTTCACTTTCCATCAAAATTTCTGAGTTATACAAACCAGTTTTTCAGGTCTCTGAAACGCTTTTTGGAATTGAGCAGGTTTATAGAAAATTACCAAATGTCAAGGTTTGAATATATGTTCTTCGTTTTTTTATTCATACAGTGTCCTCTCATCTATTTTTATGAACTGCAAAGGTTTCCTTTTCATGGCAGTAATACGAGTACAATGTCAAAATTCTATTCGAACCAAAGCAACGGCTTGGCAGTTACGACGGTAGCATGGATTTTCATAGAAATCTACAGACCGGCGAAATTTGGTTCGACATTTTTAGGTTTTTCATACCTGCACGACAGAACTATACTAAAGAAAGTCAAAAACCTGGAGAAAGAAATCTTTCCTCGAAATACTTATTTATGTTAATTGAAGTATATGATCTTCACTCCAAGTCTTAGTACCTCGACTTCGTAAGTTGCCAATGGGCAGCGCCTCTGTGCGGGACGCTTGGAGATGCGTTGTTACATATATATTCTAAGGTCATTATAGAATTCATTCAAGACATACTTTTATATTGAAAGATCCTACCTTCCTTTTATAATGGAAGCACTATCTCCTATTATCACTCACTATATATTGACACTGATAGCCTCATGCATTTCCCCCACTAGTGTATATATTAAAATTCTATACCAAATTATCTTATGGTAAGCTGCTTGGTCATACTCAGTGAAATGTACGTGTTCAATTTTCACTCTATATAGTTTCCTTGTAAAGCGGTTCCATCAGCAGTGGCAACTTTAACATGTAAACCGCTCTGCCTATTTCCGGGCAGTTCTATCCGATTCGGAATTCCGACAGCTTGCGAGTCTGATTGGTTTGCCTTTGACAGCGCCGCGAAACAGTTGAAGCAAAGAAGTCGCCGGGCCAGCCTCCTCGCCAACTATTTCAATACCTCAACCGTTCGGCCCGGCCGTCGTTGCGGCCACCAAGTTGTTTCGAGTTGCTGATAGAACTTTGATTTAGAGACGATTAAGTTTCGTGAAGACAATTTCTCTCTCTGTGTGTATGTATGGAGCGTGTTTCAGTTGTCTGGGGTTCGATCGTATTCCCTTTTGACTCCCCTTCTACCATTTGTGGTCGCTTCCTCAGATAATGTGCCTCATTCCACGGGGAGTTAATCTGTGTACGACAGCGGCGTATTCATAAGGGGACGCAATTGACTTTTTTTTGTTTATCTAATCTATCTATTCTCTTTAATTGTGAAAGAGTTTGCATGCTTAGTCTAACCAAATGTTCAAATAACAAGTTTATTAAAATAACTGGGAAAACTATTAGATATGAAAAGGGTTGATTGTTTTTTGATTTGTTTTACCATCTCCATACTCAACTCGCATGTAAGGCACGCCATCTTTCTGAAGCCATGTGAGGCTATTATAACTTAAGATTCCTTCAAGTGCTGGTTGTAAAAAAGCGCGAAGAATATTAATATAGCACTCTGAAATTCCATTTTGGAATGGAGGGAATTTTGATGTTTAAGGTGAGGAAAGTTACAAAATGAATCCAGGATACTTACTAAAATATTCTGCAGAAATATTTTTTTGTTGTAAGACACCTCTTGACGATAAAGATAAATCTTCGCATGCAAATGCAGATTTTGAATGATGCAAAACCACTTTCGGCGTTTCTGCTTATATTGGTGTTACTATACTTTGTGTTTTGTGTCTTTTCTAGTATCAAAAATACTATATATATATATCATAATTAAATCCAAATATCAGGAGGTGCTGGTATCCTTACAGAGATTCAACAAAATTATGGCATTAAGAGAGCTTTTGTTTCCATTTTCGTGTATAGTATCTTCCAACAGGAAGTGACTGCCCAGCCTGACAGTATCAGCAGTGTCAGCAAAGCTTCAGAGACACGTAAATAGAGGAGAAACACTTCAATCCCCATTCGACCGTATCAGGCGTTCTAGTCTGGATCGTCCCGTGCCAAATGACGTTATTCAAGGGATAAATGACGCGAGACCTGCCTTCGGTCTCTCATATGTTCCGCTTCAAAAGGGAAGCTTCCTCCTGACTCCTACGTTTTTCCGGATGCGAGAAACGTTTGTATAGCGGAACATCACAAATTGGCGACATGCTGGATTTCTGCTCGAGGCATTTTTGTCGCATTTTGATGGTAGCTTTTCTGTGACAGGTTTGGTTGCAAAGTATATGTAAGTGATTCGTTATATTTGGTATTGCAGAAGCAGCAGCTTATTATTAGTACGCACATCCTGCAGGGAAGGCTGGCGCTGTATGAGATACTGATACCGAGTGACACAGGAACATAGGTCATGCTATAACTTTTCTGTTTATCCATAGATTGGGGTGAAATTTGAAGAAGAATCAAGTTAACAGACTCCCGGATTGACCAAAATTATTTCAAGAGGCGCTTATTTTTAAATGTTTCCTGAATTCTTCACCGAAAAATAAATACGGATACATTCCAAAGTGATGAGGTCTTTCAGAACAATTTTCTTAAATTAATAATGGTGAGGTTGGTCTCAAAACTGTCAACATTAACTAAAGTCTTCTAAATAATGACATATACAAATATTACAACCTACATTGAACTTATTTACATTTATATGTACACAAAGAAGTTAAAGCCAGTTTTTCACTTATTTCAATTCTGTAAGGTGGAAATAGTATAGCCATTCATATTATTGAATAGCACTATCTAATAATAATTCAGAAATTTTACACAGAACAAAATTTTTTGTGTGGAAAACTTCCAATATATGCAATGTATGTGTAACTAGGACGTATAGAACAAGTTTGGTTTAAGCAACTACTATCGTATTATACTATACTCTACGTGATTCAAAAATGCTTTCTAAGTTGCATGGCTGTAATGTAGACTAAGGATCAATGACAGACATCGAAAAAACTGTAAGTACCCTGTACAAAGCTGAAATCCATTCCAGTGTCTTTGATCGATAACGAAACTGCAAAAAAGCCCAGCCTGACGTCTCTGTATAAAGCAGCATCAAAGGAAAGTGGTAGAAGAGTTAATCCGGCGTTCGCGCTGGCTCTGGTCCTTAGTAAGTCCGCATTCAATCAGAACAGACGTGCAATTTCATCGTTTCTTCAAAAGCCATTCCAGATTCATTGGTGATCAAGCTTTGTCATTTTGTTGGGCGGACAACTTTTAGAACTAGGGAATATGTTACAAACCAACGTAGTGCTATAAACGACTAGATTTTTCCTGAGAATGTAACTTTCGAATGTTTTTTTGATCTATCTTTTTTGTGTATGCGCATTTCATGTCAACTTCCAACAGATGTTTGTTGTAGGTCATAAAACTATTATATAATATATTTTTTCTCCTTGTCCATAATATTGACGCATGTGGTATTAGAATATCAATCCCGTAATCGATTATAGATAATTCAAATCATGAAACTTATTCCATAACTTTTCAACTTTGTAGACAACACATTCGACTAAGTTTAAGCGCAATTCAAACAAAATATAATCTGGAATATCTCAAGGCGGACTTTGACTCTCATATAATCATATACAGATGTATTTGGAATAATATTATCTATCAACAAACAAATATAAATATAGGGTGAATTCTTTGAAATACATACCGATGATATCTTAACCTGAAACTTATAACAGATAATAAAAATCTCTAAGCGTTACCGGATATAAATAAATTATATTCAAGAACTTGTTTTCAACTCATTATAGAGATAAAAACCTCGTGCTGCGCCATTTTAGTCCAACTCTGTATATGTTGGACATATGAGGTGAAAATGTAACTTACTGTGTAAGGAAAGCGAAGTAAACTGTTCCCATACATTAACATTATATGCAGACAGAACAGCAGTAGAAACGAGCATAGTGATGTAATAGTGCGAAGATGAAACTCCAGAAAATTCATCACGTTAAGGTTGGGTTTGACCAGAAGTGTATACATACTTAAGCGATAATAGGAGCAATGACCCTCTAGAACTGTTGAAACATAAGCTATTTACAATATTTTTTATTTCATGGCGACGGCGCTCAAAAACCTATAGTTACAACCTCCTAGTACCATGTTCTTTGTACTGCCTCAAATAACGGTTACCCTCGTTTTGTCAACCTTTGTCTGATAGTACCAAAACCAAATTCAAGGATGCTGAGGTGAATAGATACGCGCCACTACTTTGGATTAACTATTTCATTGTGAATTAGTTCATTAAGCGTGAGATCGGCTCAAGGTGTTTCAAATCAACACCCAGCATTTTGCTATTCGAAACGTATGTAAACTGATTTGATTCAATCAAGAGACAAAGGGCTTAGGTGCAGCTCGGATTAAGTCAGATAACAGACTACTGTCCTGCCTTTGTGTGTGCTGGGCTGCTTTTGCCCTTAGCGATGTTCATTGCTCACGTCCTCTACTAATGCCTTGTCTATACAGGTGATAACTGAATCACAAATAACACGTAATATATTTTCACACTGAAGCTGCCAAGAACGCAAAGCCTAAATGGCCTGTCCTTAAGATTTAATTTACGTGATGTAATTATAAGGAATAAATATCGAGCTTCGTTGTGCCGATAGACGTAAGCAATGACGGCGTAGATCCTACACGCTGACAGAAGATGGATAAGCATCTCTGGTGCCTGTCGTCATACTTTTCAGCTGATATCGGGTATTTATATACACATAACCTTACTACAAAGTACCAAGGTGTTAGAGACACTAAAGACACCATTCTGGTAAGCTATTATGAAGCCGTCTCTGACTTAAATCCACTAGTTGTTAGGAAATGAAGTTTATTATAGTTATTATATTACTACTCAACAAGACAATTATCGAAATTTGCTGCAAGACTATATCAAACAGTATATCTGTTGATATAGTTATTTAGTTTATATTTTACTTGCATAGTAATTGTCAGTATTTTATTTGTAATAGTTCACCGCCTGAATGTACTGGAAGATTTTCGCTTAATAGCATATACTTTGGAACGCTAAAGACGATAGAACTATTGTTCTACGATGAGCAAAAGTATACATGGGCAATTTAAAGGTATTGTTTTGGACGAAAACTGAGAGGAAATCTTTGTTTACACTATAATTTATCAGATCCACCACTAAATTGAAAATACATCACTTAATGACAATGGCATCACCGTTAGTTCCTTGAACGCGAATGATTCGCTGATTGGTCATGCTCCATTCACTAATGGGTTCTGGATATCGAACTACGTATAATTTTTCTACGTAATTACCGACCAAACAATTGACACTAATCAGGATTTGTATTTTATACAAAAATTACAGCGTGTTAGCATGCTTTTTTGATGAATAATTTAATTCTTAATTCAAAACTGCACTGAAATTCTGAATCAACAGGTTACATCCACAACACGTCTACCATTTTAGCATGTTCAGTTCCCGCTGTTGCCGTTATTCCTCTGTATTCTTCATGAATAGTCAGGAATCATATGTTTTAAAACTAAAAATGATTCTAGCACCATTTATCTTTGTCGCGAAGCTTTACCTAGACTTCGCCGACTATTCATGATGTGTTATTAACCAACGTTTGGTCCATAATCATGATGAATAACAAAAGATGTTTAGTTTTCATTCTGCTGAGCTTTAATGCAGGAATCCGCAAACTAAACACTGGAATATTTTGGCACAACGACCAGACTAACATCCGGTATTCCTGTGATTGTGGACTAGAGCTGAAAGCGATGGTCGTTTTCTACGTATGACGCCAACTTTTCCCTAACGAAATCGTCGAAAAGGAACCAACAAGAACGTCGTTTTGGAGTTGATAGGGTCGACTGGATAGGCGATGGATTGATGAGGGATATCGTAACAGGGAAAACGTACTGGCGCTTAGAGAGTCGGAGAGGTGAAGATACCATGGAATGGCGATTTAAGAAATTGATTGAAGTAGAAGGTGCTCTGAACGGAAATTACAATAGCGGGTGACACAGGTACGTAACATTTTCAATATAGTTATAAGTTTATACTTAGGCGAACACTACACGTTTATAGTATAGAAGTACTAGTAGTAGTAGCAATAGTTAGTCGGAAGGGAAAAATACAACGGTCTGATGGATCATTCCTCACAATATTTGGACATAAATATCATTATCAATGAGCACCATTACGGCTTTTGTAAGCACAGATATGCAGATGTGGAGAAGAAAAGTTCAACTTTATGGAGCCAAATAATGATTTGTATCAAGAGCGATGCAATGTGGTGAGATGGCGAAGCGATTTGTAGGGAGGTCAACGTCGTTGACTGATTTGGTTAGAGTGACAAACTGATGGTCATTGCTTGTAAGAACTTTTATTTATATGTAAAATCAAGGTAAAAACGAAGCAGCAAGCGAAAGATACAATGCCTAACAACAATAAACATCCGTAAGTTGATGGTAACTAGGCAAGCAGCGTTTACAATTGACATAAAAATATTGGTCTGATGGCAATAGGCATTGATTTAGATGGCATTAAGCACTAGGCAGTTTCGTAAGGTAAGGTTATCTATATACCTCCAAATGGTGTGTAGCTACTTTAGGTTGTCCTTGATCTAAGAGTAAGTAAATCTCAAGATCACAAAACATTGGTCGCAATATAGTGCATAATCTACCTACTCTGATCTTAATTTCTGGAATAAATATGCAAAAATGCGTGACGATCTGGTCTAATCCAGAAAAAATAAAGGTTCTCAACCTTTTTTTTGTTAAGGGTTTGAAATGTAAACAACCAGCATAACAAAGGACACAATTAATTTCCAGGTAAAAATTAAGTCATTTGTATGAAGACTTGATGATCAAAACCAGCCATCACCTTTAGCCTCTTACAGTTGGATCAGTATACGAGTACAGCCTACTATGACCCTTAGTCGGCGAGCCAACTTATAGAGCTCAAGCCGAACGCACCTGTTCAGTATTTTCGAGGATATCATTATATTGTACATTCCATTAAATGTGTCTAATGCTAAATTATAGTTCTGTATAATAGCTTATTAATACACAGATAATAACATTTACCAGAATTCGACCAAGTGCAATCACATAGGTAAGTCATACACTGACAATTACTATGGTCTAGAATTCAACAGAAATAGAGTGGTATGTAGGTGGGAATCAAACCGTGAAAAAGTTGTAGAACAAAACTACCCAAATGCTTGCCTTTACAAAATTATCGCTCCATTGTACTGCCTATCACGACTCAGGGAGTCGAGAACATGCTATGGATGATCCATTTTCATGCGGCATTATATGCAGCATATTTCTTTTGGTGGCTGTCGGATAGCCGAACGCTCCTGTATCTCTCACGTCAGTGGCCATGCTTTTTCTTGATAACGGTACGCGGAAATCCACGTTAAATATTTATTCATTCATACCTAGAGCCATCCATTGTAGCGGTCATGACATTTTCTTTTGAATTATGGATGCCCGCGGATATAGACGGACCCCAAGCTCTACTGGATGCCGACAGTAGGAGGTGGATAATATCAGCTATTGGATTTCATGTTTACATGGAGGCTTGTGATGACAAGACATCCAAATTCATTCACTAACCTTGATCAAATTCGGCATCAGCGGGATCGAACCTTCTGGCGTTCCATCAAAAAAAGCGCATTCACTTTGACATGGATCCGCAACTCCAGATAGAAGGATTTATTTATTATATTTATGCTTTTCATGCATGACTGTGGAAAGTATCTTGATTGTGTATATTTTCTAGTTCTGTATAATACTTTTTTTGGACGTTATAGCGTATTACGTTGTAGTTAAAAGCCAAATTCGGTCATAGACCGAAATTTATACGAGTTGTGAGCTTCGCTAATTTTTCATATCGTGGTCCGAGTAATCTTTATAAACGTAGAAGACGTTGTGGAAGAGTTGTAAAGAACAACGTTGCGAAACTATGAATACAGTCGGAAACAAGCGACCAATTTCGTGTTTTGGGTAATATAACTAGCCACAATCGTATCATTCTAAAGCTCAGTTTGATTGCGGAATAGTAAATTACGCAAGAACAGTATCAGAGGCTGAATCGATACTAATGACTGAATATAGATCAAAATGAGTACCTAATTATAGCTAAAAGATATACTAATGAGGAAGAAATATAATCATTCGTACATCGTGAGTAAATCTGATGTAATATTATGGTGACACTGAATAATATTGCTGTAAGCAATGGAACAAAACATGTAACTAAAAGTGTCATTGACCACCAATATGCAAGAATAATAAAAATTGGAGATATTTATTAATACAGAATTGAAACTGGAACGCATTTATTTAATATTTTTTAGATATAAAATGTTAAACAAAGATATTCTTTGTGGCTATTTATATTACCTAAATGAACAAGATCTTGTGTTTCCGACGGCCTTCGGAGTTCGTATTGTGGGTGCTTATAATTTACCCTCAATGCGTTCGCCGCATACAAAGATTACTCGGAACGCGATGTGAGAAATTATATTAATGCACAACGCGTTCTGGGTATATATTTAGGTCGGTGACCGAATTTGGTTATTGAGAATAATGTCACCATTACGAAAACGACTGTCACTTATTTTCGACAGTCTGTAGATGTTTATGATAACCTCACAACCTCAATAATCGCTGCACCGATTCCGATGATATTTTTTTATGGATAACGTCACTCAAACGTAGATATCCCATCGCGCTTCATAAGCACTGCGCGAGGATAAATGTCTATTCACCATAACCTTAAGACGCTGTGTATTGTAACCATCGGGGAACAAAATCCCTGGTAGCTCTGCCCACAACGCCGAGGTTATCCAAAAGAAGAACTTTTGGAACAGGCTTGTTCGAAACGTTGTAAGCTTGGCTGGTGAGCATGCGCCCGATGAGCGTCTCTAGTATTTGCTGTACTAGCAATTCTTGAAGTTATTATGCGAGACAGATCGCTCGAACATCAGCCATCTATAGAAATAGGAAAGATGAGCCACCCTTCTTCGATGTTATAAACTGTGTACGTAATTAATGAGGTCAAGTGCACCAACAAGACGTATTGCTTGGCTCTGGATTGTGTGCTTCTGGGAGTGGTTTGAGGCTTATGCCCAAACATTGAGCAGTACTCTAGTGATGATCTGATTTGGGCCTTGTAAAGTAACAGTACCTGTTCCGGAGGATATAATTTCCTGGAGCGGAAAAGAACCGCCAACTTCTTGGACGCCGACCTAGTGAGGCCAGCACATGATCGTACGCTATTGTTGATGTTAATTCCTAGAAGCTTCATCTCCACTGCGCATTAAACTGAACTCCTTTTGTATATTCCCATTCCACAATTCTCTCAATGTCCTTATTGGTTTGAACAACATGCTACACTCGCCAAAATACCGTATCTTTTAATGGTAGTGGTTTGTCCGGTTCCATGCAGGTCATCAGCTAAGCTCTAGATAGGTTTAGATGTCATTTCCAAGCTGTAGATAGGATTGACAGCACATTTTCAAAACAGTAACACCTTCGGTTAGTTTTTATTCGCTCTCCTCCATGATCCCGTCACTTTCTGTGCAGATTCGTTAGACTGCTATATCCGATTCCAACTCCACCTTTCTATATACAGAAAGAGCCAGCATGTAAAACCTTTTTAAAAAACCTTTTGTAAACATACTGCTTCAGTTTTATAATCTTCTCATTTTTACGTAAGGTGCTCTTACCAGGTTTTTTTTATACATGGAAGTCAGTGGAAGGACATCATCAATTTGTTCCCTATAAAAATCCAACCACCCCTAAAAATGTTTGCGTAGAGTCAACGATCCTCTTCTTCTGCCGCCTGTAAACGAATTGCTCGGCAAATATTTTAGTACTTAAGCGGAGAAGCCAGAAAGCCAGCGTAGCGCGATCGGTTCGGCGGGTTTTCCTGTGTAGGCACATCTTGTGAGCGTGGCTAGATAGGCGGACCATAATTGAGGAGGATTGAATTTTCCTCCTTTTTATCTGTCTTCCAAGGAACTTTGATTAAAAGGAGGACCGGGATAATGATTACTGCGCCTAATCCGGACGACAGCCATCCCAAATGTCAGCGATGCCGATGTTGCCTTTGTGGTATGGCGCAATAGGCTTTTGCTACACAGGCATGAGCAAAAATAATTGCAATCACGGAGAATTCGATAATTCAGGTTGATGAGATATTTTATGGTAACTTCTCAGGCATGAGTGAATATGACTCTTAAGCTTTGACTGTGTCATATATCTTTAATAATCGATAACTGAAATCACATGCGATCGACGAAATGAAGAACTGATATTTTAATTGCAGACTCTATTGTGTAAAAAGGTATTTTTTATTTCCAGGAAATCAGTTTTTCTTTTAAATTCGTATTATGATTTATTATGCAAGGATATAATACAAATGATGCATTTATATCGTTGTTTAATTCACACTGAATGCATCGCCACATCAGAAACACAACACTGCTTGTCTTATGAGAGGAAACGCAACAAGCAACAATGAAATACCAAGCAAATTCCCATATAACACAAAGTAGATAACAATTTCAAGCGGTCAAAGGTCAAAGAATTCAGTTCTATATAAGTTTGATCATCATTGTCTTTCCAATTCATCGGGAGACAATCATGTAGTTAGGTTGAGTATGAGTATGCTTCGAAAAAACAAATTAATCAAAGACCCGAAATGGGAGCTCTTGAAGAGTTGCCTTGAGATTTTACTGCAGGATGTCAGTAAAAAAAATTAATGTCATAATTTAAAATTGAATTTTTTTATTTCTTTGATAATAGCTGCGAAGGTGAACGAAAAGTTAGCAAAGGTTTTAGATAGTGGTCAGTACAAATAGAAGATTGAATTTATTAAGACAGCATCTATTGAACTACAAAAGATAAAAAAATGTTTCTGAATTAATACAAAGAAGAAATTAATTTTACCAGTACAAATAAACTGGATTATTTTAGGCTTCCGGGTCTATCGATCTATGAACAAGAGGCCTGAAAGTTTCATTCTTACTATTATCGATTGAGTGATTGATTATAGAAAGTATGTACATGCTCTTACTCAATGGACTCCGTCCATCATCAAGATGAAATTGTACGCAAGATTTTGTGAATACATCGTTTTTTAGTGAACTGGACTGTCAAAATGAGTGCGTAAATATAAAAGTAAAGTTCTCAAATATAAACTATCAGATGTGAGAACTAAATAGAGTATATTTATATTATCTATAGCTATTGTCCTTTTGATTTCTTTTATCTTTCCAGCATTTCAGGGAATATTGTTTTTTGGAGACTAAATTTACCTGAGGGTTAAAGGAAACTCTTAGAAAACCTCAACCACCACTGTCAAATTGTTCTTAAGATAATTTCATGTCTTAAGTTATTAGAATACGTTCATAATATCTAAAGAATTAGAATTTCTGTATGTATTTTATTGCTTGAAGTATTTCATGCCTTAAGATATATAATATTTGCACTATTATATTCCTTTAATATATGACTTTGTTATTACATATAGTTGTGTTCATGGAAATATAGTTTTTTCTTCTTATTTCTAAAACTGTTTGAACCTCATTTTTACAGTTTCGCAGGCTACCCAACATTCATTTTTGATTGTTTTTCAAGAAGTCGGTAAATTCATACGTGCTTTAAGACAATTTACTTTGTTCGTTTTTTCGAGATGTCTTTCGATTCGCAAGTCAATTATTATTTTTCTCACCATGTATTCTAATCATCCTTACCGATTTTCAACAAGTTTGTGCGCTGTATATTATTTTATATAAAAAATGAAAATACTAACGTGTAAATCAATACAAAACGAGTCCAATTTTTTACTAGCCTTCCATGTAGTGTGATGCAATGATATCTCTCGACTTCATTGATTTATAAGTAACTCCAAATGGTGGAATAATTTGGCCTGCAGAATACGGTTGATCTAGATAAATCCATTTTTGATAACTTAATGTCTGACATTTCTCAATATATTCGAATGTTGCCTAATCATCCTCAATCAATTATAGGTATACATATAGTAAAATGGTAATATAATATAGGTATAGTACTTTATTATTGTATATGTTTCGTGTATGGTACATTTCGAGTTAATCAACAAATAAGAGACGGAACAGTTTCTTCAAAAAGACATCTCTCCACTAGATTGGAAGTAAAATAGCCAAATGGGATCCTGATTCAGCTTTTGCTACTATTCACTTCTCTTAAGGTTAAATAAACGTGGCATACTCTTCACCTTCATGTTCAAGGTATACGGGATTTGGTTATATAAAACACCGACTTAATGAAAATAAATATACGGAAAATGCACGCGCAAAACAAAAAGCACATCAAAGAGGCCTTTCAATACTGTAAGTTTAAAAAACAGCTCTTTAATAAATCGATTTACCTGCTTTTATGAGGAAGTTCGCATAATACTAAAAGCAGAAACGGGTTGTTTTGGTGCATCCATTTATGAACTGAGTGCAGCATGATTAGAGCAGAGCAAAAACATCCATATACAATATTAGTCTTGAAAGCTATCTGTTATTGAATTAATTTCCCTATCATTTTTTTATATATTCCACCTATATAGGTACCTATTTTATAATGTTCTTTGAACCAAAAACTGGGCCACTTAAGCTTGACGGAAGGCCATATCTCGTTAACATCTAGGTCAGCCAATGATACATCTGTTAATAGTAAGATCATGTTGAAATTATTTTAATTAATACTAGTTGAATAATGAGATGGAATGACAATAATGCTGGTGAAACGCATCTTTACCGGTGGTTCATTTAACTTGACACAGCTTTATAGGGCGAAAACGATGAGTTTTTGGATAAAAGATCTTGGGTGAAATGGGAGGGGGGGCGGGGAGGGGTTAATGATGACTTTCATTTTCGACATTGACAACGTTTTCAAGGTTATTTGAAAGTCAACCATGTTTTTTCAATAGGAAAATATTTTTTTAATCTTACTCTACGAGAATAAACAAATACCTTTTGTTCAAAACAATTTGGAATTCGATTGCAACTAAAGAAGATTAAAAATACAATAATTATTCTTGTTATAAATTTTCCAATAATTACATGGTTTATCAGAAATGGATTTTCTCTTAAAAATGCATAAATAACGTAATTATCATATGGTAAACCTTCAAATTTATTATAACAAATGTTCAAAATGATGCCAGCCAACTTCAATACGCTTATCAATCCATTTTTATGATATCTAAAGAAAGTTTCTCCACTGATTGCTCTACAAGCATTTCTTATGCGTTACAGCATATTTTCCATTGTAGTGGGATCTTCTCGAATGAACGACATTTTTTAGATGGCTCCATAAAAAGGAATCGACAGGGGTTAAATCTGGTGATCTAGCAGGCCACATAACGGGACCACCTTATCCGATCGATCGATTAGGATAATCCCGATCAAGCACTTCCGGCATAATGAGCAGGGCAACCATCATGTTGAAACCACATACCTGGGCTTTCTTGAAGTGACATATCATCTAGTAGCTCTGATAAATGGTTTTGTAGAGAAGCCCGATATTTTTGCCAATTTAATGTTCCTTCAAAAAATATGTACCAATCAACCTGTCATTAATAAAAAAGAGCGCTGATGTTCCACTTCTCTCAACCATCACGGACTTGAAAATGATGTCAATGTCGAGAATAAAAGTCATAATCAATACTCCCCCATTGCATCCAAGATTTTTTATCTGGACGTCTTTATCTAAAACAGTTTTTGTGCAATACGGCTGTCTCAAGTTATATGGCCCACCCGATATAATCATTCATTTCAATTTTCTCCTTGAAGCTTTTTCCTCGCCTCAAACAGATCTCTTCTAAAGGTAATATTTTTGGAGAACCACAGTGTTGTGAAATGGGTTGCCGAAGAGATTTTTGATTGTGAATTACAGCGTTTCAACATAGATGTATATAGACATAGAGCAGCGCTTGTGGAGTGCGAAAGACATTCTACCATTGCGAAAGGTTATCTATTAACAAGTCTAGTTAATATGAGGATTTTAGAACTTTTGGCCTTTCATGAATTAAACAAATTTGAGGAACAACCTATAGTTATTACGTAATTTTCAGTGGGTTCTAGCATTGTCATTCGAATTAGTTATTTAAAAGCTTATTTACTACAAATATTGGCTTTACGAATACCACTATATTTATCTTGACTTGTCCTGGACAATACAACATATGGCTATTGAAAGAATGCTATCGCTTCTGTTGCATTGACAGCATTTACAAAAATATAAAATGGAAGACGTTACATATCAAGGTCTGCAAAAATGAGTTCAACGCAAAAAGTACCGAGAACGTGTTTGTAGGTTATTCTACTTTAAAAATAGTCTCAAAGAGATTAAATCGATTAAATCAGCTGTAGTTGCGGAAGTAACAAAAGATAACTTTATTTTATGATCACACATGAATAGCTCATAAATACGCGATATTTTCCCGGAATTCAACCAATGTTGTGTTTGACATGGTTCATAAGATAGCCATGCCATGCCATTCGAACGGGTTGTAACCTGTATATTTTTTGACAGATGACAGTAACTGATTTTTCCCGAATACTACTTCATTAATGGAAACGTACAAAAAATACCACTTTATATTCATGAAATCGGCAGATTTGATGAATTACACTTAAGCTTAAGCCGATAAATAATAATTTGGGCTTCGCAAGAGATGATCAGAATTGACGTTTAATATCGTTATCCTTACTGCAAATAAAAGATTCAATGCCGTGGTGATTAAAAATTGCAGCAAAAATTTGCAGAAAACTTTAGCGCTGCCTCAAGACACTGTTATTTCGATTGACTGGTGCGTCGCCATTTGGTACTAAAACATTTGCAGAGCAATTCATCTAGTCAGCTTTGGCTTTGCTGTGTGGCGGCAATGGTTCACCCGTTCCGCTCGCTTCTAATGAAAACAAAAGAAGATCGGATTGGCGTCACCCAGAGAAAGTTTTCACGCTACCGCGGGCAAAGCAAACTTTCGGCCTCAGAGTAGACAGTGTCGGTGTATATAATAAACTCTACCACGCTTTAGGGGATCAAAAATAATCTCATTGCTCATATCGAAAATTTATTGATCGAGTTGATCGATAATTTTGTGATTATAACTATCATTTTCATTGATATGTCAGTCTGTTTAGTCGTCGCTCATGATATATAATGCAACGAGGACATCGTTGACAACCAGGACCCTGTATTTACAGCATGTGTCAAAAGTGACATCGTGAACCTTCCAGGACAGCATGTTTTTGGTTACGGAACTTTCGAGATGGATTAATTGCATATATACAGGAAGAGAGCTGTGAGAACAGCCAGTTAGTTTTTATCTATCGTCCAGCTAATGATGGTCAATGGTAAGCCTTGAATGGTAGATGCTTTAGCGTACCTATCGTATTTTCCTCTCCTAAGTCAAGGTGATCGTCTCAGGTTTTGCCGGGTTGACTGAGATTTCCAAAATCGTTATATACAAATTTTCCAGAAACAGCGCGTCAATTATGTCATTCACGCATCAGTCATACGTAGATATGTAGTTTTTATTCAAATTTTAGGTGAATCTTTGCCCGCCGCTGTACTGATATAAACCGAAAGCAAAGAGGGGGCGATGGAATAAATTAAAAGGAAGCGGTAAATTTTAGTACCGCGGTAGCGTTAATGAATAAGTTGTCGTGATTTTTTCGCTCAGGAAAAGTTTTGATTTAGATGAAAAGTAAAGCGGTAGGACAATGTGAACGGTAACAGCGCCGGGGTTTGGAAAGCCAAAGTGAAGTCTTTGGAAACCTTTGGAATTCTTAAACTATATACAATGTAGACTGAGAATTCTTTATAGCACGACGTACCTATTTGGTTTAAAAAAATTGAAAATTCACAAAAAATAATGTACGGAACTAGAAATACAGATTTTACTGATTCGGTTTGTACCAGCGTGTGCCCTGTGGTGCCAGGTCTGGCCTTGAAACAATTCAAATAATCTTTATCTTCAAAAAGGAAGGTGTCTGTATAGGAACAGTCTGTCTAAGTTGGGATTGCATATTAAGTAGCCGATAAATGGACCTGGACAGGCTCTACTAATGTTTGCTAGCCTTGTTCATAGTTGTACAAAATTGCCTTCTAGTATTGGTTGTACTGATGGTGCTTGATGTAATTGTCAAAGATAGTTGGTTCCAATATCAACCATAGTATATCTTTAAAATTGTGATACATCTGCCACTCTTTTAGAATGCAGACTGTGCAGATCCTTTGCCGGGAGCGTCCACTAACTGATTTCTTTTCTAGATTATGTCTAGAAGCTACAGAAGGCTTTACCCCTATACATGCTAGTAGTAGTCCAGAGATGAGTGCTTCACAAGAATAATAGTTTCCTCTTAAAATTGTGGAAAATAAACTAAATACTATATTGAAATATTGATTACTGAGTGAGGCATTGCGCTGTCGAAAAATATAACATGCAACAGCTGAACCTCAAGTTACAAATACAAAAAACATCACTGAACAAACCATACGAAGATCTTAAAAGGACGTATGCTCCATCTGTAACTTTGAAGATTTTCCTTGAAACTTACCCCACAAGACTATGTCCTCGTGTTATTATTATTTTCTTTGTACATAACTGTATAACTACTTATTCGCCATTTCATAACAATCTGTAAAAAATACAGATCGTACCAAAAGACAGTTAATCATTCAATGTAACTGTCATTCTAGCTCCCAAAATTTAATTCGCTTCAACTTTATTCTTCAACGGTCACGATGAATCAAAGAGACCACAAGTCAGATTGGATCTTAAAGCTATACATTATGATATAACAGGAATTTTAAATTTAACAAATAATTCGTGGTATGGTATGAATGGATATGACTAAAATGATAGAGCACAACAGTGTAGATTAAACAACCGAAATTGAATTTTCTTAGAGAGCTGAAATATTTAAAAAAAGTTGAAGGTGACCTAGATCGACATGAACAACCTGCAGATATAGATGGCAGTTATATAACATTCCAATACTTGAGAATTATTGTTTGGAAGGCTATTAGTAGTTTCTTTATAAATTATCTAATTAATGATAAAATTTTGGAAAAACGCTAGGCATCTAAATTTCTGATTATTAATTAAACATTTAACTATGGCATTCTCAACCTATTGAACCCTGGCTTATTGTTCTTGAAACAAAAAAGTATTTTGAGATTATATACTTTTTGACAGTTTTTCAGGTCGAGCTATGATAGTCAATCTTTGCCATTTTTCATATTTTTTCAAGAATTTATACCGATACGCCTATGGAGAAAAAATGGATATTTGGTAATCAAAATTCAAAGAAAACTCAATGCTCCACAAACAACTTAATTTCATCCATATTATGGTGTACCTCGCATATCCTAGAGTAAATAAAAAAAAATTTCGTCTATTATTTATTTTGTCATTAATCACATTATATTGGTTTTACATCCATGTTTGAGGAACTTTCTAGCTGATTATACTGGCGTATATTGTAGGCGATAAGGAGCAGGTTGCAATCCAGAAACAACGATGATATTAGAAGATAAATTAGTCCTTCAATCTGCATTTTGATATCTTGCAGTGTATAGCATCATATGCGCCTAGAGGAATATTTGAAATTTGCGCTTCCAAAACGTATTCTAGAGAAATGAACAATTCAACTACTTATTGTGAACCGGATGTTCGGTACCAGTAGTACCAGTTATGCCATAACCCGGAAATTTATTATGTTTAGTTAAAAATACATAGTGGTCATTCATTTTATATCACGGTTCTCAAACTACTTCCAGAAACCGATTTTCAGCGCCCTACGGAGATTCGTGCCTCCTACAGACAGAAATGTACCTGATTACCTGTGGCATATGCGGTACAAGTACTTGTTCGCAAAACGGAACAAAATCTATCTTTCCCTTTGTTAATTGGAGTAGAAAGCGAAATGAGATATTTCAATATTTTTAATGGACTGTGTAAAGGCGGTACAGTAAGCAACATCAAACGAAACTTTCAGAAAAGGCTCTCGCATTGTATGTCTACAATATGTAGACTCATTCCATTGAAAGGTTTCGTTATTAACATGAAAGTCGAAGAATTGCGGAAACTATACATACCGTGCAAAGGAATGCAGAATGCTCTCAGTAAAAGTTACTGTTTCTGTGATGGAAATGTTTCTTCTTAGTTAGTTTTTTTATGATAGTTACTTGAGTATGCGATATTTATTTTTTGCAAAGGAGTTAAGAGATTAGGTATGAGAACAATGGAGTTTCATACAGTACTTACAGTATTTTTAATTTATACAGATAAATCTTCTAAAACCCTAAATATATTGTACATTGTATTCAAAAATATTTCTAAAATCATAAAACAGATGCAATAGATAAAGTAGATCTATTATAGATTAATAACTTTTTTCGTGATTTTCCGAATACTGTAAGCAGGGTACAAAAATGTTTAATACTTTTTGAGTTATATGTTTGCTGCACAATGCGGGCAATTAGGTTTAGAATTTTTGAGCCCTACGACACAAACCACATGCACTTTAAGAACAATTACAACTTATTTCGAAGTTATAGGGTAACTCTGGTGGACTATAACTGATTTTGGTTCTCTAACCATGCGACCTACTACACCAACAACAGCAATGGAGATGATGCTGAACTTACCGTTGTTAGAAATTCATTTAAAAAAAGTGGATGCAGCAAAGAAGATATCCTTCAAATCTGTTGGTATATAGCGGAATATAGAGCGTGGAATAGCTATAAGTCGTATGTGGAATATGGCTGTTGAAAAATTGCCAATTCTATAGTATCCCTCCAAAGTTTACCTTTGAGCGACCTTATGAAATTCTCGCTGCTTCAGAAGGTCAGATCAGCATCTACACAGACGGATCTAAGAAAAATGAGGAGGCTGATTGTGGTGTATTGTATGCTCAACAAATCAACGCATGAACTTTTATATGCATGTACAGTAAATGGCACACTGATAAGCATGCCTGAGAACTAGCTTGCATAACAATAGCTGCAACTGGAACATTATAGGTAAGAATATTGGAAAACCTAACAACGAGATCAGCACTGGACTGCCTCAAAGCACTTTTGAATGCCTCTTCCAGCAGCAACATAGTAGTTGGTTAGATGAAAAGACACTCACCAAGACAATATTACCGTGACCGTATGAGGGCGAATGAAACCAGTCCAGTGTAACAGGTGCTACGCTGGGTCGTTTTACCACCTTCTTTCACAATTTGTGGAGGCTAAGCACCCAGTTCTGGGTAACCCCTGGAGAGGACGTTTAAGAGGTCCAATGGAGCCTCAGTTCTGTGCTACTGGCAGATTACCATTTATTCAATACAGAATACAGAATTATGTAAAGGATGCACTGAACCAAATAAGAAATAACATATCCTTGATATTCAGGATGACTCCTCCAGCGCATTTACGTTATAAAATAATATAAAAAAAATAAATTCATTTCAAATTGAGCCCATGGTTATCAATGACTAACATTAATTTCAGGATGTTTATGTAGGCTGTTTATTTGAAAAATGTAATTTGAACGGACAAGATGCTTCATTCCTTAGTACCGCATAGTTTATATATATTATAGTATCCCTCTTCTATCATTCCTCAACAATCCTTTCTTTATCTCGATTCTTTTACATCAAAACTCTACTGTCTTTGCTTTGTGCTACTGCGTAATCACATCATCTCCATCCCTGAATATTCAACAGCATTTTAATGGAGTGCTCGGAAGTAACAAACGATTCGCTACGCCGACTTGATTTATCCCTTACTACGGAAAATGGCATTGGAAGCGGTAGCCTTGCTATGTTAAGCTGGGGGGGTTTGCTGTTGAGGTAACTTTGACAAGTAATGCTTTTGCAGTATGGTTTTTATATTGTGTGATCCTATGTGACGTTAACATAACAGCAGAATTTACGTATTGATACAAATCAGCTGACAACACAAGAAGAGGAGGTACTACATGCGCAAAAATGGAGTGTTGATTTTTATGATATATAATTAATTTTGCAATTACAGTTCCTCAGTTATTGAAACAAATAAATGTTTAAAAAAAGCTTGCCAAAATTCCAGGTATTGGAAGCTTCAACAACGGAAAGTTAATGAAAGAGCGACTTCACCAATAGCAACGTCAAAGCACATTTCACAGTTTGCTAACGTTGCCATACAGAGAACGCATAGAAAATTTCTTGATACTGATTTGAATTAATCGTTGACTGATGAAAGGTATTTCGTTTGATTCCCGATGAAAATGTTGGAATGAATGCGTATGCGGTCTATTATTGATGCGTGCTGAGCATGCACACATTTATGTAAATCAGAAACAGAATTAGGCACCACAATTTCAATCCAGCCGACGGAATCAAGCTTTGAGATGTGCATTTCTATAACATATAACAAAATATTGAAACATCTCCTTCCATTTGTATACTTTCAAAGCTCCTGATCAATGTCGAGGATACTCAACTTTTCTTTCCGTATTCAATCTCTGTTTTTGTAGGTTTGTGTGACACTTAATGATGTTAAGGCGTAGTCACTAAAGTTTAAAATTCGATAAACCACCATTTTTGAATGATTTCAAGTGGAAGGTCATTCTGCATGCGGTGATCAGCATTTTGTGGAATGATTTTTTTTCAAACTGTCGGTCTATCGGTTTTTATATACTCTTCATGCATGAGCATTTCAGTGAGTCATCATATACCATAGATGAAAACTTCACGGTGTCGTGACGTAAGAATTATACTTCAATAACACTCACCCACATCCTGTCATGTTTACTAAAGTTTAACTTTTATCAGACATTGTCCGATTCGGAGAGACATTAATCATATAAAAGAAAACTTTTCGACAAACATAATTTCCTTTTTTCCCCTTTATCCAAAATCTTTTATCTGTTTTTGTCTCTGCGTTGAAATACGGACTGCGACTAACTGCAGCAGGGGATAAGGGGGTCGGCCTAATGGTTTTTCTTTTCCAGGTCAACAGGTAAATATTTCACAACTGAGAATGTGAAGAGTTGTGTTGTTATCGTTTCTTTTATGGGGCATTATGTTTATCAACTGAAGGGTATGAGAAGCACTTCGAGAGTCGTTAATCACTCAGCTGCAAACCTGTATGAAAAATTGCAGGTTTAAATGTGTTCTGCGCAGATTTATCAGGATTTTGAGATCGACCACGCTGACAATTTGCCTAGGTTTTCAAACTGACATTATGAAATTTAATTTGAAAAGGCAAATTTGAAAAGACGCGAATACATTTCAAAATGGTAATTCACATACTGCTCTAGTGGACATGATGGGTGTAATCTAGCCTCGAACAGCAAATATTGACATTGTAGCATGTCGGCAAAGCAGACGATGTATTTCTCATGCCATGGCATGTTTGAAAATACAACTTTTGATCACATCAGATTAATTTAAGCAATTTAAAATTAGTTTTTAGTAGTGACAAGCAACGTAATGAATAAGGACAAGGCTCTTATCCATAACAGCCTGTTTTTTTACAGGCAACAAAGGTAATTAAATTTCACTGTTGGTAGCACACGACAGGAAATAAGGATAACTAGATATAATATTTTAGTTTTAATCTTTCCTTGCATGCAAATATATTGAGTTGGCGAAACATCTGTCGGGTTAAAAAGTCTGTCCTTTTCATGAATAAATTTATTTCTTTCTTCGGTGGACCTGTTTTTTTCCATTTTCTCCATACAGGTTGTGCAAAATTGTTCTTTCTCATATTTTCTCAGCATTTTTTTGCCATAAACGTAGTATTTCTTCGATTTTTGCTGTAAGAGCTTCCCATTGTCATAACAGCACATGCAATATATGTATATTTTCCTCTTGTTGCTATCCTGATAATTGGCTAGTCAAGTTACTTTTCAAATATCTAAGTCCTAACATAAATTTAAAACTAGAGTTCAACTACACCAACACAACAAAGTTTCCCACTCGTCAAACCACTTTTTACAAATACCCAACACTTATCTCGCTAACTACTTTACCATCTTCAGATTAGCTTTATTAGATGCTTTGGCAAAAGGAAAATATGTGTAGTCTTTGTCAGAAAAATTATTAAAAGAATGAAATAGCAAAAAGCATGAAATCTGTTATGACATAAAATATCTTAAGGACTTTTTGACGGTAATGGTTGAGGTTTACTTTCAACTCTAGTGCAAGTTCAGTCGCCAAAAAATGCCCCAAAGGCAAGAAGAAGATAAAAGGATTTAATAGAACAATAACTAGAATAAGTCATGTTTGACTCCCTGGCAATGATTTAGATATTAAATCGAAACGCACCACAAAAAACGAATTTTACTTGTCAAACCATGCCTTTAAATTACACAATTTCATCTCAACAAAACTTGATGTCTGAGCTATGCAATTGTGCAACTCCTTCCAAGTGATTTGGCACCAGCTCTCATCTGCGCAGGGTATCCAATTATTCTGCATGCTGACTCCGGATACAGCATCCACTGCTATTCTGTGTAGAGCGAAGCATTCCAGGAATATTTCGACACCAACGATACGTGTCCGAGATCAAACGTAAGCGTATATTCGGACACACACATGCACATGCTGATGCACAGATAGAATGGCGGATTGTGAGATCTAAATCCGATTCAGCGAATCAGATATGTGTTGCATCGTTGTCAGATCATATTTTCATACGTAGTATCTAGTCATCGAAAAACGGAAATATTTTAGTATCATATTTTTTTTTTGAGAAATCTGATCAGGTATTTGATGTTACCTTTATTACAGATACCCTCTCACAAAGGCAAATTTGCGGAGCTCTCGTACTCGACGCAGTTACAGTTTTTTCTGTTGCTTTTCAGGTGTTTAGTGCGACAAGGTCTAAAGCAGGAATTTTTTTGTTCTTTCAGTTTTTGCTTCAACAAGGTTTAAGGGAAGAGGTTTTTCGCTACTCCAGTTTGTTAGACAGGAATATCTGACAAGGAGGACTTTTCCCCTGGACCCCACCGTGCACAGAAAGGATCCCCAATCAAACTAATTTATAATCCCTGAGCTACGGAGTGGCACAGATCTGGTGTATAGCAATGTTTTGTCAATTCTTTGAATATCGATGAATTATGAAATCAAAAACAAATGAGAGGAAATTTGGGAAAAATCATGAAGATGATATTTAACTACTCATTTTAAAACTCAACTCAATAATTCATCAACCATCATAATGATTACTAAAAAATGACGTTATCTAATTGAATTAAACGATTTTTGCGAATTTGGATTCATGAAATGACCATTTCTTGATGGGACAGATCTCATTTGGTATTAGATATCAAAAAACCTCTATAAATGTGATATATTTATTCTATTTAGGGTCAAATATATAATGATTATATCTACTAAAACCTTGAAATAATTATATAATGACAAGAATGAAGTTAATTGATTTATGCAGATAGAAAGATTGTGTACTTGACATACAGTTTCACAAATCAGACCGTCTGACAATGATATAAATCGAAACGCGTCACTGAAAGATAGAGTTTTATTTGTCAAACTGTGTGTTAAATACACAATCCATTCCTTTCCTGCATGATGGAAGAGTAAAAGCACCTACTATCTACATGATTGATTAATTTGATTAAGTAGTTTTTAGCAACACTTTTTGAGGTAGATGATCTTGTTTCATAGAAAGTTATACAAGGAACTAAACATACGTAATACACATCTCTTGTAGGACCAAGAATAACATAATTAGGAGCAACAATCGCAAGAATGTAGAAAACACAAGTATTAAATGTTGATTGAGTAGCGTAAAATAAATAAATAGTATCCGGGGGTTGAAATTTTGTTTTACATCTATTTTAGTACCGAATACTAAAATATTATAAACAATTACTAGATATATTTGATATTTTCGGATTTCTAGATGCGAATTATGTACTGAAATATTAGCTGATCACTTTCACCAATGTTGACTTGACAATATTAAGTTTAGTGTGATGAACAGAAGTGACCGACAGTACATAAGTGAAATTTCTGGTATATTGAATTGTATGTAATGTGTTCAACGAACCAATCCCATTATACCATTAATCCTAACAATATACGATTCCTCAAGGGAAGCTCTAAATATATGATAATAACTCTCCTCGATCTCTATAATTCCGTAATGATCTAGTCGCCACCGCTTCTGGATTCTGGAATCCATTTTCTTGTTGGGGGTTAAGGGGAGGGGAGGGAAATATATGGCGGTAGCAACGCTTGACCGCACACCGCACGCATTAACATGACATATCGACAGTCGACGGTCGGAAGACGGCTTCTTCTACCATGGCAATCCAGGATGCTGGCTGGCGGTGAAAAATCGAGCGTGGAACCCACACAGAAAGCTATCAACATGTACGGGGGTATGAAGAAAATATTTACTTCGAGTTGGCTCTCTCCATGGTTCCAGATGATGAATGTGTTATCCATATAGCGAAGCCATAACTTCGGTTTAATACATGAACTTTCGATGGCGGTTGATTCAAACCATTCCATGTACCAGTTGGCTACAACCGGACACAACGGTGATCCCATATGCAGGCCTTCTTCTTGTTTGTAAAAATCTTCCTTCTCTTGGAAATAGTTGTTCAGACAGTCACTGGAAGTAAGAATCAAAGAACATCGTCTCAACACCCAGCGTGCAGAGACAGGAAAATCTGGAATAGCTGACCACGCATGGACGGAGCACCATAAAATAGCTTGGGACGACGCTAAGGTTATTGCCAAGGAACCGCATTGGTATCGAAGGAAATTCAAGGAGGCGGCATTCATCACCAACAACAGCAAAGTGTTCAGCAAACCCAGCGTAGACATTAAACCAATCTGACAGCCACTCATAAAGAAGATCAATAGACTACGACTGGACCAGACAACAAACAATTACCGACAAACAGCCACGTCAGCAGACCGGAATACCGCGCATCGGGAACCAATCAGAACAGACCGCGCACAACGACACGTCACCGGACGGGGTATAAATAAGCGTGAAAGGAACTTGTTCGCCAGTTCACCTGAAGGCGATTGAAGATAGAATATCAATCGAAACGTCGTGATACTCAAAAAATTTATAGACAATGGAAGTCCGAAATCAAACTTTTGATAAATCCACCTTGTCTACAAGTTTCAAACAACAGAATTGAGTTTATCATATTCTGTATTTCGATAAAAAGTGCCGAGGCAGCCAAAGCGTTAGGAATATTCAGTCAATCGCATGTTGTTTTCATCACAGCATAAGTTCTAAAAGTTACGTTCCTTCTTCTCTTAGATTTAAGTATTAATAACGCAAAATAGTCAGTAGTTTGATGATGTACAATGTTAACAATGCTAACCAGGATCTATATTTCCAATGGCTCAGATAAAAAAGTAATGAAGCTTAAGGAAATAGTTCCAAAACAGTCAACAATCGCCCTCGTATAAAATCCGGCCATCCGAGATAATAAAATAGCGTTCTGAGATGAAATAAGCGATTTATGACGGTGACGGAGATACAATTTGTTAAAGCGCCCTTCTATTATGCGTTTTGAGGGCAAAAAATTGGTGCGTTATTTAAATGGATAGGCTCTGGCGTCTATCGATCGAATGCTTTTTTCGGTCGATTGACACAGTCGTTGCCGCTGGGATTAGCTGGAGGCTGAAAGTGCAAATATAACGGCTCACTCATAAATAAATGTATATATGTGACAGAATGGTGGAAACGCTATGCTCTGAAAAAAATGGTGCTGTAAGTGGGCATTTCGGGTATATTGTCTGCGGTACACAGTTCCTTTCAGGGCATGGGTGCTTTGGAAGTTACCCCAAGAGAATAGGGGAAAAGAGTGTTCGCAAGCAGTGCATATTGTTTTGAGGAAAATACTCCCAACTATGCACTAGTAGATTGATCGATAAGCAGAAATAAGTGAGAGTAGGTGCTGTACGACCAGTAAGAACTTCCATTTCCTGTCATTCTAATGACATTTTGTTCTTAAGGAGCACTAAAGATGGACTACCTTTTATAGGATATTCAAAAATCAAGGTGACGTTTAGAAACCAGCTAGGTTCCTACTACTTTTCCAAAACAGTGAGGTAAAATAACTTGAGGTTTGTACTTACAATTTTACAGAATGCGGATAACTGATATACCTGAAACAAAAATACTGTATTACTCACTAGTTGTGACTAAGTGCATGAAATAGTAAAAACATACAAAATATTATTTGGAAATAAAATTCTGTAATTTATAATACTTCACGAATAAAAGTTGGTTTTCAGTGCCGCGTTTCAGTTTAAGTCCTATCATGAATATGTTTCCTAATATAGCATAACATTTATCATATCTAGTTATTGTTTCTATTAAATTCATTCATCTCTCTTGCGTCGGAGGCAATATAGTTTTTGGCAACGACGTTTGGAATCTATACTCCTTCTACTATGGGAGACAACAGTAAAAAAAATCTTGAGCTATATTCTCTTTTAATATCCTGTGTGACAAAAATTCCAAAAGTAAAATGATTACAATTAAAATAAGGAAAGCTATAAAATATAATATTAGTTAATTACATCAACAATGAAATAACAGTGCAATTGGACAAAGTTAGAGAAATCTCATGAGTAGAGTGTAACCATGACCACAGCAAGCTATAACAGTTAAGTTTTCACCTAGCTGTTCATTGAACATTTCAAATTAAAACAGCAAGCAGTTTATTAGCAAGAAAAAATCTCACAATAAACAGTAATCCTGGAGAAGATGTCCATTATCGCTGATACTAAAAAGTTTTATTAGCAAAAAGTACCATCGTCCGCCGTTATTTTGATTTTGAAATAATAAAACATATATTAAAACCAAGCATCTACTTTCATTCTACTAGAGTCCTTGAATTCTCAATGAGATTTTATGAACCGACTATTGCGCAGGTTTACGACTATATTCCTTTGTGTCGAACGTATTTACTATGCTATACATTCCTTGAACCTTGTGTCCTGACAATTTTATATTCGAAGAAAGATGCACAGATAAGCCTCGTACAGAGAGCCGAAACTAGGAATGACTTCATTTTGCGGTTTTGTTCCGAAACTAAATAACAAAACCAAAGTTACGGTAAACTATTCTACTGACCTGTACATACAGGAGGAGAAGTAGAACATTGCCTTTTTCAGATAAAACTGTATTCTAAAGGGCCTTGTCAACTTGCAAGTAAAATTGCTAGTTACTCTCGTAGAGAATTTAACCATAAGTGTAGATTCAGTAGAAATTAAATATAGCAATTAAATTTGGGAGTGGATTCGAACCATTATTATATTTTGACAAGAAAAATGGAGTCAAGTAGATCGACGTAGTATAATAATATGTACACGATTTGTTGGTAATGGTATCGAGCTGTGGATATTTTTTTATTTAGTGCTTAGCCAATGTATATTGCGTTGCAGTGGTGTCACCAAATTCACTTTCAGCTTTTCAGCTCTAGAAAAATCCAATTTTTTTGTTTATTCCTTGAGTTAGTGACAAGGAGATATATTCCTAGCAGCACCCCCACAAGAATAAAGTATTTCTCCTCGGGAGGCGACAAAAAATACCGTAGTTGATGCTATAACTACGCAATGGTAAATACTCGTAAATGATTAAATCAGATTTTTGAACTTGAATTTAATCGCAAAGTAGGAGGCTGTCCGTTGCTGCGTCTAAAAATCGCGAATCACGCACACCAAATCACTTTGACTGTAACAGTCCCGCTTCCAGTCTGTCTGTCCCGCTGTCTCCAGAAAGGGCATTAACGCGATACTTTCCCACATAGACGTGAGATGTACGGAATATGATGGATTTGCTGACAATGCAAAGATTTGTTAGCAGTAGCCAAGATACGGAAGTGTTTGACGGGTTTTTGTTCATTTCCAATCACGTCATGGAAGCTGAAGTACTGAAAATGTTGCTGTTGGGCACCGCTGGATGGTATTGTTTTTATACTTTCGTACTAACAATCTTAACTTTATGAAATTTAGCATAATTATTGAGTACGTAATAAGTCGTCCTGGAAGTAACGCACTTGTTTTTCCTGTGATGCATAAAATATGGATAAGTGAGGAAACACAAAAGTACTGGAATCCATTCTGATTACCAAGACCAACATCAACAAATTAGGCAACAAGCTCAATATCTAAAAAAACTAGATATGTTATTTTGAAACAGTTTAGTTTCATCGAGTTAAGTAAAAAACCATTTACTAAGAATTGGTAGGTTAACTATCAGTAGCGGGCTTGCGTTTAAATTACATCTACAATTTTATCTTAGATGCAATTTTTCTTGCATCCAGTCATTGTGTTTGTTCATATCTATGGAAAAAACAGGATTATTGCCATTATAAATTTAATTGCGAAATCTTCATGGATAATTTTTCTTGAGGTTTGGCCCTTATGAGATGTGCGTCAAATGCTGAGTTCAGGCATCGTGATTTCTACAACACAATAAGTATAGTGCACAGGTCTCCATCAAGGCAGGGAGTTGACCAGCCTACCCTTGTTTCACAAATTATAGTAGAAAGTCGTAGAAGTACGAAAAAATTGATTGCCCTGGATGAAAATTATTTCCTGCAATTTTTCATATCTACTGCAGCCACGTCGCATCGCCGCAATGCCAGTCGGATCGAATCAACCCAATTTTCGTCTCCATACTACGTAAACACATACACACAGAGTGGTGCTTTGGAACCCGGCCAGTTTCTCCTGTATTTAAATCTCCCTTGGCTCGGTTGATTTCATTTGAATTAGGCCATTTTCGGTGTATTAGATGGGACTGGTATATGTGGGTATTTGCATACGGTTATGAGTTGCTTCTGGTTAGACAAAATTACTTTGCTGTATCAGGGTGTACTTCTATACATACTTCTCCGATGAAATGGCCTGTTCAAGATCGTTGTAAGATTAAGTACTGGAAAAAGTTTACAGTTTACAGTTTACAGTTTAATTGGAAAAGACAGCAAGATCTCAGAAGAAGGTGTAGTAATTTTTTTTCTCTTCCCTATTCTTCTTATGTCGGTGATTTGTCACTATGTAGTAGATAATAGGGTTAAGTTAGGTTGGGTGGAAGAGCACTATTGTAGTAAATTCCGCCTATTGGGGTATATGTATGTATTATACGATGTATGCTTCAATAAAGACTATCAATATTATTATTATTATTGTTATTATTATTATTATTATTATTATTATTATTATTATTATTATTATTATTATTATTATTATTATTATTATATTTTTAGGTGGAATCAAAATAATACAACTGAATTGCAAAGTACTTGGATTCATGTGTTGCGACTTTGAATTTATTTCACAATATTCTGTCAAGTGAATCACCGTCATGCATGTACGATAAATCACGCTTAGAGAAAAGCTCTATAAGATTCTCTTACAAAATAAAATATGTGTGCTCCATTCAATAGAAGACGTTACTCTGAACGCAGTTTATCACACAACATTCGCAAGTCTTAGAAATTCTGCCCCCCATTAAATAAACATATAGAGAATTGCAAGATTGAGCTGGCTCTAAGACAAATCAGCTAGTAGGTATCTAATATTTCAGCATATTTTGTTTTTGTTTTTATGTTGGAAATACGTAAATATTCTATTTATTGGTCCCTAACAGATTTATTATGTTAGTGTCATAAACAGAACAGTGGTTAGTGATGTTTTTCAAATTCAACATATGTGGTTTCAAAAATTAACTGAGGAAAGTTGAATAACTCACGACAAATATGCACATCAACAAATGACAGCAGAAAAAATGAAGACGAGAAATCCAACAACACTTCCCCGTGAGAATTGTTCGAATGAGCATTTTTTCCACCCAGTATAACTCGTGACCGGAATGTGGAATTATTCGGTGAATAAATCACGTCGCCTGCCGAAATCGCGGGAAAAAACATTTGCTGCATTCTGGCGAACATAATGAAAGGCCTTACACACATACTTCATTACTTTTTTCCTTCTCAGCCATAAATAATTGTGGGGACACGCGAGCCGCTCTATGCCCAACATTAACGTTATTAGGAATTCGCGGCCCTAATCAGGATTTATTATTACACGGCTTTATCGAAATAATTCATAATTTTGCAGCGTGTGGGTAATTTCCAAAATTGCATACGTCAGTTCCGCTGTACAGAGCTAGCGCGTCAATCTAGGGGGACGGAGACTTGATAGGCATGTTTTCAGTGTAATTTGTTTAATTATTCAAGCTACGGCGCCATGGTCATTATGGCAGGGGGAAATGCATGTATGCCTGAGAGAGAAAATAAACATATCAGAATAATATTATACCCTTTTTTCCGGGTCAGTATCATCCATAAATGCTTCTGAAGTGTTCTGTAAAAAATGCACTGCAAGTTACAAACAATGAATCTGAAGCCGCTGCCTACACATTTTGCGAAAACAATAGTTATCATCGATAGCGGACCACGCGTGGAAAGAACACCACAAAATAAGTTGGGATGATTTCAAGGTGTAAAGAAACACACCGGTATCACTAAAAGTAAGCCTTTTTTGTTCCTTAGTGTCAACATTCCATTATAATTATTTTGACAAGTAACAAATAGAGACTTGGATTCAAGTTTAACAAGCACAAAGAGCTACCAACGTCGAAATCTCCTACACAACCAAAAGTTCTTTAGCAAGAGAAAACGCATTGCAACCAGAGACAAGCAAAAACGAAGTTTTAGTACAAAACAGCTGTGATGCTCTCATTCTCAGTCCCCAACTGTAATCTAACGTCAATATTTAGCTAACATCAAGGCAATAGCTTCAAAGCTACTAAGGATAATTTGGATATATCAAAGTTTATAGTTATTTTTGATTGAATCCTTAATGGAGAATTTTTTACAAATATGAATTTGTTCTTTTAACCTCTAACTCCCATCATTTTGCATCACCTAACATTACTGATCGGTTTGCCTGTTATCGGTCTGTTGATATGTTTAGTTTACTTAGATTTTCCACTGGTTTTTAATAACACAACATGCGATTGAAATCTTTACTAACTTCTCGGCTGTATCTGCAGCCATTAACAAAATAGAGAATGCATGAAACTAATAATGATATTTAGAAAAATTAGAAAGAAAAATTTGTCGCCAGTGGGGATCGAACCCACAACCTCCTGCTTTCTAGGCAGGCGCCTTTACCGTTAGACTATGACGAACTGGTCAGGTAGAACGGCAAATGCGCTATGGAAGGTACATCCCTCCTGTGCAATTCTTCCTATTTTTCTAACCTGTACAGCTCGATAAGTGGCGGAGCTAGCATGAGTACAGTAGGTTCAATATGAGTACTTATCCATTACGGTGAACCTACAAAACGAATATTATTCAAAATCATCATTACAAGTATTGTTCAATATGTTTTCGGGAACGTATGCTATGTTCTAATGCGTCAATGACCAAAACCACATATGTTTATGATACTTTGCCGACCTTTCGAATCTCTCGGCATTTCCAAGATACGATATAGACAGAAGTTTGATCCATAAGGATATGGGTGTTAAATTTAAACTTTAGCTGTGCTAAAAATGAAAACTTAGATTTATAATTGCCACCACTGTTGGTTTTGGCTCAGTGGATGGAGGCTAATTTGTATCCTTTCAAAAATTTCTGCAATTGTATTCTTCGCCTTACTGTATGTTAACAAGCCTACGTAGTTTCATAACTTGTGAAATCATGTTAAAACCCAAATATGCTTTTGGCACATGGTCAACGTGTTGCTTTTTCGAAACTTTTGAATTAATGATGTTATTACAGAACTTTAGGCTTTGGTGGTTTTCGAAAGTAAATTTCTGTCATCAGGTGTGAGAGTTTTTAGTGTCTACCGAAACTAAGACTTATGCTTAGAAGATCCTATCAAAAGTCGTCAGTTAGATTATATATAACAATCTGTAAATGTTATTCATAGTATCTGGGATCCGAAGAACCTGATGACTCTCCTTTACCTTGTGATTCTCCAAGTCCAGATCCAAATAAATATATGAAGTAAACCATGTATTTTGTCAGATAGTGTAGCTCTGTTTGTTGAAATATATTTCCCCAGAGAGATTACATTCTCGTTGGATGTTATATTCTCCCAACTGATTTGATTTGAATCGGACCGTTTTCAGTATATTAGGGAATGGAACGAGTCTCTGCGTATTTGCATAGTATGAGTAAAGCACAGCAAGTTGGTCAAAAACGTTTAAGTTTGGTCAATATCCTTTTGTGGATAGTACAGTATTTTCACGAAAGCTTCTGAGAAATATCTCTAGGAAAACAAAGTAAGTCTCTGTCGTAGGTAAATAGTTTTGTTTGTTGGAGAATTTTTAAGTTATTAGACGAGAAAGTACTCAATTTCAAACTCAGCGAACAAAGGAAATGGAAACAATGCAACTTCTACGTTGTTAAGTAAACATTTTCCTCTACATTTCCTTTTATTGCGAAGGAAATTAAGTACAGTAAATTATATAAGATTATCCGTGATATGTTAACTTTTATCTTGCTTCTAGCAACAGGCTAAACCGCCATTGTGCCAACTAAATCGAATCTTATTTTGGTTGTACGGTAAATAATTTTTGAAGCAGGGTTTTCTGTTCAAATTATTAATTTTATAATCAGAATCTTTGATGGTCCTAGGATACTCAGCCTGGCGAGGATAAGACCATTGAGCTTTTTTAGAGTTGAATTTTTCCACAACAGGATCCATTGAATAGGGATATATTACACTTTTCTTTGATGATCCATTCTTTGTAATGTCAAGCATGTTCAATTTTCTGGAATGAGTCCGGTGTCTTTGAGATATGATTCGGATAGTAAACACACCGATGCGAGTAGCATTCCTGTGATGATCTGGTCTGAGCCTTGGCAAGCAGAAGTAGTTGTTCTGGTGAATACGACTCTCTGCTGCGGAAGGGAACCCTTTCTTTCCGTTCAGAACAAGTTATTGTTCAAGTTCACCTACAGAAATCATTCGAGAGTTGGGCGGCCTTTTATTGCCATAGCTGACAGACCAGTTTCTGATTTCATTACGCTTTGTAGTGTCGTTGTCAAGTGAAGATAAAGAACAATTTAAATTATACGGAAGCCTATCGTTCAAGTAGAAAGCATTTATTAATTGAATGTCAAGTGTGCTATGATAGCAAGTTTTTCATTCGGACGTTCTCCTCAATGTTATTCAACGACGCTTTGATTTATCTGTACAAATCCTTAGCGAGAATCATTCCGTGGAATGATTTAAAAAGGAGGACCTATCGTGGGTTCATATTTAAGTACTTTCCCACTGAGACGGACTCGCATAGTTGTCAATGAAATGGAGCTGAACTGGATACTGATATTTTTTTGCTTTTTCTGAGATATGTGGTGAAATAATTGGATATGCAGATCAAACGATAGACTTACAGGCAGAATGATACACAGACCTAAAGATTGACCAACGGAGAGACTGACATATTGAGCAACAAAATAGCCGAAAGAATGATTTATTGATGGAATTAGAGTCAAACTGACTAGCATCTGGCTGGTAGATTGACTGAAATACTCACTGGTGTTGAACGATTAACTGACTCAGGTGCTGACTGACTGGCTTACTTGATAGGTAGGCAGACAAACCGACAGGAATGGGTGATATTAATTTGTTTGGTATATACACCGTATAACAGAATTATTTATTAGTTCTATCGATTTCGATTATATATGGGAAGTAAAAGTAAACACGAAACTTGCAGTTTTATATAGATAACCTCATGCAAAGGCAGATCCCTATCGCGCTTCAAAAGCACTGCGTGAGGATAAATATCTATTCACATTGACCTTAAAACGCTGTATATTGTAACTATCGGTAGCTCATTCCACAATGCCGAGGTTCTCCAGAAGAACGACTTTTTGAACAGACTTGTTCAAGGCGTTTTACTGTCTACTACTATTTAACTATCATAAATAAGGAACGATCCCAGAGAAAACTATCCAAACAGTGGAACAGACTCGGTGGCAGCCCATGGCCAGAAAGCTTGACCTAAAGTCTCTCGTCTCTCATGTTACACTATATTCAACGCCTTCGATATATCAAGTGCGATGACTCTCCTTGAAGCTCTAAAGCTCTGCTCCACATGACGTATACCTGAAGATCTCCCGTATGATTTTTCCCAGATACTTCAGAAGCTGCTCATTAATAACAGTCACCATAAACTCGGACAAGATGCGGAGCAGAGTGTCAGGTCTATAGTTACAAGTTACAGCTTAATAATTGTAGTATACTATATTAGTATATCTAAAATTCTGTACAACAGTGCTTCTGTATTATATGTGTAATTTAGAAACGATATTTATTTATGGGTAAAGAATGTTCCTTCCCAATAATAATGGTTGCATGTTTGAAAACATTTCATTCTGGTGTACGAGAAGCTAAAAGTTAATGTTTGGCAAAAATTTGCATTCAGGAAGGTCGGCACGGCCTGGTTTTCTACTCTCTTCCGGTTCCTTTCCTTTCGATCGAATCTTTCCGTATTTTCGGGTATGCGTACGTGGGAGTTTCAGGAAACACGCTGCCCACAGTCCAGGGACCGTTCCAGAATACGGAAGGAGTGGTATGGATCTTTCAACTTGACCACTTTTTTCCTACTGAATGCAATACGTATGTGATATATGACGATTTGTAGTTACCTGGACGGTGTAGTTGAAATGCGAATTTGTGACTATGTTCTCGACTTTGGGATTGACAGGTAAATTACTGTTTCAGTTCCATAAACATTAGTATTGCTTTGCACATATCAAGTTTCCTCGCGCATTCACTATTTTCCAACTAAAAGCGAATACACAATCCGACAGTCTGTGAAAAGATGTATGCGCATACATATCACAAAAAAATCATGACTTAAGGATGGTTTGAAAGGAAAATGCCCCACCACCATGGTTCGCTACATTCAAAATTTGTCGAACCTGACGTGAGTATCACATACACAAAGTTATGTGTGGTCATGAACAGGTATTTTTAGTCTGGGCCCAAGAACTATAACGTCTGAAACTGATCCTCTTTACGAAACTACACAAAATATAGTATGTATCAACGACAAACTTTTAAATATTTTATTCACTCGTTCACTTAAAATGATATAATGAATAAAAGATGCTTCGCGGAACCTATTGAGTCGATCTACATGATTTTTTTTATTAGTTCATACACTATATACAAAGTAAGATATCGATCATTTCACGTAATTGTGAGCTCGTTTGCTTCCATTGACATGGCAATATAATATTTATACGTAGGACCAGTTGTCCAGTATTTTCTGATACTCATATTCACATGATATATTTCTTGCATTTTTAAACTAACGATCACTTCTTTCTGACGAATTAATTATTCACCATTTCCTGAGGAAACATTTTTATATGCATGCCTTTTTAGCAGTTGAAACAGTCAAGTACGAATCACACAACTAGGTGAGGCAATTAACAGGGCTGAGCAAAAAATACAGTCTGAGGAATTCAAATCGGATGGTTTTCATATTTCTCATTTCACAAGCGTGACAGACCCATTAAGCAAATTTCACACGATAGTACGGAGTCATGCAAGACATTCGTTAGCGCAATGTTTCTCTTATTGCAGTTAGTTGGTAAGGTAGTTTATTATTACTGAAATTAGCCTTATCCTTTAGATATAGCTGGGGCGACTTCGAGTTCATAGTCGTTGAAATGAAGTGTAATTTCGGTTGGTTTTCCGCTTCTTACTCAAACGTTTCATTAATAACACTCTTGTCATATTTAACACCACCCAATGAATTGCTTTCAGCAATTATTTAGTGAGAAATGATTCATACGGTGTGACCCAAATTGGTCCTTAATGTTACGTAATTTTTTTTGTCACACCTGAGCAGCCAGAAAGCGAATCATATATATATATATATATATATATATATATATATATATATATGAACATGTAGTTGACTGTTAACTATACCTCTCAACGATGAAATATAATGAAGCAAAAACGATGACGTTTCGAGAAATTCATTTGTAATTTTTTTATTATTCTGTCGACAATGCACCGATTTAAAATGTCATGAAGATCGGTGCAGCGGTTACTGAGGTTACGAGATTTGGAAAAAGATGACAGACAGTCTGGAAAAAATTACTGATATTTTCGTGATCTTGATATTGAAACTTGTATTACGCTTATGCGTGAGAAATAAAAGGAGTTTATATTGGACTGTTTTCATAGTAGTGATACTGATGTCTGCAGTGAATCTTCCAGACACAATCTTTCCTACTGATAAATGTCATATATCTACGGTGACATATAGTAGGAGAGTCCTTATGCCGTAACACGCCTCTGGCATCCTTTCACTTCACTTTCAACGTGCGCCATATAAAGGATGGCACTTGGAAATTCCCCATGTAAGTGTATAAACATTTATAAAGTGTTCCGCGTAAAATCAAGAAGTCGGGTTCGCAACTTTGCAACTTTACAGCACTTCGGGAAAACTTTAAGCACATAGTTCGATACGACGGCTTGCGAGCCAGGCTTCCGGAAGTTGGCTATGTATATCTATTCCACTTGTACTACATTATATTTCACCAACTTCTCGCTCGGCATGTACATACAGACAACTACTTTCCCGTTCTCCAGCCAGATGTGGCTTTGGGATTAGGTATCAGGTACTTAAAGCTCTCCGCGATTATCGCCTTTTCAGTAACTTGAACAGTGCCTGATACAAAAGTACCCATTTTAATATTAAAATAACAAGAAGCAGAGAAACAACTGTGATATAGTATTGTATGATTACTTTTCCATTATATAAATCACTGTCAGTGGCGGCCGGTCAAGGAGGGTAAAGATTGTATTTCAGCAAATAAGGCATTTGTTATTATTCTTATCTTACTTGTCATGCAAAAACGAGAAACGTTGGATTGCTCTAGTTACTGCGTCATTTGCGTAACGTCTGAACCGATTTTGATTGAATTTGGGAGGGGATTTCATGTGGATATCATAGTAGATAATTTGCTGTCTGTTTTTGTGAATCAGGGCATTTTTGGCGTCATCAGCCAAAACAAAAAATCAAGACATCCTCCACTTAGTTTTGATATTTTTCGACAGTTTCTGCCCATTGGGGAAGGAACCACTGGTAACAGCAAATTGGTGGTGGGGGTCAAGGGAGACGACGAAGTAAACGACGTTCTATCCATCTATATGCTTTTGACTCAACAATAATACTCCGGGCTTGTTCACACAGATAGTGGTTTACACATTTGCCTTCATAGTATAGAAATTTTAGATTGATATCCAATGGATCGGTGTACTTGGAATTTTATTATACATCCGAATTATCAACATACTAAATTTTATATGAATCGAATTTTTCTAGAACGTATAAACGATTCAATTTTAACGGCATAGTTAATTGTGTTTCTACATAGGAGTTACTTAATTGGTTTCTTTTTCAGCAGATATAACCGAAGATTACTGAAATTAATCATTAATTATTATAAAGCTGCTATTTAGCCTCCTAAAAAATCCGTCAGTTTATTAAAGCCCTTTATCGAATTTGAGACTGTCCGTCCAGATAAAGTATTCTTTTTCTGGAATTGCTGACAAAGAAATCATGAAAAGTACAATTCAAATGTTGGTTTCTAAATGAATACATTGTTGTGAACATTTCTTTTGTAGAGATCCACATTTTGCTGAAAATTTATAAGTTTGTCCATCTACTTCGGCGTGTCGCGTCGCCTAGATAAATGTAACATGAAAACATAACAGTCCAGCTATATTTCTTTTACCAGATTGTACGTTAGAATGAAAAATGTTATCCTTATAGTATGAGATATGCTGAGTGAACCTACTAGACTGTTTCTTTCAATTGATGACATTTTTATTCATTAGATTTTTTGAATTTCGATTTTTTTGATGTTGACGAGGCTATTATCGGTTAACTAAACGAATAATTACACTGCTATCTCATTATTTTGAAAAACTATCATAGTGGGAAACAATTAACTGCATCAGACTATAAACTGCCGATGGCTGTATCAGCATTACAATATTCCATTTACTTCCAGTCGAATAACAAACTATTCCTATAAATCACTTGTCTGTGACAACCTGAGCCCTTAATGCTCCTGGAATACTGATCTTCCAGTTGTCCGAATTGGCTCCCTGGGGGAACAGGGGACAACGTCTGCAGGTCCTGGCTCGCGTCACAAGCCTTGTCTGAAACACCGAATGGTTTTCTCATTTTAGCATAGGTGGTCAAGCGTGAAAACATACAGATTTGGATTGTTATGTAGAGTTACTGACTTTACCCGTATGATGCTGATGTGACACAAAGCTTCACAAATAAAAACGCTAGAAAACTGTGACGCGACTCCTTTTATTTAATACTGCACTTAATTTTTGTTACTGGATCTCTGCGACGTGTACCACGATTAGTTCAAGAATGCTTTAGCTTGGAGGCAGAGGCAGGGAAGTCACGGTGACTGCAGAAATGCCAATAAAGGATTAATAAAACTATCAATGAATCCGAAACGCTTATGTTGGGGAATCTTATCATCTTGTGTTGGCTATATATACTGAAATAGCACCAACAAAAAAGAAGACCATCACCCTAATTAGACAAGTGGCACCGTGGCATGACAGGAAGTGTGGTGAGATAAACTTTTATCTCACCCAGTTTCTGTCGGGACACGGTCACTTCAACAGCTACCTGCACAAAAGGACTCTACTCGACTCGCCTAACTGCACTTATTGTCCAGGTGCAGTGGATGGACCATAACACACGTTCTTCGAAAGGTGGAACTTGTGGAAGGCATCAATGATGATGACCCTGGGAGAAGTTGTTACGCCAGATACCATAGTGAACTGCATGGTTCGATCCCCTCAGAATTGGAATGCTGTGGCGGGATTTGTAGAGATGGTTCTACGGGAGAAAAAATCGGAGAAAAGGGCCCTACAGCAGGTGGCCCAAAAATGCGAGCCTGATTATAGGCGCTGGCAATAGTGAACGCCTACAGCAGTCTGGTCCTTATGGGTTGGGCAAACCTGATTGTAGGCGCTAGCTACAAGGTTGCCACCGTGAAGTAATGTGGTGTTAAACAGCTCCGCGGTGGCGGTTGGCGTTCGGAGGTTTGGGTTTTAGTGGGTATACCATCGACCAAGGGATGTCGCTGTAAATCAGCTCTCCCTTGTTGACAGATGTCGTAAGGGATATCTGTCATCCCTTCAAGGCAGTCAAACTGTGACCTTGACTTCGTAAGTTGACAACGGGCAGACACACGGAGCGCGGCGCTTGGAGACGAAAAACAGATTTTCAAGTTTTTATATCCTTTCGCCAAGGATTTTAACTCCTTACAATTGTTCTCAGCAATTTGGCTATATTGCTTACAATAGCTTGTATACGGATTCAAGCTAAATAAAATGGTTAAAAATCTTGCCACTCAGCCCACTCACCGCCTGTGCTAGATCGGGCCCCGCTTGAGACGTCGAATGATTTCCTCATCTGCCCGGATTAGCTACACGGCGACAAATTGAACGGAATAAAAGTTAATGTTGTCGCGAAAATTGGACCATTCCGACCGATTCGCCCGGGACAAAAATTAGGAGAGAGAAATGTTTTTGGTTTTCTGGTAATTATCGGAAAATTGCCCGGAACGGTCGAGGTCTACGTCTTGGTCGAAAGGGATAATTAGTGTTAGTGATAAGGAATCATGCGCGCTCCGTGTATGGTTGGTGTATGTCGGTATACATGTTTAATTCGTTGAAGCCTGACATCTAATTTTTTGTATTCTAAAATGTAAATTATTTCTTCCAAGAGCGAAGGTTGACTGAATGGACTCACCAAGAAAAATCAAAATATTATGTCTAAAGTTGCAAGATTGTCAAGCACAAGTCAGTTACCTTTTATGATTGGTAACATGTTGGAAGTTATTTAAGATATAGGTGAGTTGCTGCGAAACAATCACGAGATTAAAAAATGACGAAAAGTACGTTGATTCTGTACTTGACAGGCAATGGTATCAGTTCATGAATAAGAATTTTGCAACTGTTAATAGTTGAAATGGTATTCCGAAAAGTTCAGTACTACGAAATACTTTTAAAACTTACTGCAGGTGGATTAGCAGCTCTAAGATCTGATCAAAATCCTCAATAAGTTGACACAACTACTCGTCAAATACAGGTGCAAAATATTGACGAAATCATTTCAGTCATTAAATAGCACTTCCGTCATTGTTTATGACCACTATTCAGTTAGAATGCAGTAATCTGTAATACAAATAACTAAAACACAAACTAATTACATGCCCCAAAATGCCATATATCTTGTGCAAGAAAACATTATATATTCAGTTGAAAATGTATAATTTATAGAAGATAATAATTTTTGTGATTAGAATAAACATTTCTGAATAAAAATATTTCTCCGGGGTAAAATTTGTATAGATCCTAGAACGTCATCTACCAACACCCAATTATTTCTTAGATTTACTCTACCTCCACAAGAAATCTAAAGCTTTCACTCCCCAAAAGTTCTGGGAATATATCAAGGATCCTGGAAACGTCTCGAAAACGAAGTTTAGGATTGTTTTTCCTGATGTTTTGATGTTTATGTCATCAAACACCAAGAAAATTATATATGAAATTAGAACTTTTCGCGGTTACAAGATTTGGTCGCCTGTTGGCACAAATAAAGAAAAGGAAAAAAATGAAATGATTGAGTATAATCATGTCCATCCCCAGACTGAAATCATTCATTCCATAAATGATCAAAGAACTTATAGTCATTCAAACTGGAATTTGCAGATGTTCCTGGGTCTTGAAAATATTTATCTTCACTGCGCCAGTATATGATTCGAAACTCATAAAGCACACGTTCAAGTAACAGCAGATAAAGTAGTTATGTCACAATTTACAAAATACATCCTTTCAAGAACTTGAGTACATCAAAAAGGAGCCTACGACACTTGAAAATGCAGCTAAGAGATCGAAAACGGAGGATTTTGGGGATGTTTGCTTCCCCATGGCCAATGTACAAATGTTGCGTATTACCTAATATGAAATAATTTTATTGTAATTAGAATACTATCTATGTGTAGAAGTAATAAGTCTATTCTGACACATGTGGTGCTCATGCACGAGTATATGCATGTATCCATACTAACCTAGGTTTACATATATTTCTCATTTACGCATGACTTTTGGCTCATCACGAGTACTTTATACGAATGTCAAAATATATATAACACACATAACATGGGATCTCTACCCCAGGATTAAATCTTTAAACAACCGACCTACATGCCGGCGAATGATATTTTGTTTCGGATTTTTTTTATACGTTAAGGCATGCTTCTTTGAATACACTCTTTTATATCCTGTGAATTCCACATCTCTTAGAACGTCGAGGCGAAGAAGTGAGAATCTAATAGATACATCACAGGAAAGAACTATTGACGCCACCTTCGCATCAGACACACGGTAGTAAAACGGATAGCGGTCGTATGTCACCGACGCCTCGAAGGCCCCAAAAGGTCCTGAGCCCTCTTACTACGCATTTTAGACGTTGCCACCAAGAAAAATGGCAGCGATTAACTTTCCCCCTCCGCTGGCGCTTTGCCTGGTCGGTCGTTCATCGCCCCTTCCCAACAGTCTCATCGTGTCTCTTTTTATTGTCGTAACCAAGGAGGGGTGGGGATGAACCGGACGTATGGAGTGATGTTATTTGTAACTAATCCACACGTGATATATAAAAGGAAGCTTTTGGGATATTTTATCCCTCAGAATAACTTGAGCTCAAGACAGTCAATTTCTAGCCAAATTCCATAAAAATTTGAGGATCTGGAATGAAAGTAGACGCCACTACTGGAATCCTCACTATCTGTAGCTTCCAAGTCTTGTGTAAAAGGTTGACATTTGATTGGCCTAGAGTAGAATAATGCATTGAAAAATGACAAATAATAATACGGGTCTCTATGAAGAGTTTTGTGAACAAGCAATGCATCCTCATATGTAATTTTCCTGTAGCAACTATAAGAAGGTAATCTGAAAGATTTATTACTGCTCAACTCAACACATTCTATCCGCGAAATGTGCCCAATTCACCCTCCACGCAGAAGCTAGTGGAGTATTTATTGTATGCTTCCCTATTTAGTAATTTTAGGATTCAGTTTCTAAGATATTCTATGTCCACATTTACAAAACTTCTTTCCACTCATTCACGTCGCTCTACTTAGATATTCATACTGGTTGTCTATTGGCATGGGAAGTAAGACGAAGAATGGAATCGCGGAGGCTACTTTCCACGTGATGGAATCAGTTTGGAAATACATCTTTGATTTGGACTTTGGTGTTGTTGCACTTTCTAAAATAAATTCATGAAATTATCATTGAAAATTTATACTGGAAAACTTCATATCATTATGTCAGATATTCAAAAATGTTTATCAATGTCCAAGCTTTCCTTCGAGAGGATTAACAGTGATGGCTATGTAGCACTTTCGTAATTATTCATCCTTCTTATTCAGATGCAGTAATCTGTAATAGTAGCTGTTGCTGAAATAGAACCAGTACAAACTAGAGTACTTAAAAGGATGTGACTACCTGGGAGCGTCTATCTATATTGTGGTTTTCTAATCTAACCGTTGGTGTTCTGTACCAATCTTGCTCTGCCAGTACTCAAAACTCATAGCTTTTTCATTCTTGTCCCAGTATTAACCTGCCGTTAACACTTCAATGATATCAGATCAGTACTTTCCGAGCTATAGAAGGGCCATTTATTACTCATTCCTTGATGATTACATCAAGGCGATGGAAATAGTGGTTTGGTTTTTCGTGATGTAGGTGTATATGTTATGAGACATTAAAAAGACAAAATATAAATTAAAATCAATTTTTCCGGTTCACAATACTTCCTCGCCTATTGACGTGGGAAGTAATAAGGAAAAATATACAGCTTTATGCTGGTTCATGTTATATAGTAGTAATAGTTTGTATTGCTCAGTGGCGTATACAGTGAGGGGAAGAGAGGGGTAATTACCCACCCCCAAAATTTTCGACCAAAAATTTAATATAATTGTTTTTTTTACATGAATTGAATGGTTCATATGTGAATTTCAGTTACGTATGTTTATAAAAAGGTACTGTAATTCACATAGAAATAGCAAATCAATGAAAGGATTGCCGTTTTCTTCATATTTTTGAACGACTTTGACTTTTGCAATGAATAATATAAGTCTGGTATCATTGAAATCAAAATAAAATTTCGCAAACCTTGCGATAACTCAAAACCCATTTCATTATTTGTGTGCGATTTCCAAAATTCCCATAGCGTAACTGGAACTAAATCGGCTCACAGTAAGCGCGAATTTATACGCAGCCGAGAGACCAGACGAACGAAAATAATCTTTGCCCTGTTTCAAATCAGCTAAAGCATACCATATTTATCTGCTTTATCTCATTTCGCCAAAAATCATGCTGCTTCTTCGGTGTCAGCTCAGTTCAAATGCAAGTTCAGCTTTAGCCGGCTGTTTTCAATAAAAATGATTAGTGCGTCAATAGATGTCTTATTTCATCTTCCCAAAATGTTAAAAACTCCACTGTATACTTCCTCTTAATCCTTTCCTTCTCAATTGTCATACTATTAATATATCAGTGGCCTCAACTACGACGGAGGTATTACAAAAAATGGTGAAAGCATACACAAACTTCATGCCTTGTTACCTCCCTCAAGACTGAGGTCCAGATACGCCGTTGGTATTGCTATGAAGCTTTCTCTATTCACTTCGCAAGTATGCAATCTTAAGCTATAGTCACTTCATAAGCGCCAACAGAATTGCAAACAACGATACTAGAGAAAAAGCTTAATATTTTATCATTTATGAAGTGAAACACTAGATGGCGCAGCCAACCGTTTATTCTTAAGTTTTTATGAAAAATGATGTGATTCACAAATGTGGTTGCACTGCTGATTCCCTGTAGTACCAACAACAATTTGGGGAAATTACTGTGAGTGCCATTGACAAATCTGATTAGAACGCCGCTTTGCTTTATTACGACATTGCCAGAATCGCTCGCAGCAAAAGCCTGTGCAGCTTGTAGGGCATCTTTAGAGATTTTAATTAACCCATGTGTACTACTCCAAAGATGTCTAACTTTTAAGAGGATTTTAATTACAACTTTTCTTCAAGTTTCTCAAACTGACGGAAGAAATGCTAAACCAACAAAATGCTAGGCAAAAATGCGGGTAATTAAATTAAAATCTCGGAATATATAGGGCGTAAGGTTAAGCGAACTTATTGAGAGTTCATCATGTTTATCGGCTTCGTGCTGTTTTACGAACTCAGGCACGCAGATTGATTTTGAGCAGAAAGTAAGCTGCGGTTTATACCGTCAATGTTATTCCGTTTGCTATGCTCTTCGATTTAGATTAAGTGGCGTAGGCTTTTGGAAGCGGTTGGCACGTGGTAGTGGTTCTGACTCGAAGTATGAGATTTTTTGTGCGTAAAAAACTTTTTTGAGGGGTCGAAGGTGTTTTGAAAGTCTGAAATTTGCTTTGTTTTTGTACGTTCCTCAAATATCTGATCTCTTTAGACTTTTAGAGCGTAGTCAAATATTGAGGTTATCTAAGAGGTTCTGAAATCTGCAAAATTAATTTTTCAATGTTTGTCATATAGTCGGTAACACTGAACGTCTTCAAAAAAAAAAGATCAAAACGCTTTTGAATCTATTAGGTGGTTTTTCTCTGCTTTGGCATTTTTGTCGTTTGTGTAATCTCAGTGACCAGTTATCAGTTTTAATGATGGGTCTTAAGGAAGGGATATGGCATGAAACAATTGTGTATAAGAACTAATAGTTTCATAAATACAACTGATAACTCACTCACACAGACACACATAACTTCAAAAATAAAACTAATTATCAATTTTTTTTAGTGACGCGTTTCGATTCATATTTACATGATGATCCGATGATGATTCAAATATTAATCTAAACACTTCACTGAAAGAGTTGCAACAAGTAAGAGCATCTAAATTATGTAGTAATGAATAGTTACGAATAATGTTAGATTATTATAGCAAATTTGTGCATTTGGAGCGGGTCAGCCACAGAACATCAGTCTTGTCAAACAATGAATCCCCAAAGTACGACTTTGTACCGTGCAAAGAAATGTCATTCAATAATTCTGTTAAATTTTTCATTAATCAAAAGTACACTACTTGCTGTTTACTGTTTACGTGTGCCAAAAAATCCTAACCAAGAAGATCAGAAAACACTATCTACGATGTACGCGGATCTCATTCGATATGAACTAACTTCATGTCACCAGATGATGGTATTTTCGAACAAAAAAATATATATAGTCTCACACATTTTTGAGTGCCTCACAGTTTTCAAGCCTGTAGAGCTCCGTGATTAAGTTGGCTAAGGCAAAATATATACTGATCACTTTAAGGCGTAGGTAATGTCCCAAAATCGTATTTTCTACGTCCTTTAAATCTCCAATAATCTTTAATACTGTAACTCTGGCCCATTTTCATGTATCACACAGCATAATTTTCTATAACTTTTCCACTCAATATCGTAGAGAACAGCACGTGCAGGACATCATTTTTATGCGGATAGTGTACAGAAAACTAGGAGAGCGAATGAGACCAGCAGTGCAAAGTAGCGACAGTGGTGATAGAGCCATCAGACGGGGCCTGATCGGTGACCTACATAGAATCGGGTTAGGGTAATATTGCGCTTTTCTGGAAATGATCCCGGCGGGAGTGCCTTCTAACGATTCCCGTGTTTACCTTGCGCCATTGAGCTCGGTGTTGTAACGCTCAGCCACAGAGAAAAATAACTTTTGCCAATGCTCTCGCCAGAGCGTCACATACATGTTTTATATACACGGTGTGCATTAGAAATCATTGACAAAAAACAAAAAGATTACATTTTCTAATTTTGGTCGGAGAAATACATGTCTAAATATAAAATAATAAAGTATAGATTTCTTGTACGTGCTGCATTGACTCTCCATGGCGGCTCTTTTTTATTCCACATTTGCCGAATCCCCAAATATCTGAAACCTCAGACTTGTCAAGCCTTTCCGCTGGCATGAGTGTGACTTTTGTTAGATTCAAGAGCATCATCTGTTGATTTAATCGACAACATTCTGGTGTCATTGTATGTTTTTTATTATTACCTACCGCAGTCTCGATTGCATATTTCACTATTCTATACACCTTGCCCTATTTCATTCTTTTATAAATTGCTGTATACGAGTTATAGCCAGGATGGTAGACCTACTAAGCAATTCTGTAGTTTTCTAGGTTAGTTTATCTTCCAAATGATTGTTTTCCTAGTTCCTTCAGGGTACTTGGACAATTACCAACCAATTTGGTCTACACCGAGATTAGTGCCTTAATAGCTGCCTGCCTATCTGCGTAACTGGTATATTAGTTATCTCTTCCTGAATAGAAATTGCTATATTTAGTTAGTTTAGTTTAGAATAACTGTTGGTTATTCGCAAGTACTCACTCCAGCACTGATTTCATACTTCAATATGATTTGCATTACTTTTTCTATCAAAAGTGAACCTAGAAGCATTCTAAACAAGGACTCAGGGCGCTTAAAATGGGTAGCTGTAGAAGAAGCAGTCAATTCTCAAGACTAGATCATGCGATAAATGAACAAATCCATCATGTTATGGGAGTCAACGATAAACGAAATTGGATGTAAGCGACTCAAATGGTATGGCCACCTTGAGCGAATGGAGGAAGATCGCTGATCGGAGAACATTCAGAAATGGAATCCGCCAAAAAGAAGGAAGCGCGGCAGGTCACCACATGATTGGAGTAAAAACGTGAAAGAGACGATAAAAAACCGTGTTTTAAATGAGGAAGACGGTGAGAAGCAAGAGATCACAACAGTCAAAACGGATCCGTGAATAGAGTGAAAAATCTTGGCATGACCACAATAAAGGAAAAGATAAAGGAGCAGAAAAAAATAGGATGTTGTACTTGGCTTCATGAGGTCCAAATGCATGTGCATATGTACTCAAAGAAATGAGAAAATACATATGTGGTATCGGAAAAGGGTATGGGCCGATACCTGAGCGTAGTTTTAACTTTAAGTGTAAGGCGCGAGTGAGAGAGAGCGAGTGAGAGTGAAAAATTGTAAAGTATGAGTGCAGAGAAGTGGGAAGTAGTGCGAGGGCCGAGGGTCACTTTTTTGACCTGAGGGCGGCAGAATAATTATGGCGTACACTTAGGCAAGACGTGTTTTGTAATTTTCTCTTGTATTTATCACTTGTAAATAAACCGTATTAAACTTATTCCCTGACTTTTTACACTAGAATAGAATCCGATTCTACATTTGGGGGCTCGTCCGGGATCTAGTGCAGTAAAAAACAGTTATTAAGTGAGTGACAGTTTATTAAGTGAAAAATAATACAAGAAATGGCTGACAACGCAGGAATTTTAACTGACGAGCAAGTGGCTCAGATGCTTGTACCTGAGATAAAAGACGAACTCCGAAGACGACGTCTCAGGTTATCAGGCAGAAAGCGGGAACTTGTCCAACGGTTGATGGCCGCGTTGAGACTAGAACGGGAACATGGTGCTCAAGACGACGACGACGAAGAAGTCGATAACGAGGAAGCCGAAGACGATGAAGAAGATGAAGACGCAGTCATTGGGGGCCAAGACGAGGAAGCCAACAATGACGACCCAAGGGCAATCGCCCGTGCTAACGACGTAGAAGACGATATTGAAGACGAAAGAAACCGTGGAACCCCTGTTATCAGACGAAACCGCAGAGCAGCAGTGCCTAGTCGTACCCTATTATTGCTCAAAGACGTCGAGAATTCATTGGATAAATTCAGTGGTGATGATCTGCTGAGTATAAGCCGATGGATTGAAGATTTTGAAGAAATGGCGGAGGTGTGTGGATGGACTGACGTTCATAAAGTTGCGTTCGGGAGGAAATTGCTAACTGGTTCAGCGTTGGCATTCATGCGCCAAGAAAGGCGTACAAAGACGTGGGCTAAGTTTAAAAAAGCCCTTAAAGACGAGTTTGAAGATGAAGTGACCGACCAACAAATACATAGAGAGCTCACGCAGAGGAAAAAGAAGCATGATGAAACTCTGCAGCAGTATATGTACAAGATGCAAGAGATCGCAGCTCAGGGAAGAGTAGATACTCAATCGCTGATAGAGTATATCATTCAAGGAATTCCCGACGAAGTGACAACTAAAGCTGTTCTGTATGGAGCAAGAAATCTACAGCAGCTCAAGGAGCGTTTTAAGCAATACGAAGCTATGAAGAGGGACATGAAAGTGAAACCCAAAACAGTGGAGCGCAAAGACGATAAAAAAAAAGTTGAAGGGCAAAGTCAGCCCAAAAAGACAGGCGGTGCAAAACGACGGTGTTATAATTGTGGAAGTGAAGAACATTTAAGTGCTAAGTGTCCGGAAAAAGGCAAAGGTGTCAAGTGCTTCAACTGCAATGATTATGGACATATCGCAGCCGAGTGTAAGGAAAAGAAGACAGAGACAAAGAAAGAGACATACGTTGTGTCAAGGCCCGAAAAGAAAAAATATATGAAGGAAGTGGCTATAGAGGACTGTAAGTTCATAGCATTAGTGGATACAGGTAGCGACCTTACGTTTATAAGATCAGATGAGTATGCTAGATTAGGATCACCTCCTCTAGGTAGTTGTAAACTTCAATTCGAAGGGTTTGGTTCCACTGGCAATGAAACTTGGGGTGAATTCAAAAAAATAATGAATGTTGATGGGCATGATTTTCCAGTCACTTTGCATGTCGTGTCTAATAAGGTTTTGTCAAAACATAGCTTATTGTTGGGTACTGATTTCTTGGATCAAGTAGAGTTACGGGTCAAACGGGGAGAGGTAACCTTCTTACCGCTCGAGGAACAGGCAGACGGTCGCGAGGTCACGCCAGATATTTTCCGAATAAACATAGTAGAGCAGACTACTGAAGTAGATCTATCGCATGTAGAAGAACCTCATTATCGGGAAGCGATTCGCGATATTATCAGAGGATACAAGCCCGAGAAGACGCGAGACGTAGGCATCACTGCTAAGATTGTTTTAAAGAACGATAAACCCGTAATAAGGCGACCACGAAGGCTAGCACCGTCTGAGAAAAAAGAAGTAGATGATGTAATGAGGTTATGGATAAAAGAGGGCATAATTAGACCATCTAATTCGGAATACGCGAGTCCTATAGTTATCGTTAGGAAGAGAGATGGCACAATTAGAGTCTGTGTTGATTTCCGCGAGCTTAACGATCTTATAGAATGCCCACATTTTCCATTACCGTTAATTGATGATGTTTTAGATGCACTGCAGGGGGCCGTGTATTTTACGAAGTTAGATCTAAAGAATGGTTTTTTTCATGTTGGGTTAGATGAGGAGAGCCGTAAGTATACGTCCTTTGTTACGCCGACGGGACAGTATGAATTTTTGAAATTACCATTCGGTTTAAAAATCTCACCCACCGTTTTCCAAAAGTATATAACCACGATTTTCAAGGAGCTTATAGAAAAGAGTATTCTGATCCTTTACATGGACGATATTATTATTCTTGCAAAGAATTTGAAAGAAGCGTGGGAACGTTTGCTGATGGTCATAAAATTAGCTGCAGAACATGGGTTGGTTATTAACTGGGGAAAATGTCGTTTTATGTTGAGTGAAATTGAGTACTTGGGTCATATAGTTTCAAAAAATACCATAAAGCCGTCTACCCATAAAACTAAGGCCGTTCGAAATTTTCCCAAGCCGACATCAGTCAAAAGGGTTCAGAGCTTTTTGGGACTTACAGGGTATTTCCGGAAGTTTATTAGGGGTTACGCGAAGATTGCTAAGCCGTTGACAGACCTCTTGAAAAAAGATGTAAAGTTTTATTTTGGGGACCAAGAGACCGAGGCGTTCGAGGCCTTGAAAGCAGTACTTACCAATGGGCCAGTACTAAAATTATACAGGATAGGGGCTGAAACCGAATTGCACACAGATGCGTCCATAGATGGGTATGGGGCAATCTTGATGCAATTAGACCCAGACGACGGAAAATTCCATCCGGTTTATTTTGCCAGTGGAAAAACAACACCCGCAGAGGCGAAGTATACTAGCTATGAGTTGGAGGTACTAGCGATAGTAAGGGCTTTAGTTAAGTTTAGAGTGTATTTGTTAGCTATACCATTCACTATTGTCACGGATTGTCAAGCATTTGCTATGACAATGAAAAAGAAAGATTTGTGTTTGCGTGTTGCCAGATGGGCTTTATTACTGGGTGATTTTAAGTATAAAGTATACCATCGCCCAGGTAAGAGTATGCAGCATGTTGATGCTTTAAGTCGAAATCCGTTGCCGAGTGTTATGATTGTAAACGAGAGTGAGAATGGGCTAATTGCACGTTTAAGAAGCGCACAAGAAAAGGACAATGAGGTCCGTAAGATTTTAGATGCCGTAACGTGCAGTCAGACCGATGGGTACGTCCTTAGGAGTAATATTTTGTATAAATGTTGTAAAGATGATTTGTTGATAGTTGTACCGAAGGCCATGCAGACTCAGGTAGTCAGGCAGGCCCATGAGCGTGGGCACTTTGGGGTCATAAAGACAGAGGCTATTGTGAAACAAGATTTTTGGTTCAAGGGGCTGCGAGAAAAGGTCGAGCATGTGATAGCCAACTGTCTTGATTGCATCTTAGCTGAGCGTAAGTTAGGTAAACAGGAAGGGTACTTAAACCCTGTGGACAAGGGCGATGCACCGCTGGATACCTACCATATTGACCACGTGGGCCCCATGACAGCTACCAGGAAAAGATACGTACATATTTTTGTAATTGTCGATGCCTTTACAAAATTCACGTGGCTTTATCCTACCAAACCTACCGACGCCGCTGAAGTTTTGGATCGTTTGAAGAAGCAAGCTGCTGTTTTTGGAAACCCTCGACGAATTATTTCTGACCGGGGAACGGCGTTCACATCCAATGCTTTCCAAGAGTACTGTGCGGAAGAAAATATTAAGCATTCACTAATTACGACCGGAGTACCAAGGGGAAACGGGCAGGTAGAAAGGATCAATAGGACACTCATACCATTGTTGACCAAATTGACAGCTCCGAATGCAGATGAGTGGTACAAGCATATCGACAAGGTACAGAAGTTTTTGAATGCTACCACAAATAGAAGCACGGGAAAGTCTCCATTTCAACTGCTTGTTGGGGTCGGGATGCGCGTTAAAGAAGATTTGCAGATGAAGAAGCTCATCGAGGAAGAATGGACAGCGCAGTTCGAGGAACAACGGTGTGAACTGCGTGAAGAAGCCAAAGTGAAGATTGCGGAAGCTCAAGAGCAAAATAGGAAGACCTTTAATAAAGGAAGGAAGAAGGCGACGCAATACCAAAGCGGGGACTTAGTGGCCATAAAAAGGACGCAGTTTGGCCCCGGATTAAAACTGAAGGGGAAATTCTTGGGTCCGTACCGTGTATTGCGGGCATTACGAAATGATCGCTACGTGGTAGAGAAAGTAGGAGAGCATGAGGGGCCCAGGCAAACCTCTACGACCGCTGATTTTATGAAGCTCTGGGTTGTCAATGACGGAGATGATATTTCGTAGGGCAACGAGGTTGAAGAAAACATCTGAGGGCAGATGTTACCGAAGGATGGCCGAGTGTGGTATCGGAAAAGGGTATGGGCCGATACCTGAGCGTAGTTTTAACTTTAAGTGTAAGGCGCGAGTGAGAGAGAGCGAGTGAGAGTGAAAAATTGTAAAGTATGAGTGCAGAGAAGTGGGAAGTAGTGCGAGGGCCGAGGGTCACTTTTTTGACCTGAGGGCGGCAGAATAATTATGGCGTACACTTAGGCAAGACGTGTTTTGTAATTTTCTTTTGTATTTATCACTTGTAAATAAACCGTATTAAACTTATTCCCTGACTTTTTACACTAGAATAGAATCCGATTCTACACATATGTATGTGCTTAGTTCATCCGAATACGATACCTGAAGGGACACAAGGATCCAACCAGCACATTTGTGTCTTCGATCTTTCTGGGACAACACCTACCATCTCCATGGAGACCAGATTTAGCTAACCCGCCGTGGTACTTCAAGCCCAGAGATAACTACTAAGCAAACGTGGGGTTAGATGAATTCACAGTCCAGCTTCGAACGTTTATAGAAGTGATGCGAGAACTAATGTATCATCTAATAGTTCCAACAGTGTTCATTGTCCCTGGCATGGCGTGACAGAGATTGGACACCCAGCGCGACGGCTAAGCGAAGCATCCTTACATCTGAACTCTTGCTGATATTCTTCCAAATTGCCAACCCGGCCCTGGTGGTATGCCGTTGTTTATCTTAATAGCATGATATCTCTCCCTCCATTCCGTTTTGCTTAGCTTTAAAGTTTTAGTTGAATAAGCTTATTTATTTTATTGCACCGCGCCGGCATCCTATCGCCGTCGGACTGTACTGGTGCATCCAGCATGCAATGACACACACGTTCGCGACGATGCCGATACCGACGGGTAGACCTGATGTATACAATTTCCCTGTTTATAAATGAAGATCAAATATACAAATTGTCTATAATATGTAAGTCCCTTCAACGACTATACAGAAAAAAATGTGGTCAAATAGCTTGGCGCGGTATTTCTCAAGGTTGTTCCATCTTAGAGAGCTGGATTTGCATTGTGGACCTGTTGATGTCGTCTAATCAAATAGAAAATTATATCGAAAAACCAAATATGTACGATATATTGTTTCATTTGTATTTGTTATCCAGTTTTTATTTTCCATACATAACATGATAGAGGCATCTAAACTGAAAAAGTTTGATCGATTCTTGTTTCCTCCGATTTTTGACGTCATTGCAATAGTGGAACTTACAAGTCAGAATTTCATCAAAATCTACATAGTACTTTTTGAGTTGTAAGAGAACCGAAAATGGTAGGTGACAGACGCATCGACGTAGATGAGGGACATTGATTTTGTTGATGTATATATCATGAAACATCAAGAAAAAACAATATTTCGAATTTCAAATTATCCGTGATTCCAATACGTCCACGCCTGTTCGCTTGAGAATTCAAATGTACTCGTATATGCTCCCGAATTTCAGGTAATTCAGAACAATATTTTGTTGTCACTATTTTTGACTACGAAAATATAAGCATGTTTCATCAAAATACTTACGTTCAGAATCATGTAGATTTCAAATGGTGAAACCCTCTCATCATTGAGATGAAAGTTTCAATCTACAAAGTTTCACAAATAAAACTGCCTTTTGGTGTGCCAAGTGATTATTCAGTATTGTTGCATAAATTATTATCTACAGGTACACCTAGATATTTAAGAAAAAATAATTTTGACTCACAATCCTCATAATTGATATTTCAGATATAATAAGCATATCGGAACGGCTCAGTTTCATACATTTTTAATCTAGGGAGGTTTTAACAACTATTTCGCCTGCATGTAAATGATATCGAACCATCGTCAAGTTCCATGACCTGGATCTGTTTCCGCAAATATGTCAAGGTCGATATAATAGAAAGAATGTAATAATCTACATATTATTACCCATCCAATACCGCAATTTTTTTTTATTATTTTAAAGTAAATTCCACTACTAAGGAATATCAGTATCTGACCCAAATGTTATATGCTAATAAAGATAATATTTTTATTATTACTATCATCATCATATGATGAGTATAGGAGTTTAAGAAAATTTGTTTTTATTTCGCCGACCAACGGACATGTAGAGTCTTTATGGCTACCGCTGAAATCTCACTGCATTTTGTGATTTTTACTACGATGGATACTATTCTGATCTCAATTGGTCAGACAGAATGCCTCAGTTATCAATTATATCACCATTACGGACGACCTCCATATTATGGAACAATGAAGGAAAGTGTAAGCGCGATAGACTTTCTGCCTGTTTGCGATGTTTTTTATGAAAAATATTTAGATTATAGATGCTTGATTTGATGGAACTCTTCTTCCATCATTCAGATTGTGTGACTGCAACATAATTTAAAAAAAATTCTCATCTGTGATGCGTTTCGCTTCAATGAAGATGCTTTGAAAATTAGCGTGAAACAAGTAACATATTTGGAACTTGTATAACACAACTTCATCTTATAGATGATAAGACATGATAATTATCTAGAGTATATAATTTTGTTTGTCCCAAATGGAATATTATCTCAAATTTTCGTAACCACTATGCTTATGAGTGGCCGTATCTGCATACAAAAGAATTCACCGTCGAAGTGACAACGTTGCTTGTTGTTCCTACCTCTGCTGTATCAGATGTAAGGGCATTGCATCTTCCCAAAGCGGAAATGGGACAAGCGGGGGTTTTGTCTGGGGATTACTTGCCGTTACGATTGTTCTCTCGTTTTTAGGTTTAGATACTCGCCATATATTTTTGCTAAGAACTCCAGGCCCGAGTATGTTGTTCAGTTTTATTTGGCATCAGTTGGTTTACGGAAAGGATTAGGATACCTATCGCTAAGCTGTCTAAAAATAATGCTGTCAAGTAGATGGACCTGGTAGGATGTGACCTTTTATTTTGTGTACCCTTTTGTTGATTGCTTCTTTCGAAAAAGTGCCAAATATAATATATACAGCAATTAGGATCTTGAGTTAGCAGTCAGGTAAAATGTTGACCCTTAGAAGTGAATCATTTTGTTTTCTGTCATGGTTTCGGAAATGTTTATTTCCATTCTTAAGGCAAAATGCAAGAAGAAAAGAAAAAGTTTTGTAAAACAAAAAACCAATGGAAAATGCTACTTACAACGTTTAAACTCTTTAGAGAGACGAGGCAAACATAAAAAACAGGAGAAGAATAGAAGCAGAGAAAAACACAAAAACTTTAAAAACTTGTTAAAGTTACACTATTGTTCTATTTTGAACATGATAAAAATTATTTTGTAAATTAGTAAAAATAGCATTAACAAACCTGCGCAGACTAATTTTTTCATATCTGGTTGTATTGGAGCAGCCAACCTTATGTAAACAAAGTAACAACCGGAAGAGGCAGTGCTGTGGATCTTCAGACCCAATGGTGTCCGAGATTTGAAAAGTTGAGGTACAACGGTCACTTTATTCATATGTCTCTAAAGATTTCAAACGTTGTAAGTAGCATTTTTCCATTGGTTCCATTTCAGAAAGCTTGACAGAAAACAAAATGACTCACTTTTAAAGGTCCAGATTCCACCTAACTGCTACCTCAAGATCCTAACTGCTGTCATGTTTCATAGAATCCTTCAAAGTGATTCCAGGGTCAGTGTTTAACAGTTTGTGATTATTATAAGAATTGATAAAATAAAATTTGATAAATTAGACGTTACAGTCAATATCAATTTGCTTCATATAACATTCCGCTGAGCACCGTTGAGAAAACAGGAGACTATTCATCACTGCTGATTTCACAGATTGCTGCACACCCGCCAATTTTCTCAAACGTGTATATTTCCCGTCGACGCTGTCACCTCGTTGATGCCCGAGGACTTCAGGAACGAAAGGAGGTGATGGAGGTTGTGAGACGTTCACCCTTCCGCCCCTCTATCTCCCCTGGCCCCCGTTAATAAGCACGGCGAGTGTGCGTCTCCTAGATTGGACTAATTGGCGAAGGCGCCGTAATTACCGGACGCTTTTGCGGTCGCCCAGGCAGTTTCCAGGAGCAAAGGGGAAACGGGAAAAGGGGGAGTGGGATAGTAGCCGTGGGTCTGGAATGGTATTATGAGGTGAAAAGGATATGATCGAGGTACAGTCGTTGTGAGCGGTATCATTACTTGAGTTCCTCACTCAGAACAGTAAAAGATAATTTGGTAATGGTGTGGGAATACCCTAGAGTAATTACTAAAAAGTTGATTGACTCGGCTGTTATGTTACAATATTACGTTCTAGTAAGTATTATACTCTGGTAAATTTCAATTAGAAGTTTATATGATCGCACCCTGAGTTGAAGTAGCTGATACTGCTGATAGTACTGACATATTATTTTTTTGTACTTCTTGTATAAGTTGTGCTTCGGCGACATAAATGCAAAAAGTGAATAGAAATTGTTATTTGACTCGTAATTTCTATTGAAATGTTGGAGAAAAACATTTCTGAATGGTGCTATGTGTCGCACACCAATTTTTAATGTTATATAATTATTAGGTGATGCCAAAGGGGCACGAAGTTATGAAATTGACCTCTTCCTTGAATATCATTAAAAAGTGGAAAAGTGAAGTGAAGTTGATTAAATTTAAAAATGATTCAGCAGAGGTTATTTTCCCCCCTAAAATAACCAGGAATATTGGTGTAGCCAAAGAGAGAGGGTTCTTGATCCCTCTAAAAAATGCTTGTTGAGGGTGCTTTGATATATTTCTGTTTTTTGTTAATTTAATTTAATTTGGTCGCCAATGTACCGATTTAACAAAAAATTGCAGTATTTACTACATGCTCACTTGCTCGCAGTATATCATTTCTTAAATTTAGTCATAATCACAAAATTTGCAGAGAACATTATAAATCGTCTTAAACTTTATTATTTTAGTTTTGGCAATGCAATGGGGTAATAAGAAATGAAAGTGAAACGCTTCACAGATTTGAGACTTTCATTTATGGAACCAGTTGTGGTAATCACACAACTTTTTTTCATTTATAGAAGAGCTTCACCAAATAAGAACTTCTACAATCTACAAAAATCTACATGAAATTATAAAAATTACTATTTCTACAAGTCTATGCAGAGCACAACGAGGAAAAATGTTCCATAGTCCTTACATAGTATTGAAATCAGCGTGCCAAAATACTTATTTTGTTTAGCAGAATATCTAGTAGACTATAAATTACATTTTGAAACTTTAAAACAGTGAATTTTTCCATACAAGAGAAAATCAATTGAAAACCTATTGAAAATTACAGAGACTTAATGTGAATAAACATTCTTCCAAGTTTGATGATCAAATCGAATGAATCACATCATATATTTATTACTTTTAGTGCACAACGTAAAATTTTTCAGTTTGTAAGATATAAGCTGTACCTGTTATTTTTGAATTGTTCAGAAAATACCACCAGATTCAAGATCTCTAAGGCAGATAGACGAAATGTTTCTGAACCTTCGGCATGGATTCGGAAATCGAACATTCAGTTATCATCTGCCAATAAACAGGAACTTCGATAAACTAAGTTAGAACTAGTTATGAAAAAGCCCATTTGTAGTCTTTGCGAATTGGTTCAGTTTGTTATGTTGTCGTAATGACAAGTTGAGCTGACCGTTTGCCTGATTGATAAGGATGTAACATTGATATGTATTTAGGTAGCTACAATTTGACACTTGACAGGAGGTGATATGTTGATAGCATTGGAATCTCTGATTAGCTTCAAGAAAGTTCACGATGGTGCACGGAGAAGAAGCTGGATATAGCTTCTCTAACGGATGATCGATCAACAGTGGATACGAGGACTTCCTATGCACGTGCTTCTATCATTCTGTCAACGTATCGCCTTATTATAAAAAGCTGCTTGTATTGCTAATTAACTGAAAATAGCGAAAGGTTGGACTGGTCATAAAACTAAATTCAATCGGCAATTATTCACACTTTCTGGTTATGAGTGCGTTACAAGCGTATAAACAAAGGGGACTGATGACATCTCCGAAGCCAGAAAATTAATAATACCTACTAAACAATCCTGAGTCGCTCTATAAAAACCAATTTACATCATTTACCCTACCGAGAACATGCTTTGAAACTACAATTCTAGGCTGAATATGTTTAGAGCATGGATAGCATCAATTTGTCAGGTATTATACTATTCTTAAACTCCCTGCTAGGCAACGTTGCCTTGAAATATTTTTCTCGCTTCTTTTTCAGCTGAACCCATGAAGTGCAGAGCGCGAACCATTAAAGTTCAGCACGCAAACGAAGAGCAGCTCTTCATAAACCGGTCCGAAGCGTCCCTATAAAGAACATAAACGCTAACTAGAAAAGTAGTTAGGAATTTCGCTAGCGAGTAAATGTAAATGCGCGCCGAGTTACTGAAGGCATAAGATGATCCCGCTTTTAAAAATATACAAACAGCTTTGCAGCATAAAAGACTTCTTCTAGCAGGAAAAGTCCGGGGTAATAGTTGCTCTTAACGGTTCCTTTTTGTCTTGTTTTTATCCTGTTTGCCTTATAAACGTTTCGGATGGAATAGAGACTAAATGGACTGACCAAAATGTAGCTACTGCCTCAGAATGTGTAATACTTGATGGATTTGAAAACATGATATTCGAGCTCCTACATTGAAACCTCATAAATTTGGATACCGCTTCTATTTAATAATAATATCAATAATAATAACCGTCAGAGAGTGGAAGAAAATTTGCTCCTGAATGAATTTGAATATTTATGGTGCTCACTAGCTACATCCCATGAAAAGAAATGTTAGCGTTGTTCCTATCAAGAAGATTGTCGATATCATATGATATCCATATTCTATGATGGCGTATTACTACTTAGCATCATTATGTTGATTCCATATGGTGGGTGGTTGGGACTTGATTATAGGTTACGAGTTATCTATGAAGGTATCGAATTAAAACTCTGTACTCCAATTGAAACGAAATTTCAGACACTTTTACCATAACTGCATTTGAGGATTCGTGATAATTCATAGTTTTTGATGGAGAGAGAAAAAAATAGATAATTACATGGTGATTGTTGAATACATAGGCTGCGCTGCCGCCAAATAATTAGTAACTCAGCTGGTAATTGTTAAAATACGTTAAAGTAATTCATGCTTGATTCTATAATATATGTATCATTGTATAATGATCTGCAAGTGTAACTACTAAGACCTATACTTTGCTCCTAGCTGCATTTTGTTGATTTGGGCTTCTCAAGCGACACATGTTTATGACTGACGTCTCATTTATTTTACAGAAGTTAGAAAATGATGTTATTTCTACACATTTATCTGGAAAATGCCTTACTATGTACTTAAACAGTTCACACAGTTTTTGAATTAAATAACAAAACAAAACACCTATCCTAGGAAAACTTATAGTTAATAGGCGATTCCGAGATCAAACTATAATTTTATTTTTTTTATTTCTACTTTTGCCAAACCAAAATGTTTGAAAAGTGCAATTAATGGGAAAACCATATTCCAATGTATAAAGTCACATGCACAAGTCTAGAAATAACCCATTGCTTGGACAGTACATACTATTATTAACATTCATCAAAGTGAATACAGATAAGACCTTTTGATAAAAATTATAAAGTATCTACATACACGTATTAAAATCAAATGTGAGTGAATCCACGCAAAGTTTCTGCCAAAGGGAAAATTGTTAATAAGTATACAGAGCTGACTAGGACCCCAACGGAAATTTCGTTTCGGTGGATGCAGATCTTAAGGCAATATTAGATATTGATGATTGCTTCAATATATACCTAGTAATGTTTAATAAAGAAATTGTATCATATTTATAATTGAAGAAGATTACTATATAGATCGTAAAATTTCCTTGGAAAAATTATTTACATAAAAAGTTATTGAACTGTTTTTAAAAGCCTTGGGGAATGAATGAATGTGCCAAGTCGCAATATTTTTCCCTAATTTGTTTTGAAAAGCACCAACGTACTCTGAAATCAAACGACTTATTGAGCAAAAATTATTTTTCGATCCAAAGACATTAACAAATCGGTCCTCGTGGCAGAGCAAACAGAATGCCGCGAAAAAATTAAGTTGGCGAGAGTTTCACTCATCAAACATTGCAAACTTCCTGATATATCTTTGAGGACGTAAAATGGTTTGACCCACTTTTACGCTTTCTCATGAAGCAGCAGCAATCTCAATCGTCACCGTCCGTTTATTGAGTAGTTGACGTGTGTGTGGCGTGATGTGGATGTATATCTACCTCTTTCGCATTTCACTTGCCGACAAACCAGCCGTCTCGTCCGTTGAAAAGGAAATTTTAATATTCGTCGAAAGCGGCGACGTTAGAATCAGCCCAAAGCCGCTATAATCTCCGCCACGCGAGCTATGCCAGAAACGCCAACCAATGGATTGAAGCGTTTAGAACATAGATCAGTCAAGAAAGTGTGATCAAAGTCACATATTGGAATGGGAGAAATCCAGAAACATTTTTGATTTTTTTAATGAATATAAGTTGGCAACGAAGCTATTCCTCAGCCATCCCTGATTCTTAAATTACGTAATGCGATTTTAAAATCAATAAAATTTCGGCGATAAAAACCATAATTAATCTTCATACATTTTATTATTTATTATTGTCATATTGTGAATACTTGATAAGAATCAATGCGCCGCCCCTCTTTGAAAACCGCTTGAAAACAGCTTATGTCAAAACAGCAAACCGGTGTATGTGAATGGTGCTCGTTTGCCACTTAGGCTCTGTAAGTTGAGCTTCATGTATTTAGGCTCTTGCTACATTGACCGTACTAAAATAGACGACAAACACCATACGATTTTAAAAGAGCATGTTGATATTGATTTGGTAGATGAAAAAGGCTGCGTCGAAGTCATGGAACGCAGCCGAGTTGAAGTGTGTGACGTGTCTGGGGTTTTAAACAACTTCGTGTAATTTTTATGGTGCCTGTCAGATATGATCTATATATTCGGCATTTATTTTGATAAATGATATACGGCAGATTAGTCAATAAAAAAGCATATATGAGTACTTTACTGTTAGCAATGAGACACAAATGAAACAACAATTTGAGGTACAAACATCTCTATATGTATTTGTAAATTATTTTTTATTTATTATTGAATCAGAGGAGCGGTCGTGTACCTTCTTTAGTGGCAGTCATCTGACTTTACGGCCAACACCATCTTGCTAGCACCTTGCTTTAGGTTCGCACTACCAAACACATCACCCGCGTAGTCACAATACAGGAGAAAACTACAAACGTTGACCCAGGAAATATCCGAACTTTTATTATATTATCTTCTTCTTCTTCTTCCTTTTAGTATAGGCGAATCGCCTGTTTTTTTCATCGCCATTCTGCATATTACATCGCCAAGTTGCACTCCATCGTTTTTGAGGGCGCCCTGGACTCCTGCGACCCAACGGTGATTTGTCGCGTGCGATTCTGACTACTCTTCTGTCGTCCATTCTATTGAAGTGTTTGTTCCATTCCTTCTTTCTACCTAGTATCCACTCATTAACATTTTCTACCGTGCATGTTCTTCTTATATTCTCACTTCTCTTTCTGTCCAATAGACTTTTTCCAGTTATTCTGCGAAGTACTCTCATTTCGGTTGTCTCTAGTAGTTGTTTAGTTTTCGCTGTATCAGGTCGAGTTTCTGCAGTATATGTCATAGTTGGTCTGACCACTGCTTTGTATATTTTTGACTTGGTTTCTACTTTAATATTTTTATTACGCCATATTGTGTCATTTAAATATCCTACTATTCTTGTTGCCTTCGTTGTCTGTTCTCCTACCTCCGCCTAAACATCACCATAACCTGATATTTCTATGTCTAAATACTTGATTTTCACCTCCTGCTGGATAACTATGCCTTCAATTCCTTCAATTATATTATGTCTCACAAAATTACAAATTAAGTAGTATGTATAAAGTATGTTGATTCTGTATTTCATCTACAGCAGATTGAGTGTATATTGAGTATTTTGATCACATTTTAAAACGGTTGATCAACCTGAAGTAAGCTTAACAGTAGTAGTAGAAGTAGTTTAAATAATAAAAATTTGCCAGCCTAATATTCTTTTAATATAGTTTCATAAGGTCCAAAGTTCCAAAATTGTTTCTAAACTGATTATATAGCAGGGTGGGAGCAGAGTCGATCTACTTGACAATTATCTTAGTATAAATTCCAATATTAAATCTCCATGATTGTTCCTATCATGTGTGCTCATTTTTTGTTGCAGTAACTAGTCTAGAAATTTTACAAGAGCAGATTTGTACAAGCAATATGAATCATGCGACTTACTAGGTCCTAATGGTCGAATATTATTTCCTGAACACTGACTGAAAAGCATTAATAACCGTGAAGAGGCGTTATTGGCGATACCGAAATTCTCTCTCAAGAAAAAACGAGGGAAGAGGAAGAGGTGGTGGAGTGAGACGGCAAGGAAGGAAAAACAAAACAGCGATTTCCAATACCAGGCCACTTTGCATATTCTCCAAATAATTTAGGCGAATTACATTCCCCTCACTTTATCGGCCAGCATCGGAATTGGCTTCGGATCGCTCTCTATGTCTCTGTCTCTGTCGGCGATGCCAAGTCGATGGGCTTTTCTCTGAATTTATTCATTCAAATACGCACACTCTGAAATATTGAAATGCTTTTGTGATACAACAAACTCAAGTTTCTTCAATCATGTAGACTGTAGATGCTGTTTCTTGGTGAATCTATTCTATCATGCAAATAAAAAGATTGCGTAATTAACATATCGAAGACAAAAAAAGCACAGAATTCACAACAAAGTACAGAGAACATATAAGCGCCTTCAAAAACCACAAATCAGAAAGATCAAATTTTACCAAACACTCACTAGATACTAATCATAAAGTTGGCAACGAAAACAAAATGAGTTTACTTCAAACTTGTAATAAAATACATGATTTGAGCTTCATGGAAACATTAGAGATTCAGAAATATCTGCTAAACCCTAATTTCAAAGTAGTAAATGAACCGACTGATCTTTTGAACTCAATTTTTGTCGATACACTATTATAAGTTTCCATCTATTCATATTCTAGGATAACTTACTCCTTAAATATCTTAAGTTATTAAGATATTAAGAAGAATGAAATAGCTTAAGGAACAAAATATCTGAAAACGTGAAATATCTCGAGAAATAAAACAGTGTATCATATAAAATATCTTAAGGACATTTTGACGGCGATGGTTAAGGTTTTTTAGGGGTTTTCATTAACACTAGTGTAAATGCAGTCGCCAATAAAAATTTTCCCCTAAGACAGACACAAGGAAAAAATAGTTTAATAGAAAAAATAGCTAGAAAGGAAAGTATGCTAGATTTGAGAGCTTTAGTTTTGTATCCGTGATAGGAATTAGTTTATTAGTAAGCAAGTAACCTGGGTGGCCTTGTTCGCAGTCAAATCTGACAGTCCGAAGATGATTTAAATATAAATCGAAACGCGAAACTGAAAGAAAAAGAGTTTTATTTGTGAAACTGTATGTGTTAATTACACAATCTTTTTATCTGCATCAAGTAATTTTGTTTCTGATAATGATGACCAAATTTCTTTTCTTAATATTATTAAGCTATCTGAAAACTAAGATAAACGTAGATACTGAAAAAATGCTAGAAAATTTTTGTAGTTGAATGGAATAGAGATCTACAGCGTTTTGAGGTACGTAGATAGACATTTATCCTTGCAGTGCTTCTGGCAATTAAAAACCCCTAAAATTTTTTACTACGTCTAGAAAAGTAAAATCTGAAAGAAACTCTATTGAATTGTTCGAAATTTCAGCAATTCAATCAGAAAGACCGAATCATGCTGTCTTCAATTTGGAGCAACGGTTGGTGATTTTACAGCGACAAAATGGAGGACATATAGAACTTTATATAAGCGAATGTTCCTTTCACATTCTGCTATTCCACTTGATTTGTAGAAATATAGACATAAATCGAACAATATTCCTCACGTTATGATAAATGTAGTGTCCGGATTATATACTTAGCAAATGCACTATGTCTTCCCTCTATCCAAAGTGAGAGGAAGTCAAGATAGGGCGAAATTAATCTCTTTCGGGAATTAGCTGCGGTTGGAAAATTCGATTAATTCCCCTCCCAACCCCAAGGAGTAACTTTTCGGATCATGGATGTTGACACTTTCGATTTGACGGTATGGTATCCGAAGCGACAAAGATAAGACCACGTATACTATAATGTATTTTTTTAGTTTACCGATAAGATATGTGCTTCGCCTATTGCAAGATAGCTTTTTCAGCAGCATATTAATATATTATATAATATTCAATTAGTTTTATTCAATCACGGGACTTGATAAAATATCTTGGCAACGTGGCGCCATTCGCATCATGCCCACGTTTCCACAGGATAGAAATATCCACGTCATAGCATGGGAAATGGACAAGGAGGGAAGAGTATGAAGGAAGAAACGTCGTGCGGTGGACTCTGATAAGCGGATGGGTCTTGTAAAATGTCTCAATAGTACGTGGCATTTGAGCATGCATACTCCAGGAAGAACAGCATAACTAGCAACAGTCAGCATCAAGTCGTCGTTGGCGGTCCGTGGGACCTTGCCTCTTGATTAATATAGTTATTTCGTCTGTCAGGTTTTGCGACCCAGAAATCAAATTACTCCAATGAAGAGTGGTATATGAGAAAGGAACAAAGGAAGGGGAATGAGCAAAGAGGAAAACAGGATTTTCAGGACATGAAGCGGCTAAGCATCGTAAAAGTGGTTCGAACTCAAAGTGAGTTTACAGTTTTCGATAGACGATTGAAGATAGTAAATCAATCGAAACGTCGTGACCCTCAAAATTATATACTCAATGGAAGTCTGAAATACAACATTTGAAGTATTTCCGTTCATTGCGAATTTCCAACCGGGAGATTCTGGAAATATTTGCAGGACGAACCTTGGTGAAGTCAGCACTTTGAATTGTAGTATTTTAGCTCCAGAACTTGGAATGGGTTTTAGAGAATTGCACGGGGTGCTGGGAGAGTTTTACTATAAAATGTTGCTTCAAGAGGTTTGCCAAAAGTTGACAATATTTTTTGAGAGTTTCACAAGCTCCTAATTGATTTAGAGCTTAGTCATAAGACTTTTATATCTTTTCTGTTTGCACAACCGAGGGCTGCTATACAAATCCGTATTTAGGAATTCGGAAAAATCCTGACCGACTGCGGGATTTGAACTCACACATTCCCCTGAGGGCAATCTAAGTGGACTGTGCCTAGAGGCGGATCATCCGAACGGTAATCAGAAAATGTAAGTTCGGATCCTTCAATTTTCGCCAATCTTGTAAATGCGAATTTATACATATGCTTCCATATTGCAGATTTTCAAGTGAATAGTTATTAGAGGGTTGCCGTACGATTCGGTTTCATTATAAAAATCTCTGCTGTTAATGAAGTCCTTCAATTGCAGCTCCTGCAGGCCCCGCATGTATATTTTGGAAAATAATTACCAATCTGCAAAGACGTATTTAATTAATAGTCTCATTAATATTTATAGATAAATCTTCTTGAATAAACTAAACTATAAATATTTACACATGTAAAATAGGGTGGCTTAAGACTGGTAGCATGCGGATACAACTGTCAAATTGGCATATATTCAATGCCTTGTGTCTATTGGAGACCTGAATCCGTTGTCTCTTTTATCACACTACGGAAGTATTGCTGCTATTTAGTAGGATTTATTGTTTGGATTAATAGCTGAGCTGAACTGAACTATTTAATTGAGACCATTGTCAAGTACCGCAAGAGGGTTAATATCTATTCAAATTGACCTTGAAATGCTGTAGAATGCAACCATCAAGGAAGAAAATCCCAGTAGGCCATTCCACAACGTTGAGGCTTTTCAATAGGACGCATTTTGGAAGATGCGCTGGAAGTTCGACTTCGCGAGGATCGTTCTACTGTTTGAAGTGACAGTTTGGTCGAACATCTACTGGGGTCGAAGAAAAGGAATTGATAGATACTTTTCTCCGGAGGCAAGTATTGATATTTTCATGTGAGTATATTCGACGGATAAGTTGATCTGAGTAGTCGTAGCTATTATAATGGATACAATATGCTCGAGCGGAGTCCATAGCTTCTGGGACGTCGACGCATGAATGCGGGCAACATGATGGTGACATTAATGTTGTTGTTAATCCTCAACAGCCGGACTGAAGAGAATTCGAGTAATTAATGTTTCTACACCTTGACGGTTGGCATCATGTGGTTTTATTGTCTTGAAACAAACAACATAAGCCTGTTGGAAAATTATCGTCTTTTCTCCACAGTTCGAATTTTTTACAGAATACTTGGAATCACAAAAAGTCTGAGTCAGTATACAGCGAACAATAAAATTCTACATAATATATCTGACATGTTGAATCTTGAAAATAAACTCAACAATCCAGTGCCTTATAATTGAAATTTGGGACGTGAATCTCCATAGTTCACATGAATAATTCGATTAATTATCTACTGCCAGAGAGAGATGTATCGTTTGCTGATTACACCCTATTCATTGTTTTAACTTTCGAAAGTTATTATATGGTGGACTCTCTGGTTCCTTTTTTATAGGTTCAGTCCTCTAAAACCCACAAGTGCAAGTGCAAGTAATTTTACTAACGTTCCAGTTGCCTCGGCGAAATTCGAATGAATACTTGCTACAAATGTAAATATTACATAAGGTATCCAAATAAATCTAATATTTGCCTCCTCTGCTGACTGGAGTATAATCCAGAGTCACAACCATGCAGCCAGGATCTCGTCTTTGCATAAAAATGCAGTCACCGTTCAACGGGAAATTCCGGAGGACCAGCCAGCCGGCTTGCTCGGATATGTTTATTGTTTCCAATACAGCCAGAAGCTTTGCTGCTTTTCTCTATATACGCGGATTGCCTTCCTAAAGATTGGGAATATTTACAGCCGGGACATTTATATTTCGGTTTATGTTTGATTCACTTCTGTATAATCCAGTACAGACGCTTCAGTCCATACATGCGATCACAAGATACAGAAATGTTTATGTATCATGACTTCATCTCGAGATGAAGTATCCGAAAGTGATTTATTAAAAACGAGGGATCTATTTTGTTATCTATATCAATACTGGGTGAAACAGTAAACGTGCATATCTTCCGGTATTTGAGAATTACTCGCTCACACTCAATATTTAAATTATCGTCACATTATTGATCTTGACGGTCTAACGATGGGTAGACATATTTTCATAGAAAACTGTTTCTATACACACATAATAAAATATATCCTAAATTAGGTGTTGAACCTTAAAATTCGATAATGCATATAGGGTACTACTTATTTTGCACATTCAGGCAAAACTGAACACCCTATATATGCACTAAACATGCATAAACATGTCAAAGTCTAGACTCGTCAATATAGCCTGGCGGTCTAACTGTAGAGGGAAATTGGGTGCTTTATACGTAACCCAGTCAAGGGTGTGATAGCAACATCAACAAGTGTTAGGACCTTGACTTGGAAAGTTGCTAATGGACAGCGTCAGAGTGCGCGACGATTGGTGATGAGTGTGAATGATTTCGATATTTTTTCGTGGTTACATCAATTGAAATCTGAAATAGGTTATAGGTTTACGTTATGCTGAACACCCCAAACAGCTAAATAGTTTGCAATGCTACGGAACTGCCATTTGTGACACTTCATAGGCCATACTTTTCAGATCGTATATTTTTTTATTTAAGAATCGTTAGTTTTATGAGACTTACAAGTGATAGCAACAGGCAGTATGTATTTCTACTTACAAATTTTGATATCCCCAGATTTACATCTGTTATGATCTTATATATTTTTCTGAAATAAAGCTTCCAGAGTTACCATTTATTATCAAGAGATACGTACCAGTATCAATACCGTGAATGGAAATTTCATCACTTTTGGTGAGCGTTCGCCTAACCGCTTCATCAATGTCATATTATTTTACTGCGCGTTACTCTGCAAGCTCTCAATATTTTTCATCAAAAATTTAAATTCCTTCTATTATATCACGGAGCATTTCAAGCAATCCTGGGTTTATCAAATTACCAGAGAATAAAAATGAAATTTTAAAATGGAATTAAAATTGCATTTGAATTTAAAAGACGGTTTGTCTGGGGAACTACAATTAAGAGCTCAGATGAAAAATAGAGTAAAATAATTGTATGTAAAGTTTCCATTGGTCTGTAGAATGCGCGCTCTGTGAAAGGCAATTATTTTCATTCATTATAACCCAGTCAGGATGAAAAAAAGCTTTGCTCAAATAATTGGTGTGATATCGCTTTATGACTAAAGGTTAGACTATGCTAAGTAACTAAATTAGGATTACATTCTACAATTATTATACGCTCAGAATTAGGTTTGCCTTGATTATGGAGGTCACAGTTCATCTAAGACAAATACCAAATCATGAATGAAACATTTGCAGTTCCTGAACTAGTATTTCGTAGCATTATTTTCCCAAGAAATTTCAGTGTTGCCTTGTTACAGCAAAATGAGCAATCGGAACGTATATTATTTTGAAAAATTGTCTGTACATCAATATCGATTTACAATGATATATTAATGTAGTTTTCTTTTCATTATCAGGTATTCTATTAAATTCATATCCCTTCAAGCAAAATCGGAGGACCATAAATAGCTATGTAGAGGTTCTACCTTGCTTAATTTCAATAATATGTTAGCTGAAATATATCTATGTCATGTCACGGTTCTCACCGCAAAAGCGTCATAGACACGGAGTTTTTTCAGCTTTGAATTCAAATTATTGAAATAATGGAGAACGATAGTTGGAGTGTCGCTACGAATGATAAAGGTGAAGTCATATTCGAATAAAATTATATTGTTTTGCAGCATTAGCTGGACAGTAAGTGTCTGCGATAGGGTTGGCATGTAAAACCACTTATCTTAAACTTATGAAAAAGTTAGGTCCGACACGAGTTAATAAAATGCGAAATGCACAACTAAAATGTAAACAAATGGAACGGTGAACAAAACTTGGCGATACAAAAACGTGAAAATTACGCATAACTGCCAATAAGAGATGGTTGTATCATGTTGTTAAAAGCCGTCCAACATTTGGAGGCGCTGTCAGTGCTAGTGGTTTTGTGCTAGGTCCCGTTAAACACAGCCATTGAAAGTTATACAAGCGCGAAGGTTTATAGACCTTACAGTTGTTATATCACACACCACTTATATGGAAGGCTGCATGTTCTTAGCCTTCTTTCCTTTGTTTATTACTGCATTCTGCAAACACAGTTTAAGAAATCAGTTTTCAATGTTATTAAAATTGCAAAATTTCCATATATGCCTTTTAGGTTCCTAAATAAATGAATATTGATCAAATTGCAATATTTTTTTATTATTATTTTAAATTGGATTTGGTACCCACAATTTATTACTTTCATTTTTCAGTATCCAGTGAATCAGGAAGGCAGCAGAGATGTGGATTTAGAATCAGTAAGTACTGTCTGAGGAATAGAAGCTTTTCCGGGCTCCGCCAACCACAAGAACTCATCTTTGGGTCGGTTGATAGGTGAGGACGATTGTGTCTGCACCTGCATGCAATTTGATGGTGGAAGTCGCAGGTTATTTGAAATGTGTACGGTATGAATACTCGGTGCGCATGTCGCTGTGAGACCTTGTGGTATATCAGGCAAACTATACTGGGAATGGGAGGCAGTGTTGTTATCAAGCTACATTGGTATTTAGATATAAAGTTGTGTAATTATCACAGTTTCACAAATAAAGCTCTTTCTTTTAGTGACGCGTTTCGATTTTTATTTAAATCATCATCGGACTGTCAGATTTGACTGTTAACAATGCTTCCCAGATTACTTGCTAAATAACTAACTAGTTCTATCATGGATAAGAAACTAGAGCTCTCAAAACTAGCATACTATCTATCCTGTCTAGTTATTGCTCTATTACATTATGTTTTCATTTGTTGCGTCTGTCTTAGGAGACATATTTTTTTGTCTAGAAAAATTGAGTTTAAAAGATCAGTCTGTTTATTCACTACAATGAAGTCAGGGTTTCGCAGATATTTCTGAATCTCTAATGTTTCCATGAAGTTCAAATCACGTATTTTATAACAAGGATGAAGTACACTCATTCTATTGTCGTTGCCAACTTTATGATTAGTATCTAGCAAGTGTTTGGCAAAATTTGATCTTTCTGGATGGTTGTTTTTGAAGGCACTTATATGTTCCCTCTATCTTGTTGTAAATGCTGTAGCTGTTTGACCTATGATTATTTATGTGAAAATAATCTGATTGTAGAAATGGTGAAGATGGGCAAGAGCGTTGATATGGGTTCAGTGTCACGGTGAGAAATCCAGGCTCCGGGAGAAATCTAACATTCGCACCTCCTCCCTCCTTGAAAAACCTGTTGAGGAAAAAGGATGAAGGAAGAACTGGTCTTGAGAGGTAAAAGAGAAGCTTGCTAAAGACATGAAACTGGAAAATAACGATGTTAAATTCAAGATAAACAATTCATTATCAATTTCAACTCTGTGACTTGCAAACACAGGATGGGACATATTCAGATTAGTTAAGATGACCGATTTGGGGAAATAAAGCCGATAGAGGTGCAAAACGTCCGATAGGTGGTCAAAACATTCACTCAAGGTGCTATCACTTTATTCGAAAGTCAGTAGACTTGCATGAAGGAAAACGCCATCGGGTTCGGTTAACTGGCGCGCACAAGTGATGACATGGAAAAGACGTGTCCTGTGGTCCTAAACACCCGCAAAGCAGTATTCGCATGGAAATTCCGCAAGCGGAAAGCTTTTAGCCGGCACGGCGTCGCAATGGAAACGGCAGGCGTATCCGCGCATTTACTTAGGCCTCCCTTTATGTGCCCATATAGCCGGAAAATCGAGTCCCGTTATGAGCCTGTTTTCATAAACACCATAAACGGAGTCTATTTGGGATTTTACTGTTCTATTTTCTACGTTTGTGCGTTATCGTATGGAGTTGGGTTTATTTCTGATTATAACGAAATTATTATCGTTCGTACAAAAATAGGTTGTATTACAATATGGCAAATAGCTCATTATCCATACTTTCAAAATCTCATTCATGAAACTAAAAAAATCGACTCCAAAATGTAGTGACAATCAATAGCTGTCAAAAAAGTATGGTTTAAAAACCAACAAAACAACAAAACCAGTTTTTATTAAATTCAATAAAATCGACAATAAAGCCTGATAACTGAAAATTATTTTTAGTTTTTGGTGCCGTGTTTTTTTGATTTTTTAAACTATTTTCCAAAAGTTTGATTTTGGACTTCCATTGTCTATAAACTTTCTTGAGTATCACGACCTTTCGATTGATATGCTATCTTCAATCATCTTCAGGTAAATTGACGATTGAAGATAGCATATCAACCGAAACGTCGTGATAATAAATTTTTTTTTATAGACAATGGAAGTCCGAAATCAAACTTTTGAAAGATCCACCTTGTCTACAAGTTTCAAACTATATTTTCACCTATTTAGTCTTAAAACAAATACAAATATGAAACGTACTAACCAGAATACTAGGTTCTTTGATAAGCAAACAGCTGAGAACCTAATTCATTCTGGAAATAAGATTTTCTTCAAAAAAAAATTGTTGAAATTATGAAAAAATAGAATTTTATTTGATTTTTTATAATTACTTTATTGTCATCGGTCCTTGAAACGTGTGCAAATTTTCAATTTTAACAGACGTCTTGTAGTCGGTGACATTTAGATTCATAGATACATACAGGTGAAGCTAATATAACCTTGTTAAAAACACTCAAGGGATTGTCAGCATCTTTAGTTTTTCAATCTAGCGCTACTATATAAAGACAAAAAATACGGCATGCAATGATTTTCACCTTAAAAATCAATCCGGTAAAATGAGCTATTATTAGAAAATCGATAATTTCATTATAGCATTCCTCAAAAAACAAACCACGCCTATATATCTTTAGGTTATAAAAATTCCTTAAATTTGGCTAAGAATCAACCATTGAAACTAAAGTCCTCATCTCTAATGCCCCTGTATGCTTCATCACTGCTAGCGTTGAATATGAAGAACTAAAAATGTCAAGTGATATATAAATAATTAAATACACTGCAACTGGTGGTGAGATACTGATTGTTTGGAGATGCAATTTTCCGAAATATGAACAATGCCTTCTCCAAAATAATCTGCTTGTAGCTTTCCAGTAACCTTCATCTCGAAGGTTATAGAAATGTTCAACATGAAATAAGGACAAAAGACATCCTAATAACGGCAAAAACAGTAGTCGGCGTGTGTGTTTCGCCCATACAATGTTGCAGAATGGCTTCGGGGCAATTGATGCTCGCCGCTCGTAATAGAAACTTTTGAAAAGGCGCTTGAGTGTGCCCCGTAAAAGGGTAATTAGCGAATCCCGCGGGTGCAATGCCGGAACAAGGATCCAGGATGGTGTTCCCGTCCCTAAGTGGGACCTTGCGCTCCGGGCGCACGTAAACTGAAACTTGATGGATTTTAACATGACGTAGTTAGCGGAGCCCGAATTATTCTGCGATAAGGATCATGTTTGTATAATATATGAGTTATCTAACTGCTATCAGCGTACTTGTAGATGCTGTTAGCGCTTGGAAAGTTGGAGCTTCCAGTAAATTGTAGTATCTTGCAGGTAAGTGCCTTTACACTATTAAGGTACCTATATTGAGTTCAGTACCGCATGCTTACATAATACCCTATGTATATTTAACTAATACAAACAGCTACGAACAAAATAAGATAATGCATAGAGTATAGCAGGATTAAACAGGACTAACTTGAAATGATCTTTTATTTCAATATTTAAAACAACACTTTCTATTGTTATAACTATATGTCGGTCTATCGGTCAGTTTGTTGTTGCGCCTTTCTGTCTGATGGTCGGATTTTCTGACTGTCATTCTGTTGGTTTCTCTCTCGCCCTGTATTTCGCTTGCCTGCCTGTCGGTCTGAGTTATTCTGACCAATCAATTAAATCGTGACACCGCAACATGCAAAGGTTTTTCATTCAATGTTTTAGTCCAACATTCCGTGGTCAATAGTATACTAATTCGTATTTATTTTTTATACGTATGTCGCCTATTACAGCTTCATACAAACACGAATAAGACTATGTCTAATTCAGATCATAAGATTCTATTGACAAGATCATCCAATTATTCGAAAAATACTAAACCAATCATTTCGGCTCCATTTCGTGATATACAGGTGTCATCGCCAATTAACCTAAGTAATGTGTCTTAAATTTGCGGACTTCCGCTAGTCATGATAATACCGCCTCTATTTTCTAACTTAGCTACTGCAAATTTAGTTAATCTATTAGTGTATCTGAATACTGAATATTCACGGTCATAGCACTAACCACATACAGCACCAAAAACGTACTTCACACAAGGAAAGTTCATCGTCCCTTCGAACGAGATTTCATAGAAATTTTCCTGTACTCCCTTACGTTTACTCGATCGAATTGATATTCAGACCATTACAACAGCTTTCTACGCTTGCTCTTTCTACACAAAGCTCACCCTTTTCATGGTAAAGTTATTTGGGGATTGGCGACGGGCAGTCAGGTCCTGAATCGGACAGCATCATTCGAAGTTGACCTTAATTCTGCGGTTTAAACCACACGTGGAAAATACCTCTATAAAGCTGTTCATTCACACAGTGTGCAGAGGATAAGCATCCCTGGTAAGAGGGAATCAGAAACCATAACAGATACAAAAACGGTTCCGTCACTGTTTAGCTTCGTGTTTTAGAAGTCATCAATATAATGTTTTGAAATTTTAAGCATTGTGGTTTGTTCAGGAGATAATTAAGAAACAATTTTACGGAGGTTCCCGCAACATGTTATGACTCTATCATAATTTAATTAATTTTTTCAGAAAGTCATACATATCGTAGTAAATAGCTGTATTTTTTCTACGTATAGTCGAAGAATTTGTTATAATTCGCATTTTAGGTTGTTTTTTGGTGTCTAAATCACCAAAATCTATGTAACCAACCTGGGTAGGTTTATGTCCTTTTGTCTGTTGCCGTCTTTGTCAATTTGTAAACTGGAATTGGATTGAAATTTGGGTAGGTTCGAGCACGTAAACTATGGAGATACTTTGTTCCTTAAAAGTCAACATGATCACTTTTTAAAATTTCAAATACTGGCCAATTCAGTGAAGATGCTTAAAAACATTGAACAGATGAACTATTAACGTTACGGTTAATCATACATCAAGTACATAGAATTTCACTTCCACCGTACAGGTATTGTAATGATGTAAACATTTGTATTTAGAATAATTAATTTTTTGGAAGTTGTTGACTGTCTGTTGGTTGCGGAGTAATATGCTCAAAAAATTATCAGAACATCCTTAAAAAACCTTTTTATGTTGAGTGAATGTTCTCCACTTTGCATCAGACCTGCTATGTTTCGTCCTTAGCCTAGACACGTCAGTATAGCCTTTGGTCTTCCTCTTCTTTTATTTTCACATCTCCCTTCCAGTAACGCTTTTCTTGCACACCTCTGTTCCGTCATGCGATTTACGTGCCCCAACCACCGAATTCTTTGGGCTTTGATCGATTTTGTAATGGATGGTTGACCATACATTTCCATAACTTCGTCATTTGTCCTTCTCCTCCATAAACCTTCATCTGTTTTAACTCCTCTAAATATTTTTCTAAAAACTTTCCTTTCCCATACTTCCAACTTAGCTTGATTTATTTGTGTCATTATCTAGGCTTCACATCCGTACATTACCGTTGGCTTAATTATTGTTTTATATAATCGAATTTTTGCTGCTCGTGATATATTCTTTGCACGGAATATTTTGTTCAAGGCTCCTGCGGCCTTGTTTCCTTTCAGAATCCTTTTTTCGATTTCAGCAGATTCCTCACCTTTACTGGTAACCAGTACCCCTAGATAATCAAACTGCTCTACAATTTCGAAACTGACTTTTCCCCCTTCTGTCTCAAAACTTATGATGCTTGCTTTCGATTCTTTTTTCCCCTGCATTTCCATATATTTAGTTTTTTTGCAGTTTACACTGAGACCATATCCTTTAGCTGTACTCTGTAGCCTATTATAGATAGTTTGAAGTTCCTTTCGGGATCTGGTCAACATCGCTATGTCATCGGCGTACGCAATGACTTGGTGCCTGCAATGATATATCATACCTCTTCTGTGTATATTAGCTTTCCTTAAGATAACTTCCAGGACCAGATTGAATAAAACAGTAGATAACGGATCTCCTTGTTTTAAACCCTTTTTTGTAGTGAATATTTTTGAAAGTCTTCCTTCTACGCATACTTTGCTGTATGTCTTGTTCAAAGTAAGTTTCACAAGTTCTATTAACTTTTTTGGGATTCTTAGCTCAATCATAGCTTCATAAAGTTTGTGTCTTAGAATGCTGTCATATGCCTGTTGAAAATCTATAAAAAGGATACATAACTCCAAATTTTGTTCCCGACTATTGTGCTGAATCATTTTTAACGTAAATATTTGGTCCGATGTACCTCGCCCCTCCCTGAAACCTCCCTGATATTCGCCAACTTCTTCATTTTGGTATCTCATTAACCTATTTCTGATCAGTCTTGCTAGTAACTTGTATGTAACATCCAATAACGACACTCCTCTGTAATTTTGACACACCCTCCAAACATAGCTCAAGAAATATAAAAACTATATGGTTTATCTGGTACCTAAAGCTTACGTTTATCGACTGGGGTGTCGTCATTGTTATTTTATTGAACTTCATTGAGTCATTAAGAAATGTCTCATCCACCAAAGCTTTCAATTATGGTGAAAGCACATGGAATTACGATTGTTCGCACTTCTGTCTACAGCTGTTTCATATGTACTGAATACTAATCACATTTAATATTTGATTTGTTTGTCCATATATTGTTGGCTATTAGGATGAAATCTCGTAGCCAGGAAAAGGCCATGCACCAAATTGTATAATTGTGGTGGATGCGCATAGAATTTTGTATTGCTTTGGAAGGGTCACTTCAGTTGGTGTTTGAATGTATACCATTAACTATTCATAATGCACTTCTTGATAGCGGCCATACCAAATAAATCGTAAATCAATCGCTGTCGTTTTGCGCGGTGTGCAATTTTTCCCACATATGCATGTCTGTTAATTTATGTTCATTTATTGGAGGGTATGAATATGAGCGGCAGTATCATTTTCTATTCAACGGAAATCAATATCAGGAATGAATGGGCGGTCGCTTTAGGATATTTCCGACCGCGAATGACCAACAGTGATTTAAATAAAAGCATAGCCCACGACAAGTAGGTACTCCATATCATTTACTTGGTAGTGCGGCATTATGCAACATATGTGCCACGGTAAATCACTGCCAAGCTGACAGTAATTCCGTTAACTTGGTACACTCAAACCATTTATATAGTTCTCCCAAAAACAGAGAGTCTATCGCGGTGCAAAAGGGCTGTGAGAGAATGAAATATGACAATTCAATAAGGTCAACAACTTCAAATCATGTATGCTGCAACTATCTGAAAAGAACCTCCCAGGAAGCTCATTCCACAACGCTGAGGCTCTTCAAAAGATTTACTGTTGGAAGTGGGGAATTCATTTCTGATGATCGACCTCGTGGGGTGATCCCTTGATTTTTTTACTGCTCGTCGTACTGTTATCTCTAGCTGTTATTATGCTTATCAATGTACAATTTATAGAATATGCACAGATAAGTCATATTACTTAGATGTTTCAGACAGTGACGAATCTTTTTTACTGGATGAGCTCTCGCAAACACGGTAAAGACCAGAAGCACTAACAGAGGGTAAATGTGTATTTGGATTGACTTTAAAGTGCTTCAAATTGTTACCGTCGGTGAACAAACCATCCGGCAGACACAGATTTCACTATTTTACTCAAACGACTTCTGGACCTTTTTAAAGATTTTTGTTTTGGCATTCTAGGTTTTTTTCAGGAACGTAAATGGAAAATATTGTAAATTTTTATCAGATATGGTCTATAGTCAAACGTGTGTCTGTCAAAAAATGTGACGGATGCAACGTCTCAAAAATGACGTTATGACATATTCAATCGTAAAATCCTCGAGTTTATGAGTTTGAGTTTTGGAATTGAAATTGTTGATTTCAGGAAACATAAAATTGAATTGGGCAAAAAATGAACAAAGAGACAAGCACAGCCTACTACGTACCCCGTCATATTCCTACGCAATTTTAATCAAAATCGGTGCAGCGTTTAGTGAGATTATGCATTGACAAAGACATCATATAAAGTCCATGTGAGTGAAAAGTGGATGAGCAATCCGAATAACCTTTGAGAAAAATTGTCGATGGAAGCTCAGGCGATTAATAATCCTCCGACAGTATCTTTTGCGACCATCAAATTAGAAACATATAAGACCATCAGAAAGCGTCCAAAGAGTAAACCTCCTATATTTGAACTGCCTCGATACAAAATGAAACTTGTAGCGAGACCGAATCAACATTCTTTTTAATATCCTCTGGAAATCGAAACGAGTTTTATAATTAAAGCTCCCATTTGTCCTGATCAAACAACGTATTGCCGGCGTATTTGCCAAGGATCTCGTATCCTGGCCAGAATTAATAACTCAATCCCTCATGAACGTGCTCGGAGAACTTTTCAGACGAAAAAACAAGTTAACTGGATTCAGTTCTTACCACCTATTAATGTGAAATCATAATTCTAAAATTAAGGACTAACGGATGTTGAACTATTTACGTATATGTTAGGGACGAAGATAAAGATGAATGTTTTCTCTGTCTCGTTCGTTCTGACTGTAGTTTTATAATTATAGAGAGCATTGCATCCCTCGTTAATGAGTTCTAAGTGAGTGGATGTACAACCAACGTAGAGTAAATTTAGGAAAAATGTTTAAGATCGGAAAGTACCTAACGACTGCACTTCTATACCATGTGTGAGTCGTTTTGACCATGACTTGCCCATGCAGTTCCGCCGTTCCAAGAAAGTTTGCGTCGACAATAAATGACACTATTGACAATAACTGTTCTGTCATTCCGACACGACAAACGTCAATCGCTGGGCTGACATGACATGTTGGTATAAGGACTGCTGGATACCGGATTGTAGAATTATAGGATCATAAATATATAGTTAAAGGTGATTTTGTGTATCCGGGTAACAATTACAATTCTACTGTTGCTATTCAATAATTAGATCTCAGAATGTGCGCCCATGGAATCCTTAGCAGTGCATTATCGATACGACGTCGAGAACATTCGACAGGGACATAATTAAATCAAAAATCGGGCGACGAGCGCGACAGAGGCCATCGAAATTTTAATGGGAAAATCCTGGTGTGGTCATTTGCGGCATGAAGGTACACTTTCCAATCAAGCGGCTTAATCAAACAGAAAGACCCCTATGGATTTCTTAATCGTGGTGCGTTAGATAACCAATGCGGCTTCTCTCGCTTTCGAGCTCCCCTCTAATATTATTTTGTATGAAATACTTTAACCTCAGCGTTTTTTACAGATTCTTTCGAATTAGCGACACACTATGCGTATAACAATAGATTTTTTTTATTGATAACTTCTCGCAAAGCAGAACACTTCAGAAGTGCTGCGAGATCATAAATGTATATTCACATCGATCTTGGAGCGCTGATAATGCGTAACTGTTTTTTGGATGAAGCACCTTGTGGCTGCTTCCTAAATGTGTGTAAAGCTGCTTACGGAAGGCAGTTTTTTTAGGGGACCGAAGCGTTCTGAATTTACTGCGATGCTGCAACTGCGTGTCAGCCTGAATGTTGACTGGACAATAAGATCCTGCGATGTTCGGCGCCGCAGCTGGTTCGCTGCTTTTTATGAATTAGAAGTTGCCGTGACTGCCGTGATCGGTGAAAATAAAAAAGTAGTTTAACGGTTACTTATTTGGCTTACGTTACGTGGTTTGCGTTAGCCATATGAACAAGTACCAATTGATCGTATTTGCTATATTTGATCGTATCGTATTATCAAGTAGGCTCAGCAGATAGATTGGAAGATTTATATGTGTGTTTTAAATTGGGTCAGGTGCCTGAAAATAAAGCTTTTGACGTTAAAGCTGCTGCTAAAATCAATAATTTTATTGGATGTTCTTTATAGTATTGCCTATTTATGTATCCAAATACCGAGAAATAAAACAACATTTAAAATAAGTAATTTATTGTGTATTTTCGATGTTAGATATAAGTGAAGGAGAGTAAGGTTATCACGTTCCGCCATGGATGAGCGTATCATCAAGTGTACGGAATTTCCGAGGTTTATGCTGCGTAATATTTGTTCGGCCTTTTATATTTATACTCAAAATTATAGTGTGATTTATAATATGTATTTTTATGCATGTATTATTACACAAAATAGGGGTACACCCTACACCATATATGTAAAAAATGCGAACACTAAGATATAAAGCTTCTGAGAATTAAATGATGTAATCAAAGAGCATCTTTAACAAGGAACATTTTTAATTCTCACAAACATAGCCTTTGAATGTTTTAAGGAATGCCTCACATAATATGTGCAAAAACTATTTTAGTGCGATGAATTTTTTCCAAAAGTTCCTATTTTTCTGTTGCTATGTTCCAAGCTCAGTTTTAGATGTTCTCAAAGTTGTCAAAATTTATATATAGTAGAAACCAATAAAAAAACTTCTTCAGATCACCTTTTCTTAATCTGCTCTAATGACTTTGAATTAGTCAAGAAATTCTTAGAAATCTCAATTTTTCCGCGAAGAAAACGTCTTCCGGAAACTTTGCCTAATTAAGTTTTAATCCTTGGAGCTGCAGCGTTCTGTGAACCTAGCAAGTAGTGTTGCGCGATTAATTACGCAAATTCATTACTCGAACCTAGTCAAAACACAACAAATGGCGCACATCAAAACTTTGATTATAAAACTTTGGCGTTGTGCTGCTTCCCAGGCTCCCCCGACGATAACCCTTTCCCCTTCCCCTTCCCGGTGTTTTATCCCACCGCCCGCAATATTTCTCCACTTATTATCTGGCAGGAAATAGAGCGAGACATGTCAGCGAAACGTTGTGTAGACAGGAAGATAATTAATGCCCCAAACCTCTTCAAAGCTATAGTCCAAGGGACGAAATTCAAAGATGACATCATGATTCATTCGCCGACCCCTTTTCACAAAATGCGTAGGAGTAAGTAATCATAAGAATAATAGTTAACGTCCTTACTCGGCAAACAACAATATATATCAACAACTTTACGCCATAAATAACATCGTATCATCTAAGAAGGTCGTCATATGTATACATTAGAAAGATAGCAAGTACGCTCATTTTTTTAACCTGTCTAACAACGACGGCATAATGTTAATTGTCAATTTTGCACCCAGTCAAGGGAGTGATAGCAACATCAACTCATCTCCAAGTGTCGCCCTCTATGGGGACGTCTATTGACAACTTACGAAGTCAAAGGTCTTAACACCTGGTCTGCCTTGAAGAGAAATCTGTCAATAAGGGTGAACTGATGTACAGCGACATCCCTTGTTCTAGATCGCCAGGCTATACTGACGAGTCCAGGCTAAAGACCAAACATGGATGTCTATAGCAGGTATGGTGAAGGGCATACACTTGTCAACTTCTGATACGAATGAAACCTGGTACATTGTAAATAGTGTTTACGAAGAACATGGAATTTCTCTGTAAATCAATTCACTATTGTTGACAGATATCGTTATTGCCACTTCAAAGCAGTCCAGGTATAGGACCTTTGACTTCGTAAGTCGCCAATGGGCGTTCCTATTGAGGACGACACTCTGGGATGAGTTTTACTTTAAAGTTATGTCCTTTAGCGGCCATGTCAAGCACGTCGTTAGACGGATTACTAAACATGTCAGAAACATTAAAAACATCAAAAGCAAATCACAAGACTACAATTGAATATACAGAAAGACACAACTACATCATATTACAGTAATCATATTTACTACTTTGCGCTGTACGCAATGTCTTTACTTAATAAGTAAATTACCTGATGGCAATGTATTGATTTATCTTTATTTGATTGCGTTCATTATAACATTGCAAAAATGGGTCATCTCCGAAACCCTATTATTCTGAGCAACCCGTAGAGATCTACGAGTGTTTGCTTCCCCTTAAACTATGGCCTTTTGGCAGTGTTTATATTATAGATTATTTTCTGTATAATAAATAACATTTAAGTGGACTTAGACTCAAATAAAACGGCAAGTTTCAAATTAAAGCAAATAAGTTTGTTGAATATGTCATTGAACTGCCATTAGATGATAATTGCTTTGAAGATAAAGTTATTCTAGAATTCAAGGCTGAGCGTAGATAGCGTACAAAGATAAATAACTGTGAAGTGATGTGTAAACTGATTTATAGGAAAACCGTTAGCGGGACATAAAAAATGTGTGATGACCCTTTTTATGTTAGATTACCGTAGCACTATGTATTCGATATTTTTTTCAGGTCCCTAACGCGATCGTCACTTAGATAAACTGAAGGTGTTGTTTGTAGTCACAGCTATTGTGTTTATTTGGGCATATTATCAACCGTATACAACATTCGACCTTGAGTACCTAATCAAATTTATGTTTCTGAATCGAAATAATCAACTTGGTTGATAGGTACTCATGTTAAGAGCTTTACAAGTATAATTACTTGAATTTGGGGAGCTATTCTTAACATTATTTTGCAGGCTGCAACCCTCCACTCCATCAGGTTCTTTGAAAAAGTTTCCATCTGACTTGTTCTAGAAAACTTGAAATGTAGTTTGAGAATGCATAGATTATAGACCATATTTAATACACAATGCCATAAATATAAAGAAAGAATATGTTAGCATTTTATTACCAGTACATATATAAATTGTCGTACTAGCTTAGTAAGAATCTAGATAAAAATAAACATCATTGCTAATCTATTAATAAGCCCATTGGACGTAAAGTTAAAAATGCATTTTCAATACAAATAATATCAATATGTGATAGACAAACAAAACACTTTATATTGTAGTACAACAAACATCAAAAAAAATAAGAAACATGGTCGTTCAGTGAATTTATTGACAAAACTCACTAGGCAAAACCGCACCTTATTTTAAGACGGAAATTTAATATAAAATATTTTTTTTAAACGGTGTCATCTAGTAATTATATTTGCAGCATGGGGTCAAGTAGATTGATTTACTACTTCTTACGCTGTAAGTATATCAGTCCTCGTTCAAAAATGTCAGTGTCGGCGGTAAAACAAACAGAGAAGTTTATGAGATTCCTTGGTAAACTAATGTGAGTAAAGTTACACAGACCAGACAAATTCCGGATTTAAAAAAAATATGCGCAGCACTATTTGGACGACATTTTTTGATAAATTTTCTCCAACTAAAATATTGAGGAAGATTTTTTAGGAGTTATTCAAGAATAGAGTTTATGGAAAACTTGATCGACAAACAGACCGACAGAGAGAAGGAAAGGAAGATGACGGACATAGCCAAGGGGCACATGCATCGGCCCCGAACCCTTGCTGGGTATTAGCAGACCCTAGATGCTTGGGCATATAACAAACTTGTGAAAGCATGGTTGAGAGAGATGACTGCAGGCAGAGGTTTTCGCAGGCCCCAACAATCGTAGGGAGCCTGTGAAGGGATTCACTTCACTTGTTAGTAGGGATCTTCACAGGTCACTGCAGAATGAACAGGCACCTGACACTCATAGAAGTGGTCAAACTCCCAAAGTACTGGGAGGAGGACGAGATCTCGTTCCACTTCCTGGGCGAGTGCGCTGTATGAAGTGACCTTAAGGCCGAGGTGTTCGGCACAGCAGAATTTGAAAGGGAAGAGAGCTACTCAGCGAAATGGTCGGACATCATGACATTAAAAGGACTGGAAGGTTCGACACTAAGGAAAAACCATGTTTGGCATAGTTCTAGTGATGACCTTCGGGGTCGGCAAAAAGGGCCATTACTACAACTACTACTGAAAGATATAGTATGGACCTCTGTGATCTAGATGCCATAAAATATCACAAAAACAATACATAAGTACTTCAATTATTTGTACATGCGAAGGAAAGTGGAATGTTACAGTATTTTAATGTTCATCAGGCGATATGAGGTACATGGAATATATATATTGATAATGTTTTGCAGTCACCCCTTTGCCTATAATGAAGCGCAGCGTTGCTTCCTGAGCGAGGTTCTAAGTTCTCGGAATTATATGAAGTCTGCTGGCTGACAACAGCAAGGGGATTATCTTGCCTATTATGACGTCATCGGCTTCCTGAACGCTACAAGATGCAGGATGAAAGTGAAGGAAGGGCACGTCAGAAAATCACTAATACCGGCAGTCATCAAACGAGATTAGGTTAGTTGAGATAATCAGAAGCCTAGTACGGTAATTTTGTGTTAACGCATGATAATAATATTATACGTTACGGGTCATCAATTAGTTTCATTTCCAAAATAATATGACCGTCGCGGTCCGCTTTCATCTTTTTGCATCAGATGAAGTTCTAAGCCACGTACCTTTCCCCATTGCCTTTGTAACATCACGGGTATTAACTCAAATATTTAATTTAAATATAGAAAATCTTGACTGACTATGTTAATGTGAAAGCATTGAAGTTTAGGGGGTGCAGTCAATGACGGTGGATGATTAAAAGTGAATCATTTGCTATACTCGTAAGTTGAGCTTTCGGAAATGTTTATTTCCATCACCAATAGAAAAAATCTGTTTTATAAAATTTAACTTACATTTCTTAAATATGAGATTGTAAATTTTAATGAAGGAATAAAACGAGTGAACAGCTGAATATTATTTTATTGAATAATGAACAAGTAGAATGAAGATAAATAACAAGGTTTCTCTTGAAGAAAATTAGGTTTCTAACTGTATGCTTTCAACTATGTATCAGACCTGCTACAGTTATGCATGTTTCGTCTTTAGCTTAGACTCGTCAGTATAGCCTGGCAGTCTAACTGTAGAAAGCAATCAGATGGTAAATACGTAACCCAGTCAAGGGTGTGATAGCAACATCAACTCATCTAAGTGTCGCCTTTTATGGGACGACCATTGACATCTTATGAAGCCGAAGATCCTAACACCCGTACGACATCTGTCAACAAGGCTGAACTGATTTACAGCGACATCCCTTGTTTTCGTGAACAATATTACTATGTACGGTTATCTCATTCCCGTCAGAAGCTTCCAACTGATACTAACTGTATGCTCTCCACTATGCTTCAGACCTGCTATAGACATGCATGTTTCGTCTTTAGCCTAGACAACAAGAGATGTCGCGGTAAATTATTTCACCCTTGTTGAGCGATGTCGTAAAGGAAATCTGTTCCCGCTTCATGGCAATCCAGGTGTTAGTTACTGTCATACATACGAACATTTACTTATCAATCGATGAGTACCTCTATAATCAGTTGAGTGTCAAAATAGTTATATATAGATATATTATTTATCAAGACTGATAACGCTAAATATTGTGTCCTGGCATAACCGCATTGTGATGTCACATATAAAGCAATTTTCCACAATATGTAGATTACGACCGTTGTATTATTACATATATTTTAGAAGCAAGACTATAAATACGTAGATGAAGATCTAATGAGTTACTTGATATCAAAATACACCTTTTTGACAGATACACCTTCTTACACATACAGGAAACAAGCTTGTTCCCAATGTTGCTGTCTTAATAGCCGTTCTTAAAGACACATTTTATCGTTTGTTTGAAGCTAAGACAATTTACCATGCAATAAGAAGTGATAAAATACTTATTTGTTTTTATTTTCTAAGTTGTTTTTTTTGTACCGAAATTTGTCTAGTTTATATATAGCTCTTTGATGTTACTTTAGGGTACTTTTAATTTTTGCATCAATACTAATGCCATTGATATATTAACAGTATTCTCACATGTGCTTTGATCTCACTCCACGCCTGCTATCATTATCTAAAGATCAAAGTAAAAACTGGAATTATCTGAAAATGCAACATTTCCATCAGCAAAATTCAGTAACAACTAGTAAATTATAGTTGTAGGAAACACATTCAATTTAAACTAGTTTAAACTAGAGAAAACCCGACAACATGGCATGGCCAGCAAAACAAATCCAGAGAAGTAGCGAGCGTATGGCAAGCATAATCCGGTTTGTAAACATGCACACACAACCAGTCAGCTGTCATTATAATTTTGCCTCGGGGGAAAAGGGCACAGAAAAAAAACCAGCTGTCCGGCGCGGCGCTTGGAAACAATTTGCATTCTGCATACAACGTCCAGGTTTATGTTTGCTCAATGCCAGACCGGTATCACTCCTTCAGGGTTCTTTTTTTAGTAATTTTTGTAGAGAGGATTTTACACCTACTACTGAAATACGATTTTCCTTGGACAGAAATGAGCTTAAAATTGTCTATGTTCAGCTGCTCATCATTAAAGTTTCATTTAGGCGGTCGCTACTATTTATACAATCTTCATTGTGCGAAAATTTTGTTCGTGAGAAAATATTAATGATTATCTCAGTTGCAACGCATAAGAGAAGGAAGTATTGCATCAGCAACCATTTTACAATTTTAGATAACATGATAACATGTTTCTAGGTCGTTTCATGAGAATACAGGACACTCATTTCCGTCTGTCGGTCTGTCTGTAGATTTTCTTATAATCGCGTAAGCTCAGAGATATACCTACGTACGTGCAAGCTTATCAAGCGCTGTGAGATGATAAATGTCCATTCACATTGATCTCAGAACGCTGTAGGCTGTGACCATGTGGGAGCAAACTCCCCGGTAGTTCATTCCACAGCGAGGTTCTCCAAGAGAACGACTGTTTGAAGAGGCTCTATTGTTTTCTGTACTGGTGATTCTTGGTGCTGTTACACGAGATGGAACATTGGCCATGCTAGTATCCACAGGATAGAGATGATGATATCTATGTAATAGAGACAGATCAGCCACCCTCCTTTGATTTTCTAGACAGTGGAGGTCCTTTTTGAGGCCAGGTGCATTCACTAGACGTGTTGCTCGTTTCTAAATTGTGTCTGAAAGCCCTAGGAGAGCACCAACAGACAAGCGAGCAGTACTACAACGACCTCTAAGAGTTAAACATTAGTAGCATTAGAAATAAAATACAACCATCCAAATAGTTAAACAGCCTGGCCTGGAGGTGTGACCAAGCTTATCATGTATTTTTGATGTTGATGAAACCACACCTAAGGTCTGTACCTACCCATCATGTCAGGATTTTTAAACAACCCATGATGTAAATTGTAGATGCTTTTACTTTGTGAAGCTCTTCAATCATGGAAATAAAATAATTGTGTATTCAACATACAGTTTCACAAATAAAACTCTCTTTCTTCCAGTGATGTGTTTCGATTTATATTTAAACAATCGATGTCAGGTAGCGATATCTGGCCTTCCTTACGTTAGGTATTGCCCTGGAAATACGAGGTGTCTTCACCGACGCCACAAATGTGCTGGTTGGCCCTTGTTGGTAGCTTATATTTTGTTTTTACTTTCCATTCTTGTCTCCTCAGGTTACTCCCGTATTTTTGTGGCCTGTCGTCAGACCATATTAACTATGCATATGATTCTAGGGTCGCTGAAACCGAACCAAAAGTCCATTCACCTTGTCAAATCACCGTAATGGGCTAATTAGGATTGTATTATATGAATATTTGAGTCAATGTCAATAACCTTACAGGATAGGCTGACTTGATTTCAGGAACCTCAAAAACATAAAATACACGTGATGTCACCGACAAATAACAGTAATAGACACGTTAATATATGTGTTCAGGAGTATTTTGACTAGTTTGATTTGCATTGTGAGGACCTTCAGCTCACTTGTGTATGTTCACACCGCGGAAGGTTATAGTTTTAGATGGTGTGAGAGGGGTTTTATAGTTAGCGGAAGTGCACCCTTTTCCCGACTCCAATTCCATTATTGCGCTGCATTCGCTGACGAGATGCAATTCCGGCACGAAGGAATACCTCTCATATAAAATAGCGCCGATTGTATCAATTCCGTATTGGATTTTATTGCGAGACACATACACCAGTTAAAATACACCATTTCCACGTTTGCCTCGAACGATATAAATGGGTTTCTTGATGCAGGCGCGGATTGGCTTTATACTATGCAGGATGTCCCGCAGCATGTGAATAATCCATCCCATACTGGTCGCTGATTGAAGCCACATGTGATTGAATAAGCGACTTTATCAACATTGGTCCAGCCCTTTGTAGTAAACAATTTCAAATTTGTCTTCCAAAATACCCTGAATAATACTAAAAACCTTCTATAAAAGTGAAATGTTTATCATTCAATAGTCAATTACCGTGTAATATATCAGTGATATCATGTATTAAAAAATCTTCAATTCCAATGAAAATGCTGAGAAAAGCCAATGAAAGGCCAAAGCATCTATACTTTTTATTAACAACAATCACCGATGGTAAACATTTTCTTGCTGACTAGGCTTTTGTAACTAGATACATTTTCAGAAATTCAAAAATTTCTCCTAATTAACTTTAAAAATGTTAACAAAATCCGAATGACGATTTCCGGGCTATACATTTGTCCAGGCGGACGAAAACAGACAGACCGACGGAAATGAGAGCTATGTCTTTCTCGGGATGTAAATATAATATCAATGTGGACATATCTCGAATTTGATTTATTTCGTATCTACAATAATTATCTAGCCTATTACTGTGGGACGTAAAACACCAATGGAACTACTATTAATTAAAGTAATACAAAATAAATGGAACTTCTGAAACCTATCCTGTGGTTATCTCCCTAGTTCATTTCATACTTTCTACTGATCGCTAATTACAACTACATACTCATACGATTGACTGAATATCCCTACTAACGCTTAGGATGTCTAAGCAGCCCTTATTTAAGTAAATAACGTGGAAAAAAGAAATTCTGACTGGACTACTTCCAGGTATGAAAGGCTAGGATGTATGTAACATCCATTGCGAATCGCAGCTAGCAAAACATTCCTTCCACATCCCGATAGATACTCAAAGGTATTCAGCACACAGCCTTCACGAAGCCATTGGTATTAGGTACGTGACTTATACCCAATAAATGCAAATTTAAATGTTATATCCAACCTCGAGAACATCTCCACAGGTCCGTTTATATGTATGTAGGTCACAAAGTGGAAATCTCTCACGGAAGCAGCGTACATATTATATTTACCCACTGTAAATGGTCATATCCTTGCGAAGGATTCGCATCTATATCGTCAGTTTAAACCTACACATCATGTTCATGGGAGTACCAGAAATTATATACAAGTTGTGCAACGAACATAAGGAAACCTCTGCCCATATTTGTGCACTGTAAAATCCTGGGATGTCAGACGGTCAAATATTTGATTATTTATGAACCTTGGAGTTCAATATTATAGACGAACTAATGTACAGTAGCTGTAGAGCCTTACCAGATGATCAGGGTTGGATGCAGTGGCAAGACATACAGGTATTTGGAGAGCTACAGTATAGAAGAGAGGTAATAAACCGAAAATCAATATTACGCTCCAACAGCATAATTTATCTATGTAGATTGATGTTGACTTGATGAAACTCTTCCATCATGCAGATAAAGAGATTGTGTAATTAACAGACAGTTTTACAAATAAAACTATTTTTCTTTCAGTGACGCGTTTCAATTTATATTTAAAGCACCGTCGAAGTGTCAGATTTGACTGTTTACAAAAGCTACACAGATTACTTGCCACTTACCTAACTAGATCCTATCATGGATACAAAACTAGAGCTCTCAATTCTACCATACTATTCCTCCCTTCCGGTGTAGCTATTTTCTATTAAATTATTATTATTATTATTTCCTTTTCTTGTTTCTGTCTTAGGGGCAATATTTTTTTAGGAGACTGCATTTACATTAAGGGAAACCGCTAGGTAACCTTAACCATCGCCGTATTCCATGTGATAAACAATTTTATTTCTTAAGATATTTCACGTCACTAGACTAGAGATTTTATTCCTTATGCTATTTCATTCTTCTTATTATTATTATAGTTCTGTATCCATGATAGAATCTAATAAGCTAGTTAGCAAGTAATCTGGGCAGCCTTTGTTAAAAGTCAAATCTGACAGTCCGACCATGATTCGAAAATCAATAAAAAAGTTATAGAAATATGAACGTTGATGTATGGCATTCAGTAGTCATTTATCAGTCGAGAGTTGAGAATGATATTTTCGAAATCAGTTCGCCACTGGAGACGAAATCTGTAACCTTAACTTACTACTACTGCACTGTGGATACTCCTTAACCTTGTTCTATATCTACCCTCTATTCCACACGGCATTTTCCGAACTCCGAAGTAGCAGCCGCTGTATAAATATGGAACATAAAATTATTTATTTCCGTTTTGTAGTGGTTCTGTTTCCGCCCACACTCCCATATTCCTGCTAACGCAAACTACGTAACCCAAATCCGAAGATGTCACCCCATCGGCATCGTTGAGATTTCTCAATTTAGCAAATAAAACGAGACAACCATTAACATAAAACATCCTCGCCGAGAAATACACCCATATACACGTTAGGTTATATCTGTATAGAGGTCGCTCCCGTGTGTTGTATGAGACTCTGCGTTCGACTTCAATAGACGTTGAACAGGAAACTAGATATCAAACTACTATCCACTATAATTCTCTTGTTCTGATATTGAATTGAGATCCAGAAGCCGCCAGATCTACGTCTAGAAGTGAAACCGCATCAATTTGCTTATATTTGGTGGAATGAAGACACAGCTGTTAAATCTACCTCATTTAATACGGTCATATTAAATTTATTCAGGACGTTTCGAAATTCGCTTTCTCCGCAAGATGGATACATAATTCGCATTTAGAAATCCGAATAATCCCGCACTGGGCCTTCTTTTTCGGATTTCTAGAAATTGAATTTTCAAATATCGATCCACACTACTGTAACTGACAAGAATAGAATTGCATCGTTTATTGTGATTTTATTGTTTTCTGTGTCGTTTTTAGCTGGTGCAATTCACCAGATTACAGCCTTCATAGTCTCACTTCAGGAAAGTACGATGCAAGTAGTAGCAGTCTAGCTTATTATCGTCTTTGGTTAGGACCTTGCTGCTCTAGAATAGTAATGCGGTTCTTTCCGGGTGTATTTACCGGATATAGAGGTATTCCCGGATGTTGAGATCGACGTTTTTCGGATCAAACTTTGAAATAGTAGCTAAAGTGCATCCGACAACCTTTTTACGGATCTATAATATTAAATTTCTCGGATAGGTACTTGATAACTGTATGTTCTGGGAAAGGAAATTTCGCCGAGAGGGTTTATGACAGTTTATTTGTTACGTTTGATGTCAAACTTCAGGAAATTTGTTGTAGTTATATAGTTTATTCACGTGCATGTGTTTTGTACGCCTTTCATCTCAAGCATAAACCGGAGAGTATAGGGATTGTTCTTGTTATATTCATGCTGAAAGTAGGTCAAAAAAGTAAATTCAGTGCAATGGTGATATACGAATAATAAGTAGCACAACTCAAGTTTTTTTATATTTCGAGTCTCGAATGTAAGTTGGGACTAGTCAAATGCCTATTATTGTAGAAGTTTTGCAAATGTTGGAGAAATTGATGATTGAACGTTTATCACGTTTCCTGATCACTTCAGGATATATCACAAAATCGTTCTTTTTGAGAGGTATCACAATTATTTTACCTTAACTAATTTATAGTTGTAGTATAGAGCTTTTTTGTATTATTCATTTTTTTGGTTGTAAAATATGGAAATTACTCAGATATTTGTGGAATCTGTAAAATGTAAACGGATTCGATTAAGCCCATCTGAAAAATCAAGCCAGTCTACTTGGCTTCCTTTTTGTCTATCTATGCATCTTATACGAGTAATCGGACTATATTATATTGCGATTCGTGGCTTCATGTCATATGAATCTGATTTTGAGGGTGCCAAAAAGTAGATTATGTTCTCTATTATGTACTGCTGCAAGTATTGGAATAATTATGGTGTGCGTGTTAATATTAGAGCTGTTTGTATGTATTCACCGTTAAAGAAGTATTGTATAAACCTACAGTTAAAAAAGTCATAAGGAATAGACCGTAGTGAAATTAATAGAGTCTCTTGACTTGAATAAAAAACCTCAAAATGTAAAATAGAAAAAAAGATAAAAAAAATAATGGTTCAAATCGCAGGTTTAGAACCTATACAAGAAAGTTGGGGATTGGTTAAACATAATAATATTGAAAATAGCAAACGTCACGAATCCAAAGTAAATTAAATCTGAATTATACCAACGTTCCAATCACCTACAAATCGTCAAAGTTGCGACTGATTACTTTCAATTATATTCAGCTTTAGTTATCATCAGCTTTTCAGTGAAAGTTTTCAGCTCACTTATATTTTTCAAACTTGTTTTGTTATAAAGGTCTTTCCTACATTTTGGAATTGCTTGTGCAATTTTATTGCCTCATTGATGACATTTAATGCAGTAATAAATTGTTTCAAGGCTGACACGTATCATTCCGCCACTTATTTCACTGGTACAAAGAATGTCAGCACAGTTATAATTTATCCTGGATTCTTTTTGAACCAAAAAATGATACATCGGTGCTTTGGCAGTATTTAGAAATACTACACGGCCAATGCTTGCACTGGAAATATACAATAGAGAAATCATAAATCGGTTCCTTTTGGCTAAAATGTTGCTGCGCCAAATGCTACACGCAGTGGTTTACGCAAAGAATGTCTTCCTGGAGAATCTCGTTCGAATCCAAATGCCGAATCATACCTTGGGGCGTTGAAGATCCTGTTCTGGAAGACCTAGACTATATACTATACTATATACTATATACTAATTACTATTTTGTGAAGCCAAACTATATAAAACTTAAAGTTGAGGTGCTAGATAAAATTGGGTAATTCTACCCTTACCTACTAGCGTCGGAACGAGGATAAGCTCGTTATGAACTTGATACAGTCAATTTAGCTATTAAAAATTCAATAGTATCACATTTACAGCCTGAATGGTAGTATCTAAAATCATAATAACAGTATTATGCTTACTTGTAAAATACTTTTTAAGTAAACAATTAGATAAATTGAACTATAAATGGTGGTGAGGTACGGTCTCATTGAGCGAGCATATGTATCTACGTTGTGCAATGTCGGGCGGTTTCACTACGGGTGAAATAATATTGAAGCAGTTATGGATGCTGACTCATTCCACTAGTCTTCCATGACATATGAAATATTATTCCATCAACCCATTGCTACTAGATTGATACGTCTTAATGGTATCGGCAATACGATAGTGCAACTGAAATATTGCATTGTTGCTAGAATAGATATTTTAATCGGTGAATCGGTAGACATCTTGGCAATTCGATAAAACGATGGGAAAATTAATGACGTGATCAACACTGCAAGTGAATTATTTTTTATACATTTTTAGTAAGGGGAAAATATTTTTAAGTTTATCCGACCACAGTGAACTATGACTGGCTGGCACTGTATAGTTTTAATCGATATGTAAATCCCTAACAGGCATTTATAAATGAAAATGTGTATTGCATGACCGGGAATATAACAATACTGTACAAAAACCGTGTATATGAATGTGGATCGATAGATAGATAAAAAATGCAGCGTAATTTTGAATAATAGGATACAAGCCGACGAGCCTGGAGCATTGGCATGAATATGCATAGCTTTTTTGACGGGGGATTTTTTAGTCATTACCGTTCGGTAATATCCACGTATAACAATATTTATTTTCAGAATGCCTACTGGATTTTCAAAAACTCACACACACACAAAAATCTGGCCTCTAGTGTTGTACGATTACCTGACATTACAAAGCGGATTTTCATTCGGGATTTTAAATGCGAGACGTGGATATAGATTAATCAAAACAAATAAAATGGGCATAATCCGCTTGTAACGAACAAAATCTATGTTCAGCTAACCCTGATTATAATGGGAATATACTATTGTAGAATATAATAATACGGCTAGAATCAACAAATGATCTACTTAAATGTGCATGTGCAACTGAAATGCGTTAACTTATATACCATAGAAGCACTGAAAGTTATAAAAAAAACGTAAGGAATTTGGACTATATAACTATATTGCCGGAAACAAAAACTAGTAATAGACATAACTTTCTATAACTATATTTTTATATTTAACCGCACTCATGATCTCGGCCTGCTGATCAATGTTTTTTAAACGTCACCCCACAATATATTGTGGATCCAGTACCTGAAAAACTTCATACCGTATAAAGTATGACATCGAATTGAAAAACTATTATATATAAAATAGTAAATAATTATCTACTATATAGGGTTATTAGTGCGTTATTTTCAACGTTCATTATGCCTCTCATATATATTCCCAACGTTCTGCATGTGCTGCCATCGGAGTAAAAATTGATGAAAATTATCAGCTTGGCGATAAGACATTGACACAACTCCATTATATAGATACATAATTTCTGAACCGACAAAAACAACCAGCCTGAGTGATCGACTGCTGTTAAGCAAAAAGACTTCAAAATGTCTTGTTACTACACTGAAGTGGAAATATCAAAATATTTCAAATTTGATAAATAAATAATTACTACTATAGCTTATCAACCAGTGATAGATACATTCTCGAATCATCCGGAATTATCCTGACTGCTCTATTGTTAATAAAAATAAATTTGATTTCAAATGCACACTAGACAACAAATCATTGTTACGGAGCATGTCAAGATTTCATAATTATTACTCGGAAAAGTAAACGATACCCCATGGAAACTCATGCCATGTCTGAATACAAGATCTCTCCGTAGCCACGATACTGACACAAAAGAAACTTGTAGCGTAATTTTCAGAAACCTTTCACATGATGACCCAGCAGCGTTTATTTCGAATGCTATATTAATCGCTCAATCCATCGGATACTTGGATTAACAAGAGGTGTAATTATTTGATAGTGTTAATTATTTGATCAAATCATTCAATTCCTAATTGTTGGTGTTATCCCTTGTAATTTTGGTATTTACAATTTTGAGTTGCTTATGGAAAATATTTAAGTACAGATACCGTCCATAAAGCTGTATGCTGAGTAGAACCCCATTTCAATGTTTCACCCCACGTAGTAGAATTTTTGTATTTTTAGGTCTAGTTTATTTGGTATATAGATAGAGATGATTAAATTTTTATTGTACGTAATTAAATCACTTTCATTAGGCAAAGAATTAATATACTAACATACTAACATACATAACTACCCTGTATTTTTCTCATGGTATAATATACCTATAATTATACTCTAAATTAAAATATTATCATATATACGTGTTAGATGGCACATTTGAAGTATTTGCCTAAATATGTGAAAAATACAAATGAAAATATTTAGAAGTCACTGCACAAAATAATAATTCTGAAAAGTTGGCGTCATATTTTTCCCAGCTCAATATGAGGAACTGTGTCTTAAAAAGCAGAAAAATATCTTTTATCAAATTGATTGATCAGGTCATGTTCACCTATATGAATTATATAATTATTTCAACATGGTTTTCTAGTTAAAAGGCTTCATATAAGCTCTGAATGAACCATTATTTAATTCAAATAGGAAACTGAAATTATTATAAATCCATTGAGCATAAAATGGAATCTGTAATGAAATGTGTAGTGCAAATCGATAAATAATTCAACTCCCTGCATGATCCCATTATAAAACCACCCACACTATGAAACTATTTAAATCCCATAGTTCCAATTAGATATAAATAACCCGGTAGCCTGACTGAAAATCGAGCGTCTGAAGTTCTACACCAAGCCTTTCGTGACATTCTAGCATTACATTCTTATATGTTTATTTTGATATTTAGTGGGTAGCCTCTGAATGCTCCATTTGAAAAATTTACCATCCACCGGCGAGTGCGGATCGGAAACGCTTCATAATAAGCTCGGCTTATACAACTACACTCGCCTTAGCTACAATACGGAATGAAAATCACCTCTTAGTCCAAGGGCCCACTGGGAATATGACAGAATGGACTGTATTTCGAAGGCATGCATACACTCATGTAGATTGTAGATGCTTTTACTCTTCCATCATGCAGACAATATAGCTGTGTACTTAACATACAGTTTCACTGAAAGAAAAAGAGTTTGTGAAACTGTATGTTAAGTACACAATATATATTTTGTGCTTCCCTACTATAAAGCAAATCGTCGAGACATAAACTATTATTCTTTCATTATTTATAAGAGCTATATCGCCGGACCCTATATCGTGTTCGAATCTGTTGTGTCCACACATAATTGGGGGTACTTATATGATCTAGCCATGGGCGTCAAGTTCTTGAAAGTTCAACAGGTTACATGCGATCGTCTTATATAGCAACTTTGAAAAATGGTGATACAAATCTAATATATATATATATATATATATATATATATATATATATATATATATATATATATATATATATATATATTCTGGACAGGAACAAGAGCACATATTTGGACTATATGTGATAATAGACTAAGCAAGAAGCCACATACCTGTGAACTACACCTAGGCTATGCATGTGGGATAATGCAGAAGCAAACTGTCTTCCATACGCTCGAGTAGATCTTTCTTCCAGCCGACCACTCTTCTGAGACTTCACGAATCCGCACAGGTCACCGCCAGAAACCAGTTCTGTCACTATGTAGTACACATTGTCGGGTCTCTGAAAAAGTAACCTACATCATGAATTGAACTGTAAGTGTAAGTTGGTATGAATAACTGGAAAGAACGAACATTGCGTTATAGACAGTTTAAGTATATAGAATAACTTTTATAATATTGATAATATTCACTAGTTAAAAAGTCAAAAATATAAAATACAGATGTATAGAGTTATTATGAAGTGAAGGGTATACTTGTAAGTCTATTTTCAAAATTAAATTAGTAGCATAAATTAAATAAGGGATCTAATTTAATTAATCACAATAATTGGTCACATTACTTTCTCTAGGAATTATGGAATGGAGAGACTGTATATCTAACTGCTAATGGAAAATTATAACTACAGATACTACGAGATAATGCCATTCCACATATACTGAAGAAGCACGAAGGAATAGGATAAAAGTATCCCCGCGTATATACAGGCCAGTTTAAGGATTGTTGAATCCTCTTTTCCAATCAGCATGTTAAAGGAGATAATTTCTGAATTTCCTGCCTTCAATATCGTCCGATCTAACCCAACGGATAACTGGTTATAGAGTTACTTGACAATTTTGGTGTTTAAAATACAGCCAAGGACGCTGCAAGATAAAAAAAATAATACTACGAAGTAAACTACTGCAATTCTTTCACAAATGCTGAATGATGCATATGGGCATATAATAAGTTGAAAAATGTAAAATACAAAAATATCACAGTGGGTCAACTAGTTTGAAATCTTACGCATTACTTTAACTAAATTTAATTTAGCTAACGCGTACATTAACATTCTCAACGCGCTGAAGGAGTTCTTTGAGTGTTGTGGAAAGTCAATGAATAATAAAACATGTAATGCTTAAATGCTACAATATAAAATTAATAAAACATTTCGGTCATGCTTTTGCGATATCACTATTCGGGTCTTCTCTAAAAGAATGACTTTTGAAGAAGCCTACATCGAGCTATTCGCAAGTGAACTACTGGAGATGAGACTGCTGTTTGAGTCTTCTATGCGTTGGACTGAACTCTATTTGTAGATCCCCATTCATCAATGTTTTCGCTGTCTTTGTTAATTTCGGTAGCTGTTACTGCCAGCAATGTAAATTCTTTCGAGATCGTAGTGGTTCACCTGGTTCCATGGTAAATATCAAGTTGATGTTATATGCGAGGTTGTAGATTGGGTTCGATGGCTATACGCAGCAATCTTACACAGAGTTACTGAGATTAACGATAAAAATTAAGGAAAAAAACAGACTTACATAGCTTGCAAAACATTTGTTTGAACTCGGAATCACCTAGGATTTTTGTTGACTACAGCGCTGAAGAGTTAATAACTTGAAAAACATAGAGTGATAAAAATTGTCATAATATAGACTTCTTAACTAGGCCAGATTCTAGGAATTTAGCGTACCAAAGTATGGAGAAATTATATTTATTTGTTGCTTGTTGCACAATCCGCCGCACGAGTTTAGAAAATCAAAGAAGCCATTACAAAAGCTTACTAAATACATAAAAGTTGGACCATCCTCCTTGAATCCTTTGATTTTCTAACCTCTAAGTCACGTCACCCGTTTTACGAGCGGCAGAAAGTAACATCAAAAGCTTCGCAGAACTCATTTGGTGAGCATTGCCATCACCTAATAATTTTTTTGCAATCTTATGGAGATTTGGTCGTATTGAGCTATAATTCTCGCACCGTTTACAAATTGGAATGTGCAGTTACCACAAGCCAATTTAAAAAGAGACACACAATGAAAATGAGGCAATATTGACCGTGCCGTCATGACCCTGGTTTTTTGGTCTTCTTTTCCCCGAAAAACAATTAGGAAAACATCATGGGCCCAACTCCCAAAACTCCTAAATTTCGCGTAGGTTCTGGGGCAAGCAGGCGTGTCTGATAGGTTGTAAATAAACGGGCACTAAGTCAACGGGACGGCCAAATGAGACTTTTAATGCTTTCTGTTACGCCGACTGCTGTTATTCTTGGACGCGATTGATTTATATCTAGCATTAGCAGTACGGAATATTAGTCCAAGACTATTAGTTTGTTTGTTGATCATTTTAAACATAATCTGAGATATGCACTCTTAAGGTGGGTCATGGCGTTTGAAAGGAAAGCCGAATAAAGGTTATTATGAAATGTTAAAATTTTTACATTGAACGAGTCATTTCATTTTTTTGCTCCAGCGATTTTCTGTTTGTTTTTTACTTACGCTCATAAGGTTTGCAGTGGACCCAGATTCTTGCATATGTTATATGTTAGATAGTTACACATAATCAGGAGGGCGAAAATAGCTTGTAGTTGCCATTAGCGGCGATAGATGGCTCAACAACATACAATGTTGAAGTTTCTTACAGTGACTACCCATGTAAAAATTTGAGTGGGAGAAAGAAAAAAAATATAAGTAAACTCATTTAATAAATTCATATAATAGTATAAAGTTGTTTTTTCTCATAAACACAAAATTCTTAATTAGGTTTAGCGATTCATCACATAATTTTCTTACTTCTTTGTCCGGCAATGCATTTCCAGAAAAAAAAACAATAGAATTAACTAGAATTGAGTTGGAAATTTGATGGAGCTATAACTTGGTGTTAAAATAGCTTACTTCGAGGACTAATAGACCTGCACTATATAGGCTCAAGCTGAAAAGAAACTCGCAAAGTCCTAACAAAAACAAAGCAATGTGGGGCGGTCGGCAAGAACAAAAAGTTGTTTATAGGGTTACCTAATGCTCCATTTAGCATTTTTTACTTTCTGTGCATTAGTGAGTTGGGCTTTATGATCACGGAGATAGTTTTTTGAGCATCGGGGATAGCGAATTTGAAAAAATAAATGAATGTATGGTGTCATCACTAGTTTGCTGTGTTTTTCGTAATATTGCCGTATTTAGCTTCCGACGATAGTAGTTGCATATTATTTTTTAGATACAAGTAGATGGTACAAGCTCTTGAGAGCAAGTAAGTTTGAAGATCATTATCTATTATACGAAATATTCAATGCAAAGATGTGGTTGACACAATATAGCATTCAAGGGTGGGAGAACCGGAAATTGAAAAAAATGTTTTGCCTTTCTATATACCTCACTTATCTACTGTCAATAACGTTTCATTTTTACTGGAATCTATAAAAACTGCATTCGAAACTTATAGAGTTATACAACTTGCTATGCTATCACACTTTTTTTAATGGGCTGAGCTAGAAATAACCGAGGTTCCGTATATTAATTCACCAAGGTTTTTCCCCAAAGAATAACTTTGGATCTCCGTGCTGAGTTATGCGCTTTGGTTCCTAATCTCTTCAATCTTCTCCAACATAGTTAAGATCGTCCATCGTAAAATTTACAGATACAGCCATCTACGTTTGGGTTTCTTTTTTAACTATTTAGCAGATGTATTAGTACATATTTGCGATTCATTCATTAACGTATCTAACTTGTGATGTTCTCATTTACTCGAGTGGGAGTTCCTAACTATATGTGTTGATATGAGAGTTGCAAAACTATACACACATGTCACTTCAGCTTCAATTTGAGGAAGTATTCTCAGGAAAGTTGGCTCATTCTTTTCATTAATTGTACTATTATGTTTTGTAATGAATAACAATCACTGACATTGTTTGGATTTAATTGGAATGATAATGGCAATTTTATTGTTGGCTGGAACTACATGCAATACGCATGTGCATAATAATGGACTACATAAGAGATTGGGAAGTTCTGGACTGGAAGATAGCAATGATTGCTGATTGCTGCTAAACAAAATATTTCGATACACCTCTAATCGGCAGATTGATACACATATTTTTATGAGTAAGTGCTTGGCTGTAGACGAGAAAAATAAACAGATGAACTCCAATATACTTGTGGTCCTGTAATGTCCTCTTGGACTTTAGATAACTTTGAACCTTTCCGAGATTTATGCGCTCACTTCCAGTCATACATTTTGAAGCACAGAAGTTGCCCTGAAAGCAGCAGCGATCTAGAGGGTTATTTCGCTGAACTCAATGACGTAATAGCTGTCGCCGTTTTGGCCAAAGAATGGACAACGACTAGAATGTGCGACTCAGTGTAATTTTGTCATTTGTTTGGTATTAAAACGTATGATAAAGTAACTCCTGAAATCAATGTTTGTCTGCTTTATTTACCATTACTTGTTGCATCGTTTTGTGGAAATCACTGCTAAAAGAAGCTTTTAACCAAGTTGACCAGACCATTTCCCAGACAGCGTTGTTTTTTTGGATTGAACGATAATAATAGTTCATACTGAGAGTTGATTTAGAAACAAAATAGTACCTATTATGCAGACTATTAACTATTTGATATCAATGTAATTGGAATTTTCCGAATTTAACTACTGTTATATTGTACTTAGATCAGGAGTGTTGAGGTAGCAGAATCGTTACTAAGTTTCGTTCAATAGCGATTTGTGATTTGAATCAACGACCGGGACACGCAAGATTGATGAGAAAGAAGCCCACATGACATGTTCCAGAAGCTAGATCAAGGTAGTGGTATTTATGATTCGGAAAGACTAGTTTCCAATTTGCATGTATGATATACGTTGGAGTGAAAAATACCGTATTCCATAGAATATTTCTTAGCATACATTAAACATTATAGCAAAGATGGCAGATTTGTTCTGTGCGGCATTTATACACTTGATTTAGTAGAGCAGGTATTTGTGTATGATAATGACATGACTAGGGTTGCTTGACTTGATTCCTTAGTTAGGTTGACCAATACTAACTACTGAGAAATTTTGTTATAGGTAGGATATAAATATTTACATATATATCCTTACGTAGTACCTCAATTATTTAATGTACTGAAATACCTTTTGGGATGGTTTACTAGTAAATCAATCAATCAGTCCAGTCTGCATTAGTCATTTAACCCCGATCAACATTTTTTCCTTTTTGCACGTCTAGTCAAAATATTGAAACTGATAACGATAATGCTACACAACATATAAACTACCTTTCAACTAGCCCTGTTTATCACAAGCTGGTCATATGTATTTTTTAAGAATACTAAGATGCACTTTTGATGTTGATATATAGATGTATGTTATTTATTGTTTAAAATCAATATTAACTAAAAGAAGAAACGCATTAACAAAATAACTAATTGTGATATTTTGAAAATTTAACTTACTTAGAATACCATTACAGAATTTTATCGGATTACACTGCAATCCGTAAGTGGACAACTAATGATATTTAGAAAAATTAGAAAGAAAAATTTGTCGCCAGTGGGGATCGAACCCACAACCTCCTGCATTCTAGGCAGGCGCCTTTATCGTTAGACCATGACGAACTGGTCAGGTGGAACGGCAAATGCGCTATGGAAGGTACATCCCTCCTGTGCAATTCTTCTTCCTAACTGAAGATAGTATCGGCCTCTGGCACTAGATGTCTAATCAAAGATCGAGCTGTATAGGTTAGAAAATTAGGAAGAAGAATTGCACAGGAGGGATGTACCTTCCATAGCGCATTTGCCGTTCTACCTGACCAGTTCGTCATGGTCTAACGGTAAAGGCGCCTGCCTAGAATGCAGGAGGTTGTGGGGTCGATCCCCACTGGCGACAAAAAAATTTTCTTTCTAGTTTTTTTTCTAAATATCATTAGTTAGAATACCATATTTATTATTTATTGACTATATGCATATATTGTATTATTATTGTATTTATTACTAAACCACGTGGGAACAACAACGAAAGATTTTGGTGGGACGAGTGAAATGTTCTTTATTGTGGCTGCATCACGGAAAGATTGAACCGCCGATGAATTTGTGAGAATCTTCCTACCGCTATGGACAAGCAATCGAGGTCTTCTAGTTGTATTGCCTATTTTAATAGTTTCTAGTGCTGGTGAGGTCTTTGGAAATGAATGCTAGCAGAAAGTTAGTGGCGACATGGGGGTGCGGGTACAATGCTAATTGCGACCGATATTGAACGCACACGAGACGGAAGCCTTTAAATGGAGGAGAAACGACGTACAAGGATTAGCCGACGACCAACGACGCGACGTCGACGGGCTAACATGTACACGTATGAGGGCATGCGAAATCCATTACGATTTGCTCAGCGTTAAGTTTGACTGAACTGCGGGGACAAGTCAGAAACATCCACACCTTACAGATGCAGGTACAGCAAGGGTGATCCTACAATACGTTGATTAATGTGGAAATACCTGAGAGGCTCAGCTTAGAAAGAATGATAGGTGTTCTGTGAATCAAATTCATATTGATATGAGAGAAAAATTAGAAAAATGTTTAATACATGCCTATTATATCTAAATGACATATTATTTACAGAAAAAAGATTTCCTAGTATGAACAAAAATCCTATATCATAATACTTGGAGGTAAACCCCTAACTCAATCAATAAATTCCATCCACAATTTCATGGACGACAGCAATTGGCACGCAAGTACACCAATATATCTGTAGGTGAATTGCAGAAGAAATGTAATTAATTCCTCTCTGACGAATGATCTAGGGTAGATTGCTGTCTGTAGACGTTGCAATATCATGTAGTTCAATGCTACCCAAGTGAGCATTCAGTTAAGATGAATGACCAATTTCTATCAATATGTAAGCTCATCCAGGATTGTGGGGGTCGAAATCACTGGGGCTGTGATTTGGCACGAGTATGTATTATGGGTTAATGCACCAGGTGGGAAGAAGCTAATATATCTGTTAAGACCTGGGAAGTATTTCACACCACCTAGCATCTTGTATAAAGTCCAGATAAAACCTGTTCCGGGGAACACAGGTCACATGTATTTTTCAAACAGAGGCAGCGAGAGCGAGAAAAGTTCGATATAATGTTTCATCAGAATTTACTGCTCAAGCCCTCTGAAATTCGACTTATTCACTAAATCGCTCTCAACATCTTTGCGATCATATTGCTTCTCTCGGTTAATCGTTGAAAGTCAAGGGTGTGAGGTAGAATGAGATTATACGTCAATTTAAGAACAAAAGGCAGTTTTTCTTATGAATCTGAAAATGCTTATTAGAACAAAAATATTTATTTGTTTCCGAAAAATAAGATACATTAATTTTTTTCTAAAAGGAATGCTTAACATCAATATAAAGCTGAACATCTTCCTACGTGTTATGTGATATGCATCCATTTTAAAGTTGAATTAATTCGCTATGAGGAGACAAGAAAGTTTGTCATATTATAGACGCGAGCACGCATGTACGAGAAAATTGGATGTAATTGGATAACGATTTTTGTTGTCCAACAGTCTCAAAAACCTTTGTGAATAATATTTAACAACATACGACAAAAACTAGCCCCGAATGTTCCTCTTCAAAATCAGATGCTAGCATTGGCTTAAACTTTTTGTCAAAGTAAGTTAGCTCTATAATGCAAAGATTTCATCTTGAATTTTGGGAGGTTCTTTTGTATTACCTTATCAGCTACAATTTTGTGTTGGCTTCGCAAAAAATTGATTTACCTTTATACAACATGTAGGCTTGAGTGTATGCTCTCAACTATGCATGAGACCTGCTATAGATATGCATGCTTCGTCTTTAGCCTAGACGTGTTGAGATAACCGTACATCGTAAATAGTTATTACGAAGAACAAGGGATGTCACTATAAATCAGGTCACCCTTGCTGATAGATGTCTTAAGTGACATCTGTCGCCACTTCAATGCGGTTCAAGTCTTAGAACCTTGACCTTGTCTGGATGCCACTCGCTAGCGGAGCAATGCAGACGCCAGATATTTTGCAGGTTACATAAAAACGATAAAAGACATAAAGCAATACCATCTACTTTTCCCAAGCATAAAGTTCTACACCTTAAACTCAACATCTCTGTTCTTGCATACGTGGATCACAAAGAAAAAAATGTTTGGTCGATATCAACTATTACAACAGATATTGGCTAAACATTCCATCAAAACTAACCATGAGGAACGTGAAGCTAAAGCCGTTTTGATGACTTTGTTAGCTTGCTGAGCCTGTATCTTACAGTAAATCCAGCTAAAATATCGACTCCTATAGAATCATCTGACCTCAATACCCTTTCAACCGCATGCAGTCACTGGACAAATTACCTACTAAAGCATTTAGGCCAGCAGTACAAATCAATAAAATAAGTGGGATTATTACAAGCCCTTCTGTAAATCCTTATCTGTCTAAAGTCTGGAGATCTGTCAGTCTGTGATCAAAAAATAGTAGACGTATTAACGTCAGGCATGGATATACCTAAGTAGTAAGTACTAAGTAGTAGGAATCCATGTATCTATACTTTTACACATCTGCTATTTTATTGCTATTCTGCAGGGTCACAATGGGAGCAGACTATCGTTGAAATGCTGCTCGCAAGTATGGAAATGCACTTCGACACACATTTTGAAAGCTTTGAGGTCAATCCATGAAAAAGTTATGCATCTAGTGACATGAAGATCACTTGTATTCTGGGTCATCGAATAAAAAGTGTCTGATATGTCCATATTATGATATAAATTCTACCATAGTAAACGTTACACCAAGATCTGTCGGATAATTGCACAAAGAGCGATGAGTACAATGAATACTAAAAATCCTCAAGAGGTCCCACTTGCAGCACCTTTAGCTAGACTATTCAGAAAGTCATTTTTGTAGTTGATTCCCCTAAAGTGATAGTTTGCAGCACTGGGTAACAATATGCATTCTGTTGCAGTAGACGAGATGTGAGAAAGGACGATATCTGACACGTTAAATGGTATTTTACATTTTTCTATTGCTATAAATATCACATAATCTGGTAAGCATATTTCATTAGACAGCTGAACCCTCCCCCATAAAATGATATCTCAGGGACTAGCATTTCCACGATTTCCCGTATATGGATTTCCTACCATAAAAACAATTTCACCGCATGACTATTTCATTAGAGATTACGTGTTGGAAAAATATCCACCTGTTTGTACCATCAAATAAAGTATGCATGGAGCTAATAATAATATTGTGACATCGTATCTTGCGTCAATTCAATATGTATATGGAGACTTTTGAATAATGCACGTAGACGGCAACATGTCATTAAAGCGGATGAACTTACAGGTAATAACGCTATTACCTCTAAAGTGTTCGAAGTAGGTAATGAAAATCGTTTCCTGTCTTTAATCTCGCACTCTAGACCTGGCTGCTGTTTTGATGTTCGGTCTTGTTATACCTTTTGCTGAGGATGGTTACGTTAATTCGATTATTCGCTAATTTAAATAAAACATCAAGACTAGATGGACAAATCCTCCAATGGGGGTCAATAACTCATTCGCCATGAAACTTTCACATAAAAAGGGATGAAGCAAGCACATGTGCATGAATCAGACTATTGTACACTATATAGTGTTTACAAAATAAATGAAAACAACTTTTTTATTTCCCTGGGAAAAAATGTAATCAAGAGCATTTAAAATTTTCAAATAAGGTTTTCAAGATGTCTACATCCCTCCCTCTATATCATTTTCCGTCATATGCTTTAATTCTAATATGGTTGATGCCCGACTAGCTAACGCTAAATCTCACCATTCTAACTATAATATTTATTACTAACAAGTCTTTCTATTATCAATTTACTTTGATTTCTGATGAAATTGGCATGAACAGACAATTTATCAATTCCAGCAATGCGGTTCATAGCTGTTCAAGCACAATCCACGTTAAGCATGCAACCCTCTGGTGGCTTCTTTAACTATGATTTACTCCTATCTTGCTGGAAAAAAATTGAAAATACAAAAATTGGAATGCTCCATATACAAGCAAAGTGCTTATACATTATGATGGCACGGTAACGTAGTATTTCGGTGTTCTTCGCATGCAACCTCAATAAAGAAAAGCTAATCAACTTGACTGCCCTAAAAAATACTGATCATTACCGAAAAAATAACTGGAAGAGCCTATCAGGTTCGCATGTGTCGCAGCTGTGTCGTGTCGTCGAAATAAGTATCAAGAGAGCAGTAAAACTCCCTAACCGCGATATACTGATTGGATGGGACGCGATGGATGTGTGCAGGAGGATTTCCGAAATTTCATTTTAAAAATTTATGATTCTCGTACAAGAGTTACTATTTTTTAAAAGAGAGATACGTTTTACTGTAATATACTTTGTCGCTTTGAATACAAAGTTACGATTTTATGGGGTAATATTCTGATTTGGAAATTTAGACTGGTTACATAATATGCAGGATACCATGTAGAGAACTGAGTGTTTCATAAATGCTCTTAGGATTTCAAAGGATATTGGAATACACATAATTAATGTAGATTGGTGAAACTCGAGCTTTATTTGCGAAACCTTGTTTTCAAATTATACAATCTTTATCTAAATATATAGATTTAGCACATGTTTTGTGCTTTCATCTACTACACATGCTGAAAAACTATGACCGACTACATATTCTCTCTGTACTTCATTGTGGAAAAGATGCCAATATAGGACCCATATTAAATGCTTCAAACTGGTAAGTATCAAAGAAATATATTATATTCATACGATGGTTATTTAGTTCAAGATTATAAATAACTTGCTACCACAATACCCACCTTTAAAGTTAAAAAGAAATTCAAAGCCTACAAATGTATAAAACAAAACTGGAACATTCCGTAAAAGGAGAAAGTTGAAAGCTCATTTATTTATCCATACTATTGTGATTTATCGTTGATTTGTAATGTGGACATAAACAATGTAATTTTTTATCCCATAAATAAACCATTCATTCATATATTTAATTTAGAGGCTTGCAAAATTGCATTGTAATTTCAGATTTTACTTCAGGGGCGTAGAGCTCTTTAACCGAGGTTCACTAACTTTGAAATCCTCATCATTGCAGACAAACCCGTATTACTGCTCACAAAGAAACTTAATACTCGTAACTGAATATTCTTTCTAGGCTCAGAGAATTGAGCAACTTTGATTCTACCCACAGTCAGAAAATTTAAGATCTAGACATCACAGATCTTCAAAACTAATGAGAGGTTCATGTTATTTAATCGTGTTCAAGCTAACAAATGAAATTATCAGATCCAGTCAGATGAAATCACAATAAATCTTTGTTTAGCCATCCAACAAAAAGTTTAGTTGATTGCAAAATGCATTCATACCTGCTGTTTTCCAAGCTGGGGTAAGTGAAATCTGCTGTAGACATAATATTCATTACATCAGTCATTCTCACATTTGACAAAACTTTTCAAGACTACGTACTAATGTATGTATACTGTGTAGTGGTTCCTGATGAATATCGATATTTTATTCAAGTTTCTTAATCTTCCCTGGAGCTGTCTTGTTTTTTTGCTACTTTATGAAATAACATTACAGCATTTATGTTTTCAAATTAGAACTTATTAAGGACTTTCCTGGGTCCTTGAAACCATCATGTATTGTTTTCTGCTCTTTCATTTGACACTTGACACGTCAAGAATATTTAGAAATACAATTTTCCACAGAGACAGTGACTTCAATCACTGACTCTTTTGTATGAATATTTTCATCCATCAGAAATGTGTGACAAACAAGGCAAAGATCTTACTTTGAAAACTGTTTTTATATTAGTTTTCTTCCATTCACTGCGTGGTTTTCAGATCATCCTATATCTCTTCAATAGAATATTAAGTAGAGGTCGATAGTTATCCTTGAGTCACCTTAAGTCCATCTTTTAAAATTAAAATTTCAACAAAACCTGAGGATAACTATTACGGCTATAGAAATTTTCTAGAAAATGGTTCACTGTATTAAAAAATGACTGGTTCAAGGGGATCTGTTTGGTACTGTCAAAAAACATTATTCATGACACTCTTTTCTATATCCATTGCATTATTGCCGTAGGAGAATTCTAATATAAGTTATAAGTGTATATAATATAATAATTATATATACAGTAGGTATGTAAGCGAGTATATAAGTATATGTCTTTTCACACTCGCTAACTCTCGATTTTATTTTCTTTCGCTTCCCCGCCCATGAAGACTTGCTCCTTAGCGTGCCAAAAAGCCCCCTAAAAAAGTGCAAGTCAGTGCAAACTAATTTCACATAATAGTAGAGGATGCATTTCAGTGGAAAATAGAGTGGCAAATATTTTACAAGTCTGGAGCGGAATAGATTAGGGTGGGAGCCATTCCGGAAAATGCGTCCTCATAGCGACAGAATGCGGAAGAGGTAGCACATACAGAGTGGCACATTTGATCTCATCTGCCATAGGACTGAGTTTGACGAACATAAAATTTGCAAATTCAATTATTTTACTTTACTTATACGTCATATGTCTTAACGCCGGATTCGACCACTAGATTCGCCCATCCCTATTCGCGCAACCATCTCACGCCAAGGTGAATACAAGCTGTGTCTCTCAGATAAATCTCTGTACACTGAACAAGTTATATATCACGTGTGTGTAAAAGTAATTTAGTGCTTATTTTAAATTTCAGTAGCTATATTATATAAAAGTTAGACTAAGTTTCAAGTTAAGTAGTTGAACCGGTTGAGATTATTATTGGTATATAGAGGATGGTCTAATATAAAATTGAATTCAGTAGTACAACATGGATAAGGAATAGAATCAAGTTGAATGAATCAGTACCTCCCATGACCTTATGTTTCTTGATTGGGCGCAGTGATACCGTATTCTGATAGCAAAATATTCTTTGACAGTTACTTGAAATTTTATGGCGAGCCCTCGTATGTCATCACCTATGTTTGCGTGAAACGTGAATTTATTAACTCACGCAGTAGGGTTATGATTTTCAATGTAAGGCTCTTAGTCCCATTAAGAAAGTAAGTATATGCCAAAATATAGCAGTGCTGTTGGCTTATGGCAATTCCATCTCAAATTTCCATCAAAGTCGATAAACCGTTCATCGATATCTTGCGTATATATGCACGAAGAGTAAAAAAGTAACTCAAAAACTTTCTGATTACACATATCTTGACCTACTACAAAAAAAATACTCAAAATATGTTCTAAAATGATCTCTGATAGGAGCATATTCATGTACGTCAAATTCTCTTCTACAGTTCAACGTCTTTCCCTGTCAAAAATTGATGAGTTCAAGGAGATCTGTTTCAACCTATTTAAATGACACTATGACGCCTTTTTGATAATATAAATGCAGTCGGAAAAAACTATAATTCCCTGGGACGTGATAAAAAATTAGAATGCAATAGACCAATAGCAAGATATGATGAACAAAGCTTTAGATCTGAGATCCTTAGTTTTAAATTCATGTTAGAACTAGACCAGTTGACAAGTAACGTGGGTAGTATCAATTTATAAGTAGTAATTTTTGAAAATCTGGCAATTTCAAAAATTGAAGCAAAGATAGTGAATAAGAATATTAAGGGCCCACATTAGGTTCATATATACTGACAAATCGATTGAATTATATAGAAAGGGCTTCGCAGACAAAAGTCATTTGGTCATCATACTTTTTCCAAAGTCAGTTTGAATAGATTATTCTCTAGACTGTCAAATATAAGTGTAAATATAGAGTAAATTATTTTTAGGGAATATACGTTACAGTGAGTATGTAGTTATAGTTTTTTCATTCAGACATAAGTCCCAAGAAGCTTTAGGACTTGATCTTACGTTGCGTATACGTTTTAGACAGACGCGGCGTCGACCCCACGTCGTTTCGATGTGTATTTGGACCTAAATGAAGAATATAGGTCCGGGTTGCCTCGAGTTCAGGCTTTGTAGGGAACATACCTTACAGAATACCTACGTCGAGCTTACGTTGAACGTGTGATATACCAAGTAGGTCAATACATACGTTGAATAAAATAGATGATATACTCAAGACTCGGATTTAAAAAGATCACAGTATACACAGTGTGAAACAGCGCTTCACTTGCAGTCTGAATTTTCCTCAAGTCCGCCTCTCATGATTGCTTCAGACGCTTTGTCTTCAGCACCGAACGGACGAAATATGCAATCACCTCCCAGTGATCCCGACTCTGAAGTATAGCCGGTACCACGTTGTCGGGTGTGATTGTTTGTTCCACGGTGCTCTCCATATTGGTTCAAACAAAGAACGTATGTTCCGCTGAGTCCACCAGAAGTGGGCAGTGGGCAGTATTGGCACATCTTGCCCATTCGGTGGAGGTACTTCGTGAACGCTCGGGGACCCGACAGAAACTGTGTCAGGTAATATGACAAGGATCCCTGAGAACCCGTGGTTTCACTCCTCCTAGAGGAGTGAATATACTCACTGTAGACGTGGCGGGATTTGTTGTGAGGTATGGGTCAAGCAGGGTAGCAAATTCATGGTGATTGGGAAATAATGTTGTAATTGTTTTTCTCAAGAAGTTGCCAAATCAAAATAACAAAAACTTGAATCTCCACCTATGACTCAAAGACAACACTAGCAACTTTTACTAACACTATCTGTTAACTACATCTAAGAGGATTATCTGAAAGACTCTCAATAATACAGGACCATTTTATTTGAATTAAATGCATCGCATGTAAGCTTTCAGCTATTCAATGCATTAAAAATGACATCAGAAACCCTACCAGATACTGTGCAAGCTCATAGATCGTAAACGAACTTCTGTCAATTTGCTGTAGTGGCAATAAAAACTTTTCCAAGTCCCACACCCGGCACATAAAACACGTCAAGTTAAGGACCGGAAAATTTTAATTTCATGCTTGTACTTACAAGTTTTAAAAGTAATTATGGTGAAATAATTTAACTGAAGAAGATTAGTATCCGGACATTATTCACTGGTTGGTAGGGTATTTTATGGGGGATTAGGCGGTATATCCAGAGCACTTAGGTATGCCCCAACTTCAGTTTACGATCTGCCGTAAAATTCGATCGGTTAGTCACATTTCTTTTGCGTTCTAAATATCCGGACTCACAGAGAATACTTTTGGCTATATTTATCTGTAATTTTATCATCATCATTAAGTGGACTTTTTGTATTTTGCGGTTACTATAACTACAGCTTTGTAGCAAGCTACGATATTTTATGATAAGATGAATAAATATATGCGAGTGCGACACTGTGGTCTATTGTGGCTTACGCCTATACTCATACCTCTTCTAACATCTCAGCCTCCCTGAGAAAGTCAATAACTTTGTTGGAAGAGGCGTTCTGCTGCAGATCTGCTTGATAAGTTGTGCCCCCATAAAGCATTGCAGGGATTCACATAAAATGTTATTCAACGTTTCGTCATCGGCATTTTATGCCATGACCAACCTATTCGTGTTAATCTGCAATGATCGGCATACAGCGAGTCTTACTTTCTCCATTAGAGCTGGTATGAATCCTTCAGAATGGAATAACACTGTTAATCTAAGTGTTGGGGGACTGTGATGTTATATACTTGGCCGTGTTATATGCAATTACAATTGTCGGCTCTGGTCTGGTTCATTTCCTTTACGATCAAAATGTCCTAGTATCCAAAGCAAGCAACAAAACATTCCAGTAGCCTTATATCCTGCATGAAACCATGCAACCTCCCATGCTGAGAGGGTTTACATAAGCAGCAGGAACATGCCACCCGTATCAATAAAGACGTTGAAAAATTGTTAAATAATAATATTAATGATAATAATGGCTTTATTGTGAACAGTGCAAACTGCAAAGCTTAGCCTCAATCGCTACTCTACTCAACTGGTTCGACTAATTAACTCAAAACTTAATGTCACTTCTATATAATATAGTTACTGAAATTTAAAATCAGCAGTAATACAATCTTATATGCTAACAAATTCCGCAGTTATTATTTTCACGAAATTCAGTGAAAAACGAGATCAAACAATAACCTATGTTTTGAAAATGAGAATTCATGGCTCTGAATTCTGTCGTAACCTTTGGAGAAAGAGGAGGTATTTCCTTGAATCGAATTTAATGCGCTTACAATTTGAATTTTTTTTCATATCACTGCCTGAAGCATTGAACTACTTTGACTCCTGGTATGAGAAAGCGCATTGAAACATGGCTGCTTGGTGTCCTGGAGTTATTAAAACATTTGTGTTCCTTATAGGCTTAGTATGCACGTTCAACCTGAATATTAACTTTCTCTAAAATATGGTGGTGAAGAGGTGATACGAATTTTGAATAGAAAATTTAGGAAATAGTAGGTATACAAATGTTCAACTTTCAGCTATTTTAGCCTATTAATCGGTGGAGTAATGTGTTCAGCCTTTCTTTGTCCTCTTATTAACCTGCAACATGAATTTTGTATTTTTTGGAGTCTTGTTGCTGTTTCCTGATCCAAACAAGGATAGCATATCGTGCATCCATACAAAATGCCTGATACAACTAGACTCTCAAATAGCCTTTTCTTCATATTTGCAGACAATGATTTTCTGTTGTTATGAATTTGAAATAACATATTTTGGTAACGTTTAAGAGTCCAGTTTAACGTGTAGAATATTCAGACAATAAGGAAATCATACATTTGTTGGTCAGTAGTGGAATATAAGGGGGTCATCTTCGAGCCTTTATGAATTAACAACATGTCCTGGTACGACCATTGTCACATAATCATTTCGGAGCTGGGCTTATCTTAAATGAGACTGCATGGTAAAAGTGGTAAAATGTTGTGCACACATGTGACTTTAAAATCATTTCCAAGCAAAACTGACTGAAATAGATTAACCTGGAGAGATATCTAAGCAATGCAATGAAATCACATCAATTCAAGAATGACATCAATAATTACAAACGATGCGAAGGTAGTCTCATACTGTCCAACGATAAATTCGTTCAGGTTTGTCAGGGCACTTTGAAAAATTTTATATAAATCGCTCCTCGGTGTGTCGGCGGAAATAACAGCCATAAAAGTTTTACGACAGATTCATCACTGATCATGTCCGAATGGATATATCAAATATATATAAGATGACTTTCTTGAAAGTTTCGTATTTTTCCTGCTCTTTTTTATCGACATCTCAACCCGTTTGTTTAGAAGCTATGGAAGCTAGATTATTTATCTGTTTCTGACGCGTATGCCATCAGTTTTGTGGGGATACTTTCTGACGATTTCACAAAATAAAATCAAAACTTTCCTTTACAAATGCGGATCTATTTACCGTGTATCTTTTATATATAGGAGCAATGGTGAAACTTTATACGCTTCACTTGAAGTGATATTAGGATTCATGACGTATGTGATGAAGACATATTGTAGAAAAGAACGTCTGGTGAGCTCTCACAGCACCCGGACTGACGAAAATATGACATTTGCTATATGCTTTTATTAAACTATGAATGTAGTTCGAACTAGACAATTACTGGACATATGGAAGTTATATTTATTCAAGGCAAACAATTAATGTATGTTTCAGCTGAGTAATTTGTGTTTAGTTTAGTTTAACCACTCGCCAAATCACTGACACGTGTTTCGCTAGCTGCGTTAGCATCTGCAGAGGAAGATCAAAACTGAATGATCACGTCTAGTTACTGACTTATGTATAGGCCTGTCAATGTCAACACATCAACAGTCGTTATTTGTCGGGTGAAAGAATGCCTTCTTGAGGAGCTAAGGCGCTCTGTATCTATAAAATTGTCTACCTTATCCTTTGAGTTTTGGATTAGATTGATGAATCCCAAGCCTTCTTGAACATTTTATAATGTGTGTGTATATGTGTGAACAAGAGATATTGATATATTCTTTGGTCCATCTCTTTCAACTTGAAGCTTGAAGCTTTGAAAAATAAAGCATTAGTGATAATTTGAAATTCTCCAAAAATGGGAATTTCATTTTTTCTAGTTACTACTCAAATGAAATGAATCTCTATGCTTCACTCAAAGTAGAGCTAGACTCTAGACCTTTAACGTCCTAGACAAAGCCTTTTTGATTATAGATTACAGTTATGGGGGATGTTCCAATTCAAATAACTGAGTTTAAGTATATCCAGATGTTGCAGATACTTAAAAGTATCTCAGTTGAGGAGCACGTTTTGGAAAACCTGTCCATGCAAACTCATCTAATCTCTCATATGCATGTCGGTCCAGTTCGTCATGAGGTGCCCTGTACATCTTTCTACATGCTCTGCAGCATATGTGCCATGTCGGACACATTATACATCGAGTCGGTGGTCGGCACAGTTTGGTCGGACATTCCCTTTCCGCGAATACACAGCTTCCTCCCTTTCCCCCTTGTAGTGACCCTGGGGCTGGGTGCACGTACATACGCATCTCGGTAGGGTTGCTGCTGATGTGCCCTGAGGGAATGATTTGAGAGGGCTACGGCACTGATGTGCTGTCGCTTGGTGGCGAAGAGACTAACATGAATTTTGTTTGTGGTTTTTTAATGTGGACATTCCGAGTCAAGGTTTTCCTTTATTATTCATACAGAAAATGCTATGCTGCATACCTAATACGATTGAGAGCTTCTGGCGTGCAGGCTAGGACTCCTTGCTTGGCAACGTTTTTTCCGGATTGTGATAGTTTCATGATTGAAGGAACTGTGGTGAGGAATAGTTATTGTATGTCTGATGCTATTATGTACACTGCCTCTAAGTATTAACTTTTCTCTAAGATATTTAGGTGAAGATATCAGCATCAAGGCGAAGGTTGAGGTTTTGTATGGGTATCCCTTAACACTAGTTTTAATTTAATTTAATTTAATTGTTCCTCTAAGACAGACACGAGAAAGGAAAGCATAATTCAATAGAAAAATAGCTAGACAGAAATAATAGTACCCTAGATTTGAGAGCTCTAGTTTTGTATCCATGATAGGATCTAGTTAGCTAGTTGGCAAGTAATCTGGAGAGCCTTGTTAGCAGTCAAATCTGACAGCCTGACACGGATTTAAATATAAATCGAAACGCGTCACTGAAAGTAAAAGAGTTTCATTTGTGAAACTGTGTACTGTCCAGGATGAAATATTTTACTCATCACGGTGGTTAACTGAGCCTTTTGGGTCTACTACAGAGCTTAACTTCATTTTTATATTGGTATATCGGTATTCTCACTGTAAGGTGTCCCGGGATAATAATGGTTTGATGCAAGAAAAAAGATGCTATCATCTGTGAACCTGTATATCGAATTTGATGTTATCTCTAACAGTTCGTTGATGTACAGCAAAAATACAGATGCAGAAAGCAAAGATGCCTGGAAAACGTCTGTACGCTTATATAAGGGTCCATCTCTGAATTTATTTCAAAATTTCTGTAATCTTGCCCCTCCCCTCTTAAGCACCCAGTAACAATGCCCATCTTTGCCATGGATTAGGTCTAAAACAAAAATGAGCTTCCAGACAAAGCAAACCCGGTGAAATTTCAGCTACTAATAATGTTTTTACAGGGATATATCTGAATTCAATAGGACGCCTTTGATAATATAATATGGCTAGCTGTCACTGCTCCATCATTTTGTTTCCCTCCAATATAATTAATGGGCACATCGATGATTATCAAATGCTGTCAATGAGGCGCTGATGTGTCTGTTTGTAATAGTTGAATTTCATCAATAGGATAGTTGACTGTCTATGGCCTTATTTGGCTCTTATAGAGGGACTGGAGCTGAAGAGAACGGAGAACAGCTGCTTCTGATGGTTGCTAGTATTTCCTCAGTCTGTCACCGATGCTGACGTGGTTTATAGACGACCACAGACCTACGCCGTCGCCTACTAGAACTAGATGATGATACAATACAGATTTGAAAAAATGAAGTTAGTTGGATCGAATTCGTACTTTTGAAGCATTGATATCTCCCTGTCTTCATACAATTCACACACAATCTTTTTACTGTTTTTTATAACCTCTCGCAAACGTTGGACCAAACGTGGGACCAAACTCCCTGGAAGTTCTTTCCACAACGCCGAGGTTCTAAGGAATAAAGATTTTGGAAAAAGCTCGTTTAAGGTGTTGGAGGTTCGAATTTGCGAGGATGAAAAGGTTTCATCTCTGCAAGCTAGGTGCAGGCCATGTTTATTATAGGGCTGAAACCATATTAGAAGGACTACTCTGTAGATTCGATATCTATTTGAGTTGGATTAAGATAATTACGCGATTCTTATAACTGTCGATACGTCGCAGACAGTAATCTAGTCTTAAAAGACCAAGGTCGGCGTTGTGAAGCATCTGATGTAAAACGAGCAAAAGGAAAAGTTACATGATAATGAAACTGTAACTGAATGTTACTCGGTTTAGTTGTGAAAATGAGGAAATTCAGGAATGCAAAGAATCATTGGAAGTTTTAAATTTGCATACAGGAAGGTATCAAGGTTGGAAAAATACGTGAAAGGTCGAAATCGTCTCTTCGTTGATCAGGGCTGTAAAAGGTCACAGAAATATGAAAAATGTCTCCTAATTGGTTAACTTTCCGATAGATTTAGATTGCTATCTCGTACATGGTTCATGATAAAGAAACGCTTTTTTATGTGGTTGCCGATTAACTATGAAAAATTTACTAATGATTTTTTCATTTAGAGGTTAACCATTTCTAATTAACAGACGCAGTCAGTCAGAACTGGAAAATGCATATATATTTTATGACGTAAGCGTGCATGCAAAATTTTTGCCATCAACGAATATTTGTCATTCTTAAAGGTTATTAGGTCTTCATTTCCTGGATGAGTTCCAGCTTCTGGCAACGGCGAGGCGTATTTTTAAATTGAGGACATGATAAATCGTCACCTCGGAAACACTACCGTTGCCTATTCTCTGAGAGAAAAAAATGCAATACATACAGTTTCTCTCCTCATTTAGGATCTATAAGGAAACCATGATAAAAAACTAAAAAGTAAATAATATATCAGACTGAGCCAGTGTGGTTGGTACGAAATCTTTACCAAGAGGCAGAATGCAATTCATCTCGCTTAGTTTTACATTTCAAGGTTTTTGAACCTTTAGTAAAGAAAGGCGAGAAGTAGGTGAGTTGACCTTGCATGTCACACGAAACGGTAACAGTTTTTAATCATTTGTAATTCAAGATCTTTTTCCAAAAAACTTCCTAATGGAACCGTCTTGAAGTATATCAAATTCCGATTTTTTCACGATTAAAATTCCACTTCTAACTACTGGCAAGGAACTCAACACATGCATTCTGAAGTAGCAATGGGAGAGCAATTTGGGGCTATTTTACGTAAATACCTTTTTGGAGTTCAAACATTCTGCATAATATGTTCCAATAAACCATCATATTATTGTTACCTTGTAGTTAGTTGTAGATCTGCACCTGGGTTTGCATCTTCCGATTTTTATTACGATACATGTTTCTCATTATTTGACTTCTTGGAATACCATGAATATCATAACAATTCGAAACCCTTCCAATTACTCGGGAATATACCAGTTTCGGTAACAAACAATTTGAATATCCAGAATATCATAAATATTTGTATATCAGGCTGAATCCCTTCTAGTACTCAGAACCTTACTAGCATCAACAACAGGGCAACAAATTTGAAAGATATGTTTGTGAATCCAGATAACGAGTATACAGGTATCTAGGTAATCCAGCGATTTTATTTCCACCTCGCCAACGGGCGAAGTAGTAATTTTATCGCGCAAATTTTTAATTTGTAGTTTTGTGTTTCTTGAAGGTTGTGTTGATTTTGATGATTGATGAAACTATCACCATTTTGTGGTCAACCTATTGACGTCATCTATTTGCGCACTTTTTGCGGATGGAAGCATGGAACACAAGTCGATGATGATCTCACTCGATTCGTTTGTCAGATTTATTGATTCTAATTGTCATCCACCGATTTATCAGAGCACCATATTGATCTATTTAAAACTTTCGAACAAGGGATTTGTATCATTTACCAAAATATATTTATGATATATGTTGAAAGGGGTTAACGGGTATGATCAATATTGCTTAGATACATTTTATAACCTAATTCAATTTCGATAAAAGACCATAAAAAGATGCGTCTTGTAAATGGCCTAAAAAGTAACTCTAAAACCAGTTTTGCACTTACACAATCTTAAATACCGCAAAATATTGATACGTTGGGCCAGTTTTGTGCTCATATTTCTATTGTACAGGGCAAATCACCTCCGCAATTGCTCCCAGTTACTAAGTAGCAGCGGGTTATAATTCTTTGACTGTATTGAAAACAGACTATAGGAACATGACTGATCCAGGTTAAGGAGGATTCAGGTTACACCGTACAGTGTCGTTGATACCACGAGCCAGTCATTCATGCTACACTGAGCGCATACCGGGTTGCTTGAGCAAACTTTTCATGGCCGGATCGGTGTAAGTACGGAGTGTTGTCAATCATCAGCTATTCCAATAATAAGGTTCTTTATTTGATAGTTTCTATCTTGCGCTTGTTTATCCCAATCTATGAATTTTGTGTACTTCTTAATAGAATAATGGAAATTCTATAAAATTACTTACACAATACCTTCATTAAGTTTGTGTCATAGAATACGGCATAATAAGTATTGTATTTTTTAATGAATTTTTGCATTTCCTTGAAACCACTCCATATAGAATGAAACATGTAGGAGTTTCCTATACCAAATGTCAGTCCTTTGATTTGAACAGAGCCTTAAAAAATGCTTTCTATTATGATTTTGGTGAACAATAACCTGAAAATCTGATAAATTTATACCTGTGGCAGTTGCCATTCAAAAATAACCAGTATATTGACGATTTTCACAAAAGTTTGTTTGTGATGCATGTGAAATAAGCACATGTTTATGTGAAAGGTAGCGACCTCTTTTGTAGAAACCATGCCGATTTCTCAGATTTTTTTTAAGGGGGCAGGGATTATGGGGGGTTTATGGCCCCCGGATTCGAAATATAACGATAACTGGTTGAAGTGGTCGTACTGTTGGCGTTCTATTTCAAAGCTTAGCAGAATACCGCAAAAGCAGTAGATCTGGCAGTACTGGATTGGTCGCCTGCCCTCCTATGAATTGGGTCGTACCAAAGCATACGATATGAGATACAGGATTCTTTGGTGCCGCAGCTACAAACACTACACAGTTTCACCACTCACCAGACCACTTTCATTAAACCCGACGCGTGTTTCACTAACTATGTTAGAATCTTCAGGGCAAGATTATATCTAATCCCATATTTCCATGAAGATGCTAACATAGCTAGCGAAAAACCTTTCTGGCTCACTAAAAGTGGTTTGGCGAGTGGTACTACTTTGTAGTAGTAGTATACGAGTACTATGGACCGTACCCCGTCCGTGACCCGGTGCGGCTCTGGCACGGTGTAACCCGAACCATCCTTCATTCGTACTACTGAGTCATTCTACATTGCAAAATTATTCATCATCTCACCTGCATCGTTTGGTATAGCGCAGTAATGCAAGGGTGGTTCAGTTTGGTCATGATTCTAGCTTCTCGATAAAGGTTGCGAATAACGTAGTCTTCTTTGATTTGGCTCACATCCATCACCTTTATGGCAACCTGAAAACATAAATAATGAATAATATACGGAAAATCGGAAAATAGCTACAGTGCACCATTTGCAGGGCTACTGTTACCGTATTTGTCGCTGGCGGGACGTGGTTAAGATAGGCATGTGGAGAGCAGTTCTCATTGCTTAAAATATTTGGTAATTCCATATCGTGTACACGTACTACAGTATACCTCGGGAGGGTCAGGCGCCCCTCCCTCGTAATCAGCCTTACTCCGGCAACCGGGGCTCTGTTGGAGTGGACCGCGGGGAGAGAATGACAGTTCAAGCCGGCACTGGGGCAACTATACAGGCTCAGCTTAGCGGTGTAGTCCAGGAACTTATGGCGATAATAGCCAAGGTTGGCAACACCATAACGGGGATCAAGAACGGGATCGAAAAGTCAGCCCAACTCTTGGAGAAGCTGAACGATGCTCTGCTGCTGCAAAGTCTCGCGGACACAGACGCCAGGAAGAAAAGGGATAAGCAGGAGACGCCTAGCCTCGAAAACGAGTGTTGCTCAGTTGGAGAGAAATAAGAGGATGGCTAGTGAGGGCGGCTTTTCGGGAACATCTCGGACGTGCCCTCCTAGACTTTCCCCCGTAGCTACTGCCCAAGCAAATGTTGCCCGAGAAGTAGCAGCTCCTACAGCATTCGCGGAAGCACCTTCCGACCAGCCAGCTAACACGGAGAGCCAGGGTGCTATCACACCAACTCCGACGGCTCCTGCTGCCCCTGGGGACCTCTAGGCCGGTGGATAGACGTGACGAAGGAGGCCAACAAAACAACAACCAGGAGTGGACGGTCCAAAAGTCCAGGAAGAAGAAGAAGAAGAAGAAAAAGGAGAAGAATGAGGCCGAAGACCAGGCTGGCCAAAACAAGGTCAAGACACTGACATAAAGGTCGTCACAATCAGGGAAACAAAAAAAGGAGCGGTTTTGGTCGAACTGGATTAAATTTTGGTACCTAACCTTTTTTCATATGGCGTTACATTCAAATCAATTTACTTTCATGGTATAGCCCTCATGATTGATGAAAAACATCATATAATCTTAACCAAGTCCGATCCCAAACATTTACCATTGCTACATTATAAGCCATCACGCAAAATTATTATCTTATTTTTCTAGCGTACCGAATGTAGACGATACGACGACGAAAACTTCAAGACGTAGGTAACGTAACGTAGATATAAACAGGGACGACGAGACTCATCAATAATACAATTTTAAAAAAACAATTTTAAGTACACATTTTCAGAACACGGATATCTTTCGATAAAGTATTGATATCCCGACCAACTTGCAACTTGATCGGTTTCCGTTGACCTACTTTTTGCAATGAAAACAACCTCCAGCCTGCTACCGCCTCATGCCCCTACATCCCGATTCCTGGAGGCTGAACTCGACCGAGCAAGACTCGTGTTACTTACACTCCTGGGGTTATACTTGGGGAGCAGCTGCAAGGCTTTTTGAAAAATTGAGACAAGTAGAGGTGTCGGTGCTTCATACGCATTAATATAAGATTAATATCAAAATATACATATGGATGAAATCAGAATAGCACTAAAAGGGTTATTTGTTTCGATTGTGGATTTCTTAAAATGCATTTTAAAGCAATCCTTAATTTCGATCATGAAATGATACCGCGAATTTTTAGATTTTTTAGTAGCAAGAACAAGAAAATGCGATTCATCGTTGCTTTTCAAATTGTTTTACTAATAAAAGTAACAAGCTGGCGAAACGATTAATTCCATTCTTCCGCTTACTCGCTTAAATGAACATATTTGCAGTTTCCTGAAATTAATTAAAAAAATATGGCTCCAATCAAAATACCCTTTCCAACTGTCCTGAGCAAACTGGTATTCATTTAGTATTGATGAAACAAAAAAGTAGATTTCAGAATATCGCTTTGAAGTTCTCATTGAGGTTTCTAGTATGCAATTTTTCAAGCGGGCTCGAAACTGAAGAAGAAAAGAAAGATATGCCAGCGAATCGAAGTTAATGTCCATGTATTATTAAATTCAGATTTAGCTCATACGGATTTGAAAATTTTTATTAATTTTGGCTCGACGATGATTTAAATATAAATCGAAACGCGACACTGAAAGAACGATTTTTATTTGTGAACTTGTATGTTAGTTACACAACTTTTCATCTAAACTATTATTATGTTGGCGTTAGACCGCATAAATAGTCTTTGAATTGATTTTGAACACCATGCCACCTGGCGTTTTGTTTTCCAATATTTTTGAACGAAATTTTCACATAATATGTACAACAATATTTCCGAGGCGGGTTGGTGGAACACTTTTCCATTTTTGCTTCCAGGCTTTTTATAAACAATATTTAAAGGTTGACAAAAGATCGAGAATGTTCAAATGATATTTTTTGTGCGAAAACAAAATTTTCCGTTATCTATGTCCATAATCAGGCTTGTTGAGAGGAAATGCGGTCTCGGGGGAGAATCTGGAGTTCGGACCTCCTTGACATATCCGAAGGCAAAACAGCGAACTTCAAAAGTGACACTGGTATGTAACAATATCACATTTTTATCATTTCCGCGACCACTACAGACCCCCCTCATATCCTGTCTTATCTTATATATAATTATCTGCGGACATCATACGATCAATGAAATAAGCGAATGGCTTAGGGTGACCAAAACCTAATAAATATATTATATTGCAGCTTCTACTTATATAGAAGATTATAGAAGTACTACTTCAAAATCTTGGCAAAGCTTCAATAAGTTCTCCGTAATAAAACGATTACCTCTAAGAAGCTTATAGTTATACAAGAGCAATAATCTTATATACACGGAAAGTAAAAACCGGTACGAGGAGTGCTGCAAGAAATAGTCTGGACTGTTTGAAGTGCACTAGTGCTCGCCAGTCAAACTTCCTGAGAAGCTCCCCGGGGATTGGTCCTGTCGGCGATGGCACTGCTCGATGTTCCAGTTTATGTTTATGTATGGTTGGTAGTTTATCCGAACTTCTCTCGGGTAATTATGCGTATAAATGATGAGGTTATTTCCTCTTTCCGGTGCCGGTAGCGGAGATAACTCTCCTAATGGGAGTTGCATAATATGGGGACGGCTGGATATTGATTATGTGGTAATGTAAGTGGAAAAATAGCTTGATGACAGACCACGCTATTGAGTAGCGGATATTGATCAGTAATACTCAGTTGAATTGTTTATATATCTTTTAAGTAATTATAATAAATTACTATCAAGGTTGTGGTGAAGTAACAGATATATTGAATATTTCTACGAATCAAGTTAGCTACTCTATATGAAAGAAATTCGATTGCATGAATAATGACAGTTCCCCTGTCCAACAGTGGTAGTTATGCCAATACTCAATATCTAGCGGAGGTATACGAGTAAGCATATGAAACATAACTTTCTTCATAAATTCGCATTTAGAAATCCGAAAAGAAGACCCAGTGCGGGATTCGAACCTGCATCTTCCGATTTCATGTCGGACGCTCTGACCAACTGAACCAACTGGGTAGCTGGTCAGTCGTTACAGAGCGCGGATGATATTTTAAGCAGAATGCCCGCCATCCTTCCGAACTTCAAACTGCGTGCGTCATTCGTATCTCAAAGTGCCGCAGCGCCAGTGTTTGGGTTGGTACACATCTCCACATCTCCTACCGTGATTCTTCTTTCTCCGCAAGATGGAGTTCTTAACTCATAAATTCGCATTTCGCATTTAGAAATCCGAAAAGGATTTTCAGATGCGTATCTGACTATTCAATACATTGAAACCAAATAGCTCCACACATAGTGAGACAAAACTGCTGATAAAATGGAAATGGCGTGGTATTGAATACGCCCCATTTGACACGTTTTCATAGTAAAAGCACAGTAGTGCTAGGCGCTGTAAGCTCATTATACTAGCGTGCATTGTAGCTTTATGACATGCCTAATTTGTCACTGGCAAATCACTTTTACGTGTGCACCACCCTTTCCCCTGACGCGGTCTGTACAGGTCTGACCAGGAAATGAATATTTAAAGGAGGTGTCTCAGGCTCCAGGATGTAGGCTGCATCAAACATATTTGGAGATCCGGCATCGCACCTGGATGAACTACTCTTACTTAGTAAGTACTGTCAACTTACTGCAATTATGTACAATGGTGATTTGATCACTTGTAAACCTGTTATACCTGTATGTGGTTAGCTGCTGGTGATTGAAAAATCGTCAGCTACATCACTCAAAACTGTGCTCTGATAGGTGTTGGCATATTCAATGTATAAGACTGGGACCATAGCGGAGGGGCCTATGTTTATAGGCGCCAGATCTTTGGTCTTTGGTATGATATTAAAAGTCTAAAAATAAAATTGTGGTAATTATCGGTGATGCTTAGACATGATATTATTTTAATTATATATATAACTAAATATACTTTTTTATTGGTCATATTTTCCACACTTTATTATGAACAATGTAACCATGTTGATATTAGACGTAATAGGTGAAATGCTTCTCAGATGAAATGAAAGATATCACCTATAGGATCCTACAGTCTAGTCTAACACTTCTTGACAAAGGTAAATGGTACCTTGGAACCGAGCTCTACTTCAGCCTAAAACGCAATATAATTGCTGGAAATTAAGTCCCTGCAACCATCGCGTTAGAAAATGTCATCGCATATTTCACCATTGCATCGACGTCTGTATATCAAGTCGTGAACCAGCAGCCGCTACTGGATTCAATTAATTAATCAATTTAATTCATCAATTTATCCTACCTTTGAGAGTGGAACATTTAGGGCCCTTTTTCGCAGTCAAATGGGTAGATTAATACCATATAGAATAAGCAGGGAATAACAAAAAAATAGGAACCATGAAATTATGGGTATTAGCTTGTGAACAAGTTATGGTCACCTTGGATAGCGCAAAAGATAGGGGTGGCAAACTTTTGCTAGCCCTTAAGCGGATACTGTGTACATGCCACTGAAGTTTGATAGATTCCGCTGAATGGACTTTATGACTGGCAGCTTACCTTGGTGATAGGAAACAAGGATGCGCAACTAGCCACTCAATTTGCTGGAAAAAAGCAAACCACATAAGATACATATATATTTTTGTTGACTAATATACATGTATGATTATATTAGCACTGTACAATGTACGAGTACAATTATCTTACTTATATCCATGCATATCATACAAAGAGGAGGAGACGCGATCAAATTTATGATTGAAAATAGGGTTGTAAATTGGAAGAACTTTGTGAATCATAACATTGAATTCACTGGAATCTGCTATCGCTTAATATTTTGCGTCGCAAAACACTAGTTTTTTGTTATAGCTAACAGCCTTTTCACCGTGAGATCGCCAGTGTTTTAGATTTTTATTGCCGGAGCCGGATGCAGTCTTTTCCTTATGTAACTCACTTTGCTTTTACCTTCTTTAAAAAAATCCTCTTAACAAGCTGACTGATTTGTACATCAGTGATATGCTAGGTATGGTTAACTTATGAAGTATACTTTCCGCTGTTATATTTCCATTATTGTGTGTTAGAGTAAGACATATCGGATAGTTGGTCTCCAAAAACTAGCTGAGGGGATGGAATGACGACCCTACTACGAAGCTACCCTCATACCAGACATTTAAGCAGTGAGGGACTTAGGGGGTCATACGAGAGACTACACCGTGAGACCAGACAAAAATCTTTCTCAGAAAAAACTCAAAACCATGTTAATTATTCTTTGATATACTCTGCTTAGCTTCTCTTAGAAGGTTGAACCAGAGAACCATATAATCATCCATCATATAGTAATTTGTATGAAGCCAGAGACAGGTTCATAGTTTCTTTGAAGCATTCGTGTGGTGCTATGTGTGATTATGATAAATTTAAACAGCGAACAGAAAGTAATATATGTACTTTTTTCCACCTAAGTTTCAAACAAAATTTCGATTTATAGTTTTGCCGATGTGGCGTCCCAAGTTAAGCGTTTTGTTGTTTGATAGAATTGATATTTTGAATCTGGCTATACCGTGTGAACCGTAAGTTCATCAGGGATGTTATATGAAGAAAAAATTAGTGCAATTCGGTGTATTAATGTTAATTTACACATGCAAAAATAACTGTAAACTGAAGAGACACACAAAGTTGAAGTTCAAGAACTGTTCAATATTTTCTTGTTTCTGTCTAGCAGTTTATAAAAAAACAGTACCATTACCTTCAGTAGCATTACCTTCTCTAATCAACTCATTCAAATCATAGCGCGGTACCAGGAATGTTATGGATTATCGAACAGACAAATAGACTGACTTCGACAGACAGACTGACGGAAGATTGACATTGTTTCGTAATTTTTCTTGCAACTTCACGCTTATGAGCGGTAAGAGAACCATATGTCATTGGAACTCCGTCGGATCTATTACGAAATAACTCATGGCACAATGACCGGGCCACTATCCACAGTCAAAATGAAAAGCATCACGAGAATTCACTATTAATATAATAATTACTGTTTCTGTTGATAGATTGCATGGGTTCCCATTATTATGCTAACGAAAAAAGTGATTAATCAATGCCGGCCAATGTCGAGTCTGATGAGCAATTACAAATAATATAAAATATTTATTAACTTCACAGTGTAATTATCTCGTGTTAATATGTAATTTTGGTATAAATGAAATGTGCGCTTGTTAATTCGTATTTACGGTTAGATGAGCGGAAATGGTGTAACCCTACACTGTGCCCTATACACTATACAGAATTTCATCACACCGAAATATCTGCACAGGATTATCCAATCTAGCATGAAAATAGTTATCGTTTGTGTAACAGGTGATGCATGGAATACTAATTTGCATTTTTTATTTATGAAAATGTCATGAATTATGGCATATAGACTACATAATATTTAAACAGTATATTTTACTGATTTTGATCATCGTGAGCTGACATTGAAATAATTTAGAAGTAGTGCGAATGTTACTCAGTCCTTACTCAACCATCACTTTGTCCAAAATTGTACCTCCATGAACGCTCAAACGACACAGGACAAGGAAATCACAGGACATGGCGGTTGAAAGATGTTCAATAGTTCATCTTCTCAAAACCTGGAGGAAATCTTAAGCTCCAGAAAATTATATTAACTGGAACAGCTATTGCTACCCTCCAATGGTCTCACTGTTAGATTAGACCTTCTTTAGAATATGACCGCATGTATGGGAATGAACTCCAAATAACTTCCTGTGGCTTCTGCAATGCAGTAAAGAGTAATATGTTCTGAGGTTGCGTGTGGACTATAAAGGAAGGTCTGGAACCTCGAAGGAAGCTCTTCTAGGCGTCATTCTTTTGGAGGAGCTCACCATTGTATAAGAGCTGCCATAGAGTTTATTATTGATTGTTACAGTTTACAACGTTTCAAGGTCAATAAAACGGACTTCATGACTTTTTGTAAAACGCTATGAATTGATGCTAATACTTAAATAGCAATTCTTAACTAGCTAAATTTGAATCCAAAGTCACTTGTCTTCCAATAAACTGCTTAATTATATTATAGAAAATAAATTGTAGACCAAAAATATCTCAATTTTGGTCCTAGTTTCCAGAATCCTGGTCTGGACGCAAACCGTGGTCTCGTGGTCAAAGTCTATCAAGATTATGTATCAGGTACAGTTTTCTCCTACAACTAATGATGGCTTTATGAGTCATTACGATAATAATTAAATATAGTCAATTCGATGAACTAAGCACTTCCTCCGGCGTAGTTCAGTTGGTAGAATATTCCCAGGTACTTCCGTGCATCTGTATAAATACTTCACCTGAAGACGATTGAAGATAAAATAACAATCGAAACGTTGTAAAACCAAACCCTCAAGACAACGACAGTTTGAAGCAGTGTTTCATCTGCAATTTCTGCAAATTTCAAACAACAGATACTCTTCAGAGAAAGTGACAGCTTATGTTGGCTCATTTGCCATTCCATCCATGACTCCGTTTACACCTAAATAACACCAAACTAGCAAACAACTATAAATCCTTTGATCTTGCTGGCTTTGCTTGGAACATCTGCAAATGTTTACAAACTTATGCAGATTACGTGCACACCATTGTATAAGTAAACAATAGCACACGTTTAATACGGATGGTCAGTAAGTGGCTTTTACCGCGAAATTTGCGTTTTGATGTACTCAACCGGCACAACACCTTGAAGCTTCTATTAACCCTACTCAACAAAGATAAAAAAAATGCTAGTAGATAGTAAGATACATATAATACTGCGATTTCGAAGTAGATGTATCTGAATCCAAATCTTCATATCGTTATAATAATTGGTGGTTGGTAGAACACACAACCCGTAATTGGAAATTGCTTTAAATTTAGTAACACTGCACTGGAATCCGCTTCTGAATTGGATCCAAAATATTATTGTAATAATTGCTGTTAGCGCTATGCATTCGCAGCTACAAATCAAACATCATCAAAACCTGAATCTATCTGTCCGATGATTCAAGGATAAACAACATAATCGAATGATGATTAACTCAATGTATCTCACTGTATATAATAAATACTCGGAGTTACCTCTACTGGCGCTGGCCGTACATTCAGATATCCAACAGATTGCAGGGCACAGGGTCGCCGCGTAAATCGTATCTCTGCATATTCAATAATTCACCCTTTGGTCGGTCAACGTATGTACAGGGTGTTAATTATAATGACAAAAGTAATTGAGGGGACGCTATGTAGTTTCGAAAGTCAACCCCATCAAACTCATTCTAACTATTGACACATACGCGGACTTTTTCAGTACTAAGATTGCTTGAAATATATTTGTAGATCGTTTTCTAGAGTAAGTGCATAAAACGGGTATTTTGATGGTCCTCAAATTGTGAAACCTATTCAGGACTTTTTCAGAAATTTCACCAATGAATAACGTGGTTTTGAGAAACATGTAGATATCAATATTTCATCTTCGACCACATTAAATAAGGCATAGTTCATTATATTCAATATGATGAACTATGCCTTAATTCGCGAATGTCGCGATCGAACATGGATTGGAACGATTTAAGTTGTAATTACAACGTTTGTAGAATAAAATTGTATATTTGTTATACCCTTGAACATCTGGGCAGAAGGAACGCCCTGTAAGTGAAGTGAGTTCATTAGCTATTGCTGTTTACACGGAGTTAATTTATATTCGCTGTTCGTATGTTATAATAATGTACAGGCTGTAACCATACGCAAGTTTATGGATGTGCCACATGAGAGAAATAGAGAGGAACCGTCAGAGTAAACAGAGATGAAAGTGATTACAAACTGGGCCGAATTGAGGTGGACGAATGGTGCAATAACGCCATATTGCACTGACAGCAACAGAAAAAAAATTAGCGGGGCTAAAATGAGGCCATGTAAAAGAGAATCTACAGGAAAACGAAAACGTGACAATAAGTAACACTCAATTTCGTTGGTCTTGAATTTTGAGTGTACAACAAGCTGATAATCGACAGTTTTACAATGTTTCAAGTTTAAAGCGAAAATCGGCAATAAAACTTATTTGTGAAACCCCATGTAAAAACTGTAAAATTTTTTTGCTAATCAAAGAGTTAAGAGGAAACAGCAAGAAAACAATATCTCGGATCAGAAAATTCTTGCGATCACAATATACTTCCTTGCCAATTTGTGTGGAAGGCAAAGCGCAGCGGAATCTCAGAAACTAATTTCTTTTATGGGAAGATTAACCTAGTAGTTAACATTTCTCCTCATGAACATAGGTTATAATACCAAGATTTTTTAATAGAGTCGATCATTGATAAACTTCAATGACCGGCAATCAAACATTTAAGATTATATAAAATCATATACAGATTTCCCATTTCTCGCTTCATTTGTCTCCTCATATGTGTATTCCAAGCAACAGTGGGGGGGAGGGGGACATGGGGGACATGGGATTTCACGAGAGCATGATATTTCCTTAGAAAACATGATATTTCGACGGAAGACAAGAGACATGACATCACTGTATGTCACCAACATTTTTGGAAAAATAATCAAGGCCCTTGCAAACTAGCAAGAGCGTTTTCTATATTCTCCGTTTTTCCGCCGACAAATCGTCATAGTACTGATTTAAAAAAAACTATAAGGCTGTTTTGTTTTTATCATAGTGGTAATCTGACATGATTTTTCTTCATATACATGTCATAAAACGTTAGAAAACATAATATTTGTAATTAAAAGAATTTCGCGATTAAAATAATCTCCAAATCATTCGATAAAGTGGAGTTGTTTTTCGTACACCTGAAAGTAGGCAGAAAACAATGATTTAATAAAAACAAGTAAAGCTGTCCAAAAACAGAAGCAAAAAGTCTGAAGGTGGTGATTAGGAATTGCAAATGTTGGTAGCGTAGTTTGCTGGCCCTAATTATGTAAAATGCGTTATTAGATCCCCATTAAGGGAGCCGATTCAGTGTGCATGGTAATGGCAGCAAAAACTTTTCTAACAGGCCTAGCTATATTTGCATAAACATGGCGGAAGTGCGTGGTGGACCAACTTCAGCGGATACATTTAGCATTCAGCGCCACGCAATGGGTCGCTAGATGTTCTTAGCACGTTTCGGATATACAAGATTACTTATAGCTGCTGCATACCAGACAGGTCCTTATTTCTGAACAAATGAGTCTATAAATGGTGTCCAAGGTAAGGAATGGGTATTGGGATTGGTAATTTGTAAATTGATAATCCCCTCTCTTCTCCTTAATGAGGTCGTTACTGCTCACTCCATACTAATTTTATTTTGTTGAACCAATGGTGATAGATAAAATGGTGTAACTATGGTAAATTTACTGGAAGCCTGAGCTGATCGAAAATCAACATCAAGAAAATTATGATTTATACTATCTGCGTGGGCTCGAAATTAAATTAGGTTCGTATACCGATATGAAATCCATTATGAAAAGTGAACTCTATAAAAGCTACTGTTCCAGACCAAATCACCAATCGTCCCGAAACGTTGTGCCGCAGAGCTTACAGTAGTCGTTTGCAAACTCTTTAAGCTCTACCAGCAGGGGGTCTTCCCTACTGGATGGAACCCATGTCTAAGGTGGACAGAAAACGCAGCATCTATAGACCTGTGATTCAGCTCTGCATCACGTCCAATGTTATAGATGCTTCTGAATCACCTGGATATAAGCATTAGATCCAAGAGATACATTTTAGCTCACGTCACATATGTAGCATGAGCAAATGACGAACCTTGAGTCGTCGTACTCCATATATCGGGAGTTTTCAACAGGTTGTGGAATAAGAGACTTTTGCCTGCTTGCTTCCCAGGAGGTGCCACCGGATCTATTCCAATCGATGGCTGTCTAATTTTCACAGGGACCGACCCTTATTTATGCTGGTGGATGGAAATGCTGCTGTATTTACCATCAACTTCAGCGTTCTCCAGGGATCCGTCCTCTTGTTGTAAAAAACTATCGGCAATAACATCTAATCTAATCTATAGCAAATATATCACTCTTAGATATTGCATGGGGCCAGGCAAAAACTACTATCTACTATATCTAATATATATGCACATAGCCAAAACTATTTAAAAATTCTGAGAGCCAATGGAACTTTATGATCTGAAGAAGAAACGCGGATGTGATGACATGCTAGGGATTGTTTGTGTACCCAAGTAGTCTAAGAAATCCCCGAAATTTTATCCAAAACAATTTAAAATACTGTCAGATGATAAAGCAGGTACAATTCGGGTATTTTCCATGGTCATTTCTCAGCAAAATAAAGTGAGATAGTAGGCTATGTACTTACATAATCGTATTGTAAAGAGATCAGCTGCATGTAAATCATCCAGAACCTGTGAGCATTAAGTTCTCAGAAGAGACATCTAGAACGTCAAGATTGTCAGAAATTGGTTTTGAAACATGCGAGATGGGCATTTTTGCATATATTGGAGCATCGGGCTTTGACAGTCGAGCTTTGGAGTCAGTCAGTCTTCAGATGTCAGTTAAGAACTAGAAATCGTTAAAATAAATTAGTGTTACAATATTGTTATTAAAGTTTCAACAAATACCAATATTTCTGTTTGCTTGATAATATGATAACCTTACTAAAAAATATGCAATAATTGTTATCGGAATCCTAGTTGTGACGGAAATTATAGTTTTCTTTAGAATGAGATTTTAATCGAAAGTATACTTTTCTTGTTCAAATAAACCATGACTTTAAGTAAATTTAAGTAAATTGTCTAAGAGTGAGCAAATATCATCTTCTTCTTCTGACCATACGGTACGGTATTTAATCTCAAATCGGAAGGAACATATGTATTACATAATATGAGCAGCAATGCACGATAAATTATAAAATTGATAACAGGAGCACCTTTAGTTATTCTGCCCGATACGCCACTGATGGTTAAGCGTGTCCCTGAATCATCACCAGGGATGTTTGCGAGTAACAATGTTTGAGAGTAATAAATAACAACACTGTAACAACAAACGAGGATAATAAACAACCAGTAGAACATTATAAAACTACTTGAGAAATATATAAATAGGCGTTGAAGAAAACAGCAAATGAGCTATTAAGGGATTAACGGCTTTTTTACTGGTAAAATCTACTTTGAGGCGATTCTGTGGTTACGGCAGAATCGTCAATCGATAGTGAAACTCGAGGAGAATCACATCACAGCACAACTTTTCGATCGAGCATCTAAAGGCGTATCGAATCATGAATAACAGTTAGAACTCAAGACGAGTGGAATTTCTGGTGCTATTTATTTCGAACAATAAATTGTAGACCTGCTGGTATCTATTATGGAACTGAAGAGTGACGTGCTCAAGAGATACACTTCAATTTGAAAAGGCCTGTAGACGCTGAACAGAATACTTTCGTAATGGATTTTTTCTAATTCTCCCCAGTCTGAAGCTTAGCTTAGTGCTTAGTGCACTGTTGACCAGACAAGAAGTGAGTCGCTGGCTGTCTGAGTTGTCGCCGAAACCTCTTATTCACCTCCTTAGTAGGATCATTAGCGAGAATCGCGGCTTCAGCGACGCCGTTCCAAACAGCAGCCACTTCCTGCATCTAGCTAGCCACGAATTGTTTTGTGGGGCGTGAGATCAAAAAAATTATAGAACAGTCAACAAGTCCCATTCAAATCCTCGCTCCTAATATATGTGGTCATTGTATAGTAGGGTATAAGAACGCTGGAAGAATTACCCAATTAGGCAGTACATCGACAAGTCGAACATTTACGTTAACTACTGTTGGACATAAGAAATTATTTGTTTATGCAATCAAATTTCTACCAGATCCTGCTGTTGACTCAAAGGCATAACAAGCTGAAGCATGTATTAGTTACATGATGGTATACAATCTAGGAATTAAAATGCTGAATACTTTCATGAAGATGGCGGTTTTTGTATGGGGATCTGGAGTTTGCTATTCTTGAGATCTCTCATGAAAATACATCCGCTATTAGGAACTTCATGCTCTGTAGTATTTTTTATCAAAGCTATTTCACCCTAGGTACGTATTTTAGGTTATAGTCCTTCGTGTTGGTTTTAGATCAATTAAAAATACCGCAAATAAGTTATTTGTATTATGTGTATCACTTTATCAGAAGCATTGTTAGACCGACAATTGTCAATTGACAAATCACCATAGGACAAAAATCAATACCAGAAAGCTTTCTCGATAGCTTTAATCCGACCAGCTGATTCATTATATAAAACTATTAGTTCGTAAATACGATTCTATAGGAAACCAATCGCTTTGACGTTTCCTGTGCTATCCGAGAATATAAAATTAATCTAATGTCACTCCCATAGGAATAGTACCAAGCATGATTCGAAATTATCTCAGCCCATGGCACTAATTATAAATTCCGTCACTGAAATCACTCATCATCCAAAGCGATGTATCTAACTACAACCCATAGTTGACTACATTTCTCCTCCTTTGAAGACTAAGGATCACATGTCAAATTTGTTCAGAAATATGACTTGTTCACCTTTATCATATTATCAATGGCGTTATTTAATCAATGCTTTGGTGTTACGAATTAAACACAGTTTGTTTTACTTCCTGCACATACGTCTTTTTGGATGTTTTATGTCTTTATCACACACATATGTGTTATTCATATTATATTCGGTCCATCAGTTAGTCGATTGTCTATGTCCATCATTCGGTCCATATGTTGTACGTTAGTCAATTTTGTTATCATTTTTAGAGTGTTAAAGATGCTTAAGGACCACCAAACATCATCTTTGCACGTTAGTCAAATAGCGGATTACTTTATACATATCCTAATCATTTTGATGGAAACTGTATATTTTTTTGTTTTTTGGTTTGCATGTTAGTTGCCGTATTTGTTGAGTGATCTCGGTAGCTGCTGGAACCATTTTGATACAATTTGGAGAATGATATGATGAATCCAAGATTACACTTTCAATATTTTAATGAAGGCTTAATTAATTTGAAAATGTTATATTACAAAACATCATTGAGAAATGTGCTACCTGAAAGTGTAATCAATTTTTATAAATACGCATTTATCAGCTGATACGCTTTTGCCATAAATACGAGTATTCAGCTTACTAGTTCCGTGAGTTCTAATTGCGACTTCCAAGAATGATGAAAGAGCGACACTGTTTTGGAATCTGTCGCCTGGTCTACCAGTCGAATCGGAATTCCCAAGAAAGAACTCATCAAGCATACCACCGCCTTCTTGCTTTTTGGGAGACGAATATTCTCTTCTTTTACTTAACAAGTATCGTATACCAGCATTTTCGTCGCCGTTGCCGACCGCAATCCATTCTCATTGAGGATTAATCGCCGACGGGAGTTTTACAAAATGCTCCTCTATAGCGCTACTTCTTGTGATTAATAGCACGAAGTGCGGCTGATATTCGCTACGGAGTATAGAGTTTTTGAATAGCACTCACTGTCCGTCATTACTAGATACTATATCTGTACTGGTCTACTCAAGCATGGGTTCACTCTGAGGAATCTAGCTTGACGTACCAGCTGTTCCATTTTGGGGGTAGGGGAGATTGGGATTCATTAGCGATGTAAGTAACTGTCAAATCTGCATCGGTAGTACAACTTCTCTATGATCTAATAATGAAGCTGAGTGACTTGTCCAAAAAATAAGTAAGATTATTCCATTTGTTCCCATTAACGCCTACGGTCATTCTTGATTTCACTTTGATAGCTATTTTATTGAATATGTAGCAAAAATCGGTATTTTCTTAGACATACGTTAGACTAAAATGACGTCTGGACTTGGATAAATAACGTAGACTAAACCTAAGACAATTATATGATTATTCATAAAATGTTAGAAATGATTAGGGTGATCTGACAAATTGTATTACCAAGTTGCTGCCGCAAAAATATAATAGTGTAAAAAATGCAATGGTGCAAAGGTATCTAAAGCTGAATATTCAATTCTTCTTATTATTATATTGCTTTTGAGCAAGAAATTGGTACATTCTTCCACTGGTCACTCAAAATACCGAAAACATTTCTGACTTTTGCAAAATTTTCCGAATGATGTTCAAAACTCTCGGCTTCTGGTGTTAAAAACTATTTGGTGACATTGATGAAAAAATGATAAAGTAAAACTTATTAATTCGCCAGTGAAGTGAGCGAGGGTTTGTTTCATGTACAATCCTCGAATTATTAGTGATAAAATTTTCCAAATATATCCCTTTTTCGTCTATTTCTCGTTTGGTTTTTGAATCCATGGTTTCTTGATCACGTATGTATTTTCAACATACCTGTATAAACAATTTGATAATACTTCACTGAACTTAATAATATTTAGGCAGACAATGTGAGGTCGTGGCAAGTGATGTTGAATTTACTTCCCACGCGAGGAAGTATTGTATTAGCAAAAAGTTCGATTTCAAGAGATTGGTTTCTTGATCGTGTAGCTTGTAGACGTTATTATTTGGTTGAACTCTTTCATCATGCAGATAAAAATATTATGTACTAAACACACAGTTTCACGACTAAAATTCTTTTTCTTTCATTGACGCGTTGAACGTGACTAAAAATCGAATGCATTCCTGTATTTTCATACAACCATGTCCACATTCACACAAACATATTTATAGAGAATTCCTGTTCAAAAAGTTCATATTATCCTAATAGCAATCCAATTCTGCCTTCATAACATTTTTAGCGTACTGCAAACATGTTAGCTTTGTTAAAACAACAAGATTGATCGGATACAAAATGGAATATTTACCGTTAGTCTGTAAATCGGACGAATTGCGCGTTTACAAAAAGCATTGTTTGCGCACGTCTGTTCAGAATGTACAAGGTGAATTGTGCACATTTGCTACAACGCATTAGCCAGGAGTAATAATAACGATGACAACGATTATGACATGAGCTGGAGTGATGGACCTACAAGTCAATATGTTGGAGGCAAAAGTAACTTGACCATATTCACCTGCTCAGTTGAGTATCTAATAACAGTTTAACTGGTTTGGCTATTTCCCCTTAAATCTCACGGAACGGTGTATCTAAACCCGATAGTAGTTTTAACACTGTAACTTATTTATACATAAATAACCTAATTCGGAAAAAATATATTGTCGAACTTTGAACCACGTCTTTACGATGCTCTTATTGTTATAACATTCAAAGAAAGGTATGAAAGCTAGTTTAACCCTCAAAGTGCATCGTTGGTACAAATTACCAGAAAATGCATTGTGGGTGTTTAACACCCTCACGTGTTTAAACTCAAATTTCTCAGCCGCTATTGAATATTATGGTACAAAACAATTTCCTGATGTAGATTGAAATATTTTTTAAAATATAGAATTGTAGTTGTAAGCATTTATTTGTTTTAAATATGTTAAAAAAATTATTGAAGAAAAAGTCGGAAAAAATTAGTTTTTTTACTTAAAAAATCATATCTTACGTAATTTTTGATATTTTGAAATGGCATACTTTTAGAAAAAAATAGCGCAATATGCGCACTTCCAAAAAAGGTATTTATTTGCAGGATTACTTTGAGCAGCTGCTGAGCGAACACTGACCTTGCCGCGCTATACACATATAGATTACTTGTAGTTAATGCAATTGACTGTTGGTAGATGGCGGCACCTATTCAATCTTTTTGAATCAAGTATCTTTTATTAGAGCTGGAAAACTTCGCAGGGTGTCGAACACCCATAGTGCACTTTGAGGGTTAAACGTCATCATCATTTTTTGTGAATTGGAAAATCACGCTATTTAGACTTTTTGACCCTTGTTCCTTCATTGGCCTGTATGTAGTTCATTCGGCTTATTTGTCCGTTTGTATGCTGAGATGTCTATTGGTCTATCGGTATGTATGTCTGTCGGTCTGTCTGTTTAGTCATATTGAATGCACACACATGCAATTGCTGGTGGCGCAATCCATTGTAATGTATTCTAGTTATTAGTTATTACTTAGATATAAAAGATAATGCTCTCAAGATAAGCTTGATTTTGGAACGCCTGATCATATCAGAGTAACCACTTCGTACATATAAAGCAAGCACCCAACCTCGGAGAGATATCTGATTTACATGTGAAAAAAATGAGAACGTAACCCTATTATACCCAGGGCATTCTGGTGGCATCCGGATATTTTCTGTAACAACAATTGATGGCATTGACGTACAAATCTCTGATTTTGCTTGTCATTCCTACTGTGTTTGTTTTTAATTTTCCATTTTATTGAGCACAATATCTCTCTTGCTCCCTTTTTTAATATTTTATATGACGCATTGGGGAATGGGATATACGGCTTTCATCCCAATGATTAATAAGTATTAAGTGGTCTGGTCGATTTGCTGACAATCCAACTGACACTCGAGTAATTGTTTATTAAGCGTCCGTTATTCATCATATATATATATTGTATATTAATTAATGAAGTATCAATACACGGTAGAATATCATAATTACCTTTAAACCTCGATGTCTTTTGTTTTTGCGTATTTTATCTTTTATGTATGAGCGAGGATTAAACGCATTGATTGTGTTCTTGAAAACAACCCAATTTAAGATCGAATTTTTACCAACACTTTTGAAGTATCTAAGCATCTATTTTATGTGTCTTATAAGGTTATGACAATTTGAGGTCGCAATGATAATACTTCATTGAGACCTCAGTTTTTGAAGTACACTAACATCATTTTTGAATGTTTGCTCAGTAGTAGGTCGCTTTATGTGTGGATTGGATCAATTGTCCTTTTAGTAGTATCAGTTGCAGTTTCATTGATTTCAATTGAATTTGGGGAGGGTGAGGTTTAGACCAAAAGTACTGTTCTATTTGAACTTAACGTTACATTCCTATATATAAAACCCTAACGTACGAAGCATGACTGAAACAAAAAAAAATCCAATTTCCTATTTGCTCTTTCTTGCAAACGATACGTAGGGACCGCATAAAATTCGAAGTTACTAAATTTTAACGGATAATGATATTTTATCCAGTAGAATACGGCATGGTTGCCTTTCATTAAGGAACATGAATATGTGGGAGTTAGGAGACCGATTGACATTTGACTCAATTTTTCATTTTCCAAATCATTTAGTATCGTAGCCACAACGATCACCATTGTCCGTACGTACACAAAAATTCGTGAAGGCATGAATTCTTTGTGTGCTGAAATTAATCGGGTTCATTTTTACTGAGTAATTACCAAATAGGAATAAAGAAATTTAAAAAATCTCTATTTTATACAGAACATTGCTTTTGCTAGCTTAAAAAAAACCTGTTCATTGCATCATAACATAAATCGCCAAACTCGACCTAAATATTTGGGAGAATGTATATTGACAAAAGTTATTTCAAAACCAAGTATGAAGTAGGAAAACATGAGTACAATGAGGGACAAATTAGATCAATCTTGGTGGTTTTGTAATGAATCAAGAGAAAATATATTTTACTGACTTTTTTGTGAACATATAATTTCAAACAATTATATATTTTTTTCATGCGATTGTAAAATATGGAATACCTTTCTTGAAAACTAGTAGAGGCCAAGGCTGGTTTTTTGACTTTAAAATATCTGTATCTAATTTTTCTTTCACCCTCCAGCCAATTTCACCGCACCATATGTATATAATAATGCGTGCGATATATCAGGTCGATAAAACTGACCTAAAAACTGTTTATAAAACGAGTAACGACAAGTCCTTCATTATAAATATTCATATATACTGCAGTCTATTGATTCTCATGCTCAGGCCAGCTGAGGATCATTTTGGGGATTAGGAATTCTTTCGAGTCACCCGAATTATTGAAATCATTTCTGTTCGTGTGGAAACAACCGATCAGTGGATTAATTACTAATGGGATTATTGTTTGTGTAACTGCGAAAGTTTCTGTGTATGATATTAGAAGGTCCTCCTGGAGAATCTCATTTATAGTAGATAACTTATATAAGTAGGTACGCGGTTAGCTAAAGTAACTTTTCACCTAAATTCATGTATGAATAAAATATATAAGCTTACGCATCTGTTATAAGTCAGAGGAAGGAGCAATACAAAAAGAATGAACATTTATTAAAGGTTCTGGAAGAGAGCGATTACAGCACTCAGTCAGTCTTCAGAAGTCCAACAGTCAAGAACCAGAAATCGTGGATATGCGTAGAGATTGATGTGCTATTAGTTGAAATCAATTAGTGTTGAAAGAATGTTACAATAGTATACCGTCTTTCTGTCAGTCTGTTGGCTTAATCGGGATATGATGCAGGCACGCAATTGGTTTTGGTGCTGATTTCCATTTTAAAATGTATTGGCAGCAGAGCAATAAACAAGGACACTCAGAACTTCTTCAAAATTTGCCTTTTTTATATTAAAAATAAATACAAATTGGAGTGAGTAGAATACAGAAAATTGATAGTGTGGCAAATAGGCGATCTATGATGTTTTCAAGGTAGATTTTCGTTCATGCCATTAAGCTCACCCGAATCCATACCACTTGCATTGATCTGGAAGAAATCCTATGTTTATATAGCTAGCATATGTATCTCAGCTGTACGTTGTCGCGTGGTGCCACCAAGTAGAGGAAAGTATGAGAAACTAGTCCGATAAGTTATAATCTGTAACTTTATAAACACATCTAATGGGATATCAATGACACGAACTGGAGCCAGCATCCATAAAAAAACTTGAACCCGTATCTGTCGGAATCATGTTAATAATAGTTTAGCTCGATCTCATCGGGCTTCTAGCATTATATATCAGATACAAAGTGCTATAAGATTATACGATTTCAGAGATTATTCGAAGAACTGGACATGATCGAGAAGGATGGATTGTATTCGGTTTCGGTGACTATTCACAGCCATAACCAAACATCTTCTTGAAGACCAGACTGCAATTTGATGCTGGATCACTTCAAGCATCAACTACAAATATTGCACTACGTAATTGTATTATCCGAAAAGCGATTTTTACACAAGACATGTTGGGATCTACAGAGGAAAATTAAAACTAAACTATGTCAGCAACCATCAGATATGTAAACCTTTTCACGTGTCAGAAGCTGTTAGCAATATGATGCGTTTATCCAATACGGTATCTAATTCCTTCGATACCTCTAAGATTTATATGCGCCTAGCAACAGAAACAGCAGCAGGAACCACGTATTATCCATAATCTACTTTCGTTACTTCCATTGAAAAAAATCCTCTGCAATTATTAAAATGTCGACGCTAATGCTGACTGAAGGCATATAATATTTTATTAAAGAAAAACTAATGCTGGTAACCCTGTCCGTGATCCAGAAAGAAACTGATAATGAAAGGTTTGCTCTGATAACATACGTTTTTCAACAAAAACTTCATCAGAGCTCAGGACCAGTTGTAGTATATTTTTTTCTGAGAGAGGTAATTGAACGCACCTCGTCCTGCGGGTAACGCGAAGTCGGCTCCCTGTACGTCGCTTATAAAGTTTATGTTGGGGAGAAAGAGCGGTAATTAATTTCATTCTGGTCGGTTGAAGCCGTTTTTAATTAGGTGCCTGCCAGCATGCTGTGTATACATTGGGTGTTTAGAATTAATGCTTCCACAGAGGACAGCTTCCATTATTGAAATTTTAAATGTGACGCTCGTTGATTTACAGGATTTTTCTTCTCGTGCCATAATGGGTATCAACCCTCAAACGATTAAAAGGGCATGTCCTGGATACACAATTCCATTTTTGCTCGAGTAGACTCTTGTGGATTGAAGAAAGGCTTTTATAGCTCTTTACAGATGAAAAGTCGGCCTTCTGAGATCTATACCTAGCATAACCCACATACGGTTGAAGTGTGAGACTCTCTTTCTTTTAGTGACGGGTTTCGATTTTTATTAAAATTATCGTCGGACTGTCAGATTTGACTTCTAACAAGGTTACCCAGATTACTTGGCAAATAATTAACTAGATCCTATCATGGATACAAAACTAGAGCTCTCAAAACTAGCATACTATCTATCCTGTCTAGTTATTTTTCTATTAAATTATGTTCTAATTTTTTGTGTCTTTCTTAGGGGACATATTTTTTTGGCGATTGCATTTACACTAGTGTTAAGGGAAACCCTTACAAAACCTAACTCATCACTGTCAAAACGTCCTTAAGGTAGTTCATGTGATAAACAATTTAACTTCTTAAGATATTTCACTTACTACTGAAATATATTAAGTTATGGAATGTATTAAGGAGAATGAAATATCTTAAAGAATAAAATATCTTAAAACGTGAAATATCTCAAGAAATTAAATAGTTTATCACATGAAATATCTTAAGGACGTTTTGACGGCGATGGTTAAGGTTTTGTAGGGTTTCCCTTAACAGTAGTGTAAATGCAATCGCTAAAAAAATATGTCCCCTAAGAAAGACACAAAAAATGAAAAAATAATTTAATAAAAAATAACTAGACAGGATAGATAGGCCCACCCACCAGACGTATTTCAATGATCTACTGATAGATATTTTTATGAAAACACAGATATATGTAGATTGAACCACCAGCGGATCATAATGCCCAGAAGATTCGGGAATGTAACTTCTGAAAGTTGTATATCAGTTTCCTTTTATAATATTGTTAAACAGACTTCTTTGATAATTATTTATTGATATTGTTTAGATATTTAACAGAACCGTATACTCACCCGTGTGATTTTTTTTTGCCAAATTACGGTATAGAGCCTTGGGAGCATAGAACTGCAGCATACCTTCATGTGTCCTTATTCCTCTGTTACCCATTAGATACCTAACACCCTTTTAACCAAATGTCTACAATGCCTCTACGTAGATTTGCGGAAGGTGGTATATAAAGTAAGACTACTAGAATCTACATAAAACATTAAAATATATCGCTCCTCGATAGAGTTTGCGAGCGATATCTGGAATCCACGTCGAGTCTCACTTCAATTTCCCCGGTTCGCAGCCAATCTAATTGGAGACTTCCCGGATTCCGATTTATTGGTACTCGAATTAAATTTTAAATTCAAAGTCAGTCTACAAATAGCCATCCAGCCAGAGAAGTGCTATGGTGCACAGTCGAGCCCCAACGTATATTCAAATTGCGGAGAGATGTGGGCGCCACCGACGAAATGAGCCGAGGGATCCTCGAGGCACAGGCGGAGGAAAAATGAGCATGCTTTAGTATCTGAGTGACATCTTAGTAACCAATTTCATCGACCTTTATATTTAATCAAAGTACCTGCGCAGGGCGTCCGAATTTAATTTAAGATTGTCAATATAAATAAATGTTCGCGGTATTAATCACCCTCGACTCTTCAAAGGCATTTAACATCATCAATAATGCGCTCGCTGGGCTGATGTTCACATCTACCAGTCTATCGTTTCGTACCAGTTTTTTGTTTTGATGCTTCCGATAAAAAAATGGGCAATATTGATTTACGCATTCAGCATTTAGCTTTGTATACACTATAATTAACAGCAATAAAAAAAGTGAATTGTATGACATATCGATAAATAAGATGACCAAATTGTAATTTATGTAAAAAAATTCAACATGTGACTATCCGTCACCTGATTTTTTTCTCACTGTCTATCAAGAGAACCCCATAAAAGCCACTTTTCAGATTAGTCTATAGATCACGCCTTACTATCTGCTAGAATTCACCATTATGGTCTTTAGGAAGACATAAATCAGTAAAGTCCAAAAAAAAAGGAAAGATTACAATTGTGGGGAGGAGCCATTGTTCATGCATTTACTCTAGTACAAATAATAAAAAATTACAATGACTTAATTTTAAATCTATTATAATTATTATATTTGATTCGTGTGTCACATTTCATGTTTCTGTCTCCATTGAAGCATGATTATGTTTGAGATGTGCTCAAAGAGTACCATATATTATCTCGTTCTCGTCTTTTTAAGAGTAATCTGGAAGATTGTGACTTGTGAAGTCTTCGTTATGGAGCTAATGAATAAACTTCTTGTATTTCAATTTGACAGCAGGAATCACTAAATTCTCAATATATTGTTTCATGATGCTTTTATAGGAAATCTCTGCCGGTCATTTGCTACATCACCACGCAATATCAGTAGCCACTGCATTAATTCCGATAAAACTTGGGAATCGATATGCTCAAGTTTTTTTAATTTTCCTAGGTTTTTGATCATTTGTAGATAGACTTTTTTTAAAATTCCATTCTATTCAACCACATCCAAATAACGTCAGTAATTTATTATATATTTCAGTATATAACTTCGTGAAAAATAGAAATATGCTACTTCTTGCTCACTTTTTGCATGTCGCTCGTATACCGCCTCACAAAAAAAGTTCATTTACCTGAGAATTACGAGGAGACGACATGAAAATTCAACTCCCAGAACGATATGCTCGAACGGAAAACAGTATCTTTACAGCGTAGAAGGACATTGGAGCAATGAATCATTCTACTTGATTCTATTTTTCATTATCATATTTCGATTATTCAGACAGAAAGAACAAAACGCAACTCCGAGAGTTGCGGGTGGTCCACGGGATCTTGTAGACATCTACATCCATGCATAACATAATCCAGCGAGGGTAGCAAGTCGATATTGGAAGGCGACGACAAAGTCCCGGTGTCCTGACCGTTCTGCGCCTATTAAATCCGGGAAGATATTCCGGGGTCCCCTTCGGCTCAGGCGCGACGTTCCAAATAAATCAACCGGTCCGAAATCTGGAATAATAAATCTGTTGGCAGCGTCGCGGTATGGCGGGATAAGGAAATCCCACTGGGGAGGGGGGTCGTCGAGGCAGACAACCACCATAAAAATTCCAAACGGCCGGAAGAGTGGATAAAAATGCCAATGTTGGAGTATACGCAGTCACAGATATTTATATAACTTCAGTTACTACAGCGAACGGTCATAATATAACAATGTTTATTAGGCGGAACCTTGCAAAAGTTCCTAAGTGTCCATAAACCTTCATGAAGGGTCTTTCGAAATCTGCTGGTTATTGGGCAATATTCAATGAAAACGATGAATTAATATATATATATATATATATATATATATATATATATATATATATATATATATATATGTATATATAATATATATATATATACATATATATATATATATATATATATATATATATATATATATATATATAACAATTACTATTAATTATATTTGAATAAGATTTGAAAAAAATTGTTACGCTCATAGAGGGTAGTATTGTTTTCAGCTATTTGTATATTGGTGGCAGAGTAGTCAGCAGATAATTATGAGACTGCTTCTGTCATAACTAATATATATATATATATATATATATATATATATATATATATATATATATATATATATATATATATATACAATTACTATTAATTATATTTGAATAAGATTTGAAAAAAATTGTTACGCTCATAGAGGGTAGTATTGTTTTCAGCTATTTGTATATTGGTGGCAGAGTAGTCAGCAGATAATTATGAGACTGCTTCTGTCATAACTAATATATATATATATATATATATATATATATATATATATATATATATATATATATATATATATAACAATTACTATTAATTATATTTGAATAAGATTTGAAAAAAATTGTTACGCTCATAGAGGGTAGTATTGTTTTCAGCTATTTGTATATTGGTGGCAGAGTAGTCAGCAGATAATTATTAGACTGCTTCTGTCATAACTAGAGGTCCCAAGGCAAAAGAGAGAATATTGTTGAATAGTTTCAGTTGAGTGATTGCACGAAAGAAATCTAAGCCAAACGACTCAATTAGTGTACTGGAAAATTGAATATTTACAGCTGCTTGCTGAACGAACTTTGAGATATGTCATCATTGGAAGAAGATTTAAACCATTTACAAGAAATATCAAGACATTTCTCCTACCACACAGTTTTGATCCTCAAAGGCTGTACCGTTTTATGATAGGATCGCAAAAAGGACAATTACTCGTACTTATGCCCACTATCTATGGTATGGAGTTACCAGAGTATCTGACGTTGAAGCATTGGTTATATTCCTAAGGTGCTGTTGAATATAAAGCACCTCATTAAGCACAAACACTCCACAGTTTCACCACTCGCCAAACTATTTTTTCACCCCCACACATGTTTCGCATACTATGTTAGCATCTTTACGGGAAGATTAAGAATGGTTTACTGTCTAGTGTTTGTAGTTGGCGTGCCAAGGAATCCACTAATACACACCTCATTAAGCTATGCTCAATTTTGATAGCACATCAGAAGCTGTTGAATTATTTTAAGTTAATGGACTAACAACGTGACCTTCATTGTTTAACATGCTGCTCCAGCTCTTATTTTCACCTGAAAATATATAGGAAATTTATATCTCAAAAGCTACTGTCCAGAAGCTTATTTGGCTCAATATCTCATACAGTTATTATATTAATTTATTAAAACTAAGCATACAAAGGACATAATATTTCCATGTCTATAACAAAGTTGGAAAAATTTGGGCAATTTTCAATTTTAGCCTCGTCCTGAATATCCTGAAGAAGGAAATACATTTCCGATGCTTTGCCCCATGGTAGAGTTGACTGCATGACCCACTGATTAACGTTTTTTGTAACTTAAAATGTCATCACTAGCGCCTACCAGTATGTATAGCACATTGGTATGGGAAATAAGAATTTTATTTGTGAAACTCTGTGTGAAACACATTTTACTTCAACCACGTATAACGATATCACCTTTTACTAGATGTTATCACTATCATCCGCTGAAATCCTCTTAAGTTTGTGCTTTGTTCCATTTAGCTTTAGCTTTTGTGCATTATGTCTAATGTGGTATGTTATCTTTGGGAAGAAAATATTCAAGGTTAGCGAAAGACATGTAGGAATATATAATCAAGGTTCGTTCCCCTACTAGGGCTATGACCATGAATTTTGTTGCCAAAGAGCAACAAGATATCTTCACGGGCCGAGAGACCATTTTGGCCAGTGTATTGCAACGTGGACATATGCGATGTATGGTGAACGGCAATTGGCGACTCGCCATGCTACACACGACGGCCAAATTTTATTGTTATGGTAAACTGTTATTGCCGGAAAGTAATCCAATAAAAATCTCAAAAATCGCTATCGGTAAATGTACGTGCACATTGAAGGTAAGCTGTACGTTGCGCTTTCGGTACCCGACGTTTCGCCGGCTCTATTATCTTGCCGATTTTGCTTGGCTGTTTGGAAAGAGAAATATTGACAGTGTAGGAATGTTTCCAAACGATCAATTGTTCATTGCACTATTTTTGCGACATTCATAAATGTGATATTCTTTTGTATGAGAACTCATCCAGGAAATTTAGAAGGCTGTGAGATTTAGCGAACATCACAGAATTGCTTGGGATTGCACTAAAGCCATACACAGGTAGTCAACTTATTATATATAAGGAAAAGTCTCCTCGATTCACCTGAAGCCGGTTGATGATCAATCCACACGTTGTAAGATGCAAATTCTTAAGATAATGTAGGTACGAGGCACTTTTATTAAAATATTAATACATGCTGCTCATTCCACAAAATACTTTTCATCATTTCATTTCAGAGAAGTAATTTCATTAGTCATAGGTAGTGTCAATTATCGGCCAGAACAAGTATAAAATTAGTTTTCTTAGAGCCTTCAATTTAAACATCTTTTGTAGAATTTTCATCATGCTGTTGCAACATGTTATCAATATTTTTGACATTATCGACTCAAAGTATTTGGCATTGCTGACAGAAACTAATAAACAACACAAGATACAATGAAAGGGGTCAAAAATAGCAGCTAGCTTTAAACGTAATACAACTCAATATAATCAATTTTCACATGTAAATAAGTTCAACCTTGTTGGCAGATTTGGTAAGAGATATCTGTCGCTGCTTCAAGGCGGTCCTTGAATAGGTAAAATGCTAATGGGCAGCGCCACCGTGCGCAACGCTTGGATATGACTGTTAGGAAAGCATGTCGAATTTACTATTTGCTTCTTCATGCAAAAAAAGGAAATGACCCGATGATTTGGGTTTGACAGTGGTAATTGTATACATAACATGACATAACCTTCATTCAAGGACATCACGGAGAAACTAAACTACTATAGAAGGTTTCATTGCTGAAAATTATGAGCTTAAAAGTGAAAACCGCTTCTTATTATTGTATTTGGCGTTTATATACAATGCAAATGCATCACCTGTTTTATAACCTTCCATAATATTTCATACCAAGATGCTGTTCAAAATCATCACTGTTTTTTTGGTAAACCTGTCAATGTGAATAATTTGCAAATTTATCTGTCGTTTGATTTTTTGTACTTTTAAAGGCTGCCGAGGTCATTCGTATAAGATATATGATTAATGAGAAAGACAACTACACAATCACATAATGGGTATCAGAAGCTACAATAAAGACTGTGTACCTTGCACCCTTAGGCTACGTGATAGAGCAATACTACGGATAGGTAAATACGTAGTATAATCATTCAAGCTGTAACCAATATGTCTCTTACATCACAAGCCGTCAAAAGGCAAACGGAAGCCTAATCAGTTGGGTAAACGTGGCAACGCCGGGAAGGAGATGATATGCCAGTCCCTGAGTACACATGTGGACCTGAAATGCCCGTAGGAACATCGGGGTCAGGGTTTAGTCAGTTTCGCCTTCATAATTAGCCAGGGGTAGATAATATACGTCTGTGGGCGTAGCTCTGCCGCGGTAATATCGTATGTCAGAAAGTTTACGCAAATAACAGTTATTAGGGGGTGGCTATATGTTGCCTGCGTCGCCCTGGGTACACTTTGTCGGTGAGTGAAAGAGGTCTAACTACCATTTCGCCAAAGTATATCCGGCAGGACTTATACTACGCGTGTATACGTATGAACTTATTTTAGCATAAAATATTGAGCGTAAGAGGAGCACTCTAGAAAATGGGTCATATAATAGTAGGTGGCTCTGATGTAGTAAGTCGTCGTCGCATGTTCCGCCTTGATCTATAGTGTAGGCAAATTAAGCGCATATTTACGACTGTCCTGACCCTTGTAAAGTGATTTATTTTGTAAAGTTTACTCACCGTATTGGTGAATATACTGATTCATTATATTTTTAGCTGGCCGTTAATTAAAACCACATACAACCAATGAATGCCTACTGTTATTTCGGCTGCCTCTGCAGCCTTCCTCAAAGTACAATACAGAATGGAAAAAATTGATTTTGAAAATGAAACTGAATGATATTAGGGGTGAGTTGTACTGTGGGTTATGATAGATAGCGCTCTTATAAATATATTAAATGAATGCGTTTGCGTTTGAGTTGTTAGCAGATACCAGCCAGATTAATCAGAACTTCTCCAAAGATGGCTCGTTTGTGTTTCTCGAATATTTTCAGATGTTTTCAAATATATCCTATTGGACGTTTAAACGTTTTTAATACTTACCGTACGTTATTTTTATTTGAGAAGCTTTTGATCAGATCAGAGCATCGAGAACAAATCGTTCAGAGGGTCGAGAAATACGGGTTGAATTGATATCCTCCTCTAATGAAGTCGACTATAAATATTGCTTCTGATGTTAGCGATAACTGGTTAATCGATAGAGCAACTGAATATCTTATAAAATATAAAAGAAAATCTTAGATTCGATGCATCCTAGAACTGGAGCTTTCTCTCTATATGGAAAAACTTGATATTTAAATCAATTACTAGGTATTGCAAGACATTTTTAGCATCTCCTTAGGGATCTATCATTTCTCCAACGCTCTTCTTGCTGTGCATCAATGAATTGTTAGAAATAACATCTAATTCGATCTACAGATACGCAGATGGCATAACCCTTATGTTGTGCATGGGTCCGGGTAAACCACTATCCCCATCCCGAGAGACTTGTCGAGGGTAGCATGTTGTTCAGATTAACGAAATTCAAATAATCGTTGAATGGGGATCTACAGAGTTTAGTTTAATGGACAGAGGACATCAATCCAGAAAAAGAAGTTGCATACTGCTCTGCCGGCCATGGAGATGGAAAGACTCGCAAAAATTGAATTATCTTCCATCCAGCTTCTGGATGTTAACATCAACAATAACATGTCATGGCACGCTTCTGTCAGCTTTGGTCGACGACTCAGAAGCTGGAGGTTCTCTCCCGGTACAAGAAATTGTAGCATGATTGTCTCTCTGACTTGAAATTATCAATGAAAAAATTGATACCTGAAGCTGCTGTCACGTTTGTTTTTTTGTAAGCACGAAAATTTGTAATATTTCCAGGCTCTGAAATTGGCCTACGAAAATATTATGGAAAACTTGTCAGTATCCCTCTTCCAAAACGACAAACAGATGAGGAGCTGCCGGGCCTACCAACTCAGTTTGAGACTTAAACCGACCCCCCTACGCAACAAACAAAATTAATTTACTTGCTAATTTGAAGGACGGAAGCCTATAATATGTATAACATGATTCCTCAACATTTATCACTTATTCGTCCTGTTAACATATAAAGTACCATTTATATTTGAAAATTCTGCTTATCGCCCCGCGAGCCAAAAAAGGGTGATGTTAAACCAGTAACCGACGACGATGACAGAATTCCTTGGCACAAGCTAGAACGCTTCCGCCGTGCTGGAAGCTCATGGTGTATATAACGGGTTAAGTCCACAGAAGCATGAAATTGTCAATTTGAGAATGTAACGAAAACATCATAACTTTGCCTGGCTGCAACTTTAAATTCAGCGGTGCCGTTTGGGGTCTCCTTTCGCAGTAACTTTTTGGCGAACCAGTTCGGGAGGACTTTATAATATCAGAGTGAACGGAGCTTCATAAGGCTGCGGCGATAGCCTGAACGTATAAGCTTCTTTAGTTATTTGAAGTGGCATTAAACATCGGTACACAATAATAATGCATCTTCATGAAGATGTGTATCTTGGCATTTGAAATCGATAGGTTGGGCCTCGGCGCTTCTACTTTTACTGTTGATATCGAAGATTGTGAATTCAATATATTTATTTATTTGGTTTAGGCTATAATGTCACAAGCAGTTTGCGAATATTGAGAAAAATTTTGATCCTTGTTCAGCATTCACTCGGTGATGTAAAAGACTAAAGAACATTTTATGATATCGTAAGCTTAACTGAGAATGTTTGTTCTATGGATCTATTGAACGTTTGTTCTACGGTTTTATTAACATAACGTTTAACTTAAACAAGCTATAGTTTTTCTAGTAAATTAGCAGCCGACATTATCGATTGACGGTATGAGATTGTCGATATCGCGCAAGCCTGAGGTTAATGTTCGAATATCAAATATGTCATCTTTGAAAGCATACATTCTCATTATTATTAACTAACATTATAAACTGACAATTTTTAAGTAGAGTAAGACGTACGTACCGAATAAGAGCTAAGAAAGTGCTGGTATAAGAAACTGAGTGTAAATCAAAGGATACCGTTTTGCTTGTTTTGTTCCATCCAGATTACCAAAAAACACGTCTTTATTCCCTGCAGCTGCAATATTTTGTCTTCACAGACACGATCAAAAATGAATTAGAAAACTGAAATGACCTAACTGTCTGTGAGCTGCAAATACACACTTCATAACAGGTACTTACCATTTTAAGCAAGCAACGGTTTTCTGATGAAGCGTTTCTTTCAGTACGAAGGGAAAGATTGAGTGACTCCAGATGATGATACTTCATTGATCGAGTTCGACTTTCTGGTTTAGTAACGGTTTTCGTTAATAGCGTAATGAGTAGTCAAACAGTTTTCGATCAATGCGATTGGGTTCTGTAAACGGTCGAGTTCCACAAATAAGAATGGGACAGATTTTTGAGGTGGCTTACTATGACAACGCCTTTGAATCTAAAGTTGTTACATCATCAATCGTAATATTGTGCAGGTAATCAAGAAATTGACAATTTCATTCCTTTTTTCGAGCAAATACATGATCATGATGAGTGTTTATTATTATTATTATTATTATTATTATTATTATTATTATTATTATTATTATTATTATTATTATTATTATTATTATTATTATTATTATTATTATTATTATTATTATTATTATTATTATTATTATTATTATTATTATTATTATTATTATTATTATTATTATTATTATTATTATTATTATTATTATTATTATTATTATTATTATTATTATTATTATTATTATTATCTCTTCACCTCCTTTCCGTTGATTATTTGAATCGGATTTTCGAACTGCTGACATTTAGGAAATAAATTAAAATTCATAATTTCAACAATTCCTATTTTTAAAATCTTCAAAAAAGTCCATACCACCCAATACTTTCGAAACCCACCATAAGTGGATCATCGGTTAGAAAATCCGATCATAATCTGGAATAAAGTGATTCCACTGCATGTGACATATTTTTTCACGATTGCATGGGCCTATTGGCATGGGAGGTTAAACCGTTTTAGAAAATGGTGCGCGCCCCCCTTGACAAGGTCACATAAAAATAAGAAGATACTACAAAATGGCCACATGTGATCATTCGCTCCTGCTCCATTATATGAACATCCGAGATATGAACCTCACTCCAGTTTTTTGCCAGTTTTATTTGAGACTGTCAAAGCTGAGGGACGTTATATGCCTTTGCTTTGATTCCGATTCAAGTTATATTTTTGCCTTGATACGTTGGTATTTCTACTGGCTGTGTGAGTTCATACTGTTCCATGTTTGCCATCTGGGTAGTATTACTCTCATCTTCGTTTTGTATATTCGCAAGCGATGTATTTCTGGTAGTCAAAACAGATTTAGCCATTTAAATAAATGTGTGTTATCTTTTCCGCAGTATTCAAATGAATCTTCTGATTTTGAGTAAATGAAATACATGTAAAATTACATCAAGCACCGGTTGACCGTTATGGAAAAGGATAAAAGGATGGGGGACTTGACCATCTCGTGATTTCAAAAAGGGAGCACATAGAAAAGTTTGGTAACCACTGATCTAGGACAGTGGACGGTCAAGAAACATGGAAGAAGTGTCCAAATGAAATCAAGAATGAAAATGAGAGGTCTTTCGTATCACTATCCTCAATCATAGAACCTATACATAAAGTTATTTCAGGAGAGGGTTCGAGGTTTTCCTATTTCGGCTAGCCTACTGATTTGATCACCAACAGTCGAAATAGCTAATAATCCCGAAATGGATATGTAAGTCAGCTCATAACCACATGAGTGATATCATAGCTTGATTATTGATTTGGCCACCTAGACAGTTTCTATAAAAGTACCAAATGAAACTAATTAAATTTGAGAATTCTGATGACAACGAAATTGATTAATCAAATGTCTCCAAGAAAATATTTTTACGGGTGGACGTACCAGAACCAAGCAGACAATGCAAAATACTGACAGTTTGTTTAAGAAGGTACATTTGATGAATATATTTCGGTGAAAACGGGTGTCTGTAATTCCCATAAAACCAGAATTTGCCAATTAAGCTACACATACAGCTCACAAGCAGAACGTTCTGAAACATATTATGACAGGAAGAGTTGTAGGGGGATCTTGAATGGTTCTACGGTGCTTTTGTGTGGCGTCGTTATGGAGGTTGGGAATGGCATAAAAATTCCAAAACTGCCGGAAGAGGTATAAAAATGCGAACGTATACGCACGCATATATGGGTACATTTTACGCGTGCACCCTGTCACGCGCCATAAGACGTACACGGAATGGTAATTTCCTGCAACCCTGCAGTGGGGGGTGTACACACTATGTGTCGTATACATAATACATATACATTCCTTGGGATATGCTCGGAATAACCATATCTGGGTTAGCTTTTACATACATATGTATATTGTATGCACGCTTTGCGTAATTAGCAAACTGGAGCTCACAGAGACCTAAGAAAATCCTCAAAATGCCCTTCTGGAATAGCCAACTGGAGTTGGAATTCCAGAAATTGAAAATTTCCTTAAATTAACGGAATAAAGTTTAAAAAAGGAATAGCAAAACAAAACTGATTCCAATAAAACCTACTTTGAAAAAGTTCACTAAAAGGTAAATAATGGCGTTTGTTACTCTTGCCTGACATCGAGTCCAAAATAATAATTCTTGTATAACACAACTATTTTTTACTTTTTCAAGCATTTTACAGTTATTTTTATAGAGTCGCATCTTCTTTGTTGATGATTTTCTTATTTTATTTTTCCTTTTAGTATACTTTTTCAGAATAGATGATTCTGATATACGGATTTTCCTTGTTGAACATCTCTATACTACCGAGTTTCGGTACCTACCATTCGATATAAGCATGATATGATGATCTGTAAGTATATCCTTTTAAATAAAAAAGAATTTTCCGATTCAGTTCATGAAGTCTGTAAAAATTGAAACCAAACACAGGTATTTCGATTAAGGGATTCATATTGGTCAAATTAAACAATATGTTAAAGACAGAATTAATAACCACAAAAATGTTATACAAATAAGGATGATACAGCCGTTTCAAAACCTGTAAAAGAAACAACATATGCATTTGTAGTAGGAGAATAATTACGACAAAATATGGTCCAAAGAAATGATCCATATCAAAAAGACCAAAACTTCAGATGTGACTCAGACAGCAGGTAATCTTTATAATACTATGATCAAACAACGATTTTTTATCTAAATTACTCGCATGTATTCTTTCCTTTATGAATTTTCACCGTACTTCTATTACTTTTATGCTTATTTTTTTAATATTTTCTTGGCCTTCTGTCGCGTTTATATTACACACCTTCAGCTGCATTTGAATCGGTTTCAAGTTATCTGTTTTTTGCAGTGAGTGCTTCCAATGTTATCCTTTATTTTGTTATATTTTAATCATTCTGTTATTGTACAAAGGAGTCTGAAGATGAATAAAATTCAATAAACCGGAACGTTGGGCTGAAATATTTCTTTTCTGTCAACACACCCATGTACCGTAGAAAATATATTTCCTATTAGAGTGTGGTCATAAATCAGATCTTCATCTGTGAATGCAGGTTAGCTCAACATACATAGCCAGGAACTTTTAAGGAGAGTGGATGATGTGTCTCTATAGATTCTACCATGATGCGTTCGGTTACAACCAAGTGCTGTTAGTAAACCTCTCAACAGCAAAGCCCAACGATCTTATATTGACCAGATCAAGTATCCAACACCTCGAACAAGTATCTTCCAAAGGTTTTGGTGTTGAAAAACCTCAGCGTTGTGGAATGAGCTCTCGGGAGGTTAATTTCTCGACAGTTAAAGTTTGAAGCACTTTGATGCTAATGAGAATAGATTTCACTGCGCTTTTGGAATACGATAGACTAACTGCCTTCATGTGAAGTTACTTATGAAATAAGAAAAAGGATTTCAAGCTGCACGCGTTGTTCGGATCTAGAGACGGAGTGCCAGTGTTCAGGATAGTAAAGATCTTTAACTACCTTCTATAGAAATGCCGACAAGGCTTGTAATGTCTTGTCGTGTTGAATTTTTCCACAGTGCAGAATCCTAAATTTTTCAAACATTGATTGGTTTACATGATTGTACCGGAAACCATTCAAGATCTCTATTGAAAAATAATGACACGAAAGTGCTGAATCCACCATATCGCCACATCCTTGGCATAATAAAATCTCATCAACGCTGAGACGCTTGTGAATTTTTCAGGAGGCAGTGAACCGGGCGGTGCGGGGTACGAGTTTCTCAGAGGTTTCCTCCGAGGTATCGTCTACGCACAAAATGCGCCATGAAAAATTTAAACAAAGTTTGGAAGCGGCAGTTCAAAGGCGAAATACGTGTTATCCGCTCCTGTCGGATTTCTGAAATATTAAGCGGTAATTCAGGATAGCAAAGGTAACAAGCCACAGACAAGGCAGGGCAGGCGGAAATACTACGTCTCCGACATGTGAAAATGAGGCCAAGTAGATTCACTCAGAACCTTCCGTAAAGTGGTGTGGCTTAAGAAATAAATGTTTGGTTTGGATCCTCATTATACAAAGTTCAGCACAGGCACTAAGAATCTAGAAATAACTACTGGGTATATGCTCAAAAATGATAATAGATCTCATCAGTCATCGTATGGACAATGATATGGAACTGGACTCAAGCGAAAGATTCGCAGATATTAACCCTTTCGAGATATTTTCATGACATTTCCGCCGCGAAAATATTTTTCTAAATGTCTGAAGCTAGTGGATCCATCCTCATTAAAATCCAAACTTTTTGAATTATTGCGGGCCAATCGCCGGCGGAGAAATGAACCAAGAGAAATACCGACAAAACCGAGTGACAGGCGACTTACTTATTTTTTTATTTAATACTTATTACTCTTCGTTTAAGTTCTACGTTCGTTGGCTCAAGTTTATGCTTTTTAAGCAACTTAATTCACATCTGATCACATGTTTTAGCACTATTTTGTTTAGGTATTGTTCTACTTTTAAATTTTAGAGCAAAAGCAATTATAGACATTCATATATTTTAACAGGCTTATATTAGCTTCACCTGTATATATGTATCTATCTATGTATGTGACGGAATTTTCACAGACTTCTCACATCTGTCTGATTTGAACATCAGCAGACGTATACTTTTTTGAGTTTTTGGAAAAAATTCAATTTACAATATGAAATGTGTTATAGGCTTTTTGTTGGCCAAAGAAAACTAGTCTTCTGTTTAGTATACTTTACTTTTAATTTATAATTTAAAAACTAAAAACGCGCTTTAAGAGTAAACCGCACTAAAAAGTAAACAATAATTTTTAATTATTCAGTATTTAATTGTTGATTTTATTGTCAAAAATCTTGGAGCTTGACAGCAAGTGGTATAGATCACTGTTATGAGTAACAAGACGTATGAACAAAAAAATGCACAAAGAAATTTGATAAATAGAAATTGTTGTTTCCGTTTTAGTTCAATTTGCTTTGAAGCGTGCTTTTTTTGTTTATTGAATGGTAATAATCGATTAGAGAATTTCATTTAGAAAATTCATAAATGCGTACCACACATTTAGCAGTAACACGTGAAAATATAATATTAGAAAAATAATACATTTTTTGTGAGGTACAAAAACGGTGAGCTAAAACTTGAATATCAGTGAAAAAGAGTAGCTCCTTTATTCTGGAATCGATAAAAAAATAAAAATAATGGTAAAGGTAAATGGTGAATGAAAGCCTACCGGAGAAGGGCGTCAAGTAGTTTAACGCTATACCTCCCACGCAATGGTATGTTCCAAATTAGGATTTGGATAATAATGGGCAACTGTCAATTTTATTTTAATATTGAGCTTGAAGAATATTGAAAATATTGAAAAACTCAAAACACTTTATAATTAATTACATCAAGTGCACTACACATTTTTAGCACTTGCCAAACAATTCTTTCTAAACCCGACAAGTGGTTCGCTAACCATGGTAGCATCTTTAGATAAACTACAAAGTGGTTTGCTGAGTTGTAAAACTTTGTAGTGGTTATGGTTGCTGCGCAAAAGAAACCAGTAAAATATATTACTTCAAGTGGGTCAACAGTTCCAAATTCCAAACAGAACCTCCAATAAATTGAAATTGCACGTGAAATATAGAACCAACATGCTTCACGAAATTTTTTGTAAGGATAGAACACTTCCGTATTTATCAAGGATCCATACATATATTTAATAAAATGCGTAGTAGGAGTTACTATATAAGTATCATGACTTTTAAGTCCATTGCTATGAACGAAACTGGCTTTAAAGTCAGCAGTGTGAACAATCATCTTTACCTAACAAGTACGTCCCATACCTCCAATATTTTACCCCTCCAAATGTCTTTTTGGAAAATCATCGAATTCGCTGCCAACGATTTGCCAATCTTGAACATTCATTGACTCAAAGGAGTATTGCTCATCCTCAGAATGCTAACAAGTGGTGTAATGAATAGGTCGTTGTGAATTTGAAAAACATAGTTGTTACAAATTATGATAATACTAACTTCCTGATTAGCAACAGCAGGTGAAAAGAAGTTGTAAGCTGAATATTCTTACTATTTGTCATCCGGAGAAATATTATCCTGGTAGATGCCTATTTGTAAGATCCTTGTGTCAGGTCGGGTTTTGTCATTATACTAAAAGGCCACAAAGCTACCATAGTATCGTGCACGGCACTGCGATGGCTCCATCAAGACGATGAACGATCTTGGGCGACGTGAGTCGAAACTTTTTGCTGGTTGTAGATCGCAAACGCGGGAAGCGAGAAACGAGGCCTGCCTGTTTAAAGTTGCCTCCGCAGCAACGACATTTATTCATCCTATTGTCGCGTACGTCCCGCCAACAGAAACTTGTGGAAAAGGAGGAGCTGATATTTCCATGGCCCACTTCTCCGTCTCCAGCAGACACGGGGCTGGAGGGCAAAAAACCTCGCTAGCCGATTAATCTCGGTTATTGTTGGCCTCAGAGACGTACCTTGCTTTGTGGTAAGTTTCATATTAATTTGTATATCTTTAGCGTTAATTTTTTATGTCACAGTTATTAGCAAGGTGGTAAAATACATAAAACTGCAGTTGTGTTTTGAGTGTGCCGGGCGTTCTAACCTTAAATTTGTTAGCTGAACCTTGCTGGGGCGTTTTAAATGCCTGACTGTATGGCTTGTAAAGCGCCCCAGTATTTGAATAGCCAAAACTATTAATGTTGTATACGTATTTCAGATAATGTCTCGGAAGTATGAACGGAAGACACTAAGGGCGTCATGGAGGTCGAACGATTTAGAAGAAGCCATGCAGCAGGTGATGAGAAAAGCCATGGGCGTCAATCAAGTTTCAAAATACGTCAACATACCATTGAGAACTTTACGAAGACATCTATCAACAGGAAAGTCGAAGATCTCCCTGAATTGCAACCCTGTCTTTCCAGTAGAATATGAAGAAAAGGTTGTAGCACATATACAAAAATTAGAAAAGGTTGGGTTTACACCAGACCGGAAAGATGTGATCGAAATGGCTTTTCAGTTAGCCAAAAGGCTTAGGATTAAACACTCGTTCTCTTCCCCCGACAATATTGAGAAAAAGAAATTGATTGAAGTAAAAAAAGACTTAAAACTGAAACTGAAGCTAAGAAAATAAAAGATGTTAAAAATAAGATGTATAAAAAAAGGCTGACATGAAAACAGAGAAGACTGGAGAAAAAGTGGCCAAAAATAAAAAGGAAGCTAGAAAAAGACAAGAGGCGAAGCCAAAGAAAAATAAATCGTCGAATAAGAAGAGAAGACTCAGTAGTTCGTCATCGTCAGAAAGCAATGATGAAAATATGGATACAACTGAGGAGTCAGAAGAAGAAATATCGGACAAAGATGCGAACAAATGTGCCGAATGTACCGAGGGCTATCATCAAACACAGTCTACAGAGGATTGGATTCAATGTCCAACTTGCTTAGCATGGCAGCACGAGTTTTGTACTATGTACAATCCTATGTGTAGCCGATGTGGACGAAAGGCTTAAAGAACTGTTCAAAAATAGTTTCATTATATTTTTTTAATATACATAGGTGTTAATATCACTTTTCAGTTATTTTTTAGACTGTTTATACCGAATTGCTATGTTAATTTTTTACTACGTTATTTCTATATTAAATGTTTATTTTATTATGTAAAATGTTTACTTTACAGGTCTGAATAAATGAAATTACTACGCTTAAGCCTCGTTTTTTGCATCTATCTTTGATCGTCTTTAAAATATTACTTTTTATCATAATATGAATATAATTTATATATTGGGGCATTTTGTAACACATGTGAGGCATATTACCTAAGTCCTACATGACAAAATGCCTGAGTAGAGGTTTTAAAAAAGTTATTATTCTTCCTTTTTTCTATCACTCAGATAGATACAAAAGATGCCGTGATATTCTAAAGGAATTAGGCTGTTTTCCTGAATAAAGGGCAGTTTTTTTTCAATAAATTCCTGAAAAACTGTGTGGCATATTACCTAGTTTTACCCTATATTCTTGCTAAAAAAAGACTAGCGGGATCAATTAGCATCCGTAACTATGTAAATACACGCAAAGGACTGCAAACAAAATATTGGAGTGTTAAAAATTTCAGAAAACTCATTTCGTCCGTATCAAAACAGTTATCTAGATTTTTCGCACCAAAATATGTTTTCCTCAATATTCATTTCCAACTTAACGTTAACCATTTTACCTTTCACCTCAATAGGCGGGGAAGCAATACAATCGCAGTAACTTTGAATTTCAGGTATCAATGACTTTTGGATCAATAATACTACTCTGGAGCTCCATTGTCTTTGTACCTCACAAAGTATCTGTTGTTTAATATAATTTCCTTTCTCTCTCCTGCATGGCTGCACGAGTTTTGTACCATGTACAATCCTATGTGTACCACAACTCCTCTGATTGGTCCAGCCAGCGCCTGACTCCATCGAGTGGCTTCCTCTAGTAGCGTGATTCATCATCACTACTGAAATTTTATGTTATTGACGATTGATCTACTGGTGGTGGAGTAATCAGAAAATGGCTAATGCTATAATCAGGAAACCACTAATCTGCCTCTTATCAAAATTTCCGGGTAAGTGATTTCTGGTAAAAAGCTTCATGGCTTTTACAAACCCATATCCATGAATCCATTAAAAATTATGTTTAGAACACGATCAAGAATGCTGGATGGATTGAAAGAATGTTTCTGTTATGCAGCAAATCGCTGCAATTTAACCAAGAGTGACGAATTATGATATGTACAATTCCGAACAGTGATTGGTAATTGTACACCGTAAAGTAGTAAAATAACGAACATATATCGACTATTCGTCGTCGCCTTTGTGGGCATAAATTTTTCCTCATCCTCATCCTGTTGTAATAGTAAGGTGGCAATATTTACAAAATTGTGGAAATGACTACAATTTAGTGAGATCTTAGTTAAAAGACAAAATAATGCTATTTCTGCAGCAAATTAATGCTTAAAATTTGCACTCGACGTTAATTAGCGCAGTACAGTATACTCATTTAGAGTACATCCATGTAGCACTCAAGTTCTTTCGGTGTTTCTCCCTCTAATCACTGTAGTTCAAAACTTAATCAACCGGATTTTTCCCCGGAGTAGCAGGAAACTTCGTTTAACGTTGAACGCTCTAGCGAAACAAAACTACCCCTAAAGCCGTATTTTGAGCGCCAGATTCAGCACAGCCGTTCCATGTTATAGCTAGAACATTTTCGACTGCGAAATAGAATGTGTCGAGCGAAACTTAGGTGGATAAACGTGAGGAAATTTATCCGGCGCCTGTGTAATTTGTGTAAAATTAAAATAGCGACGTATACTCATTCGGTTAACCGGTGTCTATTTATGTATATATTTGTAGGAAAATTAGTTTTAGCAATACAACATGAACACAATAAGGAAAACCACTTTACGCACTTTTGCAGGCTTGATCAAGAGGTTATAAATTTTACTTAGAATTTCATTAGATTTTGAATTCGATAAATCCCTGGTATGAAATCAAATATTCCATATCTTTTGGTAAGGTTATCATATTTTCCAACGGAACTCCGTTTCAATCAAGCATACGAACCTCTTGTGATTCCCTCCAAGTAATTCATTAACTTGTTTGGAATCGCCATATTGGTCAACGGCAATTCAGCTCGTCTCCAGTCTACCATCGCGCGGCTAAAGTTCGTCCTGTTGAAGCCCGCCGCTTACGATACTACGGTCAACCAACAGAATCGAACAACAAAATTGAAGAATTTATCGTAAAATTGACAGTGCTCACGATCCAACCCGCCAAATAGAATGTTTCGTTCAAGCAGAAATGTCGGATTTGTCGGAGATCGAAGCTTTGTTGTCTGCAACAGCTGCAAATGTGTAGAGTAGTAGTAATTCAAAAACACAAGAAAGGGTCGAAGTTCAACGAATAATTTCAAATAAGAAAGAAATATTCACATAATGATAATTATGCAACGACAGTTATAACTGTACCTAGATGATTGACGTAACTTACTTCGAATGATGAAGAGTCATGTTAAGAGTCTTATAATTTAGCTTGGCATTGGTTTTATTATTATTCTATTAGAGAGTATACGAATATCCGTAACACGATATTCGAAAACCTTTGACATAATATCAAATTTATATGGATAATTCAATTTGCCATTCGCGTAAATGAGCAACGCGTTTAGTTTATTGACAATGATCATTATCTTTTGTAACGTGTTCACTTATCTAAATAAATCGGTTAAAAGCTTTGAACTGCCGGCCAATACAATTCAGCTTTCAACTCGCCATCATATCTCTGTGTTTTTATCACTCCCATATATGTTATTTGGAGATCAAGCGTTTTCAGGCATGTTCTGGATATTGAAGCGAACATAGGAGACAGTGTGGAAGATTAGTCAGATGAATCAGCATCCCTGAATCTCTAAGTAGATGAAGTGATATAAGAAATGCATTTTGGAGTTCCATAAAAGTATAGGAGTGGGCTGGACTCGAACCCATACACGTGAGATAAGTATCCTCGCTTCAATGGTTAGGGAATTACTAAACTGATTGCAATGTTCTGCAGATCTTGCACTTTTGGGGGTAAGAGAAACATAGACAAATGGTGCAAGCGAGAACGTATCTTAATATGACCATCTGGATCCTCTTGAAACCGAGCTTCGAAGGCATAATCACGGCATACTGGAGACAGGGATTTGAGTCCCACTCTTAACTAAACTGTTTTGGGCCCAATCACAAAATGTGTATTTAATCCCTCTTCTCTGTATTTACACAGTTACGGGTGCCGATTAATCAGGCAAGTCTTCTATAAAAGTTCAGTGACTGGTAATCTGTGAAGTTTCTTAAAGTTGCTCATCAGCTTGCAAATCCTCTAATCCTCTATAATTTTAAAATGAATTTTCTTTTGCGCTGAATTTCGTTTAATTGGGGACAGCGAGTTTCAAGAAGTAAATTTAATCCCACTCTTTAGTCTTATATTACAAAGCAGTAAGTGGGCTTTCACTGCCTAACATTGAACATGCCTGTAATCAGTTCGTCGTCGGTATGCAGATCAAAGAAAGATAGATAAACCAGTCTGTTCAGTAATATTTCTATCAACTGAACAAGCCGGCCGCTCATAATTTTAGTTACTTATCTGCAAAGACTTGGAGGAACGTGATTTTACTGTTAGCAAACTGGTTGACATTGAGGTGAGGTTGGCGACATAAACATTATGAGATTAAGCAAATCAAAAAGTCCAAGGCATCCTGGAATACTTGAGGAACGTTCCGGAATCATATAAAAAACACAGTGTTCAGACCTCCCTTAAATGCCCCTAAAGGACGGCGCTGGAACTTTGTTATTCTTGCACACATTTTTATAGTGATACTTTTATATGACGGATGGTACTTGGCACCTCACAGAATACTATCTTCAAAAGACTCTATTCAGACGCACGAAATGAATTAATTATTCTACTTTTTACTACCTGTTTCATAGAGACACAAACTTTAAATTTTGAGAGAACTTATTCAACTCTTGACCTGATAAAGACATACTTTTGGTTCATATCCATAAAAAGAACTATTTTCGAGTTAAAACTTAAATGTTTCTTACCAACTATACTTTTGACCGTCATTTCATTTCGCACGAATATTAAGTATATTTCTCGCCACATTGATAATATTTTTTTTTCATTTTTGCAGTTCAATGAAAAATACTTTTGAAATAGTTTTTTCCAGTTGTTGTTTGAAATTTGTAAACATCGTGGATGTTTCAATGTTGTGTTTCGGAATTACGTGATCTGTATACTTTTGAGTGTCACAATGACGACGTGAAGTATTGATTGATTCACTTTCTTCAATTGTCGTCTTTAAGTTGAACTGGCGAACATTTCCTTTCGTTGCTATTTATACTTCTCTGGCTAGCGTTTGGTTTATCTTTCGGTTTACTGACTTAGTTTTCTGTTGACGTCGCTGTTGGGTGGTTATTTCGTATCACGTTCGTGTTCGAGCTCGTTTGGTCTAGCTGTTGTTTTTTAATTTTACTTATGAATGGCTGCCATATTGGAAGGTGTTAAATGCTTACTCCAATGTATATTTTTTCTTTTTAAATCATTTTTGGACGTATTTGAATACATTTTCTTGGAGAATTCGAAGTATTTAGAGCTGATTTTCATCATCAAGTGGGTGGCGAGGGCCGACTGGTATAGGACGCATATTAAATAATAAAAGAACAACGACAACAAACCATACAAAACATATTTCTTAAGGATCAAAACAAATGTCTAGTCCATGTCGAGTACTTATAAACAAATTCATCATCGCCTCAATCCCAATGAAAACGCAGATATCCAGGTTCTCATTGTTAATTGTAAAACTAACTTCGAAGAAGCTACCATCACCGTAGGCTCAAAGTGCCAAAGTTTGCTCTATTTTGTGCGCTCGAGCCTCCTTGATTATTCCTTTCATAGAGACAGGAGCACTGTACTGCCTTCAGATTCTGGTTCATAATTTTAGAAAGCGACAAATGGATATGTAGCTCTCCGAGAAAGCAAAGCACCTAAGTATTTTGAGAGACGTTAGAATAAGTGCCGGAGATCTAAATCGTAACTAGAAAAGTTTCAAACCTGCCTTGCACTATTTGAAAGGTTGCGGCTTAAATAAGTGCTTTGTTATGGATATGAAAACGGTAACTGGAAAACTGTTAAAATGAAAGCTCGTTCTGCTTAATGGAGAAACAGGATGGTTGTGCCCAGGGTATATTGAAAATATGCTTCAGAATATATGGCGTAGTATTCAAATATTCCAGCAGTAATTATTTCCTGGGTCATGGTTTCATATATTTCTAGATTAACCGTTTAAGCATCTAGACACGATGAAAGGAAGTTCTGAACAAAAAGTTCTAGTGCATTTAAAATCTACGCAAGATCTGAAAAATATCTAATTATATTGAATTTTGACAGTTGATTGTTTCGAGGGTGTGGCGAATAAGAATAAGATTCAACTTTACTCATCCTGATTGCTTAAAACCGCTTATGGCTAATAAAACAAGCTTATGGATTTTCTTACTGCCCCAGCAGCCCTTTACCTATGTACAAAAAATTGATCTAACTTTGAAATTTTAATCACATTGACATAAACCTTCGAGATGAATTCAAAGTCGATTCTTACAAATGAGACTCGATGTTTTTGGCTATGAACACAAAAATAAAGGAAAATTTTACGATCCAATCCAGACCAAACCTCACATCTTCAATGCCTGAAATGAAAAAGCAATTTGCTTTCAGTTCAAATAAAACCTTATATACTACTACATCAATCTGACGATCCAGAGCGCAAGATATTTTTGTAACGTGAATATTGTGTTATTTTTCTTTCCTGGGCAAAAATGAAATATGAAATTTCGATGAAAAAAAAAGAATTACCCTTTGCTCACTTGTATTCAATCTATGAGATAATTTTCAATTTATGCCATTCCTGGTTTTGACTATGACGTGGCACTTAGACTATTTAAAGATCAGATTCTCCAATGGTTTATGTCAAGTCTCAAAGTGAAACATTCCGATCAAAAATACGAGGTTCTATTCGATCGGCTTGGCCTTGAAAGTCAGGCTGGCCATCAAACAGAGAGGCAAATATCCTGTGAATATTATTTATTAATTGCGACCCTTTCCTGTATATTCGAACAGTTCATATTATATATTTATAAAGTCTCTCAGACTATTGAGACTCACACCCCCGTGCATAGCACGTCATATACCACCACACCACTCTTGTAGAGATCGATCTCAGAGATACTTCGCGAGTGCTGTACTGGGAGCGATTTTCCCAGAGTAAGTCGATGATTTAGAACGGTCATTTTGATAAGCCAGCCAATATCTCATAGATAGGCAGCGGTGTCGAACATAATTTTTTGGAAGGTTGAGATTCATAAAGAGGTAGTTGTGTATGTATATCCATCGACTTCTGATATGTTAATTTTTCAAAATAAAAAAAAGCCGACGGTATGGGGATAATCGGAGAAACTACGAGAAATGATGAGCAAAGGGAAGACAATTTATCAGATAACGGTCCAGTACCAGAATTAAGCATGAAGGTTTCAAGAACTATATTTTGAGAGGTCAAACGCGATTTTGTACAAATTTTGGCGAACTGGACATTCTAAAAATATAGAAGATATAAGCAACTAAAAAATGTACAACTTTTGTATTAAGCTTTTATATCTTTACGAGTATATAGAAAAAAAAATAGATATTTTTTTAGGTTTATTATTCTTTTCTCCCATAACATATACAATCTTGATGGAATTTAAATAGATTACATATCGATATGTATGAAATGAGATATCTATCTTTAAGTAGAATAATTCATGTATTTTATTTTGTTCTTTTTTTCTGTTTTATACCGATTTAGTTGAACAATTTTCAACCAAAGGAGCTGACACAAAAGCTTGGATTATAGAAACAACTATATATTCTTTGTTGCTGCCTCTACATTTATATGAGGTGAGGAAAATATGGGAACAACATAAGAAAATTGATTTGTCAATTAATCTTAAGAACTTCAATGAACTGAACTGCATTAAAGAACTTTTACACAAAATAGAATACAGGAAAACACTTTGCAAAGGAAAATACATCTATAGAATGATTATAGTGGATCTATAAACATTAGAGAAATAGCTTTTAAGCCACCATGAAAGTCCACATCTGATTTTTAAATTTGTTTGATGGCTTCCTCTGTGTTAAGTATACTAATCAAGATCCAATCATATAATTTGTAATAACAAATTCTACACTCTTATTACTCACGCGTGACAAAACAGCATTTATATTTCAGAATCTTGTATTTGGGTCACGGCATATTATGAGGCTTTTCGATATCTTAATCCGAGAAGTTCCAGTAGCACATATATTCATAATTTCGTTTCAATCAGAATACTTAAAAAATGTCACACTGAATAATAATTCATTGCCCTACATTATCTGAGCTTTAATTAGATAATTGAATCACTCTAAGGGATGATATTTTCTTACGTTACTTTTAGTCCTTTCGTTGTAAAGATGTGTTGACCTGACCAGATCGATTACAAATGACGAGTTCACAAAAATCAGTTCAGACTCATATACTCTGGCTTCGATCTTTTATATCGTATCCTTCTACACCCAGCACAGTTCACTTGGCATAAAACCGCAATAAAACTGATCTAAAAGGTTGAATTACACCGACAAATATGGACACAATTCAAACCAATCCTTGCATGTACTTGATCATCTGAAATTGATCTGACCGAAAATAATCAGTATTTCGGCGAGTTCGTGTACAGGTAACCCGCTTCAATGGTCCGATTCTAAAGCTTGACAATACCAATGCATAATTTGCCTAAGGTGAAAAAGAATTAAGAAGCTATGAGCTATTTTTTATTTAAGGTCAGAAGAGGATATATGTACAGACGTCCGATTTTAAGACGTTCGACGTTCGCTCATCTGTTTTTTTTTACTCACAAGGTTTTTTACGGGTGTCTGATTTTCAGAATCCCCTCGGAATCAAATAGATTCAATTAGTCACCAGTAATTGCAGTATAAATTATATAATATCCGTTTTTTAACTCGGATGATCTAGTAACCCTAGATACAGGTATAGATAAATGTCATTTAAGCATTAATAGCGTTTTAGCATACATAATTTATGCGTAAAATATACCATCCGCTCCCCAAAACCGTCAATGACCATCACATCTGCTGCAGCAAAACCGTGACTGTAAACATAGCTTCAATATTGGTCTAGTTGCCAATTTTTGACAACTACCGCGAATATCTCTCAGGAGTTTGTGACCCGACCCTTATACATTAATGTAGATATATGAAGGAAAAATAGGGCCAAACTTGGGAGTCTCTCGCGCTACCATAAATTGAGGCTTATCTCGACAACCTTCTAATGAAATTATTGATTCTCGCATGTGTCTGCGTGTAATACAGTGCGTGCACAACTGGCGTGTGAGGGTGTAGATGAGGGAACGATTGCGGCTACGGCCAACTTACTTAATAGGGATGTGTCGAAGATTAAGATACGTCGTCGTCGGATCGGAACGATAGAAGAGTTATTAGAACCTAATGGCCCTGATATGGCAATTATCCAACTATGAACGGTGATGTTTGGACTATGGTAACTCATCAGTTCAGTAGGGAATTGAACAAAATGATTTGACGAACATGTTTTTAAACCAAAATGTAAACAGAGTGTCTGTGAATAATGTACTCCAACATGAATCACTGTGATGATGTTCACAATACTGTTATGTTAGTGTTTGTCCGACCAAACTACATCGGAAGTTTCAATGAAATCATTTTGAGGGGTTGTATAAAGTTTCAATGAAACCATTTTGAGGGGTTGTATACATCAACACACAAATTCCGCGATATTCCTCACTTAATAATCTATACATTCCTAACGAACATTACAAATGCTAACCAGTTTCTGAGAAATCGGAACGTATTAACAAATATCAATAGAAAGATATTCCGTCGACAACAGATACGCAAACAATTATTATGTAGTTTCTGATCTACCAAAGGAGCTTGTCATATTTTGATTTCGATGATATTTCAATGACGAATAATTTTGGACCTACTACACATTTCCACCGTTTTTGCTCTGCTTGCACTCTCTAGCATTTACCATATCCCGATCTACCCTTCAACTAACATAGACGAACGTCCTCCAACGCCTGCTTGATTTACGGTGATTGCACTCGTCGCCCAGATCATCCTGTGTGTAATGATAATAGAACCATTCTGGGCAGGTACGCATACAGATATACGCACATTCATCGGGCCGCGTTCAGATTAACAATCACCCCATTATGGGGTGATTAAGTGTTTCCGTAAAGAGGGGTGGGGGTAGATTGCCTCTTTTGTTATACTAGGGAAAGCCCGTCCTGCCACCTGATATATTATCATCGGGTTCAGCCGGGACTGTATAGTTAAACTAGTTGACAGGACGGGCGAGAAACGAACTTTATTAGATCCTGTTAAGGTTTGCAAAATGGTAAAAGCTTCTGAAAAAGTCAGGAGATAATGGGAACAAGTAGATAGACTTGGTACTTGATACAAGGAAATCAAAAATTTATGAGATTGCCTGGTAGATAAGTAGAAGTTAAGCGATTCTGCTTCTATGCACTTTTTGGAGGACCTATAACAAAAAAAAATCAATATTTGCGAATACAAATATCTCGAGTTTAGTCAGTCCCTGTAATGTCTATCATGGCTGTTACGTGATATAAGCATCCGAATAAAATTACTTACTGCCTTTCAATCTGTTATTAAGATCAGGTTCCGAAAAAGCATTATTAAATAGTTTTTTCTCAGCAAAGTCGACTAGAATACGTAAATGCTATTGAAAAACTTACTCAATTACATAGGTGTCTCTATGTGAATGTTTATTGAGTATTTATAAATAGAGGGTATATAAGCAACAAAAGTTTGAAGACGGCAATACTGTCTGATGGATTAATTGATCACCTTATAATTCTCAATCTGTTATTGGGCTACACCTCGCTGATGGTTGCCAGCGTTAAATAAACCTGTAACAAGCTTCTTTTCTGATAATAGTAAGCTTCTCCTACATACAAAATAAATGTTGCTATTTCGTTTAGTCTATTTTAGTTTTTGGGGGGTAGTTACTTTAAAGTTATATCGTTCCTTCAGATGTATTGATGTTACCCTGTACTGTTGTGGATACGTACAAAACGGTTGGTACAAAGCTGATAAGCTGGTTTAATTTTCAGCTATTAACTTCGCCGTCACTGTATATTAGCATTACCCACTACAAACCACCATTATCCCTTCACAAATTTGGACAAAATTAATAAAGCGTAGCTATGGATGCTACATAGTAGTAATAATGGCTACAAACAGACTGAAAGAGAGACAGACTGACGGAAATGATTGACAGACAAAGAACGTATCATCCCCAATTTGAAAGCTATTGTGCCCACAATAATCCCCTACGTCATGCATGAGAAGAAAAGCCGAAGTTTTGAAATAATTGGAGGTCTCCCTCTACAGGAGATGAAGTACTCATTTTTTGATACTCAGCTAATTTGTTGAATGTAAGGTTGTGCATGATAAGAAGTTGCATTTTTCTTCTTTGAATGTAAATCGCCATAATATATTAAGATAAACAGTTCTAAGTAAACCAGGGGGAGAGGGAGATTTAACACTTTTGTGATAACAAAGCTTCTCTTGATGATGCCTGGGAAGAAAACGGGAACCCAAGAGCGAAGTAACGTAAAAATTGAATACACAGATAGGTAATACTTGAGGTAGGAACGGTATGTGTAAGTGAAACGCGACGCTACCCACCACGATGAAATGCTAGTGAGAACCTTTGGCTATAATCAGGGTAGAATACAGCATTTTTTTCATAATTAAACTAGTAAACTCTTTTGCCATCACCTCTAGCTCTTAGTATGTATAACTGAGTGTTATTTTTATTTTGTATATTCAGATCCAATTATAGCATTTACTTCTAACTGAACCAAATCGTACCTGGACCCAAGTACGGTTCTGGATGTAGCTAATCGAATGTTCCTAACGCCACATAACGAGATGCATTTAAACTCCTATCCCACCACATATACGAACACCAGCACACGGGGTTTCGGACGATAAACAACATGCTGACCGCAAACAATCGCTCACAGGAGCACTGCAAGCTGCTGGCCAGCCGATGGTCCACAACTCTGCAGATTTCGTACTGGCCGTTGTGGTCAGACAGACTGCAGTTTGGCGTAGATCACTGAACGACGCAAAAGCTTGAGCCGGAGTTTACAAGGAATTTTGTTGCACTGTAAAACGGTATTCTAATAGGTCGAGCTATTGTTTCAGATCCATTGCTCTGTAATGGTATGTAAATTGGTGACGTTTCTTTGTATCTTGGATTTACGTAAAATACCTAAACTGGATTTTTAACAAGAAATAAATGTTTGGTGCCTGATACTATCCGATTTAACTAAATTTGGAGTTTAAAGGTGATCTAAGGGCTAATGTGAAGCAAGCGTGATTCTACTGCTGTAACGTGTATGGGATCTATTTTGAATTTATGAAGAATCCGCATCTAATTTTATCACAACTTTCACACACTCTGACGGCTCCATTAGAACCAGTTTACTGGAACTGTTAGGTTGTTTCTGATGAGGAAATCTTTGACACTAAGGATTATCCATAAACTTATATTGTGGGGATACGTGAATGCAGTCAAATCCGCTAAGAAAAAGTGTGTGTGGTTTTTCTCCAACAATCAATCAATCCCTATCATGTTTAAATTGAATTACGGAGTCATTATGAATCGAATTGGCCCATGAAAGTATTCAAAATCACCGAGACAGTGAGAGAGTGGTGTGCCGCGCTGCTACATAAACATAATCAAACGCAATTCTCGAATGTTCTAGGATCTGATGAAAACAACAAAAATATTTTATTTTATTTTTTATGTCAGCAGAGTATACGATATCTATGATATAAAAACCTTTTAAGTGGTGCTGAATTAAGGATCATTTTCTGATCTTGGTATTGACGTTTTATCGGGTGATGACAATAAAAGTGTTGTCATTCTTGTCAGTTGCTTGAAGATTTTATCATGAAGTTTGTAGATGCTCTTACTTGGTGAATCTACCATCATGCAGATAAAAACATTTTATAATTAACATAAAGTTTCACAAATAAAGCTGTTTTTCTTTCAGCGACGCGTTTTGATTTATATTTAAATCATCGTCGACTGTCTAGTTTGACGTCTAACAAGGCTACCCAGAGTACTTGGTCACTAACAAACTAGATTCTATCATGGATACAAAAGCAGAGCTCTCAAATCTAGCATACTGTTTATTGTTTCTAGCTAGTTTTCTATTAAATTATTTATTCCTTGCTTGTGTCTGTCTCAGGGGAAATATTTGTTTGGCGACTGCATTTACACTAGTGTTAAGGGAAACCCCTACAAAACCTTAACCATGGCGGTCAGAATGTCCAGTCAAATCTGAAAGTCCGACAATGATTTAAATATAAATCGAAACGCGTCAACGAAAGAAAAAAGTTTTATTTGTAAACCTGTCTGTTAATTACACAACCTTTTTGTCTGCATGAAGGTTTTATGTTGCTCGATTTTAACCAGAAGCCCCAATATAGTGACTAATATCATCTTACCTGAGAAAGGGATATATTTCCTCCATTCCGACGACCTGCAGCGACAAGCGTCTTGGACAAAACCGAAACGGGGATGTCCATAATAAGTCCCTTGTATAATGAAGAGTATACATAGGATTAATTTAGATGAAGTAGGCGGAACTGCTGACCACAAATATCTGTACTGTAATAAATTGGAAGTGTGTTGATAAAATATTTCTGCCTTGTACAACATCAGCATGCGATGGTACCAGTTCAATGAAATGATAAAAAATCTTGGTAACCGTAGATTTAGGACAGGACAAGATTTTTTTATTTCATTTCAGGAGTGAAGGTCAGAGTGAGGTTGGAGATTATTTTTCAGGATCGCTGACTTCTTATTTGTTAACAATATTGAATAAAGTGAATATGAAGTTTGTGATGTCTCACAAGAAATATGTATACACTCATTAATTAGAAGAAACGATATCGCTGGGACAGTTCAAAATCCAATTGGTGCTAATATATCTAAATTTTTCTATATATTTCTTTGGACGCATTAAAATATATTGTTAAATGCAATTTATTATAATAATCCCGTCTCATAGTTTTCGCAGTATATATGAGCTATTTATATTTCCGGAAATACTCTGATTTAAAAAACTGTCGAAGCATCGTTCTCTCAGTAGTGTAAATGCGCAACTTTCCCTTTTTAATGATGTTTTTATCCGTTACGATTTCCAAGATACCAATGTTCGGTGTGGAATTTGAGACACCTTGCATATACGATCGGTCGTCGTACCAGCAGACCGTATACACACATGGTCCCAATTAGGGGCGATTGCGCCACTACCCCATCGCTATACGTAGATTCTGCGAAACGGACCGGGTAGATTTGCAGTGATTGCTCCCAGAGAGGACGTTCGCCTTGGAACAATCGGTAGGGCCACAGGTCCGTATCACACGGAACGGGAAACGTTCATCAGACGGAAATTTATTTTCAGCTTTCATGATTTTCAGGCTCTCCGCTTGACCTACGTACTCAGATCCACAACACGATGGGAAAATATATTTTCGTCCTTAGGCTACAACAAAGAATACTACATGATTACTAGTACAGGAACAGGACTGAGTTTACAAGATACTATTAGGTATCTGGGCCTATGGATCTTTGGAGAAAAGACTATAATTGCTTCATGGAAAAATGTGTGTATTCTCTGAAATTGTCCTTTTCGACATCGTGGCGTTAGTATTTTCGTGATCAATAAAAATAATTGCAGAGGACAGGCTTCAAAGGCCTGCACTGTTTCAGATTATCAGATGTGCCTGGCTGAGACATTTCACTTACAACATCTGCTATATGAAAGTGGCGCATATAGATTCAAGACCCCTTCACCAACGACGGACAGGGAAAACAGAGGCTAATCAAGAGGTAGTAGTAGTAGTAATGGGAGGCAAAGCCTGGCAAGTAGGCCACCCTTGCCCTATTTGCCGACCCCAAAGACCATCACTGAAACTATGGTGGACCTGGTAACTTCCTAGTGTCGAACCTACCAGACCTTTTAATTAAGGTCATGATGTCCGACCATTCCGCTAAGTAGCACTCTTCCTTGTCAAACTCGGCTGTGCCGAACACCTCAGCCCTAAGGCCGTTGTATATGGCACACTCACCCAGGAAGTGGAACGAGGTCTCGTCCTCCTCCCAGCACTTCTGACAGATTGTGTCTTTGACCACTCCTATGAGTGTCATGTTCCAGTTCAATTTGCAGTGACCTGCGAGGTTCCCCACTAACAAGTGGAGTGAGTCTCTCTTTCGGTTCAGTAGTCTTAGCTCCCTACGTTTGTTGGGACCTGCTATGAACCTCTTGGACTGTCTGCAGTCGTCTCTTTCCAACCATGCTTTCGCAAGTTCATTATACGCCCAGACATCCAGGGCATTACTGACCTGGCCTCTGCTAATGCCCAGCAAGGGTTTGGGGCCAATTCTCCTATCCTAATCAAGAGGTAACTGTTGAATCAAGGAATCATTAGTTTCAAAAACAATTATTTCGACCAGCTCCAGAGTGTTTTTTAATAAGAAATGAGGAAGTGAATGGAATCTTCAATGTATCAATGCATACATGGAAATATTTGTTTGTTCTTAGACCGTCTCCACATGTCAATGATAGATACGCCACGGATTGTGCACCTGATGGTTTTTAACTGTAGCATCTTCCAGTTCTGTGATGGACGGATACATTAAGTAAAAACTTAGAAACAGGGTTTGATCAATAGGGAGCTCTTTGCTCCTTAGCTTCTGTACTAAATACCTTCACCTACGGTCATGCGTCCTTTCGCAATCCAATCCTGATTAGAGACCTGCGATAGCATACGGGCATACACGGTATAAATTAGAGCAGGCTCTAACCGTATCTTCCTTCACGGCTGCGACATCGGAATCTGTTGTGGTTCCGTCGACGCTTGGATTCTGCGGAAATGATAGTCGTTTGTCTCGAAGCACTTCAGTAATTGATCAGGGTAAAGATTTATTATCATGAGCAATGCGACTGGAGCTGCATCTCGGCGCTTCGCTCGATGCTCCTCTAACGTGATAGCGTCAGTGCGCGAATGTATTCATAAAATCTCTCCATTCACGCCGCAACATGGAGTTTTTGAATGGATGTTTCTCGAGATAATACGACCACTTCAATCTAAACGAAATATCTTACCAGGCGTACCCAAGGAAGTGAAACGGGCTTAGAGGAACGGAAGTATCTATGTTGACAGGAAAACATTTCCTTCACGTATATTGTATTGGCCTATGCTAAATTTTCCTGAAGATCCAGAAACGAATTACAAATTAATGAATGTGCATCTACTGGATACGAATTTTAATTACAGTTACAGACAAATTAATAATTGTTGAAGGAAAATAGTTGAAATACTTCATTCAGTACCCAGATATATAGATTATTTAGGTATTTATGAAGAATCCGTTACTTGGGGTTATCTTTCTTGATAACGCTTCATCTCAGTAACTACTGCACTGATTTTGATTCGATTTGGAAAACGAAGGACAGTGAAATTGTAGTATGTAACACCGCATTATATTTGGAAAATCGCCCATTGACGGAGATTTATTTACATAAAATATTATTTTATCTTTTTCGAGATTCCGAGCATTTATGGGAGAACTAAACCTCTGAGGTACAAAGTCCAATCTGTAGAAAATATCTCAACTTCGTCTTTGTATGTTTTATAAGTTGATGGTTATTTTTACCACAGAATAATGCCAAAAGCTATTCATCCAAATATAATCAAGTTATCCTGGACTAACAAAAGTATTCTGCAACTGTACTTTATAACAGTTATCTACAGTGTACCTCCATAGCAATGACATCACGTTTCCTCAAATGCAGTGGTCATTTGATTTCTCTTATTTCCCGCATCGTCGCCCTTTTCGTTTAAATCAACTTTCTGGCGTCAAAAAAATCCACATTTAAAAGACATAATCACTTATTAAAGGGAGCAACGAGAAAGTATAATTTGAGTTACCTTTCTCTAATTATACTTCAAAGACGATTTTTTGTTAAAGGTAAGCCAGACAGACGGCGAGGTCTAGCTACGTTTTCAGTTTAATATTTAAGATCGCGAATGCAGTAATTATTTTTCTTTGATCTTGCGTTTCAGAGATATTGCAAAGCTTCATAGTGAGATATAATTTTTCATCATTTTATGAGTTGTTTGTCGTGTCTGTTTTTCACGGTCAGTATATTCCGTATTAAAAATATCCATATTAAAAAGTGTTGAATGTATTTGCCGTCACTGAAATTTAAGTTGAAATATATACCTGAATGCACAGTAAACTTTTGTTGAATTATAAAGTGTAACATATTGCATTGTCATGTTATAAACACAACACAGCCCATCTCATAGGGAAATGAATTAATAGTAAAAAAAATCTTACAAAACAAGCTTTTTGTTCAAATGCGGTAAAAAGAATAAAATAAACTTCCAATTGAAAACTTTTACTATCAACTTATAACTTCATTACACAATTTATATTATATAAACTTTGTCGCGGTACACCAAAATCTCAAACGAATTGGAGCAACTTTTTTTCACTCTTGCTTCAATATATTGTACCTATGTGTATACCATGTAAGATGTTGACGAGCGCTGTTCGATATTCTCTCCACTCTGTAAAAAGTTATCACGCGTACACAATTCCGAAGTCTATTCGGAAGTCCGAAAAGCCTATAAACGCTGCGAGATAACTTCTCGCCACTCGGATCGATAATCACTTTCAGGGAATTTTTAGAAGGTCGACAAATTGGATTCGCAAACAAGAACGTTTTATATCAAAAGAGGGTAAACTACCAGCAGATTCTGTTTTCCGACTTCGATGAAAGAGAAAATCTTTCTCTTGAATGCGAGGAACGGAAGTCTCTGCCCTCTTTTTTTAGTTTGGAAAGTTGACGAGCTCCTTTCTCAGATTAATAGTCTTTACGAAGTGTTACGTGACTGCAGAAGGTCAATACATGCAGAACTTATGTGTGGTTTTGTCGAATTCTTTTATAGGTCATTCATACTTCCATCTTTGGAGTATTAATAAGCAAAGTATACTTTCGGACCTTGCAAAATTTATAAGTTATAGAAACTACGTGATGTGATAACTTTTCAACTTGACAGCTGAGGTGACGAGCGACTTTTGTGGAGTATTTGTTGTCATGATCCAACTATTGGAAAATCTATAATGCTAGACTCTAGCCTAGATTCTAGGCAAGGGTGTGATAGCAACATCAACTCACCTCCACGTGTCGCCATCTATGCGTCCATTGGTAACTTACGAAATTTACGAAGTCAAAGGTCCCCATAGAGGGCGACACTTGGAGATGCGTTGTTGATGTTGCTATCACACCCGTTGACTGGGTTTTCTACAGCACTACAGCTAAACTGCCAGACTATACTGACGAGTCTACGCTAAAGACGAAACATGCATGTCTATAGCAGGTCTTATGCATAGTGGAGAACGTACACTTAATTCACTGAAATATGTTTATAATTTTCGTGAAATTGTATTATAGTCCAGTAAAAGATGGCGTTTGACGACGTTAAAATTATACTTATGATGAAATCTTGATTATAGGTAGTTGCAGTTGTGTACTTTATCTAGACGAAAAGTTGCGGCGGGCACAAAATGATCAGTGAGAAGGTAAGAAAATATTAAAAATAATCATAATAGTGACTACAAAATAAGGTACAAATGTTGATTAGTACATAACACATGCATCCACTACAAAATAAATATTTTTTAAATGCCACATAACACTTTTATCTACTCGCCTTTTCATTTATTTCACTCGTGATTTCAGCAAAATTTGTAGATATTATATTCTAATATATAAACTTATTCCAGATTTTTCACTCACCTTATCTAATAACGACTACTTTGAATTCTTCATTATAATTTAAAATTAAAAATATGAATCGAGTTGGAGATGAAACTCAATTTTCGCGTGAATATATCAACCATCTAAAATGCAAAGGGTATACTTCAAGAAAATATGTTTAAATGTACCTAAGCTACTTGTCTTGTTAAAATAATCTTAATAACTACAATCCTTTATCAATTTAATTTTTTAATTTTTATTTAATAATCAAATTGTTGAACAAATAGATATACTTTCAAGCGTTAAGAGTTGTTTTATAAAAAAAATCGAAAATTTACTTGCATTTATTTTTAAGCAGCATTTTCGGAAATTGTTTATGAATATTTTGATGAAAATTCAAATAGTATATGTCATCAGTCACTTATTGTGCATATTTTCCTTGCCCCATAGTATTTTCAGTTCGAGATACAATAAACTGAATTTAGAAAAACAGAAAAATAATCATGATTCTGTCTTAGAAAATTTTTTATCGAGAAAAGCAAGTCATTCTGTATTGTGCCATTTATATTTTCATACAAATTGGAAACTGCAAATTCCAAAGGGATTTTTTGGAATGCAAAAAATATATATGTACCGACAATAATTATTTTTTTGACAAAACTCTCATATTTAAATATATTTGTCTGGAAGATAAACTTTTCAGTGCACAAAGCCTAAGAAAAATTGTGGGTTTTCGCCAGATTCCACACGATAACTACCAAAATCTCCAACCAGAGGATGAGGACAAAGGATTTTAAGAGGACTTATAGTTATGTATTGGGACTATCCTCACTTAACCGCATTAATATGTACAACTATGGGACGTAAAATCTGGCGTAGCAAAACCAACTTGGGAGCAAGTTATTACGTCTCCCTTGTATCTGCTTCTGTGTAACCTATTACCGTTCAAGGTAAAGACACGGAAGTCCTGACCCTGTAATACAGTTATGCGGATATTTCCGTACAACTTACCCCATGATATATAATCGGATATTTGATACCGCAGACACTAGCGATGACGACAAATGTAAATATAATAATCGTCATATTTACCTCGGAAACGCGAATTGTGGGGACACCTACTCTGTTCTCTGAATATTCTCGGCGTAACGGCTCCATTCGAATGTTTGGTTTGGATAAGAAGAATCCATCTGAGGATTTTTCGTGCATGGCAAATTGAAAAGGGTGTATCCCTTAGTAGCCAACGTGATGCGTAATAGTAAGAGAGAAAGGGCTATAATCATTGCAGGTGGAATTATGCCACGGTTAGAAAAACATGTTGAACATCGTGCTGTTTCGAATATAATATATGTGTGTGACTTCTGCAACTTATGAGTGAGCTCTCTCTGAACTCCGTCACTTTAAAGAAGTAAATATTTTCACCTTGAATGTATGTATGCGTAGATAGCAACATATACACAATTGCTAGCTTGAACGAGGGGCCCTTCCAGGACAAACAGATGAAAAAGTAAACTACGTAAATTTCAATTCAGCTTATCAGAAATTTAACGTGATTACAATATAAACAGTGCTTTTGTCTCACAGGATATTCTTCCACAAAATTTATCGAAAAGTTTGTTTGCCACTTGATTTTTTAACTATGTTCTAGACGTTTCAAAACTCGTGAAAATGATGTATGGACTTTTTCATAAGTTTTGGCTTCATATTTCTTGAAAGGCTCGAAAACGATTAAAAGAGTGACTAACTTGAAATAATAAGAGGAATAGGATTGCATTTTAGAACTGTTAATGGGATTGAATTTAAAAATTACCAAAGATATCAATAAAACACAAAAATTTTAAGTACAACATAAAAGATTCAAATAGATTAACTTTGTTTGAAACATCCGGAACTCATCGGAAACCTGTCAATTTAATAAGTCGGATGTATTGAAAATTCAGTAGGTCCATAGTATTAAAAAAAATCACCATTAATATGTTTTGAAGGCAAATTTGTGAACTTTTTCTTCCTTCGCGTAGTGGCGTGGGAAGCGAAAAAAAGTTTGGAGAAGTACTGCTAGCACTGACTTCAAAAAATAAATCAGAAGAACCTATCAGTTGCCCACTTCATTATCATCTCCGAAGTCCGTCAAAAAACGTCAACAGACACGGAACCGACAAGCCGATAAATCGACGGAAATTGTGGACACCACACACATGGTAGAATATCCGTTAAACCTAATATCTCAACAGACTGACTGCCACGAAATATCTCCCTAGCACCACGATACAAGAATCGCAATATAAAGTTCAAATAATTAGGTATATTTTTGTACACTGTACTGTACTGTAGACAAAGCATTTTTGTAAGCAATTCGCGTTACGTTGTGCTTCTTGTGAAATTTAAATTATATTTGCCTATTTGTCTATTGAGTCTATTGAGGGCGCCCACGTCTTTACTTGTGATGGGCGCAGCAAAATACTCCGCAAAAGACGAGATAACTCGCGTTTGGTGCCTGCTCATTAATTACCAACCACAGATTAACTTGTTCTTGGCATTCAACGTATTAAATTCTAAAATTCTATCAAATAACTCATTCACTCGCTTTTGCGTGTGAAGTAAATCAAACTGTTAAACGTCACGGTACCTCAATACTTTCAGAAATAGTTATTTATTGATTGTACCACTCCTATCAGTAAGCAACGTCGTCATAGAGACTGTATAATTTGCTATGCAGAATGTATTTGTTCAAACTGCAAGATGCAATAATGTTTGATGGCCACTTCACACCCTTACATCATACTTTTCATAGCCTGCCTTCCATACTAACAAATAAAGTCCTATTTTCGAGCACTCAGTCGGTGCACCTATAGAAATTTGCATGAATATGGTCCAGCCAAAGTCGAAAGTCGTGTTTCCGGTGATGTCGGTTCGCGTCACTCCGGAGGTCAGATTTTCATCGTGTACCATAAAGTTCAAAATAAACGGTGCTCAACGCGTACATGATTGCAGAGGAAATTGCGCAGTGACTCGTCCATATTTGCCTTGGAAATAATAATAATGATTGATCTAAAAATATTAACTGATATAATACATTGTAACTTTCAGATTGTAGATGCTTCAACCAGGTGAAGATCTTTTAATAATCATACACATAACAATTTATTCTGAAATTGGACATAGAGTTTCATATTGTAACTTGTAGCACAGATATCTGCTAAATAATGTGGATATCATACCACAAGCAGCTGTTCTTATGTGCATCCAAGTAAAATACAAATATTCCCATAGTTTTAAATATTTTAAGAACTTATTTCAAGTGAAATACATGGTCAACCTACTTGACGTATTCAGTTAAAATGCAGCGATAGAACAGAAACATAATATATTAGCCACCTTTGGAAAGAGACGCGATAAAATTTTGTAAGTCACTTCTAACAAAAGTTCAGAACGGTTCAAAACTTCACGGAACCTGTGCATGATTGCCGGATTGTTAAAATAGCATTGCGCAGACGCATCGTTGTTCGGAATCGTTCTGAGCTTATGTTGGAACTTGTAAAAGGAGTGCATATGATTTACATTTATTTGAGATATATATATATATATATATATATATATATATATATATATATATATATATATTATATATATAAGGATGGTGGCGTATCAAAAAATTTCCTAGCTATGGAAAAGAATCTAATAATCTTTGTCTGACTTGAACGCAGATCTGTGAGCAACAATATCTGTCTAGCAGGTACGGAATATAAACAGGGTCAAAACGTTATAGATGATGGTTTTTGAAAACTACCATCCTTGTCATGTTAGTAACCTAATGCTAAGTTTCATCAAGTAAGTACTTTCCGAGTTATAGCGGTGGAAAGGAATACAGAAAGGAATACAGACAGAAACACAGACCGACGAAAATGAGTAAAACGTTTTTTCATGATGTGTATGTCATGCAACGTCAAAAAACACAATATCTGGATTCAGATAAGAATTGTGTATTTGAGCACAAAATTTCATAAATGAACCTATTCTTTTTTATTTGCCAAGCTTTGTGCTCAAATATACAATTTCTGAACGATGGAAGGGTATCATCAAGTAGGAGCATCTATCTACATGAGAATATCTGAAATTTGTAGTACCTCGTTACTATAATACTTCTTCGTCGCTGGCGTGAGAAGTAAAGTACCGCGTCCCCAGAACTTTACAATTACAACTACTACAATTTCACAATCTGACAACATGGAATCTGAGTACTCTTTACCTCAACGCATTTAGTTATATACGTATTATCAATGAAACTCGATTTATTTCTCATGATTTGCTATCTAGCGCAAGTCTATTATCTTTACTAGTCACTGCACCTCCAAAATTTCGTGATCGCACGGTGGCTGGTAGACAAGCTTAAATATCTACATGCGCTGATAAGTTATCATCGAAATAGAATAATATGGGTATTTTATTATTTTCAGACATTATTGTAACTCCGAATGTGCTATTTGCATGAATTTTGGGCAATTTTGCCCATCAAAAGATAAATATGAATATAGTGATTAGTTTGGAATAATAACTGACGCCGTCATAACTAACAGATTATATGCAACACATTTGATCAGGTAGTTTTTGTTGCCTAACTTCACTCAACCCCGTATATGGCACTTGTGTGCTTCAAGAGCTTTTAGTTGACGTATTATGTTCGCGTTTATACACGTAAAAGCCGAACAGCTTCTATGACGGTATAGGCGTTGGCGCATAAACTTCCACTTAATGTATTTTTGTTTTCGAACGAGTTTTAGGGGAGGTTCTCCATCTCTATAGCCAGCGGTGCGGTGGCTGAGTTTTAGCGTTTTATGAGAGTATACGCCTTTAACGGTACTTCAGAACTTTTGAACGGTTTTTGTGTTTATACTGAAATATTGATATAGAAAATGGAGGCCTGTTGTTCAGGCTATAGGAGCGTGAATGCAATTGAAACAGTTTTGGGGGCCGTTGAGACCTGGAAATAAACACATTTGAATCTGAATGGGTAGTCATAAGAGAGAAGCGGGCAGAAACTCCTTCGATACTAGTAATAAAGCTATACAGTTAAGGCTCGTATACGTTTTGATGTTAATGACATGTAAGGTGCTGCTTTCCGAGAATTCTTGAGTATTCGAATCGATTTTCATAGCAAAGAGAATTTCAATACTTCAATTAAATATCAGAGGTGTTAGAAGAAACATCTGTATGGATTTAGCGGTCTTGTGGTTGCGTTTAGCAGTGAGTATATCAGATAAATCAAGTTTATTAGCCATTTCCTGAAAATGTGGTGAGGAGGATTAATTCGGTTAACAAGATAGTACTTCCCAGGTTTTCGTAACTTTGAAGCTGGCTGAGGAGCTCCTGGTTATTATTATATTACGGCAGACTTTTCGAAATACACCCCGTAATATCGATCGGACATCAACACTAAATAAATGGTTACCAATTTCCAGATCACCAATCCCATTATTCAGCGTTAGCTCTATATCACTTCATCAGGTGGTCGAGGTGGTCGAAGCTTGTCTGCGTGCGAGTTGTTTGCAGCCAGAATTGTTAGCCCTGGTGTACAGCATGAGGGATCCCTACCAAATCCCAGCTATTCAAATACACTCTCGTTGGATAGATCTCAAAATTGTCCTCTTCCTTTCCCCTTCACCCCTTCTGCTTGGCGCTAGCTTCCGTCGGGAGCCATTAGCTGATTGAGCGGGTCGTTAGCATAATTTTTTTTATTCGTTACGCCGTCACGTCGAGCGGAGTGCACAGAGGCACAACCAGCATTAGTCCAGTCACTAACGACTCGGAAAACAAACAGCTTCATGTATTCTACGCCAGTAACATTGTTTCATGATCCTTCAATCATTCGATAAAATTAACAATTATTTGTTTGCAACGACTTACGATTCCTACTAAGATTTGGCTCCCAGTGTTAGACCAATTTGACTTCCTAAAGACGTCAATAGATAGTGCCACTTGTCCGGATACTTGAAGAAAAATCTTACTATCACAAACTTACCTGGACTTATGTTTCCAGCTATTTGTTAAAAAATCTTCAATTCCTATTTTATATCAGACTTAACTACCACCTGTAAGAAGGATTGTACTACAAATGAGCTAAATTAGTGTGACGTGACGTTACACAAGGCCAACGAAAACTTTGATTACAGCAGACATGGAACTTATCAATTTAATATATTCACCGTAAATAACTTACAAAGTCTCAATCATAAATTAGTCACACCAGAAAGGATTCTCGTATACGAAAAGCACAAGCAAATCACCTCAAAATGATGCTATTCTTGCGAACTAGAAAGAAAAATGTGTCAGCGGTGGAAATCGATCTTGAAGATTTTCGATTTTCCTGCATTCAAAGCAAACGCTTCAGGCATTTTTTACGGCGACCTGCGACAAAAATCCGCAATTAGACTGTGAAAGGTACAAAATAGCTTGGGACGACGCTAAGGTTATTGCCAAGGAACCGTATTGGTATCAAAGGAAATTCAAGGAAGCGGCATTCATCACCAACAACAGCAAAGTGTACAGCAAACCCAGCGTAGACATTAATCCAATCTGGCAGCCACTCATAAAGAAGATCAATGGACTACGACTGGACCAGACAACAAACAATGACCGACAAACAGCCACGTCAGCAGACCGGAATACCGCGCATCGGGAACCAATCAGAACAGACCGCGCACAACGACACTTCACCAGACGGAGTATAAATAGGCATGAAAGGAACGTGTTCGCCAGTTCACCTGAAGACGATTGAAGATAACATATCAATCGAAATGTCGTGATACTCAAAAATTTTATAGTCAATGGAAGTCCGAAATCAAACTTTTGATAAATCCACCTTGTCTACAAGTTTCAAACAATATTTTATGATTTTCGTTTTCCACTAATTACTCAGCTGACAATCCACCGATTGCCAAAAGGTGAATCAGCGCAACCTCACACCGTATCACTACCAAAAGTTCATAAAAATTGGAGCAGTAGCTAGCATACTCATAATTAGTCTCTTAGCAAATAAAACTTCAGAACTATCAGTTAAGGGGCACTTTAGAATTCCATGCCCCCAAGGGTCAACCTTGGATACGAAACTAGTAAGTCCATAAATCATCCTATAACAAATTGCTTGTGTAAGACGACTGGTCTAATGTGCCAGGCGTGTAGTTTTAGAAGGGCCCGAGTCGCAAAAATTTTAATTAATCCATCTGCAGCTCGGCTGCAATCCAGTACGCCCGAAAGGTTGCGCAACTCTGCCCTACAGCAACTGCGATCAAATGTTTGGAAATGGGCGCGACGAAAAAGGGGAAATAAAACAGACACCTAGATACTCCACTGAAAAACATTGGCGAGGTGCTCTTCAACGCTTTTACCAAACTATTCATTTTACCTCTCTGGCCTCTGCAGTGAATCGAACATTTACGAAAAAAAGCTCATGAACAGAATATTGAAGCACAGGTATTCCTATATTTTTTGAGTCACTAAATGCAAATCTGAGATTAAAATAACATCATCTACTCCTCCTGACAAACCTTGGCATAATCTGAGGAAACCTCATCTAGGATTTAAGCAACTTGAAGATATATCTTAATCCTCTCAATTCTCGACCTTAAAATGATCTTGGAGACAAAGGTCGAGCTTATGCTGTTGATTCATCAGGGCACATTTATGGAGCCAAATAGACAAATACGCATCCATACACCTAAATATTGACCATATACTCACAAAAGTGTGCATCCAATGAGGTCTTGTTGGCCATGACTTTTCTACAAATTTCTATTTTTCCAAGCATATAACATTTAACAGTGACAGGCATTTGAATAAAAGACTTAGTGCAACTGCTCAGTTGTCCATAGTGTGTATCACTCACTACTATAAATATATAATTTCTCACACACACACAAATGTGTTTTAATTATTTGTATTAATATTCCCACTTTTTGGCAATGTGTAGCAAAAGAGAGATTTTGTTATTTAGGATGGAACATAATTGACACATGATTGAATAAAAACTCCTCGTATTGAGAAAGCAAGAAACGCTTTCAGACATATCATATGTGCACTGTATAATCCATTATGCTATCCTAGAAAGATTAAGGAAGATTCACAACCCGATTGAATGCAGGTAGGCGGCATAGTTTTTAGACGTATCATTCGCAACGCCAAGTACCAACTGTTCCAGCTGCTCTTACATTTACAGAATTGTTAGAGCGTCAGAGAAGTAAGATTAATGTGATCGCTAACATAAATATATGAACGGCACAAAATGGAGAAGAAGAACAGGCAAATGAGAGATCCTAGTGTTTATATTTCCTCAACAACAGTTCTGATAATAATTTTTTTTGCAAAAATGTCTCATCCTTTCAGATAATACTTTTACATATGGCGTACAGAAGGTTGAATACTTGGAATTGTGAGTTGGCAAGCTTTTAAGGACAACTGTTACCAAGATCAATCCTTTGCCAAAGAAATAAAAAATAAAATTTAGTCTGTGGCAAATCCTATACTGGTGAATCTTCTATAGGCCTATCAAGTGTCAGAAACACGACAAAATATATAACTAGATAAAATTTAAGACAAGTACTAGCCGTACATGAATAGAAAACAGAATACAGAGCAAACCTTATATAATCTACCTTTATAAATTTGGATGATAACTTTAATACTGCTCAAAAGGCTGTGAACAGAGTTTCTCTAAGCCTACAGATGGAGCAGACGTATATCTCCTGATTTTCCTATGCATTGATCCTGGATGCCGTATTGGGGGCTCTTGTATTATTACTTTCAGTTTAGACTACTTTATATGTCGTTTCCTTCATAAGACAAGTAGCTTTGTATTTTAGATGTCAAGATCAATTTTTTCCCTCATTTCGAATTTGTCAGCAGGGCAAATGCATCATCTGTATTCTAGTATTCATAATATTTGACACTAACGTTTTATTTGAAAAACATAACTGTTTCTGGAAACGGTGAAAAGGTGAATATCATAATTTAAAAATATAATTTTTTAGTTCTTGTGCTTTGAATACGACTACAGGAACATATCTCTCCAATCTCATGTGGTTTTAATGAGCAGCTAGTACAAATATAAGCTGCGTTTTAGTAAGGTACTGTTTCAGTAACTCATTAATTTAGCAAAACAACTAAGAAATACGAATAAATCACAATATACTATAGGTTTCAAGTACGTATAAAGTGAATAATGCGGTCATCGGATAATGAAGATGAACAACAAATTCAGTTAATCTTCTAAAGTACTCAAGTCATGTTCTGTACGCGGTCATTACTTCACGCTTGCTTATGATTTTTAACGGAAGTTTGTCATGTGCCGCTACAGGTAATTATAAAAATGTTAGCATACTTCGCCGCCACGCGTTTAGAGCAATTATTACGATTTGGTTGACAAATTTCCACCGGTAGTCGTGCAGAGGATATCATCACCATCAGTAAAGTAACAACAATCTTTTGAGTTAGTTCAGATAACCTAACAAAGATGATAACGATACTAATATGTTTAATGTCATTACAAGTAGCACATTTATCAGATGACGTTATTGATGTAAATGATATTTTGGCAGAGGATCTTATGCCAACGTCTTTGCTAATCTGGGAAGATCCAGATAAAGCCCGTAAGTTCTATAACGAAACTGCTAGTGAAGTGACCAAGTTCAAATCAGATGGGAGTTTAGTAAACGCCATGGAAACTATGGGATTCCACAGGTGAGTTGCAGCGGCGGCAAAAGCTGTGTGGTATAGCAAGCATTTACTTTTTTCCGTCGTTAGACAATATATAACGTTTGCATTTGGGTTTCATACCAAACGCGCATCACCACTTTAGTGGCATTAAGGCAAAGTTTAGTGCTACAACTCAATGACTCTCTTTCAGAAGTTATCATCTTAGAGAAACTCGGCATTATTTATTCCCAGATTGTTCAGTTTACAGCGTTTTGAGGTCAATTTTAATAGACATTTATCATCTCACAGAGCTTTTGGAGAGCGACAGGCCATTTGCCCTTGTGAGGGGTAATCTATGTATGAAAAATAAATTAAGATAATCTTTTAAATATCATTGGGTAATTATCAAATAGCATATAATTATTGTGAGTATCAAGTACCATATGAAACCGAAAACATGTTCAAGGCAATGGAAGCCAGTGTTACTGAGAGTATGAATTGTTTTGAGTGAAATCTATGCTTCGTAACCACAAAAAAATTGCTCCAATTAATCGTCAAGTAACGTGATATTAGTATTTACAATGCCCTCACTTATTATGCCCTAACTTCAAAACTGATTTATAGGATCGGGATTTGGAAGATCTATGCTAGGTATCAAAAAAAATTACCTTCAACCTTAATATATTAATTGCAATAATTACCCAAACTGTAGGATGATTATTAACGGAATACATTGATTTGGTTAAGCGGAATTCCATCAAATTAAAATTCTTAGGCATCAGTGATCTTGTTGGATAGATATCCAAAAAAAGAAGGTAAAAAGTAATTTTATTTCTGTTGTCAATTCAAAATTACATCCATATAAGCAAGAAATAGGAAATATATCGAATATTGAAGTATTGAATGCGTTTTATAAAAAACATTACATTCATAAGTGGTTTTTCGGATAATACGCATTTTGTGTTATATCCATTTTAGAATCAAATACCTTAATATCATCTTCAGAAAAAGTCTCTTTTACATATGGTGACTGAACACCTCCACAATATTTGAAAATCGTCATTACTGACTGGCCTAATGCTCTGAAACTGTCCTCTACAATTTTGGAATAATATATATTATTATAGGACGATGATGAACCAGTATTTATGCAGAAGTTATGTAGCGGATCACATTGTGTCTAATATGACACTGACTAGGATGAAGAGACGAATGGGCCATGCTACTGGAGAGGAAGCAAACTTGACCAATGTCGAAACGAAAGCAACCTCTGTCATAAAAAATAATCTTATAAATGACGAAGGATCTTCAGGATACCAGGACTGGTTGTTAAAGTAAGCATTCAAGCGAATATTTTGAATTCTTTTTTACCGACGTTACTTTGTTGCGTAACACAGCACTTAGAGCACGCAAGAATACAGAGATGGATATCTGACTTGTATTTGGGAGCTGTGAGCTTTTGGAAATATATTGAAAAATGGTATCGAACAAGTTGCTAGTGAATTTCCATAGTTCATTATATTCTCCACTGGTTAATTAAGAACATGTACGATTTATAACACCTCGGCAGCATTTTTCAATAATATGTGTATTTACCTCAAGTGGATATACAGCCCAGAACATTCATCAAATATCTGAATAACTCGACCACTACACGCGATAACCGTAAGTCAAGCTACCAGACGCTACATTGGAAGAGGCTAAATAGCGATGTCGAAAGAATTTGTGATCCATATCCAGTTCAAAAGCAGTAATCTGTAGTAGCAGTCGAAAAAATAGGAGCGGAAAAATTAGCCCCTTAAAAGAAAATTGAACCACTACCATGAAACCCCGCACCTCCTATAAATGCAAAATTGCTTAATTTGTTTGAAATTCGAATTGAACATTGACTACAGACAATTATTGAGATCAAACCTTTATAGATAAGAGAACGCTTCCCACGAACATCAAAAAAGTCTCCTTTTCCATACTCTGCAACGTATCCACTCCTTATCTTTGAAAGCTCTCCTGATAAATTCTAGTGGTCTCAGAAGTGTCAAAAAATGAAGCTAGAGCGATTTTTATACATTTTGTTTTCCGACGATCACCTCACGATTTTATTTGGCATTTATCTTAGCTTTGATTGTGTTGATTGTGTTGTTGAGTGCTGAGTGGGACGAAAGTATATCGTAATTGCAGAACAACAACCCTCGAAGACCTTTACCGACATTACAACCATGCAGATAACCGAGTGGACGAGGACGTGAATGGAAATAATGATAAAGAGGATTTTGATATGGAATTTAATGGACAAAAAGCCGTGCCTGCTCTAACAATGTACAAATCTGGTACAAATATTCCTATTAAACAAAGAGGTCAGAAAGATGATATGTTTTATGGTGGAGGTAAGGAAAAACTGTCTGTGTCATTTTTTGCGATTTAACAGGTTGTAGAGTAAATATATCAAAGTTTAATCACCTGTATTCCATACTTCAGCTTTAGTATGAATTAAATTACATCGAGAGTGATATAAAAGAGCAGTTGTAATATATATTCACTCAGCATTTCACTCTAATCAAAGTTGCTGAAGTCAAATTCCTTCAAAGATCTACCATAAGCCCGCGCATGGGATAATCTACAAACATCTACATATTATAACTTGATTTATTAGCAGCAGACGATCTAATCCTCAAAGCGGAGTTGCAATGTTGATTTGAGAAGTTGAGCTACTTAATAACAATGTAAAATCGCCATTCTGACGAAGATTTAAGGGTTTCGGACATAACAAGTAACTGCGATTACTTGTGGTTGTCAAGTTATTGATATTTCATTTTTTTTTTGATGTTTTTAGTAATATTGTGCTTTCATATCTACTAAAACTGTATGAACCAGTGATAAGGTTTTAGAAGCTTAGAGATTTTAATCAGGGCTATAATTTTGTTCCAAATGTCATTGATTTGAATAAATTCTCTTATACCCAGGTAAACGCGTAAACGTCTAACCTTATATCACTAATCTATTGTATATACAGAATTGCAGTATGATATTCTTTAGGTCAGGCAACATTGCATTCTCAGTAAACTAGCAAGCTCCATGCATAATATAGCTTATTAAGGATGCCTTATGAGTATGAGCACAGTTAGTTTACATAAAAATACAATTTTCATTCAAGTCTTTGTGTATAGTTGGATTTGCTAACGGGATGCTATCGATGGCCAAATGACGCAGACATTTGCCATAACTCGTTTTACTTTGATTCAACGCCCATTATCGTATACTTGTTTTTTTTGGAGAACTGTTTGATCATGAATATATCTACGTCCTTTTGGTGATATCACATAGGTAGTGCCCCAGCAGAGGAATACCAACATTCCAGCTCCGGAAGTGGTCCTGCTTTTCCGCATAGTAGTCAAGGCGGCGGGGGTGGATATCAACACAGTGGAGGAGGCGGAGGGTACCAGCAAAGTGGTGGAGGAGGTGGTTACTATGGAGGGCACGCTGGTGGTAACGTATAATAATAAATTAGGTTGTAATCTAAGATTATAAATGAGCCTAAGTGGTTATTCTAAACCCGTCGTATGAATCCAAATGTCATAGTTTTCTGTATGTAATCGATATATAATTGTATAAAGTTGAATGTGAGAGATCTACTGAATACTGATGTCTCAAGGTGTGCCATGGTGAATAAGCGAGGAAGTCTGATAAATCTGATTAAGGAGAACACATTGTAACTGTGTGATAAAAAGTGATATCATATAAAATTTATATTGGAGATGGATAAGGTTCAACATAATGATTTTTTAATAGATTTTGTCATACCTTTGCGTTTGGCTGACTTGTTCACGAAACCTTAATATTTAATCGAACAGTACTGAAAGGTTTGTAACATTATCATCAAAGTTCAATTGAGTTTTATCAATCAAAATTAGTATCTTGTTATCTAAGAAATTACTTTTCTGTCTATGTCTGAAACTTTGCAATAACTAATTGCTTTAGTTCTAAATATATCGCTGCATATATATAGAAGAGCAAAGAATCTAAAACAGATCCTTGTGGTACTCCATATAATACATCCCTCTATGACAAAATGTTGATATAGTCCCAAACATTTCAATTTTGCTAACAAATGATCATGATTATTCGTATTAAATGCGTTTAAAATTAATTCTACACCTGACTTTTAAAGTTCATCTAAATTGTCGTTCGCTTAATCCTAAGCGAACTACAATATGCTACTATACTCAATTATATGATCATCGATATCAAAAAATGATTGGCGATATCTGATTAGTACCACCAGGTACATTTACCATAATTGAGTCCCACCAATCGCCGTATGTATATACGATTTGTTGCAGAAATGCAGACTCGTATGTTTGGCGGAAGAGACACCAAATCTTGATGATAATTTCAAAACCAATTTGCCTGCACAGGTCATGGATATATGGAAGCGCCACCAGCACATGATCACGAGCATGTTTACATCCATCACACCTATCCGCCAAAGTCGCATGGTCAGTACGAGCATCATTCCGGTGGTGGCAAGGAACATGAATTGGCAGATCTATTTGAAGTTGCTTTGACTGCGCTGGCATATTTAGCATTTGGAATGTTTCTTGTACATGTGGTGATGTGTATTAGTGCTATTGTAAGTATCTAAGATATAGTATCTAAGATATAGTAATCGCGTATCACTGAGAGGAAAAGGAGTACAAAGGTGTAACCTTTGGCACTACATCCACTTTTTAATCACTTACCAAAACTGATATTAGTTCTGATATAGGGACACCCAGTAGTAGTTTCTGATCAGCCAACAGCTATATCTATAGTGGGTCTGAGATATATTGGCATACTCAGTCAGAAACTTGAATTAACCAAAAATGCTGCTAGATGATATCGCCGAATGCTTGAGCTTCTATTGGCTTGTGGATGTATATACGTAACTAGTAGCCCATTGGCCAATAGCTGCGCTATGATTTGCAATCGAACATCTATGTTTGCTTTGACGATGCGTGAATGAGGTATAGGTGGCCCAGATTGTGGCGACCACATTGAGAATTATTAATTTCTGTTTTTTGACATTTTAGAGCTTATTTATTGTGGATTCTTTCCACTACAGTCCATTCTAAATTGTCTAATGGTAACAAAAATTTTAGGTGGTTTAGTTTATATAAAAACGGTTTATTTTAAATATGGCCTACAATCCAATACTTTCAATTGAGGAATAAAATTTCCGGGATAGTAAAGTTCAGCACCCACTACTGAGCACTCTGTATAAATTGTTTGAAATGTGATTCGAAGGAACATGTAGAACTCACTCAGATAAAACCTCAAGATGTATAACGATTATATTGAATACCGTTAAATTATTTTTTTTAACGAGCAAATTTATTAAATGAGATTGTGTTGCAACATATGTATATTCCAATAATGAGATAATATATAAGACGTTTAACCTGAAATAACAAACAATTTTTGGCATGACCAGTATTTTCAGATAGCTAAAAATATTACTCAGAAGAGCATTATGTAAAACCCCAATTTAAAAATCTTGAACTAATCATCTTCAAGCGTCGCGCGCTGCCCATTGGCAACTTACGAAGTCAAACGCAGAGTGGAGAACATACACCAATTGGTTTTCTACATTGATATTGACCCAGCTCATCGTGAAGGACCCTATACAGTGTTGTGGCTCGTATAATTGTGCTAATAGCAATTATTTCGATATTTATAAATGTTAAGATGTAGCTATGTAATATATTTCATACTATTTGATTAACTTTTTTTTGCTGGAAATGGTTTATGTATCTTGTGATTGAATTCCCATTGAAATGTCCATTTATTTTGCTCAGGTGTAAGCTATTCTGCAATAAGAGAAATGAAAATTTTAAATGAGAACTGACAACTTTCAGAAATGGCACGAGATGTTCAGAATCACCTAACAAAAATGCTTCGATAATTTTTCGAGGAACACAGCAACACATCTCGAAGTATTATTGACTAAAATGCTTATAAGAGTCAACGAGTTACATAGTGATTAAAGAATCTCCATAATGTTAATACTGATTCACCCCATGAGATTAAATTGTGTAAATTACAGACATGGTTTCACAAATAAGAATCGTTTTTTGTTACATCCTCCCTTTAATTTCTAAAGCAAGGTAAACTCTGCAATTTTATCTTAATCACTTGAGCACATAAACATTTTTTGCAGAACAACGTGGCAACGACAACTATGGCGAGCATGATGCCGATGAGTATGAGTCCTACAGCGACAGCTGCAGGTATGATGGGTAGTACAGGAATGGGTGGTGGGATGACAGGCACAGGTAACGGAGACGGTACCACTAGCACAGGAAACGGGGGCACCTCTGATGGCATGGGTGGGGGAGCCACTGGTGCTGGAGCTGGAGCAACTGGAGCGGGAGACACTGGGGCAGGGGGAGACACTGGGGGAGGGGCGGACACTGGGGGAGACGGTGACAATGGAGGAGGCGGTGACACTGCAGGAGAGGGTGACACTGGAATGGGAGGTGATACAGGTAATGATGGTGCGATGGGTGGTGGTGACGGAGATATGACAGGAAATGGAGGAGACGCAGGTACCGATGGAGGAGCAGATATGGATGAAGGTAATGGTGGTAACGGCGATGACGGAGATGATGCTGATGCTGGTGGTGGAGGTATGGGATAGTTTCTCATGGTATATTTGAGTTTCGTCTGAATTGAAATGTTTATTATATCTTCGTCTACTCGCGTTTAGAAGTTAATATTTCAATTTATAATGACATTGACATTTTAGACTGCTTCCAGGGGCACAGTTTTGTATTGAAACAATACTTTTGACAAAAAATTTACTCGGAGCGAGATAAAAAATTGAAAGACGAGGGAATTCCAATTTTTCGCATTGCCAATAATATTTCAGCTTCCCACCAAATATAATGTATGTCCCTTCGCATGCTAGTAGTAGTAACCAATACTTGTACTATACAGACACAGGAAATGGTAACGGAGATGCAAATGATGCTACTGGTGAGACTGACGACAATGGTGGCACAAATGGTAATGGTGACGACACAGGAAATACAGTTCCAGGTACATACATAAATGAGATATTGAAAATTATGGTAGCAGTATATACACAGTAATAGTTCTTTGTCATTTCTTCACCACATCTTCCATAAGGCAATGTGATTACTAGTAGATGTCATCATAACACCTTTTGGAATTTGGTATTTGAGTTATGGAATTGATTCCAGAACATTTTTTTGTGCAAGAGTCTTGAAATCGGTATAGGGAGTAAAGATAGTGAAATTGAATGTGAGCTCAAATAACCACATACTGAAATTGCATCCAAAATACGATTGACTTTCTAACGGAGAGTTTTTTGTATTAATTTGTGTACTAGAGAACTAAACTCGGAACATTGTTGATTTCAACTAATAATTCTTCGGACGAAATTACATGTGCAACCATTTCTTGAAAGTAGTAGGTAGGATGTTGTGTTCTTTTAAAAAAGAATGTAATACATGTTTGAAACCAGTAAGGGCCTAATAACATCTCATTATAAATTTTTACAGCTTTGAGACATAATATCAATCCAAAATGTTTTTACTGAATCTGAGCTTATTCCTGCAGCTCTCAAATGAGCAATAATAAGCTTAAATTCACCGCACAGGTATGCATTTGGTGAACAATATTTTTAGCACCAGTAGCCTACGACTGAAATAAATGATAATGTTACTTTTCTTCTATTTCTCATAAATTTAACAACAGAAGCCTATGAAATCATCCTACAAAAAATTAACATTAAAATAATTTCACAAAACTGAATATGACAAACAAATTAATTCCAATTTCAAAAAAATTTGTATCTGAAAATAGTTGTTTCTCATATTGACGTGCAAATTGATACATTTTAAAACTGATTACTCTTTTAACACTACGGTAGAATGAGGTGGTGGTCGTACAACTTGCCACAAAAAATGGACTACTTTTGAAGGCACAATGAATTTTTTTAGACTGCTCAGGGGCTGGCGTTAGCATCCTCCAGTAAGGACAGATGTATATTGCATATTTCATTGTACCTTTCAAGTACCTCATTGTGTGTAAGTAATAAGCAGTAAACATTCAATATTACTGAATTCCAGCGTTAACCCCAGAAGTGAATTCGAACATGATATTTGCCCTAAAAGCAGCTTGAACAAAAACCACGATTATCTGTTCACTATTTTTCAACATTGCTCCACATAGTATAATCATTTTTATGCTTTGTACAAGTCGATGTTGCAGACGCCCAATTGTTTCTTTAGATGATCCAGGAACTGGAGATGGGGCGACAGGTGGAACTGCTGTAGATGATACAGTCGTTAACGATGCAGCTGGTAATGATGAAGTCACTGATACATTTCAATTTCGTCTGAAGAGGGATATCCCAACGTTAGTAAATGCGAATAACTATTATATAAATGAACTAGCAAGAAGAGTATTAATAGCGATAGAAACTGCAATGATAGCAAATAGCGACCAAGGTGCTTGCTTGAAGAAACACCTGTGCGACACCAACAAGTGGTCCCGAAGCTTAGAGGGGAAACAGAAAGTCATTGTACCAGTATTCAGGTGAGCAAAAGGCAATATATTTAGGGTTTCTCAATGCTATTATATTATATTTATAATGGTTCGCTATACATCATTTTACAAGGAAGCGATATCACCAGTTAAGTTTCTATGCTACGTTAGAGAGACTAGTTAAAAAAAGTATTGCAGACCACACCCTAGACCACAAGTAGAAATGGCATAACAGTTTTCCTACTAGTACTACAGGAACGAAATGATGTTTATTGCATACTGCCTCAGACAGTTAAGAAAGCAACCTGCCATATAAGTCCAAAGTTATCATAACAGCATTTTATTTATATTGTGAAACATTGCAGTCTAGGCATGAGTTGGATCTCAGGCCGTCTAATCAAAACAGTGTCACCAGCTACATCTAGACTAGATGCACTGAAAGCTGCAGTGTTAGGTCTAGGCAAAGCGAACTGTGACGTAGTGTATCAGGAGTGCGACTTGAGGAGAGAGGTCTCTAAAAGAAGAGTACGAAGACGTAAAAGAGCAACAAATAAGGCGTGAATTGCTGATTCATTAGTGTTAGTTGAATATAGGTTGATGAGTTTTTTCCTAGTTTCTTTTTATGTGTCTCTTCCAGTCACTCTCATTATGTACGTAAGGTGCGCTGTTTGTTTGGTAGAAAAAATCCAAGTGAGCCATGTTTTGCCCAGGGACTAGACAACATTGATACCAAAAAGACTAATCAATTGTCTGTTTGATGCAAGATCCATGTTTAAAATTTGTAGATCATGCTGTTCCGGACTTCCATAGTTTTGAAAATGTTGATTTTTACAAAGTTTCGATCGCTGTGCTATCTTGAATCGTCGTCGCCTGAGGATAGAAGTATTATGAAATGCAAAACATTCAAGATAACGGAATTTTGAAGCAGTGATATTGATACATGGAGTGGTATTAATAGAATGAAGCATAAGCTCAGACTCGAAGTGTTTAGAGTATATGCTTCATCTGGTATTGATAGATAGAGTGAAGCTCTTCCGCCAACTTGGTTGAATATAGTTTTTTTAGCATTATTTCTGGTCTGTCTAAATAAACATTCATCTCGCTTGAGTCTAGTTAACAGCAAATTCAACTGCCAAGGTGTGTAGCTGTCGATCACGACAGGAACGTGTATTTCAAAGGGAACCGTTTAAAACGAAAGAAAAAACGGCGCTCTACTGAAGGAATGAAACTATCCAATTAAATTACGTATTTGTAACTAGGGGTTGAAGATAGGAGACAGATACCAAATGTTTCTGAAAGCAACCTCCAAAATACATAATGCGACAAAGCTTGGAATTACGGCAGCAATATTTTACAGCAACCTATTAATAACAAATAAAGGTAAATTCACAAGAGTTGTTTGACAATAATCCGTCTTATTGTGTGCACGCCAGTTATTCAGCGTTTGATGATGGTAACGTGTGAGACAATGGGTTTTATGAGGGTTTCATAACACCCTAGAGTGAAAGAGACGTAGCAGGGGTGGAAATTTATCCTATTAGAGAACAGCGTGTAGGTATCTTGAATCGGGTGGGTATAAACAGCTGGATATGAAGGTTTCCATTCTAATATGCACAGTGCTGTTAACAATGCGGTTTGACGTAAGTCGGAAAGATATTGAATAGAAAATATTTTGCTGTAATCTGAGTAATGTGACAGCTACTTTTGAGCATACAAATTTGACTTTAGAAATGAAACAGGAGGGGAAACTGTATAGATCGGAATCATCTACCAAAGTCACATCGAAATCACTGCGGTGATTAGTGAGGTAAGATGGAAAGAAGTTTTGCTGTTGCAATGACAGGACTTTAATATTCAATACAAGGTTGTTTTTAGAACAGTCAGCCGATCAGGAATGTTATGTGATTTTAAAATAGAGCAGTGTTCTTCGCCCACAGACACGCTGATGGATACAAGTAACAAAAATTGCTTTTATGTAAACTTAAACCTTGGGAATGGAGCACTGTCCCCCAAATTCGAAAATTCACGTTGCAGCTATATTTCCCTCTTTCTTACCTGGGTAGTAAAAGCTGATAAATCTTTTTTGGGAATGAAATAAAGATTATTATTTTGAATGATGCAGCGGATTGGCTCAATACTTCCTAAGCATAATTATGTTTCTACATAGCGAGTAGCATATTTAGAATTTTGTCGGCCTCACTCGTATATCATTTCCTATTCTAATCGTGAATCAATGAGTGAGAGCATATTTTTTCTAATTTGTCATTGATGTTTTATATTGATTTCTGTGGATTTAATATTTGATAGATTGTTCGGAAAGGTCAGATCAGTAGGAATCTAATATTACTTGAAATTAGAGGAGCGTTTCTAGCCCACAGCAAATCCGTTCCCAAATTGAATCAAAGTTGGTAAAGCAGTCACTGAGGTTACGCTGTGAATACACTAAAAAAATGAATTTTGAAGAACCTATCGAGCCACGTGGAAAAATGTTTGAAACTACCTACTGAAATGATGAGAAACTTACATAATTAGGAAAATGAGATTAGGACACATTTCAAGCCCCCATGATTATAAACCGGGATACATAAAACACAATTTGGGGAAGGGCTGACATTTTTTTGTTGTTTTTTTTTGCTTACTACGTGGCCGCCATTGCACAGATTCTAAAACAGTATGCAGCGGCACCCGCTACATTGTAGCGCTCCCCAAAATTTATCAAAATTGATGCAACCATTTACTGAGATATCGCGGTTATAAAAACGTCAACAGAAACAGAAAAAAATGAGTGACATGGATATTTGTGATGTGGACATCAATAAAAACTGAAATAAAATAGTGAACTCAATTGCATTCTTGGCATTTAATAAATTATTCCTTAGACATCTAGTGTACAGACTGCAGTATCTATAAAATATATTTTTGGATAATTTTCTCAACTTTCAATTTTGACTTTGCTTTTGGATACAGCAGTCTATTATTTTCATTGATAACTCAACCAATGTCACGTTTTGAAAATCTGGCCCTGCACGTAATTTGTGTCCATCAGTGCATCTGGATTCAAAATGAGAAATTGCATGACTGTATCCCATAAATGACGGTTGGCTATTTATTCAAGGATATTTTGCTGCCGTGCGTAAAAAAATAATTACGTGATGCAATATTGATGTCGGAAGGCCGCAGAGGAAACCTTCAGTTGAATTACGTCCATTATCGCACACAATTCTGGTGGTTAAGTAGGATACAAGGCCACACAAACACATATATCCCATTTCCTCCAAAAAGGACGTTAGCGATGTGGAAAGCAAGAGGGCTTCAACCTTGTTTTATTTGTCGGAAAATACAACGCAATTCTTCCTTCGTAGAAGCTTTGTAGGTCGGGCTGCTACAAAAATGATTGGTGGCTGTGTTATGAAGATTAGCGTGAAAAAAATTAAGGTTGTAGGTCCAGCGAAAAACGGGCAGAGTCATTAGTCCCCCTCGAAAGGAGAATCCCCCGCATATTTGGCTTGATAAAAAAACGGGTGATCCAGAAATAAGTTAAATCTCATAATTCCTTTAGGATGGACTTTCAATTTGCTTAATTATTTTGCTGGGTCCAAAGGCGGTTTGGTTACCAGAGAGGATTTATTTAGCATACAGGTTCTGATACAAAAAGCGCGCGACGTTAACTACGACATATGTTTTATAGACATTCAAAAAAGCATTCGGCAAGTTAAACATCAAAAAGTTCTAGACACTCAAGTATAGTTAGGAATAGATCATAGATATATAGAATAGTCGGAATAGAACAAGAATCATCTGACTCTTTTAAGGTTGAAAGATTTAATTCAAATCATATTCTGCAAAACTATCTAGAGAAGCCCTTATAGAAATAACAGAAGGTGTTAATATAAAGGTGAAAGTAAGAACTCACACCACTTAAGAGACGTATCGGTTTTCACTCTTTCATTACAACCACCTCACAAGACTTTCTCTTCCATAGTATTTCATGGATAGCACACCTCCTAGCTTTAACGACTTTACTGCACTTGATTTTATGGAAGGCCAATGTTGGAATAAAATACACTTTATTATCTCTCAATTGTTATTTTTGTTTTATCAAAAAAGGTGCACTTCATTATACATCTATGAACTGAACTGTCCAACTCAATTTCTCCACTAAAAATCCAGCATAAACGACGAAATAACTCGTGTTTACACAGACATGTAGCTCTTTTATATAATAATAAACGATTTATAGAACACTGGTGATGTAGAGGAGGATGCAAGCAACGTGTTTTTAGATAATCAATATACTGTTTCCCAATGAGTTTTGGAACTATCAGCAGACTCAGGGGTTTGTATCTTTATACTATGGGAATTTACCTGTGTGTGCTGTCAATTAGTCCAGGTAGATGAAACAAATGAAATGACGATGAAATGGCGTCAAACAATTAGGGCTGGATATTGGGCAGGGCAAACAGGGCTACAGTCACGAGGCCTCCACAATAGAAGAACCGTTGAGAAGTAAAACTAATATCTTTGTAACTTTGTCTTATTTAGGAAGAACATGTATTACTTAATAATTTTCTGATAGTTTTCTAGAATCCTCCTCATCCATACAGCCCTCGTAGTATGGACATTATTCTCAATAACTAGAAGATTGTCCTGCTTTGTAATGAAAGTTGTTCTCAAGTCCAAAAGCATAATTTCAAAATTTACTTTACTTATCCATTTATTTGCATATAATATATTCTATATCAGATTAAAAGTTGCCCTACGAATCATACATCGACTCTACTATTAAACCAAACTGTATACCAGAAAGCTATAAATCCTCAGAAGATATTACGGTCTCTACTCTTCATCGGGAGGGTTTCATGTACTCGAAGGATCATTTTAATTCGGTGCTTCCGCTAATCCCCGAAACTCGCCCGACCTAGACACCGTACAGCGTAGTAAAAGTTTTACTGCCAGATATCGAGTGCCTCCACACTGTTTTCAGGGAGATTGATAATTTTTATGTGGGATCGTAAAATCCACAGCAACATCGGAACGCCACAAGCTCGGAGATCGTCAGTAGTAGAACAACCGAACGCGGTCTACACTTCATGGTTTTAGCTTCTACATAAATATACAGAGAGTCTGATTGAACGGATTGACGAAAGTCTGTATCGTAAAAGCTGGATGGCAAATATCGTATCATAGATGATAAATCGATCGAGAATAATGATGTTTGGCATGGATAAGGATGTTTGACAAAATGAGTGTGGAGATAAATGGTGTATACCTCTTCTTAGCTAACAAGACCAAAAGTTGAGTTGCATAAATGAACAATTTGCTGGAGCTTACTCATCATGTTCTGCCGACTTAACGAGAGAGGGGATGGGATTCTCCTTGGGATCGGGCGCTTGGGGATGGGGGGGGGGTTAATGATAAAAAGTTTAGCTTTTCAAATTGTTGGATGCCATTTTATCATTTTCCCTCTTCAAGTCTTCAGGTCCAGATTCGAGATTTTCCCCTGGGCCCCATTTTCTCGCGACTGGCCTGCGTTTCACAAATATGAAAAGTCCTTTATGGTAGCAAGAAAATATCTGAACAGAAAAAAACCCTGCTTCAGTTTTGTCTCATGTTAAGTGCGCTGGTGCTGCATACAATCCGCGTTTCCGGAAATATGATCAGACAGCCTTACAAAAGCGCCAGCTTTCGTGTTCGCTTTGTGACTGCAGCGAAAAGTAGTATCTCGCATCATTTGAAAGAACTGAAGTTGCTTGAAATGAAAGAGCGCAATAACTTATATGCTGCCAACTGATATAGAATATTAAAGTACCAGAAAATGTCTATGATTGAAATTTGCGCTTCAAACATGTTATTACTACTTGTAGATACTGAAAAGTGTTGAAATATTTGAACTATTGTTTTAAAACCTTCATTCGACAAATTACAGGAGGCTGAAGGACCTGCATGTTTAAGGATGTCCAAGGAAGCTTGAGACAGCGCTTCTTTTGACATTTCCCATCTCGTTTTCATACAGTCATCTATTATATTGAGAGCATAATATCCATCAAATACCAAAATTCTCCTATGCTTCCAAACCTCAATTGTGGAAACTCGTCATAGAAGTCTCGCAAAACGACGTAGGAAGAGATACTAACGTTAGACGTTTACAAACGTCCACAATCAGCTTGGTGATTTTTTATTTTTCAAGTTGCCGACTTCTCTCATATGTATTTAGCGCATATACATATAAAAAGGCAGTGGCGGTACATCTCTTTGAAAAGGCGGTAAGGCCAAGGGAACATTTTCAGGGTTGACATCACAAATGTACGAGGTCACATATATTCAGATAAGATTTTTTGTCTATATGTCCTGATATCAGAACTGTCTTGTCATCGAGAGACCATGCTGCATTTATAGACAACCCAGTTAAGTTACTCATACCTTCTCGAGAATAAATGAATTAACAAGAATCTCGGACCACCATAAAGACTCGTCTTTATATCCTCATCCACAATCAGATGAACCACCGTCAGTTTGGGTGCAGAATGTTATCCAAATTATACACATAGATATAGATAAATAACTTCTAAGATTCGAGACATGTTTCATTAAGCTCCGGAGCTCCTCAACAATCACATTTCTAGGCACATTCCGATCCTGATAATTGTATTTACTGAAACACCTACCGCTACTCTTCAATGTTTATATCAGGATACCTTTAAAACAGTGCTCGCATGCGCTCCGAAATACTCTCTGAAGGTTCTGGACTTAATACAGAAAAAAGTGTTTAGTGGACGCGCCTTACTTCACACGGGAGCATCGTAGTCGAAAAACGATTAAAAAAGGCTGGCATGTCTTTACTCTATACATCCATGGTGGATACTTGACTGGACCGTCCCTCTTAATAACACCAACAAGCGCTAGAAGAGCGCAATCAATTCAGCATCACCAGGTCGAATTTCAAAGCAGTGTTTCAAGATAAACTTAGGTAGGTATTTAACCTTTTGCAGCCTGCAGCCCTTCTGGAGTGCAGTAGGCTTCTTAACTTTGTAAGAGAGTACATGTGAAAATATGCCCAGTATACGCGCTCTGGACAGAGACCCGTGCTGCGAAGGGCATACAAATGTAATATATTGGGAAATCTTCAAGTCTTTTATCAATCCATCTGTGCAAATGATTTTGAGGCTGTAGAGAATATTTTTGAGATGACAAGCTTTGTTTAGAAGCGCATACCCATCGAGATACCTTCCAATTTAGATCTTGATTATTCAAATCTTTATAACACAAAAAATTTAACACTTCGTAACAAAATATTGGATAATTTGTTTAGCTGATGTGTGATCTATAATGTATAAGAATAGTTCAGTTCTTATTCCAATATATTTATATTTTTAATTGAAATTTACCCTCCGCCTATGACCAGAAGCATTGCAAGACCTCTAGCAGGAATAACATCTACCGTATATATGTTATATAATATGAAAACCGTCTGACTGATATAACTGCGCGCCAGCGTAACGTCAACGGCTCTTTGAATCCGGTCATTCAACAAAAGGCGAGTTTTAAGAGCATCTCTCCTTGATATTATGTCGTCGTTTGAATGCCTTCTTTCCGTTTTTTGATGTCCCGGTTTCGAGTTCCGTTTTTGCTCCCGCGGGACGGACGAATATTTTTTCCTTCTGAGCTTTATTGTAAATCGAAAATATAAGGGATAAGATGAGGGTTGGTGGGGAGGTGAGGTAGGAAAGCTGAGTATTAGGAAAATTGGAATACGCCAACACATACAGTTCGTGCGGATATAATATTCAGAAAGGGAATTGGGAATGAAACATCTCGAAAATTTGATGGCAGCTCTGTACTATATACCTGAAAGCATCTCTTATCTGGCCAATTCATACTTGGAGCATATTTCAAATATATTCAGTTCGCAGGCCCATAGTTTAGGCTGTAGAAGAAATTTATGAGTTATTAAAATCCTACTGTAAGAGATAAATATAGGTTAAATTAAGGGATGCTCATAGGCAAGGTGATGCATTTATGAATAATGTAAAGTTCAGGTGTTGATTCTATCGAATACCTTAACATCACCGTGCTATAAATATCTACTTCAAATATCATGAATTCAAGCAATGTGGGTAATCACCAAATGGCGAAAAAAATATTTAGGATAGTAATAATTCTTTGATTATTATGTTACGCCATTGGACGTTTTGGCATAAAGTTGTTTACACAGTCTTGTTATATCTGAAACCTCAACAGCACAAAATTTCAAAATTACACAATAAAATTTAATTCGATATTTTTCATCAGTTCTAAAAGTTGTTCACGACGATTTTTTTTATTTTTCCAATCTTCAATGATTTTTTTCACGATAACGATACCTTTCATTCACACCATTCTGATAAAGAGGTTGTAGTAAGACAAACGCATGTTGGGAAATCACAAAACTAAAACTGTGAAATATAAGCAAAAGGTTCTACAAATACAACTTGATTTTTGAGAGACTTTTCGATATAATATTCAATTTATTCGCATCGCCAGACCAGTTCCGCACCACAAACGAACAAAATCAGAACTTTTCTCACTCTCAAGTTGTATTTATAATCGGGAGATCCATGGAGTTGCATTCAAACCTTTCGTCAACACACTTTTTCGGCCGTCTTATTTTATTATGATTCCCGTAACTAACACCCAGGGAAAATTATTCAGAGAAGAGGCAGCCTGCACTCTGCTTAGAAAATAAAATCCCTCCAGGAGAGTACTCAGCATCTGTTCTATGGGCGTATAATTAAGACAGGGTGTCCCCGTGCACTGGTATTTCTCCAATTACATCCCCTCAGACTTGAAACAACCCCTTCGCGACTGTAGCAGGAATCGACCATTATTCAGGACTCGCTGCCGTCTTTTCTGCTGTTACGCTTCCCTTGTGTATACTCGAAAGTATTACGAATAGCCGTACTTCTTCTGTAATGTGCTGTTAGATTTTTTACCATTATTTGTGCTTTTGTAGTAGATAGACTGTAATCATAATAGAGATGTACTCGTATATACCAGAACCTATCGATTGATATTCTATCTTCAATCGTCTTCAGGTGAACTGGCGAACACGTTCCTTTCACGCTGATTTATACCCCGTCCGGTGACGTGTCGTTGTGCGCGGTCTGTTCTGATTGGTTCCTGATGCGCGGTATTCCGGTCTGCTGACGTGGCTGTTTGTCGGTCATTGTTTGTTGTCTGGTCCAGTCGTAGTCTATTGATCTTCTTTATGAGTGGCTGCCAGATTGGTTTAATGTCTACGCTGGGTTTGTTGTACACTTTGCTGTTGTTGGTGATGAATGCCGCCTCCTTGAATTTCCTTCGATACCAATGCGGTTCCTTGGCAATAACCTTAGCGTCGTCCCAAGCTATTTTATGGTGCTTTGTCCATGCGTGGTCAGACAATGGAAGTCCGAAATCAAACTTTTGATAAAAGTAGTTACATACATATTAAATGAGGTTTCTCTTTTTCCATTTCTCAAATTTTAATGAACATACAATGACTTTATGGATTTCCTGAATGTTCGTAGTGGCATAGTTTTGAAAGTTGGATCTAAGGAGTTATATAGCTGTGAAGCATTGTATGTGAAGCAGCACTGAAATTGAGAGGTACAACGATGAGGTATGGTGATGGTATTAACAAACCTCAACTTCCTGTCATGAACATGGTTTCTAAGAAGTAATTTTTCTCTTAAGTAACGGGGCTTTGAAGTGAGCATCACTTTATGAGTCCATTTCAGTTTTGCTAGTTTGTCTGAAACATGACCGAACTTACGAAGACCAAATATTAGTCTAATACAGTTGTTTTGCATTATTTTTTTCTCAACTTGAAGTTGAGCACGAATTTGTAGGCGTAGAGAGCTCTCAGTCTTAAATAAGTTTTATTTAGGAGATTTTTCACGTGACTTCATTCATTTTAACTTTACATCTATGATAACACCTAGAACCTTTATATCACCCTTATAATTTATCTGCTCTGAGCCAATCTTTAGATTCAATGAAGATTGCATTGTGCTCATTTTTGAGTCAGCGCAAAACAGAATGGCAACTTGTGTTCACATGAATAACGATTCAGTAGGCGAAGGTCGTCGTTCAGATTTTTTTTGGCGTCTAATAAATCATCATAATCAAAGTAATGGATGATCTGCGTGTCATCTGCAAAAGATTGCAAATCAGATGATAGGACAGCAGTGTGTACATCAGCAGTGTATAGCAGAAATAACAAAGGGCCCAGCACTGAACCCTGTGGGACTCCAGATATTATTGTTTTGGAAGTGGAAGTAGCATTTTCAATCGAAACATTCTGGGAGCGACCACTCAAATAATTTCTGAAAAAGGACAATGCAACTTCATCAAGATCAAAGAAGTTAAGTTTAGCCAGCAACAGCGGGTGGTCAAATGCCTTCGAGGAATCTATTGAAACCAATGCAACACCAAGTTTTTTATCTAGCGCTCTTAATATATTATCACATAGATGTAATAGAGAATATGTAGTGCTGTATCCTTTTCTGAAACCAGATTGGTTCTTCGGTAATAAGTTATTGTCTTCGGCATAGGCGGTGAGTTGGATTTGAACGACTTTTTCTAGAATTTTTGACAGTATAGCCAGGAGGATGATCGGTGCTTCTCGTTTGACGTTACAAATTATTACTCTCGGATATAATTTTTGCGACCGATCAACAGTGCACTTACTTCCTAATTTCTTTTTCACAACATTCTTCATTTTCTCTAGATCGGCTGCCTTCATACAGAATACTGCTGCTCCGTTTTTTATACTTTTTACTCCATTATCAGTAATATTGAACTCGAGTTGACAGTTGCAGTGAGTGTTATCAATACATCATGTTGGGACTCTGTTTTTATCAGCAGAACAGGTGACTCACAGTTTGTGTTTCTCTTCAGAGCACCGATATATGTTTGGGACTATATTTGCTTGGCCGGCTCCGGCCCAAAAACTCCATGCATATTTGTACCGGCAGAATAGGATTTAACATTACGTTACGAATATTTAACTTCAGATTTCAGCAGATCATATCATCACACATCTGATTTTCTTGTTGAAGGCATTCAATTTCCTGGCCATACGATGCTAATGGGCCCATTTTTGATAACTTCTCTTCAACAGTTTGTTGACGGTCGTCACAAAACCAGTAAATATTATCGTTTTATCACCTTGTATGCAGGTGCTGTAGACTTTTTACCTTGTTCGGTTTCCTCCAATGCCTCTCTGAACATCTGTTCGGAATATATATTGAGCAATAGTGATGACAAAACACACTCTTGCCTCACTCGGCGCTGCATTGACCTTGGAACACTCTTCCTCTATTTTGAGATTTGCCATCAGATTCCGATAAAGATTGCTAATAATTTGCATCCAGTGCGAAGTCTTTTAGAATTTCTACCATTTTGTGGTTGTCAACTTCAGTTCACTAATATCCATACGTGATTCTCGCTCTCCCATAACCACTGAAAACTCCAATAAGCAACCGAGTCGGCGGTGACCTACGACCAATATTAACTCGGCAGAGAACTTGAATATCAGCAAAAAAGTTGCACGAAAATTGCTGAGAGAACTTTCGTCATAAACATCGCATATTACAACGTTCCCGAAAACGAGGATAACGAGTTATTTTCGACATAACTCCGACTTCGACCTACCGAAAACTTCTCCATAACCATAGAAGCATGAGTTATCTGCGGCGATCACCATCAATAACAACGGGGGGAACTTATTAATTTGTGTAATAGCCAATAAAAGGTGCTTCGAAGAAAATTTACTAGCATTCTCTGACCGACGAAAACAGGACCGTGTGGTGAACTTCCCTTGCCAGTCTTAATGTCTTTTTTTGACGGTATGGTTTCAGGACAGTATCGAGTTTTCTTTTCCAGAGTTACGTCGCTCAAAATGTTGAATGGTCGACATATGGTTAGATCAAACTGCAAGTATTTTGTTTTACGGGCAAGGAATGTATTGTTATCGCCTAGTACTATCTAAATTGACATATTGTATCATGGTGTACTACCCTGCTCTTGATTTTGACACAGGGAATCGTCTGCAAAGGATTCAAAATAACTGTTGCAGATTTGTAAAAAACTTACGAAAATATGATCATATTTCAAACGCGATTTCGGAACTTCATTGGCTAAAAATGAAAAATCTATTTAAGTATCATCTACTCTCCTATGTGCATAAGATCATGATGACATCAACACCCAAGTTCTTGAAAGATAAATTGATAACTAGAGGTTGCATTCACTCAGTCAATGTAAGATTCACTGATATTATAACTGTACCTCAACACTCTACTTCATTATTTCAGCGATCATTTATTTTCACTGCGGCTACTTTATATAATGCCTTACCACATAATTTTAAGACACATTCTCTGCAAAAATTTAAAAAATTTGTGAAAGATTACTTCATGTTCAAATATTGATTCAACTTTATGTATATTGAATATATAGAGGTTCTAATTAAGCCTGTTTCTTTTTTATGTAGTGTTCAATTTATTTATTTAGTGTCAAAAATGGAAGTATGTATGTATGTATGTAGAACGCACTTCCTGTATAATTTGCCTCTTATTATATGATAGGATTTAGGTTAGGTTAAGGGTTGAGTGTAAGAATAGCTTTATGCTAAACTTCGCCCAAATGAAGACGTTTTATTATTATTATTATTATTTATAGGAATATCATTCAATATTTTACATCTCGACTATAGCACGCAAATAATTATTTGCTTTTGGTTGGTTTTACTGTCTATATACCGGGTTGTCCATTTAACTTGAGACAGCCGTATGGCGTGAAAATGGCGAATTTTGCGATGAAAACGTTCAGATGGTTCTTGGAAGCACTGGGAAAAAGTCGATGATGACTTTTCAACCATGTTTTTTCAATGGGAACATATCTTTTCATTGCAAAATCTTACCCTACAAGAAAAAACAAATACCTTTTGTTCACAACATTTTTAAACCGATTGCAGCTTAAGCAAATAAAAAATATAATATTTGTTCTATTTTAAAATGTTTCAATACCGCAATGGTAGACAACGCTGTTATCAGTCCTTCTAAATATTATTGACTGAGTCTCATTGTCTCACTGGGCAACAAATTGAATAGAATTAAATAGATTTTTTTCTTTTGTTTGTTGTTCTCCGATGAATCCGGTGGAAAACCCGGGATGGTTGAGAGAAGTGGAACATCAGCGCCCTTGGTTGGTGAACTTATGGTGCGAAATTATTCATGATAAGTTGATCGGTCCATATTTTATTGAAGAAACATTGGATCGGCAAAAATTCTAGACTTACTACAACACCATTTACCAGAGCTAATAAACGATATGCCACTTCATGAAAGGGTAAGTATGTGGCTGCCCTGCTCATTATGTCAGAATTTTCTGGGATCCGGGAAAGTGATGGAATCTAAGAGAAGTGGTTTATTCAGAAAGCTCCCACTATACTGGAAAATATAATGTAACCCATAAGAAATGCTTTTAGTGAAATCACTAGAAAAACTCTCATTGGGTATCATAAAAACTCTATAAATGTATTGATAAGTGTATTGAAGTTGGCGGGCATCATTTTGAACATTTATTATAATAAATTTGAAGGTTTCTCAAATGATAATTAAGTTATCAATGCTTTTGTGAGAAGAGAAGCACTTATAATAAGCCATATTGGAAAATATTTAAAAAGAATAATTATTGCATTTTTTATCTAGTTAAGTTGCAATTGGATTTTAAATTTTTGTGAATGAAAGGTATTTGTTTTTTCTCGCAAAGTAAGATTCTGTGATAAAAAAAGGAAGAAGAAAGAAAAACATGGCTGACTTTGAAAATGTTGTCGATGTCGAAAATAGAAGTCATCATTAACTCTCCCTCATTGCACCTAAAAACTTTTTGTAAAAACGTTTTCGCGCTATACGGCTGTCTCAAGTTAAATGAACCACCCGGTATATCAGTATCTTGCCCTTAACTTATCACCTCTCGGAAGAGGACATGTTAGTGTTCTATTGAAAGAAAATAGGGGAAGAGAATGTAGCCATGGGCTCATAGTAGGCGATGCTGTAGCAGTTTTGATAAAGTTTGGAGACTATGTGGTCGTAGGTTATATTGATATACTAAAAAAAGGGGGCGCATTGGCGGGGGAGTAAATATCAAAAATAAAAATAATATCAAGACTTCCTAAGACTATATTTTTGGCTGTGTTTCAAAAATTTCAGCGGCGAGCTCCAGCATTTAAAAGAATTCATCCCTCATTTTTGTAGCCCATCTAAACTACTAGTCATTTTGAAATGTAGTCAAATATATTTTCTAGGAGCTAATCATTTTTTTTTACTTTTGCAATAAGACGTTGCATAGGATGCATAATAGTATTATGACTAATAAAGCATGAGTCCGATATACATCCAGGAATATATTTTCAGAATACCAGCCTTGATGAACATCACATTACCTGGTAAGATCCAACATTTCAGTTTTATCAAACAATTACCTGATTACCTCATTCCGCCAATAATTTCATACGTATCAAAAGATACGAGTCGACTATCCCCCTAAAGTTTGTATGACATCGACAGCAGGACTCTTTCCATAAAACGTTGTCGATCAGATGTCGCATCAGGAACATCATATGCGTTGCAGTTTAATGTGACAGTGACAACTGATGACTTGACGCAGCATGAAAATTGAAGATTTTAGTCGGGAACGATAAGCCGGAATGACAGCATCGCCGTCTCGGAAATATTATTCAGTTGTTTTTAACGAACTGTCAAGCTCACTATTGTTTTAGCGAGCGGAAAGCTGAGAAAAATCTGCATGAATTGCCAGAAAGCGCGTTCGCTTGTGAAATATAGATGTCTCGCGCAAAACGTTTCGAAGATTTTACGGAAAACAGCGACATATTTGTTATAACATGACATATGCAAATAGCTCGATCCAACCTTGCCACGGAAGTATTATGGAAATGGGAATAGAGTAGTAATGATAAATAATGCGTTTTGCATATATGAATGAGCTATCTGGCAAACATCTCTGTAAGCTTTTTTGAATAAAGAAAACCTCTAAACCCAAAAGCAAAAATCAATCCTTATAAGCTGCAGATATGCGAAATTTTTGATATCTATGAACATCACATGGATCACATAAAGTGAAGTAAATTTATTCCACACATATATGTAGCTTCTGGATCATGTGGTTGCTTCGCTATTTCATCGTTGATAATAATGAAAAGACATGTTTGTTTCCCTATCGCACTGATATATCTCTAATGAATAGAAAGTGGCGTTTAATTCAGCATGTACTTTGCAAGAGAAACGTTAAACGGTATTATTACAGACTTAGCAATTCAAAGATCAAAGATCAATGAAACATTCGTCAACACCTCAAAGCAGTTCCTCAATATCCTCTCTGAATTTTACTCCTTTGTGATTGACAGTGGCCAAGGATAACTTACACCATTTTTTTAAAGATTCGTTAACGATTCACATTTAATATTTTTAAAGCGGTACTAGGTCGCAATACTTATATTTGAATAACTTTTTAAATTATGTATTACATTACCCTATCATTTTATAGGTTTGACTGAAATTTCTAATAGTCCCAGTCACCAGCTAAATTAGTAGAATTATAAACAGGCGATGCTAGGAAGGAGCCAGGAAAGGCTTGGGGCATCCCAAAATTATCAAATAAAATGAAATAATTAAAATGAGAAAGACGAATTTCAATTGATATGGCACACAGTAGACTGGACGGTTTTTAGAAGGATATTTTTTTTCTCTTTGCACTTCTGGCTTTCCACGACAAGTCCAAATGTAGGTTTCCGAGCTTGCATTTTTTGTGGACGCGCTTGACGATAAAAGATCCGCCAGGCCTGTAAAAATGTCTGGTCTGCCTTGGCCTTCAGTTTAGGAATTTTGTAACTATTTATTATGCTTATTCATTAAAAATGCAGTAATCTAAAGTAGCAGTTGTTAAAACAGGAGCGGAAGAAATTAGCAATTCTAGAAGAAAAATTTAACCACGCCCTAAAATACGAACGACTTGAGTTGAATTCTATTTGAAATAGTTCAAATACATCAAAAAATTCAGATATATCAATACAAGTTCACAGGGTATTTAAAATGAACTTGTAATTTCTATGCTTTTCATGATGGCCGCGCAAAAATAAGATTGTCGTGGGAAAAAAGGAAACACATTTTATATCAAAAATAATGCTTATAGCTATCCAGTGTGTCCTCTTGTATAAAATATTCTCATGTAAAAACGAAAGAGTAGAATCCAATAATTGTAAAGATACAAAATATGATATATTCTGTTTTGTTGGATAACAATAGAGAGAAACATTATAGTATAAAGCCCAGCCGCACAACCGTGGTTAAAGTAAATTTCTGGGCGAAACATTTATTACAGAAAATATTCAATAAATTTCATAAATGAAAATGTACAACTCAATAACGGGCAATAATTACATCTATAAATTCAACTCTATACATTATTTCAATAGTTGAAAATAAAGTAGGTACTTATGGTATTATTAATTATTAAATTTCCATTTGTGTGTGTATTTATAATGTCCAATATCCAATTTATATCATAGTAAAAATGTCTATAGTTAAACTTAAATCGACTACTTAGGTTCGTTGGACTATTTCAAGTAGTAATGCTCTATTAGTTAGCAATGAAAATAAAATTTTAGGAAAATATAGGAACATGTACTATAGTTTTTGGAAATCGATCTAGAGGCAATGAAATGGGTAATCCTAACCGGCTTTATAACTGGCGAAAACCTAACCAAATCTTGATCGTAGGTTACTACTGGCGCAGAGACAAAGAAGATAGTTTTTCGAGATAATCTCTCTGTTAGGAGTTTTAGAGGTCTCAAATCTTTTTTAATATTTTTTGGTTGTAAAATTTGGATAACGAGGGAGGGCTTACATATTTTTTTAGTGATACCGTTAATCTGGAAGTTACGTAGTTGATCTACTTGATCCCATTTTTTTTGTATATAACCGTATAAAGGAGTTCGTACTAAAGAGAAAATAATAAAGAACTTGACAATACAAAGATGCCGCTTGCACACACAAAGACCTACAAGCAAATCTGAAACAAAGAGAGAAATGCAATTCTGACGCAGTTGCAAATAGGACATGTATACAGAATTTAAGAGACATTTATAGATCTTTTTGTCTATAACCAAGATTGGCCGCAAAATCCACAAACAATAAACTTTCAAAAAATTTTGAGGAACAAGATATAACTAACAACTAAGTTTCAATAAAAAGTAAGTCAGGAAAGCACAAAAAAAGCCAAATCACGATTTCCAAACTGTTGAGCTTCATTTTTTTATTTGCGTTCCTCAAAAGCACTTAAGGAACAGAGAAAAATCGAATTGCCCTTATTTTTATTCTTGAAGCCACCCAAAATTCTTCACCGTCGAAGGCTTAGAAAAAATTAATCGATCTCGAAAACGTTCAAAACTGAAGCTTCTTCATGTGTTATTTTTATTTCTCTCGACTTGGTGATTATTCAGCCATCACTTGAGTCAAAAATTGGTTTAATGAATTTAAAATATCAACAGGCAACACTATATATGAATAAAAAAGCTTGGGATGCCACTCAACTCTCAATATACGAAACTGAAGTTGGAGCTTTTTTAATGTTTGCTCATTTTTGTTTATTATATCATTATTTTTATTATTGAATTTTTGCCACCGGATCAATTCCACAATCCGTTCAATCTTCCATGAATACTGCGAAAATTCCTTGAAGACAAGGTGAAAATGTTACTCTTTCATGAGGTATATTTCTATTCCGCGATGCGATACAAAAAACAGAATTTCCAGATTCAATATTCCATCCGTTCATATTATCATTGTTTAATTTCTTTTAATAACGACTGACTACATCTCTAACGCTACCAATGGCTTAGGACATTGTAAATGCAGGTTTGGGCGAAAATTTACTCAAATTGGTACATATATTGAGAAGGATATCTTATCCATATTAATTATTCACGATATTGTTAAATACCCCGTAGTTCCGGCACTGGCTTGTAAGTTGTCTCTTATTTCCTCGTTTACCCAACTGGATCTAAAGTAAGCTGAATCTCCTCGAAACCGACGGTGTTGATTTTGTGTGATTAGTTCTCGAATAAGTAATTTCGTTTACTTACATATATTCAATGCGCGTTCACTACATTTAACCGACGATAGAGGATGTCTGCTTGGTCTTACAAAATTAATTTAGATCCACCCGTCCGCTACCCTGATGTTATCTTTGAATTTCTATTTAACCAACCTATAATAATAAAGATTCCGATGACAGACATGAAGATGTATGAAAATATGATGTGTTGAGCTATTTTCGAAGGCGTCTATACTATTTTTGTTATTTGCCCGGTGATAAATTGTATCTCACCAGTTCATATTGTTTGTACTATCTGCTAATTATATCCACAGTGATTTATGGAAAGAGAACCGACGGTTCTTTGGTAACGAGAGACTTTCTGATCTAGTCATTCAAGGAATATAAAGAAAGGTGTCCTTTCGGATTTCTTGACTTAATTTAAACTTTCTCTAACTACTAAATTTTTCATAGTAACTTTTTCTGAAAACGTTCTATCAAGTAATAATTTATTATCCTCAAGAATTCATTAAATAAATTAAAATTTGGAAGACTCCATCTGCGACAAGACAAACACCTCTACCAAACCTTTCTATGTACCATAAGTAACATGACTGAACAGTCTAATACATGAAGTAACTAACGTCAAAGGTTGAATAAGTATTTCCAGCTAATTCCAAATGAAGACCTCAACATGCCCATTTCAGAGTTAACTGTTTGTTGAGCGTTCAGGGTACCGTGATAAACGAATCCTTCTAAGAAAACCAAACGGCTGTCGATCAATAACAAAGTTAATTAAAACGTTCCAATACTGTACTGGTGTATAGAGAAGATTATTACAAAAACAGGGGACGTAAAGACGGTCAATTTCAGCTGCTTTGAGAGCACCCTTTCAAGCTTGCTTTGAAATTCCAAAATAATAATCGTCTCTATTGTACATTTAACGATTCGCAAATTAATAATGTTCTTTGCCCCCGTCCTTTGCGCGCAGAGGCGTCGAGTGACAGCAGAAAGGAAACTTCATATCAACGTACTCCAAATTATGAATCGTTTGTACACAAAATATGGCTGCAATAGTGGTCGCTATATCAGAAAATTGAAGAAAAGTTACGATAAAGAGAATATTGTGCAAAAACTGGTTGTTGCAGCGGCAAAAATATACACACATGAATTTGTTAAAAGATTTACGAAGCAATTAATCGTCAAATTTTAGAAATTACCTTAAAATGGAAAATGACATGTGCAACTTGACTTGGTTTGGCCCAAAATAACAATACATGATAAAAAAACTTAGGGAATTTATTAGTGCCCAAAAAAGATTTTAACTATCACGCTGAGATATTTGACAACAGGCAACTCGTGTGAAGACCTTAAGTCCAGTACTACCATATCCCCTCAAATTATTGGTAAAATAATTCCTGAGACATGCCTGAGCTTAAGGAATATTTAAAGGTAAAAGTAAAAAAACTCTTTCAATTTAAAAAAATGAAGGAAAACGAAATCAATAAATATATTATTTACTTATATACTGTGACGTATATGAAGTAAAGGAGATTCGAGTGGAGTTTGGCGGACTGAATTTGAAATCGCTTCAACAAGTCAAAGCGTGCACACATACTAAGCGAGCAAACGCAGCTGCACAAGGTATTTTCCACCGGCCAAACTTACGTTCGACGATAACGCCACACACTATGCAATAATTACGGTCGACTGTTGTACAACCTGTTGTACAAATAATCGCATAGTGTGTTTTAGAGACCGAACCTCAAATGAATTTTATAACGCCTCCCGGTTGCATACCTACAAACGTACGAACTGTAAGTGCCCATATAATGGCATAGTCCGCCTTCTCCATTCTGAATATTCACAAAATGATAACGTCAAATGGTAAAATTAGCTGTAAAACTGCACCCCACGGTAGATACAGAAAAACCTAATTATTTATTTCGCTTCTTGCTACTACGTTGATTTCTTGAAAATATAAGAGGCCTTAAAGTATACTCGTTACCTTATGGTGATCGCGTAATTATTAGCAACTTACTAAAGCAAACAGGGGTAACTGATGAGGGTTACAAGCTCCAAAATGATGATGATGCCCAACAAGCGCCATATTCACTCGTTTTAGGGGAGATACCCGGATTCAAAGGGGCTAGGAAGAATTAGGACCTACTTGTTTCAACGTGTAAAGGTGTTTTTAATCATACACAAAGCTGTATGTTATCACGCTGTGTATTTACACGTTATTAAGTTAAGTTATTTTATATTTTACTACAAGCCGGGTCATCTGAACTTCCTGGCAGTATTTATAGGCGATGTAGGATACGCTTCCAATCAAATTTCATAAAACTGGTAACATAAACCGACAACAAAAAAGATTGCTGAAAAACGTCACTGCCGTTATGAGTACTGGAAATCCTTGTACTATGAACAATTTCCGTGGTACGCCATTGCTCCCAAAATACTCCTTTTTAATTCAAGGTATTATTACCGACAGTGAAGTGCCCGTACACATCATCTGATGAACGCCGAGCTCCAGGTCCCAAGGCGGAGAGACTCCAAAACATTTCTTGTTATTAATTTGGCAATTTGTAAGGCATAGCTGGCAGTATTCCGGTAATTATTTAGGAAAACAATAATCCCGAGCAGGGCAGCGCCTGTGGTATTTCGCTGTGAATGGCGATGTTGCCAGATGCATTATATACAGGGTGTTCCATAGGAATGTGTGAAAACGAATAAGTCACCATTTTTTAACGAATGAACGGATCGGAAAATTTTCAATGCTTTTCAATAAAGGAAAGTCGTCATTTTTTGTCCATGTGTATTTTATTACAAAAAAATATTCCATTTATTTATTACAGATTATTAATTTAAAAATATACTAAATAGTGATCAATTAATGGCATATATTCTCAAATTACGAACCATTGGCACATATGTCCAAACAAATTATTTTGTGCAAACTCGTTTTACTTAAGCTTGAGCAGTCTTACGAATCGTCCCATATTGTGTAAAATTATCAATTACTCTGGAAAAAAAATCAACATTGTGAAAAAATACCGGAAATTCAAAATGAAAATGATAAATCAAAAGCTACATGAACATCGGCATATAAAAAAAATTACCTTCTGAGGATGGTTTCACTCGAAACTATTTAGTTCCAAACTTACTACGGAATCCTCTGAATGCCTCACTATAGATTTTTCCTCTTGTGTAGAAGCACTCAATAAGAAATACTTTTTCTGCAATGATTAGCTCACTCATTCTTACTGACGCTATACGCTTTCTACCACAGCTAGAATAAAACTGACAGACCTCAGGTATATAATTTTCACACGCAAGACCCTTTAGGAGGTCGGAGAGGTAGGGACATTCGTTTAGTTTTCACACATTCCCATGGGACACCCTGTATCGATAATTATAGTATCGATTATTCATCAAGTTACATGGTAGTATCAAGATGAGGTTACAATAGATTCTTGGAAGGAATTGGAATTCAGTGAACGTAAGGTACAGATTATTATGACCCGACATAACAGTCCCATATTGTTATAAATTCTGCGCAACCCTGCAAAGTACGAGTAGCAAGTTCTTAACAGTGACTAGTATCGTGATTTTTACATCCTAATACACTTTAAAATCATTTTTTCCTTGAAAAGTGATGTCTTGGCCTTCAAGTACGTTTGAGATTCTACATACATTGTGATACTATACCTGATAATGATTTTCATACAGTTGCTACGTGGTTGGGAAGCCAACATACCTGAAACATATAAATAATAATAATAATAACCGTCTTTATTCAATAAATTATAGATCCATCTATAATATACAGTGAAGCAGCTAATGGCGAAGTTTAGCCTGAGCTACTCTTACACTTAACCATTGACCTGCATACAATTTTCGTTGTTGTAAAAGAGTTAAAAAAAAGTGAAAACTTTTTTAGCCATAAACTGCATTAGATAGAAATATAACTAGGCATATTGTTAGGCATTAAAAGATTCAATAAATGACGTTTTTTTAGCTTATTATAGAAGCTCTATTAGCATCTGATTATCTGACATGTGCACTGATGTAACTTTTTATTACTGTCAATAACTATTCAGGAAAAGGTTATCGCAGGTCTTTTGAAGAAGACACCACAAGGAAGCTCTCATCGAATTTGAACACCAAATCTGTATCCAAAGTAATTTAGTGACATAAAAAAACCTGTCAGGGACTGACTCTCCTAATTGAGCGCACAATTTTCGTTAAAAAACTACAAAACCACCTGAGAAAAATATATCTGAATATTTATTTCAGTTTCACAGGTTGTGTTGTACCTATATAAATGATATGATAGATATCTTGTATTATGTATTGGAGGAAAGGCAGTCTCCCATGATCAGATCATTTAGGATCAATTGGGCTTCTTGTACATCCTCTCCAGGAGCTGCTCAAAACTCACATAGCTGACCGTGTCTTGTTACAATGACCGCAGCAAGGCGCAGTTGTTGCCTAGACATGGACAGATAGAATTTCAATACTTTTTTACTAGGGTATCCGAGGAAATCTCTAGCAAATAGGCAGCCGGATGTGTGATTCCGCATAGTTTTGCTGAGCTGGTGTTTTATTCCACTAGAGTTTTCACAGCAAAAAGCCAAGGTTATACAAAAATGATAAAGATGATAGTTTTCATCTGGTATTCAAGCTTTTCAAAGTAAAGCCATTCTATGAAAAATGACATTTTACACCTCATCCAGCAGAGTTTATACATTGCTATCCTCTTCGCTTACCTTGCCGCTATTCTATTTCTTCGCTACTATCCTATAATCTCACCCTAACACCAAGTCACTAACGTGCCAATAACCCCGCATCGAGCTTTGGTTGAGACCTATCTTTCCGATGGTGCACATTTAACATTCATATCCATTCGATGGAATCGGATGACTGAAGCTACTCCCTAAATACCATATATTGATAAGAAGGTCTTTTGTGCCAGACGCCCGGTCAAAAAACAAACACGCAGCGCCCATTCTTCCGACACTGTTCGGCATTGTTCAAATTGTAGAACATGTAGTAGTAGTGATACCCTTTCGGGAAGGTTGCATCAACAAACACATATCATATTGGAACGCTTGGACTGTACTGTAGACGTCCGCCACGATACTGTGCATGGTAATCCTGACGATACGAATGAACTTATAGGCAATCACAATCTGGCTGACTCGACTAGTACTCACCAAGTTGTATGAAGCAATAATATTAGCCTCTTTAAATCTTCCCACTCACTTTTTCAAGTATCCAGGTTAACATCAATATACATATATTGTAATACTTTACTGCTAGCGAACCCAGTACTAGGTAAATGCCCTATTCAAATACTTCTGAAATCGTCGTCTGCCTATTATTATTGAGCCTTATCCCTTGCCCTTCCTTTCAAGCACGTACATTCTCTGAGCTTTCGCATTTCGTCTTTTCGCATTTCAAGCTCCCGCAATGGGCGTATATCCCCTTTTGATTCCCTCTTAGAAACAGATGGGAAATGACAAGAACACAACCAGCGATTAAACGCAAACGGCGTTTTAAACGAAATGAAAATTATTTGCAAGTAATGTAGCGGAAGGCCAAAGAGTGAAAAGGAAAGTGACAGACTATCCCTGTACATAATTACTGTATTTTTCATATGATAATGGAGTACTTGACTGAAATCTAAATTAAGTATACAGATGCATCAGGTGTATAAATATGCAAATTAGTACATATACAATTCCACCAAGCATCCCCTTAAGCACTGTCCCATACAGGCAGCTGTTTCATGGTTGAATTTATGTATTTCTGTAGCTTTTTCAATTTAGAGCTCCACTTCCACTAATCTCTGAAGAGCGCCCCGCCGTAATACGTGCACTAAAGTTTTCCAACGATATCGACTCCCCTTTCTTCTGAAACCTCACCCTATACATGCTAATACATATCATGAAATATGTAGCCAAGTTTCAGAACCTTTTTTGTTTTCCCTTCAGTGATCCGATTAGGGTAGAGAGGAGTTCCTAAGGTTTTTAAACCTCCGCTTATCCTGAATTCAATCAGCTTTTCAGTAGTGCTATCGGAATTTGATGCCCCAGTTCCCTTTCTATCAATCGGGATTTATATAGTAACTTGTGAAAGTTGTGCCATTGCTTTATCCTGCTTGTTCTGGGCGCTAACTAGAACCACGAGTGGTTCATCAAAGAACACTACTAAAGCTATGAATAACCTGTCATTGTTTTTATAAATGTAGAGAGGATTAAAAATGAAAGCTATGATGATGATGACAATTGATTTTATTTCTATTATTGTTTCCAAATTATAAGTTAGCATGGTCTATTATGACATGGTCTATGAATCGAAAACGAGGAATATAATGCATCCGCATATCAGAAACGTAATGCTGCTTACGATAACACGTAACATACAACAATCCAAAGTCAAGTATGGAATTATTATCAAAGAGCTAATAAAATAAACTACAGTAAATTGTTTCTATGACTCTATGGAGGTCTTCGTCAATTAAATTGATCAGATTAAAGAGTTATTACAGAATGAAGGCGGTACCAGGACCGCATCTATATGCTTTCAACCCTGTAAATCCTTCGCACTTGTCACATCCGGAAGACTATTGTATATTTCGGGTATAGAAGCTGTGCTTTTTATACTAATCCTTTTCACATTATTGACACTGACAAACAACAGATAATTTTGTATTTCTAAAATTTGATTGCAAGAGCTTTGTAGTTTTCACTTTAAGGCGTCAATAATGACAAGCATTCTAATGTGATACCTTCCTCAAACACTGTATTATCACTGATTCAATGTCAAATCTCACCTTATTTCTGAAATCAGATAAAACTGTTGGTAGCTGAATCAAAAAATCATATTCTATATAATGCTGCGGCCTTAATAATTAGTCTTATTTTTTCGATCAAGACTATTGTTCCGGTATTACGACCAACAATTTTGGAATAAAACCTCTGACCTCCCGTTTGAGGGTTTCCAACACCTAATCTTTTGTCCTTGACTATAGCAATGAGTTCTGCTGTTCAGCTAAGGTCACAAATTTTCTGTGAGACACGCAGATGTATTATCGAAAGCGCCCACAATTTAATCCCCTGAAAGTCATCAGAGGTGAGAGCCTGATAGTTCTAGTCTTCAAAGCAGTAATTCCTGACGTACAAGTATATGCTCTCATAGTTAAACAAGTACCCGCACAACGTTATCTTGTTCGAGAGCCATGTACCTCAAAGGCTCACCCAAGTTGCTTAATATTTGACAGAATATTAAACTATCAAGTGTACTTCCCATATAACTTACAGCATGGTGAAGTGAAGCTAACTGAATAATTTTATCTGAACGACAATATTGTCTATATTGGTACAGCGATGTTGTAATGAGAAACTAGAGTCAGGTTGGTTGACTGCCATTGAAAAATGCATTTTTTTTATATTTAACCGCTCACAAATGCAGCCTATCGCGCCTCTATATTGACCTTAAATAAGGCAAAAAATTGTAACCATCGGAGAATAGTCATAAAAAATGTGATTTTTGTCATCGGACGGAACAAGCAAAAACTTGATTGAAAGTGTTTTAAATCGTAGCGAACTGAATAGTTATACGAATGTCTTCCATTTGTGAGCGAAAGTGAATCAATTGGAAAGGTATTAGCAGTCTAAAGCAGGAAAGATGTTTGTTCTAACAGTACATAGCAACTCTCTATTAATTCCTCAGAAATAGCGCTCGGGCCACATAGTCACATTTCCAGACATGCTGAAACAGCTAGATTGAAGTGTATTACAGTGCAAATTGTTTGCTTAATATAATCGACGTCGATGTAGAGAAACTTGTGTAATCCAGCCGGGGTGAATAGGCCGACTCCGGCAGGAACTCCCGCTGCAACTCCCGTACTCAACCGAGCGATTCTGCATCCAGCCACTTGCTGAAGTTGCGCCTATTGTTCGAATGTCTCGGCGACAAACTATTCTAATAATGACATGTTAATTTCTCGGTTTAGTGACTAGACATTGCATGCTGCCAGTTAATGGTGAAATTCCGATCTGTTCCGAACACGGCCGAATTAGCTAGCGGGTTCGTTGTGATATGTCTATACTATCCAGTTTTATGGCAGTTATTAACTTGCTAATTCCCAAGGTATATCCAAATTCGCTTTAATCCTGTAGATTGTAGACCTGGTGAGACTCTTCCATCATGTTTATTTGTGAAACTGTGTGATAATTACACAACTGTTTATCTATACGCTTTAATGTCTTAGTTAGGAAGAAACGTCTTCCAGTCCATAGAACATCGAACACTGCAAGTGAAAATTTGTTTCCCAAATTTCAAATTGTGCGCTTTGTTCGTAATACAGACACAGTGCAATGTTTTGGAACAGCTGAGATATCTGACTGCGTCCTATTCACAACCCCCCGTATTTAAAAGTCATGGTACTTCCACCTGGACTACATCCCTGATAGATGAGGGCAACTATACGAATCTGCATTTAAAAAACTTAGATATGTGGTAAATATGACAGTGCGGGCTAGAGAGTTCCTGCAGGATTGGCACTCTGATCGATTGAAATTCCTAACACAGTTGGCAGAACGTCTGGCAGGCAAGCCGGAGATGTACGGTTAGAATCTCGCCGTAAGCAAGGCAATTTTATTGTCGTTAGTTTTACTTTCTACGTAAATGCGAGCGAAGATCTCAATATTTTTTTATATATAGATAACCTTACGCAAAGGCAGAGAGCCTACCGCGCTTCAGAAGTGCTGCGAGGGGAAAAACTTGTAGTCACATCGGGGAACAAAGTCCCCGGTAGTTACAATCCAAAAGGACTTTTGTAAGAGGCTTGTTCAACGCGATGTAAGCTCGACCTGGATATGCGAATACCTGCCATGATAGTATCTATAGTATAGAGACCGATTAGGCACCCTTCTTCGATGTTCTAGACTATGGAGGTTCTTTGTAGATCAGGCGCAGCCACTAGACGTGTTGCTCACTTCTGGTTGAGTCCAGAAGCTTCAGGGGGTGTTTCGGATTGATCCCCATACATGCAAGCAGTACTCCAGCGATGGTCTAAGCTGGGGCGTCTATAGTAATAGTAGTAGTTCCAGAGGATATAGCTTCGTGGAGTGATGGTGTGAAAGAGAACTCCCAGTTTCTGGGATGCCAACTTAGCATAGCCAGCAACATGATCGTGTTATTGTTGATGTTAATTCCCAGAGGCTTGATGGAAATTGAATTAAGTATTGGGTATCCTTCCATCTCCACGGCTGCCAGACCAGCATGCGACTTGTTTGTCGGGGTTATTGTCCGAGTCTTCTGGGCGCTAAACTGCAATCTGTTCCAATCCACAATACTCACAATTTCTTATTTGATCTGAACAGCATTCTGCTCTGGCAGAAACAGTCTCTCTTGAGATGGCAGGCATTCAGGAAAGAAAGGAGGTTCCAACAGTATCTGTCTGTGGGCCAATTTTTATTGGCTTCATTTTGCAAATCCAATTCAGCTCGGTAACCGTTCTGTTGAAAGATGCAACATAAATCATGGCAGTGGCCCATTTCGATTTATATTCAAATCATCGTCGGACTGTCAGATTTGACGGCCAACATGGCTACTCAGATTACTTGCCAACTAACTATCTAGACCCTATCATTGATACAAAACTAGAGCCCACAAATCCATCATACTATTTATCCTATATAGCTATCATTCTATTGAATTATTTTTCCTTTCTTGGGTCTGTCTTAGGGGAAGATTTTTTTGGCGACAGCATTTACACTGGTATTAAAAGAAACCCCTACAAGAGCTCAACCATCGCCGTCAAAATGTCTTTAGGATATTTCACATTTTTAAATATTTTATTCCTCAATACATTCTACAACCTAAAGATATTAATTGAAGATCAATTTTCTCTCACTTGTTTGGAGCATTGAACTACCAAATAACCAGACGTAACAACTAGCTCAAATGTCACGTACTCTGATGGTAATGAGCATTATTCAAGCCAAACTATGAGTTCGATGTCTATATATACAAATAATATCACATTTCACTGTCACCGCCGTAACAGATATGAATTACCAGCTCAGAATATTCTCCATCCCGGCATTTGTCGGGAGAGAGAATGTGGATATGATGCATTTAACGTCGTCGCTTCTAATTAGACGCCCTTTATACATGGACAATGGGTGGTTCGAGCATCCATGGACTTGATTCATCATGATAAAATGGCGAGACTGTATGAATAGCTGACGTCGTGTTAGCCGAAGTCTCTATAGCAGAGTTGCCGTTTATTATGCCCGTTAGCATATTAGGTCGTCTGGAAGCTATTGCATATTATGATCATAATTACTTCGCTGCCACGAAATGGTACATGAATGTTAATTCCGAGCATGCGGTCGATTCATTCTGTTTAATTATATGTCATATTACGGTGGTTTGATACAAGCTATTCAATCTATAGATAGTGGGTATCTCATTTTTCTGATACCTCTTCAGTTCCAACGCATAAATGGTGGAAGTATAGTAATTGCCAAAAGTTTCGAAACCGAGATATTGCGTTTTCTTGATGTTTCGTGACATATGCAACACGAAAAATTATGTTACTCATTTCCATCGGTCTGTCTGTCTGATTCATGTCCGGTAATGCTTGATCCCTCTATAACTCGGACAACACTCACTGGATTTTGATGGAACATTGACACTAGGTGGCTCGTGTGAAAAATCTTTGTAGGTTTTGAATATCGGTTTAATGGCAGGAAACTGGCGAAAACTCTTCGACATCCAACGACTTTCCGACGATTCTTGATCTAAACGATTGCGAGGCAGCCTTCAGATGCTCGTTCTATGCTACTTTCTACGTTTACTTTATCACTGTTCTTTATTTCATGAGCTTGCCTCAGTATTTCGCGTGAATTGGTACAAGTTTACTAAATATTTCTTTATAACTTCATAACAGTAAATCTAGTTTAAGTAAGTTATGAAATTCTTAGAAACTTTGAAAACCTCAAAAATTTTGGCAATTCTTCAGATCATAGCATGCTTGAGGTCTCTCTGGAGTTGCATAAAATACCTAATGAACGTTACATGGTGTGCAACAAATCATCAAGGTCATACAAATTTAATTTGCAGCAATATATGTCCTATTACTTAAAAGTTAACAGATCATATGGAAGGAACCTATCAGAATACAGTACCGCTACCCGCTTTAAGAATTATTCTGTGACGCTCCTTGAACATCTCACTACATTCCTTGAAATTCAGAAGCAGGATGATTTTCAGCAGTCTGAAACTTCCACTTGACTAATTGGGAGGCGTGTCTATGCAGCTCAATTGGCAGAAACACGGACGTCTATCCCTCAAGAACAGATGCATCGTTCGATTCGCTCTATGGTCCAGTTTTTTTCGATTTATGAATCTTAATTTGTATATCTAGATTTGCGTATTTCCTGCTTTGTACGCTTTTTCTACCTCAGTACAGAATTATTGTATATGTAGTGTGATAAACTGAAGCAAGTTGCATCTGAACTATTTTCTACCAAAACTAGTGACCGAACTAGAGGTATAAGTACATTATAAATGCCCTTACTTGGTGAAACTTATCCATCATTGAGTTTAGATTTTGCAATGGTCGCATAGGTTGGAAACATTATTATAAAAGCGAAACAGTGCGCAAAATGCGATCTTTATTTTTGAAGCCTTGTGTGTGCGAACTATAAAGGTCAGCTGCTTCGTAACAAATGAGAACGTTCGCGATCTGTTTAGTCACTCATCCATCGCTAAGGAGCAGTGGAACTTGGCAAAGGAGAAACGACCTTTTAAAGCTCCCCCTGCTCTTATATGCCATCAGAATATAATTTGGCACACCCGCACTCTGTTGTCGAGCTTACCCCGTCAGTTTTGTGATCTCGTGACGTGCACCAAAGTCTGGCCTAAAACGGGATAATCCGGGAGTGGTGACGCCGCACTCTTGTCATCTTTTGAGGTTAAGCCCGGTTGACACGGTGGGGGACCCCGCGCGATTGGCGGAACTTCGAAAGTGCCGGATAAGTCAGTAATAAAGTAAGCCTCGTTCGCGATGCAGACACTGCAATCCAATAAAGATATTTATAAAGAAAATTCCTGGATATAATCTTCAAGCTGCATTTATAACCCCAAAATATAAATTTTTGTAATGAACTTATGTCAAACAATTATTGCCTATTCATTATAAAAGGTTGGAAACGTTGGAAACATTAAATAATTTTTTAGGCAACTTGGGAATAAGAGGCTGCTATTTACTAACCTTGAGTAGGTGTGAATGTTTATCTATGTATCTATGTCCACGAGTATCTCGGAAACGACACGTATTGGACTTATATTTGTTTCTTAAAGTTTATGAAGTGGTTCTGGACGCTTTTGCTTTATTTATGTAACAGTGTCCACGCATTCAACATTTTTTAAACTGTAATGAACAAGTGGGAATAAACCTCATCTGATCTTATGTGGATCTAATTTGTTATTGAAACAAAAACTCAAGCTAGCGAACGTAGGTTTCAACCAGACTAGAAAAAGGTGATTTAAAACATAAAAAAATTTCAAAATTGAATCAGAAGAAACAATGGAAGAAGTAACCCATTTGTATATCAGTAGCAAGCCAAATGAACAAACTAACGTATGTAAGCATAAAGAAAACATATTACTTTAAATTCCAAACTTTTCACGACTACAATACTTCCCCGCCTATTGGCGAAAGCATTGTCCTGTAGTGATCTCAACGCAAAGAGAAAAATGAGAATATGAAAAATATATATTTCACAACTATGCAACGACTAAGCTGAAGGGAATTTTCCTCACAACTGGAAAAAGATGAACAATGGACGATTGTCACGTCCAAATAACTTCCTATAGAGACATAACCTCCTGTAACAGCATGAGAAACAAAAATGTCGAAATCAATTATCTACTTTTAAAAGCGAGGGACTCATGAAAGATGTAGCTGCTGTGTAAAGCCGATTTGAGGCAAAAGCTCCTCGCTGATCACAAAAAATAAACGTTTTGTTCAATCAGCCTGTCCTCTCTCGGGACAATAAATCACTGAAAAGCAAGAACAGATGCACGACCAATTAGTGTAATAGAATGTTTTATAACGAATAATAAAAGGGACGGTAACGAATAGCTTTCAATAAGTGCAGATTCGATCAATCGATGTCGCTTGTAGTACAGTTCCTTTAGAACAAATTAAGTTAACTTGATTTGTATTCAGAGGTACTTTCTCCGGTAATATAAAGAGTGAAGTTGAGTGGGGTGATATCAAACCGTACACTTATATCCAGCAAATTTCACAACCCTACATTTGGGTGTACTTTTAATGCTGACAGAAAAGGCGGTGGACCCCTTTTTTCGAACCAACACCCTCGATAAGATATCAAATCGAAAAGTTCGATAATTAGATTGGAGCATGTTTCCGCAACACCCTGGAGTGTTCTGTTGTCCATAAACAAACATTTTTATCACTTCTAGTAGTCCTCTTAGTGATACGGAAACTATCCTTCCCATGCTTTCCCAAGACCTACCTATATCTTAAAACTCATTCACGTACGATTGGTGAAGCGGATACCAGTTTCCCGATACTCCATTATACAAGTCTTCTGATTTTCTCACAACCACAGCATCAGCTTCAAATCTAAATAGAGCCCTACACTGGAAATGTAACATAATGTGTAGTCGAAAATCGAATAGAATTCCGCCTTCAAAATGGGGCTTATTCGTATGTATAAAGCAACCTGCTATTTGAAAAATTACTCCAAAAAAACGTCCTAGAATCATCATCAGTAACCCGGAGTACATGTGGGACAGACCACGGAAATAAACGTCCTGAATACCTGAGGGCAAGCTATTTTCGCAATTAAAATTCTTCTCCATTCATTCGTGAGTGAGGGGGATTAAACGCGACTGTAAAGTACGAACAAGGGAATTAAAGATAAATATTCAGTGAAATCGTGGCCCTTAAGCTGCTAGATGACAAATTCAGCGAGGCAATCATAAAATTCATAATCAATATTCACTATCCAGTTTACAGGAACTAAGTCGACGTCCAAATCTCCAAGCGGCTCTCAAAGTCGTGACATTAGTGTGTCCTTGATACCTGAATAAACGTATCTGGACTATTATTCCGGAGCAAGAACCGGAGCCGACTTCGATGCCGTCCGGAGCTGAATGGATTTATCAATGAACCACCGGAAGCAGAGGAAAGAGGAACAGAAGAAGACTAAGAATCCGTGGTGGGGGAAAATAGAGAACAGCTGATGTGTGAACGGTCGTTAGGTATACTCGGTGCGCAGAATGGGAATGGGCTCATCCTGGAAGGGCGACGCTCTAGGCCGAGACGACGACGGAGCGTCGAGGCGCAGGGCTGCCGAAGCGCTCAACCAGGAGTAACGTTTATTTCGGGGTACGGGATAATTGCTATTGCGCCGGGGATGGTGTCTGTTTCTAAGGGCATTGCCCGCGCTTACTTGTAAGATATCAACCATTCAATGTCCATAGTCCCATAGATTACAAATTTTTACCAAAATCCAGTCGCTAATACATGTGACTGATACATGACATTGAATTTTGCGGGACCTTATGGAACACCTGCAAGAAAACTAGTCATATGGTCGTAACATGGTCCAGATTACTTAACCCCTCGCTTAAATGCGAACATGATTATGATTATGATTACACAATTACTGAGAACACCACCATCAAAGTTACTGTTTGTGCTTTTTTCATTAAAGGCCTAAAAATCCTATGAGGAAAAGTTAAATAAATTTGCGCATGAAATACAGGGTGCCAGAGAAAGGTATACATAACATTGGTAAACTTTCTTGTTTTCAATTTGCTGGGTCTACTAAAACTACAAAACTCCTTGCAGAATGAACAAAAGACATAATTATTGCAATGAGAGAATATTTTTATTTATTATTTTTTAATTTTAATATTTTATTTATATTTTAACTACCTTGTAGGATTTATATATATTTTCCTAAATTTGAAATTATACTGATACTCTTTTGATCCTGCTTAATAACCCGCATGACGTATACCTACAAGAATGCTAACAAAATCACGTGGTGGAAAAAACTGCATAGAAGATAGTAACGCCATATTCCGTAACGTAATAAAAACCATATTACCTGAAGCTCTATGTAATTCTCTGCGATCAACAGAGATGAACTACAAACCTTTGATTATACAGGCGCATTCTATAATTTATATATTCACCCTCTAATCATTAAATGAATTATATTTTCATCATAATATCGTCGACCACCTGTATTATCTAGCTTGTAACTGTGGTGATCGTAAAGCATGATATACGCACAGTTATCTTTATTGTCGATAAAATGTCTGTTTTATTGGTCTCTCGTGGACTGTGAAGTAGTAGCTCCTTTGTGAGACACGCTACCTGTTTTCTTTTAATCCCATTATTTAAGTGGGAAGGCTGGTTTCTTATCTAGTTCTCACACCCCGCGCTATCTATGTATAGCTCCTGCTTTGTCGAGGTTTTACTGCATTTCATCGATATATCATAAAACTGGACAGTGTTAAGGCGTGATCTGACTATACCATTTCTATTGAACAGCTTTAATGGATCTATCTAAATGAGTCAGCGCTTGTTCTACACATTTCAAATGATGAAAACTGAAATATAGAAAAGTCGTTACGAGTACCTTCTCAGGTCACCAACTGAGGAAAGTTATCTAGAAACCTGTACGCCAAATGGTTATACCAAACCGGACTTAAACAAGGAATTAGGTAAAGGGGCTGAACATCCCTTTCTTTGTGGGACAGGAATCGATATATAAACGACTGATGTAATACTTGAAGACGTACTAATGAAGATTACGCGGGTTAGTTCAAGACAACTATTTTGTAAGAAGGAATTTGACCCTGCACTATAAATGCTATCACACTTGCTATGGTCAACCCCTAGATGCTTGGGCGTATAATGAACTTGCAAAAGCATGGTTGGACAGAGATGACTCAGGCATTCCAAGAGGTTCATAGCTGGCCCCAACAGATGTAGGGAGCTATGGCTATTGAATCGGAGGAGGGATTCACTTCAGAAGTTAGTAGGGATCCTCACAGATCACTGCAAAATGAACAGGCACCTGACATAGTAGACCCAATCAAGAAGTGCTGGGAGGAGGATGAGACCTCGTTCCATTCCTGGGTGAGTGTGCCGTATACAGCTGCATTACGGCTGAAGTATTCGGCATAGCAGAGTTTGACAGGGAAGAGTGCTATTCACCGGAATGGCCAGACATCATGACCTTTATTGAAAGCTCTGGAAGGTTCGACACTAAGGAACTACCATGTCTGCCATAGTTCTAGTGATGGTCCCCGGAGTCGGCAAAATGGGTCAAAGGTGGCCTACTTGCCAAGCTTTGCATCCCCATTACTACTACTACTATGTTCAAAAACCCTTGATATGGTTATGATACGTAATTAATGATATTATATTTCCAAGCTGTTATCGGTTATCCTACTCCCTATGTCTATGCGTGAAAAGTGATGGCAGGAATTCCAGATAAATTTTTTTTACAGCATGCGCTGTAATTTAACCGACTGTTTATGATTTCAACGCTATAGTATTTCATATCGACACTGAATGCTATATTTTGAGTTCGCCCATTTCCATCCATTAATGCAAAGGTAATGCTTTGAACGAGTTTTCACTCCGAGGTCATTACTTGGGTTTTTAGTTTTTGCAGCATAAAAACAGTGTTGAAATAGAATTGCATTTGAATCGTATCATTTGATGCTATTATTGCCCATTAAACATGGTTGAAAGTGCATTGCCTAGCGAAATGGTAAATATTGTAATGGCAAAAAGACTCTAATATACGAGATGCTGTATTCTCTTGATGTTTCATGACATGTATGTCACGAAAAACCATTTCCGTCCGTAATCCTTAATTCTATAAATCAGAAATTGCCTTAGTATTTTGCTGAAACTTCGACACAATGTTAATACTATGAAAGGGATGTAATAGCTTCATAGTTTAGGAGAATCGGTTTAGTTGTAAATACTTCCTGAACTATGCCATTGCCTAATAAGTACAGCGTGAAGCGACATTATTTTTCATATATAGTCTCACATAAGGCGGTAAGCATCGTCAGTCTTTTTCAAAGCACAAGCAGAAAAATATTGAATGCTTTAACGATTGACAGTTCCGTTTTTAAACAAGGCTCTATTATGAACTATTGTGAAAGGCTATAATACATAATAACGCATTTTCATTGTTGGTAAATCCAAAACAAGGGACATAAAGCACTGCCACGAAGAAATACAACGTTGCCTGTCCTCTTGAGATAAAAGGAAACATACTGGAACGCGATTCCAAGTCGGCAATACAATATCCCCCATTTGGGAGATTTATGGAGCATAAGTTTCTCTCAAGGTTTTCTTGCAGTTTGTTCTTTGATCACAAATGAGCGTTTTGTTCTATCTCATAGAAAAGGTAGCGTTGCGTTTCTTGTATTCTAGCATTTCATAACAGTTTATACTAAAGTCTTCATAGAAAATAAAGCTGAAACTCTGAAAGCAGTATTACGAGTATAGACATCGCAAAATACATTTTCAAAATAATTTTTATGATGCATATATCTTAGATCTGCAATTAGACCTGTGCTCTTAACGTAGTACAGTATTACGTCGAAAGAAATATTAATTATAATTTTTTTTTTAGTTAAGCAGCATCGACTGCAATGGTCATTAGCTACTCCACTGTCTTACTCGAATTTTAATGCTATCCAATTTTTCATAATTTCCAGAACAGTCCAATATGCTTTAGGAAATTTAGAAGAATCTCTACGTGTCTTGGTTGTGTGTGGCACTCTGACATGGTTCCACTGACGCCAAACATTTCCATTTGAAGACTGACAATAGGACATTCGGAGAGAATATGATGAACTGTTAAAACTTTATGCCAGTATTGACATTGTGGGCCATCTCTTGTAAAGATATGGGATTGGGTTATAGCTGTGTGCCCCATTCTGAGTCGGTGGAGGCGAACTTTATCAGACCGTTTCAATGGGAGAAGAAGTTTCCAGGGCAAGATGCTTCCCTTTATGTACCTCTGATATAGAACATAAACGTTTTCAATGTTAAAACGCAAAAAGGTTGAAAATCCAAATGCTAAATGCAGTTTGAATGGTATAACATAAAAAGTTTGGTATCTATGTGGTCAGCATTTCATTTTACATCCGATTCAGTACCAAATACCTGAATATCAGCTTTTCACTTGAAAAACGCAAAATGTTGATCCCGAGGTTATTCCTACTGGATTGAATGATTTAAAGTAAACATTGACATTTTATCAGAATGAATTGAGGTTGATTAAATCAAAACGTTCTCACAGATTATTCTATTACAGCCTGGACCGTCCAGAGGAAACTCACGCCCGGTGGAAATCTAATTTTTGGGGTTCTCTTGAAAAACCTGAAGAGCGTACGCTACTGAAGACCTGCGAGAGCGCGTAGGTAATAGAGAGAAATAATGAAAATTAAATATTTTATACAATTTATCATTTCCGGGATATTTTCAGATTCCTCGAGACCGCGTGCCCGGGTTTCAAACCCCCCCCCCCTGTCGGGTCTGGAAGCATTTACATTCCCAATGTATGTTTCAATATATCATCACCAGATGTGAATTTATTATCAGTATTATTAGTTTGAGCTATTCTGTTTGCATACTGAGTGGATTCGCTGACTAGATCCTAAAACAAAAATTAATCTATACAGTAGGGCCAATAGGATGATGTTTGCATTGGGGAATTAAAGGAGACGAGAAGACAATTCTACTATCATGCCAGATCCGTTTACAAAGCGGGCTTCAATACCAAAAATAAATATGAAATTTTTCACTTTTGCTATATACACGTTTATGTTATGTGTAGTATCATAAAGTTTGCCTAATTTTTATGGACGCAATATTGAGGATATACACTTTGAGGCAAAAGCATTTGAAAAAAGCTCGTCTCAAGACATTCACCCGATGAGCTATTCCATTGTTTGTCTATAGAATAGCAACAAATCAGCTACTTTTCTTCAATATTCCAGACTAAGGAGATTATTTTTAATACCAGGTGCATATTTTTATTTTCTGGGTTAGATCCAGAAGATTCAGGAAGTTCAGAAGTACATAACTATAATTTATCTGGATCTGAGATCCCAGCTACTGGGAACATGACCTTGCAGGGCCGGAAACATCATCGTGCTAGGATATATTATTGTTAATTTTAACCCCTGCAAGCTTGATGAAAGATGTTACTCGGATTTCGGGCGGCCCACCATAACCACAAATTCCTAATACAGTTTTTTATTCTAACAAGTTTATGTCGTATCAATAAAATTTGCAGAAGTACTAAATTTGATTAGAGGTGGTGGATCCATGACTAAAATGACAGTTCTATTTTTATGCACTACTGGGAATATTGTAAGCCGTCTATAATAAATGGTAGCAAAATTATCTTGCAAACATAGAGCTGGAACTTTTCTATATCTCATAATTTCCGAGATCTTCGTACGTTATTGAAAATAAGAGGGGCTATAGTAACTATCCATAGCACCATATGGCAAAAAATTTATAGTATTTTACTTAACATAAGAGAACTCAAAAAAAATCAGCAATAGATGTCAAAATGTCTTCAAAGTATCTTGTGTTTTGAGATGTTTTATGAACACAGTCAATTATACATCAAACGACGATTTGCAGCACTATAATTATCCAAATAAGCTGATTAACCAAAGTTGCGTTGTGAAAATATACATTTGCAGCATTTAGAATAGAAGAAAAGGTATTTTAAATTCTTACCATGATTATCTCTTGGAGTGTGGATCGGACATTCAGTTGAAAATGAAAATTGATATCAATGTGCGCTCCGCACTTTCATGCCAAAGCCCTCCATTTCTGCTGACTTGCTTTCCTGAGTTTCAGTACTGATTAAAATACCACCAAAAGTGCTGATTAGAAGAGAAAAAGCTAGATAGAACTCTGGCGTCGTAAATGTTTTACTGCCCATCTAACCTTAAAGGAGACTTTCTCGCAGTTTAATACCTCCACAAAAAAGTCTCCAGCTCTAATCGTTCGGCTGCCGTAGGACCTCATCAGCCCTAACTTTCCTAATCCTGCACGGGACGCGTCGTGTACACCTCGTCCCTTTCCCCTAAGCCCTTATCCCCTTCCTGATGGCAGTGGCGTCTCGTGAGAGACAGGTACCATCCTACTATCTAGAGAAGAATACCTATTTTGATTGCTGTCAGCCAATAGAACCAATTATGCTGTATTTAATGGGTAACGATATATCAAAAATTAGAAGTTATATCCTGTTATTGACTTTATTGTGATTATACAAATATTATAAACCACGCTATGAAATAAATTTCATACTGAAACATATGTTGTTATCACATCAACGATCTCAGCAATTCCAAACAGGTGCTGGGGATATTCAGTAGTTATCGATTTTTGAGAGATAATAAAGCAAACTATATTCGATATTTGAATCTTCTAGATGCTAGGATTATTTGGAATCTATACATTTTCCTTAGTATCGTGGAATGAAAGACTGATAACTAAATGACGAGCTATGGTAACCTTATCATCAATTATGTCACTGGGTAAATTGCGTATAACAATGATGTTACATTCTGGCAATCCTAGGTTTTTAGATTTTTTAATTGATGTTAGTGGTGGCCATGTTATCGCCTGAAATGCAATAGATATAATAGTAATTTTGCAGCTCATATACCTGCTCAGGTGTTTTAAAGTTGTACTATTATTATTTGTCTTGTGTTGTCAGCGGTCTATTGGATCTCATCGCTATTAAATCTGTCGGCTAGTTGATATAATCTATCAAATCTTGAACACAAGCAACCAGATACTGTCAGTGAAAAGAAGGCAAAGAAGCAATAAAGATCGAAAGGAAACACGAAAGTAAGACGATGAGGTTGACAAGAGAATTACTGAAAACTACTTTTTTTTTGTTTCCAGTAATTTTGAGGTGTACAAAGGTTAACTTTGATTTAGATTAATAATATAATTTTTGGTGATTAGAATTAGCAGCTTACTAGTTATTACAATCTGAGTGCCAAACTTGCTGAGCCGTGCAGTTGCCCAACTTGCGCAGCAGGGTTGCAATATAATGATACTTAACTGTAGAGGTGTTGATCCAACTGTTCCTCAAATAAGGTGTGCTGAGGTTACTGTGAGGAGCCATATTTAAATAAACCATCAGGTGTTGATGATGATTTCCACTTAGTAAAGTAAAGCATGTAATATTGTAGATGCTCTTACTTGGTGAAACTCTTCCATCATGTAGATAAAAACTTGTGTAATTATCACACACTTTCACAAATAAAACTCTTCCTTTTAGTGACGCGTTTCAATTTTTATTAAAATCATTGTCGGACGTAAGATTCTTTGTGAAGCTGTGTGATAAGCACACAACTATTTATCTACTTAGTAAAGCCAAACCTTGTTGATCAAACTTAATTTCCAAGTTCTAGATGATATTGGTTAAAGTTGTCTAAATCAAACCTCGACTTTGGTTTCCAACGCTTCAATATTTTCCTATCACGTCATCGCTTTGGCAAGAATGACACTAACATACCTAGTAAAAGTTATAATTGTACGTAAGCCCCATACTACACTCGTCGTTGCTCCACAAGATGTTCCGGAGGCCTCAACCTCCAAGTCATGGTCACTGTCAGTCAGTGTCTGCCATCTACCATCAGAGCTGGTGGCCCAGGCATCAGACAAAATGTATAAATGAGAGAAAAGAGGTCAGAAAATGAAGATGTAGAATAGTGAGCAAAGACGTAGAAGAGTTTATGTTACATATTTCTGATTATTTGTATAGGAATTTGTTAAATTGTAATACAATTTTGACCAGTCCAAAATTTAATTTTGACTATTAAATTTGTTAAGTTCTATTTTTGGATGACGGGAGTATTTTTTAGATTTCACATAAAAGCCTGTCGCTAATCGCCAAACCAAATAGGATTGAATCAGAAGTGTAATGTCGACAATATAAAGATATACTCCACAGTAGCTGGAGCCGATAACAAGATCTTGTGGGATAGAAAACCTCAAGATACTTCCGTTCGAGTATCCGCCACTGACGACTGGCGTAGGATCGATGCAGACACGACTAATGCTGTTTGAAAAGACACATAACGTGTACCGCCTGCGTCCGCCAGCTAAACTGTAGCTGTGGGGTGCAGGGTTGATGTCAAAGTTTGGAGGCTGTCATCAATAAAGCTCGACGATTACTGACGCTATATTTTGATCTCGAGGCACACTGCCAATATTTTTTATTTTGTTCTTTGGAAAGCGTTGGTACAGCTTTTTTCGAACGCGTGTGGTTTCCATTTTTAGCCAGATAAGGTGCGGTATAGGGAAACTGTTATACTCATGATACATTCTTTCCGCTATCCTGACAGACACTTTACATGAGAGACGTAGGCTCGTCCCTCCCCCGTGAAAGCTAGCCTTTCTTCAAATAGTGTGTGCTACTCTTAGGTCACAGGTCTGTAGTGGCTAGGCACGTTTTTTGTGCTTTTTTAGGGATGAGATACACGTGACCGCTATTCCACCTGTGGGAAACATACCTCGCTGGTATGAGATTTAAAAAAGTTAACAATGGACCGTGTAAATGTTTGAGAGCACTGACGGGTCTGGACCAATAGCCTTCCTAGAATTGATTTTCTGAGAATGCATTTTACATCATGGTGTTGAACCTTAACTTCTAGCATTTTGGAGCTCACACTGATAGTAGTGAACCTGTACCCAAAAATCTATTTTTTCTTTGGGGGTGGATTGATATTTGGAGTTGTCCTCCATTCTTCGAATCGTTGATTCCTTGACGTAACTACATCTCTATAGCTCTGGTTTATTTGTTTTTGGGGCCATGTTTTTCATTGTGAAGAATGTAGGTCTCCATACTACATGTTGGAATCTCTGTTATTTATTGGTTACAGATTCATGGCTGAAGGATATAATAATCATGGAGGTGGTCCCACTTTGGTGATTCGTAGGGCCAGATTGCGTCTTTTAGTGTATCCTGCATACCGTTGAAATGGTGTTGTGGTCGGATGACTGTAAGCAAGAAATAACTAATAGAAAATAATAGAATACGCACGTGCATTGGAAGAATAAACAGACGATTATCACCTTTGTACACCGTTTAGAAACGCTGACGTCGCGATATCCTCCAGAGTTTATTCTGGAGGAAATCCAGAAAAGCGGCGAGGGAAAATTACGTCATTTTCTCCGAGGAAAATTATATCCATCAGTTGCAGGTATCGAGAGCGAACGATCATTTTTATTATTGAGGGAATTGCCGAGAAAACTTTGCGGCAGTTCAGAGAAAAGTGAGAATTGAATTTTCCGGATCAGCTGATTATTTGCTTCACTTGAAAAGGTGAGTTTTAGTTCAATCGGAATTATGACAAACTATAGGCCTATGATGCATATTATGAGGTGCGTTTAAAGAATGGCATATCATCATACCGTTCCGTGCGACTGGGTCAAGTTTATAGCACTCGAGTATCCACAAGGAATTATATTTTTTGGCTATCAAATAATAATTTTTTTTCAACCTATGACATAAAATTATCTGACAGTTCTAGAAACCTCTATTATTTCCACATGATTCAAATACAGCCTACAGTAATGTCAAAAATCGTACCTTCATCACAAGCAGGGTCACATATTTTAAAACCTCAATATACCTACACCTAAAAAGACATTGCCATTAATTTTTGGAGATAGCAATGTTCAGCATCACTCAGCGCTATCCTTGGTACGTTGATAATTTTGACAGATTACAAGTATGCTGTTTTGATGGAAACTTTGAATAACTTGGTCCTTCCGCACGGAATACCGTTACAAACTGATTTGATAGCATATATTAACATTTCTTTTTACAACAGCTTCTCTCTGCATTAGGTGTTCCAGATTAGATTTGATCTATTTCAGTTTTAATATTTTCTTGCTCAGGTCCTAAAATTTAGTAATGATGTATGATTCTTATTCATTTGGAATGCAGTACTATTGTCTGTGCCATAGTAATAAATTGATGACAATATTTTATTAAAATTCAAAATGTACTTTCTGAATTATATAAGGACCGGATAGAATACAGACAAACTGACCGATAGACCGACAGACAGACCAACAGACCAATGAACGTGAGTGACATGGTTTTTCGTAATCTGTTGGGACATGGCGTAAGGTGGCAAACAGGTTCTTCCACTCACTGAATTGTTTAAATTCTACACGGATAAATTCTGATATTTATGCATTCATTTAGTGTAGGCTAAAACATCTTGTATATCATCCTGTATTTCAGATACCATGTTTCTTAATAGAAATAATACATTGTCCTGATCTCCTCTATATAATGTATTTATTTATATTTCAAGTACGGTGAAGATAAAAATAAATTAATTACCCTGATCGACGTGACACAGTGTATTGGTTGAGTAAATTCTTATATTTTTCAAGTTATTGTACACAAAAGCATCAGACCACATAAAATGCAAACAGCACACTTTAACTTTGATACCAGTTTTAGATGGTGAGGAGATTTCAGCATTATGAACCCCAAAAGATATAAAAAGACGTTTCGAGACTTAGCCTAAAGCATTAATTCGATCTAGAATCTTCTCAGAAAAATATATACAAATTTCTGTACCAGTTTCAACGTACTGCGTATTAATTTTCTTATTTGTTTGCTGGAAAAGTTGATTAACTTTCCGAGCACCGAAATACATGATGGGGAAATTTTACGTGGAAGTATCCCGGAGGGCGGAATTCCCGAGCAAAAGGAAAACACGCAAAAATGTTGCGTTCTTCTTCATTAAAATTCCATTGTCGGTTCGACCAGTAGCATCACTACCCCTACAAGTCAGCGAAGACTCCCTTTCCTTTCTCTTTCCAGCGCAGTCATTAGTATTCTAATTGCCTCTCCTGCTAACCAAACAAATTTATTTTAATAAATTGGCCCAGAAAACGACGCTGCGCCGGGGAACTACGAAAGCGAAATCAACCAGTGGCAGAGCGCATAGGGCATGTCAGTTGATAGGCCTTCCGAGAGACTATACAGTGTAACAAACCCAGGTTGTTCAGAGTAGTGATTATGGAAAAAATGCTATTATGCTGAGTGATGAAATCAATCCTGAAATCACCCTAGTTATTCGCAAAATGTATGCTCTCCACTATGCATCAGACTTTTATAGACATACATGTTTCGTCTTTAGCCTAGACTCGTCAGTATGGCCTGGCGGTCTAACTGTAGAGAGCTATCGGGTGGTATATGCGTAACTCAGTCAAGGTTATGATAGCAGCATAAACTCATCTCCAAGTGTCGCCTTCTATGGGGATGCAAGTTACGAAGTCAATGGACCTACACTTGGACTGCCTTGAAGTTGCAATAGAATTCCCTTACGACATCTGTCAATAAGAGTGGACTGATTTACAGCGACATCCCTTGTTCTTGGTAAGCACTATTTACGATGTACAGTTATCTTGGCTCATTCACATCAGAAGCTGACACATGATATTGAGTGTATGCTTTCCACTATGCATCAGACTGGGTTACGTATAAACCACCCGATTGCTTTCTGAAGCTAGACCACCAGGCTGTACTGACAAGTCTAGGCTAAATACGGAATATTCGATTGTAGCTATGCAGGGCTCGTCTGCGTACTGTACTGTTCCAGAGAAGTTAAGTAGGGTGTGTTGATAGAAGTTTTCAACTCACAGATTAAAGAATCATTTTCCTTGGTAGATTATCTTGTATTATGATTGACGAAACGTGCTGGCGCAGTACTGTTCCTTCAATAATTTGGACTCCTATCAACATGAATTAAAGACTTCTCGGTGAGCCTGGGGCATTCATCAGAATTTGATCGTCACTTTGGTATCTTTGATTTGATAGAATTCAGTATGAAGTCTTGGCAGCAGTTAAATGCATATGAATGCAATAACTTACATATTTTTGCATATATACTTCATAAGGATTGCTATTCCGTTCATTATTTGAATATCTACCAAATAAGACCACTTACGACAAACAAAAATAATTTGTTGCAAATAATTTTCCAAAATTCGGCATCCCTATTGAATTATCATATCAAGGTTGTAGATAAGCATTCCTTATGATGACTGGAATATATGCGTGGAAACCAAATTCTTCTCAGCAATGAGATATATTCAAATGTGATTGATTTCTCATTACAATCGTTCTTCTACCAACTAGATTGTGTTCAATAATATAAGAAGTATTCCATTACCACGAATTATAATCGTTCTTCTACGAACTAGATTGCTTTCAATAATACAAGAGGCATTTTATCCCCAAGATCTGGCCCGCAGATGAAAAGGAGCCCTGGAGGCCCCTTTCCGTCGCAGCTGCAAAGAAGGGGAGATCGTTAGTGAGAATATGAAATTTTGCGATGACAGAAAACTCTCAATGCCACAAGAATTGAATGACTAGGAGATGGTTTGTCGGAAAAGTGAGTTTTGAAAAAATATGTAGGTATGCCCTTTTAATACTAATACCTAATAATGATGTCTATTATGGACAAAATTGTTTTCAACATATCCTTGTCATTTGCTAGTTAACTGTTTGTTCTTATCGTAGTGATATTTGAATGATCAATAATTTTAATTTTAATGAGTAGAAACTCTTGAGAGATCCTGATACTCATTCTGAGAATGTATCTTTATCATATGATATGATGTTGTCTTACTTGATGCCACAACTCGAAATATCTTTGACATTAAATGTCAATTTTTGAGCATATACTAAATTATAGTATATGTCGAATGTGAACTGAAAAGTATTGTAATGCTTTTTTAGTCGATACAGATTCTGTCTACCGTTCTTATAAAAATAAATTACAGAAGTTCTAAAAATACTGCAATATAATTTCTTGGATACAGCATTAGCTTTGAAGGAGTTCTTTAAACAAAGTTTGACATACAGATTAATGCAATTTCCAACCAATTAATTTTTTTTGAGCTACAATATATCCTGTAAAATCAATTTCTAGCATTATAGCTACAGTCATAACACTTACTAATAAGAATGTTCCTATAAATGATTCCATAAAAAATATTAAACAGACATATGTTTTATATATATGCTTTATTTTTCTTTATCTTGACTACGATACATTCTGCTACATGGCAATATGTATGTGGAAAGATTCCTGTCAAAGTGAAAAACGATCGGGACGTCAAGAACACGTCAGATTTTCTTGGAGCACTCACGTTCCTACTGTCGTCGTCAGCATCGGTACAACATTATCCAGACAAAATTAGTGTGCAAAAGTCCATGCTCGAACGACAGTGGTACACCTGGTCAGAGACTAATACACTTCAGCATATCGTCCCCCAGACGGAATGATTTGAATGTTTAATAAGTCACGTGGATGCACAGTATTGTTCGACGCTACATGCACAACGTGCCAAATAGCGTTTAACTGAGATTGCATCCTGCTGTTTCAAATGAAATATCCCTATATTTATACGCAGTTCCATCAACGTATATTCACTTATCTGTTCTCTAGAAGCCAAGTAACAATTAATTATAATATGTCAATCAGCCAGATTCAAGCATAACGGCCTAAAATATCGAAAGAAAAGTGTAGGAGTGGGCCTATACTGGCATGTAAATTCAATCAGAAAATATTGATGGATGCTAACAATGTAGCTTCAAAATACTGTAGCATTCAGGTTACGATTTTATGTATAAAATAATAATCCTCTATGAGTTCCTCATTATCCATAATATGAATTTTACAGCCATTCCTGCAATAACACAATCAGTAACTCTATGTTCAGGAATGTTCGAGCTAATTCTATTCTACAACTACATGAGCCGAAACAATAATAATTAGGGAAATGAAATTATTGCTGTATCTGGAAATTAGCTATGTAACATAATACGAGAGCTTGGCTTAGCTCGATCGTCTCGAATTCCAGTCTAGTCATGCGGTTTTCATCAGTCTCGATTAAGGAGTTTTCTCCGCTCTTTTGTCGTCTTGGGAATGAGGATCATCAATTCGTGAACCGAGTGGAAGCTAATGAGTCGACATCCTCCGCCGTTTCTGGAACCATCGTCTTGTGAAGCGGTTCTGTAGATATGGATATGCAACTGTCACCGACGGGGACGCTCCGCGGATGGCATCTACCTAAATCATTACTGCTAAAAGCGCTTCACAGACATTTTCGCGTGACGAATAGAGTTTTGAATCAAACTAATATAATGTCTGTCTCCTGGTACATATCACTTATACTGCTAATCAATTTGACCTGGTGTGGAAGCCCGTTGGGGTTTTCTAGCGTACGGTGTACTGATGCCTCTTGGTGTTCATCAGATACATCGCGGTCGAAAATTTACCATCCTATGGTTTATAGAATAGGATACATATCAGCCAGTTTTCTCAAACTTGATGGAGATGATTTGTAATGTCGCCTATCAAGTAGACGTATTGTTCTCCAGAGTCCAAAACATTTAGTCGCGCAGATTGTTGGCTTCCACATGATAATTTTAGCATTTTAGTTTGAGAATATATTTATCTTCATAGAATGATGCCAGGTCTTTGGCAAGTTGTTGCTGAGAAAGACGCTTACGGAAGCGCATCAGGGAAGTGTCAAACTGTAAGAATGCAATTTCTGTGCTAATATAAGGATGTACTCCAAAGCCTACATTCTAGGATTCAAACTAATATGTCTGCTACAGGAAAACTCATCCTTGAAACCGTAATCAGGAACATTGCAGACTCGTGCGCTTGATAACTTTTATCAATCTTGTGGAATTGTTAGTCTTATAGCTTCTCATTTCTAATGGACAGAATTACGCTGATATGCAAGTGTTAAGCGGAGTTTAACGCATACAACGTAGTAAAGCCACTACGGTTTTAATAACCTACACTATGCTAAGTTTAGTCGTTCGAAGACGAGCTTTACGTAAAAGTATCTGCGTTAAAACTTAGCGGTCGTTAGGATATGAGAGCTTCAGATGTGTGTAGCGGAGCATTTCAGCTCAGCGTTTCGGGTATTTACTTTCTAATAGCTTTATCTTAGCATAATTACCTATGCGGATTAAAATGCCATCTCACGAGACCTTTGGAACGTTCATATGAAAACACTGTATTCGGCTTATACCTATATGTTAATTATTTTACTGTTCTACTTTTGAGCCCACCTATCTACTACTTCACTGTCTAGCTTAGGGAATATTTGGATCTAAACTGTTTTCACTTTTTGGATAGGTACTATGATTTCAAATAGTAATATTTCGAATCTATCTGCATATAAAGATACGTACTGTTATACTAATCTTGTCTACGTATTGAATTAGATAATTTTTCACGATTACAGTACTTCACCCACTTATTGCGATGTGGAGTGGAATGGAGATAATAATAATAATAATAATAATAATAATAATGTCTTCTTGTACACATTACAAACGGCGAAGTTTATCCTCAATGGCTACTCTACTTAACGGGTTCAACTACTTAAAACCTATTCTAAATTCTATATAATATAGCTAAGGAAACTTCAAATAAGCAGGTACCGGTTTTGACAGGAGCTGGTAAGAACAAAAGGTTCAAAGGGTACATATGCAAAACCCACAACAAACCAACCTTAGGATTAAATATCTGCTAAAAGATAAAATATACTTTTTCTGATTTCTGGTTCAATGCTTAGTTGCTGGCTTCTAAAGTTTTGTTGGAGCTCGGAGAGGCTAAATCGTAGCCACGTTTATTTCTATAAAGCTGTTTCTCTTAACAAAATGCGCTTTCAAATGCCGTTGTATATAAATACCTTAAGAATCTCCCTAAGGCTACAGTACGTTTTGTGCTACTATTTGTAGTAAAACATGTAAGCTCTTTTGTTGTTTCTCTTCGTCTAAAATCTACTTCACCTATGGGTCAATATTTTCCTAAATTAATGACGTTTCCTCAGCATCTGTCAGATGTGGATGTATAGCCTAATAGGCTCTAAGAACTAAACTTATTTTGAGAGTCAGAATGTAAGGTCAACCATCATCTCATACTTTATTGTGTTACTGATTTGTTTTTTTTTCAACTGTTTTCTAAATTTATGAAAGATTTAATATTTCAACCCACGTTTTTTGCATATTCTTACTAAAACACTGTATTATATTTTATAATATAGTCTGGGAGGGTTGCAAGTAAACGTCTAGTAAATACAGAACATGCAGGTGGACCCCTTCAAGATATTCTCCTGTCGTGAATGTGCTAAAAGTATAACCATGTATGACGAGCAACAGTCTATTATATTATATTAACGGCCGTATTTCATCTTTCAAAATACCCGAATTTCTTCAATAAAAAATCCATTATATCTGAATTGATGGACATCATCCTTCCAAGATAGCCTCCTAATCTTGACAAATGAGAATGTGATGAAACCGCAAAAATGTTTTCCAATATAAAGATATTGAATAATGATCAGGGGTAGTGTGCTTTGAAAGTAGCTTCATATTAACGTGGTTTAGTATAGCTCCAATCTATAATTTTGGTAATTTAACGAAACGACTTGGAACAAAATCAGAAACTAGATAATACGTAGATAAACTAGGTAACTGATTCCTCATACGTAGGTCTGTAAGTAGGAGATTTGAGCTTCTTGGTCTGAACTGATTGAAATATACTTGACATAATAATTGTTATGAGTACTATAGAAGATGGATAGACGATTATTGTCCGTGAGAGGGACTGGACTGAACTCATAATCAGAATAATTATAAAGAAACATTGAAAGCTACCCACGAGTTCCTGCATTCTAGGAAAGTGCTTTGAGCATTGGGTCACGGCACGCCGTGAGGAAAATTAGAAAATAAGCAGTGGAAGGTATGCCTACCGCACAATCCTCTATGCCTCATTTCTAACTCATATCTTGACTGAAATTCTAGTCAGTGCATGGTCACTAGAGGTCTAAACAAATGCGATTTGGTGCAATAACGGTTAAATCTCGAAAATTTGGCTGACGGTAGCAAACTTGGCAACTGGATGTCTAACCAATATTCGTACTGTTTACAAATTAGAATGGTGAAAAGAAGAATATGCCAATGAAGGTACTTTCAATAATAAGGTATTTACCGATTTTCCTCACAGCACGAGTTGAACAAAAGTTAACGATTGTTTTGAATGTAGGATGTCGTGGGTTCGTCATCAGCCGGCAACACATTTTTTTCTGATGAGAAAGAAGATTGTTTACAATATTAATTTATGTTTTTCTTAGATAACTTATGTGGTTTTTGAATGGCTGTAACAGTATAAATACAACATGGATCACGAAATTGAGATATGCATCTGTTAGTAAATAGACAATCATATATTATATATTAATATTGAGAAAATGTCGGTTTAGAGGAGGTCTAGGCTTCTGTCCATTTCATGTATGTATCTGGAAATATTTTCATGAAAATCCAAACCTTCATGAACTCCTCGGTATCGTTCACGAAATAATCTTGTTCATTCCGGTGTCACTATGAAGGCAAGGGAGGCTTCTAACTGAATCTTCGAAGGCCGTAGAAAGCAAAATCGAGATAATTTTCACAGATAATTACAAATTACAAGTGACAATCTGCCCCAGCGTTGCGGCACGGGATCTCTATCTCTTTTCTGGTCCCTTGAGAATGCTCGCTTCATACGAATACGCAATTCTTACAACCGAAAGAGTTAATCCGTAGAATTAGTGCAGTTAATTTGGGAAACATATAAGACCTCGAATATAAATAAAAAACTTATATGGACTACCCAAGTATAGCTGGTGACAGCGCCACTACACTCATCTAAATGAGGGAACTTTTGCGATTTACCATGGCGTTTCGACTTGCCTATAAAGTCAAAATGAAGTACTAGATAATACATGCAGATGTGCTATAATTATAACTGTTTTTACCAGAGTATTACGTTACAACTTGGAATGTATTTATTATATCTATACTGCGTGGTTCATTTAAGTTGAGACAGTCGTATAGCACGAAAACGGTGAGTTTTTAGATGAATTAGGGAGAGTCAATGATGACTTTTATTTTCGAGATTGACAACGTTTTAAAGGCTTTTACCAAGGTCAACCGTGTTTCTTAATGGGCACATATCTTTTTTATTGCTGAATATTACTCCACGAGAAAAAACAAAACAACAAGTGTCTGCTCTCCACTATGCATCAGACAGGCTATAGACATGCATACGAGTATTTAGTCTTTTCGGGTGGTATATACGTAACCCAGTCAAGGGTGTGTTAGCAACATCAACTCATCTGAGTGTCGCCCTCTATGGGGATGCCCACGAAACCAAAGTTCCTAGCACCTGGACTGCCTTAATGTGGCAACAGATGTCCCTCACGATATTTGTCAACAAAGAAGAACAGATTTACAGCGACATTGCTTGTTCTTCGAAAACTTTTATGGTGTACCGTTATCTCGGCTCATTCACATCAGAAACTGACAACTGATATTGAGACTATACTCTCCATTATGCATCAGACCTGCTATAGACATGCATGTTTCGTCTTTAGCCTAGACTCGTCAGTATAGCCAGGCGGTCCAACTGGAGCTAGCCATTATATGTATATATATATATATATATATACGTACAGTATGTGTATATACGTACAGAACAAAGGATGTCGCTGTGAATCAGTTCATCCTTGTTGACAGATGTCGTAAGGGTCATCTGTTGCCGCTTCAAACCAGTCCAACTGTTAATACCTTTAGCTTGGAAAGATGTCAATGGGCGTCCCCATAGAGGCCGACACTAAGATCAGTAGATGTTGTTATCACACTCTTGACTTGGTTACGATTGCACATGATAGTTGAATGAATTTCCATGTGTAGTAAAAACTTCAGTCAGTTTGATGAGATTAAAGTTCCCATAAAAACCATCACGCTTCTGTTCTATATTTGTCAAAATATTGAAATTGTTTTCGAATAATCATTACTGATGATTAATTCAATGAATGTTTTCCCAGCCGTCTCAGCATAAATACTAATTAATTTGTAGATAATCATCGCAGCAACGACATTACACATTTTAATTAAACGTTTGTTGGTGCGGAGCTCCGGAGTGCGGAAAAATATGTTAGTGGTATAAGGGGAGGCTGGATGCAAGATGTAATTCGTTAATTTAATCCAACTGTTTTAATTAACGCAGAGGATCGTAAGGAGGAATTAGTGACGTCATGACACCAGCGGTGACAGCATAATCAAGCGAGATGGTGATGATAAGGGGTTGAATTAGTATCGAAGGCATTACGGTACAACTACCGCAATTTGCCGGATGGGATTTCCGAGGACCGCTAGTTTATTACTTGGCGGAGGTGTATTGATCACCGTTCTGGCTGATCAAGTTCTATATCCAGCCTCGACCAAAAATAAGGAGCTCGATTTGTATTTTAGTTCAAAGTCCTGTCAGTCTGTGTGCAGGTTTCCCAGACACCAAGCAAAGTCAAGGGGAAAATGTGGAAAGATAAACAAGAAAAGGAATAAAAGTATTGATAATCCAGATGGGGAGAAATGCGCAGTAATTGTTAATTTGATTATTCGATTAATTTTGTCTTTGCGGAATTAATATTGATACATGTCTTATGGAAATTGTATAATTTACGGTGCGTAATTGAATTTTGGCCACGACATGAGTGCTTGCAAACTGTGTAATTTCATCTAAATGTAATGTCAATGGGACAGTTGTTTGATGGAATCTGGAAGTGAGTCAATGATTGAACACTGTGAAGTGCAGCGGCCTTGTCACGTGTTGTCGACAATACGTACTCAATTTTCATCTGAATTTTACTTCGTTCTAAGAAAAACTTCAAAGGATTTAGAATCTACAAGGAGAAGCCCTTTTGAATTAACTTATAAAGAAGACCCTCGTAAAATAAATGTTCAAAGGTTCTTGCTGCCTGTAACTCCGTAATAATGTCAGATCGAATATTATTGCACGAATTTGTGTCGCACGTTTACATGTTAGGTTATAGGTTCTCTAGCAGAATCCCTACCAAAAATTAGGCAAGCAAGTGGATTGGTGCCTCCCAGAAATTAATGATTAAATTTAGCATGCATCAGAAATGAAGTTTGACACCTCTAGGTTTTGTAGCTTCAAACAAAGGAAACAAAAATTGCTGTTAATTTGATGAGATTGCTTCTTTCATAAAAATTACATAGTATTTAAGCATTTCCATTATATTACTAGTTTTCATAGTAAATAACTAATATATGCCTTCAAAATGCCAGTTGATATTTAAAAAAATAGTGGGAGATGGGGATTTTTTTGTATTTGGGGCAAAGCTATTGAATCCCTCAGTGTCAAATTGGGCTCTATATCTTCGATTCCTATTGTACACCTCTCTAATGGAACACTGTTGTGTAGAATAGAGACTTCATTTATAACTGATTATTGACAGTATGTAGACTATCAGATTGTAGTAATAAGTAATTCGCATCGTTTATTGGGGACCAATACTTTAGGTAATTTTTTTTTCTGTACGAGGATTAATATTCAGAATGTTCCCGTGATTTGCGACTGTCAGAAACATCTTACATTCATTCCCAGCACTGTTACTTAACGATTCCAGTAAGTAAAATATTTTTGGGTGTAAAGATTTCTTTGTTGATAATTATCTTTGACTATTACATGTGACAGGATTCATATACTACACCGAAGCTACGGTCGGGGCAAGGCTTAATTGGACGACGATAATTTTCGAGGGCATTTTGATAAATGTTCAATTTGATCGCATTATGACATTTCAGTAAGGATAACTTTACTTAACAGTATTGAATTTCTGTCTAAGATGGAAATATGGAAACATTAAATCTGCTGATTCCTAGATTAGTGCGTTTGCGTCCTCCCAGGGAATATGGACTACATGTACTGCGATTACCGAATTAGACTTTGGGGATATCTGATTTCCCCGTCCCCCTATTCACCACTGACAATTTCTAGCCTCTCAAAAGACTTTGGGAAATGATCAAAGATCGGAACATTTTGTTTGGACATAAATCCACCGCCATTGCTTCAATTTTGAAAGATACACACATTTTTGTTCTTACCATAGTAGTAAAAATGTCATAAGAATTCGAGTAGTAAATTCCGACTTATAGAGGGGCCAAGGGCTACCGGACACATGACAGACAGACCGTCGGAAATGAGTGACATGTCTTTCAGTTTTTTGAACATCCCGAATTGGATATTTTTCGCGATTACAATATTTCCTTGCCTATTTGCATGGTGAGTAAAACATTTAGGGTGTTATATTGCGCAAATGGTTGATACACTTCTCAGTTGCTTCATGCTTTGAATGATCAGAGAACAATTTCAACACGAGGCGAACTCTAGTTTGACCCATAAAAAATTCAAACTGACGCGACGTAGCGTGATGACGAGTATGCCGTTAAATTTTAGGAACTTACGTGTCTCGCCGGCGTTTTTCACAGTGCTGCGACACAACAATACTCAGTCGAAGTGAAAAATGATATATTGCTACGGTTGAGCTATAAATACCTGCAACAAAAAAAACCTTACAGTGAGACATAACTTTAGTAATTAAAATTTTAAATGAACCGAGATGCTATCATGAAGTAGACCAAAAGGCAGGAATGGATAATGCAGTGGTGTTTGAAACATGGTGCAATGAGGTTTGGTGGTAGAACGTGGTAAAACCGTTAAAGGCTTTTTTGGGGAAAGTTTGAATGTTTTCAGACTGCTTAAGTAACAGCACTGGCATTCAGTGAGGGCAATCACATAATTGCTATTCTATTATTAATAGTGTAAGGCACTTTTGTGAAATAAGCTTGAAGGAAACTTCGTCTTCAGAAGTAATTCATTTCGATATTGGGTAGGTATTCGACCATGATGGATTGACACTGGATCGAAATTTATTACTTCCAAAGCGAAACTTTTCTACAAGCAGTTCACAAAAGTCCCTCACTGTGAATAGCAGAATAAGCAGTCGAAAGGCATTCAAACTAGCCCCAAACATCAGACTCTATGGATAGAACCAGAAGGCAGTACAACAATCTTTTAAAATCGATATAGATTTGTCGCTTTCTTAACGTTCCTCAGGGATCGTTCTTCTTGTTGTACATCAACGAACAGTTGGAAATAACATCTAGTCCTATCAACAGCTTCGCAGATCACAGCACCCTTATATTTTCTATGCAACTAGGCAAACCACCACCATCTCGAAAGACTACTTCGGCGGGTGTAGCCTATTATCCAGATTAATAAGGACTTTGAAAGGAATATCGAATAGGAATCTACAGATGGAGTTCAGTTTAACACAAACAACACTCCGAAAACAACTGTCATAGAATCACCTGCTGGTCTGCTAGCCGTTGAGATGGAGGGACTACCAGTACATAGCTCATCGTCCATCAAGCTCCTGAGGATTAACATTAGCAACAAATTTCTGTTTCTCAACAGAGTATCTAGATTTTATTGCATCTTGAAGTAACCGATACTTGTAAAATGCAGCCAAGGTTTTCCAAAAGAACTACATTTGGAAGAGGATTTTTTGAGGCGCTCGTTTTAAGCTTGACCTCGTACGTGTTGTATTCCAAACGTATAATTAACAATAATATCAATTTTTACTGTTCAATGTAATTTTCACATTTATTTTGGATATTCTCTTCAAAATGTTATTTGCATTGCTCATAATATCGAATTATAGAATCATATTAATTAGTGACCTTAAGAACTTTACACATTACGATCATTATGAGAATAAAACATTTTTGTGCAGGTTTGGATGCCAAATCGGATTCGACATACTGTTCCCTACAATTTTGACTTTGGGTACGCTTCAATAACTGGTCTGGACAAAAAAATTAAAATTATCATTCACCAGTGGAAAAATAAATTCCTAATGCTAAGGATGAGAGTTATTTGCATTTGACAATTTCAGTGGGGTAAAGTAATTGCTGTCGCTTTTTGTTTACATATTTTCTAGTTTACTTCTTCGAATAATTGAGAGAAAATGGCTCCAAGCGATGTAGCGCGTACTGGCGTTAATATGGTAGTTATTTCTGTTGCAATTAGTTTTAATTAAGTTGAGTAAGAGAAACAATAACAAGATGAGGATAAAGCCTAGGTAGACTACCAGGTTACGAAAAGCAATTAGTGCAACAAAAGACGTACAACCATATTGAAATTTTGTGAGAATATTGCCTACAATTTGAAGAAACATTTTTTGTACTTTTTCTCCATACACAAAACTACTAATACTCAGTACACACCACACCAACATGATCATATACATTGTAGATAAAGAACTCTCCCATAATTCAGAAATTTGTGCAATTCAAACAGAAGGTTTCACAAATACAACAGCCCCTGTAAGCAGCCAATTTTGACCAATTGATGATGATTTAAATATTAATTCTGAACAGTTTCTTATTAATAGAAATATGTGTTCAAATTACATAATTTTGTCTGTAATCATTCATCAATCATCCTTAATACGAACAGCCTTAAAGCAGAGCCCTGGGAAATCATAAATTATGAAATGAGGCGATCTATTGAAGCCTTGTTCCATTAAAAGTTCAAATTAATTTCTAAAAGAATATAGATATTATATCAATGATAACATCCATAATTGATTCAAAACAAAAACGTATTTAAATCAAGGATCAAAACTACAGATTATTCTTATTATGAACTTATAGTGGTATAATATATGAAGTTTCACCTTAACATCTTTTTATCGCCTGTCGACTAGGTTAGATCGCAATAAAAAGACTGGCATGCCACTCTAAGGTACTGACGGTCTGACAGCCTTTGAAGGAAAGTAAAGAAAGGGATATCCAGCTCATCGTGCACCGATAGCGCCATTTTGCAACGAAAAAGGTGCATTTAAGAAAACAAAAGTTGGCTGCGCTATTTTCCGTGCTGATGCAGCATGTTAAAGTTAACGAGATGCCGGCGTCGCGGTCTGAGATGTTTCTCGCTAGATTAAACTTTATTTCATTTAAATCCGCCAGAATTCGGATAGGGACCATGACGCCCACCGAACCATCATTAGACTATAGTTCTTAGATCGGAGGGAAATAGATCAGGAAAAATAAAATTAGGCTTAGCCACTTTTTGGTAGTCTATACGCCATGCCATTCATAGATTCATATTAGATGTGCTTGAGGACAAAGTGTAAGATACTATATATTTAAGATTCAAGATTGAGCCCTTACCTCGCTTGTCTTCATCTTCATCAGATGAAGATGATATCAAGTTTTTCAAATGATTTTATAAGGTCATTATTAGCAACGGTCTTTTGAAAAAACGAACGTTTGAAGGTGAACTAAGGAATATCAATTTCCAGCAACGTACTTTAAAGGCAATTATCTCCTCAGGCGAGGTTCCTTGAACATTTTTATTAATACGCCACATTGCCCACGTATTTCTTATATATAATAATTTGAAAGCGGTAAATAGTGCATGTTTATTCTGAATTCACAGTCAGTAGAATTTGAAAGATTTTTTTATAGTTTGTCGCGGGCAAAAAAACATGTCCCACAAACAAATGGGACCTCATCCAAATGAATGCTTGTCATGAAGCCACAGCTGTCAAATTGACGTACCATGCAACAACCCTTTTTGCCTTAGCGGCTTACGACAGAAACTGTCAAATATGCTAAGAGTTAGTTTTGTCACGGGCTTGGGTGATGTGTCAATTTGACAGCCATGTCTACATCCTACCAATGATAAGCAAATGAATCTGGTCCCACTTTCTTGCGATTGATGGCATGCAGATGCAGCTGTCAATTCGACGCATTGTGCAATGCCTAGTTTTCATTGCATAGTCATGTCTGCTTTTGCATTCTGGTTTTTGCCACAGGTCATCGTGGGAAAACGATTAGGCTGCTTCAAATTGTATAAATAACATTTTTCTAATCATTCGATGATCCTCGATTAGCAAAAATTTAAGTTTAATGACAAGATGGGCAACGACAATGGAATTGAAAACGTAGAAAGGTGCATCAAAAACAAGCTGCTTAGAATACACGTTTGAGCTACAAATATTAATTAGTTGCATATCGTCACCACTACTGTATGAAGGAATCTTATTTATATTTCTAAAGGTTGACGGTAAATTGGTTAGTTTCTAGATGTTTTCGAATTTAACGCGATATATCTTAAAATGTATGGCTTATCTTGTTGGGCTTACCACTACTTTCCTCAGTCTCGGACTACATATTGCAAAACGTTTTACTGCGGAAATATTATACTTTAAGTAACCCAAAGAGCAAGGCTTAATCCTAAAATAATAATTTATACCTGAGTAGTATATTCTGGTTGATAAAATAAACATCAAGCAACTTCGTACCGCCCGCCGTTTCCGCCAAACTTTGACCAGTTCAGTTTTTCTTCGCGTCATTACATATACATGAGGGCTAATCTGTAGGAGGAGGACGGAACCATGTGAGTAAACACGCTCTAGATCCCTTAGCCGGAAAACCCTTTCCGCATGGCGTGCTGGATAAATCCGAGAAGACCTTTAACATGTGAAAAATCAAACTTCCCCCCCTTTTTGTCGGCATCTGTCAGTCCACTGCGCCCTTCCGGTATGGATGAAAGACCCAGCCTCCTGTGATCATTTTCCATTTGGTTAAATGAACGTTTCAGTGAATTATAAAATGTCTAAGAGACCCAAAAGCGTTGAGAGATTGTAATGTGTTCAAAATGACCGCCAAACATAGTTTAATATTACAACAGGCACTGACGTCACAAAATTAGTTAATTTCGGATGGAAAGTCTCTGAATCTTCCTAATTCCCTGAGGATCTTGTGTGTAACCATGGACGACAGCTCTAATGATGTTATATAATTATTCCTGTAAATGAATTATGGTTTCTTATACGAAAATATGTGCAGACTACAGTATGGTGTTTTGTGAAACACAAAAATAAATCAGTTTCATGCTGACTTCAAATAACTGTTTACTTCTAACATAAAGACAAGTGTAAGTGCTATGTTTTCTGATTGCTAATGCATAATTGCAATATTTGTTGCAGGATCTAATTATATAATCCATCTATCTACCTGAGTCGTCGTAGAACTAACTAGCTACGTTGTAGTTGTTGGCTCAAGTTTGTCATTAGTTAAACTGTACACGATATAGCTAATTGTTCTCTGGGTGATAAACGTTTAGAAATCAATCTCTTCTCAATTAAATAATTATTCCAACAAACGCTCTTGCAACACGCTTCAAAATATCATTCTAAATAGCAAACTGAGCAAATGTAGCTGCGATTCTGCATATCTCTCAGCAAAACTTTAACGCATCTAAGCTGGGAGTTTTAACAGACAACTCATTCTGACGAAAGTTAGAAAAAAGAATAGAACGTACGCTCTTGAGGTGTAGCTAGTGCTGCGCTGTGTCGTTCGCATATCACTAACCCCGGGGGTCGGTGAGAATGCCGGGTAACTTCCAGGCGAAGGATCGCTCCTAGGGGGACAAATAGCAAGCGTCGCCTTGCGACTGCTGTTGGTGTCATGCGGGGTCTGTGTCATATACAGGGTGTTTTCCAAGAGATTTTGACCTACAATAGGTGTTGTAACAATGCAGTAATTATCGAAACGGTGCATTCCTTATTCCCAAAACTTCTCTGTTACTTTCAATGTCCGAAAGATTTCCAACTGCAGCTAAAATAATTTTATGGTCACTTGATTAGATTTCTGCATAGTGCTATCCATTTTAACCAGTTCAAGCGATTTTAAAGAATTCTATACTGTTGTCTATACAGCAGGTATATTTGAAAAAACTGGTGGCTCTTAGGGAAATATTATATTCTCATATCTATAAAAGATATCTAGGGACTTGCATATAATGAGGAGGAAGCTTGTTAAATACGTATAATGTATCGGAATAATTATTCTAAAATATTTATTGCTCAACAAGAAACAAGGAAAAAAATTAATACTATTGAATATCACTTTTCGAAAATCTGTGCGTATATCGTATGAACTCAAAATGGCAATGATATGCGATTAGCAGCAGAAAATATTTTCATGTTTTCCTGAGTGCTACCCCAGGACTTATTATTACTAGACTCTATTCAGATTTGTACAAAAAGTACTCAATATGGTAAAAAATGCTGATTGTGGCAATGCTGATGCAAGGTGAAGTAATTCGGTAGTGCCTTGTTTATCTTAACAGCATCCCGGTTTTATGTGTGATTCTGGTGGCTTCAGTCGAGCGAGGCAGACGTCGCCCAGGCGTCGTCGGTTGGCGTCGCTGCCTCAGCTAATCTAATTGATCGTCCTCTCTTCCGGTCGAAAAGTTTTCTGTGGAACCTACGGAGTGGCCTACGGTCAAACATCTACGGCCATTCTTGGCCACAATTTCTATAAGTCATGAATGAAAATTTTAAATACACTGCTCAAAAAAATAACGGAACATCACTTTGTGCACTATCAGAAACGTTTGATTAGTGACACGATTCACATTCCCAAACACCAAAAGTCTATTGATATGAACACTGTCATGTACGATCATAGGTAGGAGTTTTTTGATAAATAATGAGACCCGCAACCCAACTCAACTTATTTGTGACTGCAATACGTATCTTTATTCGAATTCTAGTTAGTTTTTTAATATAGTTCACGAGTTAACCTACTTTACGACATTTTTCCAGCGTGCAGCTTTTTTTAGTTCTCTTATTTTTTACGGTCACGTCGCCGCTACTACGATTTCGGAAAACTACAAGGCCTTTAGTCCATACTGCTCACAGTAATAACCTAGTCGCATGAATTCGTCTATCTTCGTGGGAAAATATGTTAGTTAGAAGCAGCTTAATACGATGTACGCAATCTGATCATGTCCTGAAGGGTTTCAGACTATCCTAACGGCTAAATTTCTTTTGTAATTGTCCTGTTAAAGGTTTAATTATCCACAATGGTCATCGGAAGCACAAGCATGTCGCAGTTCCTTCCAGTAGTCTTAACAAGATGCTCAGCTTGAAGAAAAATCTCTGATATTTTGCCGTACAATAAAGATGAGGAGTGCTACATTCATTAATTGTTTTGCCAACCTACAGAGACTGACGTGTTTCTCGAAAACGTTTAAAACGTCGTGGGAGATGAGATGCAAAACAACAGAGGAAGAAGGGAAGGGTAGGAGCAGACCGTGAAGAAAACAGGAGCCGCAGCACGTTTGAGTTTACTCAGGACCACAGCTCTAGCGTAATAGGCGAAAAAGTACGCTTTGTAATCTAGTTGCCGGATAATTTAAACTTAATTGTGTTTACTACTTCCCCCTTTCTGATGCTGCGAATTCTGTGTAAATAGGTATACTCAAAGGTCTCTACTGTTATAGAATTTCTTGGCATCTAAAGGGCGCCACTTGAAATTGTATTCAATTCCTGCGTAGCAGACTAAACTTTGGTTGTCCATGCAGTTTTTCAATGAGGGAATATGCTAGAAAACTTCATCAGGTTCACTGATGAACATGCTGTTATAAACACTATGGATATATTATTGTACTGAATTTATATTTCATAAAATAACGCGTAACTGAGAGAATGATTTTTATTTGTGAAATGCAGTATAGAAACTGCACAAAAAACTACACAATACGATCGTCAAAATAAAAACATGGTCAGATCTGAGAACAAAAAAAGCTAAACCCCTTCCTTCAGATGCATGCTCTTCTAAACCCTTGGGCCCCGTGAATTTCCCTTAAACCCCCGGGCACGGTGGTTTTCACCCTGTTCCCTCTCTTGCTGGGTTTGCTGCACACAATACATGAGATTCAGAATGTGTAGAATTGAGATAGGTTCTAGATCAGGCCTTTCTGATCAAACATTCCTATTGAACCGAGACTCTAAAGGTTTTTAGTACAGAAGTAACAGGAAGAGAAATTGCGCAAAAGTTGATAAATTCGTGTATGCATGTATCTATTCATACGTATATATTAGTAAAGGTATGCAAGATGAAGAAATGCCCGTTTCCTAAGAAGTACAATTAATTATATCTTTGTGGATAAAGCTTGATATAAAAAAATTAATCCAATGATAAGTATCTCGATTCCAGGAATATAAAAGATATACACTAATATAATAAACGAGTGTTGCACTTCAGCTCATTCTTAGTAGTGTATGAATTTTGTTTAGAGATTTGCTTATAATTCCACAAAGCAAATATGACATGGCACGCACAGCAGATAAGAGAGAACCAGTACCGTACCGCCTGTGTCATGCCATTGTCATGTTTCTTGCTCGACGTTGAAACATATCGCAATCACTTTATAAGCAGTAGCGTCCAGACAATTGCGAACACTACAGGCCGAACTTAGCAAATTGTACATTATGCAGCTTATCTATTCATCGTGTAGGGCTGCATATTAAAGACGATTACTAGTCATACTAATAAATGCAAAATTGTTGTCGAATATACTCTACAAGATGCTGCATCGGCAGTCCACCCGATACCCGAGTAGCATAGGATCCCATTGCATTAAAACGCGTACAGACAAACCAATTCGCGTTCAGTTGCACGTTTCAATCCACCACAAGCGGCTACCCATTTTACAGATGGCATTGTTCCTCGGGTAGGTCTCTAGAGAAATTATACCGATAGCTTATATATACCGACACACACAGTCTGCCCGAGCAACGGTTGTGGTGAGTCTTTTTTGCGAAAGGGTGGACATATTCGCAGTTAACTGCAACTAAGTTGTTTGATACCTAGCAATGGATAAAGGCTTTTAAAGAGACTGAGATGCACTCAGACAAAAGCGAATAGGTATGTTGAAGTTAAATGTTGCAAAAGGAGCTTACAACCGATTAAGATAATAGATTTATCGATAAAACAGCTAGGGAGATGACCAGATGCTTTCCATATCGATCATATGTGCTTTACCGTACAATAGTCGGTATGGACTAGCTGAGATTAGATGAAAAATTAGCTCAAAAGCTACAAAATATTGTCGATAGCCGTTGGTCAGGTGTTAATATGGCGAAGGCTATTCAAATCGTCACTTTTTCTTCGCGTTTCAATTTGAAACAATTTAGATATCCATCTTAATTTCTACAGTGTGTCTTAAAAAGTTTAGTATTTTATAATTTATGTTTCTTGATGTGTCATGACATCACGAGAAACCATTTTAGCCATTTCCGTTCATATGTCGCCTAGCTTGTAATCTATGGCCTCGATTTGATTTAGGAAGTAGTTACCGGGTGTTATTGAAATTTTCACGCTAGGTTAATATTGGGGCAAGGACGAAGAAGCTTTAAAGTTTTTGTAAATCGATTAAGTTTAGGCAGAGTAACATTATATCTATGTGAAACGCGCGATATATAATGTTACATCCACACCCTGCTGTCCAATCGATACTGAGTAATCGGTCTGACCGAACGGAGGCATATATTAAATTGATAAACGCTTTCGGGTTTGTTTTCTGATTAGGGCAGTTTATATCTATCTTAGGAGCTACTAAAACACGTTACTGAAATTCAAATGAATAAAGAATTTGAGTCATTACGAAACAGAAAGCTATGGAAATCCAATATTCAATGTTATCAACACTTTTAAAGCATCTTCGAAATATTATTAAATATTCCTGTAAATATCTGTTTCTAAATCGTGTAAAGTACACTGCCTAACTGCTTGACACAATTTTTGAAATATGGATAAATGCATATGACAACTGAGTCGACCTAATCTGAGACAAAGGTCCCTAAGATATTTTTTGACTTACTATGATCCTCTTATTATTATTCTATTAAAAGCAATTTTATCATTTCGTGATTCTTCGTACCAAAGTGGCAGTATTTAGCTGTGGTCTTGGAATTATAATATCGATTGTAGCCTAAGCAATCGAGGTTGTTTTGCTGAGATCGCGTCAGGTGTAGCGAGTCCATATCTAAGCTCATATAATTTGTATGTCCTAGTCTCCTACCATTCTGTTTTTGATCATTCTCGAAATGCGCACCCCTCCACTTTGCAGCACAAACAGAGAGTGAATAATAAATAAAGCTCGTCGCCTTAACGGCTTACGCTAACAATTACCCGTTACATGCTTTAGCATTCCGTTTTAGGCGAGAAATCCAGATACTCTCTGGTGCTCGCATTTTCGTATTCCTGCGTCTCCGCGAAATAAGCAACAACCAATGGCGGACCCGATCATTCCTTTTGGTAGTTATCGCTAAGCTCTTTGCCCAATGTTTCGATTTTCACGCGATCTGATACTGTGATTTCGAGGGATTCCGCTTTACATCACCCGCGCTCTGCAACGAGTGTGCAGGTGCCCATTTAGCTCAGTTGGCCAGAGTGTCCGATCGGCCATCGGAAGATGTGTGGTACGAATCCCGTACCGGGCCAGTCTTTTTCAGGATTTCAAAGTGCGAATTTAGTATGCATTTGAATTTTTGAAATCAAGTGTCAGCTCAGTCGGACATTTTTTCATTATATCGAATTTAACAGCAAATTCTACCTGTGCTACTGATTCAGTGTTAGCCTATAGAGGAATAAAGCTCAAAATATAATCGATATTGCCCTTTTTTAATGAATTATATAAATAAATTCAAAAAAATGTTTCTATAGACCCTGAAAGTTTTTGCCGCAAGGAGTTATAAAAACATCTATAAATGCCCAGTTCTTCTTCATACTTGCGGCATGTTGCGATTTGAGTTGAGCTCCTTGCGAAAGAATAGATTATTATATTAACTATTAAAAGACGAAAGGCAGGAAGCTTCTTTTCTAAGTAATTCTGTTGGAGAACCTCGGCGCTGTGGAAATGGCTGCAGCAATTTGTTTTCTAATTGTTCTAGTTGTTCAGTTTGACATTAAAGCGCCTCTAAGGTCTAAATAACCTTTTATCTAACGACACTGCTTCTGAAGAACTATCGCCTTTCTGCCTTTGCTAGCGGGTATTTTTGAAAATTAGTCATTTGCTCAGATAATAATAAAACATGTGTGTACAAAAATGTGACTCAAAACTTGTTGAAGGGGGTTGCTGCAGGGAAATCGCTGCTGCCAGAAAAATCACAAAGGAGAGTAATTCTAGCAAGTTACTTGAAAACCCTAATGTACTTTCTATAGACTTGCTACCCATCCCCAATAGAAACGCTCTTGGCAACGATAGAGTATGATTAAAGCAGAACGTAGCGCAGTCTAGACAAAATAATCCCTGCTTCCACCAAACGAAAAATCCTGAATATTTCATCGTGGTGTAGATTAAACCAACGCAGCGCTACCACGATACGATCAATTACTAGATGGGAGTAATGCAATATTTAATATGCTCTGATCCTACTATTTGCATCTAGAGTTTCAAATTAAACCTCGCACAGCAAAAAACAGTCTATCGCCGTGTAGATAACGAGGCAGGAATACCAAGGACGTTGACTGTGGAAGTGCGTTCAATGTTTTTGCTATGATTCCCCTTCTTCTCACAGTTTATATTCAATTTCATTTGTAGCTTTACTTTCCACTCTTCAGACATGGTATTGTGATGCTGAAAATATTGGAATGTGAGACGTGCAGTCATGAGATCTGTATCGCTTGATTGACTGGATACTCAGCAATAGCCGCTATAGATACGCATTGAATACAACCACAAGACACATCACAAGAACCACTTGTCAAATCAAGAGAATGACAGTACTGCGAGTGATAATTTCGAAGTTTGACGAAGCCTAAAGTGTTTTCATTCATTCATAAGAAATGACGTTATATATAGCAATTAAACAGCGTCCGATAAGTAGACTGTCACAATTTCGACCGCCATGATTCCGAAAAGAATTGGAATAGGCACACTGACTAATACAACTGTGACTGATTGTCGATGGATTATATTTGGCGGTTTGAGAATTCGAAAAATGGCAGCGAGGCTGAGCCGTCTGTCCCACTAAACTTCCATTTTTAGTAGTCGTTTGTTATTTCATCGCTGTAATTAATATTTCGGTGAGAATTGAATACAGGATTTGATATCAACAGCATTGGTTACACAACTCCACAACTGTGCCTGTATATACAATTAGAAGCTTTCCAGACACGTGATGAACGACATACATTGGACACGTGCATGGAGTACCAACGCCCTCTGAGCACATGTACATTGTCGTGTACAATCGGTCAATGGCACACACATAAGGTTGAATTAAAAGTTTGAGTTTTTGTAAAATTGTGCTGAGGCCATCTAAATTTGTCTAGCTAAGTACAGTATTCTTACTATAAGATTTAGTACATGCCGTAGCTTCCAAGCTTACGATTATTACAAAAGTACAGATCAAACAATTACAGGGAATTTCCATGTAAATTCTTAAACTCATCATGGACTATTCTCTTGTCTGATCTTAGTTGATTGTCCTGGTCATTCTCACTATAACTATAGTTTCTGGGAATTTAAATTATTAAAACACTAATCGGTTAACTGCTAGAATTCAGCATTTTTTCCTTCCTCAGCCACCCAGCGGGCGGCGCTGTGGAAAGCTTTCGTATAGACCGCGATGTATTGTTGAAATAAAGCAGGACACAACGGATTTATAGATAGGTCGTTTTATGAGAACGAAATTCGTCTGGACGGGTCGTAAAACTATATATAAAGTGGCTTTTATGAGCAGAAGGACGGGTCAGCGCTGAGGGAAGGGGGTGGACTAAGGAATGTAATAGAGGTTGTATTATATTTGAGTAGAATCGCTGAGCAGAAGAAATGGTGAATCTGCGGATACTGATTTTATCAAATCTTCGACTACTGTTTGTGTAAAAAAAACTTCTTATTTATGTCACACCATTGAAATGTCGGTCATTAAATATTTATTCCTAACGCTCAAATAAAGCGGTGACGGTCAAGATCCAAACTTCTACAAGTGTTTCATGAGATCTGATTGAAATGATTATTTTTTCAAGACTTCCATAAAATACTACTTGAATTATGGAGTCTCTCCTTTTTTGGCGTCCTGTCCAGTATAGACCTGGAGTGAATAATTGCATGTTTTGGCATAGCTAGACGCTGTTGCCAGAATATAGAAAAGCCTCAATGATATCCAGTATTGTCACTTCTGTTGGTATTTCTGTATAGAGGGCTGTTATATTTATTTATTATAATATACTTTGAGTTCGCAAGTAGCATTGTAAGTCTTTTTTGCTTTTTTAAACTTCAATATTTGTGCTTAGCCTAACAAAATCTTTCAGATAGTTGGAATTGAGAATGCGAATGATTTAATTTTTTTGTGTTGCAGTTAATTATAGTTTTTAAAGGAGCATATCTCAGTAAATACCTAATTATATTTCAAACGCTACATAGACTAATGGCTTGCCAAAGCAATTTCCCACATCCCAAAACTCGTCGTTAGCTATGTTAGAATTTTCAGGTAAGGATTGAAACTAAATCATAATGCCAAGTATTTCCAAATTTACCAAGGTACGTAATGTGGATTAACTGTTGGAAGGGCATGTAATTTTGAGGTATGCGCACATTCGTCCGAGCCGAATAAACCGACCGGGTGATCAAATTTTAGAAATTTTTATGTGAAATCTTATCAAACCACGTGCAAAGTTCTGCGAATTGCCGAAAAAATCAAAAGTCATTCAACTCCAGATGAAGCGCGTTCTGCCATAGTGGATTGTTTCAGCGCAGAGACCTGAAAAAACTTCGATGGTTATAAGGCACGTTTGATTCTTCAGGCACACAAGGATGTGCCTGAATCTTTACGATGCTAGGGTAAACAAGCTAGAACGCAGTTCTTATTCGTTACAAGGTGTAGCTTCTTCGCTATCTCAGAGCCTTTGTAGCATCGAGCTTCATAAAGTGTACGGAATAATTTCAAAATGCTGAGATATATCCATCAAGCAGGTGCTGTGATACACTATAACTAACAGTTCCGCATTCATGAGACTATGGAATGCCATCAAACATCAGGTAACTAACTGCATTGTGATAGTCAATGTCCGCAGAATACAATACTACTACTCGCTACAAAGAAGCACCGATGCTTGGTATGTACTGAATCGATCCATCTTACTCTATTATTAAGTTTATTTTGTAAACTACAAAGTAAAAATATTAAATAAAATCAGCGACTTGGAGCAGTTCTGAAATTGAAACACCCTTAGGATATCCTATTTCTGTTCTGAAAACAAGAAAGAGAATTTCAGTCACATTTAATCACTTCCAACAACTTTGAGCAAAGAAGGCAGATGCTCTTCGGATACGAATATTAAAATAGTAGGAATATGTACAATACTGATATGTGCTGTTTCCGTAGGCGGTAGCATTGTCTGGCTAATTTGGCAAAACAGCAGCCACGGTAGCAGGAGGAAAGGAGCAACTCGGGCGCTCAGGCCGTAAATGTCGCTGGGAGGATCGCACCGGCGGATATACGCCGCCTCCCGGGGCTTCAAAATGTCATCGTAAATTCAATTAGTGGCAACCCCGCGAGGCCGCCACGCATCCATCTTGCAGACGATGCCTTCGCGATGACGCGGCGGCAATGACGTCCTATTTTACCTCTACGGATTATTTCTTGTTCCGAAATATCCCCAAAGGCATAATACAATAAATCTTTCTAAAAAAATAATAGCCGGAATGTGTGACTTAGGTCTCAGGTATATTTCGATCTATTCCCATCCAGAAATATTATACCAAGAATATCAAAAAGGTAATCGAATACGACTTAGTCGCGTCCTGCGGTCCAAGGAAGGGCTATTCACTTTTATGAGCATTTATGGTGTATACCTGTCATCAGCTCCCATCTATTGAAAGAGTTTTCTCACATTCTTAGCAATATAATTTGGCGTTATACAGACGCTATGAATTTGGCATCCATTCCATTCAATCACTTGGAAATCACCTGCTGCAATCAGCCTGAAATCGGAATATTGGCAGCGTCATGTGGCCTTGCAGTTCAGGATCTATCGCTAGAGCATGACATTCATGGTCGTTTCCATTTCAAGGTCTCCCCCAGAACATACATACACATTGCAAGGTCAAGGTGTCCCAGAATACACACACATTGCAAGGTCAAGGTCAAGGTCGTCCCAGAATATACATACACTTTGCAAGATCAAGGTCACCCCAGAATATACATACACATTGCAAGGTCAAGGTTAAGGTCGCCCAGAACATACATCCACATTGCAAGGTCAATGCCAAGGTCACCCTCAGAACATACAATAATACCCTACTGATATACTAGCTTTCCTATAAGCGAGTGACGTTAACGTATTCCTGAAAATATTTTGTATCAAGAACGGGGAAGTTAAATCAACCCAAATAGAATATACTGTGGCATAATATCATCGACAGTGATGTAACACAAGAAGAATAATATATAGACAAAGAAGGAATGTATCGCCAAGAAGTGACCCTTTCTATTTGTCTGCAATGGCAAGTTTGCACTGCCGATATTTGCGGATATATTGTAGATACAACTGCCCGTATATATGGAAGAGACATCTAGAACTTGAGAACGTTCAATTAAAACAAAGATATTATCAGCTACGTTGTCCTGAAGTAACTTCTTAATACATATATATTGCCGTGTTTAACCTAACTGGATGACTACATATGAATGGAATGCTATTTCCATATTTGTTGGCTGCTCAGATATTTTATTTTCAGGTAGCCATCAAGAAATATCTGGGTCCAATCACTGTATCATTTGCATTAATCATCAAAAATTACAGTACTCTGATGGGAACATTTTGCTCCAGTGCTTCCCACTTCTGATCCCTCTCGCAAAGTCACTTTCACTCTTTGGCTTCCAAGAGTACGTTTTTCTACTAAAAATAGAATCAGTTTCACTTGTTCATGACGTCTCTCCCAAACATAAATCCTGTTAACCAATATACGCATACATAAAGGCTACACTTCCAGAAACACAAGTGGATCTGGCGCAGATACTGCGGATATGACTTATACAACTCAGGATGAGATTTGGCGTATCCCTGTATATTCAAATCAGGGCGCTCCCATCAAGTGGAAGACCTTACAATGATGCAACATTATCTATTTTTTTTTTCAGTGAGTCGTTGGAATTCCTTTTCCTCCAAAGCCCTTATTGCTATACGTCATCGAGTTTATGGGCCTGTCAACAATAATATGTCCCGCCACTAGTCTGTCAGCGAACTTGGTAGATAGGTGTCTTGGAAGCCAGTCGTTCTGCTCAGCCCTAGAAAGTTGTATTAAGCAGGAGGTTGTATGAAAGTGTTTTCGGAAAAACGGGATGGGGCTGTATTTGAAGAAAAAAATCAAACTATCATTGAAGGTACTGAATAAAACTGTTATCAATTTTATATTTCAAAATATGCTGAATTGCTGCATATTAAGGAATTAATGGCTTCTTGACCAAAGACAAAACCAGAAAGGAAGGAATGTGCAAATAATCATAAGTGTAGATCAGACAACTAATATCCATTGGAATAAGAGAAAAGGTGAAATTGTTGATTACACTGATATTATGGGTCTTTACTAAGTATTTCAGAATATTAGAGGGGCGACTTCTTGTGTCTTGTTTATGAAGAAAGCTGATACATGCAATACAAGTCCGTTTGAAATAACTTTCCATATATTATTTAAATACCTCAAAAAGTACTTGGCTGCTTCTAACTTCACTAACCACGATGCATCATTTGAGGGCTTAATTTTTGTAGAGTAGATTTGATTCAGTTATTCCAGGATGAGCGTTGTTGAATTTTATGTCCGTAGGTATTTCAAACATGTTTTTTAAGTATGCACCTAATCTGAGAAACGACGATTTTCAGCATCTTGTAATTTGTTTGACAGATAGATTTCGAAACATGCATATATACACTTGTATTTATGAAATAATGTAAGGTATCGCTCTCTGGGATATCAAAGGTTACTTAAAAACTCAAAATGCTTGAGGCATGACGATGCGGAAAAGTAACATCTGAAAGATACCATCATGGGGCCAGTGGTCGGAATAGTGACCAAAGGTCTATATTTCATATATTCTCAATTAGTTGTTTTCCTGTGTTAACTGGTTGTAGGCTTGTGATAAAACTACAAAACGTGAGTCAAAGCTCATGACATACCCTCATAAGCTAGGAGCACACAAACCACTAAATGCGCAAACCATCCCTTAATCTATTTTCTGGAAAAAGGAAACATCCTGTTCCATCAAAGGACCCTATTCTACAGGGTCAGCTGCTACATCAAAGCAAATTAGATGTACTTAACCTAATAATAGGGTCAGTCTCCCAAAGATTCGCCTTGCCTCCAAACAAACATATCTGTTATGTAAACACAGGGCATTCTACTGTTAATAGTCATATTCTGGAGACCTTAAACAGGGTTACCTTTTCCTCTAACGTGTGCTCTCACTGTAGTCATTGTCAACTGTTATAATTCCAGTTTAATTAAATACAAACCAGAGGTAGATCCGTTGTGCAGTCACTACAAAGCATACACGCCATTCTCTGGCGCTTGCGTTTGTAGACTAATTAAAGCTTTTCATTTCGTGGAAGAAGGATGGAGTTGCTTGCATTATAAAAGCTGCCGACGCCAAAACAAATTTGATTTTGTCATTATCACGTGGAAATAGCGGGCACGTATATGTTTTTCTGGACTTTTTCTCATAAGAACAGAAGATAATGAAGCTGTATTGATTTTTGTTACTCTGCTATAATGTTATAGTCGTTTAGTTTGGTTTTAACATTGGAAATGTTTATGTCAGATCAATCTAAAAGGTACCCAGTAGTCCAGTACTATAAAGCTCAGAAACCTAGAACCTAGAAAGTTTTTGGAGAGAAAAAGCCAAGGGTAAAATACCTATAGGCAGAGAAGAATGTAAGTTTTGGAACAAGCTCTAACTTCACATGTATGTATGTTTCGGTTTTATACCTTGGTACGTATAAAATACCTAATGTTAAAATCTGACAAGCCAAATCAGAATCGCTTTTCCAGTTTTGAGTATTTTGAAAATTTATATACAAATCAAGAAACGATCACAATATTGAGGTTCAAAGATATTGATAACATTCAGCCAGATTTTGTTGTTGTTTGTGGGCATATGTTGAGAAAAATAATTTTCCAGTCAATCCTGACTAATTTCTATATATCCGATTAACTATGCGTTCCGATGACAAGATAATATTTTAATTAATATAATTATTATTTTCATTTTTTTTATACTTTTTATGCATGGAATAATTTGTTATAATGTAAATTGGTGCGTTGGTTCTGTTGGTTTTGCAAAGAACGATAGAACAGACGTTCATAAAGTAAAGTAGTAGATCCTAAGCCGGTTCTTTTATTATTAATATTAGCACATCCAGTGATAACATCTCAAAATATTTAGGCTCTTACAGTAAATATATAGAGATCCTGATATATTTCAAGAAATGCACCGAGATAGATGAGTAGTTCCCACGCCATGAGAATATTATTACCTGAAAAAATTCGAGGTGCCCTCGTAAATTGACTTAAATAAATTTACAGAGAGATTCTTGACTATGCGAGGCTGTTTTCTGGTAACATAATATGTGATGTAATATTATACACATTACTTTGATTCACATAACTCTCAACTTAATGAATAATGTTAATCAGTAATACTGTTTCTGACTTCCATTGTCTTGAGATTTTTGCGTTTCGCAACATATCAGTTGATGGTGTCTAAGTCTTCACCTACCTGAAGATGATTGAGGATACCACATCACTTGAAACGTTGCGAAACGTAAAAATCCGAAACAGTATACTAAAACATCCACATTGCCTACAAATTTCAAAGAACGGTTAATCAGGGCTTTAATAATGAATGCTCTAATTTTTATATTTTTTTTTGGCCGATTTATTTAAGCAGCCGAAACATTGCTGCAAAACTAGTTCATCGGTGATATATGATTTTCATCAATGAGGATACCAAAGGAAGCCCATGAAAGTGTTATTTCATTTTTAACTATGTTGATAACTACCATCACCGCAAGACGGTATAGTTTTTACAAAACATGACAAAATATATGATCATCTTCAAAACGTTTTGACTATTACATGGAATGTTTATAGACATACAAAATAATCTGGGACTTTATCTCATCTGTTAATTAAAGCCTATGCTGCAGAAACGTTAGTAAGGTTAGCTTACCTTTTTTACATAACCTCACGGAAAGGCAGATAGCTAATGCGCTTCAAACGTTGTAGACTTTAACCGTGGGGGAACAAACTCCTCGATAGCTCATTCCTAAACTCCGAGGTTCTCCAAAAAGGCCACTTTGGAAGAGTCTTGTTCGAGGCGTTATAAGCTCGACCTGGTGAGGATGCAGTAGTAGAGCTCCTCTAGTTTTTGCTGTACTGGCGAAACTCCATCAGCCATATGTCGTTTCCTTTAACGTCCGAATAAGTAGAGCGAAATGAAGAGACAGCCAAGTGATGAGTGTCAGAAGTTCACTATATCTAGCACATAACAGAACACTGTTGTATGTTAAGGTGAGTAGTAGAACTCTACGAAACCCTCATAGTTTGTCGAGTTGATCCCTGTGGTGTTCAGAAAAGCTATATATTACGTACAGCTAATGATGGGAGTGTAATATTGGTGCTGCATACATACAACGAGATTGATTTTATGCAACAGCAATCCTGAAAGGAATGTTGTTCAGTCGAACGCTCCATAATGAAATACGCACATATTTGAAATCAAATTGTTAATCCAGTGAAGGGTTGGACGCCTGGCGCCGATATGCAGAGTATTTAATAAACTTCAAAATAAAAAGCACGCCCTCTATTTGTAAAAGCAATAAAACAGCACCACCGCTCTCAGCGCCGAATTTTGTCTCTGCAAGAAGTATAAAACACATTTAAATTTTCACGTGTCTGTTAGATTTAGATAGAAGAACTCTTTGCGTGCGCATATAAAAAGAAATGCTCAATTCAAGAATTGCGATGATCTTGTAAAGATATACTCACGGCAAGAATTCCTTCCAATACACATTCTGAAGAAACATACTCTGAAGAAAAGTATAATTTTATTCACAACTAAGATTTCACTACTTTTTTAATAAGTATTCCATGTTTTTTTTCAATAAGGATATCATATCTCTAACGGAGCCCCTTCCACTTCTATCAAGAATACAAACATCTTGGAAATTGCGGATTCTTCACCAACGATGTGCAAGTGTTGGTTCGAAAATATACGTTCCTTTTTCAAGCATAGCTCCAAGCAATGGATTTAGCCCCGCTTTTCATTTCCTGCTGGTTTTTATTTTTATCAACGCCTCGCAGGATGAATAAATTATTGAAAAGTTGAGGTTGTGAGAACTTTATGCAACAATGGTGAATCTATAGGTATCTTCTAGCTTAGGTACAGATATATAATTTTTATCTGTTTATCTGTACAGTACCTTTAACACTAAAATTAGGAGAAATCCTATATGAAGCAGAGAAGATTAAGAAAAAAGTACAGTGTAAACTTTTACTGTACACTTTTTTGGTTCTTGTCTTTAAGGTTGAGTTTTAAATATTTTCACTTATATGATTCACATTATTTTAATTACCTAATACAGTTCATCTAATTTACAGCATTTTAGAATGAAGTTAAATTATTTTCAAAAATATTATGAAATGCTTCCGTCAACATTATGGCATCAATATGGATGAGATATCCTTTGGTTCGTTCTAAGATCATCATATGCCAAGGTTTTGGTATCTTTATTTCCAAGACTTTTCCAGTTTTGAAATCAAAATAGTTATTTATACGGTCAAAAACATATTATTTTCACATCAAAATTATTATACCGTTGGGTATATAGGAAGATATGTTCCACGACTGATAAATTACTTTGATATTTGTAGATGTTGGTGTCGCCTCGCTGACGGTTAACTTGAAATAGTGATTAAAATGGCATTTCACGTACTCGTATTACTATTTTCGCTGATTCATATTTTGTGGGTTTAATGAAAAAATGGACATGTGTTACGACTTTCATTGATATTATTCTTTTTAGTAGAAACATTCAGTAGACTATACGATCAGATTCACTATACCAATCACCTTACTGCGTATAGGTCCGTAGAGTTAGAGGCTGTTGCTACCCAGGTACGTAAGAATATGATGCAGTTCGAAGCTTTCAAGACCACGTTCTTCAAAGCATTCCCTGAATCTTATGGATACTGTTAGAATGTGTGGGTTCATTCCAAAGAAAGAGCAATACTTCTAGACGACAATACAAGGCAACGACTTGGAACATTTAGGAAAATGGCTGACCTGTTTCTATTCTATAGTTGCCGCCATGGTAAATGTTAAATCAGGCTGTCTTATATAATAATACCTAGATCCACCAGTACAATGAATACGAAAAGAGCTCGACTGGCTCTTCCTCACCAGCTCGAACTTTCAGCATAGAATACTTTAATGATACTTTGACGATGTCAGTTGAACATTATTTCTGTTATTATCTAGTCCAATGTGAGGGCAGTCACAAAAAATACTATCCTATCCGGACACCTAAAATATGCAAATGCATGTATAAAAATAAGCAAAACATAAGAGTACTGCTCATATTAGTACCTGGGTAATTAGTTTATAAGTTATCAGGGTAGATGTTGTAAATAAGTGATAGAGATGCGATTGAACATGAGTAAACGCCCGTTACAAGTTGTAACAAGTCAGAGCACATATAACCATCAATGTGAAACTACGCTTCATGAGCTCAATACTGTACTACTATTGGATCTCAGAATGAATGTGATATTGGTATAAAGTCAGTGAAATAGACATTCTTAAATACCCCCATTCACAGCTTATCCATATCTGTAATAAATATATGCATTTTTATTTGTATATAAGTTTTAAATGAATAAACAAAATTTGCTTTTGGCCATCTAGCAAAGAGGTTCTGAAAGTATACGTCAGCTGGGTAGAAAATTCATTGGTGTTTTATTCAAGGGAATTTTAATGAGAACAATGAATAAAGATGAAGTAGATGCCTCTAAGCAAGGGGTAGAAACAATGCTGAAGTTCTGGAGTGAAAATGTTTAATTTTCTCGAGGCAATACGCTTAGTATTCCGATCCGCTTCAGTACGTTTGTGTCCTGTATACGCATCATTATCCTGAATATGTTAGCTATTAAATGCTGTGAATATGAATAATTTACTGTTTTTCTCCGAAAATAGTTGACACTCAACCACGAAATATTTCGAAATAGAAATAAAATGTATATATTTTAGACATAAACATCACAAAAGACAATGTCATGATTGGGAACGTATTATTCTGATTTTGAGCAAATCCTGACAACACGTTACTGTTAAGGCAAAGTTGCAATAGCTTTATAGGATCAATAATTGTGTCAGTGGCGACGTAAGTATCATCAATAAATTCGAAAATCATCATTTCCACTTTAATTTGTTTATCCTGGCAATCTGCACTTGTTAGAAGGTGTTCACATATTTGCTATTATTTGAAACATAGACGTGACAAAATAACGTCAAATAGGCTGACTATGTATTTGACGTACAGTGGTATCGGTTTATTGAAGATTTTAGAAACGTTAATCCACATATTGGGAATTAAGGAAATTTCAGAAAAGTATATTTTTGAAATAATAAAAGATATGCTGTTTTTAAATCCAGTATCTTTTTACTTGACTCCAGACACTCTGATTTCATTTTACCGGGAATGATCATGACAGACAGGTTATACCGTGTACTGAGTTACTCTATTTGACTCATCTTTTAAATCATATCTGATGGAAATTTCTTCCATGTTTGTCACGAGTGTTCAAAACCCAATCCTCTCAGAAATATAAGTTATCTCGAAAATATGAAGAACAACTCGAAGTATTTTACTTTTCTCTATGAGTGCTCTTCCATCAGTCTCAACACTTTCATGAGTTTTAGTGTAATGTTTACTGATTATATGTATATTCATAGTCTTAATTAATTCAGTAGATGTCTGCAAAGCTTGGAGATAAGTGTTGATATTTTCAGTCGTTCAGTAGTGCCATTCGTAAACAACTGAATTTACCATGAAGAATAAATTGAAGCATTTACTCACAATGTTTCAGAACCAATTGCTTTGTAACAAGTTTTGTTGTAATGTTTAAAGCATCGTCACACATTCAAAATAACTCTTTACAAAGCCTAGCCAGATTACTTGTCTACCACCTGAGTGCTATCATGTAAATGATAATAATAATAAAATGCTGGAGCTATATAGTCTCAAATTTTGTAGACCAAATGACATTCTTTCGAAGTCTGCAGTCCAGTACACAAGAAGAGGTCAATTTTGTGATGAGACCTTGGTGCAACCAGATAAAAAATAATATAAATCTAAAACATCAACATTATTAAACTTATTATAGACAACAAAATTTGCTGATTAGGTAAATACGTGGAGATTGTGGATTCATACAGAGAAAAGTAAATAGAGCATCAGGTATCCATAGCTTGGAATTCAACATTACGTATGGACTGAAACTGTGGCTTCGATCGATCATAATTTCTTCTCACCTTTTTTGGATGCATGGCTCATCGCTAAATTATGTCTGAGGCCGATTTTAGCGGAGAGTCATGGACAGACCCTTTAGGATCAAAGCTTGATTCATTTTTTTTGCATATCATACATGACGTTAAATTTTGAATGTACGAGACGTGTTATGGCTCTGACGTATTCACAAAAAACATTCATTTAGAGTTTTTCAAAGTATGTCGTCCATAGTCAATGCTTTCTGGCATCCAAAAATTTCAATCCTGCAAGCATTTTGATTGACTAGATTGAAATATGAAACAAAATTTGTTGCAAAAAATAAATCGCCCACTAGATTCGTTCAGAAAGAAGACAATTCCTGTATCTGGTCGTTGTCTGTCTTGCTAATGAGAGCATAATTCCGTACAGCATCCTCATGCTTGGATGATTACTTATCAATATTATCATTATAGCGATCACCTATGCCCAAATTAATGTCAGCAGTTTTTTCTATATGTCGTGTGTTTGAGAGTGTGGAGCAGAATCACGCAGCACTTGGACCTTACGGAGACGCTGATTTTTTTTCCGAACTGTCAACTATTACATTTTGATTTAATTGGCTAGTTGTCAGTCTTACAGATGATATTGATTAGAGTGAAATATTTAATAGATATAATTCATAGAATATTTTCATAATATTATATTGTAGAGAACAAGCTTTTAAATCTCAAAACTAATTGAAAACTCCTCTGCCTTACGACCGATAATCGCCTAAGTTGCAATTCCACTGTCGCGCGGTGTAAACCAGGCCCAACGTGGAAAGACGTTCGCGACACTTTCCTCTGTCTCTCTCTCTAAAGTGTCATGTGTCAGCGTTTTTCTTTCAATCCTACCGGATTAATTTATTTCGGGCCTTATCTCGCCGAAGACCTAATTCCAGTTTATATTCTTTTTTCCTCCAGGTCTTTTCTTCTTTAAAACGGGCGTCCGAAAGCTGAACGCAGCTTTTGTCCGCTGAAGATTGGCGCGTCATGCTTTCTGCAGCGATTGCTAGCGATATATACGACGAGAAACCAAAGGTGTGCCATAGATAACGAAATCGTCTACACTTTGTACTATTTTTGGCTTTTGATGACGAACCGCATATTCGCTGATTGAAATCAGAATGTGTCATATCAAAATTATCCTAAGAAGTAGAATTATTGTAGTTATGAATGTATTTTACGGATACTATATCTACTGATACAACAAAGACTAATCAGGTGCACCATTTGATGACTTTTTTATGCCCTGCACATGTTATACTAACTAAGTTTGTATCTTCATAACCGTCTGAAGATGTTCAGGCTGTTAGCGAAACACGTATTCCACATAAACTTTATGAGCATCATGAAGCTTTAGAGAAGGATTCTATATATAAAATTTATTTAGGGCCATAATGGAGAAGGTTCCTCACCTCTGGAATTAAAAACAAAGTAAAGAGTTCTCTTTGTTTTAAACAGTAAAAACAGACAATCATTTTGTCAGTCAAGCCGAAGAGTTTAACTGAAAACACAGCAAAGGTATTGCTAAAACACTTCTCATCAAGATATCAAAAATCCAAGTGTGAAAAACATCACCATCTCGTACTCTGTTTGCTGAAAGTAATAAAAAACTTCGTTGCAGCTTATCAACAACTTTCGTTGAAAAGGGGTGTTTTCAAGGAGGCGGCATTCATCACCAATAACAGCAACGTGTACAGCAAGCCCAGCGTAGATATTAAACCAATATGGCAGCCACTCATAAAAAAAATCAATAGACTACGACTGGACCAGACAACAAACAATGACCGACAAACAGCCACGTCAGCAGACCGGAATACCACTCATCGGGAACCAATCAGAACCAACCGCGCACAACACGTCACCGGACGGGGTATAAATAGGCATGAAAGGAACGTGTTCGCCAGTTCACCTGAAGACGATTGAAGGTAGCATATCAATCGAAACGTCGTGATATTATAAAATTTTATAGACATTGGAAGTCCGAAATCAAATTTTTGGAAAATCCACCTTGTCTACAAGTTTCAAACAACAGGTTTGTATAAAATGACCTAAAATATTGGTAAATACATGTTCATAAATAAACAGATGTTACAAATTTCAGTCTACACACTCCAGCGTACATAATAAGGCCTGCTATAGTCATGCATATATTTGATAGTTTAGCCCAATAGGTTAAAAGTAGGAAGCAATTATGTTGTATCTATATATCTATTCCAGGTGCAGTTGTGACGATATACCTCCAAGTGTCCCACAACGACGCGCTATCCACAAGAGTGAGCTGATTAACAGCGACATCTCTTGTTCTTGGTAAACACTTTCTGTTATGTACATGGTAAAATCTGCATAATAAAGTAACCAATAAAAATAATTTTGTTATCAATGAAGTGTTGTCAATCCCGAGTAGAAAATGTAGTGTTGCCAATATTCAGATAGTTATCTGATTTGCGGATGATTAGGGACGGATGATTTAATTCCAGGTATAATACTGATTGTTTACATAAAATTAAAATCAGTACTGTAAATTTGAATAAGGGGGATAATAAAATAAGATTGTCAGTAATTATTTTGTTTGTGTAGCAAGTTGCGCATGCACTTTGTGGTAACTGAGCAATCTAGGATTTAGTCGCTCCATAAAGAAATCAGTGAAGCAATTCTGTAAAAAGACTAATTTATTTACTTTCCAATATTGAAATACTATTTTTAATAAATTATTGTCTTTATGGTTGCCATAAAAAGGCTAGTTGTGTATCACCAGTACACCAGCAAAAAATAGAAGAATAATGCAAAACGAGGAAATTTAGAGGATATAAATTTGAATACAACAAAATCGGATACTTTCAGGCTAGATGGAGGATCGTTTAATTTTCATATATTGGCAACACTGAATGAGCTGCGAATCTTCTCGATACCATTGAATGCAAATCTCCTTTCACACAACCTCCGTAAAACCAAAATTACCTATTTCTCAGAATGGGACGAACCACAACGAGAGGCGTTAAAATGATCAGTATCAAACATTCCAGAGGATAAAAATAAATAGGAGCAATAAAAGAGTAGTGGGATATTTCTGTCAGCCTCTGCCTGTGGCAGAATATAAAGTTATGCGATGGAACCTCATAAGCATTCCAGGACACGTATCGCATCAGTAAATAATTAATTCGAGGAAAATAAATTCGTGCGTGCTCCCTCATTTCCCGAAACTCGGTGTCATGAAGGAGAAAGCGAACAGGGTTGGCTTCGGGGACCCAAGTGTTTCCGGATTCCTGTTGATTTTAGATAATCTCAACTAGTAAGATTATTTAATGAATCGGATTCAAAGTGCGTTTCAATAATAACACTAAAAAATGTTACGTTTCTCAAGGACAATATGGACAGATTTTATAGTATTCTTGTAGCAGCTCTTCTTCTTTCGGTGCCTATCCGGTCCGAATGTTGGCGATCGTTCTGGCTATCGCGGCAGCTCTAAAAAGCCCGGTGGTTGTCAAAGAGTACCATGTTCTCAGACTTTTCAGCCAAGATATCCTTCTGCGGACTGGACCACGTTCACTTGGGATTTTCCCTTGCAGTATTTGCTGTAGTATTTGCTGTAGCAGCTACTTTCATTTATACCTCTCTGTAGTGAAATTGACTAGTGGTTAGTTTTAATATTCGAAACTGAAGGAGGTAGAGTTCAATGAAGTTGGCATTATTGTGTTACAAAACTGATAAATCTTGAATAAGTTTTGTAGCATGAAAAGGAAGCGCTTTATATCGAATGATGGAGAAAGTAGGAGATGTTTCAGCTATCAGCAAATGGTTCGACAAAGAAGCAGTGTGAGTAGGCTGCTACATTGCCCAGACCCTTACAGAACATGATTGCGTTGAAAGGTGCCTAGGGCACGTGACACACTGGTGATACAAATCTTATGAAACTTACTTCACGAAACACGAAATTAGCTTTGTCATCACACACCTCATGTATCTGAATAAGACGCAACACACTGGTGTTTGTAAAACAGAAAAAGAGACAGGAACAGGTTCAGAAACAAAACTCATGGCTTCATATGATCTGTTTCATATAAATTTGGTAACATAACATAAGATAACATCGTATCTGTTTCTCGTAGACTCATGTTTGTACATTCCAATATTCGCAAAAATGACGGTTTAGAGATGATCCTTGTCTTTTAGATAGAAGTTCTGAGGATGTTGCCGCAGTTCGCTACCAATAATAGTAGCACTGTGCTGCACGTTTATTATATTAAACCATAATATAATCAAGTTTTCATCAGATGATATTATTGGAGACAATGTTTCCTCAGTGTGTACTGACGTCTTGATGAAAACTTTGTTCTGGTGTATTTATTAAAGTAATTAACTTGGAGCAACTGAATCGTAAGCATGAGGAAGGATACTGCCAATATACCGAGGAGATGAGCCATTCAACAGCGACTGACAATGTAAAGTATTGTGCAAAGGACTTTTTATGTAAGCTTTTCGATTGTGCTTAGGTTGGTCGTGAAACACTGTACTTCTCTTCTCATCAAGGAGATAATATTCTGAAAAGGTATGTCTCAGCTAATAGAAGAGCATCGGCCCTGTTCTGCAAGGGAGAGAAAATAAGGAGTAAGGGCTGTCTGCGAGTGACAACCTCATAGGGCGTCTCTCCGGGACGTGGAGTTCAGATTTGCGTCGTTCCAAAGTCGATGGGCGGAGAAGGAAGAGGCATTTCTCAATTTAAAGTAATCGCGCGTTTCTTCGGGTGTCGTTAATGGCACACAGCTTAGCTGGTGTATCGCTGCTCCTTTATAGGGTGATCCATAGTTATAATGGTATTGCTTTATAATGCTTATTTATGGAAAGGTTTGCTGACGTCTTATAATAAGTAAAAAATGAAACAATGGTTTGTAGTGAGAGTTGAAATTGGAAAATTGTAAGAAACATCAGGTTGGCTTACTGATTTTTATGGATATGATGACTGCGTTTTATGAGGCTGATTGTTTGATATTTCCATTGAATCTATGTCCACATCAACAATATGAAATATATACTTTATAATTCAAATAATATAATTTATTATACAATAGACATCTGGTATTCAGGAATATGTTCTCATATTCTAATTTCATCAACATTATCTTGTGATACAACCTATAGCAGAACGGTTACGTAAAACTAAGTAAATATGATTGGCTCAAGTTTTTTCTATGGAAGTACTACCTTAACAAACCGAATTACATATTCCATATGCTTGCTTCACGTTCATACATGTGTATTATTACCAATACCGTTGTCGCTTTCTGAACCTCAAACTAAACTTCTTGTTAATATTCCAACGGAGAGAGTTGAGAACATCTATTCTTCAGTACCTTTGATCGAAACTGCACAAACTAATATAGTTAAGTTCCTGACTAAAGTTGCTGATATGCACCAGTCCCTATTTCAATAACGTGCAGGATCTGCTCTGAATTTGATTGTACCCATTGAGTATATTAGCTGAAGCTATTTCTATCGTAACTTTTGTAAATATTAAGTGAATTAACACAGTACTTCCCAAGTTAGAATTTGCTCGGAAAGATATTGTCCGATTTGATTAATCAGATTTTTTACTGAATGGTTTACTTTTGTTCTTTATTTTCGAATTTATGATCAACCAAATTATCGCGACTCAGTAATACTTATGTCAGCAATGCAACTGAATGGAATTGGCAACCCTCATTGAGGATATTATTTTATTATGAATATGTGGATTGAACTTAACTTAGTATGAGTACAACTGGACTAATCTAACCTAGATGTTTTTCTTTGGCCGACAACTGAACAGGGAAAAAATTTAAATAATGGAATACAAGCTACTAGCAAAACATTCAAGTATTTTGTTCATAGGAAATTGTGTAGCAATCGTTAGCTTCCATATTCAAGTTCGCATAGCTTATTTTGAACTGAAGAAAATGACCACGCTCGAAAATGATTGGAAATTTATTTTATAAACGCAGACAGCGAATTTGGTAATGTTTTCCGGTTTTTGCTTGTTAATCAGCTGCCAATGCATTCATTTGCGAAGAGTGTGCAGCATTACCTATAATAAGCGCCAATATTCAAGAAATGTAATCAAAATCGGTGCAACGCTAGCGGTTATTGAGATTCCTCGGTGACAGAAACTGCGGCAGACAGACGAAGTGACAAGTAAACCAACATACAGGCAGACAGAAACTTTGACAGAAGGACAGACAAACCGATAGACAGACCGACAGAAATAAGTGAGCTAGTCTTCCATAATAATTCCATATTCTGGTTCACCACCTAGAGTACCGACATAAATCACGTTATTAACAGATATGTGACTATGCATTGTGAATGTAAGTGTTGTGTCAAAGAAATGAGGATGAATCTGACGGCAGATCTTGACCAAGAAAATAATAATAATATTTATTATTTCACCATAATTATATACACAATAAACGCGTGATCTGATAATTTTAAATCTTGAGAACATACCATTGGATAAGGAAGGGCGAAGTTCAGCATATCCAAGTAAAACAACTGTGGCTGTTCTACCACTTAACCCTGAGTCATTAGGCAACATAACTTATGAACTTTTAAAAAAATCATAAAACAAATAAAATTCTCATTGCCTTGATCTGCAGTAAATAGGAGCATCACTTAGCGGTAATATCCAGCCGAAAAGAAACTGAAAAAATGATAACAATTTGGTAATTTAGAAATAAAATACTTAAATAATTTATACGGTATGTAGAAAAAGAGAATTCCCTTGAGTCTATCAGATTAGTTTTAATCGCGACACTTAAAAATAGCAATTTTCAAGTCGTTCGTTCCAGAATTGCACCTTGTGACCTGTTTTCTCACTTTTATTCAACGTATCCCCTTGTATACTAAGCTAAATGAGTTTCGTACACAGAAAGAGGGGTAAAGCATGTTGAAAAGACGTTTGCGGACTGAAAGAGGCATTATGTCACGTGCTATAAATTTCAATCAATTCCATGAGGAAGTGTGTCTCATTTAAGTTATAATTAATTTCCTGATTTAATTTGAAATGTGCTATAAGAAACATCACGGATATCCTGGGTTTACTAATTCAACTGAAGGGGAAGCAGGGCGAAATAAATTATCACTTCTAATCAGTATTGTGTAACTTGTAGCAAATTTTATCAGATAATAGGGGAACACAGATGCTCCAGATGAAGGTAGGTAATACACCTATTACACGTACTTGGAATGGTATCAGACTATGAATGAAGATAGATTTCTTGAACTAGTTTGTTGTTTTGACTCATTCATGATAAAAGATCTGATATTTACGATATTTTCAATATTTCTACAACTGACATTAGTTCTGAAACAAGTTCTAAAGTACAGATATGAACCTACTGAATTTTAAACCATGATTCACCACTGGCGCAGAAAAAACAACAAAAAACCTTTTTTCAATTCCTTAGATTTTCCATAAAGATTAAGGTCAAAAGTTTGGGGTAAGCTAGTGAATGGGAAGAAATATCTCGTTATAAAATATGTTCTACCATCAAAGAATTTTTGACCTTGTAATCCTCTGAACTTATTACATATAGATGATTGTTCTCATATGTGCCTTCAAAACACAGAAATCATAGATTGGGAAACATCTACATGATATACAAATTTTAAGCAACACTCATAGACTTGCTTCAAATAGCTGTGGATGTTGTGTGGTATTTCAAAGTGTAATTTAATTTTCTCAGAAGGAAGCTAATTTATTTCTCCTCTGTCTTAGCAACTACTACTACAATTTGCTGCACTTTTACTGAATAAAGATTTTAAATGAGTACAAAAAGGCTATTTAGCCTATAAAATATGGTGTAAGTCGGCTTACTCTATATTTTACAAACTGTAGTAGCAGTTTATTTTTAATTTTGTTTGCATTTGGGAACTGCGCATCCACTCGAACTTGTAAATTCAAGAAATCTTCAAACTAATTTGTTTGAAATTATTGACTGAAATTATATAGTTCTTCATTATTTACAATACGTATTCGCTAAATTCAGTTCAAAAAAATCTGTAATTCCAGAATATGATCCAAACATGAATTGTTTAACGGATACCAATGTTTGAATACGGCATGAAGGTAAATGACATCACTTTTTAAATATTTTATCGAAATACGAAAGTTATTGGAAAAAAGGTTCAACTCAGATCAATTTCACAGGTCTGTTGACACAATAACCTTCCGATTTTCAATCTGGCGACGTATGTAATATATGTCTCCCCACCATAATCGTAGGCTGAAGAGAGAAAGAAACGAAAAAGTCTATATTGGGTTTCCTGTGCGAACGCAGCATACTTAAGGATCCAACTTCCGGTTGCGGAAAAAACAAAATAACTTCCGGATCGTCTAATCCGGCTGCGGTGCGGCACAGAACACAGAACAGTGAATTTTCCGGGGCTGCGGTTTCAGCCCGTCTCTCCCCAATTCGTGGCCTTGCGTGCGTGCAGTTCCATAAAAACGAAATCCGCCAAAAATACGCAGCGACTCAATGCCACGGGCGGGTTAGCAACGAGTATGTGACAACTTCGAAACGGGAACAATTGTTAAGCATTTATGTACCACTACGAATATAGTAATCTCTAATGTACATAATTACGAAAACGCCTCACCTCAGTCTGCTCGGCCTACAGAACAGTCTCGGCTGAAGCAGTGATGTTCATCGCCGGAGTTATCCCATCGTGGGGCTCGCCAAGGAGAGAAGAACGTTGGAGGGGTGTTCGTAACGACAGGGACCGCCGGGCAGAGACTGTGCTCAGGTGGCAGGAGGAGTGGGACCACGGGGTGAACGGTCGATTAACACATGGACTGATCCCCAAATCCAACCCTAGCTGGACCGGCCTCACGGATCCGTGTCATATTACCTGACACAGTTTCTGTCGGGTCACGGAGCATTCACGGAGTACCTCCACCGGATGGGCAAGAAGGCATCGCCGTTGTGCTAATACTGCCTACTTTTGGCTCTCTTCGCACTCATTCAATTTCCATTTTTTTCCAAATTTAGGTTTGAAAGATGCTGTACAGATAAACAGAATGTAAAGAATATATACCTGTAATCCAGCCATTTTGTAATAGAACTTATTCACAACTCACGTATCACGCATAACACATCAACATCTGCATACTTGTATGAGATCCTCACAACAGTCACAACACCAACTTTTTAACAGCACATTCATCCTGAGACGTGATTCGTAAAAATGAAAATCCCATAGAAACAAACGGAAACAGACACACACGTACCGTCAAGAGACTATCACTTGTTGGTCTAAGAACTAAAAGCATTTTTTTGCAATATGCCGAACTAGTTAGAAGAACTAACAATGACCAAACCTGCAAAAAAGAGTACATATTCTCGTAATATTTTCCAAATCTGTGCTTGTCTAAAAATATAATCAGAATTCCCACCACATTTATGTGACTCATAGAATTTCTCATGCTAATTATGCCGGAATGCTATGACGTGCACAAAATCCCGTCATTGTAACGTTCCGCCCTTGGTCCTTTGGCTGTTCGCCCCCATAAAAATTCCTTCCGCGGTCTTGTGTCCTTAAAGGCTTTCGAGGCCTGGCGGTCCGATAAAAAATAGGAAGATTTGGGATAGGCAGGTATGCATTATTAAATCGAACTCCGAAACCCATAGCACACACTACGAATAAAAGAGGGGACGCAGGCGATGCGGTCGCGAGGGAATGTCGCCCTCTTTGTGTCCTAAAGGAGACCCTTTTGTAAGGCCACGAGGGATCTCCACATATTCTTTTAAAAAATGCACCCGAATCTCCTACACCTGTACATATATATCAACGCTTATCAATACAGTCAATCTGTAAGTTAGGAAGTGAAGAAGTCCAGACAGCATTGTGCCAATATTATGAAATGCTCAATTTGAGGTTTTGGTATTCTCTATATGATCAAAATACAGTATTCTTACCTTAAGATTATTATAGCTTTGCGCATATAGTAATCTATGGTATAATTCAATAAAAGCAGATATTCTAGAAATTGTAATTGAGATTTTGTGATAAAAATAGTGATTAATTAGTTCAATTTCGATGAGTTGTTGGCCATAAATCAATTTTCACAAATGGTATGTATCTTCCTGGGTATCCTCCAAGTGTAAACAAGAGCTTGAAATTAATTATCTTAGTGATCAAATATTTGGTGGAGCAAAATATGAAATGATTTTCGGGACTTCCTAAACCCTTGAAAATATTAAAATAAATTTTTTTCGACAAATCATTTTACACTCCTCGCTATAGATCCTACCTCCCACAATTGGCTGGTATATCAGAAAGTCGTATAGGACATGTTTAAGCTAAGATACATGTACGAACAGATTTTAACTCTGAGAACAGCACGACATGAAGGTTGCAGCAACTGTATCTTCATCAGATTGTTTTATAAAAATATATTCTATGACAGTGACTGAAACTTTATAATTAAGCCTTTTTTCATAAACATTTCTGGTGAAATGTTTCTCAAATTTCCGGTAGTTCTCGAGCTTTCGTGTCAGCCATGAAAGGTTTTACTGATACATGCAATAAAAGGATCTAATAATTATACCTATCACTATTTCCACAAACCCTTTGAGAAAGAGAGTATTGTGGAATAATTTTCATATGATTTTATTCATATTTTATGTATAGTCTATTCGCAGACAAGATACAGTGAAATAAGACAGATTTGAGAGCATGATCTTCATGTGGTCGTTTGAAGGTAGCTGAACAGGCTCAGAATAGCGCAGAGTAACAATCAGTCACTCACATCGCTTGCATCATCGCATTTTGATATTGATTTGTTTGCGTGGTTTCAACTCATCATGTAATAGCAATCGTTGCTTAGGACCACGTTGAAATATTTATGTCATACTCGTATTACTCGCTTTACCATTAACACTACTTTATCTACTCATGCCTGGAACTTAACTTAACTGTTATCGGATTGCCTAGACTACACTATGTAAACATATAGCTATTTTTGTAAACATATAGCTATTTTTGTTCTAACATCGCAGAGCTGGAATAACGCATAAATATACTGTCCACACGGTTTATCATAAAAAGTGACAAAATTAGCATGTCTGCCGTATATCAGCCCATTATTTCCATCACTTTGTCAAAGTCCGAAAATTTACTACCTCGAAATAGAGAAATAAATATTAAATATGCCTCTATTTTTTTTCTGCCTCCGTTCATCCGCCGCTCTACATGAATACAAAAAAATATTTATGGAAGGCAAACGATATTATTCATTCCCCCGTATTTCCATGCCTGGATTACGTATGAATTATTTTTGTTCATTTCAATCTGATATGTTTGTTATATTCTAGAAAAAAGTATTGCTTTATGAAAATTGCCCACATACATGAAATTGCAATTATTTTCAACAGACTATAGTTTCTACTGATGTTGGAAGCTCTAATAGATTCCAATTGAACAAAATTTCTGATATTTTGAATTCACTGTAAATATGGTAATGGTGGAATATTGGATATAGCTTAATCAAAACAATTTTGAAAAGCAGTCTTGCCATTATTATAAATTGAGTGGTGGCTATGGCGTGTGAATTTTTGGGCGTCCTCTCTGATATTCATTCACTGAACCTCTCATACATATGAGTTCAAATTCGTTCCACTCTGCCATCAAACCACAACCTTCATGAAATAGTTTGTCTAATGTGCATTGCGTCTTTAGATAAAAAAAATGATAATGAATGCTTCGCATTATACCAGAGGGTATCATCGTCCTCTAGTCGACAAGGCCATCATGGAAGGTCCTGCCCCGCCGGCACCTCATCCGGCCCCCCGTCTGACGTTCTGATATTTATGGGCGGCGATAAATCAGCGATGTGTGGGTGTGTCGACTGGTACACAATACGCACAATGACCGACGCTCGTTGAGGCGGATCTCGTCGAAAGGCCACACGACACACTCCATAACGCACGTTACACGGCCGCCGCGCCGCGTTGGGACTTTTTGGAGGCTCCTAGCCTACCCAATACGGTAAAGAAAAGGCAGCTTTTGATTCAATATAACTGCAAACTATCTGTTAGATGACATTCAGGACTTCACATAGAAGTCATCCAAAAATGAAGTGTGCTTCTGCTTTTTTATGTTTATGTGATACTAGATGCCTTGGCGCAGAACAAGATGGCTAGTTTTAATCTTACACCGAATAATCAGTCTTCAAGAAAGGTTCCAAAAAGAGAATGACACGGAAAAATATGTGGCTAGTGTTGATGGGGATGATATGAGCACTGTAGAAAAACTAATTTGGAAACATAGGCTTCAGAAAACACTTCGCAGCTCAACTACCTTCCAGGTTGGAAGAAAAATATAGGAAAGCCCTTGACAGAGCTTTCAAGAGTCTGGAAAAGCTCGAAAACCCGTTAATCGAAGTTAACCATCTTTGGTGGAGATCAAATTTAATCGTCTTTACTTTATAATCTTATTATAATATCAATCTTATTTTTGGGGACTAAATCAATATCTTGTGTCATAAAACGTACATGTTTGAGCGTGGTGAAGACATGTCCTGCTAAAAAATATCATCTTAAAATTTTGCAAATATTCGGCCCACAAACGTTATTCGCAAAAATATATCATTTGCAAATTTCCAAGAAATACTATAACTATATATTGGGGAACAGTCAATATTATTAATATTAATAACTAATATAGATATTACGAAAGCGTAAATAGTAGAAGTTGATTAGTAAATGATTTGAATGGTTGATGCTACCTTTTATAACGTTAAATTAAGTAATAAGGACAGATTTATTTTAATGAATTCACCAGGAATGTACATTGCCCATTCTGCATTACATTTAAAGAAATATCATTTTCGTAATTCTTTATATCTATCGTCGTTCAACTAGGAAGTATAATCCGTTCATGAGGGGCTCTTAAGGTCAGTGTGAACAAGCTATCTATCCTCTTGTATATATAATACTTTTTTTGCTTGTACTATGGAAAATATGAACTATTTACATAATATTCAACAAACCATTTGTTCTGTCACAGATGGCGACAGAATAGCGTTTCTTAGAGGAGAGCAAAACGCTGTAAAATTGATATTTCTTTAAAAACATCTGACCACAGCACCAATCCGATCTTTTGCGAAATAATGGTTAAAATATACTGTTAACAGGCGAGGAATTAAAATTATCGTATTAGTCGTATTACGTTACTTCAGTATTAACATGTTAGAACATTAGTTTGTAAATTACACCATATTAACTACAGTGATCCAAATACGGTTCAAGGATAACTCTGGGACAACTGCTATGTCATCCCTCGACAGCGACTCGAGAGGAATAGAGAAAGGAACGGTTCAAATTTATTTCATATATTTATATTTTGAATTTGCAAAACGGGAGCATATTTTTTTTGAGTCGTCAGTGTATGTGCGTATACCTACGAAATAAGGTTCGGTCTTTCGCCCTACTGTGAATATAACTTTTTTTTTTAGTAACTTTCGTCTCAATCGTGCATTTATTGTTACAGTAAATTCCTGAAACGTTGTTTTTTTGCCACAATACTTTCTCCTTTATATATGTACTATTCAGATTTCCAATAAAGATAGTTTCCAAGAAACCTCATGATCTATTGAGCATGCTTCAACATCTAATACATTTTCTTGACCTTCTTGTATGACAAAACTTCTTTAGAATTTCCATATAAATTCCCTGACAATCTGAATCGAGAAACTTTCTGCAGGATGTTGGGGAAACATAACCTAACCTTAATTGCAAGCATCCGAGCAGAACAATTTTGGTTGAAAAAAGCACTGCCGGCAATAAAAAAAAGTTGGGCGATCCAACTGTCTTCATAAAGCTGCCGACGAGCATTCGATAGAGTATTTATATGCAGAAAGTTGCCAGAATGTTAAATGGAAAAACTTTTAATCTGACCGTTTAGGGTAGCATTGAGGTATAATATCGCGGTTCGCATTCGGTAAAAAACTAAGTTCAATCAATAAAGATACGAGGGCTCCCAATGCGTTGTTCACTCTTTGCATATTGCAGAAACCATGCAATGACAAGAAAGGATAGAAACACTTTAAATTCGTAAGTGCCCTTAACTGGTGGTTGGGAAGTGTCTAAACCCTTTCAAAACCCTAATTCGGTTACAGACACGTTTTTATCGTCATAAGATGTATTGGTATTGAATTATTTCATTTTCTCTTCTACTTCTTTTGAATACGCGATACAGGCATGTCGGTTTACGTTGGTGTGTCTCTGTCAAAATTTGGACGAGATGTGGCTAGAGCTACGCTGTCGCCTTTCATGACGTAATATGAAAATGATCTGATACTAGTTGATGATGTTATAATTATAAATTATTTTCCAGTCTACAGAATGTAAATATGATAAATTTCCTATGAACGCAATTGAAATACGACTTTTTATACAATCACTTGGAAGATAAACGTGCATAGATACTGCTCATTAGTAGCATATAGGCACGTTTTCGCCACGTGTCAGATGTTATGAAATTGCGGCATTAAATATCCATGGTGATAGAACCTTCAGTTTTTCAACGAAAGGGCTTCAAGCTTATCAGCAGCAAACTTTTATCAAGCATTTCTTAGAACTGAACACCTATGCCGCCATGTTGAAATCTACAATAATCTCAATTATTGAGATAAATTTCAGGCAAGAAAAATGTACGTAAATATAAGTATGACTATACGTAAAAGCCTTGTGCTATACGAGTGTCTGGATAGTGAGCATTTTCCCTTTATTTTGGTTGAAGACGTCGACCATTCGTCGCGGCGTCGGGCCTGAAAGAGCGGCACACAACTTGGAGGGTGCTTCTCGGGGAACGCAAGAGTACTCCTTTGAACTCCGTCTCTCGTTCACTGGCTTTCTCTTCCAACTAGCAAATACATAAGACACTTTTCTGTTTGTGAAGCAGAAAAATGAATGCCCAAAACGATTACGAGGGAAAATGAAGAAAATACGACATAAAATGGATTTAAGTAGGTCGACTCGGTACTTTCCATGCTGTGACTAGCTAACATCAACCTCCATGGATACTCAAACTGAACTTACTAGCTTCTCGTTTGTACTCTTTGCGAGTCAGTAGTCAACCTGGATAACATTTATTTAAATATCATGTAGTCTTAAACATTATTTACCTCTTGCAATGTTCATTATGGATGTTACATTGATAAGAAAATATCATGAAATTAGTGTACCGGTACATACTCTATACTGTATTGGAAGAAGGGTAATCTGACAAGATCATAGCAATCAGACCTTTACACTGGCCATAGTAATTGATGAGAGAGCTGCTTAAATGTATCATGTTCCTGGTCAGATACCATGCACAGGGGTGTCACTCTGATCCTCATATTAAAGCAGACGATATCTATAATGTCAATGGGAATGTGAAATTGTTGTCTGGAAAGGATATTTTGGTACTCATTCACCAGGATATCCTAGTAATTATCTCGCAAATAGGGAGTCAGAAGTGTCATACATACTACATATTTATAAAACCCATATTTACTTTGAATTAAGTTTGACCTACCTATGGTGCTTTGATTTCAGCAGGCTCAAGCCACTTAAGATGTTTATTTCGATTGACAAATGACCAATTACTACAGAAACAAATAATAAAATAAAAACGAAAATACCCTAGTAGCATTAGAATGTTACAGAGTTTGAAATATGTACCTTATGGAACTTTATTTTTCAGTTTCTTTTACGGTGCCGGAAAACTAGATACTGAAAACTAATGAAACATGGAAAGACAAATTTCAAGGAATATTTGATTATTTTTAATTCTAGGCTGCAACCTATGCACCGATTAAAATTGTCAGCATTACAGAACACGCACCCAAAATCATATACCATAAAAAACTTCATCGATCGGTGTACCGGTTAATAAGATTACGTGGTGACAAAAACTCCGACAGGCAGATTGACAGACAGACCGACGGAATGAAAGCGACCTATTCTTATTATGTATCATATTATGTGCTGAAATTATAAAAATATTATTAAAACACTTATTTTGCTTATGCGTGGGAAGTATAAACGACTTTTGATTCTACATTGCTGATATTGAATTTTCAAGCTCTATTAACACAAAATTATGTCAACATTGATCGTGATATCGCACGATGGCTACTGGGTCAAAAAACTTGGCGTAAATATATCTCCATCAAGCGCTCGGCTCGATATATAATGATATCAAATGTTCACGGAGATAATATAATAAAATGGTAAAATAGAATTAATAATAGAATTTCTCCTTCAGTTCGACTTCTGAATCATCCAGACAATGAATTTCATCGACAACAATAAACGTGGAAATCGACTTAGTACCTACCTTTTCCAGTAACAAGCGCATATTTAACGGATGGGGCATAACTGTAGGAAGGAGAAAAAAGGTCCCTCTAAGAAACGTATAAACTTTTAGTCCTCCCGTCTCGGGTGAACAAAATAGAAACATAATTGAAATCCAAAAAAAGGAGAAGACTAGGAAAAGCCATGAGGACGTCCGAACTAAAGAAAATGGAAGCTAACCGACTGAAAATACCGCCCATTCTTGAGACAATCGTACGTCCCTTAGCGGTATAGTGCAGGATTTTCGAGAGCGGCGGTATGAGCAATCCAAACAGAGATAGCCCACGTTCTAATAGCGACAATGATTATGCTGGCTGCTTGCGAATTTCATAGTAATCCTTGATCGTCTCTGACAGAGTGTGAGAAAAGTATAATATGACATTTTATCTACAATGATATGAGTGAAGTATCCTCTGGAATAAGTTCCTCTGGAACTTATAATGTAAGTGCCTTTCTGATTCATCATAAACTAAATTAAAATTGGAACAACGTATGATTGAGGAAATGCAAACATTTTGGCTACATCGGCAGTCTAAATCAAAATACAAAACAAATTCTATTTGATAATATAATAACACTGACTTTAACCACTTTTCGGAAAAACATTTTAAATATCTATATAATGCATTTATATTGTCGTTAAAACCAAAAAGAAAGATTCAATGCTCGTCACATTGAAAAGAACTCTAAATGCCGTAAGAGAGAAAAAAATTAACATAATACAAAATAACTACATTGAAAATCCAAGATCTAACAGTACAACAACCTCTAGAAAAAAAATGTTTTATAGTCTATCTATAATTTTGAAGAACATTGATCCCAGAAACATGTTTAGAGAAATAACACTGTTGGATCATGGTTATTTCAGTTCCTCAGAAGACTGCAATACAGGAAGTCCTGAAATCTACAGCTGAACCATACGTCTTTGTATATGGTTTCTTACAGTTTGTACACCCTACTGTCTGTAAAATACCTGCGTTAATGGTAAACGCATTAGGAGCATATCAATCCACCACTACAAATATTGAGGAGTCCCTGACATTGCTATAAAAGCACTGACACAGAACCGGAGGCAGCCCATAAACGACAAGCTTGATCAGAAGTATCTCATGCGACACCCTACTGAAAGCTTCCGATGCATCGAAGGCGACAACTTCAGACCTTCCATGAAGCTCAATTCCTCTGCCCAAAATATGGGTGATGTAAACCAAAATATCTTCCATGGATCGATGAAAATTGAAGATGTTGCTTCTCTCTAGGTACCTCAGATGCTGCGCTAAAATGTTATTTCATTTCCTCCTTCTTCGAAATGTGGAATGCGATTTGAAAACAACAATGAATTGGACAGCTTCATAGCGGTAATTACAAGTGGACGTTGAACCTTACTAAAACAAACCTTGTACAGGAGAATTCTTTTAGAATTTTCAGACACAATTGTGGTATTTATTTATTTCTGTTTTCTGTACTGTTATGTACACAATGTCCATCCAAAAAGGTAAAGACTTGCTGACGCGGTTTAATTAAAAACAAACAATAAACGGATCCGCAGTTTTTTATGTTATGGTATTATGTCTGTATCTCCAGAGCTTTCAAACAAAAGCTACGTCCATTGGAACAGATTATGTATTGGGATGCTTTGTTCGAAATAATAATTAGTTTGGTGATCAGAGTCAGGTCTCGTGATGAGTAGAAATACATTTAATTGGTAGCAAAACAAAAATACATTTTGATACATATTAATAACCATTATTAGTGATAGATAAAATTATTTCTAGGTTTTTTAGGGAAACACTATTGTAATATTCAGGTTTTGTAGAGACAATTGACATGAGCCTTGTCCTTGAATCGCTATTAGTTTATGTAATCTGTCAGGTCTAGATATGCCTCAGTCCTGCTATAGACATGCATGTCTCGTGTTTAGGTGTTAGGACCTTTGACTACGTAAATTGCCAATGTGGCCCATAGAGGGCGACACCTGGAGATGAGTTGATTGGGTAGGGTTGTTGAAACGTAATTTCGAAATTGGCTTTTAATACTTCAGTGTGGTCAAACCTTTGTCAAGAATAATACCCAAATGCTTGACAGAGCTTTCCCATACCATGTAAACTCCGTTAACTGAGACCTCAGACGGGGCGCCGTGTCGAATTATTAATCTTGATTAGCCACCGATCCTCTCCACTAATACGCGTCCTCCAATCCGTCGTCTGACGACGTCTGAGACTGACATAATCAACATTATCAAAGATCGTCCACATGATGAGCGGAAGATCTTCTAACCTACGTCACGAATATGGAGAAGAACAATTTCAATGCCGGTTTTATCCAACCTTCATTTAAATGTACATCAAGGAACTGTTGTAAAGAACATCTATCCCGATTTACAATTTCGCAGATGACAACCGCCTTATTTCCCACATTGATCCGTTGATCAAGGTACACTAATACTAGTACTACTACTAGAGTAGAGACAAAAAAATTTCTTGACACCATACCAGGAGGTTTTATTCAGCATGTGTGGAGATCCACTTCCTGAATCTTCTGGGCTCATTCCAGAAAAAAAGCAATATGTCTAGTGGATGCGCTCGGTTTTGCAAAGGACGTCCATAGTCTGGAACATCCAGAAGGAGTGACTGATTTTTATTCGTAAGTTACAAAATCTTCGAATATTTTCCGGACATTAAAGGTACTTCGGCGACTCATCACTCATGCACCTAATCAATACACGCTCTTGATGTTGTTATAAGTGTACAACGTGTACAACGTATGACGTGCAACTGAAAGAATATTTATATACCGGAGGAGAACACGCCGAAGCCACTCAGCAAGAGTTGGTACCTTTTGTATATATCGCAAACGGTTCAGTAGTTATCCACAACCAGTTGCACAGGAAATTGGTCGTGGATCGAGTACACACTGTACAGCATCCAACCAGTACATGAATGAGATAAATTATTTATTTTCCAATATAACTTTTCAACGTATCCCGTGGTTGTTGCTCTGGGTTGTCTCATATTTTTTTACTGACCATTGAAACCACATACGATTGACTAGGTAAATATCATATTTTTTGTAAAACATTTTGTAAACCAAACATGTATCATAAGTGTACTGAGGTAATTATTCGGACAAACCGTAATTGACATACATAGTTCTCGCACTTTTGGATTATTTTAAGAAAGTTATGGTGGTGATGCAGAAAATGACAAGATACTTTTTTCCTGAAACTTCATTTAGTAGAGTACCCGGAAATAAATAATAGCATTTTTTTGTTGGAGGCATTTGTTTACTCGAAGAACTGTTTATAAAAATATCCAACTATTCCACAAAAAGTCTATATCGTTTTTAAAATCAGCAAAGCACAAGATCAATCGATAGTTGCTTTGGAATTACCTATTATATATTATTATTTTGTGTGGAAGCATGGGAAGTCCCACACTTGTACTATTAATAAATCCCAATCTGTTGGATATTAGAAGACATATTGATTATAAGATTTTCTATTTGCCTTCCAGCAATTTCTCGCACTGTTTCCATGTTGTCGAGCACATAAAATTTTGCTTGTCTTACATAGTATATCGCATATTTGTTCCCTCTACTACATGGCGCCATCAACAGGGTGATCCAAGCCTTTCCTACCATATTTAATGCTATGAAGAGCAACAGTGACAACTCAATATTGAAGCTGATCAGTCTAGTAGGTCACCAATTTTTCCTAATATTCTCGTAAACGAACTATTAAATACACTAGAAAATTGAATTTTATGGTAAATAACATATACATATTCTTTTGAGCCTGTAGAGTTTGCAGTGGTTGTATATGATAATGATACATCAAATTTTCTTGGTAACAAATTGGCTATATTGGAGTGCCAACCCTGTGTCAGTAGGATCACAATTATCAATAACTTTGTTCTTTGCATGAACGCAAGATCAAGATGATTTTAGCTAAGTATAATGATTTTTTTCTTATCCAAGAATACGCAAGCAAGACTAGAATTAATAAAGGTGTATTAAATGAGCTCTGGATCTAATTGCTGTTTTATCAATTAACAGCGAAAACTGTCATAAGTGTGTCAGAATTAGAGCACTGTAGAGGAAGTGAAGAATTCTGGACTATTTTCAGTCCAATCATTCTATTAATTCATAAAAGAGATATGTCAGCCATTTGTTTGTCCAGCTATTTCAACTTCAGGAAATAGTGCTTACGTAAGGGTCAGTTTGGAATCCGTTCCAGTGGATTTTATCATTCATACCGTACACTCACACACCTAGCAGTGTGCGCATCATAAAACTAATACCAGAGATTGGATTACATCAACAAATATGAACTGATCCTTGTATGTACTCGACATTCTAAAACCAATATTCAACACAGAGTACCTGCCCGTTTTTTTCTATTCTTACAGGTTCAGTTTAGTACACAGCTCATTGACTTTACTAGTTGTCCGTGTTTGGCGCTCCGTAATGAAAATGCACAGTGCCCTAATCCGTATGAGACCTCCATGTAATATCTATAGTCATTATGGTTTTCCTGAAATGCATGATTTAGATCATTTGCAAACTAAACATTAACATGCAGCACAGAAAACATCCTTAGGACAACCATGTTCTTGACATATAAAGGTCAAGGTACTATCATGTATCTCTACAATGTGGTAGTGTCTTGACGTATGAAGGTCAAAGTACTATTATGTCGTAGTATCGACGTGCTGTCTTTAATTATGTATGCTCAATTTTCAGATGAATATGAACATATTTGTGATTTTTCTAGGTTATGGAGATGTGTTATATCAGGCGCGTTGACTACACGTATTTATTTTTTCTGGATACAGCTCAAAGACTTCTAAGAGTGCATCGGAGTACATATCAGAACCTCCAGAGTTATTGGGATGCAGGGTGTCCCTTCATCTCCTTAGTTGACATACCAATGTGTGATTCCTATTTGTGGATCCTCATCCAAAAAAATTGCCGATGTCTTTGTTGATCTAGATGGTATGTTGCTGCCACCGATGTCTCTCGAGATCGTAGTGGTTTTCCTGGTTGCATGCATGATGTAATCATGTTGTCATCTGCCTTGTAGATTGCATCAGATGTTATTTTAAGTGAGCCTTGGAGAAAGAACAGATCCACGGGGACTCTGGCGTTGATGGTGAATTTATTGAAGGCATATCCATCCACCGCAGTGAATGAGAATCTCGCAGTGAAACGTTTGACAAATAATTAATTGTGTAAAGAAATAGTCTGGATCGTGATTTTTCAGAGCTGTCAGTTTTCTGGACAATGAAAGTTGAACTTAAAATAACGTAAAGTATACCGACCAAAGGGAAAGGTTCATTCTCAGAGGTGTAAGGTCATGAAATCACCCTGTATTGAAAGCGGCTTGTATCCGTAGCCGCAATTAACTCCGGATTAATTTATTTCGTGCGCGCATACCACTACCGGCCGGTGTTAGCCAGCTAACTCCCGGTGCAGCTGTAGCACCACCTAGACGCATTAATGTGCTAAAACTTGCATAATTTAGCCTTATCGGCCGCTTGTTACCCGCTGTTATTTAAATTGCTATTATTCCCTGATAACGTTTATTAATGCGGTCCTCCATGTTGCACTTTACGCGATCGTATATACACCGGTAAGTAGTAGTTGCTGGCATTGGGGCAGTCTTGCGGTCGTTACAGTGAATAAAAATTTGTTTATGATGTAATTTTCCAACGATAATGTACAATGCAGGCGTATTTACTCTACACTGACCATAATTCAGTAGAAAACATTCTTTAGACATGGATGTAAGAGCAACAGATAATACTATTGCTAGAGTTGCTTTGAAATAATGTAATAACTGACAAGTACGAGTAGATGCGGGCGTCCAATTTTTTTTCCTGCTATTTCTACAGTAAATGTCCAATAATAGAGCTGTGCAACTGTCCATGTAAGGATTGCTGAGATAGATGTGTTATTTGATTTATGGATATGAACGTTGGGCCACTACAAACAATGTCGCTTTCATTGAAAAATATTTTGGAAAAAATCTGGAAACCTGACAATAACAAACATTTCATTCTAACTCGTAGATACTTGCATTCCCAGCTGCACTAGAAATGCATTCAGCTACATCACAGAAAACGACAGGATACATTCAAAATACACAATACAGTCTTAGAATATTCACTTCATAAACATCGATAATGCTTATAAACAAAAAGACATGGTCGGTCTCTTGGATTTGACTGTTTACAAAGGCTATCCATGTAACTAGGCCATCCAGGTCCTAGCGTGAATACAAAACTAGGATAAAAGAAATTGATAGTACAAGAGCTAGGCAGTATAAATAGTTTACTAGATTTAAGAACCATAGTTTTGTATATATTTTAGGACCTAGTTAATTAGTTGACTGGACAAGTAAACTGGGCAGCTTTTTTAAGCTGTCAAATCTGTAAGTCCGTCATTGATTTAAATATACATCGGAACTCGTCGCTTAAAGAAAAAAAATTATTTGTGAGAATCTATGTTAAGTACACATTTCTGATGGAAAAGTTTCACCCTGTAAGAGCATCTAGAAACTGCATGAGCAAAAAGACGTTTGAATGCAGCAGAAAAACATCACTGTCGATACTGGAGTAGTTCCTATAGACCATGAACTTCCGTCCAAAGCTTGAGAGAATGTTTCTTAGCACAATTGGATGCTTCTGTGATTGCTATTGAATACAGACAAATTACACAAACTTTTTATCTGCATGATGGAAGAATTTCATCAAGTAAGGGCATCCACAATCTACATTCTATTGGATAACCTAATCTACATAAGTTATATCACGGAAACTTACTGAAATTGCAAAAGTAAGAATAATAAGAAAAAGTATTAAAGGTACTTCTAATCAAGCAATAATAATTATGTGGCAGTATGATAACCTATGCCTGCCTTGCCTACATATGTGTGGTTCACGTTAATTTATTACTCTGGGACACATTGAGAAGGATCATCCTTGTTCCTACCCTGTTAGCCTCCGTCCTTCCATATTCCGTAGTATTTTCAATACAGATTCGGTAAAATGACCAACCCAACCCTCTTCCGTTTGAATTAAGTCTCCCCACGGAGATGGTCCCAGCAAGGGGGTAAATATGTAGGAATGGAAAGACGGCTGCTTATTCCCAACAAATCCCAGGGAAAACAAGAAAAACAATAAGGTCGCTAGTTATACTGGGAAAGTGGTCTCTCTCCCGCACCGGTGCCGGGGCAATGAATCCGGCTCGCTGCGATTTACATATTTATGAATGCCCTGTAGTTAACGGCCGTTGTTACGCACACGAATCGCCAGCGATGCGAATAAGGATACTGCGTTATTATACAGGACCGGGTTTGAAGGAATATCTCCCATTGGCCTGTCGTTCGAATGGTCTGTAGTTACAAGACTTAACAGAACATGTGTTTTATATGCACCTGACTAAACTGTTCTTTATGATTTTTGGGATTACTGCATACGAATCTGTCGTGGTTTTACCCCATCAGCTCAAATTCGAAGTCGTTCCAAAGCAAATATATATGTACGATGTGTATCTCTTGTTAAGTAGCTTATTCATTATCATTTCATGAACTTGACTTGGGATCAAAGGGACCTTGGAATCGAGTTAAGCAACCTGAAAAACTACAAATATGGTTATTCAGCTCGGTGTATATGAACCACTTTGGTGACAGTTCGACCTCGCGCGGTCAATTAAAAAACCAGAATTTTACTTGAAAACGTTACATAAGATTAGAAATATATGAGTCTTGCGCTGATTTGACGATGATTTTGCTCTGTACGATATATAAAATTACGATTCATCAAATTCGCTTCGAGAAATAATATGAATTCTATGTATATTTGCAGTAAAATCGGAAAAAGGTACAGAATTTGAAAAAATTACATTGTCATATAGATACGATCTCGATTGCGCCATTGACACGTTTCATCGAGCTGTTAAAAAATTGATTTCAAGATACATAACAATATTAAGATCACTTATGCTACTACAGTTCAACCTGGAGTAAATAGTCTGAAAGAAGCTTACATAACGGGTACACTTGCAGAAATCAAAAGAAATTCTACTGACGAAGATATTTCTTTGCCACTGGTGTTCAAAAACTCATTAATTAGTGCTAAAGCTAAAATGTTCATAATAGGAATATTATATTAATGAATTTTATACGAGGATATTTAAAATTACTTCATATTTTCTGCAAGGACCTTCAAAACTGCAGAAAATGGGTGAAGATGACAGAAACCACCATCAAGAGATTTTAATAATCTTAATTACATATTTATAGCTAATTATTAGCACCTTATCTGTTTTCTGCCCCTCATATTTCAGGAAAATACATACAAACGATGGATGGTGGGACAAGTATTTGAATATTGTGAATTTATGCTGTACTATCTTCCACGATAATTGAATATTTATTAAAGCTGCAAAATCATATTTAAGATAAATAAAAGTACTGTCTCTGTTGATGTACGAAATAAAAATATACCATACTAAGGTGTCTTTATTTTTTGTGAAATATAATATGGTTTGTTCTCATTTCACCTTGAATATGCAAAAAATAAAAGTAGATACATTGAGATACGTTTTTCCGAAATTAACCTCAAGGAGGTACTCATACTTATATCAGCGTGAGCTCAGAAATTCCTTATTGAAAAATTGAAGTCCACAGAAGATACTGCTTGCAAACTCTCCAGCGTGGAGACCTACCAACTCGATGTAGAATCGCTTGCGTGCGGCTCATCTCTAGAAAGCACAAAAACGTGCCCAGCAACAGCAAGCCAGCATTTTGGCTAAGATTATAGAGATTGTCATTCACCTACAGCTTCCGAAGTATCTTGACAAAAAGAGCAATGGAAACCAAGCGGTTCTTTTCCACTGCCAGCTTGTGTTTACCGGAACTAATGTTGCTCTGGAAGACTAAGATCAGACCATCATTGAAATACTGTCGCATGTGTGATGCATTCCATGACATGCATTGAGTAAGGAGTACGTGTGGTGGACGTGGCTGACGTTGTAAACGAATTCAGAACATTTGCTATGATCGATTCTATCATAGCAAATGTTCGAGAAAGCTGTATCAGATAACAACATCAAGAGCTATCAGTACAGCGAAGAACGCCCAGTGGGCGATCTCAGCATTGTAGAATGGAATGCAGGTAAGCTTTTTCCCAGACACTAGCACCTGCACTATTTCGCCAAGAAGCTCCAGATAGGAAAGAGTAGCAGAAGGAGTAATAAATTCTGAGACGTCTCGTCTGTCCTCTGAATTAATGTGTTTACGCACACGCACGAAAAGTCAGCGGCGGCATCGTTACTCCCCGCACCCTCCCAACCGCCGTGATGTCTTGTTGCATTCGCAGATAAATATATTTCAGCGCTCCTCTGTCGGATTGACACGTAAGAACGGAACTCGAGAAAAATGGACTCGAGCAGTTGAAAAATATCCCTCACATACGTTAGAGCGACGTTCCTGTTCGTAATATACTGATACTCGGAAAAACGTCCCTACTGTTGGTGGTGAGGAAGTTCGAAATTCGCATTTTGAAATCCGAAAAAACTGGTCCAGGCGGGATTCTAACCACACACCTTCTGACTGACGGTCGGACGCTCTGACAATCTGAGCTAACTGGGCACCTGCTCATTCGTTGTAGAACGTGGATGATATTAAGCGAAATCCTCCTGAAGCCATTCCTCCAAATTACGGTAGCAAAATCCGCGCTCTGCATCATGTGAGAAGGTATCCAGTTAGCTCAGTTGGCCAGTGCGTCCGACCGGCAATCGGAAGGTATGTGGTGCAAATCCCGTACTGAGCCAGTCTTTTCCAGATTAAGAAATACGAATTTCGTATCAGCTTCGGCCTTGCAGAAAAAGCCACGTAAGGAAGTTTGATGTAGAAATTGTCATCAAACTGGACAGAATGTCATTATTGTGACTGCTGACTACAAGTGAGCAGGATGGTAGCTTGTCTTGTAGGTTTTGACAGATGTGACACACACACACACAGAGATGTGTTCAGAAAATCAACAAATTTGCAAAAATTTGTTGATTTTTCAGTGCTCGCTTGATATATTTGGTACAATTTTTGATAATGTTGAAGTGTGATGAGGTGAATTCGGAATAAGTTAGAAAAAGGTAAGCTCATAAGAAGAGAGGATATTTGAACAAAATATGTAGTATAACATAAATTTATAGTAGATTCTAGATTCTCTTCCATAATGCAGATAAAGAGATCGTGTTACTAACACACAGTTTCAAAAATAAAACTCTTTTTCCTTCAGTGAGGTCCGTTTATATTCATATATTTGAATCATCGTCTGAGAGTCCGACGATGATTCAAATATACATTGGAACGCGTCACTGAAAGAGTTTTATTTGTGAAACTGTGTATTGAGTGTCCAATCCTTTTATCTGCATAGATTTCTGGGTAAAGTCTTTAGAATAAATAATATTGACGTTACTAGCGCAGGTCTGCCATTGCGCAAACTTAATGAGTTTTTGGGTTACTGAGTACTACATAAAATTGGATTTCTTGCGATAGGTGTATCGCTTCTGTATGTCATGGCTTTTTGAAATATTGATTAAGCCATTAAAATGTAAATTTTCGGAAAATTTTTATTCTAGCCACACTCTGTATATGCTAACACGTTTTTGTAATCATGCGAAGCAACCATTATAGAACAAATGAAAATAAATTTCTATTGTAGCATCAAAATTGACGAGTATTATTTAATAATAGTCGGTGATCCATTTTCCTTATTAGGAGTTTCGGGTAAACATTAGAATTATACCTGCATTTGTTACATTATGTACGTCAAGTATACATTCATTTAGTTATGCCATTTCACGGATTCTATTTGATTTGTCTTGAGTAATTTTGTACTATATAAAAGCAGTTTTCAAACAATAGGTTTATCGTTTTCCTACCTGGTGTAGTCTTCGAGATATCTATCAAAACGTTGAAATGTGACTTTCCGCACAAAATTTTAATTTTAGATGGTATATGCTAATAATTTTAACACGTCATTCCTAACCATTCACAATAACATCACAGAATTATACAGGATTACGCCGCGATCCTTGAACGGACAAAAAATAATGATTAGAAAAACTAGAAAGAAAAGCCCAAAACGGCCTCCAGGATACGCTTTACCGTTGGATCATGACGAACTTGTCGGAAAGCACGACAAACACGCTATGGAAGGTACTTTCCCGCGCACAATCCTTTCCAATTTTCTAACCTGTACAACTGGATCTTTGGTTAGACATCTAGTGCCAGTGACCGATACTACCTTCAGCCGCAACTGACATGTTTCCATTATGTTGAGCGGAATGCGGAAATCTGTGGCTGTCTATTTGATCCATCATATTTTCCGCTGAATGCGAACAGAAATCTTATACGTGAGAATGAAATTAGTGATGTGTCAGCAGCTGCGGCAACCATAATCAAAATATAAAATAAGATGGAAAAAATTGATTTTCACAATTGAGATTAATATTTGTCATCATTACATTTTCAATTTAATTTTTATTCTGGTGACGCAGAAGTCATTAAACCATTTACCTCAAATTGGAAAGCTCTGGGGATCCTAATACTACCCCTAATTAATGCGTGAGAATTAAATATTCTGAACACAGGACACTGAATTCACTAACAGGTACTTGATTTAAGTATGTTTTCGTTAAGATAAGGAAGCACAATTCCGCCTTTTTGGAGTCATCTTTTGCTCTAGGCAGTATACACATGAGTAGGAACTCAACTGCGAAACTTTTTCTTAACAAATCGCTAGGTATTGTGATAAATCTGATGTTCACGTTCCTTATCCTGGCAACGCAAATAAATATAAAAACGCGTATCCGAACCCCAGTCGGATGATTATTTCGAATTTCGAGAACGCTTCGGGGAATTTTTTTTGTAAAGGGCGCTGCCGTACCCGAGGGTGGTTTTATTAAATACATTTAACCTCTCGGAATGACAGGCTGACGTCGCAATGTAGTGATATTTTCCCCAATTCTAACCGTTCTGCTGTCGACGTCTATGTACGCAGGACGTAGAAGGGAAGCATCTCTAATGATTCTGGATAAATGGGGATTCCGTGGAATACAGAATCCCATAAAGACTTACTGCTAGAGGATATCTCTTATCTGTAGACCGGGATCATGTCATAAAATTCTCCATTATCTAGTTTATTGTCAGATACAGTGTGGTGACTTTAACTGGAATAAATTCTATAAAACGGGACCAACATTTCTCCCACACAATTCCTGTTTCTAACTGGACTAGTGTGACCCCAAGTTGAAAAAATAGTTCCAAGGTGATTATGGCGTATTATGATGTTTTGAAATTATGAAAACGATGTAGACGCCACCCTTTATGTGGTATTCATTCATCTAGCACAGCGATACATTATTAGGACCTTGGAATCCAGCTGGGACGCATCTTTTTCAATTTAAGCGAAATAGTAAGCAGTACTTCTAAAACTTCCATCATGCAAGATAAGTTTATAGTCAGGAATATTTGTTTTTGTTGTAGTTACTTTTTTTAACATATAACCTCATATAACTATCCTGCTTCAGAAACGCGGCGAGAGGACATATAGTTATAGAGATTGAACTTAAAGCGCTGTAAATTGTAACCATCGGGGATAAAGTCTAACATATTATTCTACAACGCCGAAGAACTACAAAAGAATCGCTTTTGGTAGAGGCTGGTTCGAGACATTGGAAGCACGACCTGGTGAGGATGTGCCAGTTTCTACCGCCTTGTGTTTGATGTACTGACGACTCTTGGTGTTATTATGCGAGACAATTCGGTCGACCATATGCCATGATAGTATCTATAGAATAAGTACAGATTAGCCACCCTCTTTCGATGTTCCACACTGTGTAGGCCTTTTGCAGTATCAAGCGCATCCACCAATGTACTACTCGTTTCTCAATTGTATCTAGAAGCTTTAGGGAGTGCCTTCGAGCACATCTCCACACATGCAAGCAGTACTCCAGTGATGATCTAATCTGAGCCTTGTAGAGTAGCGGTAACTATTCCGGCGAATGTAGACTTCTAAGCGGAAGAGATTTTATTTTTACCAACAAAAACAAAGTATGTATGTTACCAAGAAACAAGACTCTGTTTTTGTAGCTGCTTAATCCGAAAAAATATAAAGCGTTTTATATAGCCAGTGACGTATTTATCTTTTTTGATGGATACTATCCATGAGATTATCCCCCAAGACGCCACTATGACGAACATTAGCTTTTATTGGGTGCCAAATTAGCGCCCTATTACTGTGAATAGCACTGCCAAATTTCAACAAAGTCGGAACGAGGATCTTGGACATTATAACAAGCAAACCATTTTTTGAAGCCTTGACACGCTGTGTCTGTTCCTCTCTGTCCTTTGGAGTTACCGCCTATCAGCTTGTAACTAGTTGGCCAAATGAATGTGGATTTGGCTTTAAATAACAATGTTTGTATTTCTCTTAACTGGACTCAATTTTTTTATGGCAGCATAGCTACAAAATTAATACACATTAACCCATTAACCGCAGGTGTGCTCTATTGAGGACAGTGCATATTTACCGCAATTTCAGGTGATTGGCGGTACTGCTATGACATTTGCTTATTTCATATGACTTTTGTAACTATTTTCTGTTGGCTTGGTTCATCAGAAGTCAGCAGTTGTGCTCTTTGAGGTAGCGTTACTGTGATGTGTATACTTTTCTTAGCCTTTGTAGGTAGTTCTACCTCTATAAATGTTTAATTGTAGATAGCAGAGGGTTTATCCTAGTATGCAAATTTCAGGTTGCTGTTTTCATAAAACTATAAAAATGTATGTGTCCTAAAAATATGACGCTGGGACTTGACCTTACGTGTGATCTATCATGTCGGCCTTCAGTACTGCTTCAAAATGGTCAGTCTGAATTACATTTTTCAAGACAATGGAATATGCCTCATCCGAACAGTGTGCCAATATATCAAATATTGGCTCTTCTACCAGAAGTTGACCACCTAACGGAAGAAGATGATATTGATGAAAATTCCATCGATTAACCTTTAGTATGTGATGTAGTAGGCGTTGAAAGGTTCAGATTTTACACGAATCTGATTCAGACTATTTTAACAAAGATGCATCGGTAAGAGAAAAATCCGGGGCAGAGGAAACTAAGCCTGATGGGAAAAAAAGGCTAATGAGCTACGGACATTCAACACCTTTTCAAATGTTTGAGCAGTTCTTAAATGATGAGTTGTATATACACATATAAGGAAGGACACACTCCGGTGTGCAGCTATTCAGAAAAATAGGCATGATTTTATGATAGAAGTTATTGACTTGAAAGTCTTTATTAATTTTTTGCTTTTTTTCTGGATATAATACCCTACCAAGCGAGCGTGATTAGTGAAGCAAGGAAGAAGATCTAGGGATTCCCATAGTCAGAAATGTAATGAGCAGAAATTCTTCTAATATCTAAAAGGCCCAATTCATTTTCAGCAGAAGAGAATAAGCATGATCCATCCTTCAAAATCAATCCACTGATTGAAATACTGAATAAGAATTTTAGGAAGTAGAGCATTTTTGCACTTAGCAATTGATGCAATAATTATATAATACTATCCAAGAAAGCGATTCATAAAATCCAAGCCAAGTGCTAACAGTATTCTGTACAATAATAGCAATGTAACAGTTTGATTTAAATAAATTGGTTTCAATTATAGAAAATTTGTTGTCAATGTATTTGTTGAAACCTCTGAGATGTGTATCTCATGCAACATGTCCATATCTTGAAAAACAAGGACAAAAATAATTAATTTGGGCTTTAATGTGTTAATGCAAGGAAAATAACATCTCATTTTTCTCATGTTACGTGAATCTAAGCACGCATGTAAATGGTCGAAGATCAAATTTAGGTTGAAGCACCACCCCTTCGCTTTAGGCAAGTAAGATGTCATAAGTTCATAAGCGCTCAATATTCAACTTTCTTCCGCTAGGAAATCAAGGAAGAAACTTCCCGATAACAACATCCGAAAAACTTTCCCAGCGCCTTACAAAAAAAGTCGAGCATATTGTTTCCGAAAACTGGAACTCAATAAAACGAATCACCAGATATAGAGAGATATAGGCTTAACGTCTAATCATTGAGGAACTTCCTCAGCGAAAAACAGGAAAATCCGTAATAATCTACCACAGTCCCAGTCCAGTGTCTCAGCGGTATTTTCCGACTACTGTTTCGTTCTATATGTTTGTCTATATATTTGTGTCAGGGGAGATATGGGTTACTAAGCCATTTTGTGGGTTCATCTAGTGGACATTTAACTTTTTTCTACGAAAATATGTTATTACTCACATAGATTATCGAGCTAGATACAAAGTTACTCAATAATCCGTTTTGAATAATGTCAACTAAGCAGACGGTCATTTCGCCGACAGAAACATCACTTTTCCGCAAAACAAGTTGCATGTGATTCAAACGGCGACATTTTTGTTTGACATGATCGTTCTTCGGCCATACGCTTTCAGTCGTGATCAGGGTGTAGGCAGGGGATATAGACACTAAAACGTAAGATGAGTTTTACGAAGTAAAATGGTCCTAATAGCTGTCTGATTGATAGTGGTGATAGATGGCCTCTCACAGTACTCGTAGCATTCAATGGCTGATTGTTAGCTTAAACTATTCAAATACCAACCATCATTTTAGAAAAGGATCATTGTACCACTTTCACCACTCCATATGGACAACATTCACCATTTTTTAAGGAGGTATTAAAATGAAATTTTTATCAGTTCCAGGCATTGAAATTTAGTTTAAGAAAAATTGTTAACGTCAATTTTTTTAGCGTTACTAAAAGATGCTCCACCATCTATAACCCTTAAAAACAGATAAATAATTAAAATCATTTAAATTGTTGTAGACTGAATTTCATGATACACCCGACTCATGAGCATAGTAGATTTTCGACGAATTTCAGATCATAGAATTAAATTTGGACCATTTGATTTTTTATTCCCTACGTAGGGAGAATTCAGGCCCCGATTATTTCAAAGCTGTTCATCTGTCCCGTTTCTGGTTCAGCACTTTTACTACAGAGTACTCCATAGTGTTTATCAACATAAAGACAAAAATGCTACTTATCCTTTCAAAAAAATACAGCGTCAAGTAGGTTGACTCTGGATTTTACGTGTAGTTGTATCAGTTTGTTGAAGATTTGGATTGGATTTTCTAGCTGCCAATCCCCATTAAGTAAGTCTTGAACATATTTTTATTATTTATGGAAGCCTTTGAAATTATAATAATATGGTTGAACAATAATTTCACTGTCAATAGACCCTCTTGAAGGACGTCACATGTAAGAACTGGCGATAGCGGAGCCTGTCATAAAAAAACAGGAACTAGAAATGACTGAAGTAATTTACATTCAAATTTTATTTTCTCCTTGACTTTAGAGGCATATTTAGGGCCTTTTTGTTTCTAAGTAATACTCATGCATACAGACAAACAATGTTGGAAACAAATTATGTATATTAAAAAAATATATATTATTCATAGGACATATATTTGAATTGTACCAAAGGAAATTCTAACCTAGTATGGACTGCCCATAGAGAGAGAGCGCACGATCCGTAGCATTGGGACAGAGACAGAGAGACGAAAAGAAATAGTAGTGCGCGAATGCTATAGAGATTGCATATTGCTTATAGTTTATCTAAGAAAATCATTCAATGATCATTTTCCAAGTAGGTATTGTATATAACATCAAGACTCAACTGAAACTTCTATGTTTGACTTTTCATGCTAGCCTGTACTTCTCTTACCACAGAAATCTCATTATAGTAAAGCATTTCGTGGACAAATCCAGATGATACTGAGTTCTCACCCCGCTGTACTAGTTTACTTTTCTCGAAAAATGAAATTATTAAATTCATGCTAACTACAAGGCTATCAGCCATTTTAATTTTGAATATTTCAATGCACGTTTCAATTTCAATATATTTCAAAATGTCTTGCCATCAACCGATGTTTTATGAATCGAAATATTTTGACATGTCTTATTAATATGGTTTAATAATTTTTTATTGTTATATAACACACATAACAAAGGAATAAAATTCAAACCAATATTCTTTTATCCTCATAGCCAGATTACACATTGTTCAAAATAGAACGAAAAAATCAACAATTTCTTTACGACAGTGCGCGATGTTTTCATATGTTCTTTGTGACCACCACTAAACGGGTCCATTTCAAATATCAACAGTCAAAATCTCTATCCAAATTGTTATATCTAAACCGATTATATTGCAAAGTATACTTGACACCATTTTTCGTGTTTAAACCTGTTTGTTAATGCTGGCTCACAACGTATTGTCACTTAAACGAATATTGTATTAGCATTTGCCGACCGATCGATACACATAGATGGGCGATATGAAATTTCGTGATATACCTATTCAACACATATCAGTATCTTCAAAACCTGACAGTGAGTATCTCTAATCTTAAAATTCTCGCAACACGGCTTCTAGTTCACGAAACAAAGCTCTCATATAGTCTTCAGCTGAAAAGTCGTTCAAGTTTACAGTATATCATCTTGTTTCCGTTTCTCCAGTGCGTTGTCAGCTTCTCACACGCCCCTATTTACAGCTAGGACATATGAAGTATTCATGAAAGAATCCATTGAGAACGAAGTCGACTATCGCGATTTTGCGATTACATAAAGACATAAAAGGTAGCTCATTCTGTCCCGGCGGATACGGCATTTTATGCTATGGCATTTAAAATCCCAACAACAGAGATTAATTCGTAATATAAAAACAAGTACTGGCTATGCATCTCGTTCACCTCATATGTGTTGTCCTGTATAATGCGGGCGTATATTTTGCCTAGACAAAGATCCTAAAATCGACGTTCTCGTTTGTGACTATTTTCTGGCTAATACCTTTTTTCCAGTCGAGGGGAAGCTTTTATGGCCTCTCCCAGGCGCGAAAGCTTGATAGAGTAGATCTATCAGCATTTTCCAACTCTGGGTAATAAGAAATACGCACTAAAACACTTCGGTGGTACGCTATATATCCCACCATGATAGTGCTATTATCATTTCGTCATGACGGTAGCGTCGTGTTAGAGTTCATAACAAATGGTGTTTCCCTTTCCCTAACTCCATATGTACATATCGTTACCATTCCTTCATATACAGACCGCAGGTTACGAAAACCTATGGTTGGCTTCCTTGTCTATTTTCTGATTAATCTCAGTACAAATAGACTAACTATGCTAAACAATCATGTGGGTGAGTGGCGACTATAGATAATTATTAAAGTTTCATTAGCTAGTAAAAGTCGTAGAAAGGTGAAACATTCAAAAAGATATAATTAATTAATGTAACTACTTAGGAAGTCCATCTACGACTTGGGTTAAAAAAAGTCACTGCAGATTCATAGGAGTGGTCAAAGACCCAATCTGTCAGAAGTCCTGGGAGGAAGACGAGACCTCATTCAACTTCCTGGGTGATTTGTCGTGTGATTGGCACACCAGTGTTTCACAGGGGAGAGTGCTACTCTGTGGAATCGTCGGACACCATGCCCTTTATTAAAAGGTCTGGAAGGTTCGATACTAATTACCATGTCTGCCATAGTTCTAGTGATGGCCTTCGGGGTCGGCGAAAAGGGTCAAAGATAGCCTACTTGCCAGCCTTTGCCTCTCCATTACTACTACTACTAGGTAAAGATCTAAAGTAACTTCACCTTTGATTCCTTTGATGATTAAGATATTAAGTTGATTGAGTGTTTAATTTGGTAACAACCAACAAAGGAAGATTTTTTAAATATTTTTGATCACTGAGGAACAGAACTCCTTCTCCTCCTTCAAAAACAGCAATTGCAGGTATCTAAAATTAAAACAGTAACTAGGACGGACTACGATTTTATAGGCTAGACAACTGGGTACGTCCCATTGCATCCACATGCTATGTTGACCTATAAATAATTCTTCAAAGAATAAGACGTTGCCAGTCTTCCCTTCTCCAATTCTTCTACAGTGGAAGATCTTTGTGGTGCACTCTCGTTTATATTGTGAGAACGAAAGAAAAACCAACCACCACAACGGATATCAAACAGTAGGAAAGGAAGTTTACTGCTCATTTGCAAAACCTCTTTGAGAAGCTATATGATGATTTTTAATTTGTGATATCAACACCAATGTTGTAAGCCTATCCAAATGAATAGATTGACTTACATCATGAATATGTGGCGTCAACTAGGAGGTTCGTAGTAAATCTCTGAGGTAGAAATCAATGTTGTTTGCTGTTAAGCGGTGATGGTCACGTTCTTATAATATACCTAAGTTCTATGACAGCTGAAAGAGATCAGAAAATATGTGGGTAAGCCCTGGGACATATCTCGTCACTTATTCAATTCCGGCGACTTGGAAACGATTGATCCGAGACCTTTCAGCGAGATCTCGCACGATTACTACTTTTTCTCCAACGTTGTCTAATTATTTCCTATTCATCAATCTCAGTTCTACATATTTGCACTGTGCTACATCACTCTATCCCCCTAATGACAGTTTATTTCTGACCCACCGTAGCGTCCCATTCCGAGCCGTCGTCCTGGCATGCTTGGCCGTCCCGAAGGAGGAGGAAGGAAGGATCGACTTGAGTGATGATGATTAATTTGACAGCTAATTTCGAGTGACGTGGACTATCACGCCGTCCCTCCTCACTCTGATCTGGAGTTTTTATTTGGTCGATAGATCGAGGCCCAGAAGACTGATCTTTCATATATCGTTTAAAAGTTACGGTGGCATGGGTCAAGTGAATCGAACTGGCATATCGTATCGGCTTACTTCATTTGCTCTCGGATTTTGATCCAGGTAATAGCTGGTATATTTGGCATATGTTTTGGCGCCAAAAACTCTGCATGCACTTCAGTATAATTATTATAAAGAAATCAAGTCGAGAAGATTGGCTCTGTACTTCCCGCAGTGTAATTCACAGTATTTTTATTTACACCATCACGCCCAAGTGTTCACCAAATATGAACTTGTCTTTTGATCCTTATCACATTAATGATGCTAAGTATTTACCTCATTACAATGGAAAATATACGCACATCCCATAAATCAACGTAAACGTCTACCCCCGTTGCCTGTAAATAATCAGAATCCTTAGTAGGCAGAGACCGCTTCCAATAGGCATTGGCTTTCAGTTGGAAGTATTTACGTTCTCTTGTCACGTTTCCAAAAACTCGCTCTAGCACTAATACCACTAACATCAGCTTTCTGCTTGGCGGAGAACTCTTTCCACTCAGCTCTGCCCTTCGACAAATTTCTCAATAAACTTACCGCATGACTGCCGCAACAGGCATTATAAATAAAATCATCAATTAGGTCCCTATACAGGAAACAAATTTTTATATCGGTGGATTTTCAACGCCAATGGCACCTGATCAAGGCGATTCCCAAGAAATTGCCGTAAAGCATCTCTGATCCAATTTATCAACTTAGAAATGTCGTTCGTAGTTATGTAAATACTTCATACTCCAATAGGTGGAGGAGTATTGTAACCGCGGACGTTTTGAATGCGAGTTATGCTCCGTGAAATACAAACCAGTAAAGCTCGCGTTACTCATTTTAGTCGGTTTGTCGGTTTCCCTGTATGGCGGCTGTTTATTTGTTTGGGAAGTAATATTCGTATATTGATGAGACTTCGATGCCGGGTTCTTACTATGGATAGCAAGAACGGAAAAGCTTTGTAATTTTGAAAATTGATGTACTGGTCGGAGAGTTGTAGTAAAAAAGGAAAGAATATGCGGTGAAAATTTAGTAGCAGAGTATAGTTTTTTGTCTAAAGCAATCTCAAGCTCCCCCGCCATCTAGTTTTTTACTATAGTCGTATCTGCATAGGTGACTCAGATTCCAATTTCCATCTTTACTATTTTTTCAGTTGTTATCTATGTGATAATGAATTATATGAAATTGTATTCCCCGAATATGAGCATATATTCGATTTATAAAATAATGAAACAATCTTGAAACGCTTCCAAAAATTCTAGTTATTCCAATTATTTCAGTACTGCATTCTCCAATATACCTCGCCTCCCTGACACACTTTTTCCCTGAATCCGCTATGGCCCTTCCAAACATTACTGTACAAGAGATTAAATCGAACGCAAACACAGAGGCTTTTGTACAAGATATTAATCCAAAACCATAGCAACGAAGACAGCAGCGGTTCGCCAACGTGCGCAGGATACATAATGAGCATTGCAGGGCTGGGTGGCAGAACGGGTGGGGCATTCCCCGGACCATCATTCAGACAGGCGACCATTGTTCCACACAATTCAATATGCCAGCGACAATGTCTGCCATTATTAGGTGTGTGTACCACGTTGAGTAGGTACAGTTCTGCATCCGACTCCGTTACCGTCATTAACTGATGTCAGATAGGAGGTGACAAAGCCGTTGAGGGGGTGAAGACAAGCGAACGTCTTTAGTCTTTCAATGCGGCGTACCGATCAGAGTTTCTTATCTAGTGTTATATCCTTTGAAAACGGAAATATAAGAGTACATACGCTGTCACTGGAATTTAGTCAGAGTGTCAGTATTTCACTATTCAAGTCACAAGAAACACACAAACAGTTGACATTTCTGTCTTAAAATAAAGTGAGCCTTCGCATAATTTATTTTGTTAATGAAATCACGAAACACCCTGTATAGGTTGATTATTTTAAGACTAGGCTAATTATTTATTTTGATGTTTAATGTACTACGCAAAAAACACGTCAACTATCCTGTGAAGACAAAGCCTCTCACGGTTATCGCATCATCAGCTGATACAATCTGAAGAAAGTATATGATAAGGTTAGTAGCTAAAGGTGTCAACAAAATCCTAGGCTAGGCAATGTCGACTAGTATGACAATAATTGTAAGTAGGCCTACACCTATGAGCCCAGGCTTTTCAGTTACGTTTATTGTTCGTGATACCGGAATGGGTAATCAGCCATAAATTGTGTAATCAACCACACCAAAATTGAGTAAGGTTGAATCCCACTGTATTACAAATTACCCAGCTAGCCCGACATTATGAGTCAGAACTTATATATGTCGATATTCGCACCTCACTACACTAATTACTCTCAACACGCCTAATGGACTGTCAGAAATGTGTCGGAAGACAAAAGCTAGTTGAACCCTTACTTCAAGAAATAATTCCGACCGTTGGTCAATTTTGAGTAAAAAAATTGAATTAATCAGTATTTTCTGAAAGCTTTTGAGGGATATGACTGTACAGAAATTTCAACCGATTTGCCGTATTGTCACCTTATCAACTTATTTGATTGGTGAGTGCAAATGAATCACAAAACAAGTATATCCAGGTATCCGTTCCTAATGGGTAGACAACCATGGTCTCTGTCAGTTTGTCTGAAAAGTTTAAGTCTAATGTTAGCATGACAACATTAGAGTAACAGAGGGACGTCCAAACATAAGGGTCTGTTCATATGGCAGAATGACTGAAGACTGAAGGTGCCATATATACGTATCACCTTTGCCCTGGCGTAGACCTTCTAATTCTTCTTCTTCATGTGCCGTATCCGGTCTGCCTAAAGTTTAAATAATTGCACGACAGTGCGTATACCTATCCAGTCACGAAGCTTTCCCAGCTATCATGCTTGTTTCCTACCAAATGCTCTTCATCCATCTATCTAACAATGAGAACTAGATGGGCATTCTTTTGATATTGTATGGTCGTTGATGCTTGTCGAATTATTGTTAGCCCTTTGTAAATCTCCATTATTTGACCGTTTACCAACCGATTCTTCCATAAATCCACATCTCCAGGGATCCATCGTGGCTGTTCTCATAGATTACATTGTTAAACATATAATAACTGCAAAGAAAAAAGTGAATTCAAAATATGTAATCGAAGCTCAGAGGAATTTTCATGGCTTTTGCCATAACCACGATCCTTAGAACACTAATCTGATTAGGTATACCGAGTGTTCGATATACGAGAAGCAGAATGAGGGAAGGAATGTGTATGGTATAACAAAACCAAACCACGTCGTTCAACTGACTTGCTATCTAGTGGGCTAGAAGCTGAGTTAGCTCTGAAAATCATACTTACTCATCAGATAAATAAGGGAGCTTAACATCTGGAACGAGCTTTGAGGAAATGGAATTGTTCAGTGGCCCACTGCCTCACTCCTTATTAACTTTGTGTCGCATGAATTATGTCGTTGAAAAATATTGCAACAGGAGGTGTTAACATCTGATGTACTTTTCTTCATCATGAACACCCTCCATGCTCCAAAATTATCTCCCATTTTTTAAACGTCACCATAATACGTAAGGCTTAATCAAAACTCCCCCCATAACGCTAGCGTAAGCCATTTGTATAAACAGACGCTCGCGTTACGGCGTTAATCTTGTTGAAAGTCATCGGTAAATGGTGAAAGTGAGTTAAATGTAAGACATAGTCTACGAAAAGATGTGAAGAAGACATTTGGAAATAAATCTGTAAGAAATAACGACTGTCAATTAAAGCAATGATGTTATATAGTTTTCTGAGATTTTACAACTAGACTACTTCTTCTTGCGATCATATTCCATCAAACTTTGTTCCCTGTCATTCTAAGTAGTTCTGCTATTGTTAAGTCTGTCCATTTTCTGAGATTTGCCAGCTAGAAGATGCAAGCAGCAGCAATCGGTGCTACTAGTTACTTAGAGCAGGATGAATGGATGGTGTAAAAGAGAGCCTACAGATAAGGAGATTATGGGTATAAACGAGTAAGCATTGCTCATGATGTTTTCACATATAGATCTATAATGTGCCTTTGCCAACAGTTATGCAACCAAAAGGGTCATAGTACAAGTCAATACCTACGGAAACAACATTCAGTGAATGCGTATATTTGTCCATTAATATTAGTACTTCACTGAATCCGTCAAAACTCTGATGTATATCAACAATGCAGATGGATCTATTAGTATTGCTTGTCTGAGGGTATGGAGCTAAATGTGCACCATTCCATGGTGGAATGCTCAACCCTTAACCAACTATCTCGTGTCTGGCAGACTACGCGATAGACAAATTGATCCGTACCTTTAAGAAAATAATGACAAAAGTTCAAGTAGTAAGAGGAATTTTATACACAAGTAGCATCCTGATATTCACTAACATACTTTGATATTCGGATATTGACAATAAAATCAGTTATCGTCCCTTTATCTAGTAAGTATTTTGATTATTTTGTTATTTTTCTATCAGACCTGAATCTGCAGTTTCAATTTCATTCAAAACTATTGATTTGCTTGGTTTTTCAGTCAATCAGTTTTATCCACAACTCATAGTTCATAAACCAGACTAAATACGATCATAAAATGTATCCATGATGAACTGAAAAGTGTTTAAATGAAGCCTTTATCTTTCATAATTACGTTGCTCTTTTAACAGGAATTATATAATATATCCTGTCGCTTGTCAAAATGGTTTTGCAGCTTCTAAGCTGGCAGAAAATTGAGCCAATTTAACAGCTATGCTAACACATCACCAATGACAAAGCAAACTGATGTGATTTTATTTGCTTGTAATTAGTAGCATCCGGAAACAACTATCAAATTGATGCATCCCGCAACGCGACGTATATTGAATACCGAAGTGTCAGAAAACCGAAGATGCCACGATATGATCATCCTTATGTAAAATAGTTTTTTACATGTGGTTTCTATTAGCTGCCAGTATAAATATAAGACAGCAGTATATTAATAATACATTAAATTATGACTCTCAAAGATATTTTCAGACCAAGCATGTTACAAAGGGTTAGTTGTCATGTCCTATACTATATGAAACTAATAATATGAAACGGAAAACCTGAGTACAGGATATTTAGTAAATTACCAAAAATGTTCTTAGCCTAATTAAGAAAATAATCATCTACATCACGCATGTTTGTCATCCAGGAGTCCAAGTAAGGCATTTTAATATGCACCGGTAAAGGACGACATCCTGTGTCACCATGCCATCGCAAATAACGGAACATATATAATCTTGTTGTATACCGCGTCTAATGTGTGTACTGCATATATCTGCAGAATCTGTGCGACATGTCGTAAGCTCAGGAACGTCACAAAACATGTGCTCAAAGCGCAACGTTGAATAACGTTGCCAGCTTTATCAGGTAGGATGAAAGGACAAGATATTAAAGCACGGAAATAGGTACATTTATATTCTGTCGCGAGTAATCTACCTGTCAAGCTTTGCGGTATTGTCAAATTTAGGGAAAAAAATGCATCCGATTCATGCGAAAATGTGTAATTGTAGCAACACTATGTTTTCCAAGAATCACGTGTTGTTTTTATCAACTTGAGCGTAGTATGAAATATCTTCATGAATTCCATGAAACCTCACATGTGGATACCCATATTGTAGGAATTCATCAAAAATAGCTAGTCCACAATCTTGGGTGTTCCGCCATGTTGGACTTAGAATGATGTCACAAAGCTAACCATGCATTGTCATCTAAACTAAACATACACAGTTACATAGATACATACATACATAGCAAGTTGGATAAAAGCTTGTAAAAAAATCCGTTTATGACCCGATCAATCGTCGTAGTTGTCAAACAAGTGGACAATCTGGATGATCATCCATCTCAGGGGATTAGTCGAGTGGATATACAAATACCATAAATCTTTCAATGAGCAGCATTACCTGCATATCTACATACGCCAACTACTATATATGTGCATGTATATGGGATGCGGTTGAAACGCCCCACTATACACCTCTCCGACTGGCTGATTTATTTACGAAACATTCCATTATCCCGTAATCTACCAAACCGCATGTTAATGGATATATTTTTCCGCGACATTAACGGCGAATTTCGGGAAAAAATCGTCAGCCGTCAGCCGTGAATCGACGCTGGGTACTGATTCCCAGAGGCGTAGTTTGCTTCTCGGATATAGCCGTTGTCAAGTTTTGTTTGATCTAGCTATATCTGGTAGAGGGAAAATGTACTACTCTCGGATGTTAAAGTTCACCCCATGCTACCGCTGATCACGTTACCATCAATACTTGACTGACATGCTGCTGGGCGAGTTTGCGAGAGGTATTAAATGGAGGAAATACAGCATTCCTACAGTCTGGAACATCGAAGAAGGGTGCCTGATATGTGTTAATTCTATAGATATTATTATGGCAGATGTTCGACCAAGCTGTCTCGCTAGTACAGCAAAAAGATTAGAGTTCAATGGGACATCCTCCCCAGGTCGAGATTACAACGTCTCGAACACGCCTCTTCCAAAAGTCCTTATTTTGGAGAACTTCAACCTTGTTGAATGAGCTACCAGAAATTTGTTCCGCGATTACAATCTACAGCGTTTTAAGGTCAATATGGATAGACATGTATCCTGTCGCAGCGCTTATGAAGCGCGATAGTTTGTGTGCCTTTGTGTGAGGTAATCTATATGAAAAAATCAGTTTACTCAAATGATTGGAGATACGGAAGTGAAGAGGGCTGAAGCTGTTTCAAGTTTCATGTCAAATTAAGTATTAATTTGGATGTTATGTTTAATTTTGGATTCAAAAACTACAAAACGCAAAACCTTTTAACTAGGAAAACCCATACAAATATACACCCCTTAGCGAACTAATATCTTGTATGAGAAAAGTAGCTCCTGGAATAACCCAAGTAGTGCCGCACTTGAATGTGCGGCGGATTTTTCATACGCTCGTTTTGTTTTATGCTGCTTTTTATACGATTTTAGTCGGGCGGAAGGAGAACAGAACAGGCGGAGGAACGATATGCGGAGACGAGATTCAGCGAACATGTTACAGATACGAATTCTGAATTATCGCAGATTAATTATTCGCAAACGGAAATTCTCGAGGGCATGCACGATATCCATCGGCATATCGGCTTCTGCACAGCAATGTAAAATACGGGTATCCATTCTTCCTCGCATTGTACCTTCTTTTTCTTTTGTTTGAATAGCTTTATTTCTCTTTTGAGTATTTTACGCTGATTTATTTCCATACAGGTGCAGGTTTCATTTTGAAAAATTGTATCGATCGCCGGTATCTGCATATGTCACTCAATTATTCCAATCATACAAAATATGCAATAAGAAAAACACAATTTTCAAGCACATGGTACATCTTTGCGTATATCCTTCCCAGTTAAAATTTCTTAAATACCGTTTTTCAAGGTAAGCGCATTGAAGGTGACTGTTGTTTAAAATATTTGGTGCTCAGAGCATGCCCAGCAACGTTGGCAGAACGTGAAATATGTAAATTAACTTCATACTAATCCTGTAAATGAACCCATGTTCGTTTCAAGTGATATCAACCCAGACCTGATAAAGGGGTGGTTGGCCGAAACCCCCCGGTACCAGGATCGAGGGATATAGCGCCTGTAGCAGACCCAAAAATTAAGGATTCTATCAAAATTTTCTTATTATTATGTACTAATTCATTAAGGCCTTCGGTTGAGTTCCCTTCATATAGTTTTTTTCAACAGGGCTTCGAATTTCCGGATTTTCTGTAGACGCGGTGACCCTGTATCAATCTTGGTATGTATAAAGCTGGAACAGCAAAGTGACGAGAAGTAAACACTAATAGTAATATTCCTCGTCCAATATTCCTTAATGCATTGTGGTAATATCGGACCCCACCCATAAGTATCAACAGTTCACCGTGGCTTGCACAAGAAGTGTCGTCGTCCTCTGATATTCATCCACCTATTGCATGTGCATGTGTTTAGATGTCAACCGACTGAAAAATACGCCGGTTCGTCTAGTCCATTCGTTTTGGTCTGCATTTGTACAATTTGTTTAGTGCAGGAAATTCTCAGGAGTCAGTGGCTGCACAGTCAGTTAGACCCCCACTGGCCAACAATAATTCTTTCCGATTTTTCTGATTATTATTATTAGTTGTCCACTTACAGATTACAGCGTGATAAAACGCTATAAGAGCAGGCCTTGTTTATGAAGAACAATGAAGTCAAATAGATTGACTCGATACTCCATATACACTGACAAAATTCGTCTGTTGCACAGGCTTGATAGCATTTGCGTCGGTCTACATGGCCGTGTATCAGTCTCGTAATTATTGACCCCTCTATTATTCAGAAACTGCTTCACTCATTTTGGGGACCTACTGTGACAAGGACAAAAAAGCCTGGTATTTTTTGAAAATTGGTTCACTGGCTGCGAAGTGTTGACAAAAAAAACTAAACAAAAAATAAAAGAACATTTCGTTTATTGATGCTTCCATTTTGTTTCAGCTTCCGCCCAACATCATCTCCTCCATTTAGTGTAAAGGTTATTGGGTTATTCCGTATGGTGGAAAGCTTGCAAATACATTTTTTAGCCTTTGTCGTTTTGTTCTTTGATAACATCTCTACGCGGTTCGATTAGCAAAACCAAAACCTTCTCCATCCAACTGGGTATCTATCGCAATTTTGTTCCCATATCAATTTTATTGAAAACGATCAATCCTTTAGGACATGAGTCATATTGTCTATGTTTTTGTTATGCTATTTTAATTCCACTGCTACTAACCGATTTAAGGAAGAACATTTTATCATTTCAAGAGTAGGTGCTCCCGATACATAATAAAGAAAGGGGTCAGAGATAAATTGAGTATATCAAATGAAACCAATTTCATAAACCAGCTGGGCGATTCCTAAGCTAAAAAATCTTAAAAAACTTCATAGTCTTGTATTGGATTGAATAATTATGGTTTTAGGTTAAAATGATTGTATATTTGGCGAATTTAGTGTAATGTACCATCGTTGATATTATTATCAAATATACAAGGTGAATTGATGAGAACGTATTGAACACTAGAATTTTACGGTTGAGAATATACATGAAAACAGCTCACGTATCTTATTTTAGGATATTCAATTATTTTTTAGCTGTTGTTTAATTGAGAATATATTAACTAAATTTTTTTTGGGGAACGGGAAAACATATGAAGCGAGATCAACATATGAAGTTCTTGTTACGAGGGTGGGCATCAATGAAGACTCCATAAAGCCAAGTTCTCCAAAAGAATGTCTTTTGAATGAAACTTCGAGGTTTTGGAAATTCGTCATGCTGAGGATAAGCCAGTTGGACTTTTTTGATGCTCTGCATGTTGATAGCTCTACGTGTTATCATCCGAATCAGTTCGGTCATACATTTTTGTTACCAGTCTGTACTGGCGACTCTTGATGTCATTATGCGAGTCGAACATCTGCCATGATAATATCTATAGAATAGGGACAGATCATCCACCCTTCTTCGATATTACAGACTGTGGATGTCCTTTGTGAGGTCAGGTGCATTCACTAGACTTATTGCTCGTTATTGGTTCATATTGGTGACGATCACCCCGAGAAGCTTGTTAAAACATCACTCGAGTTTTAGGTGTCCCTCCTTCTCGACAGCTGGCTAACCAACGTGTGATCTAGAAGTACAGTTTGGGATGGTTGTTTGAGTCTTCTGTGGGTTGAGCTGAAGTCCATTTTTAGATCCACGATTCAACTGATATTTCGATATTTTCGTTGATCTGGACATCATGTTGCTGCCGACAATGGTAGTGGTTTGCCTAGTTCGATGCAAAATATAAGTGTGCTGCTCTCTGAGAAGCTGCTATTAATAATAATGGATTAGAATGATGTTACTTCCAAGAGTTTGATGTACAGCACGCGTTGAATAAAGCTTAGATCTGTGGGGAATACCGGCAGTGATGATTATTTATGCCTGTACTGTCTTGGTGGCAACATTATACTAGAACATTTTCATTTTAGGTATTTTATTATTCCTGATATATCAGTAGTTGTTTCACTTTGACATCAGCGACGCGCAGGTTTTAGTTGAGCCTATCAAGGATAAATTCCATGAATAACGCTTATATTGTGACTAGAAAGCTGTCGCTTTTAGTCACACCAAAATTTCAGAACATATAAAGATCGTATGACAACGTACACATTTGTAATAATTTTCACGTAAGCTATATATTCCTAAAGTATTGCAACATATACTATATATAATATTGTAACTCCTTCTACTATGACTAGCAATAAGGGAACAAAAGGGTGTACTGTGACGAGGCGCTACTGGCGTTATCTGCCACTGAGTTCGACCGTGACGATGCCAATGAGGGATGTTTTTTTTGCTTCTCGCGATAATAGACGATATAGGGGGCGCGGCACTACGGTCGGCATGTCACTTGTCACCCAGGTCGATGGAGGCTTGGATGCAAAGTGGACACGCTATATGTGCATTAGGAGACAGTGGGTGAAGAGTGAGAGCAGGTTGCATTCTGTTATTAAATGGAGAAGCAAGAAAACTACTTGCTATTTTCCAGTGGAGTTTTTGTTCTCTCTGTTCAGACTCGAATCTAGGTTTACATAGGGTGAACGTACATATTGGACGGAGATCCAGGAGCCGCCAGACATATTAACATGTCTAACATTTTGGTCAATGATAAATTAATATATTGTGATTACGGGTACTCGCTGGGTTAAAAGCTGAACCGTTTCAGAGAAAAAGAGTACACAGGGTAGATAAAACTTGCTCACATGGTTTTAATATTGCTTATTGAATATATGTGGCACAAAATATCGTTATATATTAATATAACTAGGGCCAGGCGTTTAGAAATACCATGGTATCAGTTATACTCCCTATCTATTGCATCTAAGATCCCACTACTACACTTCTAAGTTAACACACATCTGGTTTACATTTGAAAGAATACCGACCATTGAGATATTGGTAATGAACAGCTATTTTTGGGAGGACCGAAAGAATTTGTAAAATATTAAAACTTGCTGGGCTCTTAGAAGCTATAGAAGTGTTGTGATAGCGGTTGTGATAGCGAACATTTACTAATTTGAAGATAATACGTTTTTGTATGTGTCATAACTCATAGCTCAGAAAACTGCTCAAATCTAATTTTCATCTGTACAAACTGGACAATTAGCAAAATAAATTTATACAAAGATAAAAAACAAAAATCGATATTTTAGTTTACATCATTAAGCATCTATGGTAAATATTCACCAGAGAGGAGACGGCTTCACATTAAATAAAAAAAGTAACTTGCTTGAATATAAATTCGTAAAAAGGTGCAATTATGCTAACTTCGGGCATCTACAAGAAAATGTGGTAAGAAAATGTCTCCAGATATAGATGAGCATGTTATTCACAAGTGAGATTTCTATGTATCACGCTTGAAATCTTACCAAGTCAATCATATGGTAATGAAAATTCGAATTAAATGCATCTACTCACGTTGCTTAAACTACAGATATTTCAGAAGCCCATGAAGCCACAAGTCAAAAATCATCATGGCCTCTTCGATCGATAGGTAGGTACAGGCCACTCATTAAAACCACATGACCTACGAAATAACTTTACTAACGTTTCAGCTGTCTCGGCAGCCTTTATCAAAGTACTAAATACTGAGACTTTAACCTACAAAATGATTACTCTGGACACACGGCATTTCCACAGACATCACCGACATTCATCAAGACACAAAAAGACGCGCGTTGTCGGGGGGTTTACGACTCTGTTAATGAGAATCCTAATCAGCATCCGACTTAGGAATTTAATCCAGTCCAAACGGCCCAGTTCCGTTTAGGGTTTGTACACTTTATAACCTATGAAATTTGAAACTTGAAGAGCTTTTGTTGTCCGCTTTACGACCGTGGTCGGCCGAGAAAGGGACGTTATCATCGAGCCTCCGGGCAAAAGCGGATGCTTACGGGTGTATAAATCTTTTACGGCTGCCCGGCCTCTTGTATTTGAACCCGGCAGTAATCTAAGCCTCGTACGTCTACAGTTTTGTCTTATCAAAAGTTATAGGGCAAGATCGTAAGCCAGTCGTTAATAAAGTGTGACGTAATGCTCATTGGCAAGTGTAGCTAGCGGTAATATCCTTTTATTACGACAGCTGCTTTATACTAGCACAAAAATCTTATTATAGTTTTCGGTGCCTGCTAATCGAAACCACATGTGTGTTCACTATGTGTGTATGTAATGAATCAGAGAGGCCACCACACGATAAGCTTAAGAAGTTACATTAAACAAAATTTTATACGTATTCAGGAAAGAATAACAATTATCAAAGAAATAATATATCTAATATTATTGCAGCATTCATTTTTGCTTTACATAAACTTCGTCACAGCGATATCGAAGTTATTTCAGTCTTGTATAATTGTTCTATTATTTTGGCGGTTGTCATGCAAAACCTTGTTAACTTTGTTTAGATCGGTTTCGCTGCAAAACTATCCGATTGACCATCAGCATGTTGCACAAATATCATGGATGTCACAAATAATATTTATATATGATGTATTTATAGATTGTAGATGACCTTGGTGAAACTCTTCCATCATGCAGATAAAAAGTTGTGTAATTAAGCGCACAGTTTCCCAAATAAAACTCTTTTTCTTGCAGTGACGCGTTTCGATTCATATTTAAATCATCTTTGGACTGTCACATTTGACTGCTGACAAGCGTACCTCAGTTACTGGCCACCTAGCTAAGTAGATCCTATCATGGCTACAAAACTAGAGTTCTCAAATCTAGCATACTATTTATATATATATATATATATATATATATTTTCTATTAAATTATTTTTTCTTTTCTTGTGTCTGTCTTAGTAGAATATTTTTTTGGCGATTGCATTTACACTAATGTTGAGGGAAGTCCCTACAAAACCTAAGTTATAGAATTTATTAAGTAGGATTAAATATACCTTAAGGAATGAAATATCTTAACAACGTGAAATATCTTAAGAAATAAAATATTTTATCACATGAAATATCTTAAGGACATTTTGAAGGCGATAATTAAGGTTTTATAGGGGTTATCCTTAACACTAGTGTAAATGCAGTCGCCAAAAAGTGTTTCCTCTAAGACAGACACAACAGAGGAAAAAGTAATTTAATAGATAAATAGCTAGACAGAATAAATAGTATGCTAGACTTGAGAGGCATAGTTTTGTATCCATGGTGGGATCTAGTTAGTTAGTTATTAAGTAATCTGGGTAGCCCTATTGGCAGTCAAATCTGACAATCCGACGATGACTTGAATATAATTCGAAAAGCGACACTGAAAGATGAAGAGTTTCATTTGTGAAGATGTGTGTTTAACTACACAATATTTTTATCTGCATTTACTCGTACTTATGACTTTGAATAACCAGTCAATAATTACTCAAAGTATATGATCCTCATTGAAAAAATTAATCTTAGTTTGAAAAATTGTAGCTAATTCATTTCGCGTGTGTTGCTATTTTGTCTATCCAACATATAATATTCACATGTTCACATTCAAAATGATGTCTCTGGTCAAAATGGTGGCTTGATGAATCAGTTTTCTCTCTTTTGTTCTTTAACTGCAAATCACAATCACTTTGTTCTATTCTAGATTTTTTAAAGCTGCTTGGCTTCCCACCCACGTAGCATTTCCTGAATTCAAATGTCTTTTTGGGACCCAACTACCCAAAAGGTTCTACCCTGTCTGCTCCCATTCTAGACTAAATCATTAAGACTTGTACAGATTACTTGGTTTAGGGAGCAAATACACCACGCAACCACAGACTTAATTTCTCCAAAGCAATGGCGGACGAGTGCCTCCCATAAAGCGACGTCTGAATGCACCTCGTAAAATATGAATCCTGCAAGAGGAGGGAAGTGGTTAAGGGACCGCAGGCGCCACCGGCAAAAACTATAATTGTAAATTGAACCCCGAATGCGCAGCGTCAAAAATGCAGGACGGAATGCAACATTGATTTCAATCTACAAGGTTATTATAAAGTGAGGCTTATATTCCAGCGTATCATTCATTTTCAACAAATTGAATTATCAACATGATGTTGAAATTCGTTGGTATTGATTTCCCTATTTCGTCAAACTACAATCTGAATTAACCAGTGCTTTGGATAACATACAAAAAAAAAACAAAATTATAATTAAAAAACGGTTGCTACTAAAATGTTCTTTGGACATACCAAAAAAGCATTGTAATCACTTGGAACAAGAAGTTTGTAGGATTTTTGATATGTTTTGGCTTCTTTTATCCGCCTCTAAGTCACCCATTTTCAACAATATTACAACATAACATACTACACTGCACAACATATCGCTTGCAAATTATCCAAAACAATTCAGCGGTTACTGAGATTACGTGGTGACAAAAACTTCAAGAAACAAAACCAAGCTATACGGATTTTCATCATAATCGAAGAAACGTATCCCGACTTCAAGAACGTTCGGGATTACGGGACTTCACTCGCCTATCCATAGAAATTAGTATAAATTCAAATCTGCTTGATTGTATTGGTTTAATTGGACAATCATGCTACATCCTGGAAGTGCAGTTAGCCAAAATCGTATCCGGAGTAGATCTTCAGTCAGTGGCAAGTCATAAAACGTGCTGGTAATGCCGGAGATTATACGGAATCCTATCGTACGCGGACTGACGGTCATTTTATTCCTTTGAGGCAGTCGTAAAATGAGCTCTGCTACTGCTGCTGCTGTTTGAGCGCGCAGGAACGATTCCAGGAAAAATTAATTTGCTGAAATGAATCGAGTTACGTGCGTCTGCGAGGTGAACGGCTAGAGAAACTCATGTGGGTTTCCAAAGTACCAGAAATAAATTAATGGTTGAGCAGGGATGTTAGTTCTTTCGCCAGAACCATCTGATGATCCATTTCGCCTTCCTCTTTCGAGTTCAGCACAGACAGGATGCTCAAAAAATCCATTATCTTAAAGATACATGTCTATATTTTCCTTAACATACTACAAGTGGATCATCATTTCTAAAGTCTGATACCACTGATACTGATACCAATCCATGTGAGACACCGGATGAGGCATTTCTAAAAGGCATTTATGATCATAGATTCATGATTTATTTAAAATGCAGTAATCCTTAGTAGTTGGCTAAACAGGAACGGAAGAGATTAACTCCTTCAGATAAAAAGCTGAACGGTCTGAAATGCTGTGCAAATTTTGTATCACTATTCATTTGCCGCCAAATATTAAACTAAAGAGAACAATGAAGTCTTCTGCCTTTGTTCTTTTCCCATATTTGTACTTCAAGGAAAATCATTAATTTTCTTCATTAAAGCTTGACAACATGTGACCTTGTTCAATAATACATCTCATCCATTAACAAGAGACTCGGCCTTTCAGTATCTCACCTTGCCACCGATTGACATACTTGCATGTGTGGGGACAAATGCGAGCACTATTTCATAAATGGTCTGATCTTTTCTGGAGAGCGGAAAACCGCCAACTTCTGGGACGCCGCCCTTACAACACAACATGAATGTGTAAGGATATGTTATCGTGAACTTTCACTCGCAGAAGCTTGATTAAAGATGACTCCAGTATTGTTCCTCCATCTCCACGACTCACAGTCCAGCGAGTGATTTAATTGTCAAGGGAGTTGTCTCATGAACGGCATGTACATGAAATGGTTTATTGGCACCAACCACTGACATTGAAATAAAATTAAAATTAAAATCTAAACAGCTCTTGGCAAGCAAGCATCATCTTAGAAACCGTTGCCAGCCCTCAACCAGTTCCTGAAAAGACTATCCAACCATTGGCATAGACCTGGTAGCAACACCCATAACCTTCGATACGACGGATCGACACAATCCATTCAGGTTCTGTTACCCTGCTACACATTCAAATAACGTCAGCTCCCGAGGTTTTATAATTCTAAATATAATATTTTCTTGTTGATATCTTCATCCACAGCTATTATTGTTAACAGTAACTCAGGGAGATGCGTCCGAGGTTGAGAATCGCCTGAAGGATTTTCCACACAGCCTCCCCTGTCCGTAACTCTGACACGTTATCTATCTGCCAGCCCTCTGCAGCTCATATTTTTTACGGAGCAGCCAGCAGCGGCATTGCATCGCGGTAGACGTGCTTATTATTCTCATTATTCCGCCCGTTTTGTGTTGGCACTCCACTCCAACAGCACCGATGTTGAGGGCCACGATGATGACAAGATACGCGAGATCTGATGCGCCCGTCCGGATACGCGGATGCGACGTTGCACTCTTTTTGGTATGCCATGCAGCCATCCGACTCCTCGTGTGTCGGGCTTATGGATGGTGAAATGTACAGAGAAAGTAGTACGGGAAATTTAGAGGAAAATTAATTCAGATCATATGATGGATATGATAATTTGGAGAAATTGAATCATCCATTGTTCCTGTATCGCTCTGTATAATTATATATTTGTATTTTAATTAATTTGAATTATTGTTCACCTTTCCCAAATTCCTGATTATTGTCATTGATGCAACCACGATATTCGACAGCAGATCCTCTAAAGTATATGTACCATATATCAAACCAAAGCATCGGGCAAAAAATTATAGTCTCACAATATGCAATCCACTTTTGTTAATTGCTAATCAATTCTTAACACCGTCATTTTAGTTTTACAAATCTAGATTTTTCTTGTAATGTATGAAAGCTTCAAATGCTGCATCTTAGGTACGCTATACAAAGAAATTCGGTGAGTTAAAAGGTTCTGATAAATCAGTTCGTAGCCTTAATTGGTTACATTAGGTATATTATATTCCCATTATATCATCAAAATTTTCAGCAATTTCTGTATCATAAGTACTGTGAGTGTAAATAGGTGTTTGTAGGGGAATCATGGTACGTATTTCATCAACAGAATCCAATTCAACTTTATGGTATCGCATATAAGTTATTGAACTAGATCAAGGATCAAGTTGTATTGTATATTATTGTATATATGGAACAAAGTAAGTGAAACAGCTAACAGACAATCCTGAAAAGAACTTTGGAATCTAGGTATATAAAAATAATAATTCGGAATTGCATAAATGAATCTCTTGGAAAATAAGATTACTTCATAGTACCGATATATCTATATAGGGCATTATTTCCCATCACCTCCAATGACAAATGTTTTCTAAATTGTCAAGCAACCCTCGTTGCTTAATTGATTGATCTAATAAGATTCACAGTTACGTACTGATGCCTGCTCTGGATGTACACGGTAATCCACAGCCCGCGATTTGCTGAAATATTGAAAGCTATAGCCTAGTCAAAACGAATATTACCAGATATCCTTGTAGAAGCAAAGGTGTTTACTCTCCATTCTCTCTGCAACCAATGCAATTTTTTGAATTATTGCTGTTTTATCAATGAACACTATGCAGAGGTATATGAGAGGAAGAAAAATATTTAAACAAACCTCTGTCTAGGATATACTAAAATTTACGGAATAAAACACCAATTATAACAATGCTCTCGTCAATCCATGCCCATAATTCATAATCAAGTGCGCTCTGAACGGGGACATTTTATGGTCCTTCCATATCCGGACCCCTAGAACAAACTGCGGTAGGGTTCTCCTAGCTAGACGGTCAAGCATTGGAGATAATCACTAAGTTCGGCCGTCAGTAGAAGAAGGTGAATGTTCTTACGGGAAAACTGACACTGGCACACCGACCTTGACAATGGCCTTGAGTGGACAAGAGGAAGGACGAAAAAAAACCTGTTCGACAGCCGAATGGTCCAACTTAAGTACTACTCCGTAAGCTTTGATTATTTTCACTATAACTTTCATAAATATTTCTACAACGACGTATATGTGTGTCTAACAGAATATATCAGTTCATGTAAAAACTTTCATTGGAAATAGTACTGCCACGTTTGCTAATACCCCCAATTATTTAAATGAACCTTTTTTCTGCAGTCAGAGGTATGTTGTTGATTTGATAGAGGTACTTACTATTTTGATTGGTCCTAGTGCCAAATTTGTATCCAACAAAGGACGTACTCCACATATCTGAGCAATCAGATGACGATAGATGATGAAGGAAGTTTTAAAGTGAAAAACTAATAATTACTATTTGAAGTGAGAAAGATCTTCAAAAACTTACAGTTTTATCGACGTGCTTGTTCGTGGCACGAATCAAGGACAATAGCAAGTATGCTTTTCGTTGAAAATTTCGTCTACGTTTCTCAGTCAAAGTGCGTGAGATTATGATTTCTTATTTCAATGGCGTGAAGAAAATCATTTTCCATCAAAATAAGTAGTAACACACAATCGAATCGACAACGGTGAATCGGGCCATCGACCCTTACTTCGCAGCACTATCTTCCTGTACTACAAAGAAACTGAAGAGGAATGATGAACGTTCGCTTGGTTGCATCGACCAGGAGCCAGAGTCTATTAAATATAATGAGGCACCGTAATAAATTCTTTAGTGGTGAACTTGAAAAGGATTATTTGTCTTAGATCTGGCGGAAATGTAATGCCGGTTTACGTCATATTCTCGGTCGCCCAACCACCGAGCAGCCTCACAGGAATACTAAGCGACTCTCTATATGAAGCTGTCCGCGTTTAGGGTGTTTTTATTTCTCAGTGGACGCAGATTGTGAATACATATTTCGAAAGCGCATACCAGAGGCTGACGAACTGGATACGAATATATTGTCCATCAGGCGCCCACATAGCTTCATATCCAGAGCACTATCATAAAATCATATGTAAGATATAGCCTGAATTTAAATTCACATACTAGTAGCAACATCAGATTCAGCGATAATTCATAATAAATCAGTAAGGAAATTTGGCAAATTCTGTGTTATTCGGTAATAATGAAAAATTGACACAAAAAGCGAACAAGTAGTTCTTTATAAAAGATTAATAGTTGCTGAGTCAATTTTCAACGTAACCCCTAGCTCTTTCTCTCATTTATCTACTTCCACCCCTCAATCTTGAATACTTCACCAAATAATAATTAATTTAGGCACCATTTCTGTCCTACCCATAATAATTACAGTTAATAATATGCAAGTGTTGATTGTTTTATCACTATGAGCATAAAGTATCTTTTCGTTCTTTAAAATATTTCTCAAACAACAAACGTTTTGTTCGGATGCTCGGAAGTTTACTTCATAAAAATTTTATGTGCTTCTACTCGCAATTTTATGATGAAATGTGGCATTCTGTGGCAACTGGCCCATAAGATACAACATATATTACAAAAAAATACATGGGTTTCAAATGATGCGGTATCTAGGTACAATGGTCTTCAGGTAAAATAGTCGCCAAGCTGCTTACGATGCTGTTTTGTACTTTCATGGTTCCGTCAGCGCAGCAGATCCATACAGTGCCGTCCTCTCTCGCCCATGCAACCTGTTGGTGATGACTCAGACTACTGGATCGATGAGTATGCACGGCCTAACCTTTCCGGACCAAATGCGGTCGATCGATGTTGCTTCCAGTTTATTCACTGAGGCAGAATAATTGAATCTGTTGTAGTGAATTCTCAAGTACCGAAACACATTAAAGATGACTATATCGTATCACAGTAACTAACAGTGCAAAACGTCGCGATAAGATCAGTGTTTCACATAGACGTGGTCCTTCGTCGTGGAATTTAAAATTAATTTACCCATGTAAAACAATTTTGCTGCAACATTTGGATTATTTATTTATAATGCCACCCACTTATACAATATTTTATAAAATTTCAGTATAATTTCAGTATAAGTTTATAAATCCGTTTAATGCTTTGATATTAAAAACTCAACGCCTTTGCAGGTGTATATGTTTGTTAACTCACGTGTATCCTAAAATGAACACCTGGGGTCAGTGTATTTCTTCAGCCTTCGCGTAAAATCCGTGAATACTCATTTCGATTGATCTGTGAGGTCATGCATTCTAAAATCAGATCGACATCTTTCAGTTCTGAGACATATCACATACCCCGACCGATATTATAATCCTCGGGGATGCGTAGTCGGTTGATATCGATTCGCGAACTTCAATCCCTCCCTACCGCTCCCCTTTCGGGACTTGATAAGAGGATAGTCCGGGGAATAGGATCAAGGGAAATGAGGGTGCGGAAGAGGAAGAGGGGATGCGTTAGTGCGTATCGTGGCGTCTCCAACTGGCGGCCATTTGGCTAATGGACTGTCCCGCGGGACACCGGCAACGCAGCCAACAGGTACTTCCCATGTGCATCTTCCTTCAACGCAGTCTGTTTGATGCAAAAAGTAATTTGGTAATGACGATTCGAAGATAAAAATACAATATACACCGATTTTGGGATCCAAAAATGTTCCACTAGGGAATCTCGAGAAAATTTATGATTCAGATGGTTGGTTTGTAGTAGATTGATTAGACCTTTCCCTCAAGCATACCCAACCAAACTGCACACAGTCACAGTCTACCGAGGGAATTAGACATATAATGCATCATCTGTTTACATGTCACTTCACCGTGACGTCACTTCATTGCAACAACTGTCATCAGGGATTTTGCACAACAAATTGTGCACGTTGGCGTGCTACCTGCTGTGATTTGTACCTAATAAACGTTAATTAATTCGTATTCTAATAAAAAAAATGGGGATGCTTCTATGGGGTAGTAATCTAGGGTAAAACATGAAATCTTAGAGTGAGAAATATCCAGAAAATCTGTTCACTCCAAAATTGTGTCTTTAATTCTCCTTTTACTTGTACAGTTCCAGATGATGATTCATCCGAGTAGTGTTCTATACATTAGAATAGGTTCAATGCATATTTGGTCGGTGCATTGTGCGTTTATTTTGATATTTAATATATGTTTTTCTGATTCGGCGACAGGTTTGGATAAATTCTTCATAGCCCACCCCAGAAGCATAGAGGATTATTTCCAGTTCTCGCTACTAGGTGGAGTTACGCTTCGTCTGAATAGACGGCTTCCAGAATTGGCCTAACAGGCTTTGGTTCTATCGAAACCTCAAAAATACCTAAAAATATCACAGAAATATCTATAACTTGCAGGTGTTCCTCAAGGTTAACCCATACTCGTTAGACCAATTACGATAGCGGATTAATTAGGAGCATCAAAATGCATATTTATATGAGTCTTCTCCAGATCATGAATTTTTTTGTGTGTGGCCGTGTCATTCGATTTTATGCAGGAACCATTTCCACAAGTCGAATCGGTGTGAATTGGCCGAGTCACCACTAACGCTTGGTGCAAGCGCAGTGTGGCGGCTTAAAATTAATTTCCGCTGGATTTAAATTCCAAGGAAGGCAGGGAGCGTGTAAGACAGAATGGATAAAAGAGCATACGTCCTTAACATATTCATGAAATAAAGTTGGAGCGAGCGGAATGAAAAGGACTGTAAAGGGAAAGAGTTACGCCTGCTTGGGAAAGCGCCGACGTCTTGGGTTCCAACACGGATTATGCCACCGACGGCCAGTGGCGTTAAAAGGGGGAGCTTCAAGCAAGGGAAGGTCTAACAAGTCCCATAAAATGATTGATTGTATGTTTCGAAGCTAGCCATTTGGTAGCTTTGGCACTTTATATGGCGACTGAAATCTCATATAAAAGCTTCTGGTTCTAGGGTGCTCTTGATTGTCTGAAGTACATACTTTCACTTTTGAACTTCACATGCCAAATAATTCACTTCGGATGTACTCCCAAGAAACCAAAAAACGTTGTAGAAGCCCCGGTAGAATCATATCATGCTACAACTTATGACTCATTTCAATTCGGTGTCCTGGTATATTTCTATCAATATGTTCAGGGTACTTGTTTTAAGCCTACTAGACAGACCCATCATGCTACTGCTTCTCGTTTTTTTCTATACGTCAATAACTCTTGGCACCATAATTACATTTTCCTAAGTGACAAAGAGTTTAGAACAATTCGGTAAGTTTTTTTCATAGCATGTGAACGAGAACCTAAATCAATTCGAAACTCGCATCAAACTCATTTCGGTGTGACGCTTTTATAATTATATTTTATGAAAACTATTTTGTCTGGGGATGGAATTAAATTGCAGCGAAATGTTATTATTCATTACCGTTATTTGGTCCGAACTCGAAAAAATGTTTATCTGGAGAATTTTTTTAAAATTTTACACCAGTTATGGTACAATTAATTTCTCTAATTCGCCTGTGTAATACGAAAAAGGCTATGTGAAACTTGAGGCCTAAAATTGTCAGGCTAGGTATCTGTATGCGTTACAATTTATGAAATTCCAGCTGAAAAAAAATATGCAATACTTACTCCTTTTCAATATGCTTCTCGAATCATAATAATGTTAGGAAATGGAAATATATTTACTTAGAATTTCAGAAGCTCAAAGCTAGTCTTGAACCCAAAACAAACCAGATAACATATTTTATTTCTGAATGTTTTACTGCCATACGTCAACTCAGATCTTTGGAAAGATAATCAATCCTTCTACAATTGTTTGCAAGAGAAAAGTAGTTTACTCACTGAATAAATTTTTATAAAATTTAGGATAAAGCAGGATTTCAGTCTTCATCAAGTTATGCTGTGTCATATTATTAAACATTAATTTACAAAAAGATCTGAACAACCAGCAATATTGCTTTGGTACATACCTGACGTGTTTTTCTTACTGATCCACACTAAAAGACAATCAACTTCCCTCTATGTATGATTTCTAGTACTTATTACTTTAGCGCATAGGAAAAAATAGTTTGATTCCTGCTTTTCATATCAATTTCTTTGAACATCAAACACCAGTTCTTTATGTATAACAATGACCTTCCATTGTAGAATTTTTGCTCAACTCTGAAATAAAACTTCTGCATCTATTGGCCACAGGGATGCAACATAAATGGAATTCGCTTTTTCAAGTGATTATGCCTTTTTCATGCCTTGGAATATCGGGAGTACACCAAGGCACTCCTCTGTCCCGTTTCATTGCAGCCGCTGATCGTCACCACTGGCGTAACTTTTAGGACTCCTCTTTTGAAGTTGTAACGGATTTTAGGCCTGGATTACTCCGCTAAGTGTTTAAGACGGTGCGGTACAGTGATTTGATCTGTAAAGGAAGGGGTGTGAGGTATATTCCAAAATATCATGATGGCTTTGGTAGTATAACGTTACTAAATTTAAAATACTATAGTATTTTATTTTTAGAATTTGCTTTGCTGAGGGTTGAGCGATATAGGAAATATCATGTCGACATCGCGCAGTTTTTTTTTATCCTGTCACTGAGTAAACTGAACGCTGAATCATGATCAAAACTCCTTTCTGTATTCACACCTTCGAGGGTAAAGCATTATTAAACAAACATCCCCAGTTTGAGAAAAATCGCTGAAATTGCGCAAAAAATGTAGGAATTTAGATTAACTTGAGAGCCAAGCTGTCCAATACTGGGTACTACTTGTAGGGTAATTTACAAAATTCTAAAAGCTTGTTTACATTTTTACAAAGAGGTGTATGTATGAATGAAAAGATATTGGTGGCTATTTTCTTAGTACATCAACGCTTAATGAACTGTAATAATTTCGTGAGAAACAAACGTTAAATATCATGAGCTTAACCTCCGACTTTGTTGACATTGTCGACCTTTACTTCATAGCCGACATTTCGAGGTCAGCAATAAAAAGTGATGTCACGATGACATTTGCTTGATGTTTCTTGACCATCACAATGACACCCAACCCCTGTATAGCTTAGCAAGCAATATTTAGATTTTGATGACATGTTGATGATGTAGCTTGAATCTTAAGTCAAACGGATTACAAGCCGAAGCGGTCATCGTTGAATGCTGATTTTTTCTCTCGCAGAAAGAAGCTGAATTGTTACGTCAGTAGACTTAAGTACGTCACTGGAAGTAAGAAAGCGCCGACAGTAATATCGTGGTGTCAGTATTCAAGATTATGTCGTCTTTTGAAATACAAATCCGCTTTGTAAGCCCAGATAAAAACGTAATCAGGGCGTGTTATAAAAGACAAAAAGTGATAACGAACCATCAAGCGACGACTGCAAAGTCGTGACCTTATTCCTAGCAACAATTTCATGGAGAAGGCTGAAGAACTGCAGAGTGATACTGCAGTGGAGATAGAAAATTTATATTTGCTGTTGCTTAACAAGATGTAGTGTATGAAATAACTGTTCTGTATAACTCGGAAAGGATGCTATATTTTTAAATATCAAAATAGAAGTAACGTAGATCTAGAAAAGGTATTTTTGACAGGAGGTGAGGTAAGGAACTTAAATAAATAAAAAAATGGGAGTTTCTTTTCTGATAGCAAATTTTAGATGCAATAAAGTAATTAATAAGCTTTATATCCAACAATTTTAAACTTCATACTTTATAACCAGTTTTTCGATGCACTCGAATAAGAACTCGAAAAACACACAAAATAGATTATGACCATTTTTAAATTATTCACCATTATAAAACTTACTAATTAAGTTCTAGAAAATATACAAATCTTCTTTTTGTTCTCTTTCGCATGGCTAGATATTTTCTGTATGCCTGCCTGCTATTCAGTGTTCTCTGTTATTGACTGTAATTAAATTGAAATCGTAAAAAATACGGTTCAAGTTCTCATTATATTCTAGAACATCTACTATATCCATGTACTTCCTTCTCGTCAGCCTGCAGCCTGCAAGTCCCATAATTCCCATGTCGTCGTCACGTATATAAAAATCCGGTGTACTCAATTCTCCGTGAATAAAATGAGCCGTCCGTGCGGTGTGATTCTACCGGATCGAACGAAGATATCTTTCCTGAAAGTTACACCCTGACTCTTCCAACTGTTCCTATCGCCAGCACGTCTTCTGACAAACTGATCGAGCAGATCAACCATGTTGCCAATTTGTACAGCTCAGCAACACGGGAACCTCTACCATGAAAGCGCAGATATTTTGTTAACGTATATTTTTTGGTTTGTTTAGTTGTCAATCAATATTCACTTTTTTATGTCCAGTAGCTGTATAATTATGTCACTTGGCTGTTTGTGTTTACGTATTTTTATATTTGTTATAGAAAAAATGTGTCGATGGTATAATTGTCCAAACTTTAACACTAAGAGCGCGGTCCAGTAGTAAGAAACCAGAGACTTGTGTCTTACTTTGTGGGGTTGGCCTTTACATATTGCTGATATGAACTGGGACAACAATTGTTCTAAGTAATTCATATAATAAATATTATCTACGAGTTACTATATACAAAATAAATTAAAATATTATATTTTTCTAATGCAATTTATTATAATTTATTTCTATCAATATTTCTTAATTTCTTCTATTTTTGTAGTTGTTCAACATACAGGAACGTTTCGTCCATAGAACGATTTACCTTATTCAAAAACGGTTAATTTAACTTTCTGATGATGTATTTTGAATAAGGAAAACTGTGTAACAGATTTTAAAGTATTTTAGCTACAAAAACCTGTTAAATTTAAACAACCTAATCGTTAGGACATCTACGATTTGCATAAAAGGGGTGAGATAAATTTAATGCTGATTGAAAATGATCCATAATTATGAGACTACGATCCAGATATCATTCAATACCCAAAATAATAAAACTATTCATATGTGAATAAATACCCTACAACAATGAATCACGTTATAATGGATCATTTACTTTTGAGGCATATAATAAGGATTTGCTTAAATCTCGTAAGCTCACACTACCAGCATAAATAACTATTGAAAGTAAGTGGCGTATTATTTGATCCTTGATTTGCCAAATTTGGGATGTCGCTGCTGACTATGTGCCTGGGATAATTTCTGTTGATGTTTTGTGACAGCTAAACAACGAGTCTGTCTGTCTGTCTATCGGTGCATTGTCGTCACCACAGTATCTCCAAGCTTCGTTTCTTATGTTTTATGAGTTGCCTATCCTTCTGAGACGTAATTACAAATCTGTTTTTGAAGCCAAACATTCTTTCACTGTATCCAAATCACGCTTGTACATAACTTCAAAGTTTCTAATACATTTTATTCCAAAACATTTTAAAAAATAAAATATAATAATAATATAATATAAAATAGTACCCTGTATCCCAAAGGTATTTTGGACTTGCAACCATTCTCGAAGGGTTTGGACTGGTTGCAATTATGAAATTTAACCAGATGCAATTCTATTTACTTCTCTCGTGAATTAATATTATGAACAAAAGGCTACCCGAATCACCTAATCTTAGTGACACAGTAAAACTTTAAATTTCTTGATGAATCACGTCCGAAGTCTGGATCGGGATCGCACTCAATGGAGATCAATCTGGCAACTGCGTATCTGTTATCGCTCCGCTTGAATCAAATCGCCTTTTGACAAACCAATCTTTTAGCTGACAGTCTTCCTTGCGCCGTGCGCTCGCTGTGAAAAAGGAAGTTTAGCAACTGTGCTGGCCATTTGGGCGTTCGCCATTCGACCATCGTCCGTCGCGTCGGATCCGATAAGGTTTAAGCTGTTCGGTAGCAGCAGAGATCCTAAGGGACTTCGATCAGGACATATCTTTCGCGCCATCGATTCCATCCCCTAACTGGGTTCATTTGAGTTCCCCCTCTCTCATCGGATTCCTCTGCAGCGATAACGAGGGGTGACTGACTCACATACCTAACTAAAAATTTGATCTTTTTCCAGATCCACGAAGGATACAATTGATATTCAGATATTTGTAAGAAGCAAGCGAATTTGCGTATGATGAGCTTTAACTGGTAGGAGTAAAGTCATGTTTTCTTTTCCGTCGTAGAAGGGGAAAAGTCTTTGTCGCGGAAATAGACGTCACCATTTCTGTCGGTTTGCTATGAGTCTGACCTGTTAAAATATTACAAAATTGCAAGCATTATCTAAGGTCTAGTGTATAAGCATATAATAATATAGAAGTATTACGTATACTACATTTTTAACTAGCAATGTCTTAGAATTTGATTACCTTTTGTACACTTTATGCCTGCGAATACCCAAGAAAAATTGTAACTCACTTTCGGTCAATATGTCGGTCTAGCTATGGCCTCGCTGTTAGCGCCTTATTTCAATAACCATTACATAGATTGAAGATACAATTTTGGAGTGCGAAAAATCCAGACTTTTTTTTTGGTGGCAACGGGACTTAACCCGTGTCTCCAGAATTCGTGCTTACGCCGTAGTGCTCGACCACTGCATTGCTACGTCCAGTCGATTTAAGGTACGTTCTCTCCCGTGCCATCCCTCTGATTGCACGATCTGGAGAACATTCCAGCCAGGCCAGAAATTCTCTGGCAATCAAAGCGATAGAAATGTGTCTCCGTTGTGTGATGTCGCGCGGTTTCACCATGTAGAATATATATTATGGAACACAAACCGCACGAGTCATCATCCGCAACTGTCGATACAGATTAGAAATAGACTTTTGGAATGAGAAAATTAACGAAATTGTTCAGTGTGAACTCACACTCTTCACTAAGTAAGAACATTTATAATCTACCTACATATGTTGTTGCCATCGGTTCTTAAATATGACATGTCCTTCGAAAAGTAAAGCGTTAAAGCACTTGATTGCATCGAAGGAACCAGTATCACATATTGACAAGTGTATTGTGTTGATATAGTAATCTAGATACTTTATATGGCTAAATAATAATCAATAAAAAATATTTTTTACAAAAGCTATTAAAAAATGCGAATATTAATTGCAATCCCATCCCATCTCTATGACCCGCATTTCTAGGGTTCTTCCTCCTCATTACGTCCACCCATTGTGAAAATTGTCAATAAGCAAGATATATTTTAACTGTTATAGAAATTCGCTTTTAGAAAAAATCAGGCCCATGATAGGATTCGAACCACATGACCTCTATTTGCCAGATGGGTGTTTTAGCAACTGAACCATGCGGGTACGTATCTCAGTCGATCGAAACTATATTGTTGAGAATAAACCTTGAAAGCCATTTTTCAAATTTCAAACTTCGTAGATAAACCAGCGCCAGTTTCTACAAAAAGTACGAGAGGTGTAGTTCGAATTTCGCCTTATGCGACGTTTTTTCAGGTATATCATTCGGAAGACACGTATTTTTGAGTTGGGCCAGTATCAATTTGCGCGTGACGTTAATGCCTGGTTCGACATAATTACAAACAAAAAGGACAGCAACGACAACACTTGTTGTCTGCTCAGAGATAATACAATACAGAAGACTCAGCATGGTGATACCAGCCAATGTGCTTCCCGGAAATGGAAGCAAAGCGCTGTCATTGATTTCAGTTCCAGAACACACAACAGTCCATAACAGCGACATTGCGCTCATCTGTCTGGACCAATGTATCTGTCAGAAAATAAATTATATTAATGTTCCGTGACCCAGGCCCCTTAGTTAGGCTAAATATTCATCTCACATTTACGATATAACAAAATATCGTCTATTGGGGGAGAGGATTGATCTCAACCCCCTTCTCAATATTTCACAAGGTATAACCTACCGACTGACCGCACTATAATCCTGGAATTAGAGCATTAGGATCGACGTATTAGGGAGGGTTGGAGGGCCGAAAGAGCCCTACATCCGTCAAAGCATTGTCCGCCATCGCAAGGAGAGAGAGAAAGGTTTCTGTCCACTGAGTTCCGTCAGGGAGATTGAATCCTATCGCGGAATTACCTATCCCTATCTATATTATTTCAGGGGAGAAGATTCAGGGCATTATGATACTTTCATTTTCAGTGGGCATCAGTTTCCTGGCGGTGGAATTACGGAATGTGGTTGGGGGAACTTTAGTATTATATCCTGAGTTATGTCCATCCGTTTTTCTTCTGCTAGGTCGGTTGAACTAAATATTGGAAAGAAATGCACGTGATATAGGTTTCCGTATTTCGATTGTAGCAACGCGATTAAGATTTTATCTAAAAGATACCTTGAATATACGACTGGAGAGGAAGTTGTTGATAGATTGTACTAGAGATACGTCGTGACAAAGGAATTGGGAGTACGTAGTAATATCGCAGGACGACGTGATATACTATTAAATATTGTTAATGGGCACATGACCCTCTTTTGGACATCATTGAATTCTACCTATAAAATTACAAAACATATTTTGCCAGTGAAATCTTTCAGAAGTATCTAAATAGCAAAAAAATTTAGAGCGTCGTCCATATGAATTGTGCAGAACTTTTTCAGTCCAATACGAATATAACACGTAGCCTAGTATTTAGATACTGATGAAGAACTAGATACTAGATAAAATATTATTCGTTTTTGAACGAATAATTATCTGATCTGTGGTCGTAGGTGTAGTAACAATTAAGCATGATTTTTACCAAATAAAAAAAAACGTGAATGACATAAGATAAATGTTTACTTTTTATCATCATCATTTTAAGCTTACTACAACTACAGACGTCAGGTATTCTCACTCCACTACCTGGAGCCGTCGAATGCATTGCACATCTGCTCCAGGCTATGCAAGTGTCAAAATTTTTATATGACAACGACCTGTCTATTTTTGAAAACTTGGTATCATTTTTTCTATTATTTGTGCAGCTTTCTACCAAAGTATCCTTTTAGAACTATAATTTATTTGTCATTTTCTAGTCTCAAGTCCAATTTAGGTGTAATAGTAACCAGAAGACCCTATGTTTTGGCCTAAAAATAACCGAGAACCCATACCATTCTGGATATGAAAACCTCGCTTCGAAAGGTTTATTACAACACGGCTTTTACGAGAAACGTTATGTATGCAGGTTGTAGTTGAATTGTTGCTTCCTCTGGTGAACATACGCAACACACATTTATAACGAATAACATCAATATTCTGTTAATTTTTGTTGATGCAAAATATAATCTATTCTCAGTGTTAGCTGCTATCTATCATACTGGTCTATATTTATGACTCGCGGAGGCCAAATCCGACCGCAAAGGAAAAATATCCTTGCCCTTTTGAGCCGCACCTTATATCCGGAGAGACCTCCGAAACCCCCATCATCTTATCTGCTCGCCCAGCTGCCAAGAAAGGAAACCTCATCAGTGTCCGTTAAACAGATCAAACATGAAAGCGGAATCGTACAGACGGTCCATTGTAAACGAAAACTTATTAGGTGATAAAATCCGGCACGTTAGGGGGCGATGTCCGTCTAATACCGGAACGTGTTGCTCACCTAATTCCAGGATCTGCTTTCTTCGCACCGGATTAGTCCGTCAAAGGCAAACACTTCATCGATGGCGCTGGCCTCGACGAGATGAGAAGCGTCGGTAACGGTGAAACAACGATTTTTTTCTGGCCTTTTGTTTTCGATGGCGACTGGACGATATTCGAACACATGTCATGAATCTCAGCACTCAGTTTCAGTGGGCCGATTGATTCAAATATGCAGATAAAAAGATTGTGTGTGACATAAAAAGATAGTTATGTGGCATAACTATTTTTCTCGGTGACACTAAGTAAAAATATGTTACAATTTGATAATTACGTAAATACTATTTTCTTGCCTGTGGAACTTAACTTTGACAATAAGCTAATATGATTGAGAAGATGGTGTTGGTATACTTGACTCGGATAACACTAAGCTTGTATACGTCTTCATTCTTCGAAGCCACATACGTCTTGTTGAGACCGACGTGGGCAGCGTCTATTATCCCTACAAAAGCAAACCGGCTTTCATGAAAGAAATATTCCAAATCAAGGTATTTTACCTGTCAGAATTCTTTGCCTTTTACTCGACGTAACATTTACCAGATGAATGTATATTTCCATCGTATACTCTGTATCAGACATTCAAGAAAGTAATGGAATGTTTTGTTCTGTACGAGGATTATTACTTTTTTGCTCACCGCCCGTCTGTATCTGACGGATAAGGGTAAACAGTTTTGTGTTGGGCGAAAAAAATATTTTTCATAAAACCATATACTTCGCACTTATTGATTTCAGATCACGAAGTAGTAGCAGCAGAATTCTTAGAGCCCTATTATTTTATTCTAGGCACATTCCTGAAACGACCTTCACAACATACGCAGTATAACCTACACAACGGATGTTAGTTGCCAGAGTTCTGGAAATTCTTGTAAAATCTTGTTGTAAGGAGCACTGGGAATAATCGTTGCTGATCGAATCAATTTCTGTCCCATTTCAACATTACCTTATATTGGGAAGGACACAATAACTAGCTGTATCCATAGATTGTGTTAGGCCTTGTTGATTTTTTGATAGTTATTCTGCACTTCTCTTTTATTAAATGCACAATGGAAATATTGTAAATTTCGGAAGGTGTCCCAGAAATTTTGGCAAAAATGTTCAAAATATGTTTTAAGATACTAGAAGCAAAAATTTATATAAATCTCATAGAATTTCATGCAGAATTAATATCACACTAGCTAAATATTGCCTGAAAGTGTACGTCTATTACGAATATTTCAGATTCCGAGATTGATCGCCATTCTCAATTGGCGACATTGTTTCCGGCAACGCGATTTTCGTGAGTCGGTTGAGTGCGCTGGGGACAAGTGCAAACAGTAAAATACTGTTTATTTGTTATGTATAGTCTTAAATATCTGACAGTGCGTTTTAAAATAGAGAAAACATACAATAATAAAGGTAATTATGACAGTGATGGAGATATGCGTCTCCCTCGACTTGATCCGTACTAAGTGATTGTTTTCTAATTTTTTTTTGTTTTTTGAAAGGTCGGACAAAGTTCTTTGTACTCTTCCACATCCAACCCTATGTTTATGATCATCTATTTTGTGTTTAATTTTTGGAACGTATTTTTCCATTAAAAGCCTAGTGTTCTCATTTAGTTCCAATTTTTAATTAAATTCCACAATTTCCATAAATTTCCGGAAAATATGCCCGTATTTGTCGTGACGGAGAAAACCGCGAAAAACTGTCACTTCCATAATAGGATTGAAAACAGTGTAAGACCTTTCTGTTAGAAGAGCGGCGATACACTCTGTGGAAGTTTCTTCATAATTGGTACGTGAATCGAAAAAAGTGAAAAAAGCATGGACTTGTCCCGTTTTGTAATTCAACCGCTCCCATCAACAAACGTCAAAGAATACATTATAATTAAAATTGCAAAATACAGTTTATTAAAATTTCTTATCCGGGAAGCTAAGTCGAATGAGCCAGCGTAAACTTTGTTAAGGTAAGTTAAGGACACCAATTGAAACGTTTCTCACACTGATCTGGAGAACTGGTCGAGACGTTGTCCACAAAAACAGTTTTAATTGTCACCAGGCGTCGCGCACAATGCGCTGTCCATCAGCAACTTACGGAGTTTTAATATTGTTCTTATCAAAATGTTCGTTCTGGGGATATAAATTTCTTCTAGATTCAGTTACTTTAGCACTACTGGAATAAAACTCGATTTTATAGTATTTTTTCCAGAATTGATTTTCCTGTTTCTGTTCGTTGTGTGTAGAGCGGGTGTTCGTTAATTCTTACTTCGAATGGTCTCTTCGTTCTTCCAACGTATATTTTGCCGCACTCGCACGGTACCCGGTAGATGCAGCTTTTGGTTTCTTGATATTGATTCTTGGGTCTTGTTTTTGTTGATATACTTCGGAGTGTAATGTTCCTAGAAGATCTTGTTTGAATTTTGTATCGCTGTCATATTGCATCTTATATTTCTTGAACACATGATAGAATGAGTAAGTACTTTGGTTCTTCTTGATTTGTATTTCTGTTGTTGTTGTTTCTACTAGGTTCCCTCGATATATTTGTTTCTTGACAGATCCTCTTTAATGCGGTGCAGTTCGTCCCCTAGCCCTGGTTGAGCGTTGCAGGAAACATCCAAGTCCTCTATAAATTTCAAATAAATTCGCATTGTTCAGAAATTGATGAGTTTGATGTAGCGTTGAGACTGGATGAAACGTTTTCAACGCATCCCTCAATCAGGAGACAGTGATCAAAGGTTCTTTGCACTTTTCAGACATCGTAGATGTTTCAAAAGTATTACTTAGGAGTTGCATCGTCTGTGTAAATTTGTTTCTCACTCCAATTCAATTAAATATGTATTCATAAAGTTCCTAGAATATCTAACCTTGCGAATCTCTCCACGCGTATCCTTGCTCGCAACGTCCTTAATCTATTTACATCCGTACCGGGAAAAAAATCGACTCCTATCTCATCCTCTGACCTTCCAGTGCGGTCTCCATGCCGGAAAAATATGCGATTTCAAAAATTTACAGTCCTGCGGAATGGGGGCGGGATTGTATAGTTTCTGGAAATCGGGGTCACGTAGCGGGACTGTGCGGGGTTTGTCAGCCCCCCACACCCTCCCTCCTCGTCCCCTGGGGGATGTAATTTATCGGTTCCGCTTTCCCCTGTGTCCCTTCTTGCGTATATGCGGTCAGCGGGCGTTATCTATTTAATATAGAAGAGGGAATTTATGAAGGTGAAAGATACCGGCGAAGCCGAGATGCGGTTCCGTATAAATATGTTGGAGGTTTTTTTTTATATCTGCGTATCTATCAGGTTGTTTTGGATGTCTAGATTGCTTTGAAATTTCGTTCATGGGTCACTGAAGGACTACTATGATAGCAAAATGTTATTGCGAAAAATGCTTGTAGAGAGAACCAGATGTCTTTATTGAAATTAATATAACATTGTAACAATATTATCTAGACAGTTAGAATGAATCGGTATCTGTATTGTACATACACAGAAAACTGAGATTAAATGCACCATTTTGGAGTAAGAAAGATTCTTGACGTTACCTATGAGGTACAGACACATCCTGCAAAACTACAAACTGCAAATATTTGCTCTTTTTGCTATATACCAATGAACTATCGGAAATTATATCTAATTCAACATACAACTTCGCAAATAAGAGTCCATCTTTTCCAGGAGATTAACATCATCATGTCCAAAAGCTGGAGGTTCTCTTCCGCTCCAAAGACTTGAACTCACCGGAATAGCTACTACTACTGAATATCGCTTGGTGTATAGGGATGCGCTCAGTAGTAGCACTCCCTGAATCGTCTGGACCTAATCCTGAAGGAAATAATTCATATACTGGTCGCGCCTGATCTTACCAAGAACATCCACAGTCTTAAAGTATATACCTTTTCTATAGATTTCACAATGGTTAATTATAGTTTTCAGTGCAAATAACACTAGAGGAGTTCAATACGCGCATACTCGTCATGTTCAGCTTTGAACACCACGTATAAGCCGCTTCCAAAGGTCATTCCTTTAGAGGATCGTTGCGAATGATTTTGTTCCGAGATGGATGCACTTCAAGGCATTTAACGTTCAATGTGGATAGACGTTTATTATCTTGCATCGTTTCTAAAGCGCGGTAGTCCTGTCTTTCCAAGAGTTTTCCTACAAAAATAATTAGTTCTAATGATTGGGAGGTAACAACGTTATTCTTAGTATCACTAATATTAGATAAAATAGATTAATTTTCTCAAGCTCCTTGTATAGTTTAGACCGATTTCAGTTACAAGTACGCCATTTCAAACTAAATCCGTTTACGAAACATTTGCCACAGCAAACGGCATTGTGCCTTTGTGTGCTCCATGTTATCCTCCTAGCCCGAAAATTGTTGTACCCACAAGTAAACTATCTCAAAGCTAACAATAATAATTCTCGTACACACATATACGCTTGTATGCGACTGTATAACCCCGACTCTTGCCTGTATGGGCGGGCTGAAAATTGTTTTTCCACGACCCTCTAGGGACCGATGAGGGGTCCTCCTCTACCCAAGTTTCGTAAACAACGTCTATCTCTGAATACCGTCACAAAATAAGTTGACATTACGCTATAATGACAGGCATGGTCAGAATTGGCTTTGCGTGCTTTGCATTATAATAGTGAATATCGATAAGGTTACTGCTTTCTTTGACGGTAGATTGGTTATACCAGTCAAATCAGCTCCAAAATTCCTGAAACGTAGATGTACGACCAGAAGTTGGTAGTATCGCTGGAATGGCTATGGAAGTAACGAATGCATACCGAGGTCAGTTTTTGTTTTCTGATATTTGAACAGCATATATTTATATCTAAAGAATGCGAAAAGTTGCTTTTTTCAATTTGCGCAAAAAGTTAGAGAGATACAAGCTTATATGGGTAGAACTGAAGTTATCGATCACAACTTCTACCTTAGAATTTTATTCAACATGGAAGTAGAAGTTTGCTTTGTATAGATGTCGAAGCGGCCTTAAATGAAAGGTGCAACTCAACCTGAAGGTAGTGATGATGATATAACTTAGAAAATGCCTAAACATTCTTGTTTTCAATCAAATGGCCTTGACATACCTATTAGTTCTTGCATAAGTGAATTGTTATTTCAGAAGAAATGCAGATGTCCGATTGATTGAGAGCATTCATTTCGTTCTATTGTTCCATCATGAGAGTAGGAAAAAATATATTCTATATATAAAGCATTTTAGATGTATGATTTTCCTAGTTGGCTCTGTTAACCAAATGCCCGAGACCAACTCTGATAAACTCGATCGATAAAACAGTTCCTAGGAAGGTATAAAGATTATTACTGCCCCTGGACGAGATTGAGAGCAATACGATTATCGTGAAAATAACTGCTGATACTTGTCTTGTTTTTGTCTTTCTACATCATCTCACTACTACTGGCCGCTGATCAAAGCCACAATTATCATATTATGTATTTTCATGTTCCATGTACCGCCAGTACAAGTAAGATATGGCAAACGTATGAAAAGAACTAAAAATAAATTTCTAAGCTTCGGAACTACCATAGCCTGAGATCAAACCAATGGTAATCAGTATGCTATAGTTATACAGTACCTAAATTTTTCTTACCCTCCATAGCTCATATTCCTGAACCACTCCATCGAAATCGAATTACATGGAGGCTAGAGTGAAGACAGATCGTGTTTCAGGAAGCATGGTCGAGCAATAAGAATGATGAAGTGCATTTTACTTATCTGCCAAGGAGTAAATTTTAAAGGCTGGTAGCGTCACGGCGAGGATAGGCAGTAATTTGTATCTAATTGTATTTTATTGGCAAGGAGTGCATCATAAAAGTGATTTATTGATATGAGCGCAAGCAGTTTAGTCTCTTTTTGGTGAAAAATGGGCGGATACTTGGCTTTAAAGGCTCTTCTGAATGATGTGTTACGCGCAATATAAGCTGATTTCTTTATCCGCGAATATATATGACGCCGTCCATGTAATTGAGCTAACTTGCTCACTTTATCCCAGATAATAATAATTGACAGATAGAGGATTGTTTTTCACACTGGACATAAAGCATCGGTCGTATCTTGACATACAGATTTGAGTATGCCAGTGCGGATAAAGCTGCTTTGAAGGCTGCTCTAGGTGAGAATGTTCATTCTTTAGGTTTTGTCGACTTCACTTAATAAGTTGACGCGTTCCTGTTTTAAAACAGTATACATTGAAACCCCCAATGAAATAGAGCCAGTTTCTCACATGTGGGTGGAGAGTAGGTTCTGATGGTTCACAAAAATTAAAAGGAAATATAAAAACATATCACTGCAACTCGTCACCAATACGTGACATAAAAAATGTGTTATATTTTAGCATGGTATACAAATTTAATAAAAATTCAATATAAATCTAAAACCAAACAATTATATAGGTTACGTTTACTATGGTACATGTATGGGGATCACAGTTCGTAGGTCGTATTAACAAACGTCGATAATGGCTTATTCATCCCCAATTAGGAACGTAAATTAGGGTGAACGAACACAACATCCATTTGGATTCCATCACCTAGACGTACTCTATGACGTTTGGCCGTTCTGTTCCAATAATTTATACGTCAAACGAACGTGCAGCGGACGTCGGCAAATCCATAGAATGCTACGTAACAACGTTTAATGTCAGCGGTTCGTTGGATACACGGACTAAAAACTAACAACGTCGCTTTTGATATAAAACCGACGTCGACAGTCAATTGGTTACGACTTCAGTTCTCACTGAATCTGACGTTGCATTAGCGCCAGATTTAGTTAGGAGTCAGATAAATGTTTTTTGGGGCTAAGACTGAATGCAGCACATAGATCATTATGTTCTACATACATATAGATTAAATTTACTGTTATGGATCACACGGTGATAATTATTAACCAGGGATGACTGGAGAAGCACGTTTCTCGTGATATCTCTTGTGATATTAAAATACTACTTTGTGTAAGAGTTTATTTCTTTGTTTTAATAATAGATTTCTTTACATTTTTATTGTATCTTCTGCAATGTAATTCATTATTGTTATTATTGAAAACGATATAAAGGTGTGTAGGTTGGGTTGCGATCTAACGAGAAGCTGCGTCGCTCCGTTTCCAACCTGCTCTCCTCACCTTGATGTAGCAATCACTTCGTCTTAGACTAACCAAAACCTGCAGAATCTACTGAAGAGCTCCTGATATTTGAACCATTTCGCTTCCTCCATTAAGATGATATTCTCCTTCGCAGGAATTCAATAAGGAACAACTTCTTTTGTTGGGATCAAGGAATATATCTAGCTTACTAGTTTGCACAAGTGTGAGGGTGGTTCGTGTCTATGACTTAAACTGGACGATTTTAGAATAAAAAATGTTATTCTTGATAAAAAATGTATCTTGGTAACAGTGGCTAATGAGCGACAGTTGTAATTGTTTTCAATAATACCATAATTATTTTATTTTATTTTAATTATACATAAAAAGTATTTGACTGGACAGCTTTTAGAATTTCATGAGCTGGATGGCTCTGGTCTTGGAGAGAAGTTATACTTTGTACCCAGTTTATGGCAGATAAAACATAAGTCACAAAATGCCATTGAGACGTTAGAAACATCCAATAAATATTTGTTTCTCCACCCTTCATAAACTATTCATAATACTGGCAATTTACCAGTCACCACACGGTCTTGTAAAAGATCGTTTTATTCTCTAAAATGTCCAAAGGGTATTTGGTGAATTGAACTGTTGACGACAAATTAAAAAGCCCAGCTTGGATGTAACTGTTCCTATTCTGGAAGAGGAAGTTTTTGATGTCATTGCTACATCGACTCTGCGAATATTTTATTATAATTGTCAAGTCAATCCTAACTGTATTTAAAATGTTTTTGGACTTCCTTGCATGTATGTGCTAAATATTGCACTGATGAACAAGAATGTTGTCATTTCCATCTTTTAAATGTATTTTATATATGAGTGAGGACACTCAAATGAGTGTGCACACAACCTACATGACATACGTCTCTTGTTACTATTTTATTTATAATAATTGTCCTATTTTCATTCAATATCTGTTCTACGATACCGACTGTAATGCATCGATATTACATGCCATCTCCAATGAAATGTTCGGAAACAGTAATAATTTGCACTTGTGAGTACACTGCTATTCCGAAGGGCAGTCACCATATTTGATAGTTATTTATAGCAAACATCGATAAATTTATTCATTTAGTAATTCTCAGCAACCCTAATCAATATGTTGGAGGGGTTTCCGATGGGTTAAGACAAGAAACTAATTATATATACCGATTGGGAGAAAAAGTACCAAAAATCGTCACTTGATACCAGACATTAGCCTTCTATCAGGCATCCAGTTTCTACATCCACTATGCACAGCCAGAACGTTAGTTGATTATTCAATTCATGTGCTGCTGATTATTTGATATTATCTGCGGCTGATAAAACAAAATGTCGTTCTCTAACACTGAAAAAGGGGTTGTCGGTCTCAGTTTCCTTTTTCATTATCGCGACATCGAGGACGTCATTGCGCTGTATCGGCTTTTGTCTCACCTTAATTAATTTTTTAGGGTGGCGTCAGGGACAAAAGTATAACGTTGAAGATTCACAGAGATTCACGACATAGTATAAAGGATAGCGTAAAGCTGGCACTTGAAAAAGAAATTAATTAGTTAGGATAATTCCAAACAGGCGATTTAAGTGTCACAGAGCCCTCCAGATAACCAAACGTTATATCCATATGTTTGGTTGTCTATCTGTAATCACCTCTGCTAGCGTCTTCACAAAGTGCAAAAGGAAGCAACGGAATGTTTGAGTGATAACGATGAAGGATTCATTTCACGACATGCTTGCGTCACTCTACGGCAACCACAGCACTTATTACATACTTTTTAACTACAAGGAGTTTTAAAAAAGTTTATTCTGTTCTTTCAACATATTCTCCCCCTACATCAATACATTTAGGCATTCGGTAAAACCACTTGTCAAATTCTTTTGACCAACGTTTTTTTGAAAGGTTGCTAATTTCCTCCTCAAATGCAGCGATTGCCTCTTCATCGGTGGAAAAATGGCGACCTTGTAACTTTTCTTTGATCTTAGGGAATAAGAAGAAGTCACACGGAGCTAGGTCCGGAGAATAAGGTGGGTGAGGCAACAGTTTGACGTCCTGTTCAGCAGACCAGTCTTTGGACGGCTCTTGCATAGTTCTTGGAAGACTACACGATCATATTTGGTTATATACCATTCAGAAGTAACTGTCCTTTGATTTTCTAAGGCTACCGTTGTGATCTATCCACTTTTATGAAAAAAGATGCGACCATTTTCTTTCCAACACTCTTGGAATGACGAATTTTCGGCTGCTCACTTTCAAAGCACCAAACTAATGACTGCTGCTTAGTTTCGGGGTCATAATGATATAACCATGTTTCTTCTCCAGATACGATATTAAAAATGTTTTTACTGGGCCCATTATCAAATTTTTCAAGCATGAACTTAGCCCACTAAACTCTTGTTGCTTTTTGCTTACTGGTCAACAAATGTGGCACCTAACTGGAGCACCGCTTCCTTAGGCGAAGGCGATCATGAATGATTGTCCGGACCGCTGCCGATCCAGTCCCCAGAAAAGCCTAATCTCGGTGTAGGGTGTATGTCGACCTTTTTTTACCATATTTTGCACAGCCAATACTTAGATGCATCCGAAACCGTGGCAAGGCAACTAATGAACGATTCAAAAGCTGCCTTTGCGTGTAAGCACTTACAACAATAGACAAAGTAGCAGCGTGCTCAAACTTGTTTATACTTGTATAGTTTAGGAATATCTAAAGACTTTCAGCGTGACCTGCGTACAGGGAAATTGATTAATACTACAATCTATGGCAAATGGATCTCAGTCGGATGCCAAACTCACCAAAAAAAATCCCCTAGCTTGAGAGAATTGAACAGATGAATCTGACAAATCGTAGAGAAATTTTCGAACGTTACTGTGTATACACGTGAGCCAAATTTAATGCAGATTATCCATGTCCGTGAAGCATCACGCATATAAAATAGGCTGCCGAGCTTTTGAATCTTCCAGAAACCGTCACGTCGCGTCGTGCTGGATGATCCTCGATCATGATCGCTCCACGCCGACAAAAGCGGGTGAGTCATAGTCCAGTAACTTTATTGAAACATTTTCTCATTTATGTTCTGTGGAACAGAACATACCACTCTGAGAATGCTACCTAAAAGAGAGCACAGGTTAACAAAAAGCATAAAAAATATAGGCCAAACATAATGTATCAAAAATTATAAAAATACAACCCCACGAAGTTAATATTTAAGTGTGTCCGAGAACAATGAGCTCGGAAAAATGCATCACTTCTGATAGGGATGTTATTCTACATGACAACTTCAACCTTGACCATTATATTCAAGCCCATTTCAAGATCAACTTGTATTTCATACATGACTCAAAATTTTCAAGTCATGATAGTGTGAAGACTTCATCTGGAGGTCAAATAAAACATCAATTGGGGCATAGAAACACCAGAAAAGATTGTAAAATACCAAAGCTGTTGGACGTTTTTCAGTTATCTGATGGAGATTTTGGATTGTACATACAGGCCATAATCTTTAACATCAACACCATTTCCTACTTCGAATAGGACACATACAACTTCAAGAAAACGTCCAGTGTGTGGTTAAATGGAATTCAAGCTGCAAAAAATGCTTGTTGGTCATAATGTTGTATTCTTTTCGTGGTTCACCGTTAAATTGCAGAAAAAATTACAAACAACTATATTTTTGCAGTTTGAGTTTCATAGGGAATAAATAGTATGCTTGACTTTGAATGATTTTGAATGACATTATCAAGTTTATATGGCAAGGTCACGGTTGGATAGCTACAAAAAATTTGATAATTTCGCTTCGTGATAGTTTTCACTGAAATTCGTGGTTTCCGAGTAATTGTGCGGTAACCTGACGTTTCTCTATGTGAATATGAAAATCTTTTTATGTTACGTCATCATTTCTCCATAATGATTCGGAATATGAGTTTTTTTTTGTACCAGCGATTAAAACTCCATGATTGAAACATATTTCAGATAAAAAGATTGTGGGATTAGCATACAGTTTCAACATAAAACTCTTTTTCTTTCAATGACGCATTTCGATTTATATTCAAATCATCGTCGGACTGTTAGACAATGACTTAAATATAAATCTAAACGCGTCAGTGAAAGAAAAAGATTTTTATTTGTGAAACTGTGTGTAAATCGCACAATCATTTTATCTGCATGATGGAAGAGTTCCACCAAATAAAAGCATCTACAACCTACATGAATCATATTTTCCATATCCTTACATTGCATATCTCAAAAACTAATGTTTTTCTTTGAGTGAGTGGTAGCACGTAGTAAAAAAAAGGCTTGAAAAATTAACAAGTCTTGTTTTTTTCAATCAAATGCTACATGTTGCCGATGCTGCTAGCCAAATGCCATTACCAACTATATATTCTTCTCCACCATGCCGTATGCGTATCAGTATAATTTTATTCATAATAAATTTTGTTGCTGAAATGCGGTCTAAGCAAACTGCACTACCAACTGATGGTGCAGCTCGAACATTAAAAGTGCTCCGAAAGCGGGTGCCTATATGGCGGCAGCGGCAACCAAGGAAATTGGAGGACTGTGACGTTGATTGATGCAAGGATCAGAAATAAATTAGGTACAACCGGCCCTGGTCGTCGCCGGCGTCGAGGCCGTCGCGACGCCAGGGAATTTGTAAGAATAATGGTATAACACCCGCTCTCGCAAGGGTACGCCAGAAACGGGATCATGTGGGTTGATGATGATGCTCCGATTTAGTGCCGGAGGTGAAAGGTGAAGGTCTGATCAGAGCAACGTTGAACGTTACATGGAGGGCAGGTGATCTCGATCAGATCATCAACTGGATAAGTTCAGGAGACCATGTTAGTTTTTAGTAGGTAATAGTAAATGAAAGGTATGAAATAGAAATTCTGAGAAAAATGTATAGAACAACAAAATAGAGAGATATAATAAAATTAAATGCATAATACCATTAGCAGTAGTTATGTAAATTTTACATTTTTTGGCAATTTGAAAACTTCAAAGGCGGTAGTTTGACTGACACTTGTATCATCTTTTGTTGGACGATCAGATCCCGATCCCGATTATTCAATAAATATGCGCCTGCAATTGTTTTATACTTCGTAGTAAAAAATGATGGAAGCTTTCAAGACGTTCTTGAATCACCTGAAAATTTGAAGTTTTTCATTAGGGGCTTCCAATATTTCCTGAATTTAATTTCAAGTGATCGAAACTTGAAATCATGTTTTTCACATCATCAACACAGGTAATTTTGGGGGCACTCATATAAAATAAATAAGGTGATCCGGTGCCCATATTTTTCTTTCCTTGTGTAACAAATGTAGTGTTCATCTGAAAATTATTTTTATCTTGATGACTATATCACAAACTTGTATATCACACTATGTATAAGATGAGTAAATCTACTCAATCGACCTGTTTGAAGCCATTTTCGATCATACTGTTCATTTACCTTTTCAACATACTTTTACATTTTGCTAGATATGCCTATTATACCACTATGGTATATTTCCATCAAAACCGTAATACAATGAATATTAACACCCCTCATACGCCTACGTCATCAAAAGCAACGGTCTGCTTGAAATTCTTGTAAGATCCAAACGAGATCCCCGAATCTTTGGGTCTTAGAAAAGCAAATACCCCTTTATAAATATTGCAGCGTTTCCGGCATGCCAAAGGCACCCAAATTCGGAAAATAAAACGAATACAAAACCCTTTTCCTTCACGAGACAGCAATAAAGGCCCCTTAATCAGTTTCGTAACGGTCTTAATGATAAAGACCAAGAGAGCGGAACCTTTCTGTGGGGGAGAGCTGGGACAATCGAGAGATGTTAAGACGGACCCTTTGCCCGCCTCTCTTCGATGGAATACAGAACAGCAGGTCTGGATTTTATATAACACAAGCTTGCGATTGTGCACTCATTTTGAAACTCGGAGCAGCCAAAACCTTAGCAAAGTTATTCCTTAAATCTCATGTGCTTTTGAATACCTGCCACTTTTTTTCATGTTCTTCATTGTCATTTTCATTTGCCCAGTTAATGTGTTTCACAGCTCTCTTGACAGTAACTTAGATACAGGAAACAGAAGCAGTACGATGGGGTATTTTCAAAACAAAAGATGGCGGAATATCAGTGTTCTGCTTCTAAAAATGTGTTTTGAGCATGTGTTCTTATTTATACTAACAAGAAGATGCAAAAAATCGTCTCAAAAATTCAAACATAAGATTTCGCATCAACGCTGTAACGTAGCAAATCTCAGTGTGACGTAGTGTCTCTCCGCGTTTCTTACTTAGAATGAGACTGTACTATGTTGTATCTATCAACATCATGAGGTGGTCTTTTCTCTCTCTAGACAATATAGTTCATGAAATGTTCATGGATTGACATTGTTACCATTCATATATGCTAACCCTATCTATTCTGTCATTAACACACCATTCCGGCTGCTGCCCTTATTAACTCACAAGTGAAAATGTCTGGAAAAAAATGTATTTTGGTAAATTGCTTTGATCGGCATGTGAGCTTTATTTTAGGGTACATCAACAGGCTTAGCATGGAATGTACTCCAATGTACAGCTTAGCAGACAACAGCACCCTAATTTCTGTATGGATCAAGGCAAACCACTACCATTCCAAGAGACTACACATGGACGGGAACAAAATTATACTCAGATAAACTAAGGCTTTGGAACAATTTTCGAATAAGTTCAACGCATGGAAGGCACATATAGCTACCCTGAAAAGAAAATCACATGGTGGTCTGCCAGCTGTGAAGATGGAGGGATGCTCAACCGTCGAGTCATCATCCATAAAGCTCCTGGGGATTAGTATTATCAACATCATCCTCGCACGATCATATTGCGTACCTTGCTGAGTCGAATGAAGCTCAAGGATCTGTTCTGCTCCAGAAAATAATATAAACTGGAGAAGCTGCTGCTGTTCTACGAGGTACATAGCAGGAATGCTGCCTGCATGTGTGGGGATGCTCAACGAAACACTCCCTAAAGCTTCTGGAATCCTGCAAATAACAACATGTCTTATGGAGGAGCTTTAACCTGCAAATGACTTGCAAATTCTGGCTCATAGAAGAATAGTAGCAGATCTGCGCCTATTTCAAGTTACATATTCAAAAGGCGCATCCTCATCAGATGGAACTTACAAGCACTTCGAATGAGCTTCTTCCAAGACTCGTTTTTCTGGAGTACTCCAGTGTTTTGGAATGGGCTGCTGCGCAGTTGAACCTTAATATTTACGCTGTACATTCAAGGTCAATAGGAATAGATATTTATGCTCTTACAGCTCTTTTGGATCGCGATAGGCTTTCTACCTTAGATTATATCACCATGCGTTAAGTTCCATCATCGACAACTACGAACCATGGATAAAGATTCTTAAATCCAGTTTTATTTCACGGAAACACTATATAGCTTGTAATAGTAAATCGGAAGGCAACCGTAAAATCCAGCCACGCCAAAAGGTGGCGTCGACGTATGGTATTTTCCTGTAAAATAAATTGCTCACCTCTCGAGCTAATGGAATAGAAGAGCCGTCCAACATCCAATATCAATCCATCAAAGATTCCGTAAGGCGATTTCCATAGGGCTCGTAAAGCGAGGACGACTCATTCCCTTGTGAAAACAGTGGCGCACTATGCGTTATTGCAGTTTTCCTTGTAACGCAGTCAGTGAACTAATTTAGAATACTTTCTGGATCATGATATTTATGATGTGTTTCATTGTGGAAGAGTACAGGGGGAAATAATGAAACCTTACAGTACCTTTAAAAATATTTCCCAAAGAAAAAATTGTGTTACGGATTTAACTATGTTGTTTCAGATGATTAATTAAATAGTACGTTTCAGTACAGCTACTTTTTCACGAAATGGTTTACGTGCTGGATTATGACGATGCAACAGTTGTCAGTGTGTCTGATGTGACACCACCCGTCAATGACCAGCTAACCTACAGTTTAAAAAGATAAGTCAAGCAGATTGCGTGATAAGATTGAATTACTCATTTATTGAAACCATATGGGAGAAAGATTTACACATTGTTTACCTTTTGGTAAATATCTGTTTTCCGGAACATAGGTTTTAATCCTAAACGTTTCCGTTCTCGGTCAATTGGCCGCGCAACCGTTAGTCTCGATTACGCAGATAATCCTGCTAATTCAAAGGCAGCTAATAGCCGATCAGAAATCAGGATTTCACGTTTCAGTACAGGGATATCATTAATACGTACGTCATCATACCTGTAAGCTGAACTATGAATAGAAAACGTAAACAAATTCAAATGCATTATAGTTTAAAAACAAAAAAACTCGCTTTTATAGTTAATCGAATTAAATAATTAAAAATAATTCTCAATGTAAGGATAAAATGATTGACGAGAAAATTAATGTCATTTGGGTGCGTTGTATTGAATTTTTACACTACCTACCTCTGCATTTTTAAATAGAATTAGTAAGAAATTATAACAGTTTATATCGAGCACCCAAAGCATTTATATGAAAATGAATATTGGGAAAACCTAATGAAACGGTTGTATTGTCTTCGGTGCTTGATAAGTTTGCAATATCTAAACTTAATCTGACGTTTTGAAGTGGGTGAAGATAGCGTTCGAAGATTGCGTTACAAACATACATGTCCATATACATACACGTGAAGCTAATATAAAGCTTGTTAAAAAAATTTAGTCATACAAAAAGTGTCCGGATTTGTATTTTATTTCTTTTATGATACGTGCCAAATCCAAAGGATATTATATATTTATAATTTTTATCAGAAGGACTTTGGAAATGGAAAGCAATAATGGGACAAACTTATCAAACTATTGTATTGTCATCGGCCCTTGATAAGTGTGCATAATTAAAATTAATCTGACGTTTTGAAAATAACGTTCAAAGGTTCTATTATTAACATAGATACATAGATAGACTAAACACTAAATAAAAATAATGTATAGCAAATATCTGTCACGGTTGTTTCCCCTACATACTGATACTATGTTTGTTCGATGCAGATATCTGATTGTCAATAACCCCGCTCACAGAGCTCTACTGAATGTCTGTACCTCGAGATACGAACGATATACGCAGTCTGAAATTAAGGAGATGAATGGCTATGAGAGGAGTGCATCATCGGCATTCTTGACTGCGGAGTGCCTATCTAGCTCATATGGCTAGAGCGTCTAACCGGCCATCAGAAGGTATCTGGTTCGATGTATACATTAAGGCGGGTAATATCCGAGTTCCTAAATCCGAATTTGTAGATATAATCATTTGTTAATTGAAAATGGATTAACTTGTGTGCAAATCTTATATTATTTATATTTATAACCTGACTGTTAAAATGTTTACCATATGAAATAATTGTCACTGTTGTTTCGTACATAGGTGATGGTACTTTGATTGTTCGGTGAAGAGTCTGTCAGTACCTAACCGAGGTCAGAGATCCTTACAAACCCAAAATTGCGCTGTACCCCGGTATACGAACGATGCGCGCAGTTTGAAACTCGGAAGAAAATTGGATTTCTGGGGTTTCTGGGCAACGTATCCGGAGGTCTAGGTCCAGAGAGCAGACTGCCTATTTAGCTCAGTTGAGATCGTCTCTGATTTCTGCAAGTTGCATTGTTTAAACCCGCAGTAAGCCAGAGTTTGTACTAGTATCTGAATGCAAATGTGAATATAAATACCTTATTATAACAATTATTTCAATTATAGCTAAACCCAAAAGGCTCTCGTTATATAGATATATAATATATCTAATATTTGCTGAAAATGTGGTACCTACCTGATATATTAGATCCCTTACAATTTACGGAACAAATTACTATGGAGTGGCGCGATTAAAAGACGAAGAACAAGCGTTTTAATACCTTGCTATGTCGATAATACATAACTGAAAACACAGTAAAATCCTGGGGGGACATTTTTCTCTGACTTTCGAAAAATAACAGTATAAAAATGAATGCAAAAGAAACATCCTAACCATATGATATCCCGCACCAATGGTGACATGGACGAGGTGGCCGAGTGGTTAAGGCGTTGGACTGCTAATCCAATGGGCTCTGCCCGCGTGGGTTCGAATCCCATCCTCGTCGAACTTTTTTTTTTTATTTTGTTAAAGTATAGCATGTTTCATTCTGATGAAATTTCAATGTAAAATTTTTTTATACCTTTGTATATACCAAACTGATTATGTCTTAATTATAGGCGTAGGTATGTTAGTACCTAATTTGTCATACAAAATATAGTAAATAATCATCGTCATACATCTGAGAGCTGTTTTATAAACTGCTACAAGTGAGCATGGATATGACCGTTTTATCTTCTGTATTTTTCTTACACAATCATTCTACATATTAAAGGGCAGTACTGTATAATGTAGTGCCCTATGAGATAAAACGAAACACACAACATTGCGATTGCAAGGCAGCAATGGAGGATACCTTTGTTAAAGGTAGCCGAGATAGCCGTTATGTTAGAAAAGTTTCAATTAGTGGCCAGTAGAAAATAATTTAATGAATAATATAGAGCATAATATCCAAGATAAAACGTCAAGACTAGCCACAGAAAAATGTTTATGGCATGTTAAAGTAATGATTACGGTATAAGACTGGAATCGACTACTGTAGTAGAAAAGGTTAGGTATGCTTAGATCTTCACATTTTTGATGAGTCCAAATAAGCCCCATGAATACCGTCTTTAGTTCTTAAACCCTGCCCTGGACAGCTGCTCTGTAACACGAAGATAATTGTTTTTCTATAGCTCTAAATACTATGCATCCAAAACATACACACCTATATCACATTTGGGAATGATTAAATTACAACTGATTTCAAAATGATATGCTGATTCATAAGTGGTTATTACCGACAGTCTGTTTAACTTTATTAGGCTTAAAGGTTCCTATCAAAGCCGTGTGCTTTTCAGACATACAACGTACATCACCTTGTATGTCGCGTACGTAGATACATATATCGCCATTTCCCGTCGCGCAATCGTCGGACGTTTTGACGAATTTATTAGGCTATATTCCCCCCGATCCGTCACGTTCCAGCAAGACGAATGGAGCATTGAGCCAGCTCGTTCCCTTCTAGATCATTGGACTAGCGAAGAAAATTTGACGCAGATCGAAATCGAAGACGAATTGTTTCGTTTTATTTTATACTTTGTGCTTTGACGTCCGATTTATCCAGTTTTTTTGTGGAGCTGGCGAGTTATAAAGGCCAGGGTTTGAAAGGATCCGGATCACCCGCAGAATTTGTTGGCCTCGTCTTCCTGAGATAAAGGAGATGGAATTCTATTAGCGGATGGCAAGGGTGTCAATTCATGACTTTGGAGGAGCTTTAACTACAATAAAGATAAGAGCACTAGACGGAACATACACAACTATCGAAAGATTGCCCCACAAGCTTGTGAGAAGTGACTACAGAATAGGTGAGTTAGAGAAATATACGTAAGTATATACCATCTGAAGCATCTGAAAGAATTAAGCTGTTAATAGAATTCTATTTTGATCAGCTTGAATGAATTATCGTTTGATATAGTTATTTTCTGAGGTCTTATCAATAATGCAGAAATAAGACTAAAATACACCACTGCACTAAATCAACACTACTATTAAAGAAAAAGATATTCTTAGCGCAATCTAAATAAAACGATGCGAATAATATTACTATATTCATAGAAATATTCATACGATCTTCTAATTAATATTCAATAGTATATCTGACAAGCCCAAGAAGCTGTAAGATAAAATTTTATGTTTTTTTTTATACGTAAGCAGCCAGGAATGAGAAGATTTAAACGTTAAGAAAGCATTACCGATAAGTCAAGTTGCTGTCATCTGATTTATAAAAAATGTGGACGTAATAGCATCTCCACAGATAGAAAAGTAGTATCCTAGGTAGGATCTTATCTGGGCTTTGTACAATCTATGATGCACTTCTGGCTTTAAATATCTATCATCATCTGTCCTTGCTTTTTCCCAGATTGACTGAGTACCTACGTGTTTTAAAACGGGATTGAGATAAATTCACCATCATCAGATATTTTTAGTGATCATGCTTATATTATTATTATTCATTTTCCAGTTTGGTTTATCGCATATAAGGAAAACTGTAAGCGACACATGATAATATCCGGCGAGGCAGTAGCATTGATCTGTTAATATGCTGGCGCTAGTTTTGTTGGTAGACATTCCATAAGTATTTGCAATGATCTGCATGACAACATCACTCGAGGATGTTTTTGATTTTGACCTTAGTACTAAATGTATATGGCAGATACAACCTGACCTAATTTGCGTTCTTTACTGTCCTTCGAAATATATAGTTTTTTGAACAAACACCGAACACGAGACTTTCGAAGCTGCAAACTTAGTTCAATATTGCTATGAGACCTAGCAACATATAAAAAAACTGGCGTAAATTGAAAATTAAAGATATGGGGTCGTGCCTCGAGTGTCATTGCAATCGGCACGGTGGTGAGAATGTCAGTAACCTAAAATGTTTCACAGAAAATATTGATCATAGATTTTGTCGAAGAAGTACTGTTTCAGTGAAAAACCTGCTTCCACCTTAAATATTAGTTGCATATTTGGCCATGGCGATATTACAGTCAAATAATAAAAGACTTCGGCTCTGGTCGACAAGCCATTAGCTGAGCGATGGCAAATGAAACGGATATTTACGAATTGATTATTACTAACCTTATTAAACTTGTTTTCCTGTCCCTGAGCATTTCTTTCTTACTGATGAATTTGCTGTTCCGTTTCTGCTTACCTGAAAAAGATAACGATCTCAGAAAAAAAGGTACACACTATGAATTGATACTAAATCAATATTACAATGATAAAATTATATGGATATACAATAAAATTTCACATTTATAATATGCATACGTCTAAAAGTGTATTAATGGACTACACCACATTTATACCGTGCACTTTAAAACTAAGCAACTAAATGTAGGTAGGGCAATTTCGGGAAACTGACGTTTTGTGTCATCCCAACTGTCTGCATGAACGAATATGTTTTGAACATTGGGGCATTTGGTTAGAATTAACTTATTCTTTGAAAATCGCGTAATGGAGTAATCTAAGGGTTATGAGTACTTATCCGTAAGCAAGTGCAAATCATACTACGCCAAAAGATTCAGTATCACATACAAGGGCCTTTTTCTTGTAATACCTTCGTCGAGGTAGTTGAAGCAACAGAGAGGGGTGTGTTAATAGTTTTATAATTAAAGAGGAGATGAACAGCAAGTGAAACAGTCTTTAGCTTTTTAGGAATATGAAATAAATGCACTAATCAAATTTCTTGAAATAACCGGATTGCCTTTGTACTAAACCGCCACAGTAGAAGCACCGTGACGTTTTCTCAAATGTGATAGCGCAAATAAAAACAATGTTTTAGCTCATTTGAAAGAGGGCAGAGAATGACTTTAGTGCATCCCGACTCTCCGATACGGAAAAATGTACGCAAAATGAATTTGCATTGGATTGTTCAAAAATACGAATAAAACGGAAATCAGTACCTATACAAAATGAGCGAAAATAGAAATATATCATATATTCGCCTATTATTTTTAGTTGAATCGCAATGTATAAGAATAAATACCGAATTAACTGTACGTTTTTATGAACATTATGTAACTAGAATATAGATATGAACCGTTCATTGCTTGGGAAAAAAGTGATTTCAATTTTTCGTCAATAATCTTAGAAGGGTTAATTCCCCATGTAAAAGCATTTACAAAAATCTTGTGACACTACGTTGAATATAGCAGCATCTTCGTCACGTCGGAAGGACAAAGTCAATCTGATGCCTCAATTTTCTGGATAAAAAAAACTCCAACATAACGACCCAAATTGGAATAGAATCAACTTCCTTGACGCCACTCCTTATTGTCTGTTCTTTGGATGAAGCCTCTGCGGATAGGATTTCCGATCTGATTGGGATATTCTTTCCGCCAGTTCCGCATTACTTAACGAAGGTATAGGAAAAGGGCGGGGTAGGTGTAGCAAGCCGGACCCCGATCGGCTCGACATCCGAAAGGACTAATTTCGTTACGCAGGACTTGCTTCCAGATTCGGTGCGTGAAATATTAATTTTGTTCGGTGGGGTTGTGGGGTGTAGGGTAGTGCGACGTCAGCCGAAAGCAGACTGCCTCTTGTTGTAGGAGGAGAGGATAAGAGTGTTTCCGGGTGACGAGGGTCTTTACCGGATACCGGGATGCTGGTAACTGTTCTGCTGGCCCGGAGTGTTGCGAAATTGAGAAGATTAGTCTGGTCAATGTGGACCACCATCAATTTCTCATATAGTGGGATTGTTCCACTCAGTGTATCTATGATACTGCTGAACAAAAGACCTGTTGGGGTACAGAAGTATTGAGTCAATCTACTTGACTTCATCTTTTGCTTATCATTGGGTGCTACATATGGATCATTCCTTTAAGATGCTTTTAGCATATGTATGATTGTATAATGCGAAATTTAATTGAAAGGAATCTCGCGAGATCTTTTAAAGGCATCTACCTCTAATAAGAATGTTTGAATTTTGAATCTAGCTCATAATAGTTATTACTAGCTGAGTATAACAGACATGCTATATTTCCAATCACCATCTACTCAATCTTAGGAACAGCCCTCACTTTGTTGAATGGAACGGACTCAGAGGAAGGAAATTTCGAATAAAAATCAACAGTTTCTTTGTACCCATAACTACCTTTGAACAAAACCGGAGTCAAAGTGTATTCTTGGAACACATCATCTATCTGATTCTCCAACAACAATTCCATAGATGTCTTAATCCTTTTTCCCATTGTGTTTGACATGGCCTAGTTTTTGAGTAATCAGTTGACAGACTCTCAAAACTGTATTATGGTTAATGAAATGAATTAGTCCTTCAGGCAGCAAACGAAATGCTTATTTTACTCGAAACTTAAATTACTTTTAAAAAATATCATATAAAATGACATCCAAACTACAACGACGATTCCATTTCCATTCCATCCATAGTTTCAGCTTAATTTCCACTGGACTATATGTGGCCTTGCCTTGTACTTACATCAGGATGGGTATTGGTGTTTGAGTATGATTTGGCTTTTCGTCTTAATGATTCTCGATTAATCAAGCTTTTGGAAAGTCTGTGAATCCGGGCGTCGTCAGGTCTGTAAACAAGCAGTGAATGCTTGATTAATGGACTAATCAATATATACGGGAAATTTACTGTAGAATAGAGATCTGCAAGAAAATGTCTGATCCTCGGATACCTAGTTCAAGCATAAAGATAAAAGTTCTGGTAAGCTTAAGAATTTGAATGGGAGGATGGTTTTATTGCTCTTGAAGAAACCGTTCTTTGTAAACGTTTAACTACTGAAAGGCGCAACCGTAGCATATTTGAATCCAAACCTGTCTAGACGTGGCTTAGTAATGATTATAATAACTAATTTACCAAGTATCTAATTATATAATTATAGTAAATATAATATCACATGCATTTTATATCTATGACATACACAGTACAATAAATTGGTGTATACGAGAACAACCTACGCTATGCTAAGCTGCACGCCTGGCGAAGACTAAAGCTGTGAACTGTTAATGAATTAAATTTTAGAAATAACCGTGTATGCTTTGGTAGGAAAATTTGGAAAATAATAATATACCGATGTCCTTGATATAATCAATTCTGCCGAGAGGAGCGCTCAAACGGCCAACAAGAAATTCTCAATCAATTTATAACGGCATGTATGCACACATGCTTTAGACATATTTTGTGTATTTTTTTGTTACCTCTGGAACAAAGTCCATCGCATGAAGCTTGATTTTTTTATAATAAAAGTTTTCTTTATTTGTTTTCATGTGTTTGGTAGCATGTTGCGAAGCAATAATTCTGAGAGCTTCTCTCCTTCCGACATCTTCAGCATTAGAATAAGCGAAAAAAATGACAGAAAAATGAAATTACTCTGGGTTATTGTTTAATTAACCATTATTCTACGGATATCTTGGATACAAAAAAAATCAGTTAACCCTTCCAAACAAAGTGTTCCATCAGCCTCTAGCAGCTTTGTGGTGACCCTACAAACAATAGAATGTGGCAATTTGAAGATTTTCTTTCAATTTAATATTTTGTTTAGTCAGGCCCTGAAATGTAAACGTTCATTTCCTCAAAACCACGGCAAAGTGACATTCGTGACTTTTTTCTTCGCCCCATCAGATGATACTTCCACCAGAAAACAACATTTCATTTTGATGGTAGAAGTGAAATACTACCCAATAAAAGTGTACACGTAGGTGGATCAACTCTGTAAAGTAATAGCATGTGGGAAGCCGAAATGCCGGTAATACCACTTGATTCCTAATTGTTAATGTCCATAAAAGCGGACCAACCCGCTGATGAGTCATGACGCGCCTGATATCCTCCTTTTTATTGCCGTTAGCCAGTTCCAACTCTCCACCCCTGCTGGCCCTTTGGAAGAGCGGTAGGGCAAGCATCGACACTCGTCTCTCAAACAGAAAACGCAGTTACGGTCTACGATCTTCTCACGTATATATAGTCTGGTCAAGATACATACATATCCATGTGATGTAACTTCTGAGACTTACCCTATATTTGTTCATTTGGTTCATAATATATTTACTACTAGCCGCTAATGAAACCTACATGAGATTGACAGAATAGCAGAAAACTTAATAAAGCTATTTAGAGTTTAGAACGACGATACGATGCGGCTATACGTTCTACAATGATTACAAATTTGTAGTGTGTGTTGTAGTTTAAAACGTGCAATACTTCAGTCAGAAAACAGTGTACCCGACAAGCCTGGATTTGAAGAAAGGCTTTGGCAAATAAAAGGATAGTGTGCATGTTAAATACACAATCCTTTTATCTGCATTATGAGAGTTTCACCAAGTAAGAGCATCTACAATCTACAAGACTCTGGCGAGTAATCGAAAAGTGTAGCGGTACACATTTTATCACTGCTCGTATTGACCATTGCACAGTATGGAAGAATAGTAATTAAAGTGAACAATACTACTAAAAGTAAAGCGAAAAGCTTGGTTGTAACGCTTACAGGCATCTAAATTGTATGAAAGTTATCAATGTGTACACGATGATGATATGCTTTCCATTAAGTACTACTGTGAATTTGGGGAAGCATAAATTTTAGAGAACGCTTACAAAAACACTGGCCATAAAAGACGATTACGAATATTACGAGAAGCGAGTATTTAATATTATGTAGTATGTGTCAACTAAAAAAGAAATCACATCACAAGTGATTAGTGGTGAAGCCAATAATACGAGTATAGTCAGGATTTAATAAACGAGAACAAGTAATCAATATGCGGACAGAACCAGATGGGCCTTACAAATTTATGGTGAATTACCAAGATCACATAACTTTAAAAGAGCTTTAAAATGTAGAATGGGAGAAGCAGTTGCCTATAATCTGATGGATACTTTTTGTATTACCAAGGCACCTTGCATACTCCATAGTGATAACAGCAGAGAGTTTGTGAACCAAGTAATTTTCGGTCTTCCTGAAATGTTTCAAGCAGAAATAATCGATAAAAAACTACGTCACTCACAAAGCCAGTTATCTATAAAAATACCAAACCGAGATGTATGGGACATTTAATTACTTAGATGCACTCTAAAATCGTTGAAGGGTCTACTACTTGAAAAATGAAAGATGAATCTGTCCTTTCACAGAGGCATCCAACATACTCCATATGAAGCTATGTTTGGCACTCCCATTAATAATTGATTGAACGATTCAAAGCCTCCATCACTTCGTGTTGTTTGAATGAAATTGATTTCAATGTATAAATGATAAACAAACAAATACTCTAATTATTTTTGAGTTCCCGTGAAACATCTATTTTCTTAACGATACCAACTTTAACCACACATTTTGATCCCTTGACTTGACTAACGCCCACATCCCTTGCAGCAACACAAGCGAACTCAAACATCTCCAAGTTTAATTATCTGCGCCCAATATAACGCTACTGGAGGGTCGGCGTCGGGTACTTGACCCTTTTTTTGCAGTGGCGCCACTGAGTGAAGCTTCAAGGTTGACTTGGGGCTTTTAAAATTCATCCACTAGTGCAATAATATTGATAACGGAAACAATTTGATAGTTTTAGTTCACTGACCTACTCAAAAGAGACAGATAGATCAGGTCAGCAGTTTATAAGCATTCCTCTTACTCAGAATTTTATAAGGTCTCATCGTAGCTTCGATTTCTCTCTGTGCATGAATCGATGTTAATGATTTTTGCTTGTCGTTGTGTTTACAAAGTTTCGTGTTGTAACATTATTCATAGCCACCGAAAAAAAAAACTAAGAGCAGTCCACCATATTGGAACAACGTTAAACATATACACATAAACATAAATTCTTGGACAAAGAATATGTGCCCTTCATTCAAATATACCATATCTTTCTATATCCGCAAAACTATAATAATCTTAAGGTAAGAATGCTATATTTCTGATCATATAAAGAGAGTTACCTTGAGAAAATATTTTCAATTCAAACCTGGGAATGTCTTGAGAGTAAGAATGTCAAAATCCTAAATTGAGCATATGATAATCTTAACACAAAACAGATAAAATCTTATAAGTATACCATAATGTTAACTGAAACATTTCGTAATCTTGGCGCAAATAATACAATTTCATTCTAAAACTTTGTTCCTCTTGGAGGAACAATTCAAGAGTATTATTATGAACATTCGGTAATTTTGATGAGTTTTACCAAATCCAATGTTGGTCCCTTAACCTTAAAAGGAAGAACCAAAAGGTTGTCGAAAATGTACCAATGTGACTTACTTCTGACCTTTCTCTGCGCCATATAGCATTTTTCCTAGTTCAATTTTGAAAGGTGTTGTACAGATAAACAGAATATAAAAAATATACAGCTGTACTTGAGCTTGATTATATACATCCACCATCGGTAATGGAGCTTATTTATAAACCACATATTACAGCTTATATAAGGTCATCAAGACAATCACAACCCCAACTTTTTAACAACACATCCATCATGAGAGGTGGTTGATAAAATTAAAAACCAACGGAAAATAATAGTCGCAAAAACAGCGTACTGTTGGAATGTTGAAGAAGAGGCGATGCAAAATAAACTAATCACTTGGAGCGAATCCCAGGATGTTTGCATTCCTGATCGAAGTAAAAGACGGGCTGTCGGAAAAGATGATAACTATACTAAATGGTATGGAATACTTGTTAGAAAAGCATTGACATCTCAGTTTGGAAGAAGATTATATTTTTCTGTATAGTATATTTCTTTAGAGTGGTTACGGAAATCGAAAATATGCTTTTCTTGGTTTAAATGAACCATAACTTTCTTAGAGTGATATCTGATGTTCTTGTCTTGTCGAGCATATCTTTACCAGAATATCGCAATTCTTGAATTCAGTATTTCTTTCATGTGTATAATAAACAAGATGTATGAATTCCGATATACATTCCACGTCATGTCCTTTCCAAAATTTCAGGAAAACAGGAGCAGCGGTTACTGAGGTCTTTTAGTGTCATTAGAAAAAGAAAACAGTAAATTGGCTTTTATGCCTATTGTTACTTTAATTATATATCAAAAAAGTTATATCCCTCCAAACTTACCTTAGGCTTTTTGCACAAGAATGAACAACCCAGAATGGGAATCAACTATGCGTGACATATTGACTAAGCTTCGGGAAATCATTGTGGCCGCCCAGAGCAGCAAGCTACAACATATAATTGGACAGTTAAATTATGTATTCAGATACAGATAGTCCACTTTATTTGAGAAATAATTTGATTAAAAGTTTGCTGTTCTGAAAGTATTAGAATCCTTTTCATGAAACTTATTAAAAAAATACTTAACTGTATCAGCCAGCAGATTTATGCTTTGCTGAAACGAATTATCTTTGCAGTTCTGCTATCAATACTCCCTTTGTGACCTATTCATTTTATTTTGCCGTTAAAATTCTCACGGATACGTTTTTACAGTGAGAGGTCAAATGCAACGGACCAAAAAGGATTTCAATCACAACTGTGAGTGCTGGCGTCAACGCTGACAAATCTAAGTTAATTTGTTCGAAGCTGAGACGAACTAAGCCGATTCTTATAAAGTGGCCTCCTTAGTCGTGGAGTAAGTCGGGCGCACGTACGTTTTCAGCGGAAAGTTTTCATTTAAAAGCATATACGTTTCCCGAGGCGAGCAGCCCAACTGCCACGTTCCTAAACACAAGGTTTCTGGTCCGCCCACGTCCGAAATAAATAAAACCAGACGTGCTGAGCGTAAGAGAAACTTCTTTATAGAAGCGCCTATCCACATACATGGTCAACTGAACATGTCAAAGCTATATTGCAATGCATGGTAGATTAAAGTTCCATAAATCCTTATATTACGTAGCTGAAACCGTTTTAGGCTTCGCGCTTTTTTGGCAAATATACTTTCTGAAACTTTGAAAAATATTTTTAGGTATTTATGAATCGACATATTTATGTATATATGTATCCATGTATGTATCTGTTTGTGACGAAATATTCGAACGCTATTTCTACCAACTTCTCAACGTCAGATTGATTCATACTTATACACAGTCATCGAGGACCAATGACAATAAATAGTGCAATTGCTTTGAATTATCTAAATCTAATATCACATCGAGTAATCTCGTTCAATTAGGACGAATATATTTTAGTGAAAGTGAAATATGTAGTTGTGCCTTTAGAAACTTACTTATTACGTCAACCACCGGTAGAACGTCACTATCGCAGTGAACTTTCGCAACGGCTTGAAATCATTGCTCCCAACGTGTCTTTTTATCTATTTTGAAATGATAACACCACATGTTGAAATTCAAATTTATCGCTGTCATACATCGATGCCCTTTCGGCCAAACAATCTCTTGATCTTTGTAAGCGATTAACTTTCCAAGAGTTTCATGCGGATCCATCTACGAAGCAATGGACGCTGTCAGTTGCCGCTCTCCTTGGAATTCCTAAATGAAATGGAGGAGCTGGAGGAACTGGAGGAAGTTTAATTTCGGGTCTCCGAAAACGCGAGCGAGGCTTAAATGCTGGTTAACTTCCGCTTGTTACTTAAACGCAGCTATGCAAAATGGCGTTCGACACTATAAGATGAATCATAAAGAGCTCTGTGTACTGTGAGGGTGAATTACATCTTACCCAAGACATTCCACGCTTTCGGTAGTGCCATCAAGGAATGGAGGTTTGATCGGAGTCCCGGAAAGATTGCACAGTGGCGGACGACAAAACTAGATCCATAGAAAATAACGTTTATATGTTTTGCTACAGACAGAGTGCATAACTGTCTGTAATAATTTCATTTTTATATGTTCAAGTTGGAAGATGAGAGATTTGGGGACAGTCTGGATTCTAAATTATCTTGTCTTATATTTCAGTTGATCGTTTTTCGACCTTTTTAATGATAATCTCTCACAGTCTCCAACAAGTATACAACATTTTATAATTTATTTTATATATCTTATGTTTAGATCTTTCCCTTAGTAGTGATCGAATTGCCACCATTCAACTTTTCGTTTACATACATTCAATACAGCTTAAAGAACAGTAAAGATTTCATAACAATCGGCTCAGAAATTTTCATGGTGCTGACTAATATGTGAAGGTGTACGGATCTGGGTTATTGCAAAAAACCATTTTGTTTGTAACTAATTCGTTTGGTTACTATTTTCGATTCCGTGTTTGATGATTAATTTTAGTGTATATATAAAATACATTATTTTATAATATTAAGGTGATTATTTTAAATGTTTTCTTCATAAACGGGGGCTGTTTCTAATGGAAGATATACCCCCTCACCACATCTGAAACGAATTATTAATTCATTTACTTACTTAAAATGAGATTCATCCATTCGTATGCCCAGCAGTATACTCGTATAAAGTGGTTTGAATGTTTTTCCTTTCTAATATGAAGTATTAAGGTTGAACTCCTTTACTCAGAAACCTGACTGCCGCGCCTGCATGGCGACAATCAATGCCGAGGAGGACCATCTTCAGTTGCCCTACAGTTTGAATATAGTTCACGTCTCTCCCTTCTCAACATCTAAAATCTGCTCCTAGACAAGTTCGCATTGTTGAGTATTATGAAACGATCTCATTTATCGGCCCAACATTATACTGACAAGTCCAACTATTTGTTGCTTTTTAAGTTTTCAAGATACTACGATATATATAGTATCATATCTAATCAATATATCGTCTCCATTTCCAATGAAACGTGGCGCACAGCCTTCTAAGGTCGTCTTGTTACAAATTATCGTTGTTCTTAGAACTGTATTGACATACGGGGTACTAGATCTTAGTTCGAGGGTACGAAATTTTCTAGGGCAAGAAATGTCGAAGCTTCAGATGAAGAATGTATGCATCTTTGTGATATTTTCCATTAAAACTATATTTATAATTTGTCATACTCCAAAACACCTTTTTGTATTTAGCATCCACGAATTCAAAACCTAAATGCTATAGTAGGAATTGAAAGTAATAGTAAGAATGTTTATTTCACAGGTCCTCAGATAATGTGTTCGATGCCTCATAATTACAGAAAATTAATGATAAACACTTGGCTCGTCACCTGAGCTACAATTTTTAGTCTAGCTAATTATTTGAGGCAACAGTGGTTCAGTATATTTTAACCGTTACTGAAATCATGTCTTCGTCCACAATGAATCAGCGTTGGGAGGATTCTATCCCTTTGTGCGTCTTACATTGATGACTTCATTGACCAGCCACAAAAACAAAAACACCACGATTCTTGGCCCTGGCGTTTAACCGTCTAATCCTGTGTGGGCAACTCTAAGGGCAGCAGCGTCCGTAACTGACAGCCGCCGAAGACTATGTCCGCTGTATCAAACATAACTTTGCCGGTTGTTGTGGCCAAAACAACTTAGCATTGGCCGGCCACAGCTCGGCGCAACGTTCAAAGTTCATGTGTGCTTTGGAGTTGGCCTCGCTGGCTCCGATTGCCGCGGCAAACGGAATGCATAAGGGCCAGCGCCAAAGGACTAACGCAAATTAACAAGTTTCCGACTGGAAGTTTATATCCAACGACTACCGGGGTAGCTTGAATTCGAGAGGTCCTCTAACAATCACATGGGGAATTTAAATTAGGTCTGGAAATGTACTAAGCTTACAGGCGCGCATACCGCTCGAGCAATTTTCTCTAACGCTTTATTAAAACAAGACTTTATAAAACCTGCCCAGCAATTATACAAATTTCTTACAACTACAAAGGCCAACTGTTACGACTTTTCACAAATCCGTACTCTCTCTCTATCTCTCTGATGAAGCAACATTTTATTTCCCTGTAGGTCTAGGTACTGCATAAATACTGCCGTGATAAATGCTCCTACAAAATCTTCTATATAACCTTTTGGCATAGACGGAGTATGTTTTGAGATGATTTTGTCTCATACGAGCCTTTCGAACGTTTTGTCTTCACAATCCTCAAGTAGGTCTCACCTCCTGTTTGAACAACATTTTAGTGTAAAAGTTGACGTCAAATGGTCTTACTTGTTACTGGTCTGTAAAGAAAAACATCACTTTCTCTACTATTAGCCCATAAATCACAACGTAGCAAACCATAAAGGCAGTTGAAAAAGGACCTTGAAAACAATTTCATTTTTTTTGTATAGATATCATTGTTTATTTACTTTCAGATTTGAAAATAACGTTAAACTTTGTTAAAGTGCATCTTGTATATATTGTATAATCAATATTGTGGACTAGGAAAACTGGAAAGCTTCGTTCATTAGTAATAATAAACAAATATGGCCAGGTGGTTGAACGTCTACCTGCACCAAAAATCTGGACGCCCACCTCAGTCACCAACGAGTTTCTGAGTTTGTATTCAATTTGTGTTCTCAATAAGGCGAGAAAGCTCTTGAAACCAAGTTTTTTTTATACTGACTATATAAATCGATTTAGGTACTACAACGTTCTCTTTGAAAGACGGTTGAGGAATTATTGGCTGTCGTTTCCAAGATTAGGTTAACAACTCATGGCCTTCAAATCGCCTGAGTCTACGTGGATTACTGGCTGTGGGTTATATGAAAGATGTAATTATATAAAAAATTATGTGTTTAACACAAACAGTCAAAAAAAAACTTTATTATTCAGTGAAAGTAAGTAGTATCTGAATCTAGATGTAAATGAATCATATATAATCCCAACAACGTCACTGAAATAACTAGAATAATACCTTATAGGCAAATTGCTATAATTCAACCAGAAATTAATGGAGCTAATTCTGCCTCGTTAGAAGCATTCTTAGAGCCAAAAAGCTTGAATAAAACATGCACACTGTCAGACGATGGTTTCAATATAAATCGAAAGGCGTCACTGAAAGAAAATGAGTTTTATGTGTGGAAGTGTCTGTATTTTATCTGCATGATGGAATAGTTACACCAAGTAAGAGCATCTACAATCTACATCTTACTAAATACTCCTTTAATAACAGAAACGTATCAGAATTTGAAATTTTATTTTGGTCAAACTAGCGACAGGGTTCATCAAGCTATGTCCAGAATTTGTTTAGACATATGCTTCCTACAGCATACTGATACTATGTTTCAACAGGTTGAAATATTTCAGATCTGTGACGCGTTTCACTTCACCCCAGAAGCATTATCAGACTCAAATATGCTGTTAATAATTTTCACTTGAATTACTTTTAAGCTAGCAAGGTTCTAGTATGCTTATAAAATTGAGATTATTAACTTTGACATGATATTATATTCAAACCTCTGCTCAAATATATTTAGCGTATGCAATGCTGTGCAATGTGAATCAAAATCGTACCACTAAACAAAGATAATACAAGTCCAACCATTAATAATAATGTCTTTATTGGGGCGAAATTTAGCTGAACAGCTACTCTTACATTCAACCCTTACACTTGTAGCGCATCAAAAAATTCTGCTTGACGTTATATAATAACTGCTATCGCTTTCAAGCGACAGGTTTTATTAAGCAACAAAGGTTTTACAGATATTTCGACACATCTTGAGTCAATCAAACTGATAGGTCTGTGTAGAGGTAATGAAAAAAAAAATTTTAGGTTCAATTATAGCCAATTGCATGCAGATGTTTGTATCGACATCAAAACTGTTTTGACACTTATTTGTAACTTAAGTAGCTATTGCAGGAAGTCAAGTTTCATAAATGCAGGTGGTTGAAATGGGAGTGAAAACAATGATAATTTTATAAATAAAGTGGGACATTCAACGTGTGATAAGTAAGTTGGTGTTGTTAGCAAAGGGTTATATGCTCCTAGAGATCTAATGTACCATTTGTGGTAAACATACTACAGCTTAGAAAATTTTAACGGCCACAAATGCACCACAGTAAGGATACCCAATTATTTAACAGCTGGATTTAAGCTTGCAACATTCTGGGGGAAATAGAACTAGAATGGAAAAAATCAGAGCATATCTACATGAAAATTAGCTTAGTATTTTTGCCTGCTAGTTAGCTTACAAATAATTCAAGTAGAATTTCAAGTTTGATTCTTGATCTAAAGTTTTGAGGGCTCCATGAAATGGATGGTGTTTGCTCAAAATCGGGAGTTTCCTACCCATATTAATATTTGTTTGTGTGACCCTCGTAAATGTCCTAGCCGTAGTTTGGCGTCATCGCCGACAACAGAAGCATCGTCGCGTCGGCGACCGAGGCCGCGTTAGCAACTCGGAGCTCATGTGTTTACAAAGTGGCCAGCTTACGCCACCCGAACTATTTACTTCTGACATTAAACGCGCCGGATAATCGTATTACGGACACTTCTGACTCCTTCCTCCCCATTGCTCCCTGACCCCAATACAACTTTCTCCCTTAATTTCGTCTCAAGATGCCATCTCCGAGTTTTCTAAGTAGGATCCCATGGATACATGGAGCGTACGGTCGATATTGTGATATGTTCAAGAAAAAATGGATTAAAGTGACTCACTACTTTTCACCCTGTGTTTCGCCTGGAAATTCTCCGTTATAAATTAAGTATTCGAGATCTCACCGCATATTCTCTAGCTACACTTGTTTGCACCTTCCTTGGAAGTTTTTGTAGGTGACTCGACTTTTTTCTAGTACTTACTGATGTCTCAGATGCTGGTTTGTCTTTATATTTCCATATAAGAGGATACGTGAAGAAAATAGTGTAATTCACGTTATAAGTAATACTGGGTTTAAACTAATGTAGTTTGATATTGTTACGATCCAAATCCCTAAAAACGTTTTTAATTGCTTAACCGGTGCTCAAGAATTACTGAAGAAGATGTGCAGCTCCAAACGCTTTAAATTTTTTTTATTTGCTTGACAAATCAACATCTATTCAAGAAATATAGAAGGTATGCAAGTGCATTAGAAAGATTATAGTAGTATTGAAACTTCTAAGTGGTTTGGATGAAACAAGCCACAATTGAAGGATGTAACATCTGAAACTTAATCTGTGGTTGTTCCTTTGGTTCAACCTATACTTCAAGCGCATGTGGTTTCAAGTGGCGGCCGATATAAGTATCATATGAATCCTGCTCTATTTTGAGCATCTCAGTTTAAGTTCCCGTTACAAGTTTATGAAAGGTTGCAAATTTGAATAATGTTAAAGCCAGCCAACTTAACCGGGATGCTCTCCACATGAGAACTGCTATAGGCATGCTCGTTTTGTCTTTAGCCTAGACCCGTCAGTATAGCCTTACCATAGATGGAAATTGGATGGAATATACGTAACCCAGTCAAAGATGTGATGGCAACATCAACACTCATATCCAAGCGACGCGCACGGTGGTGTTACCTATTGTCATTCTACGAAGTAGTCAAAGTCATAACATTTGGGCTGCCTTGAAGCGGTGACAGAAAGCCCTTCGACATCTGTCAACAAGGGCAAACTCATTTACAGCAACATCTGTTGTTTTATGACAACTGGTATCAAGTGGTATTAAAGGAAATATAGTCAAAATACTTCTTCTTTTCACCAATTTTTGATTATAAACTCAAGCGGAACATCAACTTGTAAGCAAACTAGGGATCTTCAATTACCCACTAAAACGAATTGATTCCAACAGTAACCTTGCCTATGATGGGACATTCTATGTTTTAATGATCTGACTACTTGTGCTGTCACTGTGAACTTGTCTTGTCCAGTGCAAATTAGGTACAGAGGAAACAAAAATGGTGTTCGTTTCCTGTAACCTGTGAATCTCCTTGATTTACTTGAGTAGCAACGAAGGACGAACTAGGAACACCACAAGGATCTGGGCTGACCCTCAAGCGAGCAATGAATACAAAGTTAGTATAAGGCAATGCACGAGGCTTCGCCAACGTCTGGCTACAAACAACTTCGAACTCCATGCTATACGCTTATAAATCCAGATTGGAAAAATTAATTTCGGGGAAGCCTTCAACACCGCACCGATTTTCACATTTAGTTACTTTGTCATTTCGGTTACATGGAGAGACATCTTCTAATAGCTGGAGTCTACCTGTGATCCATTCATATGGATCAAGGTTTTAGATGACATAAACTGTAAAAGATGCTGCACGTGTTGTTTTTGTCAAATTGTGTACAAGAATAGCCAGATTTAAGGACACGGGTGTCTTGCGGAGCTAAAGTCGGAGCTCAATAAAAAGGAAGAAGCAACCAGAGTCAGTGAGTGAAATATTTAATATACTACAGTTTCTGAAGCTACACTGAAATCCACCGATTTTTTTCCGTTTGAATTAGGACGAACTTATTTTGTGTATCAGATTAGATTATTTAATAAAAGCATGACATCAAAAATGTAATTTTGTGCCCATTTCCTACTTAGAAAGCAATTCAGCTTTGAAGTTTGAAGTCTGATGTTTCTGCAAAAATAATGAATGAGTAATATGGAATGTTCTACGTCCATGATAAAATACAACACAACAAATAGTCACAGAATGTAAATGGCATTAATTTTCACCTAAAACATATTTTCCCAAGAGAGCCACCCTATCATTATCATGATCAATGGTTTATACTAACCAGCGCCCCAACAAGACTAAACCCAACTTTAATCAAAACTGTTTCCAGAACAGATACTGGAAACAGAAACAATGCGGCGGAATCTACCTGTTTCGAAAAGGTGAAGCATTCTCCCTGTGAATAAACCGTCGATCGAGCAGTAGTCCTAGTACGCAGATAACCCAAAGGCAAGCCGTTCTCCAGGGAGTTACGCAACATAACTCCATGGAGGGCGTTCACCTCTCAAACTGTTGCAAATCATCGTGAGTTACCGCTTTCTCTAGCTCTCGTCCGCTTTGCGCTTTCATCTGAAACGACAAATGGTCTCACTCGCAATCGGCTTATGGCTGAGAACGTTCAGATGCGGTTCATACCATGGTTTTTTTCCTCAGATAAGTGCAGTGAAGCGAGAAAATTAAACTTAATATGAAGAGTTGGGCACAATTTAAGCTGACCAGCCTAAAGCCTTCAATGAAAAAATATTACTAATAGTTAGACAGAGAAAGTAGCATAAACTGATTAACTGAAAACAACTCAAGATATTTACCTAGGAAGACAAATTTCCTTCATATACCACATATGCATTTTATTTCCTGCATGGAATCACGCAAACCACTACAATCCTGGGAGATTTTACTCCGGCGGCGATAGCATGCTGTCAAGATTGATGAGGACGTCGAAAGAATTGTGGAATGGGATCCACAAATGTAGTTCCGTTTAATGCACAGAGCACTCAGGCAACAGCCCTGACAAAAAAAATCACATGCTGCATCCAGTATTATTCCATTAAGATTCTGGAAAATATCAACAATCATCTTGCAAGTATTGTTAGCTCGGTGTTTCTCTTTCACTTTAGAAAATTGAACTTACAGGATAGAATTCAAAAATAAGCAATACTTCTAGTGGATGCGCCGGACCTTACAACAGACCTCCACAGTCTGGAACATTGGAGAAAGATGGGTGATCTGTCTCTATTCTACAGATACTATCATGGAGAATGTTTGACCGAGCCGTCTTGCATAATTACACCAAGTGTTGCCAGTACGCCAAAGACTAGAGAGGTGCAGCGGGAGCATCCTTACCAGGACGAACTTCCGACACCTCTAAATAGCCTCTCATATAAGAGTCGTTCATCTGGAGAACGTCGGCGTTGTGGAATGAGCTACCGAGGGGTTTGTTTCGCGATAGTTACAATCTACAGCATTTCAAGGTCAATTTAAGTAGACATTCATCTTCACGCAGCACTCCTGAGGCGCGATAGGCGTTATGCAATTGTGAGAGGTTATCTATGAGAAAAATACTTCAAGGCTCAGATCAGACCATGTGGGGATACTGAGCTTGTCTGATCTGTCCCTGTGTATAGATACTATCATGGCAAATGTTAAATAACTAACATTTGAGGGCCCCCCCTGGCGCACCTTCACGAGGTCGAGCTACCAATGCTTCGAACGACTCTGTTCTTAAAATTACTTTTTGGGGGATTCTCGGCGATGCAGAATGAGCTGCTGGGGGTTTGTCTGCCATGGTTACAATTTACAGCGTTTTGAAGCCAATATGAATAGACTTTTATCCTAGCGCAGCGTGATAGGCTTTTTGCATTCACTGGAGGTTATCTATAAGAAATAATGTACCACATCATTCAAGTCAGAAGCTGGCGAGTTATACTATGTATATCCTCTCCACTATAATACATGATGATGACCCTGAGCGAAGTTGTTACGCCAGGTACCATAGTGGGTTGATCCCCTCAGAATTGGAATGCTGTGGCGGGATTTGTAGAGATGGTTCTACGGGAGAAAAATCAGAGGAAAGGGCCCTACAGCAGGTGGCCCGAAACGTGCGAGCCTGATTGTGGGCGCTGGCAATAGTGCCCGCATTCTGGTTTTTATGGGTTGGGCAAACCGGATTGTAGGCGCCAGCCACAAGACTGCCACCGTGAAGTATTGCGTTAAACAGTTCCGCAGTGGCGGTTGGCGTTCGGAGGTTTGGGTTTTAGTGGATATGCCATCGGGTGTACTATCTACTACTGTGTAATCATGACGGTAATGGGTAGCCGGTGGAGACTCCCACACTTCGGCTATAAAAGCTTTCCCCCTCCTAAAAAAAAACTATAATACATGATGTAAGCCATTCAAGTCCCATTCTTACTCTCAGGCCGCCAAACTAAACTGACAATTCTAGGTGAAAGACGAGTTTTCTGTATCTATAGTATACCACAAACTTAGCATATGCACTTAGTATCAGTCGTCAGCTTAAGACATGAATGATGTCGACAACTGTACACACGAAAAGTGTGAAATATATGACGTAGTGGCCATTTGTCGCCGTTATTAGGCAGCAGGTCCAAGTTGTTAAGATCATTAATTTAACTTCGTATAGACGCCAATTGACAGTGCCACTTATTGTGGCATTTGGACAAAAATTTACTATGAGTAGTGTTACATCCCGTTGCTACACGGTAACCTCTTTTTCCTTCATCTCTGCCGTTCGGCCTTGCCCTTTACGCGCGCGATGGCTTTTTTCGACGCTAGTTTATATTCAAAACGTACCCGGCAACTACGGGAGATTTGCAACTTTTATTCCGTCGTAGAGAGAGGAGACGTCCTCCTACCATTCGGCTCCTCCTTGCCTTTACCGCTCTCCGTATTAAATTTTGGATTTGACAGCTCGCAGCGTTTGCGATTCCGGAAATCGGGCCCAGGAAGACATTTGTTCGGACGCCCTTTGCATAACAATCGCGAAGGTATAAGGATCCTAATTATAGACGCGCCCCCTTCTTCTTGTCGTAGTTAAAGGGGTAACTTTAACATGAGCCTAAATGAATTGGTTTTCAGGAGTCGATCTATGATATCTGAGGGTCTCTATGTTTAATAACCTTTGTGCCTTCTTAAAAAAGGCACAAAGGTCATTAAAAAGTCATTAAAACTAATCAACCCAATAAGGAACTGTTAACTTTTTTCTAAAATACAAGAAAGGGGGTATAAACAATAAAATAAAATGATATCAATTATACAAGAGAATAACCACCATTCTGCGCCATCTTTATTTGTATCTCAAAATAGTGTTAAGCTTATAATTGAATAACACGTAGAAACAGCAATTATCAATGTGATAATATATTTGCAAATTAATAGAACATATTCTATGTAAAACCAAAGACAAATGTTACTGAACGAACAAAATAAGGCGACATAAATAATATAATTTGCTGACTCTTTACACACATAGTCTGTACAGACATGCATATGCGGTCTTAACTAATTGGGCTTTCTTCAAATTAAATAAATAGTAAATTTTACTAGCACCGTACCACGTCTTAACGTTTCCAAATACAACTTAACGCAGTATTCCAAGTTTTCGGAACTGCAGTTTCTGATATATTCTTCAATTATGGTAAGGGAATTTTGACATCAAAGCAGCATGGATTATTTTTTAGAGGTCAAGTCAAGTCAAGTCAAGTTGACCTCCAAACCCTTTGATAGGTTGTATCTGACGGTTTTACTTACTAGACTGACAGATTGTGGTCTTTGTCATAAGCTGATAACTTTATTCAGCTGTATGTAAGTAACTGAACGTTCTTTGTAGAATACCATAGTTTCCAATCAAGCAAAGTATATGTTACTCGGTGGGTGCCCCAGGGATCTATATTGGGGCTCTTGCTGACAATTTGTCAATGAGATTTCTTCAAATATAATTTGTAACACTCTCCTATCTGCGTATGATCTGAGATTGTTTCAAGAATTGATAATGTGCATGCTAGTGAAATATTACAAGCTGGATTGGTAGCCTTGGATAACTTGTGTCAGATAAACCAATTAATCGAATTAGAAAAAAAGGTGTGGGCTATCTTTATGTCGAAAATTCACTGTTATAGATTGCGGCTATAATCTGAACTATGAATAACATTTATAATTTATATAATTGAAAATTATTGTTTAGTTACTCTGAGTAGAATTTTAAAATCAGGATGGCACTAAACTGTAACACCAACAATAACAATATTACATCAGATGCTTATAAATATTTGCAATTTGTAATGAGAAAATCCAAGAAATTCAATGAGCAAGAAACAGTACTATTTCTATTTTTCTATCTAGAATACTGCTCTATTATATGGAATCAACAGTATGAGTATCATTCGAAGATTCTAGAGAAAATTCAAAGGTTATTAGTGGTTAAACTAGACGGTGTATATCCACCTATGATGTTTAATCTACGAAATCTACCTGAGTTTAGACAGATTTAAGCTTTACAATTTTCATTACTGAACAACCAAATTGCCCCTTAAATTAACATAGGGTTGTTTAGTATTTCGTGTTTATGAACTCGGCTCATTAACTCGCTCTTCTATGTACCCGTTGCTCGTATTTATTAATGTAATATATTCAATGTATTGTATATATAATTGAATATCTTATCATGACATTATATTTGTTACACTATTAGAGACTTGAGCAGTTTTGAAACTTTTCTGTTATTTCAGTTGCCAATATGGGTGGAACCGGGAAACATATTGCACATCTGATTGTTTAGTAGTAGTATATGGAAATATATATGTAAATTTTCATATCAGATTCTTCAGTACTATTTTAGAATTTTAAAGTGTATTAAAAGTTATTGCTAACTTGTCTCGGTTTGTATATTTTTTCATACAACATAAAATTCTGAATGTTTGTTCTGTTCGTCCTTCCCCTGCTCCTTGACTGGAGCACGTGTACTATAGAATAAATAAATTTCTGGGATTCAGGCAGTGATGCTAAATAATTCTGTGTACCATCTGGAGGGGCTATTGATGGTTGTGTAGCAGCAAAGTGGACAATATATAGAATTTTTGGGTTAACAACAGTTGTTGATGGTAAGGGATTTCATTATTATTACATTAATTTAATAAAGATACATTTAACCATTTTCCCCATTTAATGATAATCTTGAGAAATCCCTTACACGTTGCAAACAGAACATTATTATCGCATGGTTGTATTACTTTTGTATTCCGTTTACCTTCAGAAAACCCCTGAGAATAGACCATGGTTGATATTCATCAATCCATGATCGTCAAGAGCTATGATTTAATTGGATCTTTAATCTGCGCAGGAAAATTGAAAATACACGTTGCATATTTAAAAATATATAATCAAAACATCAAAGACATGTACCCTTTATGCTTCTACTTGATATAGTATGAAGAGGGCTTTGATGTGAGAAATGCCGTGTTAAATTGGAAGATTAAGTCCCAGAACAAGGCTCTGCATGGAAGATTGGTTTCGCATATTTTAATATTCGATGTGCACTTAGTACATATAAAATATCATTTAGTCAGTAATAATATAATCGAAACATAATAATCTGAAGAGGAATAACCCCAAGTTTAACAAGGCAAAAAGAAAGGAAAAACAAACAGATTCATATACTGGACAACTAAATCAACATAAAGCTGACAGCGAAATCCAAAGTCAATAACGCCGTCTGAGCACGTATCGTTATTATCTATTCGAGCGGCTTGCAGACCTTGACTCTTGACTGGAAAACTTATTGATCCTTGCCAAAAGATCGGCCTGGTCAGAAGATACGTATTGTAATTAAGTCACATAACTGATAATGTGAAAGCAAGTAGTGAAAATATTCGCATCTAAACAAGAAGATATTGAAAAATCTTGCATGTTTTCAAAGTACAGGAAACGATCTAGGAAAATGGTCAATCAGCAATGCGGAATAATTTCCTCCACCCCTTTGGCGTCCACTTTTATTGGTCATATAAAAAATGTACTGTACTGGAGCATCTACTTTATAAAACATTAAAAACTCTTAAGGATATCCAACAAAACCCTGATGCATTGTAGGGGACGAACAGAGTGGTTTGATGGCTCTTGATGTTGCTATCCAAGACAGCTGGGCAGATCATGACCCGTGGTAAAGTCTGGTAGAACAGGGACAGCTGATCTACTTTTTGTCCATATTGTGGGGATCCTGTATAATGAATGGCGCGTTCACTATTGCTCATTCTTGAACTAAGCTTAGAGGCTTGTAGAGAGAGGGTGTGGCTTGAAGCAAATCCCAACACAAGCATACAGTATTCCAATTATGGTCTGATTTATGCTTTGTACATCAGTTTCTGTTTCTGTTTTGATAAGTACATTTTTTGCAGTGGCAGAAAATATCAATGGCCGCCGAGCGAGGTCGACAAGATTGATTTAATGTAACACTTCTTAGTTGTATAACTATATTCAATAATTGAATATCGTATCTTTACAACTGTCGTAAATTTATCGGAAGTCGTTTTACTTTTTACAATGAGGTAGACTTCTCAAATATTTGCTTTCGATTTAGAAGGTGAATAAATGATCTCTCGAAATAAGTCAAAGAGGAAGCTACAGGAGGACGTAGAGAAATTCTCACTGGAGTCTGTGATACACCATATTTCATTAAGCATGTGGCATGAAAAAATTAGATATATTTTTATGTATTATGTGGTTTATCACAGACTTCAATCATAATGCCGTCAATTTTACAGTCCTCTATTTTGAAAACGAATTGTTTCGTATATCATATTCGAACATATCACCCTGTACAAACGGATAGAAGAGCCGATAAGGTGGTATTGGTAGAGCTTTACATATACGTATCTAGTTATTTAACTGATGAATGGGAAACTAAAGTAGTCAACAGTAACATTCAGAACTGTCAGCCTGGCCCTACCAGTGTACATTAATGAAACTTTGAGAATACACAAGACAACTTCACAAGCGTGCTTAAATCAAATATTCCAAGATTATTAAGGCACAAAACAGTCAAAGTTCTGGTTATCAATTCCACGCCGACCGCCTTTATTATCGCCATTTCCTTCCACCACACCGTTAGGCGGCCTCCCTTTTTCACGGTGACTGCCCCTTCGCGCGCGGCAACGTCGAACAGCACAAATTTAATTAAGGTCATCATAACTCATATATGGAAGGCACGAGGTGCTGGAGGCACCAGATTGCGTGCGATTGTAAAGACGCGTAGTGTGGCTGTAGAGCAAGGAGGGGCAAAGTCCTTGCTTTGCCCTTTACGGGCCCAGATTATTATTATTATAGGCCGTGTACTACAGGGTTGTGCTCTTTGGCGTTGTATGTAGGATGCGGAGGTGAGATGCCATGAGAGATCACAGAACGTATGTGGAATTTTAATCCAAGATATCAGAGCCCCAGAACAACGTCATTTCAGCAAAGCTAATATTTTGAACATAAATAGCAGAGCCATTTGCGTATTTGATGGCTTGAAGGAAAGTGGCGCTCTGCTTCCTACACAGGCAGTCACCGCACCGGTTCAATTCGTAGCAGGAATTTCTCATCGTGGACACACGCGTACAAAGCGTTTCACTACTGATTACTGATACTGTAGCTGATTAGCATAAACATCACCACATTATTGAGTACTTCTATTATAATCGGAAACAATTTGATATTGCTTCCTGCTACTCGGGGTTTTTCCATAATATTTCGAAGGTTCCTGTCTTGAAGAGTGCTGAGCATGAATCAATTGTGTGTCATCAAGCCAAAAACCCAATGAAGACTATTGATTCACGACAGTGATCGAACCGTTTACCTACTGTGGGTTTATCGTGGTACTCAGTTTCAAAAAGAGCAATTTGGATTTTCATATTTTGCTACTTGTTTGACGTACTAAGTCGTTACAAAACGAATCTTTAAAAGCATAAGTTTGAGTTTTATTTTATTTTTTAATTTGTAACCACTTTTGACTATAGCTTTATCGCCAACGCAAAGAGTTTCGAACACTATTATGCCTTCTCGTTCTTGTCATACAACGTTAAAGTCTCATCATAATCTGAAAAGATCGATTGACGTAGAGACAGACATACATACATACATTAATATAAAGAAAACATAATATCTCGATTTTTTGACATTACGATACTTACTATGCTTATTAGCGTTAAAGAGTATTTTGTGTCAAAAATATAAAATCTCATTACAATGTCAAAATTAAATTTTACATATTTGGTACTTTGATAATGGCTGCCGAGGCAACCGAATCGTGTATGATGCTATTCAGGTAACTATGGAGGCTTCAATAGACGTCCAGTAAGAAATATAACATAAATCTCCCTGTATATAGAGCAATATGGGCGCGTCTTCCATAATAATACCGAAATGCCGAACAAATGGAAGCCCTACTCCCACATAAATTGGTGTGTGTGTGTTTTCAAATTACTGGCTTCCCTTTTAGCTACGGCCATTTGTTACGTGTACAAGGAATAATGAGAAAAAATGAAAATACAACACGCTATAACCATCAAAAATTTAACCCGAGGAAAAGAATCCTTATTCCACCCATCTCTTTTATGATGCCTATATCTCTTCATCATAACTGTTGCCAAAAATGGTGGTTAATTAATAATTTATGCTGGGTTTTTTCCTACCTACGTCTCAAGTCTTTCGAAACAACAATTCTGTGACTTGCGTGGGAATGTACTATAAATTTTCATCATCAGACTAACTCAGCTTGACATAAGTTACAATTATTGTGGAATTGTAGCTGTCCTAACGACGAAGACTAGGAAGAATCACCATCGTACACAATGTCATATGAAATGAACGAAGGAATATCTGATGGTGCCCACAGATTATTCATCAAATCAACCTGCGCAATATGTGTAAAACCTATACATACTACAGCTCCTCAACCATCGCCATCGGTAACAATTAAACTATGATCTTTTTATATGTACATAGAGATGATAATAATGAATGACCGATTCATAACAACAGTCTGTAGGTAAAAATAATAATTAGTATCTACCTTATGAATCTAATCATGGAATGACTATGAAAAAAATGCAATAAAGAGTCCTTTCGACAGAAAGAAAAATCTCTAACTAGTCAGTCATGGGAATACTTCTCTGTAGTAATGCTCCCAAGACTTGGATATGAGAACAAAATACCATCCTTGGCAACACAAAGCCAAAAGAATAAATTGTTGATACAATAAATTCAAACTATAAAACAGGCTGTGTGTTATCTTGGTGGAATCTTCAGTGATATCAAGTGCCAGGTGAAAGAACACAAAAATGATACAGCAAAACTGGAAACGTGATCATCAGCACCCAGTGAACACGTTTTGGAAACAGAATATAGTGTAAAATGGGAGCAAGTTATTTAAATACATAGATAAGATAACAACTAACTGACTTTATGAATTTCAGTGATGATTCTTCGGTTAACTATGCTACTAGGAAAGATCGAAGCTCTCTAAATCCTCACATGTACCAAAATTTTCCTTCAGGTTTCCTTCTCGGCTGAATTTTTAGAAGACAGGCACCGTTGTGTTTGTGGTGTAGCAAAATCATTATGTTTTTTGTTTTGGTTTTATTAACAATGCAAATCTATTCTCTGTATTCTAGCATTTAATGACAATTCATAATGAGGTCTCTAAAAACACAGCTGTTTCCCCAGACAGGATCAAAAGAATATTGTCATTAATTTTTTTAAATTATATGTTGTACGGCTTTGGCTTACTAAGATATTTTGATATTCATTTTGATTGTCGAAAAACTGAATAGCAGTTTTATTAGAACGCGTTTTTTTCATTTTACAACTTTAAGGTGGCTTATCGGTGTTACATGGTTTGTGTTCCCAGATTTGTCTGGCCCAAAGTCTGGTTCTCACCTGACGTCGGGATAGTACGCTATTATTTTTTTGAATCATAATTTCTTTCAATAAGTTGCAATTATTTTCATACTTGAGCAAAAGTACACCGCACTATCAATGAGTAAAGACTAATGTTCTGAATTGTAGCATTATATTTATCTGGTCTAGCTGTTGCTCTATTGAATTCTTTCATCTTTTCTGCATCTTAGGGGAATACAATTTTTGGCGACCGCAGTTACGCTAGGTTAAAGGAAAACCCCTAGAAATCATATAATATTTCTGACGCGCCAGTGCTCATGGAGCGCACCTCACCATCATAATTTCGCTGGAGACGTGGCGGCAAAGCTATCCTCGCATTACTGCGCTAATCGCGCGCCCCAACTCCTTTGTCAACAGAATTCCTCGCCCATTTCACCATAGCGCAACTCCCATTACGTGCTTTTTGCCACGTACGCGGTGCTTTTTTTCTCCCGCCAATTTCAACACATTCGATACTTCGATGTAGCATACGCTTTCTTAAGTGCCTCGCTACTTTTCAGGCGTCTTTAGCCAGTTTATGCAGTGCATATGGAATAACAGGGGCGGCACCATCACCGTTTTACCAGAAGGAACATACCAAATATAAATACGGCAGTCGAAACGTCGATAAAGTAATTCCATCAGAAATCGGTGGTTTTACTTAGTAGCCAGTAAAAGTATAAGAATGCTTAGAGAAGCAACTACAGGATATGTTTTTGAAGTTACAACATGTAATTGATGAACTTGAAAAATGGTGAATGCCTATAGTGAGTTTAAAAAATGGTGAATGCCTATAGAAAGAGATCCACAAATAATTATGTTCCTAGGGCCCCAGACGACGAATACAATGTCGTTTTGGTACATCTGATGGTGTATATTACTAACCAGCACCTTAAAACACGGAGCGCCCTTGGACAGTGCATTTTCGCTGGCACATATTTTCGTATGGTGGAAGAAGGCGCAGTAGTAGGAAGTGGATGATGTACACCTAGAGTATAAATGGTGCAAGTTGGTGTAGAATGTCTTTCTTCTCCCGTGGAGTAAGAGAACGGCGATATATGCATACGGATAAAAATGGCAGCATTATTCCTGTTGGAAACTCACAACTGAATTATTACCATCGCCAAGTTTATCCATTTTGGTCGTAAGCTCCATAGGCGCAACTTTATGTTGTTGAATTATACCTGTTATTCGACATTTCGATTGATGTAACTTCTAGCCTAAGGCTTTTTCTTTGCCTCTTGTCTTGTTCTTAATCGAAGCTACATGTGACTGCCAAAATAAATTTACTACTATTTGGGCTGCCTCGGCACGATAACATGTTTCTTCAACATTGTTGATAGATCTCAACAGATAACGACAAATAATCTCCCTTAACTAGATTCGGAGAAGCATCCACAAAAAAACTTACAGGAAACACTTGTGAGTTTCCTGAGAATAGTGTTATGATTATTCCTCGAGGAGTACCAAGACACAATGGTTCACAGTGTACCAAAAAATTGAAAATAAATCATGAATTGACTTCGTAAGATATAACTTCATAATAAGTATAATTTTTGACACGCCTATTAAAATTATTACCTTCTTTACGTTGTGTAGAAAGTTGATATCTTTTTACTCTGTTTCGCATCTCCCAAAATATCCACTTAATGCTGATTTTGATGAGGTTAAGGGACGAGGAGGTTCTAGACTATAATAATGAGATCTATATTCACTATTTACTGTATACAGTTACAAACAATGAAAGGCATATTAAAAAAATCATGATAAAGCCTAGTTAAGCTATATACGGATAAGTTTTGTATAATATAAATTAGTTATGTTAAATAGAGGTAGTACTTCTTCCTATATGAACCAAAGTCCTTTGATATCTAAGGCGTGGTGCAATAATTATTATTATAGATAACCTCTCATAAAGGAAGGAAGCCTAGTAAGTTGTTACTGTCGGAAAACAAACTCCTCCGAAACTCTTGGAATCTGACGTTTGAGCATAGGATCCATGAAATTTCTGTTAACATATCCAAGGCATATTATTTTTCACTCACGTAGCATATCCAAACACAGATTCTCAATTTTATCAGTATAATATTTTTAGGTACAATGTGGTCGTCGACATCCAACTGCAATAGAACATGATCTACCAGCGACTGATACTGATATATGTCTTAGGGGGCAGACACAAGAAAAGAAAAAATAATTGAATAGAAAAATAGCTAGACAGGATAGATTTGTATGCTACATTTGAGAGCTCTAGTTTTGTATACATGATAGGACTAGTTCGTTAGTTGGCAAGTAATGTAGTAGCCTTATTAGCAGTTAAATCTGACAGTCCGCCGAAAGTTTAGTGAGTTGCTTTGGTCATCACAACGGTAGCCTTGGAAAATCAAAGGACAGTTACTTCGGAATGGTATATAAGCAAATGTGTTCCTGTAGTCTTCCAGGAACTATGCAAGAGCCGTTCAAAGACTGGTCTGCGGGGTATTCAATGGCACCATGACAACGCACGCGCCCACAGTGCCGCTAGAACACTCGATTTGTTTGCTAAACAGGGTGTCAAACTGTTGCCTGATCCACCTTATTCTCCGGACCTAGCTCCGTGCGGCTTCTTCTTATTTCCTAAGATCAAAGAAAAGTTACGAGGTCGCCATTTCTCCACCGACGAAGAGGCAATCGCTGCATTTGAGAAGGAAATTAACAACCTTTCAAAAGAACGTTGGTTACAAGAATTTGACCAGTGGTTTTACCGAATGCGTAAATGTATTGAGGTAGGGGGAGAAAAATCAGCCTAGCTTCTCATTTAGAATAAAATGCAACGATTATAGCATTATAATGTAATTTCCACGTAAACTATTGTCATAACTCATTTTTGATATCAAAAGGAAAGAAGGTGGTGATAATCGCCTGTAGGTCTACTAGTTCCGCCGGTGTAGCAAGTTTATTCATTTCGGTAGTTTCGCTCACACGCACTGGGTCGGTATTCATGCAATTCTCGCGAACAACTTTTACAATTTCCTGTAATAAGTTTTAGCTCGCGCTATATATTTTGAGCTGTTGGGGCCTCACGCTGGATTAGTCTGAATTTTGTGAAGCTTTTGTCTTCCCGTAAACGCAAATATACAGATGTTATTTGTTTATTTTATCCTTGTATTCAAGCATTGGGATATTTATTTAAAGGAACTCTTTTATCAGTGATTCTAGGTTATCATTTCTGACAGTTGTTTGTACTTCTATATTTCTTTGCCTAGAATTGTTAGAAGGAGAATGAACTGTTATCAAAAAGTATGTGTTAAATTTTACAGGAAAGCGAATAGAAGTTCTCTTGACACTGGTTACATGCTATCAAATAGTATATGCCAACTCCTGGCTACGTCTGAGATCGGGTACTTTTTACACAATAACTACTGTAGCTAAAATAAACAATTTTTGAAGAGTAAAGGATTTTATGATTTAGTAGAAACATTGCACGAGTGACACCTAATCTGGTGATATGAGCTATAGCTAGAATTACGATAGTCTCTTCAGGTTACAAGTCAATAAATTATGACCCAGACGTTTTTCAAATACACTTAAAGTAGCATCAACTCATTTCCTCACTATTGTGCACTATCCCACGTTCAAGCCTCTCTCCGCTTGTAAACAACTAAACCAAAAGTGTGATTAACTTCCATTTCTTGGTCTTTTGCACTACACGGTCATTGCTCACACACCTTTTAAAGGTTTTTGTCTGTGCCAGTAATACTCTAAGCATCCTTCATTCCAATTTAAGCAATAATAATCTTTTAGTGCTACGGACTCTTGCACAAACTATACTTAACCTTAATGTGTCATATTTACGAAACTGTTCCTATGAATGGTTAGGAATACTCTGAGTCAACTTTCTATGTACCATTTTACGGAGGTTCATCATTACTCCAAAAAAGAATGTAGGTATTTCAGTTGAACAAAAAAATTAAAGTGTGCGTGTAACGGGTCAATAGTTTTCGAATAGAAGAAGCAATCTAGTTCTCTGTGCCCTATTTGATGCCGCTATATCCACGGCACACTTTTTCTTGTAAATAGATACTACATCCACTGTCAAGGGCATATCCTTTCTCGGTCATTTAGCTGGTTGCCCATGGAGCTCACACACGTATCACGTATTAATATTACTTATCAAAGATGCGATAAGAATATTCTGAGATGTATCTATCTCACTACTAAGAAATGATGAGTGAATATCTAATTCATTTTATTGCTCTGTTGCTTGGTTGCTTGTTTTATCTCCAATTTTCTGAGTATTACACACCTACACCTGCCATGCATTTAGACCCATCGCAAAAAATGACGTGGTATGATGAGCCTTTCTGTTCAGAGTATTGAATAAAAAGCATTAAAATATGGTCAAACTATGTGTAAAATGTTATATTTCTTGTATTCATTGCCTTATAAATTTTAAATAATTCACCAATCAAAATATAGATGCATTTCAGAAATACTCGGCACAAAACAACATCTTCTAAGAAACGATAGCATGTATGGCTTTCAGGTCTTTTGGCGGACACCTTCGTTCTTATTGGGATCCGTTTGAGTAGATGAAACCGGTGTCTGGACTACCTCCGTTGGTTTTCTACCAAACATGACACACTGAACAGTATCATCTCGGATATTTTTAAATCTGAGATGTTAATTTCAGCTTCTTTATAACATAACCTCGACATGTTTTTTGAAAGAAATTGGCAACAGTTGTTTTCTTCTATATTATAGGTTTGTGATTGGAGCATTTTTGTCTCAATCGAATTTCCTTCCCCACGCACAACCAACAGATGCGATTCACACCTTTTTCTTGTTCTCAACCGCTGATAGCTAACCTAAGCTACAATAACATCCCCTCTGAAAAGAGGAGTGGGGGCTTATATGCGTGTCAATAATTATCTTTCTTCCTAGTAAACCTCAGTCTTACAATCTCCCTTAGAACCTTTATACACGTTTCATAGGTCTCGATTTTGTACTGGACTAACGATAAATCCTACACCTACAGTACAAGGAATGATCGTACTCTACATGCAGGCATTAGAGATCAGGAGGCCGGTGCTTCCAAGAGTTAAGACTATACTTAACCATGCCACAGGTTGAGTCACAGTTACTGGAAGACATGATTTGTAACGACACGAAAACGTATCTTCAGGTGCAGCATCTGCTGGGGGAGAGCTTTTGTAACTTTCTCTGGTGTTTAACTAAAACCAAGTAGGCCTAATAGCTAGTGCGGATATTCCTTAAAATTAGTAATTCATTTGATTTTTATCTGCTGCCTCTATTTGAATTTCGTGATAGAAGCGGACAGTCAGAGACGATTGACAAACTTATCCCTAAAACGTAATTGCGATGTATTTATTTGAGGCCTCGGGCTATTCGGTCTGCCAGTTCTTATTGTCTCAGTCTTAATGTTATTTCAGCCTATCCTCAGTATAAAAGAAACGAATTTCATGGCAAATTGAGTTTTGAGTATCCTTGTAATCATGGACAAGTTGTTCTACCGAGACCAAGTCATGAATAATAACGATAAAACAAAGGTATGCAAGGATAAGAGGTTCATAAAAATAAATGATTATGTTACGATTACCGAAATAAGCCTTGGGCAAGCACTGAATCGAAAAGCGCTAATTTTCCTTTACCAATCAGGAAAGCTAGATTTGAGCTTGTTTCACAAATTTCAAAGATGTTAGATTTATTTACCGTCATTCAAAGTGGTTCTTTTCAGTCAGATTTTTTCAGATTAAATAATTGGGCAACCAACAAGCATTCACCCATAGATATCTTGTAGCCCTAATATACTTCGATAATTTACTCATGGGCTAATGGTCTTTCACCTCTCATACCATCAGACAGCAGTTTGATTCACAAAAAATTGATATATTGCAGTTTAGAGCATCTGATGAAGGTATGTATAAAAAAATCACTATTTCTTGTTTTTCAATCTGTAAGTCTGGCCCAGAAATATTCAGCGTAGCCTTTGGAAATTACTAATCTGATCCTGAAGAAATTTTCACTTTTAAGAAATTAAATTTAACACACAATAAATAAAACATACATAAATGATGCTTTAATAAAATTCTGTAGGAGATTCATCCCCTGAGTAGAATGAGGCAGGAAAAAATACAAGGTATATGGTGTATACAAGGGATTTGTGAATGATTGTTCGATATATCACAAGGCAATTCCTCACGTATTTTCAAAATTAGCGATTTATCAATAGAGGTTCTTTTTCACGTAAAACTAATTAAGGAACTCATTTTTTATACAAAGATGTAACATAAGGTTTGATCCTTTAAAACTGAGTAAAGACTTACTAGGTAGAGCTAGATTAACATCAAATTCAAATTTATTATGTCAAAAAGCCTCCAGGCATCGAGACACTGGAATTATTTTGGAAATTATGCAGAAAAAATAAAAATAATGAAACTGACGAAAGCGAAGCCGCTTAGACCATACGTTTAAATTAACTTTTTACCTCAAAAATACTTGTGGATTCGCCCTGTGCTATTTCGCACACTTATTCAGAAGGAATCTAACCTCTGCAAAGTATAGATTATTACAACATGAGTATTTGAATTTCGAATTGTTTAAAAATCTTTAAGCTTATCAGAATATTGGCTAAATTGACTCCAACTTTGCCTTTGAACATAATGAAGCGCCTTATGATGTTTGAAAATCATTGAGGGATGAGGAAACGAATTCTGGATTGGGTAAGGTGTGATTTAAAAGTTATTCAATTTATAAATTATTTTTTTTCTGAATATATTAAGGTGCTTGCACGATAAAAAAAATAACTACACAGATACCTGTGTCAATGTCACTCGATGGAAATATTGGTGCATCTGGATATGTGGTGCGGACATGAAACAAAATACCAATCGAAAGAAATCCGCCTTGAAAATGCATAAAAAAACGTTTTGATCTTAATTCTGTCTAAAGAGAGACTCTATTGCCTATATTAAACCCAACGGTACTTAAATTATCAGGAATGACTAGCTATATAGGTTAATAAATTCAGTTCCTCAGAAGATTGTTGGATATACAGTTTGAGCCAACCAGGACAGATATGCAATCCATTGCATTCCTTGGCTGGGTAAATTTCGGTCTACATACTTACATATATGGTTAATATGCTTGATATACATCTTAAGTTTTGGGTATTCTCCAAATTTTCCTGGCCTAATTCCGCACAGTGGCAGTGTATATGACATCGCTTATCGGTGGAACAACATTTTTTCCTTAAGGAGGTAGTAGTTTTGATTTTGATTTTTACTTCTCACATAGACGGGGTAATATTGCACTTACTGACGCTGACAATTTCGAATATATTATGTCTTCTGGATGGTTTATGACATAAACCAAAAACCATGTCATTTATTCGCCCCTCTACAATTCTATAAGCCATTACTTCATACACCTTACAATATTTACTTGGATTATTGAATAAAAAAACGATGATCCACCATAATTATACAATTGTACAGCGATTGTTAGCCAAAAGAAGAGCTGACGTATTTTACATACTGTAGTAGAATAGTGTGATACAAATAATATTAAAATATAACATTTACTTTGCAGATAGACACTTTGACTCATTGAACAAGACGTCAATGTATCAACCCCCGAACGGCTCCGCCCTTGACTCTGCATACCGCCGCGGAACCCCGCAATGCTTTATGACTCGAATGTGATTCATCGTCCTGTTTGCATACTCACGTACTACGTGCTCACACCGACCAACACACGAACCGACCGACATAGACACCCATGAAACATTGTTCTGACGACGGTGTTCTCCTTGGATTTATGTGACTTTGGCTAGCCAGAATATGAGCAGACATACATTTCCGCCACTGACATTGAAAAGATGGAGTTGGTGGCACTGATAAGGTGTGGAAGGTTGCCGTACGAACTATAAATATCTACTAGTAGCGCCACTCGTTGGCGAAAATGACAGTTATATTCATTCAAATTAGGGGAGAGCTTTCATTACCGCCCTGAAGAAAGAAGAAATACCAGGTAATTATACAATTTCACAATTTTTAGTCAAAAGTTGAACAAACACTTATTTTCAGGGATAAATGAAAAGACGAGGGACGTAGATTAAATCAAAATCAGCACCGCCAAGCACAAAAGTTCAGTGTTATCTTGCATCAGAACTGCCAAGGCATTAAGTGCTTGTGAGGTAACATCTGCGGCTAGTCGTACAGTGTAGGGAGGTCCTCCCTAGTATTGCAGCAGACCATCAGGTCTCATTGTCGTAAATTCCAGGACACGCTGGGATATGTGTGACTGAAATGGCGAACCCCCTTGCAAGGGCGGAGTCAGAAGTGTTTTAGGACCCCTAAATCACCCTAGGGGGTAGCACATAGGATCATGAGGCGATAGAGTAGTAGATTCAAAAGCAGTACCCTCGGAGATGGGTAACTATCTCTAATCTACCTTGGGGCCTGTAGTTGTAGGATGGACTACTGTATTTCCCTTAATAAGACACACTTGAGGTTGTTTGTGGAGCTAGAACACCTTTAGTCTTCATATAAGGGTGGTAAAATGCCCAATGTACGCATGCTGCGGCGAAGGGGAGGGTCATTTGGCTCACGCTTTATGTCATTGTGGGGATTTGGAGCATCACAGGCAGAATAAACTGGGTCTATCATTTATGCATTGACATTGTTACGTTTTAAAATTGGGGTTTAAACATCTCTGAGTGATGTATGTGAGCAATTTCGTTGGCAATGCGTACCACACGCCTACGTAATTTCATTTGGATGAGGTCGTTGACCCCTCCATCTCCCAAAACCTTCCGATACCTCCAGCAGCCCTTTAAATATATAGAACGTACACACCGGTCAACCATAAGCATCGTTCGGACCGTAGCAGAGGCAGCAATGCCATTTCCCCAGCTGCCCGCAATAACGCTGCGTAGGTCACCGGGCGGACCCGCGCCCCCATAAATTCGACCCCGTGTCCGCCCCCCCTTCGGCCCTTTCCCCCGGCGTCCCCGCTGCCGGCCGGGCCGCCCTGCAGGCCAAAAATAGAGTTTTAACGCGACCCCGATCGGCAATTAGCTGCCAGATCTGACTAGTAGGCCAGGCAAATAACGGAAAACGTTTATACTCATAATTCTGCGATTACCTAAATTACTAACATCCTAGCGGAGAAACTAGTAGATAGTTATTCGCTCCTGTTATTTCGGCCGACACCGCGTCCTTGTTATAACGGATTAAGAAAGCTGGACCTGTTTAACCGCATGATGTTTAGCATGCTTCTGAATCTGTAGTTTATCAAGAAGATTCTTAATATGAAAAATGTGGTTTCCAAGGTCCTCTGAGGCACCCACAAGGTAAATAACACCTCGATCCCTATTTGGTAGGCCACAATTCAGACCACAGCAATAAATCACATCTCAACTTAAAAAAAGAATAGAATCAAGAAAATTTATTCGTATTTCCTGCGGTGTGATTCGCTTGAACAGAACATTTATCCGTATAATGAAACCATAATTAGCAAGAAGTAACTTGCACTGTGTAGTTAATTATATCTGAGATAATTCCAAACAATAAAACAGTCAGTACAACATTTTGTAAGTACTGGAAAAAGCAAAGGATTTTCTGCTCTATTTTTTGTAAAAACGATTACGAACCCTGACTCACAATATCAAAATAATATCCATGATTTCGCATTAAATATATCCAGCAAAAACGCATTACGGCTGCTCAAAATCTTTATTCACCTGGCCTATAGGCCGTACAGCACACAGCACACAGTCAGCATCTGCGAAATGGCCGGTCCTTACGCAAATATAACCAAGTTTAAGTTATTTCAGCTTAGTGGGGTTTATGAGAGTTTGTAAGGTAGGGATTAAAATCTGTTTTCATGAGGGGCACATCTATACATTGATTTTGCACCTGAAACATTCGAGGCAAAGCAAAGAGTGTTTGAAGTCATGTGATTTTGTATCAGGCAGTACTTTGCCGATGCTTTACATCGAGGTTCCCAGCTAGCTGAAGAAGGATATTGCTTTTTTGTCAGGAGTTGTGTGAAAATTAGTAACTATGACAATTAAGAGCTACTAATTTAACCAGATATGTAATTAAACATATTTATTAGTTTGACTACCGTACATTTTACGCAAGATTATTATTATATTAATTAAATTCCCAAAATATTCAATCTAAAATGTAAATCCTTCACATGAGGTGTACATTTTTAAAATCTAGAGACGTATATGAAAGTATTGTAACAACTAATGAATCCAAAAGTACAATAGCTCAATGAGGGCACTGGGGTGTACCTCCACTTTATTCAGTGCGAGCACAGTCGATATGGAACAAATATATGTACAGGTAAATATAATGCACCGCAGAAAGCTAAGGCGCGAAATACCTACACATCAGTAACACTTAATACAAAATATGCTCTATATGTTCAAAATGCTTTTAGCAAAATAATACCAAAATATGATCTTAGTCAAACTTGGATAAAAGAGGCACTAGCAACCACCGTTGCATCGAACAGCAGTAAATCACGGTCAGTATCAAACAGCAATAAATCAGGATCGTCAGCCAGGAACCACAGACAACAGCAGGGAATCATAACTGCGTAGCCGGACTTCAAGACTTCCCAGTCCCTAAGTTGAGAGATGAGCCAATACGTGAAGATTCATTGAAATCTACTCAACAGCTAGGCAAATCAATGCTTGTGTACTTAACACACAATTGAAACTCTTTTTCTGACAGAGACGCGTCCCGATTTATATTTAAAGCATCGTCAGACTTTTATAAATCGAAACGCGTTGCTTCTAAGTACATAGTTATTCTATTTGCATGTTGTAAGAATTTCAGCAAGTGCATGTAGAATCTACATGAAAAATAAATGCTCTACAGTCTCAATAATGTTAAATGCAAACGATTACAAACACTAAACAGCTTTATCACTCGCCAAACGGCTTTGTCAATACCAGTCACGTGATTCACTAAATACTTTACCATCATCAGCGAAAACACGTGCCGCGTCTTAAAAAAATGGTTTGACGAGTGGCAAGAATATGTAGTGTTTGTGGTTGCTGTACCAAAGTTGAAATGATTCAGCCTCTAAAATTATTTCGTCACAACACAACAATCAAACGGTTCCCAGTGGCCGCTTCGTAACATGCAGCCTGTTAAGCCCGTATACGTGTGCATCCCCGTTCATTACTGTTTTAGATTCTATCAATGCAAATTCAAATGGCGACCGGAGTTTAATGTCCATTTGCGCGTTATGCACAAGGTGAATGCCTCAAACAGTGACGTAGTGTCTGCTGAAAGCTATCGGGTAATGATGCGAGAAAAAGTGGGAAGAAGTTGGAAGATAGAATGATGCCATTCGGTTTTTAGAATGAAAGGTGCATATAGGCCACCTAATGGGTGGTTCTTTTTCGCCTCGATTCATGCTAGATGCCAAGACCATGGTGCACTTCCTGATTTTATTCTGGTTTAATATGCTGTTACTCCTATAGTGCCTTCCTAACAAGTGTTTCCGTCCCTCATTTGCCTTATATCCCAGCTGCCCCCTCATACAGCAAGATGAGTTGTGACTCCATGTTACAAACATTAAGTCCTTAATTGCCATTGAATCAAATCCCTGTGCGCCTCCTTACCACTAGGTTTTTAAATATGAAATTCATAAGGCAGAGCTTTAGCGATCTCCTTTTGGAAAACAGTGGTGTATGCATCGAGAAACAAATGGCCTGTTATGGAACCGAATACCCCAACGCCAGAGCCCTCCTCAGTTAGTTGATCTGCTTTTCCTTCGACTTCCACCCTCACCCATCCCTTGCTAGAACCTCGGCAAGAAAGTATTTGTCAAAGAGGAATTATTTCGGGTGTATGGGTCAGAATCTTCTCTAAGATGGCAAGGAAATGGCGAATTTATATTTTCAAAGATCCTTTATCAGAATTTAATCATGAAATATCTTAGCAGACGATATGCACACTTTAAGGCTATTTTGACGATGACCGTTGGTCATATGTGCTCACATCAGTCCTAGCGTGAATGCTCTCTGTTCTCCTAATGTTTAAAATACTCGATCACGCTTAAGGACCCACTCTGAGCTTTGGCCTGTGAAATCCAGCATTCTAAATGTTCTATCTGTTTGTATGGCTTGGCAAAGGGAGGGGGGGTTAACGGGCGCGTCCTCACCAGGTAGAACACTGACAAACCTCTGCAAAAGGTGATATTTTTATAGAACTTCAGCGTTGTTGGACGGTCCACCGGAGAGTTTGTTCCAGTTTCCAGCACTCTAAGTCCAATGTGAATCCAGATTAATCATCTCGCAGCGCCTCTGAAGCATTATAGGATTTTGGATTTTGTGGAACGTCTATAAAAAATAGCACAAATATCAGTACTACGATTAATTTAGTTCTCCGCATACACTAAACTACTCGGTTGTAGTTGCCGATAGAAAAACAAACTCATCATGGCTCATGCCCTTCAACGATCGCTATAACAGCGCTGCCTATCTCTCAACCCCGTTTAATTTCCCCGGCGGCCCGGCATCATCATAACTCTTGTCAAATTTATAATTCATAAAAGTGCATGCGACAGATAGCGTGGTGCATTAATAGCACCCGCCAGTCAGCTTTCGTGCAGGCGCTGCTCATCGCAGCCGTTACTCTGGTGCCATCATTGAGTTGTCGACCTTGCGGAGATGGGGATACGAGGGAAGCTGCAAATCGGCACTGTCCTGGAGATACTAGACATATAACGCTTCTCCTAACCGAAGCACCCTGAATGGCTATGCGTAAACGCAAGGAATTAGTGGGCAAGTTGGAAACCATATCAATTCTGCACAATGGTACTCACCGATCTACTGTAGCGCTTACGCCGAAAAACCAACGAGATGCAGGAAACATCCAGGTACAAAAAATACGCCAGAATCCACCATAAAGGGGTAATGGATAAGAGGAGCACAACCCTGAAATTCAGAACAAACCTCCCTTATGTCCTAACTCAACCAGATCACTCTTATCAAGACTGTTAGCGAGAACCTCTGTTATTCATCTGTCGAGAGATGATAGGTCCATTGCATCTTCACCAAATAAAGCAGGAACATTGGTGCAGGTTTCCCTGCTAACTATCCAATAAACTTACAAGTAAGTACTCCATCCACTATCATCAGCATGGAATGCTACTAACTGTAATTTTATCCATTTTAGGACTCAGCCAGTTGACCTGAGTGCTTGCTGTCCATCCTGGGAATCCTCACTTTGGTGGAGACATGATGCTGTCCAAACCATTGATGATATTGTAAGAACTGTCGGATGAGGATCTAAGAATGTTCAGCTCAACGCACAGAAGACCCAGACAACAACTCTGATGAAAAGTATATGCTGGTTTTCCAGCGGAGGAGATGGAGGGACTTAAACCATCATCAATCAAGCTTCTGGGGATTGACATCAACAGTAGGTAACGTGTCTTGGCATGATCGTGTTGCCGGCCTTGCCCGGCCTGCGCCCCAGAAGCTACTCTCTAGATACAATCTAAGAACGAGCAGTGTGTTTGGTGGATGCGCCCAACAAAATACCTTCACGGTCTGGAACATCAAGGAAGGGTGTCTCATCTGTCCATTCTATAGATACTAACATAGCAGATGCTCAACCGAATTGCCGAAGTCGCATCCTCACCAGATCGAGGTCTCAACGCCTCGGGCCAGCCTCTACAATGAGTTATTCTTTCGGAGAGCCTCGGCGTTATGGAACGAGCTTTCGGGAGGTTTGTTACTCGATGGTTTAAATTTACAGCACTTTAAAGACAATGTGAATAGTAATGTGGATTTCTACCTTTGCGAGAGGTTATCTATATAGAAAGGCAATTTCGGTAGTCTGACAATGCCCGAAGAAACGGATCATCCAAGACCGACTTTCATTTGTGAAGCCTTGTGCATGAGTTGCACAATTGCATTTTCAGGCATATACCGACGACAACGCCGCTCATTCTCAAACGTGGGTATGTTGTCCAAAATGCGGAGGTGTCGATTAAGTAGGGGCGGCGGTATAGTGGTTGAGGAGGGTTGCCGGGAGTTGCATTAAGACCAAAATTGCCGAATTAAGATAGTAATTAAATGCTGCTGTTGCGTGACATCAAAGCGAGGCACGTCTGTGAAAGATTATTTCGGTTTCTTATGTGACAGTCCTCAGACGCACACACACGACCGGTGAACCGTGCTGAGAACGTGGGAAGCTTAGGAATGTTCGGGAAATTGGAAACAATATCAAATGTCACGGGAGGTTGCACAGCTCTTCGTTACAAGGAATCTTTTCTCGTAATCGTTACCAGAATCGTGATTCAAAGTACACATTGTAGTTGAATGGATAGAAGCCAGAGTTCAGTTTCGTAATGCGCAATATTAGTGGTGTAATAATTTGACTTTTATTTATTGCACTTGTTTGTGCTTTTCGTACAGAAATATTATTGTTTTTATTTTTGGGAATTTCTCCAGATGCTGTATTTGCTTACAGTTAGTACATCAAAATTAATAGGTGTCTACGATACACTAAAATAGTGGTTTTTCGTAGAGATCATCTTAAAAGATACCCATGAACAATTGTATGAGGTCTAAACAGATCTTATGAACTGCAAATTGTTCTTGAACCTTTTTCATGCCTCATAATTTCATAGTGTCATTAAACGTCATTGAAACATTATTTGTACCCCTAGGACAGCAACCTCTTATATCTAAAACGCAACATTGGTAAACAACTCTGATTGTAGACTGGTTCTCAGTCCTGACACCTCGGACAACATACTAAAACGATAACTGCACAACTAGAGGATTGTGCACTAATGCATTAATCTATAGATGACTTTCACATGGCGTATTAAATATAGTACCTATTCACCTACAAAATTTCACCAAATAACATACGATAAAATTGTAGGCCACAGTCCTGACGTTACCAAAAGGTCGCATTTAATATCATTAGAGGGCTTTTTACAAGAGAGAACAACTTCGAGGCCATTATGTGAGTTAGTAATTACCTTGGTCCCCAATAAATTCAACTCTTCTTTCCTTTTATGCTTCCTGTGCGTTAGGCCTAAATGAGGCGTCTTCCTTAACTTTAAGGAGAAGTTCAGATGCGCGTATAAAGAAAGGAGAAAGGGGATCTTTTCATTCAGGAAAGGAAATAAAAGTAGGCCGGTTCCTTTGAACTTTTGTCAGAAATGGAATAGCGTCTATACAGGTTGGCTTTTGTTCCATGCGGCCTTTCAAGGAATTATTCCACTAACATCTGAAATACGCTTAGAAACTTTATCTCTCTGAGATGTGGCGTTAAGCTGCGAGTATACGTAGAGTGAGGACAAATCGGATTAAATCTAAATGCCACAATCAAGATCACATCGCCTCCTTTGAGAAGTCTGCTGAGTAATGGCAGAATGCTGGATATAGGCATATGAAGACATAGGTAAACGCTTAAAACATTTTGTCTTTCGAAAAGCAGGATCAGATACAACTACGATAATATCTTTTGAAGCACCTCATCTCCGATGACAAAAACTTTCTGTGTTCATGCGTTGGTCATGAAAGTCCAGCTATTGAAAACTGAATTATCAGTAATGCAACGAGATCAGCGGCTAGCAGCCAAGAAAAGGTCACCCTGTATGCAAATCATCCTGAAGATGTGTGCAGCTGTCAACGGACATATCGAATGTGTCAGTTGGTTCTAGATTGGTTATGCAACATTCGACATCGACGTGTTTTGGTATATATTCCAGCATCGAGCAGTGATGCGGTCAGGCAGTGGTCCGACGTAAAGAACTTGAAAAAGTTGATATAAATTAGTGTATAAGTTGTTGTGCTACTAGTGGAAATAAATTAGGGTTTAAGAACGTTACAGTAATTTGAAACAAATGTGAGAATAATCATATGAATACTTTCCTGAGTTATAGAAGGAACAAGAATTATCCGACAGACAAACAGAAGGCAGATAATAGACCAACGGAAATGGTGAAATATTTTTTTCCGGTGTATAATAATATATAATGGAACATGAAACAAAGATATCTAGCGAATAGGAAACTTCCACCACCTACTGGCATGGGAATAATTCATAAAATTCAGTATCCAGTAGACAATGTCTAAATTGTATTGTGGGTTGCATATGCCTTTATCCTTGTTCATTATGACGATGAAGTCTACGTATATCATTATTGTATCAAATTCAAAATTAAAATAAATGGTTTTTCAATAAGGACGGGTCGATGTTGGCAGTCTGTGGCGGCCATGTTGTTTTGGCGGCAACTGTCTAATTTGTTGTTTATTATTTAGTCACTGATGCCAAACCACCATGACAAGTTACACGATTGAGCAGCACGTACAAATGATAAAACTTTATCATTATTATATTATTATTATCAAAATGAGTGTTCACTAGTGCAAACGCTGCGCGCGTGGCGCCCATTTTACGGAAGACGCAATGGCCCTTCAAAGTCGACTCTGCAACGTTTGGTGACCAAATTCGAGACGACCGGTTCAGTAAACAATCAGCCAACACCCGTACGTCAAGGGAACTCCAGATCAGCCGAAAACATCGCCGCTGTCCGTGAAAGTGTCCAGGAGAACCCGAGACAGTCGATTCCTCGCCGTGCATAAGAACTCAGCCTTTCGCAGACTTCAACCTGGCGAATTTTGCGTCGGGACTTGGGCCTACATCCATACAAGATCCAACTTACCCAAGAGCTTGAAGATGATGACCACAGACAACGCCGTTTGTTTGCTGACTGGGCTTCGGAGCGTTTGGAAGAGGACCCCAATTTCGGCCGAAAAATAATCTTCAGTGACGAGGTGCATTTTTAATGAATGGATATGTTAACAAACAGAATTGCCGTATATGAGATGACGCCAACCCACACGAGATTCACCAGGTAACAATGCATCCACAGAAAGTTACTGTTTGGTGCAGATTCTGGGCAGGTGGCGTTATTGGTCCATACTTTTTCGAAAACGATGTTGCTGAGGCCATCACCGTCACCGGCGAGCGCGATAGAACGATGATAAACGATTTCTTTTGGCCCAAGTTGAACGACATGGAGGTGGACGATATGTGGTTTCAGCAGGATGGTGCTACCTGCCACACAGCGGACACCACGTTGGACATTCTGCATGAACGATTTGAGGGTATGGTTATTTATCGCACAGGTGACGTGAATTGGCCACCAAGATCGTGCGATTTCACCCAACTGGACTTTTTCTTGTGGAGGTTTTTAAAGTCACAGGTCTATTCCAAAAATCCGGAATCTACCGATGCCCTTAAAGCCAACATAATCCAGGTCATCGCTCAAATTCAGCCGGATTTATGCGACAGAGTCATTGAAAATTGGACCACTCGGATTTGTGCCACCGTGAGAAGCCGCGGCGGACATTTGAACGATGTAATATTCCACAGCTAATTGCATACATGGGCCTTTCAAATAAAAACAAAAGTTCTTTGAAACCTCACACACAACTTGTTTTATTCTATTTCAACATCAACCCATCCTTATTGAAAAACCCTTTAGATTACCACACGAACTGCGCTGCACTCTCTAAACTGTTGTAGCTATTTTATTAGCTACCATTTCCTCTGAAGGAAATTTAATCACAGGTGCGTCAATAGAAGCCAGACGTGTTTCATATCAGCGTTCCAGTTATTTGGGCATTGAAACTTGGTTTCAGCTCCACATGTTACTCAATACTATCCAATCGAGGCATTCATAGGTTTCGCTGATTTTCAAACCGATACGTTATATCTCCAGTCAGCTATCTCTCGCAACCCTTGATGCGTACGTCCTTGACGTCGAATCCCGATGATCATCATTTGAAGGGTGCGAATATCTCCTATTTCTCTCTCTATACCTCTACTTTACATCCGCCTCCCTTCGCCCCTTCTACGCACCACAATTTCGAATTTAAACTTGGCACGGCGAGACCGATAATTATTACCCCGGTACATTTGTGCAGGAAGCCGGAAACAAATAGCGAATGGAGGGGTTGAGTCAGGGTCGGACTAACAACCACTCATCATGAGGTGATCTTTCAGCTCATTCTCACACTAGTTAGTCACATCAGTCTTTTTGGTAGCAAAAAATTGTAAATGTGTTTCCCAGAAACAGAACTACAGAACCAACTGTCAACCAAGCTTGACCCCTTTTACGGTACGCCTTGATAAATACATTTGATGCAATTTGCGTTCCAAGCAGTATTAAGGAGTAACTATGTAACTCCTCCTCGTATAGATTTATTTCTGTATGTTCGATAAGTAGGTACTGTCGGAATTTAAAAAGCTCCAACTGCCTTGACTTCACAACCGGTATGCAGTTAACTAGTCCCTCCCTGAACCACTTGATTCAGCAGATTCGACACTGCTTTTAGAGGATTCCAATGAGTGATCGGCTTCTTATACTACCACGAGCCAAACGCTACATGTGACACAAGTCCACCGCAGCAAGGAACCATACAGTGAGAAAGTTGCTTACTATCGCCGTGTCGAGCTAATATAGCCTCTAGAACTCTAGGAATTATATCTATCTAATTACTTTAGCTGCTTGAAACAAAGAGGTAGAGGTACATAGGTGTATCTTTGTGCAGTAATAGTTATGAATAAATATTTAATAATAATAATAATAATAATAATAATAATAATAATAATAATAATAATAATAATAATAATAATAATAATAATAATAATAATAATAATAATAATAATAATAATAATAATAATAATAATAATAATAATAATAATAATAATAATAATAATAATAATAATAATAATAATAATAATGTCTTTATTGTACATAGTACAAACGGCGAAGTTTAGCCTCAATGGCTACTCTACTTAACCGGTAAAATATTTCTGCTCTTCTTATGATAGATTATCTTTAGACAAATCATTTAATCCTTGTCAGTTCACTAAAGATTTAGGAAGCACATTTTCTGTGCGCGCTAGCTCTACAACTATAAAATCTTTCTCAAGTTTAAGTTTTTGTATCATTCCTATAGAATATTTATACAGTTGTTTTTAGCGTCTCATACATCAATTTACGGATTCTTTCTAATTCAAGACCTAATTAATAATATATGCGGTTATTACTAATTTTTAGAGATATATAAGCAAAAATCTAATATTGTAGATTGTAGATGCTCTTACTTGGTGAAACTCTTCCATCATGTAGATAAAAGGTTGTGTAAGTATCACACCGTTTCTCAAAAACTTTTTCTTTTAGTAACTAAAACAATGACAATGACAATGATATATTTAAATCATCGTTGGACTGTCAGACGATAATTCAACTATAAATCGAAACGCGTCACTGAAAGGAGAAGAGGTTTATTTGTGTAACTGTGTTGATTACACAATCTTATTAATCTGCATGATGGGAGAGCTTTACCAAGAAAGAGCTAAAGATCTGAAATCTACATGCCGTAAAATATGTTGTTTAGTTTTCATGCAGCATCTGGTTGATGAACAATAAATGAAACTGATAAGTTTTCCTTGTTACATATCCTACTACCATTTCAGTCCTGACCTGTACAGGATTATGAGGCCAGGGTGGACGAATCTAAAATTTCTCGGGTAATGTCATTTTCTCTCAGCTCAGAAATGTACCAAAATTATTATGAGGGAAGCTCGAACTTGCCTTGTATCCGAATATACCGGGTTGCTTTTTATTGTCAGAATGCTCATTACCTACATCAAAAGTTGAAAGCTGGAAGAATATACAATAAATCTTCAGGCATAAATTATAGAATTGGCAGAGATGTACCTTGGTCGGTTTTTTCTTGCGTCTTGCGACAAATTTTAGGATATATCTTCCATAATAGTAAAAAATATTCTATGAATTTAAAATGTAAATTAATTTAATCAATCATTTTTTTACGTGTGGTATAGCATGGCATTTCAGGAAGCAGAGGTTTTAAAACAAGATATGTATGTTCTTTTTCTGTTTTAGATGTTTTATCAACTACTTTTACATCTACTGAATAAGGATCATACTATATAATGAGGAGAGTACGTTCTAGTTAGGAAGAAATGACGTCAAGTGGGTTTGTTCTGTACTTAAAGTGGAGTGCTTAATGGGAATTTTATTCGGCTTTGGGTACTGTTGATTCACTTAAGTATTTGGATTATAATTTGAACTTATGGAACCTTCAGAATTTTTCGATATTTTCAATATCATTGAATTTATTTTCAAAAGACCAACAGTTCCAAAACAAAATCCAAATCTTAATTTCATAACTGTCCTCATTACATGATAAGTACAGCATTAGTCTGATTGACTTCATGTTCAAATAAACATCTAATTCAAGAGGGAGTTGTCTCAATATACACCACCAGTGCGAGTTCGTTTCTTGTGTGCTGGATTATAAGTATTACTCAACGATAAATAACTACTACGGCATTAATGAGCTTACCCAAACAACTGCATTTCAGACTCATTACATTGGCTGAATGTAAAAATGCCCACCACCATGGACTAAACGCATTCGATCACAGCGTTTAATCTTAAATCGGCTTTAGGAAGGTAGTCGAATTTACACGTGTGTATTTTGGAGCAGCGGATCCTCTGTCGGAATGGATAATTGATGGAGATTATCTGAGCGTCGCATTAATTAACACAAATTCCACTACAAAATCAATCGTTTCCATAGGAGCGAATCTTAATCCTATAGGGGAATAGTTGGCTCTCCTGGCATGTGCTATTAATGATATGCAAATTGGAGGCAATGGTAGTCGAAGGGTTTCCTTCACCATCAGATGTTTATATGTTAATATATTTCACTTCTTATTTTGATAGTATACTTATGATCCTACTGATATATCTTTTACATAATTTGAGTCAATTAATTAATGTTGATATTGTGCTTTCTTGATGTTTTATGACATATACATCACGATAAACTATTCATGTCCGCCGGACGCTCTGTCTAACTATCCAGCAACTTTTGGCCCATCTAAAACCTGGAAAATACTTTTGGGTTTCGATGAAACTTTGACACTGGGTAACTACTGTGACAAGGACTAGAGAACTTTGTAGTTTTAGGAAATCGGTTCAGTGGTTGCGAAGTTATAGTCAAGAAACAAATAAAAATGCCGTCAAGTATATTTACGCTATCCAATGATGTCAGCTTAGAAATGAATTTCTGAATATAACCATTTAAGAAGTGCGCAGTAGCTCATTCCACAACGCCAAGGTTCTCCAAAGAATGTATCTTAGAGCAGACTTGTGTGTGGCGTTGTAAGTTCGATCTGATGAGCTGCTCTAGTATTTGCTGCACTAGCGACTCTTGGAGTTATCATACGAAACAGCAACTTAAAGAGACCAGCAACATGATTGTGCCAAGACATGTTATCGTTGATGTTATATCCCAGAAGCTTGATGGAAGATGATTCAAGTATTGGATTTTCCTCCATTTCTACAGGCAGACTAGCATGCGACTTCTTTGTCAGGGTTGCCGTCTGTGTCTTCTGCGTGTTAAACTAAACTTCATTTGTACATCTCCATTTCACAATTTTCTCAGTGTCCTAATTGATCTGAACAGCACACTGTGCTCGCCGAAATACGGTATCTCTTGATGGTAGTGGTTTGTGCGATTCTATGCAGGAAATAAGGGTGCTGTAGAAGCTGTAGATAGGGTTAGATGTTATTTCCAACAAATCGTTGATGTACAGCAAAAGAAGAAGCGTTGGAGAAAGGTCAGATCCCTGAGAAACACCCTCATCTATGGGAGCACCCATCCATCGTCACAAGTAAGAAGCGATCCCTGAGAAAACATTTATTTTATATTCCTCAGAAATTATAAGTCTGGTAGTTCCACGTGGCCCCACCACCTGGGAAAGCGTAACACGAAAGCAACTAACTGCAACAATAAATATCCCGCCTTGATGTTCTGTTAACTTAAAAACACTTTCCCGGATTTCCGGAAGAGATTTATTTGGGACGCGTTACACAGCACATCAAATCAATCCGTCGTTTTATTACACCTATAAGTTTTCCCTGAATGCAAACCAATCAACTTTCCACCCCTCATATGGGTTAGCCTCCTTTCACGAACATAGGCGGAACCAGAAACCGCCATTTTGGGGTAGATTGGCGAGTGCGCATAGTGTTCTTTTAAACTTGTAGATGTTGCAATCAAACTGTAGAGGATTGGAGATACCACATCATTCAAATCATTGTGGGAAGCAAAATGCTGAAAACAATGGAGGCCCGAGGGAATGCTTATTGTACACAATGTCTCAAAATTAATCACAGCTCTACTATTTTTGATTTTGCTGACGCCCAATAGAAATATTTTTTCAACTGCAGTACTATTCAAATTTATCTTGTACTAACCGCCAATCAAAATCACTCATTATTGGTAAAATCGGATCATTAATGATTCGGCTATCTCGGCAGCCTTTATCAAGGAACATAAAATGCAATTTTTAAATCATAATCACCTTGATATAATTGTATCCAGCCTTATAATCAATAAGAACTTCTATGAAAGGCTAAAAAATGAATAACCAATAAGGTATACAAGCTTTCAGCGCTATCAGGGAAAATGAAACATACAGCAGTATCAACCCCAAGCGTGGCACAAATTGCCTCCCAGTTCTGATCAAAGAACATGCCTGACAAAAAAGAAGTCAGTATTTATCTTAAGAGTAATATTTTATATGAGATTGTATGGAACATGAAAGTATTAATACATCTTTCATCTTCATTTATTCCAATCATCATTGGTGTAGAAGTATCTGTTTTTAGAAACCTCAATTTTATTTTTTTCTCATCTTGACAAAATTGATATGGAATGACTCCTTCAAGAAAGAATTGGGAACAAAGGTTGTCGTTGGACTATGGTGGCATATGCTTGATGTTTTAGTGCAGTAACTGCGGTTGAATTGACCAAAATATAATGTGGTGATCTTAAACTCCCTATTCATAAAAATATGACTAATTTCTATGCTATCATATGGATCCTTTCTGTTTTACTATCCGATCCGATCAAAACTGGTGCTAAAAGGTGTACACTAATAAGAAGTAATGATTACGACGGGGTTACTCGTACTTTTCAATACGATTCTCTCCATTTACCTTCACCCCTCCGCCATTGCTTTTTCCTTTCAGTTTCCACATAACCTCCCCAAGACTCGTTTCGTGCCAAGCGCCATTTTCACATGAAACTCGTTCAGCAATCTGGAATAGTTTTTATGCCGTAGACAAATAATTCATTAAAATATCATGCGCGTTCTGTGGATTTATAGGCAATATACGAAAACATCAAGATAATAATTAAATCCCCGTCAGTAATGTGGGGCAATATGCATGCGTGTCTCCATTTTGATACGTTCCACTCCTATCCCTAAACGTAGAATAACTGCCTCGTATAACACGCTTATTGGTTATACACGAGGGGAATGTTATAACTTAGTCACTATTACACATTCCGTTCGGCTCATTTCAACTTATCAAATATAACATATACGTTGATATGAAAAAAGGATCTATAGCTCTGTGTATATAACCAACTTCGACAGTATCACAGATAATAGAGAGACGGTTGAAAGCATGTGCGCCATCTATCATACCCAAAGTCAGTTAACCGAGTTTCACATGATGAAACCCGCCTTACGAGGGTACAGTAAAACTATAAGACCTGAAAGTAGTAAAGATACAATGTTGACAGAACAGTGCATGAGCAAAGAGTCAAAGAGTCGCCATTTGACACTATGCCGTTCAGTCCTCCTTGAGGCTTGTCAGCAGGTATTAGATGACCAACACGGTAGTGATGTAACCATTTAGCTTGATAGAGTTGTTCTTGCAGATCACTTACAGTTACAGAATCCGGTGCCCTATATTAAGACAAACGTTCAAATGCTACAAAAAAATTGACTTACGAGAAAGTGTGATACTGAAAAGAACAATGTCAGGCTGTGCTCTAAACTAAGAGTTATCATGTCTGGTTGACACACAGGAGGTCACTGCTCTGATCCTTGATGGGAATTTTATTTCAATTCAAATGGACATACCCGTAATATAGATCATGGATGGAAACAAATATTCATATAGGCGCGTACTACATCAGAAACATAATTATACATAGAAAACTGAAGCCAGGAAGCCTGGCACTGACACTGTTCTTCTAGCGATCATACTTTTACGTAGAGGTTAACAAGGTTTTATGTACGTCTTTTCGATCAAAGGAAAAATCGCCACCAAATACTCGCATTCTCTTACTGCATGTCACACTATTTATTATTAAGATAACATTAAATTAGCTCTCAGGATTTCACCGATGAAAATCGTCCTTTGTAACGCGCTTCACTTTAGTCTTTAAAGCAATACGAGTACCTGACTATCATCACTGAATATCCACAAAGGCTTTCTAGGAGACATGTCAACTGCCTAACTAACTCCTATCATGAATATGAAACTAGAGTTTCGTGACACGTTCCGATTTGTGTTCCATCATCGTCGAAACACGTCATTGGGAGAAAGACAGTTTCATGTGTGAAACTTTGTGTTACACATATAAATTGTATCTGAATGATAGAATAGTTTTGCTAGGTAAGAGTATCTAAAAATCTACATGAAAATCAGTTCCCAAATCTAACATGCTATTTATCTTGTAATTTTTTTTTTAATTATTTTTATGTATGTATTCTGCGCCTTAGGCCTAATACTTGTTTGATTCTAAGGACTTTTTCAATTAAAAACTTTGAAACGCCTTGTCTGTAAATTGCACAGATTTATCGTAAGGATAGAACAGTTATATTATTCATGTTTGCTGAAATGATTGGCGGTTCTACGAATACACCCTGTTGCAAGTGGATTGAGTTGAAATTTCAAATGTTCAGCTTCTCTGGTTTAACAAAAATATATAACTCACCCTCGTATACGTTGACGACTTCTAACGAAAGGCGTTAGGCCGATACAGCTGTCACGAAAAGAAGTTATTTAATGTTATGTATATAGATAACGCTAACTTGCAGTTTTTATGAAAATGTCTATGTGTTATGTATACATCTCGACATATCCTCACCCACAATTGTAGTGAAATAGCTGTTTTGATGTGGAAACTGTACTTTACTTTTATCTTTATGGCTTTGAACCTTGTAGGATTATCTGAATTGAAATACTGCCATCAAATCACCCTTGTTTTGGCTGTAATTTACAATCCTTAAGAGTGCTTACGAATTGTTCTGACCTTAGAACTTACATTTGGCATGACTGGCGACACTAATCGTAGGAATATTAGGAATATTCCTTCACGTTCCTATAACAGTTTTGGATTTAACTTGAGTTGAGAATGTTCGACATACATAGAAATTGTCACGAATACAATAAATTAACGGAACAAGGTTAACTTTATATCGCACGTTTCCCTATAAGAATATCACCAAAATGTTATCGTTCAGTCAAAGGCAGAAATATTATCACGCTTCATTTGGGCTGCGAGAGGATAAATATCTATTCACATTGACCTTAAAATGTTGCAAATTATACACAACTTCAAAGTTCCCCAAAAGGACGACTTTTGAAAGAGACTCGTTCGTGACGTTAGCAGCTCGACCCGGTGAGGACGCACACATTGGGCTTCTCTAGTACTTACTGTGCTTGCATCTCTTGGTGTTTATATGCCGCGATAAAGTATAGCATTGATATATATATATATATATATATATATATATATATATATATATATATATATATATATATATATATATATATATATATATATATATATATATTATGCTCACTTCAATGTCCACAGTATTTATAATGGTCTTAGCGGCATGCTCCCCTGATTGGTGGACGGTTGGATCGAGATCGATTAGTAGGGATATGGAATGACGAAAACATAACTAACTAGACACCTGAGTTCGTCTGATCACTGCGGAGCGGTGGTTCAGCAGTTACGTAGTCAACGTAGGCTTCTGGAGGCGCCGATTTTAGTCCAGTCCGCAAAAAGATCCTCCCTGATTTTCCTTTGTTGTTCCACAGTACAGGTACGGATACTGACTCACTTCAGTAGTCTACCTGGGCTCTGTATAATTTTACCTCTTTTGGAAACTATATCATTTCTCATATTTATTGATATAACAATTCAAAAGACCTATATTATTTATGTAGGAATGGAACAAACGCAAACACAGAACTCAATTATTTACCAGCTTGTAATAATTTCCTGCAACAGTGCCATCAATGAATTGCTAAGGCTGAGAGCGCGTCGTGTCGCTCTCAGCATTAAGAGCCTTTTATGAAAGCTATCACGTTGACAGCGTAAATCGGGCTAATTAATGATCAACTAAACTAATCCCACGATTGTATACGTCTTCCAAGTAGATCTCTGAATTTAGTTCGTCCATTCTGGATACCTTTTGTGAATCCATATCTCATCTCTAGATGAGCTTTCACTTAGACAAATAACGACATTATTCCTCTAAGTGAAATAGTCTGTTAGCATGACGTTTCTGATTATTATACCTTATTTTGAGATATCTGTAAGTAGGTATATTATCTAATATAATGAAGAGTTTTACGGTCAGTTCAGTGGAATAAGAAATCAAACTACTGTAGATACTGTAAACTTATAATTCAAGGAAGGCCTGTGCTCGTCCGGCAATAATCTCAACCGTAGCAAGATCTTTCGCTAGACTACTAAAAGTAAAAGCAGTACCCACAATGTCAATGATATTTGTTCTGCCAGAACGTATAGTGGATGACGACTCTTCCTCTTTAAAATCCATCAGTATGATGCTGCGTTCGGAAGAATAAATCACTTGTACCTATCTTGTTAATGCAGTTCCATACGCAAAATTGATAGCGAGTGAACAATCTAAGGTGTGTGTGCTATCTATCTAATCCAAAGACAGTTTAACGACTCTCTGGAGACGCTATACACTTTACGAGGGTGTAGTAAGACAAAGGTATTACCGAAAAATTCGTTGTGTAGCTGATTACATTATAAGTGCTAGTTCGGTTCTTCAAATTTTGATAATCCGTACATTACAGCAGGTAAAATTGCACCTTACACATCTGCGTCATATCCCATGTCTGTACCAATATCTCATCAACCGTGAAAGGTATATATCGAATCCTATCTGGATCAAAGTTGGAGTAACAAGGCACAAGAAATGAAGCATAATCCTGACTGATAAGTTTAAATACAGCTATACATTTTTGCGGTTTAGATGGAGCTCTGTTAGGACGCTCATTTCCGTAGGGATACATCGCAAACGTGAAATACCGAGTACAGCTTGTCCGCTGACAAATTATAAACTTCCACCTCACCGAAATATATAGAACGTTCTACCTTGACAGAGGCCGGCTTAATCAAATTTGCTAATGGACGAGCGGCTTAAAATTTATATAAACTTAGCTCGTTAACAGACCGTGAACAGAATCCACTGGGCGCTGGGTTCGTCATCCCACTGGAATAACTGCGGTCCGTCTATTACTTTGCCTATTTATTTATGTAAATAGATGCTTTTAGGGGAATAGAAATTATTTATAAGGAATATGCGTTGATAGAGAGTTTTAGAGGTGCTGAGATTAGTGCACAGTGGTCTGGCCTGATCGGCTTAAAACAAAATATCTATGAGCAGGACAGAAAAGCTTTCCAGTCATATCAGCTTTGATGTGGGATTTTTCACGGGAGATAATCACGAATTCAGATGAAACCTGTATAAAATAGTGGAAAAAAATACTAAAAGAAAAAATGGTATTAACTCAAACAACAACTCCACACGTAATTCACATGGAAAGGTAGAATTATAATAAAATCAGCATTCTACAAGGTGTCCCTGTCCGTCATTTTATCGTCCTTGCTTGATCTTTGCAATCTTTGCGGTTTTGTTTCTGAGCAGATTGATTTCTGTTGATATTAGGTACTAATCCAGGATTTCTTAGGTGCGGAAGGGACTCGAACCGCGGTTCCAGTATTTCGTAATGACGTCATAGCCCACCCGGCGACTGCACTGCCATGAAAAAATTATCTTACTCCAAAATCTAATCTCTCTCTAATGGATTCACATAGTCAGGGACGCGGATTCATCCAACTCGTCTTTTACCCCCTACTGATATCTGAGACGCGGCACGTGTGCTCTTTAGCCTTCAGAATGTTTCCTAAGGAAATCATGTTACGCGTAAATGGCGTATTGACATATCATTTGATTAAATTACTAAATTAATTGAAAGGTATGCATGGAATGCAAGAAAATTAGTAGAAATTAGTAGGATAGCGTCATAGCAAATACTAATTAATGACAGTTTGCATATAAGTTTCACACAAGTTGAATTATGCAAAATTGACCCCATAAACGCATAAAATGACCCTCTACATGAAATACGTAAGAAAACAAAATTACAAAATTCAAAATGTTTTCGAATACACCGTAAACTAACTATAAATTTGTAGAATATGTAAAAATCAGCTACTGCGTACTTTCGAATATCCCAGATGTATAATTTTTTTCTTATTCTCGGGAGGTTTTAGGTATTTAATTCCTGGACTAGATTAGGAATAGTTGAATGCTGATGAAAGGCATGAGCAACGCACTGTTCACCTCGGATAAATAGACGTAAATAAAAGTAGGTCATTAGGTGTGTAATATAATCCTTTATATTCATTCATCGGCGGCCTAGAAGAAGTATGTTTTGCTTCTCAAATCTAGCGTAGACTATGGAGTAAATAGGCGATAGTTGATTTAATTTCCGGATAGGTACCGGGAATACCCTAGTCGATGAATCGAATAAGGTGATCCAATTTTGTGATCTGCTAGGTCACCAGACTTAACCCCTTCCCATTTCTTATCATGGAGCTATCTAAAAGAAGTTGTTAATTCGAGATGCTCCCACTAAACTGGAAAATATGATGTAACGCATAAGAAATGCTTGCAAAGCAATCAATAGAGATACTCTCCTTGGGTGTCATGAAAATTATTTTGAACATTTTTTATAATAAATCTAAGTATTTCCTTTGATTTAATATAATTACGTTATTCATGCTTTTGTAAGAAGAAAAGCATTCCTGATAAACCATTATGCAATTCTTAGGAAATTTATACGAAGCATAATTATTATTTTCATTATATACTTGAGCTGCAAAAGGATTTCAAAATTTGGTTAACAAAAGGTTTTTTCTCTCGTAGAATAGATATACTCGAATTACCATTATAAAAACATGGTTGACCTTGAAAAAACATTGAAAGCGCTGTCAACGTCAAACATAAAAGTTATCATTGACTCTCCCTCATTGCACCACCCAAGATGATTAATAATTAATAAAATCATGATGAACCCTTCAAACACAGTTTCAGTTTACACACAAGGTTTCCAAATGAGTGTTAATTTTATCTTAATGCAGGATTATTGATTATCTGCTCAACAACAACAAACACATGTAGAAGTGCAATGTACATACCGCATAAAGTGGAAAAGATCTACGCCAAACCAATATTTTGATTTATAATCCAGTATCTGTAATATGGTTGCCAGTATTCATTTTTCTATTTACCCCACAGAACGAAATACATTACTTAATATGCCTTTTTGTTATTATCATTTCAGCATTAATGATACATGATAAAGTCATGCATTTTTTATATAAATAATACCAGTCATAGCTGCAGCTATTCCAGAAATTTGTTATTGTATTTAAGTTAAATAAATTGAGTGGGAAGCTTGAAAAATTATACGTTTTAGTTCTGCCTAACAGAAGGCATCTAAAGTTCCTCACGGAGTAGCTTATCTGCGTTTTCCATTTTTTCCATCAGAACTTGTCAGCTGAATGAAATATTGAAACAATGATTCTGCAATTCGCTAACGGTAAAACCATTCACTGCTTTCCTTACCTTGCTTTCTTGTAAAACTTACTAAATGTCAGTTAGGACACATCACGAGAAAAACGACGATAGGCATGTGTAAAGCAGACCAAGAACGATCGCATGAAGTGCATCAAAATGTCCTCTGTATCCTTCGGCATGAAAATGCAACTAGTAAGAAAATAGATTAGCGAGCAGAACATTTATAACGGTGCCAGGCTAGCGGAGAAACAAGCTATTAATCAATTTGTTCGGGCCGCCTGCCACCGACTGGGATGTTGTCTGAACTACCTGAACACCACTCGGGCTGCAGCTGCATTTGCAGTGCAAAACAGGCAAAACCAACTACTTCAAAGAGGAATGAAGTCAAACCATTTTACGTTTTAGGTTGATGAAGGTGTTTTAAAAATGCTGTTCGTATTATCAAATAGAATATATTTTCAGGATTACTCTTTTCTGCATCGATAACATTACAATTTTCATGTATTTAACAGAAAAATGTACCGCATCAACCGCGCAGGGATATTAGCGGTAATACAATGATGTTATGTGCTGTAGTACAGTTTAATTTCCTTGAATAATGATATGACCCTATGTATCTTATGGTAAGGTTCTTTCATGTCGTTGAGTATTTGGGTGGAATACAATGGACATTCTACCATGAGGTGTGTTACTGATAGGACGAAGTTTCATGTAGAATAAGTTGGGGGTTGTGATTTTTTAAGCAGGTATTTGTGTGTTAGGTTTGTATCACCAATGCGAAGAGTCTCTTCGGAAGTTAGGTAGCTCTAGCTTTGTCTTTACATCTGGGATTATCTACATGTATGTATATGTTGTTTGATGAGGGGTTTCAGGTGAAGCAATATAGTTTGTTCGATCAGTGCAGTAGGTTCGGTCACCGCTCTCGCTTCTGCTTTATGTGCTTCTTTGTTGCCTATTATTACTATATGAGAAGGAACCCATAGAAACCTTATAGTTCGACAGTCTGTATCTCTTTGGTTTTTCTCTAATTTTCGTCAGGATCTCATTCGATACGTAGATTTGCCACAACTCTTGTTGCGCGCTCAACGAGTCTATGACAACTTGTACTTCTTGATCTGTTACTTATTCTGCAGAGCTCAGTGCCTCTCTGATAGCTACCATTTTCCTAGCACATATGCTACAGTGATTTGGAAGTTTTATTAGGCTTTGGTAGTTTCTGCTCACTATTAGGGTTAAATGTAAGAGTAGCCTTTGGCTAAATTTCGCCCTAATAAAGACGTATTATTATTATTATTATTATTACTGCCCCTAGTTGCACGTTTCAAGACGCATAATGCTGGAATAACGTTGCAGTAGGTACACATCGCGTGGAATATTTGGGTTAAGCAGCTTTCCGAAGAAATTATCTTTAATATCAACATATGTAGAGCGAATGGCTAGATCTTCAGGCACTTTGATTGACAGCAGCTTTCGAGACGAGGCGTAATGGCGATGGATGTTTAATAATGATAGGGTAAGAAAAGCCTTCTAGCCAACTCGAAAATCTTGGGATTTCATATAAATCAGAAAATCGCCTTTGACATGCTTAGGTGAGAAGGCAATTGATGAGAGCACAAAGTTCCTTCTGACTTCTTGGAATGACCTGGAATAACCTGAGCAGAAGTTTAAGTAATTAGCTATTTTAATTCAACTACTAAACCCTGGGTAGCGAAGACTAGAGGATGGTCAGTCAGTCGCCAATACGAACAGCACACTATAAAAGCCTTGGGGGCGGAAAATTGGCACTGTGTCCGACATCCCCTCTTTGCCTCTTGAAATTTTATATCCTGGACTGAGTAAGTGCTAGGAACAAGTAACCTAACTGTTTAAGTAGGTAACAATTTGTATTCATGTAGATTGCAGATGCTCTTATTGGGTGAAGTTCTTCCTTCATGGAGATGAAACGATTGTGTAATTAACACACAGTTTCACAAATAAAACTCCTTTTCTTCCAATGATTGTCCCATGATGATTTAAATATAAATCGAAACGCGTCACTGAAAGAAAAAGTGTTCTTTTTATCTGAATTTGTTGTTTGTCAAGATAACTTTGTGTAAGTTGCATACAATATTTCACAAACAAAAGTCTGTTTTCTGATGCGTTTCGCTTTGATCTAACGGTATTTCAGGGTTATTTTTGCAACCTTACGTGTAAATTTCAGAATTATAACTGATAGATGGAAGAGTTTGATAAGAGTATCTACAACCTACATTATTTGTTATACTTCATTACTTATTATATAAATATAATATTATCATATTATTTTCTGAATAGGCCACTAATTTTAAGTTATGAACATTTGAAATGAAAAAAATGTCTTTGCCAGGGCAATCCGCCAGTTTTTTTAAGATAAAACATAATCAAGTATTTCAGTTATGAATTTATTTTAAAAAAATCATTTTGAACATATTTACAAAAAAGCTTTCGCCACAAAATTTCAGACCGTGTTTCACACATTTGGCGCTTTGCATTGTTCTTTCAATTTGGGCATGAAATGACTACGGCAAGCATTTACAGTAGGGTTTAATCAGTAATGAAATGCCATGATCTTCAGCATTTTCGTTTCATTGTGATTCAGTGGCATCCCGGTGGATTACGTATGTACATAAATCGGAAATGAATATATCTGATTTCACTTATTCATTTATCGCAAGCTACCACCCTTTACGTCGGCCGTAATCTACTTGCCTTATATTTCTCTATTTCATGACAATCTGCGAGGGAGCAATAGGTCGACGCGACAGTCTCCAACTTCGTTTTTGTATTGCGTTGAATTTTACGTCCCATATAAAATTCCTTCGAGTGTAAAGTATAAAAAAGTTTAGTAGTTGATGAAGGCTGGGTAGGCTTTTTTCAGTTTACGACCTTTTTACGCACGGTTTATCAAAAAGGGACTGTATTTTGTAATATCGCTACTAAACGAGGCTGTATTTTTTTCTGAATTACCTACCTTTAAGGTTTATGGACAGTGTTTTGTTGAATGACGAGATCACCGATCAAATCGTTGATAAACAAGCGTACACAGTTTTGCTAAATAGACAAACAGTGAAAATGAACATTCAACCCTTTTTTATTCAGTCGTAAAATGCCAGAATGTGATCGTCGGCATTGATTGTGATCTCTAAATTAGTCGGTAAACAGGGCTATATAAACTAATCGCAGAATACAACTTAAATACAAAAAGAAAGTTGCCTGATATTCTTTCTTTTATATTTCGTCCTAAAATCTGTTGTAGATTTTATGTATATGGTATCAATCAGCCTGAAAGCTTATTAAGATTATTAGTTAAATAAAAGAGATCTCAATTGAGTTCTAAGAAGAATGGAAGGATGGAGAAGGGTACAATTGTTCAGTAATTTTCAAGCATTAATTGTTCCCTAAAAACAGACAAAAGGTTCTTCAACTTTGAGCCACTATAAATACATTGAATTAACATTGAAAATTACGTTCTTTTGAAAACATTTTTAATAGCATATATCCAAAAAATGCTTCTCGGTATTAGGTACAAGGTTTTAAGCGTAACAAAGGCTAGTGAATTATTAGGGTAAATCTGGGAGACAAGGATGAGTTTCAGAAGTTACATTCATCCTAGACTTAGCAGGTTACTACTCAAACTATTATATGGGATGTTTTGGACATGTTTCATTTATACATGATACATTCAAAACATTCCCCGAGTACCGTAATCCTCTGAATGAGATATCTCTCAGTTGTAATATGTTGAGGTCAAAAGTCTTAGGAAGAAGATGGTATCCATGCTGACGTTTCAATTATCATTACTATCTCGATTTATACAGTATGACTTAGTTTTTTAAAGCAAAATATGCTAATTTCACTACACCACAATGCTTCCAGGGATTTGCAGCAACCTAGACCAAAACGGATCCACGCCTCTCCAGGGTTTAAAAAAGGAAGCTGGCGAAAGGGAGAAGGTTCTCAGCCTTGATAAAAAGGGGCCGAAAAGATATATACTTTTAAACTTCATCTTAATCTTAGAGGACGAGTTTCGCACTGCGTCGAATGGACAGATCAGACCAGACTCAACCTTTCACTGGAAGATCCATTAAAGTTTAATTGTAGTAGGCTGCAGGGCATCTGCTACTGGATGTCTTCAAATAAAATAATGATCTGTTTTGGACATGTCACTTTCTAATATTATACGATTATTATATGTTTATGAAGACACTACAGTTGATGCAATGTTCATGGAGACTATCAACATATTAATATGAATCACTTCCGATGAAACGAGCTGAGGTATGGCAGGTAACTAAAATGAATATATGATTCTGTTATCCAGGCAAGACAGACATTATATGACTTACGTGAATTGTATCAGCCAGAAAAAATAACAAAGTAATGATTATAAAACTTTTTATACACAGCAGCTATCAGATAAAAAAATAAATTCTACAATAACCAAATATCCTCGTCTGAGAACATATCGAAATGTGCTAAATGCTCCTTAAATCTCTTCTTTACAGATCTCTTAGCCTGTCCTATGTAACATTTCGCCGTCTTTACAATTAATTTCATATAGTCCAAACTTATCAAGTTGGGCCACCTCGTCTTTTGGGTTTCTTCATAGCTCTTCAGTTTTAGGACCATATTAGTATATAGTTCTGAATCCCAGGCTTTTGAAGCCTCTATGTGAGCCCTTCATATAATTGAGTTCAAAATATATTCATATCTCTTTGGGTCTTACTCTTTTCAATTAATATAGCCGAGTTGCGAATTGCTCTGTATGATCGGGATGCTAATACTTTGACCGATTCCATGCAGGAAATAATGGTGCTGTCGTAGATATAATTAGATGTTATTTGCAACTGTTTGTCGCAAAAAGAGCATCAGAGAAACGACTGATCTCTAAGGAACGTTCGCGTTTATAATAAATACATTGGATGTCCATGTCGATCCACCACCACACGCAAAAAGCTGTCACTGAGAAGACTATCCGACCAGTGGCACAGATTCGGTTGCAGCTTATAGACAAGAGGCTTGACCAGAAGTGTCTCTTGTCACACCGTATTGAAAGCTTTCGAGCGCGACGAATCGAAACATATCTTCCATGGTTTTATACTTGCTGAAGCCATATCAACGATCAGTCATATTAGTGAGCCTTCATAACCTTGTACCAGATGCAGAGCAAAGTCGTAGGTCTATATTATTAGGTGAAGTACCTCCTAGAAGCTTATTGTAGAATTGGCAGCGAAAATTTGACTTATTCTCTGGATCTTACCGTTGTGAATGTCAAGCTGTGTCAGACAGTTACAACAAGCTCCATCGGTAGACCAACTGGGTCATTCACATCAGATTCCCACAGCCCAAACAAGCCTCTTGCAAAATCAATTCTTTTGGAGTTACTCACCGTTGTGGAATTAGCAGCCAAAGGTTTAATTCCGGGATAGTTACAAATTTATAGCGTTTCAAGACTAATTTTAATAGATATATATCGAGCGTCATGCGATATGCTTATTGCATTTTTGAGACGCTATCTATAACAAAAATCACATTGCAGGTAATATTATGCGGATTTTCATATAGGTAATACAAAAATGTATTATTATTGAGATTATAATGGTAGGCTATTGATTCTGATAGTCGATGTACACTCTAGTAGATTAGGTAGGTGAAGCGGTAGAATTGTGATATAACTACAATCAGAAAAAGTAATTTTAGCCAACCAAAAAAAATCAATGCGAAAAACGTCACATGTCATGCGAGGCAGGCCGACAGTGAAACACAGTGCTGGAATGCAAAGCGGATTTTTCCGGTTGGTGCATTTTTTAATAAACAGTCCCGCCGCAAGTTAAAAAACGACGGCATTACACCAGATTATATCACAATCCAATGGATCGTAATCGGGTTCTAACACTGAATCATACGCCGCAGTCCCGAACGGCCAGAGTGGCGCAACAACAAAATTCGAAAGGGTTGTACAGTGCAATTCAATACCTTTTTAAACTTTGGGTTTGATTAAATTTTGCAATGGAATCAAGAGACTTTGCAAAAACTATTCACTTGATACCGGTAGAGAATCAAGAAGATAACTAACAGATACCTGTTTTGGTTACATTTGCACTCAAATATCCAGACCGATGCGGATGTGAAAAAATATCAGGTAAACAGTTCACCTGAAGATAGTAGATCAATCGAAACGTCGTGACACTCAAAATTATATAGACAATGAAATTCCGGAACACAACACACAAAATACATGTTGTCTACAATTTCTTATTTGAATGGTAGAAGGATTTTACCACGCAAAAGCATCTACAATCTAAATGATTGTAACTTATGTTACATATATTATTGCCTACAAAAAAAATTCCCGCAATACTCTGAACATAGCTGAAGTATGGACTTGAGTGACAAAAACTGGAGGCAAGAATGTGGTGAAACAGAGTGATATTATTGATGTAAAAATTATAGTCCGATATTAATTATACTTGTTGGATCGTTTAGATGGTATAAGTAAGTTTAAAAAAAGACCTCGGCGAGTACCGTTCAATTATTTAAAAGGAGCACATTCGATATAGGAATAAATCTCTATATACAGTCGGCAAAAATCTGAGGATCAAGAATTCTTCCACATCACTAGTACTTTATACAAAATATGCCATCTAGGCACAAAATTCCCTTACCCTAACTATTACAAAGTACCTGTCTTAATAATAATCTCAGACAATAACAGCAACTATAGCATCAAACAGCAATAAGTTATAATCACGGGAGAAAATCAATATTAGCAGCAAGGAGTCACAATCTGGTGATAGAATTAATAATCAAAACAAGGAGTTGTCTGAGTACTAGCGCGAATAAACGATATCAGGGAGTTATCCCCGTAGCGCACAACGTATAAGGTCATGGTCGTCAGTGTGGACCTACTTGACATTATCAGGGTACAGACAAGTAACTATAAAGCTGTAAAATTGATCAAAACTGGTTTATACTAGTATCCATGGTACAATTACATAATCTGATATAAACCGTTAAAAATAAAATGACGTACAATGGAGAAGAAATCCATATATCTTCCGGATTTAAAAACATTCAAAAGAGAACTCACCATTACAAGGAGGGTCTTGAGGCAAACACACAACAAAGAGAGACTAAATACCTAAGGAATTAACTTAAGGAAATTGTTACACTTATTATGAACCATTTCCAAATATAAGAGCATTACGGGCGAATCCTTGAACAAAACTGAAGGTGGTTGTTTATATCGATGAATAATGAGCTGTTATGTTCATCATACGCATAAGCCGGTAACAAGGACTTTTTTTTGAACTGTTGTTGATATGTCTGGCTACAAACATCTCAGCAATCGAAGCGCATCACCTCTTGTTGCCTTTAAAAGAAAATAGATATTCTATACCAATACAAACCACTTATATAGTCAAATGAAGATAGCTAACAGATCACCACCCACTCTCAGATCACATTTAGTTGATGTAAAAGGAAAATAACCTTATATTTTTCAGTCAAGTATTTACGGGACTTCGTCTTCCAATTGTAGTGCTATTTATATAGATCAAACAGCTAAAGTATTCATAACAACATAGAGCAAACATATAATGGCGTTGAAAGAGAGTCATCTAGAATGATCAAATCTTGCCAAACACTTGAGAAATTGAAAAGATAGCGTGGCAATGTCACCAGACTAATTGCTAATTTAAATTTAATAGGAACAGCTCCAAAAATGTATGCGAAACCCTGACTGAACTGTAATAGACGAGCAGACTTACCACTATAAGTTCGTTTAGTTATGAAAGATATTGCAACAATTAGTTAAATAAATCAAATGAAGCATGAAGTATTTTGAAGAATTAAATGATAACAATATAGTCATAGTACTAGAAATTATGAGAGGAAAGAAATTCTTTAATACGTGCATCCTACAAATATATCATAATTGTAATACTTTACAAGATCTAGTAGTGGAATACCAGTTTATTTTATATTCTAGACATACAATTTACTATTAATTGACTAATAATATACAATAAATAAATTGTGTGAGACAGCAGTTTGGTCGAGCAATTGTCACAATCAAATCTTGTAGATTGTAGATGCCCTTAACTGGTGAAACTCTTCCACCATTCAGATAAAAAAAAATGTGTTCAGTACAAAGCTTTACAAATAATCCTTTTATCCAGTGACGATGATTTTAATATTAAATGAAGTGCATCACAGAAAAATTGTTTTATTTTTGAAACTGTGTGTTGAACGCACAGTTTCTTATCTGAGTAATGAAATCTATTCAAGAAGGACATGCGAGCCATTTTTTGAGAATTTCGAACTATAGAGGGCAAAGCTACAGATTGGATTACATGTTATTTCCAACAGATCTTTGATGTACAAGTGGTAGAGCACCGTGGTACCTCGGATACTTTAGGGTAGTTTATTGAAGATATCCATTACCTTTATGTGAAGAGTAATACTCGCATCACTGTATTCTCCCAAACTCCATACAATGCGATTACATTTCAAATTATGAAGTAGACATAAGCTTCGGACAGCGCACGTAGACGCGCACGTGCACGGGTCGCAATTAATACAAAAATCGATCGATCCCTTTGTGAATGCGACCCCATCTGCATTAGCGTATACAGGGTCATAGCTCTAACTTTATGCTTAACCCGAACCATGCACCTTTCAATTGCAGAAAAAGCTCTCTACCCATTTAGATACGTAGGCCCGTCTGTTTAAGCAATCCGAGTGGAGATTTTAGTTGGTTATCTCGAAAATAAGCCTTTCTCCGAATTTCATATTTGGAAATATTTGAAAAAAGTTTTTGGTTTTTGGAAAATCTGAAGGAATATTGAAAAATATGTTTTGCGGTATGTGAACCCAAATTTGAACCTATGGTAATATCAAGCAACCTTTGTAGTAGCGAAACTACAAAAACTGAATTCTATTCTCGATAATAACCAGGACAACTGTGGTGTTAAATACCGGTACAAAAACGCATAATTTTTTATTTAGATCAGATCATAACAGAAACTATTAAACTTAGATATATAAAAGGAACCCCCGCAAACCAAAGTGTGATGTGAACGGGATAGCTTTATAAAATTTCTGCATGTTCAGCTAAATTTCACTTGCAGATCCCCATTGAACAACTTTTCCGATTACTTTGTGGATGTGCATGGCGTGTTGCTGCTAACAGATGCCCCCATGACATGTCTAGCAAAGGCTAGTTGTACTACATCGACTACTTTGACGTTATCCTTTGTGAACATCTATTAAAGCACTCAAAGCACATTCACGTCAGATGTTGAAGACTGATGATAAGTGTACCAATAATGTGGAAAGCCCTTAGGCTGTTTATCACTTCATAAAAACCAACCTGGTTTAAATATATATGTACAAGGGATGCACCCTGTATCCATGATTAAGCCTAACAAAGCATATATGTTGATAGGTATGACGGAATATCTGGCTATTTTTCATCACAGATGATTATCGGTAACTAGCGTTTGTTCGGATATTGGCAGCTATAGTTATTGTCCGCTTGTAATAGAATAATAAGCAGTTTGTGAATAATGCACAAAATCTGTATGCCTAACAATTATCGCGAAATTCAATATTATCTATATCAGTACTGCTGTTTGTTCACCCAAAAAGCTTAATTTTCAATTTAGATCAGTGCTAAATCGATCAGTAGCTGGTTGAGATATCAAAGCATGAATAAATAAGCGTATGTTCGTTATGCTACCAAATCTGTATTTACTGAATATCTGAATCATTTTCGCACCACCTGCATAGACACTAACATGAATATAAATAGAGAGCCTAATAGCAGAAAATTTTAAAATGAATAAAACTATTCATGTAAATTGTAGATGCTCTTACTTGGTCAAATTCTTCCATCATCACAACACCCAGTTTCAGCTGCAAAATTATTCATATTTTAGGTACTGGAGTGAAGAAATCTTCTGAAATCCACTCAAGTTCGCGAGACTGATGGATGTTGACCTATATCCATACAGGTTTGTGAAAAATAAAATATTAAATCAGAATGTCATTTGCGTTTATCCGATTCAAGCATCCTTTGTAATTATGGAATTGTAGATGATCTTTCTAGCTGACACTCTTCCATGGTGATAGAAATTGTGCATTTGAATACAAAGTTTCGGGAGGGGGTTCGCTTTAGAAGTTTTTTGCCTGCATTAAGTAAATCCTCTATCACTTATTTTGGTTGTATTGTTTGTCTCTTGTCATTTTTGTCGTCATTCAGTTTCTGTAGTCTCACAGCATAGAATTTTATGTTGATCTTTTGATAGTTGGTGCATTGGTATTCAACAGAAAATAATTAAAATCATTAGGATATTTCCAAAATCCAATATTTGCGTCTTGTGAGATCCTGATCATCCTTTGCAGTATCTTATATTTATTTTAAGCGGCCTAAAAGCTCCACTTTTGAATGTTGTTTAACTTACAGGTCACCTCAAACTTATATGTTATTGTGTTGTTTTATTTTTGATTCCGTTATCAACTTCTGGCATATGAATTAATGTTTGGTATAAATTGAGGGCAGCTCGTATGCCTATATATCAAAATTGAGCTTGAACAGCATTGACAAATGAAACTAACCATTTAATGTACTATTTCGCTAGGTTTAAATTCATATTTATATCTCAAAACGCTATGCACTACTAGATTGTTATGACAATCCTTATAAAATTGTATATTAAGCGACGACATGAATTTTGAATAATTTGTAGTCTGTTGGCTGAAATTCGGTCCAAGCAAGGGTAATATGTGATGCTGCCATATAAAATTTTAGAAGTAATGAGAGACTCGCATAATTTTTTTTGTTCCAAAATTGAGAATTTCTCTTTTGGAATACAATAATTTGAGCCTGAAACAGCATATTTTGCTGATATTTTCAACGTGAGTGCAGAAGCGTAGGTCCTCGCCTATGAACAAACTTTTGCATACACAAAATTTCAAATTAAAGTTGCCTACTTTGAGTTTTTGATTTGGTTTTAGAGCTTCCTGTTTTCTTTTGCTGGAAAAGAGGACAGGTTGAGATTCATATTGTAACTAGCTGCATGATTAATAATATTGCTTTTTTCAGATGTTCTGGGGTAAATCATAACAAAAGCTGGTTGTCATCAGCATAACAAGTAGCACTAAAGTTTTCAATTTTGCAAACCAATCCCTCTGAAGTAGATATTTAACTGCCTAAAAATACTGGTTGCTGCCTGTCTTTAAGATGCGACTCTAGAAGTCGTAGTGATAGTTCACCTAATCCAAGATGTGTACATTTGGCAAAAACTACATTATGACTTGAAGTATCAAATACCTTACTAAGATCTAGAGAAATAAGGACTGGTGTTTGAATAGATGTATAAATATGTCATCTAATAGAGTACATGGTGCTGAGTCAGTACTACGCCCTTTTATGAAACCAAAGTAGAAAATTCAGGGCTGCTCCTTGAAATGTCTATGGTTTCATAAAAATATCTGAAAAATGGCGGATGACTCTCACCTTTCCATAGGTCGCGCATTCACCATTTCTAGCTATGTTGCGGAATAAGTTATTTGAATATGTATCCATTAATAATAATAAATAATGTATACATTAGTGATTGAGAAAACGAATGAGAATATTTATATGCTTCACGTTTTATGCGTAGTCAGTATACTAGTTGACTAAAATTGGGATTGTTCCCAAAAAACTCGTCGGAATACCAGCATAGCTGCCTCTGAGTTTTCGGTCGTTTTTCTCCTTTTGCAAGCTTTCTCGGGGTAATTTCCTAAAGAGCCTTTTAATTTCCGAGTCAGATGGCAAAAAGTTCCGAATTATCCTTCAGCGGGGCGAAAGGAGGGTGGGACGATGCAGAGGGTGGTTCACTGTGGTGTGTGCCAGAGCCCGAAAGGGGTGACATGGGAGATCCGAAATGAACAGGAAATTTCGTCAAAGGGTGACGGTATGTTCGAAAGCTGGGGAGCAACATATCGTCCACTTTTATTACCAAATAGGCAGGGGAGCAGCAAAACCAATCATTGCATCAGTTTTGACTGCTGGATCCAGCAGTGCATGAAATTGATTAGAAAGTCCGACCATCGATCATGTTTTTAAAACTTGGGGTGAATTTTCTTTGGAGGAAGCTTCACATCATCCTACTGTGATTTATTTGCTGCAACCAAAAATCCTTACATTATACTTTATTAAAGACTCAAATTAAATAACGAGCAGTGCTTTCAATATTATAACAATGTTTGGATATTACAATTTCTCCAATCATATGCCTGCTGTTTGTTATCATTGTAGACTATAAGTGGCTTGGAAGACATCGGGGAAGAAGGACTATGATCTAATTCTGGATTGATAAATCTCCCCTAACAGTTTTGGTATGGACGGAACTCAAACCCGTGTCTCTAGCCTTCCATGCAGATACCATAAACGCGCTGTCACCGTACCGCCATGATCAGAGGATCTACGGTATCCGGTAGGGTACATTCTAATTCACATTATTCATTTCACTGAGTCCTCTCAACTCCAAACAGCACAGCCATAAGGAACCATCCAGACCAATAGTGTAGGAAATGGTGTGGAAGACTAGCCGTATTAGTCAGCAATCATCACCAGTAACTGTGTAAACACAGAAAAGGAGTTTCCAGGGCATGATTTCGCAGAAATTTGTATGGGTGGAACTGGAACCCGTACCTTCACCCTTCCGCGCTGACGCTGTAGAACTCGGCTACCGCTCTATGGTGCTACCAGACAGTATAAGGTGGTAACAAAAAAATCACAGTCAGACGAAATTATGAACAGAAGTTAAGTGAATAATGAAGACAGTATCATATCCAGTTCGATAAACCGATAAAAATACTTTCCTGGCGTATGCGTGAGAAGTAAAAACCAACCCAAAACGAACTAATTATCTCAGACGAGCACCGCTGTAACTGGTATCAGCTTGAAAAAGAATTAACAACACAAATAAGGAAAGAAATAGAACTGAGGGTAGCTACAATCTGCTGCAAAGCAGAAGCAACGTTAAACGAGAAAGTCATTAACACACACCGTAGCTAATTCCTCCACGGAGATTTGGAGGTTTCGATCTCCGCCCATTTGGAACCGCCTAAAAATGTTCCTGCCACCAGTGATGGACGGCCTCCTGGCAGCGGTGGAGCCATGCAGGATAAATGGGATGCCTTGTAGCTGGATCTGACTTTCATTCTAAGCAGATAAAAACTTTTCAATCACTGAACCAGAATTCAATAGACAATTTGTGGTATCTCACACAATCAGTAGTAGCGAGCGGCTATTTTCCCCAGTCATTGTCAACCCCTAGTTGGTCCTTAGACTTAGTCTTCACACATCTTAGGATCAGTCTCCACAATTCCACTCCAATAGGCTTGAACTTAAGGCACACATGAATAATCTTTTAAACATTTTTTCTAAGAGCACAGAAATGGTAGATATACCTTCATCAGCTATGGAATCACTAATAGACAAAGTGTGCTATCAAATTCTGAGCACAAAGTTAGTATAAAATATTATGTGTGAAGTTACTATAATTTTGTATTCAGGAACATATTTAGGTTGCCTCAGTGTTGGCTTAGTTAATTGGTTTCAAATGTTATCATACTACGGCATCTATTGTGAACTATTTTACAGTACTGGAATATAGTTCATTATAGTTATACATTTTTCGCACATTTATCAGCTATTATTAGTGAAAAACATTGTTTTGTAAATACATATTTTCAATCTAAGACAGCTTTTAGTAAATGAATGGCAAATACATGTGTCCTGGTGTTGCCTGATGCGTGTCCAATTTCGAGATGAAGAAACATTAGACTTATTTGTTACAAAAAAGAACTACCAAAATAAATAAAAATTATGATTACGAGGTCTTCTACCGCATATTATAGCTTTTCCGTCTTGGGAAAATGGGCACCCATCATAGGAAATGCCCTTCCTACAAATATGCGCAAATTGGCGCCAGTTTGGCAATATCGCCACGAGATTTACGCCCAGGGTGAAACAGCCTGTTTATCCGGGACGATTTGGAAAAATGCCAAGGAAATGTTGTGTATGGCTTTAATCCCATGTTTACAAGGAGTTTAAATGACAAAGCGTATGCTTAAGCTGTTTATACTTGAGGCTTTGTAAAGCGTGTGCATTGGGACCCGAGTGAATAGTTACATTTGAAAAGGAATAAGAAAGAATTGGGATCTATTTCAACTGGGGTATCAGAGTAATGCGTTTTGCTGTAGATGAATGGTCTGAATGTAGGAAGAAAGAGAGAAAAAGAAGCATAAACGGATCAGCTGCATCAAACGTCGATTTTTATCACATGTGAAATGCTTCTGTAACAGTTCTACTAAAATAGGAACAGGAAAGACCTATGATACGTACTCACACCACTTACAGTCTTTACGATCATGATGTAATGCTAAACGAAACATTAATTCCCAGAAGAGGCCGTCTGTTGACGGGAGCAACATGTTATCCAGATCAATGAAGACATGCAAATATTTGCCGAATGGCTTTCAAAAATGGAGTTTAGTGTACAGTAGACTCGCATACAACTACCATGGCAGCCTTTATCAAAGTAATGTTTTGCAATCAGCCGAAACGTCGCTAAAGATATTTATCTATACGTATGTGGTTTAAATGAGCGGCCAGCGGATAATATACTGTCTCGAATAATGACAGCATAAGTCATCAGTATTAAGTTATAGTAGATGGGCTAAACTGACCCATCCTTACCAGATCGAGCTTCCAAATTCTCGAAACAAGCCTCCTCTAAATGTCATTATTTTTGTATAACCTCAGCGTTTAGTTTTTTAATAGATAAATACGAAAAGCCTAATGAAGCACCATCATAGCATCGGTACTGAGTAAAGGATCTATCCAATACATAATTTTCTCCAACCTCTACATTTCTAAACTGTAAACTTTCAAAAGTATAGCGACAACACCTAGTAACATTTCTATCTAGCTACTTCGTCCGATGTCTACTTGGTGGTTTTCAAACTGGGAAGAAATTTCCATTATTTTCCATTATTTTTCCATGAAGACGTATCTTCTGTTTTTCTACTGTTCCTCTTAGATTGCTGACAAATATTGAAGTAGTGAGGCGAAACATGTGGAATTTCAACGCCACACGTTAAAATGATCTGTACATGAGTATGAATGCTTCATACGTTTTACGTTTTAGCTCAACGTTGTTTATATTTGTTACTAAAGGTACTAGATCTGATGGGCATTAAAATTCCATCTAACAAACATGTATCAGAGCTTCTAATCATACATTACATTTTTTAAGAATTTGCTACTAAGGTAGATTCTAGAGAGAATCTTCAGCTTCTAGGATGCCTATCTAGCATGTTCTGAAAGAAGATAATTGGAGGAATTAGTGTTGAAGCTTGGTGAAAGTTGACTTCCACCTCCACGTCTGGCAGAATAGCATATTATTTCAGCATTTTATGTAGGGTGCTCATCAACTACAAAGCTGTAGATTGAATTCAATTTTTATTTTCAACAGTTCATGCTGAAAAAGGGATAGACGCAGACCAGTGTTGTTGGTAGATCCATCAAAAGTACACCCATCCACAACCAGAAATATGGATCAGTTCATTATAAACAATCCAACAACTGACATAAGCCCATAAGTTCAACAAATATACAAAAAAACTGAAGAAACAACTATTATTCGAGTATATAATCGGTTTGATGATAGTAAACCATTTTTGCAGCTATCTAGCTAAGCAATCCGTCAGACTATAGGGTGGAAAAATGCTAATAGACCGACTGGTGAGCGAACCAACAAATCGAGAGAAATGAGTGACCTGGATCTCTGAATGTGGACACCATAAAACCTAAGAACAATAATTATATGAAATTCGAACGTGTTTGCAGTTACAACACTCCCTTCGCCCATGGATTAGTAAAATCATGGTGCTTATCCGGCTTTCCGACTACTCCATCTAATAAAAATTTCAAAATGCATATTTGCCAGACGAACATTCATGACAGTGTAAGTTCCAGTCAAAAATAATCCACCATGCCTCCCGTTCACTTCCATACAATGAGTTGAACAGATCCGACCTTAATATCACCCTTTTATGCTTATTCCTGCGCCCTTCATCCTATGAATGTTCCAGCAAATAAAGTCGACGAGATGTTAATGGAAACGGTCGTCTAAACTTGCTGGCCACCGGCGTACTACCATTAGGCCAGTCATTTCATCCTGTGAGATTATAGATTACAGAAAAAGGATTTTTCCATTATGCTGACATAAAGCGAAATCCAGTAAATGCATCTTTCCATAGCTACCTTTCAGATAACTAATTTTTGATATTTCATGACGTACACAACAAAAAAACCCGTAGCAGCCATTAAAGTTGTCTGTTTGTTCGTCTCATCAGTAATCGTTAAACCAATTGGTCATTTTTTAGTTATTGCTGCTTTATTTATTGAAATCCATGCTTTTTCCAGAGGTCAATCCACAAGGGTCAACAAATATTTAACTTTTTACAAGCTTAGTTCTTCAAGTTTCTCAGGTTTCTGGTTACTTTCCAGCATAGCCAATTAAATAGTTAGTGCGGGAGAGGCCTCAAGTTTTTAAAAACCTCCAAACTTCAATTTCATCATAGGTCTCCGATCAATTTAGGACGTCAAACAATATATATCTGACTGTTAATTCGAGTTTTAACAGCATTATATTCACCATCAAATGCAGCAGGTCCTTATGATGGGATGATATTAGTCTCACATTCTAGATAGTATGAGATGACGAAAATTTCGAAGAAGCTTTCTGGCCTGATAAGGGCTATAAAAGCTTCCCTCTGTCTAAAAAAGTTAGTGGAGTTGCATATTGATTCCAAATCAAAATCAAATCAAATGGCAGAATATAATACGATTCGCACATGACATTACTTAAAAATATCCCATACAGGTTATCCACTTTTTCTTTGATCTTCCCCTTTCGTTCTATCCTAACTTTTTTCTCTCTTATTCCTTCATACTTTCTTGTCCATCAAGACCTGACCGATTTGATTAACCTACGATATACTGTGACTGAAAGTAATGGTCCTCCAAAGTCAATCTGCTTCTGATTCCGCTTAGTGTATCTCTACATTAAAGTGAAACTAAATGGCTTTTTTGATCAGCTCAACCTATGCGACTTGTACTAAACTGAAGGGAGCAAGGACAAACTACCCGGAGAGAGCGCAGGGTGTGGAAAAAAGTTCATTTTCCCCGCAACCGGCTCCCGAATTAAAACACATATAATGTATTCGGAATTGTCGGAGGCAAGAAATAAATGATTCGAAAAAATGTTAATGGAGTGACTGGACCGGCTGCGTATACGCAGTTTGCTAAAATAAAACGCGGACACGTGTGCAAATTATGCGTGTGACATGTCGGAGGTGAGGGGAATCTATGGATGTGTTCATGGCATTGGCGTACAGGTCCTTATGCCATCCATTTCAATGAGGAACCCATTAACGTCTAATGGCTGATCAGATAATCTGTTTGTGGACACGAAACCAAGGGATATCAAGAAAAAAAGGAAGGTTTCTGTTTTTGTATGGAAATCACGTGGCGAGACTACCTTATACGACTCTAACAACTATCATCTTACGAGGATTTGACATGCTAGAACAAAAAGCGGTATCCTTACAGCATGGGGTTTATTGAGTCAATTTATTTCACTCCACTTTTCGTAATTAGAGCCGAGAAGATTATGAAGTGTTTCAACTCTATCGACTGACTTCAAATAAACATGAGTTTTGATTAAATTTTAACTATAATGTCATCGTATGATATCAAATGGGAACGATCATAATGATTATTTTTAACAAACGATAACCATCTATTTATGGTCACAAACTCCATAATGGAAAATATAGGCCAATGAACTACCACAAAATGGTACATTTCTGGCATATAAATATCGTCTGCATGAACATACACTGCTATACTGACTACAAAATGAATAGTATGCTCTAACCTTGTGAAACTCTTCCACCATTAAGATAGAATTGTGTAATTTACACACAAGGTTTTACATATAAAAACCGTTTTTGTGAATCGTCATTCAACATTTTAAAGGTATTTGGAGTGGTTGCGAAAAAATATTCAAAATATCAAGCTTGTTTGCTATTAATCGGAGCCGCATTCTCTGCACCGAGTAGCAGTGGTAATAGTGGAGTCCCATCTTTAATCTTTTCCGCTGGTGGTGGTTTCTAAGTGTCGAATCTACCAAAATTTCTGATAAAAGTCATGATAGGCCAACCATTCGGCTGAGTATATTTTTCTCTGCCAAACTCCTAGGTCTAACATTTATGCCTGGGGACGAAGTTTCGTTTCTTCCCAGCACTCCAGGTAGACAAGATATTTTTTCCTCTGATGAACGACAAATGTCTTCACAGCTGTACTTTATTATTATTTAGCAATTATTATAGCTATAAAATACGAAATGAAATTCGTGGAAATAATTACCTAAAAATGTATTGTAGTTGACATTTCACAGGATAGCAATGTTTTGTATACTCATAATATTGTATTTATTCGCTTATTATTTGCCCAGAATATATTCAAGCTCCCTTAGGGGAATACAGAACAATGACTAGTGTGAGCATTGCAGAAAAGAGACCACGGATAATAATAGAACTATTAGCAATATACTTTAGGTCTTCAACTTATTCAGTAGAGTCGCGCCCCAGCTACATTATGCAATCAAGTACATACTACAGAGCATCCGAGTGCGGAAAAGACTTTATGTAAAAATAGAGCCATATATCTTTCTGTTTGGTTTGAAAGACGGTGCCGCGGCAGCTAGTATAGAATCTTCCAAAAGCCGAACGACATTTATCTTCTTGGCTAATGGCGGCATAGCGCTACGCCATTTCAGTTCGATAGCGATTGTTTTCGGTATCGTTCATTGCGCGCTACTACCCTTACCAGTCCTGATATACAAAACCTGGCGATTATTTTGAAACAGAATGGCATCTCCTTATGTCCACAGCCAATGGGCGGGGAAATATTGTAATATGACATGTACATAACGGAAAAACCATGTCACAAATTTCTAGCATGTCCATCTGTCCATCTGTCCATCTGTCCATCTGTCCATCTGTCCATCTGTCCATCTGTCCATCTGTCCATCTGTCCATCTGTCCATCTGTCCATCTGTCCATCTGTCCATCTGTCCATCTGTCCATCTGTCCATCTGTCCATCTGTCCATCTGTCCATCTGTCCATCTGTCCATCTGTCCATCTGTCCATCTGTCCATCTGTCCATCTGTCCATCTGTCCATCTGTCCATCTGTCCATCTGTCCATCTGTCCATCTGTCCATCTGTCCATCTGTCCATCTGTCCATCTGTCCATCTGTCCATCTGTCCATCTGTCCATCTGTCCATCTGTCCATCTGTCCATCTGTCCATCTGTCCATCTGTCCATCTGTCCATCTGTCCATCTGTCCATCTGTCCATCTGTCCATCTGTCCATCTGTCCATCTGTCCATCTGTCCATCTGTCCATCTGTCCATCTGTCCATCTGTCCATCTGTCCATCTGTCCATCTGTCCATCTGTCCATCTGTCCATCTGTCCATCTGTCCATCTGTCCATCTGTCCATATGTCCATCTGTCCATCTGTCCATCTGTCCATCTGTCCATCTGTCTATCTGTCTATCTGTCTATCTGTCTATCTGTCTATATGTCTATCTGTCTATCTGTCTATCTGTATATCTGTCTATCTGTCTATCTGTCTATCTGTCTATCTGTCTATCTGTCTATCTGTCTATCCGTCTATCTGTCTATCTGTCTATCCGTCTATCTGTCTATCTGTCTATCTGTCTATCTGTTTATCTGTCTATCTGTCTATCTGTCCATCTGTCTGTCTATCTGTCTGTCTATCTGTCTATCTGTCCATCTGTGTATCTGTCTGTCTGTCGAAGACACTTGTTTCCTCTAGATAGGTGCTTTCGGCTTTTGTTGCCAGTTTACTTTATCCAGCTGCTGTTCAAAGAACTGTTGATACTCATTATTGCATTCTACTTGAATAAGGACAATATATATTTACAAAATATATATTCAGCCTTAAAAAAATTGGACAAGTCGATTAACTCGGTATGCGTGCAGTGGTATCAGTTTACTAAATATTCTTATCAAATTTCAGAACCATTAATTCAGTTGAGGCTGTGGATGATTATGGAAATTTTTTAATTTTTGTTGAAGCATGGAAACTTCAAATCTATCGATAATTCCATTTTATTTTTATTGAAATCCAAATGATGAACAGTTTCATAATACGATTCAAATATTCATTTCCAACCTGATACCATTGCGTAGGAAGTACAGCATCAATCTAAAACCATTTTTTTTTCATTTTACAAAAATAGGCAGATAGTTGGCTCAGAGAAGTGCTTGTTGGAAGCATATTCTCATTACTTCTATATTCGAAATTTTAGGATATAAGCCCTAACTCTATTCGACTACCAATTACACTTCAGGTAAACATGCATTTGAATCACCATTGAACAGTAAAACTGCATCAGCTTCACCGAACCATAACGTGCATTCAAACAGAAATTTTATTGTACCTTTTAGGGCAGCGTTCATATATATATTATATCAATATCGCGCTGGATTCTCGGTCTGCTAAAAGCTGTCCAGCTCAAAGAAAAAGGAATTTATTGATAGCGCCAGGCAATACGAGTTTCTCGCTTCGACAGACAACTATTTAAATCATTTGTTGCAGTTACGGATAGTTTAGCTTTAATTAATGTACCAGGGTAACTTTTAACGTTGAATGAGTCGTAAATTGTAAGATGCGCCGCTCTCCTCAAAGGAACCTTACATAAAATGTCTGTAGAACTAAACAGTGGCATCCATGGTGAATTCAGTAGGGTTGCTTTATCATGAAATGGCTTATCAACAATAGCAGTTGCATAATGAATGAATTGATTATTTAAAATGAAGGGCTATTTATTGAGCAAACAAAATTTATAGGGTTGGAGATTATTTTGTACTGAATTTAAACAAATCATCTTGGAGGCAAGCTGATATTGCTGAGCTTCTAGCTTATTGGAAACAAATATCAATAGCTTTCCCCAGAGTGCCTTTATAAAAAATCATCCACTCAATCGATAATTTTAAAAATTATAGTAGGCTTTTCCCTTTTTTTGCCTTTTGTATACGCATCCAGATATTTCCTTCAATTCTAGATTTATATGAGGTATATTCATGAGATCTCGTAAGTTAAACCAACCTCTTCCACTTACACTTTTTCCTCAATGGTCAAGGCGTATTAAAATAATTATATCGTAAAATTGTACAACCTACATTTTTCAAACCTAACGCAAAGTCTCATAGTTAAAATGTGTTAAAATCCGGGATGCATTTGATTCTATGCAGATGATGAGGCAACCTTCAGGCTTAGGACTTCCACCTGACAACGTTTTAGAACAACCTGTATAAAGACAGTCTAGTTGCATAGCCATTCAGAGTGACGATTTTATTCTTTGAAAGGCGTTAAGAAGAAATCAGCTGCTCTCATAGAATAAAAGCTGGAGTTCTGTAGATTAACTGGAAATATTTCTCATATATCTGGAAGGTGATGCCCCGACTATACAGTCCATACTTGTAGCAGTTCAGGAGAGAGCATTTCGAATTGTCGGTTACACTTCTTTAACGCCACCTCAAGTTCCTTTCGACGCTTTCCTACATATCAAAGAATGTCTGCCTTTATATATAATTCCTCCTAAGTCAATTGAGGATCGTGAAATCCTCTCGGTGGTTTTTGTAACGTGTATTTATCAATCCCGTAGTGAGAAGCCAGACCAAGTAATGCAAATAATGTCTTTAAAAGATGAAGGATTGCTGAATTCTCTGTTTGTTGAATATTATGGTGTATGAACATAAACCTTGCTCCAATCTTTTTGTAGTCCATTCGCTTCATACAAACATGTTCGTTCATCACATTAAATAATTGCAAGGTAATCTGCAACAGTCATAATGTTTACATCGCTCACATGAGAGCAATGACGAAAGCGAGTGAAGTCACAGCCCCATTCAACGAAACGGGATCGAATCTTCCTCATAATGACTGAAGCTTGGTTGGCCAATAATAATGTATCCCGACTTCATAACCTGTCACGCCTAGATGCAAAAATTTATGAGAATTTCGCTTGAAAATGTCCAAACGTTGCTATGACTTCAAGATCCGTATCCACTTGTTGTCCAGAGTGACATACTTACATTTCTTAAGTAAAAAATTAATTTACATTACCTTAGTTTGTTAGTCTGATTAACATCGAGAATCGTACCCTACACATTTTCAACGATTTTCTTATTAATCACATCTGCCGGATGGCATAGCTATTTAAACTCGTTACCTGTCACTTTTTATAGAGGGTGAAGGGTCCCAATACGTCGCTTTTATTCTTTCGCACGTTTTTCCATCCAAAAATAGAAAGCGGATTACGCATCAATATTGTTCTTTTCTCGATTTATCTAAAAACACTACACACGTGTGAAAGAAGTGGATGATTATTATGACGCTATTTTATAGATAATGGCCGATGAGTGCTTTTCCTGTCTCTCCCTCATTCCCTCATCCGCTGGAGTTGGAAATATGCACAAAGACAGACACATTACTACGTCACTGCACTCTCCCACACTGTGTTACACGTATCTTTGAGTTTTTCTGGAGAACCCATAAATCTAATAATTTTAAAGCGCTCTGCGTTCCACCTTTATTTCTTTTGAGGAGTACTGGAGTTTATCGTCTACTGCAGTCCGCATCGAAAAATAACATGAAAGCCGGACGGTCAAAGTAAAACGACATTTGATAGAGTCTGCGTTTAGAGTCATTAAAACGTATTTACTGTATACGGTATCTTTTCAGTTTGCAATAACAAAATTTATGAAGTACTTCTGAGAGGCATCTCAATACTGGAATTTATAAGACAGAGGAGGACCACTAGGTTAATTAGAAATATATGTAGAACGGCTTTAGTCGATATGAACGTTTGTACCAATTTCACAAGATAAGCAAGAATTAGTAGTTAGCTATCACTTCAAATAATCCACAATCACTTCGAAAATTGACAAAATCAGTGATTCAAATTGAAGTGATTGTTCAGCACACAATATAACTATGTAGGGATCACGCTGAAAGTTCCTCATTATTTGTATCTCTCTCGAAATTGATTGCTAACTTAAACATCCTTTATTTTAGCTAACCAAGTAGGTTGTATGGTATACCTCAATATATTTACACAATCTTTACTTCCACATTTCATCCAAAGCCGCAAAGTGAATATTCCGTAGCCAGACCTTGCTGAGTGAGGAACAAAAGTCCCATATGTAACGTCTAGATAAAATTTGTGGCTACAGCCTATCATATTTCAAAATCCCAGCCACATTACCGTTGCCCATAAACGTAAAAAACAACTACCCTACATACCCATATATTTCCATTTCAATTTTTTTTACCCACGTATTTTATGACGACACATGTAAAGCCCGCCGGTCGGACTTCAAATCCCCGGAGGATATTCTTTATTCTCCGAATGATGATATTCACAGCTCAGTGATATTTTTCAAACAGGGTCAAACAGTGTGACCTTGCGTTTCGGGGTTGCCGATAGCTCTACATCATTGAACATTTTTTTCTTATTGAATAGCAAGCCTTGTTAACAGTTAATCGAATATTTATAACGACTAATTGATTATAGCTCAAGCATCAGCACATGAATAGGGTATCGTCAAGCTACTCTTGATGAAAATGTCATATTTGCGCCTGTCGATACAATGTATTCAGGTTGGTGAACCTACACTCGTCGGCAAAAATTACATATTAATAATAGTGGACTGGGTTGAATCCGCAAAAGAAGGGTAAAGTGGTAACGTTCTGTGGAAAATAATCTTACAACCTATAGCCTTTTTTGATTGAACATGGCACAATCAGAAAACTATTCTTATTCTGCGCACATGAACTCGTGCTGTTCCAGTTATTTTAGAATAGTTATAGAAGCATGTATTCGGGATATTTTTGGAACGGTCCAAGGATCATCCTTGAACCGTCTGGAATCAGTAGCTGCAATGGAAGAAGATTGTGTTTCGATAATCCACAAAAGAAATGTGTCAAGTAATTATATATTTCCCACGCAATCACATCGCTTGGAAAATAGTTTAAAACAGAACTTTGTATCTTAAGATCTTTTGAATTGCAGTTAATATATGTCTAATTTTTAAACCCCTGAAACACATTAAATATGTTATAATTGAAAAACTCTAAATGTTCTATATTTTCTCAAAATTCCTAAGACTTCCAAGACTTACATCAACTGTTCTAAGGTTTGATAAAAATATTTACTAAACTGACCCAAGCACTAGACGCTGAATACGGAGATTCTACTTGATGCTTTTTAATTTTACCTTTGCTATAGTCTATAGTATAAGGCGCATGTGAAGGCACATAGACCTAGAGACACCGCGAATCCCAGTTGAACGTAAATATCAAAGTGAAACGCAAAAATAGGTCTACGTATGCCGTATGAGTGAAAGAGCGATATGAATGTGTCTGAACTTGGGAGTCAATGCTTGTGTTCTTGCTGCATCGCAATCCTTCAGTTTCAGCATCCTGAAACATCGCTGCTTGTCAGCCAGGCATTGCTTGGTCGACTAGTTTTTCCATATTTTGGCAATAACTCGCTCACCACTGAATGATTTTCAAAAACTATTAAGCATTTTCGTCCTTCAAAACTAGCAACATCTCAACATGTCACAGTTTCATCAGTATCCAAAAAACACTATCAGAGTTATAGAGGGGTCAAGGACTATCCGTAGAGTACAGACAGACAGACAATGGAAATGAGTGAGATGCTCTTTTGTGATGTATTTGTCATTAAATACCAAGAAAACACGATATCTCAATTATAAATTTGTCTCGATTACAATAGCTTCTCGCCAGTTGGCTTGCGAAGTAAAACAAAGAAGGTCAATGAATCTGCCTTTCTACGTAAAGTTGTATGATGCTCGTGTTTCTAATGTGCTTCAGGGAAAAGATCTCATCAATGTTGTATTAACATACAGATATACCATACATTTTTTTCCAGGTTTCATTATGGTCTGTTATTAGAACCCAAATAGGGGGGGAAGAAGGATGATTTTGTTGATTTTGATAGCATTTTGCTGCCTCTGATTCGTCTCTCCCGATAGGTGGTACACCTGGAGAAAAACATAGTTGACAAAATTCCTCATCCTCCTATCGAAGGCTTGCTGCTTGAATAAGGATAATAGATAATTACAAAATTTTTGCAGGCTCCTAAAAGCAACGTGAAAAACATTTATTCCGTATTTTACGTGCGGTGGTTTTAGTTTGTTGCAGAATTTGACTGAATTTTATAACTAATTATGCCTTGAAGCCAGTCTTCGAAGTAACTGAAATTATAGGAATGTTTATAAACAACAAATTTCTGAAATGTTTGATATCGTAATAGATTTATTTTTTCAATATATACAATATCTTTTAGTTTTTATCCTAAATATTAGCAGTTCGAACTTCATATTCATTGAAGCATCTGCAATGTCCATTCGTACGTGATTCATCCCATAAACTTCCGTCCAAGCTCTTGTTGAAATCAATTAAAATAAGTTTTACCTATAATTCTAAAAGTTTAGTTTTTTAACGCTAGTTCAATAGTCCTACAAAGCAATTATAAATATTGCTGCTGTATTGTATTGAATCATATCAGATGTTACCAAAGCTTCATGCTTGAATGCTGTCCATGACGTGATTCAATTTATTTAAAATCGTACATTCCAAACCTGCATATATTTTGAATATAGTTAAATCCGTAACACATTCAAGAAAATTCAATTTTGCATCTTTGTGTAAACTGTGCACGATACAATCATAATGGTGAAAGAGCTTGGCTAAGGTCTACTAACTGTCCTCACAATTTGTATATCCAGTTAGATCAGGAATGAAGCATCTTCATATTTCATAAACAAAATGGAAAAGATCCATCCGGTGACTCCAGCTCTCCTAACAAACGTGCTCTTCGCGGATGAATTTTTGAAGCTACTTCAGATGTTCTCCATCTCGCTAAGTGATTGCGCCGACAGGTGACAGACATAAATGCATCCATTTTCAAACATATACTATAATGTAGAACGGAAGTATACATTTTGTATCCTTGTAAAATATGATAATATCATTATCGAATCTGGATCTCACTGTATGTCTCTAGCTCTCTCTCTATTTCGACAAGTCGTTGCAAAAAGCACACAAATCTGTTTTTTTCTTCGATAAACTGATAATTTATTTTGGATAGCTATGTACATCATAAGGTACCAAGAGCAATCCTCAATATCTCCCAAAGAATAATATATTTAAGGGTGTATGACCAAGTAAAAGTAAAACATATTTTTTTTCTATAATGTACCTGGATGTTTAGAGCATCTGTATGAACACTATGCCTCTAATTTTATTGATATGTCCCACATAAATCACATTACACTTGTGATCGTGAATCGCGGGGGAAACAAAATTAAATACTAAACAGTTAAAAACTAAAACGTTCTTCATGGACGCGTGTGCTTCTTGGTTGCAGAGCTAGCGAGAAGAAGAAGAAGAAGTTTCAAACTAACATCAAAACATAAATCAGGACTTCGAGCAGTGTGAAGTCATCTTACACATTTTTATATACCTCGGCCGTATAGACAACAAAAAGGTCTACAGGATAAATATTTTCACAACCAACAATACTCATATAGTAAAGTGAGTTCAGGAAAACCTCAACAGTTATTTTTACATAGCTACGATGGGTGGATCCAAAAGATCATCTAGTGCAGAGCCATTGGACTTCATGGAGAATCTCGAGTGGTTGTGCTCCATATATCCAAGGCTTTCGATAGGGTGTGGCATGAAGGGCTTCTGATCAAGCTGCCTATCAGTGGCCACTGGGACTATGCCATTGCTTGGATAGCTTCCTCCAGGAGCGATTCTTATTATTAAGTGGTAGTGGATGGATGTGCTTCAGATTCATTTACCATCGACGCTGGTGTTCCACAGGGGTCTGTCCTTTCTCAAACGCTCTTATTCCTGTACATCAACGAGCTGTTGTATATGAAATCCAATCGAGTTTACAGCTCTGCGGATGAAAGCGCCTCTGTTTTCTGCATGGAACCAGGTAAACCACTGGCATCCAGAGAGATCTTACGTCAACGAGAACAACGTGTTTCTTAGATTATTGGAGACATCGGAAGGATTGACGAATGGGGATCTGCATATGGAGTCCAGTGTAACGCGCAGAAGGCTCAGACAGCAACTCTGACAAAAGTCCCATGAGGATCTGATAGCCGAAGAGATGGGGGGACGCCCAGTACTTGAGTCATCTTCCATCAAGATTCTGGGAATTAACATCATTAATAGCTTGTCATGGCACGAGCATGTGTCCGGTCCTGCTAAGTCCGTGTCCTAGAAGTTGGGCCTTCTATTCCGTTACAGAAGGTTGTATTCACCAAAAGTACTCCACAAGGCTCAGATGAGACCATCTCTGGAGTGCTGCTCGCATGTCTCGAGATGCGCCCCGAAGCAGTCCCTGAATCTTCTTGATAGAATCTAAAAACGAGCAATACATCTAGTGGATCGGTGGCCGATCAGTCTATATTCTACAGATACTACAATGGGAAATGTGTGGCCGAGATGTCTTGCATAATAACACCAGTTGCGAGTACAGCAAACACTAGATGGGCACAGCGCAGCACAGGGTCGAACTTGCAGCACTTTGAACGAGCTTTATCCAAAAGTCGTTCTTTTGGAAACCCAGGGCATTATGAAATTAGCTGTAGGGGAGCTTCTTTCCCAATGGTTACAAACTACAGCGCTTAAAAATCAACGTAATGTGACATTTATCTTCTTCCAATGCTTCTAGAGTGCGATAAGCTTTCTACCTTTGTGAGAGGTTAACAATAAAAAAATAAAAAAAACAGATTTCTTTTATATAAGGTGAACATGCTAAGCCCGCCAACTGAATCTGAAATCCCATGAGGTTATACTTTATCAGCAAATTGACGCTTCTCGCAACTCTGTAACATTTTAAATCGGGTCAAAGAGATGACCTTGTCTTTTGGTGCCGGTGACATTTCGAAAGAAACGCCTTCTCCAACAGAGAACTCCGGAAGTTGCTCGACGTCGATAGCAAGAGAATTCCTATGTGGCAACGACCCGATAGTGTATAGCAACTGACAGTTGCACTGCCGTAAACGTGAATATGAACATGGAGGGCTAGCGTAAGGCGCTGGGGACGCGGGTTCGAGTCCCATCCATACCAAAAATTTGTCTGGGTTTTTCTCACTTCAAAAGTGTCTATTCAATTTATCTTTTCTTGAATAGGAATTTTTTATCTCGAATTCAGAGGTCTTGTCTATCTACTCATCTATCCTTCTGTCAGTTTGTCACTATAGTAGGTCACCCACTTTTGTAACCCATATTGCGAGGATAAAGCAAAATACCAGTTCTTATTGCGGACAAAGGCCCTTAATAATTATAATACTATATATAATATAATAATGCCAAAATGAAGAAACTGTATGCAAAATAGAGTGCACTTTCATGTGTTCATCGACATGGTCAGCTCATGAGAATGAATGAAGACGAAATGATACAGGCCATGATTAGTATCGGATGAACGAATTAAAAGTGGAATTCTGTTTATACACGGCTTTCTGCATTCTAACTATCAGAAGTAAGAGAAGACTTCCGTAATAATGCCAATAATTTTGAATTACCATCGCATATGGTTGTATCTTTTGAGACTACAATAATTGACTTTAGATTAAACTGATGGTACACATACTTTCGAGTATCTCTAATTAGTAGGTTCGAAAGATTCTACTACTGACACCTAATTTTATTTAATTTAAACTAGGTTGCATTTTGCGATACCCGGTTAAATGACTTGGTTCGGTTTGACGGAAGGCGCAGATGTTTTTGAGCATCTGCTTACTATAAAGTTTTGTATCGAACTATGTGAGTTCGAAAGATAGGTACTGTCATGTGATTTAATTTGATTAATGATCTACATAAAGCTGGCGAGTCGCATGGAGGAAGAAACGACGTGGTTCGCGATTGATTTTAGATGAACGAATCAAATTACAACTCTTAAAACTTTCAGAATTTTGAAAGAAATTGATCTGGATTGCTCAAAAGCTTAAGATAATGATTCTCGGTTACAACTTGACCAGCGTAAACTCAGTTTTCTCGGAGCATTGATATAAAAGCATTAAAATATTTGTTCAGTGAATAAAGAGAAATCGAATGACAGCACCAGACAACAAATGATATGGGGTCATTTTACATCATATTATGTTGCTTTGCCGACTAGTGTTGATAGTGCAACTGTTCGGTACTACAGAGCCGTTGGAGGGAGTCGACCTGGCCCGAAGGAGTCCGGGGAAATCTAATGTTTCTTCGATGTCTTGCAAGAGTTGACGCTGCTCCTGAGAAATGGCTGAGGAGAATGCATATGTCGCCGTTGCTGTTGTGGAAAATTCCGATGAATAAGTAATGCGTATGAATATAGTGACAGTGAAGTATTGAGATACGTTTTTTGCAGAGATTAGGCTTCACATGATCACATGTTCCCGTTAATTTTTATAGACCATTCTTATACACTTCTCGAAAACAATGTATATGTTTCTCTCCAAATACTTGCATATAGTTTTAGAATGGCTGATTCGATTTTATATGAATTATACCGGGCGACAGGGCATGGTTTGTATTGGGTGAATGAATTAAAATTTTAATTTGTTTATGCACTGTATTGCTTTTATTTTGTTTTGTTGAAAATCTGATATAGTATATTATATGTGCAACTTTCTTTGTTAAGGTTAAGGTTATTGAAAAAATATTACACATATTAGGCGCCACTATAGATGCAAGTAGTCCCAGGTTCCAAGTCATTAATTGATACATAATATATGAGTGGCATTATCCAAAATTACTACAAACTAGTACTAGTAGTAGACGTCTGCCCTAGCCTCCATTTTAAGCTTCATCGATGCCAGAGTGATCTGCACTATATGTGAAGTAACCTTTAGAACCAGGATAGTTTGGAAAGGACTGAATACTTGTAGCCCAGATATTATTCCTGTTATTGTGCTGGACTTCGTAGCTTGCGTGTCATACTTTCTCGTCTCTTTCAAGTGCCAACGACTTCAAAAATAACAGCAGCATCTCTACGACGTACTCATATCAGATCCCTTCCAAATTACATGAAAATCTCGGTGGAGCGGTTACTGAGTTTCTGCGGTGACAACAATTCCAACCGGCAGATCCACAGGTAGAGCATCAAACAGATAAACAGAAATGAGAGTTTCTTGTGATGTAGATAAAGTATCGAGGAAATCTAGTATCTTTAATTCGAATTTATCATGGTTACACTCCGCGTATGCGCATGTTAATGGTCGCCGCAGTATTTAAAGCAACAATGCTGGCGACGCCAAATCGGGTGTCGGCGTCGTGTCATAGCCTGACGCACAACCAGGTGACGGCGCGGTGGCGGCCCTGTTATTACATCATTAATTTCAGCGAGTAATCTGCCTGCATCTTTTCAGGCGCCTGAAATTAACCTACCCAGTTTCCTCCCCGCTGTTCCTTCCCCCTTTAGTCTAGTGCAGTCGCCCGCGATGTGTAGTCGTATGCATGCTGATACGTACACAGTCTAGAACGTAATTTACGACTTAAGGAAGACATATGTCACATTCACACGACCTGGTTTGGCTTACCGTCTAGTAGCCCAGTAGTCAGAGACATTGAATATGAAAAAAGCGTACCCTTTTTCTGCTCAGGGAAAAATTTTAGCCCTTCTTAGGCGAAAAAGCTTGTTGGATACGCACTTCGTACATCCACCACCAGCTGATGTTATAATTTTTCTAACATTTCGACTCGGCAGCATTTAAAAGGTACAGAAAATGGAAATGACATTGACATTCGTCTAGACAATAGGAGTATTCTAACTCCTATATTGTTTTCAACACATATTGCTTAGCTTACCGCCAACGCTCTAGCCCCTAGTCAACTGTCTCGGTTGGGTAATTTATCAGGACAGTTTACATACCTTGAATTATCATTTTTTGAGTGATCGTAGACTTTAGTTCCATGTGTTCTCTTTAGAATAAAGAAAGTGTAATACATTTAAAAAATCCTATTACTGGAATTTGTAAGCTCGAATCAAATTTGAATGGGGGCACATTGCCTAACCTATAACCTATAGTATGAAACTAATCCAAATACGCTTCGCAGATGCTTGATTCCCTCCCTGAAAGCAGGAAGATGTGTATAATTTTTTAAAATCAGTTCTGTTACTTCAAGAAACATCCGTGAATAAACTGACTACCGTTATGGAAGTACAGAACTGACTCATTCCAAAGGTTCTTGTGTGCCATCCTTCAAATTAATGTGCACCGTTGACGTTACATTTATCCAGCAGTGGGCTGACTAAATAGAGGAATAGTATTGACGTACAGCTTCCAACCATTTTCTTCCCATATAATCGAAGTTATAAGTGGGCGAGTTTCGTGTAGGATCGTAATTTCACGGGAGTAGTTGAGCGTTGTTGGCAGCTACACTTTAGCTTGCTCTAGTACCAGAGACGAGCGTTAGGGTATTGAAAGCATGTTTCATATTAAAAGGTATTCCCAACGCGATGATACGAAGCTACTACAGAGCCAGCGATTAGTTGTTCGCGAACAATATAGTGGCGCAGCAGCTCTAAAGGAAATAGTTTCAAAATTTGCTTCTACACAAAACAAGAACAATAAGTAGTTACGAAGTATTCGAGGCATATGAATTTCCAAGTAGTAATTTGTTAAGATATAAGGGTGAAGAGTTTAAGCACGTACTTTCACAACTGCAGCTCTCTGTCGGTATATTTTGGGTATATCATAAAAGTAATAGGAGTGAATTCCAAACAGATTGAGAGAAATACCGTTATTATTACTGAAAGAAGTAGGAGAGTCAGGGCTTTTATTGGAAGGTGGTGAAAGGAGGAGCTGAAAATATCCTGGTGTTGGGAGAAGACGTAATCTATGGAACTTTACCCCAGAGGTACTTCCTACCTTTTGAGATATCGTTCTATTGGCAACACAGAAATAATGAGGCTGCGTATTCTTCTGTTCATACCTTTTGAGCGATATTATCAAACGTTCGCTTTGGAAATAAGTATAAATATGGGTTACCGGCTTTCATCAGGATAGTAACACTAGTTTTATACTACACATTACAGCATTCTACGGTAATAAGGATAATAAGCAATGACAAAAGTGAAGCAAGTAGGTTGGATGTTTCTAGTGCAGTGATATTGTTTAACTAAATACTTTTATCGGAATTCAAAACTGTTGATCAAGTCGAAGTAAGTTTTGGGAATCTACATAATTTTATGATCCTTGGGAATCACAGAATATTGGAGGTCTTTCAGAGGCTCCAATATTTTTTCAAACTGAAATTTAACTGAGGTTCAAATCTTCATTCCCTAATTGATACCATTATACAGAAAGTATAGTAGTTGACGCCATTTTTTAAGTGAATTGCTACTATACATGCATTTGGTATTTAAATTTACTTTACTTACTTTACGCTATCGAAGCCCAATAAATTTGTATGTGTGCGCATTTTTTTTTCGCTTAGTTGCAGCAGAGGCCAACCGGCAATTGTGTTAACCAAAAAAAAAACGTTGAAGATATCCAAGAAATGATTCTTGCTGATCTCAGAACTGAGGCGGGTGAAGTAGTTAACACCGGAACGGCAGTTCATATGTTCCAATAATGTTAAATGTACAAAAGTGGTCGTTCCCATAGGTACCAGAATATTACTCAATTTAAACAACAAGCGGATACAGCTGTCGAGGTGGAAGCAATGTCTGGACATTTTTATCTGGAATTCTCAGGAGTTTTTGCATCGAGGCGTCACTGTAAAAAAATCTGGATATATCATACATATATCATTATACTCCAGAGACCATGTCAGTCCTAGGATTTGTTTAGGTAAATCTGCTCCGAAGATGGGAAAGGCGATCCCATCAGCCAGAAAGGTGACGGACGACGTTTTTGGGATTACAAGTTAATTACCCTCATTGACCTTTTGCATAAAGGAAGATAAATCACAAGACAGCAGTAGAGTGAATTATTTGGCCTATTCGATGGAGAATTGGAAGAAACACACATTAGGATCAGAACGAAACTCTGTATTTCCACGATAATGCACTAGCATATTAATCCCAAATTTACATGACCAAATGCATGAGCTACCCAACCACAGCCACCGTACTCGCCCGACCTGGCTCTCTGCGACTTTTTCCTGATCTCCAACATGGACATATGGACTCGAAGGTTATCGTCGAAATGAAAGCATATTATAAAATGGTTGAACGATCAAATTTTTGGTTGAAAAATGGTAAAAGCGTTTAGAAAACTGTAATTACCTGATCAATAATTTGGAAAATTCATCCAATTTTAGGATGGAAAATTATTCCAGATTGAAATTACTTATCCTTATATCTCATTTAATTCTTCTCAAAGATATTTTTTTGTGCGCAACCTTCAACAAATTTGGTTATACTGACATTATTCCCTACATATTATGCCTGCAAAGCTTGATGGATGATGATTCATCAATTTCGACTGGACTGTATCTCAGTCTGTCGTCAGCTCTTTGTTATCCTCAGCTCTTCAGAAAATTGGCTGATACTTTTTAACAAATTTCGATATCAGATTATAATCCATATGAATTGTCCAGCTGCAATCATTTGTTAACTACCTTATGCAAAATTGAATCCTAAACCTAAGCCTTGCAAAATCAAACAGGTCCAGGTCTTTTTAATATGCTACACAATAAGAGTTATCATGAACAGCTCACCTTTTGATAACAGCATAATAGCCAACAATAAAATTCGAATCAACTCAAACAGAAAGCATCCACTGGTGCCGAATTTTTGTGAATACACATCATCGTAAGATAGCGGAAAGTGTATCTAAAGTCTCAAATATCAAAATCATTCTGATGGCACAGATATATGTACCACTTGTGTCACTTAATCCGAAACATCCGTCATGGTATTAAACTCGCTCAAGTTGAAGCAAGTTCTGTTTTGTAGCGTTGAGTGAAAGCAGCCTATTACATTTATGCAAACCATGCTAACGAATATGAGAAGCTCAGTGATCTAACCACCTTAATCCATGATTTCATCATAGACTAAAATCATGCTGCACCATCTCTAATAATCACTTTGGAGTGAAACGACAGATGTCGCATACTCTTGCAGCATGCTGGCATTCATAATATTTTCACATTCGTGAGTTAACAACGCTGGATGTTTCATTTCATATTCTTTGTTGTGATAGGACTAAAGTTAGAAACTACGAGAAGACGTCTTTTGCATTTCTACAAAAGGAATAAGTACTTGTTGAAGGAGATGATAATTATAATAACAGTGCTGTTTTTAGCATTTAACTCCCTTGCAGGAAACTGCAACCAGTCAGAGAAGACAGCATAATAATTTTAATCAATTTGGTGATAAAATTTAAACACGATTCAAAATCCTAAGGGGCCAAGCACCGTACATGAATGCCTCACATGTGAAATGCATGTGAATTGAGGATATATTATTCAAGCAGCCAATTTGCTGTTGTACATAGTAATTTGTGCGCCTGAATGCGGTCTTCAATATAGCTCTGATTCCGTCTCAAATCAATTACCTCCCTACTGGTTATTGGCAATCATAAACAAAGTAGTGATACGCCTTCAGTTCAAATAACAAGGATCCAACTTTGATAATATTTAGTCGACAGTATATTTCCGAGGAATTCTCGAAGCGACGCGCCACTCACTTTCTGACGTGCACCAGGACACCTTGCATCCTATTAGCGACTGTTGATACGTACGCAAAGTTCGCTCGCTGAATATGGTTATCGGATCCCAATGGCGTGCTCAAATTGTTAGACAGGATGAGGATAGCAAAGTTTAACAAATAAATAGAGCGTTTTAGACTGGCCGGTCGAGCCCACTTTTTCCTTCATCTTTCTCCTCTTCCACGAGAGGTCGAGGAACAAAGTTTTTGCGCCTCATGAAGCTGGTGGCTGCTGGCTTCAAGGAAAGTGATCCATCTTCTTTGTATTGTGTAAGCCTTGAAATCATACGGACACCTTGCAATGTTAAACCTTTTCAACAGAAGGACACTACCTGCTACGACTCAAACTATGGTGGAATATTTCATAATAGTCCATACAAAGATTTAGTTTGACAGCACTGCGTTTTTGATCGATATCATCCGGAAGCTTTTGGTTTAAAGGATGCCGAGACAGTCGAAACGTTGGTAAAGTTCATCAGGTTTGACACGTATCTTGATTGCGGCTGTGGATTATTGTAGTAAAAATCCTTGATAACCCTATAACTTTGAAATTAGTAGTCGTTGAAGAAATACTGACTTTTTGAAACTCTCACTGGTGGCGCAGTATCACCAGCCTCAGCTTATGATCGAGTGGAGGCAATGTTATGGTTGGAGAGAGCAGCTACCAAGTCAACACTAAACTCAATTTCACTGTTTTCAATCTATTTGCATGCAATAGGCTATAAAGGAATATTAATTCACATATACATGAGAACATTTTGGGAATCACAGGCGTGTTTTTTCGAGATCGCATGCACTGGTTACTCTTTGAATCTGTGCTCATTCTTGAGTATAGTGAAAAGGTTCTCTTCCGGGTTCTTTAGCCAGAATTTATTGCGTACGTAAATGCGTAGGAATAACCAAGTCAATCTGCTTGACTCCGTATTTTTCAACTCAGTGAATAGAATGTATGTTCATTCTACTTACGATTCGCCACTGGATGATGCAAAGATATTCCTTAGACGTGTGCAACGTATTCAATTTGCGATACAGCTTATACTGTGCAGCTACCGGCAGTTACTAAGCAAGATGCCACATGATTATAAATGCATGAACAGCCGTATCATATCGAGGCGAATCCTTGGAAATAAAATGAAGGCACCTGTACAGGTTCCTATACTTTCTTCCTCACTCCACGAATATTAGTGAATGTACCAACTTGTCGTCGGCTTTCTGGAAATCCTTGACAATTCTATAACGCGGAAGGTGTGTGACGAAACTTTTAAAATTTGTTATACTTGATACCAGGGATCAATTAAGTTTAGTTGTTAAAAATTGACGAAGTGGAGGAGGATGCATTTTTGAAGAGACGAGAAAAATAGACTTAGTTTTTGGTTTTTACCAAGGTTCCGAATTACTTCAAAAAAAAATTGGTGGAGGAAAGCTCGGTGACAGGGAAGTATGTCATAATTTTGCCTTGGTCATATGCTTTCTACCACCTATAAACTTTACACCTGGACCTTCTTCGGTTACAAATGCTTTCCATAGATATATATGTCTTTGATAAGAAGCGTTTAGATCTAAAACTCGATCTGCAATATTTGGAATGCCGATATAAGTATATTTTGTTCGCCACCTGTAAGCTTGAGAATCCTCAATGTAACATGGACAAGAGAGAACAGAGCTGCTCATAGGCTCTATTTTGTAAATGATTGTTTGTCTTTTGCATGTTACTTTTACCAAACAGATCACGTATTATCGGGATTGTGTATTAGCCAAACCTCTACGTCCTTGATCCATTCCAGTTTCCATTCCGCTACGAAAGGAACACACACTTCAGAAATGTTTTATTTATTTCTTGAGATTTGGTGGAAAATGTATAACAATTTAATGTTCCTACATGTTACACTTCTCCAACATCAGTATCGGCTCTGATATTATCTGCGTCTCGTTTCGTCTTTCCGCTCCTCACCAAAGTAATCATCTAGTCACAGTTCGGTGATATGTGAGTTTACATCAAACACCTCTATTTTATAGTCACGATAGTCGATAGAGATAGTAGTAGCTAAAAGCTTTCCCTCTCAGTCCCTTTTAGTGGTCTTCATAATTAATACGCTAAGATTGCCAGGGTTGAGCTATCGGAGCGAGAGCCTTCCAGTTCCAATCGTCCTATCGCCGTTCCAATCGGCGTTCTATTCGTCCGTGTATGTGTGTGAGAGTTCTGTCCCAATTGGTATGCCGTTCTCTGTGCTGTCCGTCCTTAATCCGGCCAGATAGAGAACGTAATCCGGGCAGTGATAGATGATTAGGGCGATCATAAATCCGCATTTGCCAGCGCACAGTTCCGATTCCTAAACGGTCGATATTAAGCCCAGTTTATGGGAGCAGCCAGAGAAGAGACAGTTTCGGACAGGCAGCGACACGTGGTGACCGATTATATGCACTAGTTGAGACAGTCACTCATAAAGATTGATGCACACAGTAAAGGCTACAAAAAAGTAGATTTTATCCGCCTCAAAAATAGCGTCAAGCAGGTTAACTCTGTAATTTTCACAAATGGTATGTCAAGAAATGAGAATTCTGATCATATTCAGGAGTTAATGATAATTGGGAAATAAAATAAAAGTTCCAATATTTTCATACTTTTCGATATTTTTAAATATATCTTAGAGGATCAGTAATATCTAATACAAGAATTTAATAAATTAGTACCGAATTGCTGCACGTCAAAAAGCAAGACTATCGCCTGTATTTACGTGTCAAGTAATGCTGTTCCGCCGTGGAATTCCACTTCATAATATCATAATATCAAAATTCAGACCATCTGGTAGGGAACTAGACAATCACCTCTGATCATACATCTATGATTGCTTTTTCGCGCGTGGCTGCGTGTCGTTAGGTACCATCTAACAACGAAACTGGATCATACAAGTGAAAATGGCTAATGTGGTGATGGCATGCTGATAGCACATAGTTTGTGATCTCTCATCAATCATACCATAGTTGTGTTTATTCTGAATACTATTCTGGGTCCTATAGGAGCTATATCTTCAATATCGACCTTGTCACTTCGGCAGTGGCCTGTTTTCACGTGTCAGTTAATGCTGTGCGCCCTGGTGTATACATCATGATACCTGCCGTCATTTGTTCCGGTAGTTTCACGGCCATGAAGGTATAATCCACTTTCTGCGTTATGAGGTTGAATTCAATTATTTCTGTTAGTGCTACATTACCAGACAACATACAGTCAGCACGTTATACCTGTAGGTTTCACCATTATCTAACTGGTGTGTTTTTATTGGGCGCCAAAATTAATTGTGTAACGTCTTGTTGACTTGCTCAAGGTAGTCAAGTCAACCAGTCACATCTCATCCGACTACGCTCAGTAGTAATCCCTCACATTAAACATAAAATTCGAATTTACTAAGGAACTAAAAGAGCAGTATCAGAAACCCTAATAATAAATTATACTATTGAAGGTAATTGAAATTGTAATCAATCAGCAGTTGGTGTTCCGTATAAAATAATAATGATATTTTGGGCTTTAAAAATAGCAAAAATCAGAAGTATGTTGGGACACCTTGTAGAATTTTTCGAAAGTGTTATTATTTCAGAAACAAACTTTTTTTTTCGAAGTCTCAATTCTAATTGAGATACCCAACTGTAGTATGATGTAGAGAAGTTACTGCTCTTGAATGATGACTTGTATTTTCAGATAAAGGTGAACATCCTAGTAACGACATGTCTTAGATATAGATTTCAAAATAGTAAATTTCATTCATTCAGTTCCCTTTATCGGAATGGAATAATATACAGGGCGTTCCAACTAACATTTAAGCTTTTGCTTGCAACTTGGTTTTGAAACACCCTGTATTAGTAAACTTGATTTAACGACGTGCTACTAATGCACACATATGTAATACAATAACAAGATTACAATAATTGTATAGCTTTCCGTGGATAGAGTCGACCAATGTTCAAATTCCATAGGTGCATGGTTCTTTTTAATATGTAACCTATATCTATGTATGACGAATACGTAGGGTCAGAAGTTTATAGATGACCAACGACAAAAACAATTTGGATTTCCCTCTCCTTCTACCTCCACCTGACACGGAAATGCCCCAAGAGGATGCTGGATCGTTTTTGACGATAATTTCACCACCGCTCTACCGATTTTCATTAAATAAATTTCGTCCTTACCACAGTAGTATTCTAGTATCAGTTTCATCAAAATCTGGAATGTACTCTCTAAGTTAGAGTTATTTATCGAAGGGAGAAATTACAGATTGGTTGACCTGGTTTTTCATATATGTTATGAAACAGCATCAAACTAACATCAAGAACCAGATTTTTTGCGATTATAGCATTGGCGTGAAAAGGAAACGGAATTTGTCAACTTGAAGTGTATATAATTATGTATTTTATCAAATCAAAAAGTATTGTTCATGTTATGGCCTTCGAAAAAATGCTCCAAAATTCAAAACTATGTGCATGTGTTCATAACTTATCGTGAAATTCTAACAAGCTACTTATCAGAATCCAAGAATTCTTGTTCTATTTACTTGGGTGTCTTCCAAATTGGAGAATAAATTGTCCTTGTTCCATTGCAATCGGTTGTGTACTTTATACCTAGTATAAGAGATAGTAAAACATTGAAGCATCGTAGGTATACAAAAACAATTTGTTTCCAATATACTACATCGTATTGGAGGAGTCATGAAATGTTATGATTTATTAAAATTTTAACTTTTCTTAGATGATCTAATGAGTTATCTAAGTCACATACTTATAGATGTTTGCATGTTTCCATTCATTTACATCAATGGATCAAATATAACTAGATCATTTAAGTTCACTGTCGTTTATGGTACACCCCCAACCCCCAGGTTATAGCTGCTACTTTGTCTGAGATGCTTGACTCTACAAACGATAGTTAAAACCTGTATCATAGGCACCTTTTTGGTTTCTGATATATGAAAGAAAGTGGTAATTCTTAGTTCATCATGTCAATTGGCTCAAGAGCATTCCGGGTAAAAGTTTAATAAACGTTAATCGTAGAACCGTCCTACGGATATAGCTGATAGCGTCCGTTTTCACGTGGCGTTCCGGCTCCTTATTCTCGTTCGTGGAAGCTGACTTGGTACCTTGGGGACAATTCGGCGACGTCGTGACGACTTTTTATATTCGTCGAAATAACGCAATTAGTTTTCAGCGCTTCGTGCGCGCAAATGTCCTGCTGATCGTTTCGTCGACGATGATTATTTTTTTGGCCTGATGCCGCCTTGATTTACAGTGATTTCCCTCTAATGAAGGAGCGAACGTTGTTTAATGGGCCCACCAGCGCCGGCCTTCCAAGTTTATGGCGTTCCGTCGCCCGCTGGCGCTTTTAGAAGAGGAGGTGACCGGCCAAAAAAAAGTTCAACAACAAGCACGTTGTTTGCGATTACAGACAATGTAGATGTTTTAATAACGCTGCTTCGGACTTTCATTGTCTTGAAAATTTGCTTTTCAAAGCGTTTCGATTCATATGGTATCTTCAAATGGCCGGTGCAAAGATTCTATCCAGGAGGGTCTTCTCTTGCTGATAGGTTCATTGGTGATGACTCGCACTATTAGACTAAAGTGTATCTCCCGATGAATCTATTCAGCTTATATTTTTTACATAAATGCTTTATATTATTATTGATTGCCGTGTAGGTTCGATTTGGTTATCAGAAAGATCCCTCCTTAAACTTTAATCGATACTCATGGGGCTCTATGTGTTTGACCTCAGGCATTGTACCAATTTTGTGCTATTCGGTCCAGCATTCTTTGTTTCACGGTCGTCCCTGGAACTATTTTAAGTTTATGGCGCTTGGGAGATCTGTGTGGAACTTAAACGTACGGGCGACAGAGCGCGAGATGTTTACACAGAAATTTGTAATTTACGTGCCATCTTTTTATGGTAATTGCTCTCAGCATTAAAGTTTGTATTCACCTTACACGAAACGATTCATTATTTGCACTTTTCTTCAAGTACCGCTTTTTCCTATTCCTTCCAACCTTGCGCGGTTTCAAGAAGAAGTTCTATCAATTATCTCCTATTGTGAATTCATGATGTTCTTGTCGGGCTTATATTACGTTTTCATGTCATTTAATTTTATATTCTTGAAGCTGCAAAGCGCAAGTTGTTATGGAGCTGATGTGAAAGTAATAAATACAATAATGACGAGACAGATAGTGAGGTCCATGCGGCTGTTTCAGTTATAAAAAAAATCAGATAGACACTAATTCGAAGCTAAAGTAGCTATCAAATTTGTTATTTTCCAAGTTGAGGCTAAGAACACAAATATTTATTAGTAGTTGTTTATAGGTGATATAGAGTACTCTTATTTTCTTCTTTATTGTTAAATAATAACTTTTTTAAGTTAACTTAAACCCATCACGTGAAATCCGGGGATATTTAAAAAAATACAGTATCACCGTAGATTCTAAAGCTCATTAGCTATATATCAATCTGCGCTCTTATCAAAATAGTCACCGTCAGTCCATTAACGCCGCTGGATGTCGCTATGTTACTATCATGCTAAATCTTTGACCGAGCTGTGACACCAAGAGTTGCCAGTAGAGCAAAGACTAGAGGGGTGCAGCGGGCGCATCAACACCAGGTCGAACTTCCAACCCCTCGAACAAGCCTCTTCCAAAAGTCGTTCTTTTGGAGAACCTCGGCGCTGTGGGAGTTTTTTCCCCGATAGTTGCAATCTACAGCGTTTCAGCGTCAATGTTAATAGACATTTATACTCTCGCCGTGCTTGTGGAGCGTGATAGGTTTTTGCATTTCTGAGAGGTAATCTGTACAAAAGATGGACAGTAGGCACTTCTTCATTGGATTGCAGCCTGGAATACCAGGTAGCGTGTAAAGACGTTAAGTAATCAGATAAATATAAGAGGCTAACTTGTGTCACTTGTTGAGACGTCGATAGGTATCGTAAGTTGTTATTAAATTGCATCTTAGCCTCCTAAAATAATGTATTTGGATCCGTTGACTCAGTGTTCTTAACATTTTGTGATCTTAAAATTGGACGAATACGAGTTATGGACACTTTCGGAAACCTGGCAATCATTCGAATTTTTAGAAACGAAAGCGGATTAGGGGTTTCCAGCCTTTGTAATATTTTTTAAATTTGATTCCATATTGAAAATATTTAAAACTACAAAACTAAAAGTTATGCTGTGGTCATCTTTGTGATTCACTAATTTTCCACAGGCCGCTAATTGAACACATACTTCGGCTGCTTTGGCAGCCTCTACCAAACAACAGAACAGAATGATAACATTAGATGACATTAATAATAAAGCTGTGTTGTATTTGCTTGTTTCCAGGGTAATATTTTTGCTTTCAATGAGACCTTAGAATGGACTATTATAAAGGCTAGAACACATTTGCAGTGTTGGTAAATATCCAAAAAAGTAAATAATGAACTGCCACAATAGAGTCATAAAGCTGCCTGTCCTAAAAGATGAAATGATACAGTATCAACGCTATGCTCCCATTTGGGATCTAAGAACAAATCATAAGGAAACCGGGATATAAACTTGGTGCATCTGTAGGTTTGGAGAACATTGACTATTAACAGTCATAAATAATAATGTCATATATTCATAATTTAATTCTCCTCCTGCTTTTTACCTTGATAAAAAGTACCAAGGCAGCCGAAACGTCAGTAAATATTCAATCATACGTATGTGGTTTCAATTCGTGGCCGGCGAAAGCTATAATAAAAATTTTTATTATTGTTATTTTATGTAGGAAAACCTTGAAACAAACGGATCTCTTTATGGTAGTGAAAGAAATATTTAATTTTTTAACACATAAAATGAGATGACCAATGAAATCCTATTTTCATTTAGATATCGTCACACATTTACTCTCAAATGCAAAAAAATAGCTTAAGTGATAGATGATAAAAGTACAATTATATTATATTTATAGCCAACAATATCTACGTTTCTGGTAACGATTTCTTGGACTAACGCGTTCGCGTTCATTTAGTCGCTTCTCGATAATGACAGGCAAGAAATCTCCATGCAAAGAGAATTTAATAAGCATTACAATGGGATTTGCAGCTTGAAATATAAAAACAAATATGTTTCACTGAGTTGTAGAGGTTCCTTCTGACCTGTTGCTTGTTTTGGCAATTTGATTTTGAATGCTCTGAAATGACATTCGATTTGTACTAAAGTAGGTAATAAATTTAGTTAAGGTTTTTATGTAGTTTTGAGAATTTATACATTATTGGGCAGGGGGTATAGTTGGAACACATATTTCCTTCTTTCTTGCTGTAGTTTTTCTCGAGGAAGTGGTATTTCAAAAGATATGCCATTCAAACTTTTTTTTTTGCATCTGTACACAAACAGTGGCTCGATGCTCGTAGGACATCAGACAAACGTTGTTCTACGGTTTAACCGAGAGACGAGACTCAAAGGCACAACACGCTTCCAGTCACATCGTATATTTTTAATTACAGAACAGCAACATAGGCGTACTAGGTATTATCAATTAAGAACTCTGGTTCCTCCAAAGGAATAAACAAAAAAAACTCAAGATACCAGTTCTATATATTCTTGCCAAGGTGATATTAATTGAAATTTCGATCAATCGACCGCGTGTGACACGTCAAAAATCAAACTCAACAACTGTAAAACATTTTTTGTACCGAAAATATATTGACATAAAACATTACACAGAAGGATACTGTTTGCTTGACATAAGGAAATTTTGTATCATTTAGAGATTTATTCCAGTTTTAGGAATCAACGCGAATGTCTAATAATTATAATGTGTAATTTTTTGTTGGTGTCTCTATACGCCTGTTGGTATGTAAGCAGGTATTAATACCAACCAGTTGAAGATTATAAAAAAGCAATTACAAATTTATCTCATAAAAAATTATCATATATTTGCGAGAACACATAGCTCTACAGCTCTATTAATTCATTTAATAAAATACCTTTTACTTCACTTTTAAACACTTGAAAATTCCTAATTTTATTTATATATCGTTCCGCCTACGCTCATGTCCTTCAGCTGACGACATTGCTCTACCGTCGGAGGTGCATTGTCGCACTCTTTTGAGGATGTAATTAGCATGCCAAAGACTAATTAGTAGCAAACTGCGCTCAGTACATGCTCCACCTCATCCCTCTCTCCAGTCTTGTGGGACGCTACGTTCTTTCGTTGTTTGCCCAGTGATGCGCAAAACTCGCAGTGTACATGTACCGTTTGACACCAGAAGGACCTTTGACTCGTTATGGAAGATGCAATGAAAAACATCGAGTCAAGTAGATTAACTAGGTGCTTCTCGTGCTGTAATGGTACCATTTTGCAATTAATATAATTTGCTTGTACAATAAAACGTTAATTTTAGAAGTCCTTTGGTAATAATAAACTTCTAGTTCACGTAATGTTATAACGGGAAATATAGAAAATGGTAAGAAAGTAGGCTAGAACTATAAGAGGAGCATATGAACTTCTTGAAAAATTTGGTTGTCAGAAGTTGCAACTTTCCGGCTTATCCCGGAAGTATTTGAAGTCAAAGAAGAAAGTTTTCTATGCAAAAACTATATAATGTGGGGACGAGAGGTTTTTTTGTTCTTAATTTGGCTAATTTTATAAGTGTAAAATAGAAAAATGTGGAACATAACATGACGGTATTCGTTGTATGTTCTGTTGATATAGAGGATTCTATTAGGAGTGCTGTGTGTACCGTAAATGAATTGGACTTGATAAATGTATGAGATATTTTTTGTCGGTACTTGAAAACTTAGACTGTGCTTTCTCGATCTGTATTTTCATAATCCTTGTTCTTTGGTCTCACGTAAGTTACTTTTTGCATAAAAACATTTGTGTCAAACAATTTATTTATATTATTCATATGTTATGTGGTAAAGGTTAATTTGATATGTTTAAGCCTATATAGTCCGAGAAATAATCACACTTAGGCTTGCAAGAATTCGTAAGAGGACGAGACTCTGCATACACGTCGATATCCACGTGATAAAGTATGTGAATCCTTCTTTTCTATCTAACTACTGCAATAATTTTTTGCAAATATCTCCTTGAACCTTAGCTTTGAGATGAAGAATTCATATTTCAGACAATTTGTCATAAAAACCCAAGCAGTAAACTTTTTCTCTATGTTTTATTATTTACGAGATATAGCCTCTCCAAAGTCGAATTTCTGCCAATATCTCAAAAGCTGTGAACTTTACGAAAGAAATAATAATACAGCATTATATCGCGGAAAGATCAAGCAGGCGGCTTCGATTCCAAGCAACAGCAGTGTCTATAGCAGACCCATCGTTGGAATTAAACCAATATGGTTTCCGATAATGAATAACTTCGATAGACTGCATTTAAACCAAGATGATTCGCCAGTGGTTATAAAGGCGTCCGGCAGCGCGATTTACCGTCGGAGATCGCACATGGCGAGGCGGAGCGCGACGACCATGGTAAAGTATTAAAAACAGCATCGGATGAACTGTCAGTCCTTTTGCCTGGAGAGGATAGAAGATACCACATCAATTGCGGCGTTGTGAATCACAACGTTCTCAGGGCAATGCGCATCTGGAGCAGAGTGAAATACCTACATTGTCTAAAAACTTTAAACAGCAGTAAAAGAATGATAAATTGTTGCATCGACAATAAAGTCAAGGCTTTTATTCGGGAGTCACCATTTACAAGATAACCAGGGCTTTTATTAGTCCATTCGTCCACGTACGTTGTGTATGCACTGTAATCGAAAACACAGGTTTTCCGAGTTTATGATCCAGAAACTTTAATGTGCGAGAGCTCGTAAAAACGAACTGAAAACATATATACTGTAATGATTTGTTTCCGGTATACATGTTGAATACACATTTTGTTGAATTATAATAATAATAATAGCCTAAGTGGCTATGCTTCCACTTAAGTCTTAGTATGAAGCTTGAAAATACATTATACATCATATTTTGATGGAATACCTACCAACTTTTGGTTCAAATATAAATGTTTATCATTAATTCACACGTTTAGCAGTGTTCTGGTCTAAACATAGGATAATAAATGGTGATACTATATGAAATTCTGGAAAGGATCAATCTTCCACATGGTTGATAATATTATTATATCTTTGTTAGTATATAAAGGCTTCAAGGATAAATACCAGGTTTTTAAAAATCTGGCTAACATGTTCACAAAACCTTAGTGTTTCATCAAATATTTGCATGTTATTCTATAAAGAATTACTTTGCATTTTTTAGCTTAATATAATATTCTTTTTTTGTCAGCGTTCAGTTTAGGTGAGTTTTATTTCGCATTACCTTAATCCCGAGATGTTATTTATGCAACTATTTGAGATTTACTAGTTGTATTGTGACGTCTTTTGACGTAGTTCCAAATATTCCAAATTTGCTGACAAAAGAGCATGATTAATCACACCAAATGATTTCGAACTATCAGAGATGCATATCCTCTGTCTGTAGTACAATCATCAGCTAGAGAAAAAAAACGTAGAAGTGGTACTGTATCTTTCTCTCAATTTAGATTCAATCTTTCTATTGAAACATACCTAACACCATATTTCAATTATCTAGAATGCTGCTCTGTCGATTTTGATGAAACTCGTCTGTATATGCTAAGCAGCCTATCGTCCTGCATTTGTACAGATGTTGAGCCATAATTAAATATTCACATTTTTTTTTCAAGTTGGTACTGGTGGATGATTACACGCTGTCAACAAACTATCTTGTGAATAGTGACTTCTAGTGACTTGGAGCGGGCGTTAGCTCGAATTAGTACTTTCACATATTCTCTATCACTTCGATGCTAAAATTTTAGGATTTTTCGAATGTTTGTCATCCTCGGAGGTGAACAGTTCCTTATTTCCTGGATTATTTATACTCTTCATAAAGTGTTGACCTTTGTGTACATTCTAGCAGCGCAGTAGACTTATTAAAAGTAATTGTGCTTTTTCCTTGGAGTCAACTAGAACTGTAATAATATTAATTGAGACAGCGAAGCAAAAAAAGATTAATATACGCACAAATTGCGTTAACAGACATTAATTCCTTGAATCTACTCGGCTTAATTAGACCGTTTAGGAGAATTGCCAACTACGATGCTGCTGTTTGCTGGACCTGCATCGAGGTTGTTACGGTGGAGCCGCGAAATGTTCTCTACACTCAAGTATGAGGTGAAGTGAATACAATGATAAAGTATTTTGGGAAAACGAATGAACTTATCGTTCAGATTTGGACGAACAATGCTAAAGATATTTGTAGGTGAATTGAAGTTACGTTATACTGATGTGTCCAATAGATATAGCGACGGATAGAAATGTCGAAAAGCTGAAGTTCAAAGCTTCTTGAGATCACAACACTTATACTCAACCTGCACATAGGAGGTGAATAGTTTCACTGAACCCTGTTAAAAGTTTAAAAAATATATCTTACTGCTCAACTAATCTTATTACAAATATAGGTCAAGTTTTATAATGCGAATGACGCAGACCGAATAAAATATTTAATTTCAAATGCTTTGAAATCTAGTACCAGTAGGTTTGCTTCCTACTGGACAAAAGATAGGCTGTAATTGCTGCTATGGCTTCAAAAAAAAAAATAGGTCGAAATATCCTCTAAAGCAGCTTACTATTTCGTTCAACGAATATATTGAAATGCTTTATTTTGAATGCTATTGCTTACTTCATCGCGCGGAAGCCTTGAACAACTCCACTGACAAAAAAATCACACGCTAGTATGCTAATCCAATACTGGAGTCATAGGCCATTGAGTTTCGACAGCAAAATTTCACGGTCATGTCACTAACATGTTGCTGCTGCAGAAAATCTTAATCTCCAGATCATCTGGTTCGGGTCATACCATCATTGGAATACTGCTTGCATGTGTTGGGATGCGGTTTGAAGCAGCCTTTGAAGATTGTCGATACAAACTAGGAACTAACAGTACGTCTAGTGGATGTGTCTGGGATTACAAGATATCTTACAAGGGATTGCTGATCTGTCTCTTGTATATATAGAGGCTACGGTTATCTTGGAATATGTTCGATCCAGCTTTCTCCAGAAGAGAACAATACGCCACAGTCTGGGTATCGAGGAAATTTGTTACTATTGTATAAATTCTAGCGAGTCGACCGATCTGGATCTTGGAATAGCAGAGAGAGCCGTCAATACAAAACACAATGAAAAAAGGCAGATAAAATAATTTCACAAATAAAACTCTCTTTCTTACAATGACGCGTTTCGATTTACGCTTACATCATCGTCGGGCTGAATATAAATCGAAATGCGTCACTGTAAGAAAGAGAGTCTTATATTAGACACTGCATATTAAATACACACCTATTTTATCTTCATGATGGAAGAGTTCCACCAAGCAAAAGTATCTACAACCTACACAATAGAAAATCTCGGCCGCTTACTAGCTACCAGATTCCAACACCTCGAAACACTTCTTCCAAGTCATTTTTCTGCAAAAAGCTCCCCATTCTGGAATCGGCCGTTTTAAAATGCAATCAATATCTTCAATACATGGTACGGGAAATGAGATTAGTCATGATTTATGATTTTTATTGCACCACCAATTACCCCTGTAGGTAGACTCAGAAAGTCACTTAGGTATTTGTACCACGAGTGCACGTCCGAAAAATGAGAATAGCGTTATCGTCTCGCTTTATCGTCCCGCAGGAAAACTAAACGATGCAGGATGTCGTCTTGAAAGTTTCATAGCCTGTATAGCCTTGACAGAAGCATTATCTATTATTTTCTTGTTCGTTATTTCTCGGTGGTTTGTCGTATTGCGTTGTCGGAAATGGAATTATGCTGATCGTTACAGTCTAATATTTAGAAAACATCACTAATTACAAAAAAACGTTCCCAATAAAATATGCATTAAGTCGAGATCATCATACAGTAATCTAAAGCTTGTTTCTAAGGATAGAGGTTAAGTTCCTGAGATCGGTTTTTCAGAATAGGAATAAACTTTTTTGACACCAGACTTGACAGTACTGGAAGTTATAATAAGTTCAAGAATATTTTATTAGCCTTGACCTCACAGTAGAGGTCAACATCGTTACGTGGCAGTTCATAAATTCTACATGCAAGACTTTATCCTTACTCCTCATATAAAAATATCCAAAAATGTCATATTTTTATAATACTTATATCCAAATGATCTCGAGGTGCTTAAATTGAACCGTTCATGGAACTGCCCTTAATGCGTTTTGTGCTTTGAGATAATCAAGAAAGGATGATAGTGAACGGAATATGAATTATTAATATTGAAGTTTTTCTATCATCATCTGGAAGCCGCAGACACCGCGTTGGTACAGCACGATATTCAAGAATTGAGCAAGACTCTGCCACAATTATTAGTATCAACTTGGGCCAATCCTTCCGGTGAGAAAATATCAATGCCACAAATATTCTCACACATTGTTATTACATATCCTTAGTGTCGTTCCATGGACCTGGGACGGGCTGCGGCTTGACAGAAAGGAGAACATGGATAAAAGCTTGAATCCTTAGTCTTGTTCGGATATTGTCAGTTATTTGATCAAATAATGCTCTTTTGATACTTTGCACATGTAGTTTTATGAGATTAAATGCCTATACCTTCAAATAGCAAACATTGATTCAATCTTGCGTTTGTTAGGAAATTAGCTACATGATCATTAGTGAAAACCATATACTCACCGTTAATGAAGATTGGTCTAGAATTCGGGCTTGGACTCACCTGAAATATTTCATATATTTGTGAATATTGGATAAAAGTTAACACAAAACAATAATTAATGCATTCAAACATAACGGAGAAGGCATACATTGATATAAAAACAAATTTCATAGACAATATATTTTTTACGATACTGTCTAGAGGAAAACTGGAGTTATGAGATAAATATCTGCTACGTATTATCTCGCTGAGTTCATGATCCAAAAACAAACCTAGAGGTTTATACCTCTCACAAGGTTTCAACCAGAAAACTTTCAGGGCATTTCACCACCCGGTGTGGCATCGCATCTTATAACACATATTTTTAAAAGTTGTTTTTACTGATCAGAGTTTCTCATCTTGTCAGTACAACTTCACAAAAATACTTTCTCAGAAATTATAAGCCCGTAAAGTTCCGGTCGCCGTTTTTTATGAGCAAACTTTCAGATTAATTAACTTTCTGAAATTAGTTCCGACAAGATCCACGGAAGAGAATATCGCGGAGATGGATTGCCTCGGGGAGAGTGACGTTAGCGTTTATTCACAGAGTGAATCAATTTTCGGCTACGCCAATACCATATCTAAATAAATTTATGGGAACCATAATAATCCTTTGAAGAAGCTGGCGTCAATAAAATTTATTGCACATTAACCATCCGTTGACCACAGTCCCAAGAGCGAGGCTTGAAACTCATTAATTTTTTATACTTAAGCAGGTATGAAGACGAAGCCAGAATAACAAGACTGCTGTAGAGTTTGTAAGAGTATTGAATCCTAAATGTCAAAAGAATCGAGAAAGGTGTTTTAAGTTGAATATTTGTGAATTCTTGACACCATAGAAGCAGAGATATGGTCATTACTCAAGAGTAAAACAATGCTGATGCTAATACTAATCTCTGTGGAGCGTGATGCTGTGGGAAATGTAATCCATAACAGGTAATCTATGACCTAAAAGGTCTGCTACCTATCTGAAAAATTCTCCGGACAGGTGGTAGTATGAAAAGCTGTTAAGATGGTGACACGTTCCACAATTTTTAATATATTATAATAGCGAAGCTGCGTAGCATTTGAGCAAGTCAATCCAAACAGTCATTCTTATTAGATAGTATGAGCATCGAGTCACGAACCGGCTGGTATTTTTACTGGGCGACGAGTAACCTGAAAAGAACTGCTTGTCGCTGATTTTGGACCTCATAACTCTCGGAAGGGGCCCAGAAAGTTATAATCAGGAAAAACTTTCGCCATTAATAATCAAAAGGCACGTTGCTTTCTTAAGCGTTTGCTTTTCATCGCCCACCAGGGCATGAAAAGTCACCAAAACCAAACGCACAATTACTTCCAATCATAAAGTCATTTTAATTTTGAGTCACAGAAGGTCAAGGCCAGTGTAATAGGAAAATGATAAAAAGTGTCAGACTAATCAGAGGGTGTGCACATTGAAATGTTTCCTGTACTGGAGCCCCATTTGTAGGAAAAATACAAAAAGGCTCTATATAGTTACTACTGTATGTTAGTACTGCATGGAAATTAATCGACCCTCAGTAACCCATCCAATATTCCGAAAAATCTTCTGCACATCATACAATTTGTCGTTTTTCCTTCTGTAACTGTAAATATGCAGTGGACAAAAAAGTAGGTAAATCAAACGAGCAGCTTGAATCAGATTATGATAACTATATTCGTAGAGAAAAACGAAGAGAATTTGGCCAAGGAGGAAGATAAAGCCAGATCAAATGGAGATTCCACATTTATATCTGTTACGTTCGGACTGCAAGGTGTTGTTCAACTACTATCGGGAGAAGAATCGCTGTTATACTATTGTAGAAAACTTTGCATCCACAAATTATGTATTTACGTATTCAGACTTCCCAATGGGGCCTGTTGCAGATTATGGTATGAAATAAATGGAAAGAGAGGAATTTATGGAATGGGCAACTCTTAATGCAGTGAACTTCCAGACGATATTGAAGAAATTTCGTTATTATCGGATACATGAGAAAGTCAAAATAGGAGATATTCGCATTGCTACTCTTTCTTACACATATTGATGTAATTGAAAAATATACTTTTTCGAGTCGGGACACCCTTCCAGGGAGTGGACAGCATGCACAGTGCCATTCAAAGAGAAAATAAACATGTTTGTATCAGTTTTGTGCTGGAGTGGATGAATATAATGCAAAAAGCTAGATCGAATAGGAACAAGAAAACAACGAATCCGTATCATGTGAATCAGCGAAAATATTTCGATATTCTTGATCTTGAACCTAGTCAAATGGACTTAGATTAAATGGTTACGATACGAGACACAAAGCTTGCTTTTATTAAAAATAAAGCTTCAACACATAACAATTAGTTGTTTTGACATGATTACAAACAATTAAAAGTGTCTAATCTAAGCTATGAGCTATTAGGTTAGGTTCAAGATGCATGAGGTGTTTACAGAGGACACTCTTCAAATAAAACTCAGTATAATCATGTATCTACTGTGGTTCGGTTCTTTATATCTTTTTCATATAGGATTCAAACTCTAGCCAGATTACCTAAATGTAAACTGTCTTAAGGCTATGTAGAAAAAAATAAGTACCCTTCTTATCGAAAGTTATAAGCACAGAGGCGCCACCCTTGGTGTTGAGGAATGGAATAATGCGTCGTAAAAATAACAGTTGAATTTAATTAAGGGGGCCGGCCTTGTGAGTACCACGAAGGGAGTCGTTAATAAAATAATTTCACGACTTTTCCATTTAATATTTTAATTAGGAAATCTTTCAGAGGTTACCCTGGTTCACTTAATAAATTCGTTCTCCAGGTACGCCGCCAGATTAAATTAAAGTTTGGATATAATGAAAATGTGGCCCAAGCAGGTTTTTAGGTGTGACTTAATTCCGATGATGATAATCAACTGGCTCAATACCCAAGCTTCATTTGAAGTGACTTCTTAGCGAAATTGCCTTATCTTGGAAATCGAATGGAATCATTAACCCTACGTCAGATTCTAAGAATAATGAAGTCTGTATCATGAAAATTTAGAGCTCACGAAGGTACAGTTCTGCTAATAATGTCATTGTGAAATGGCTATTGCTTTGGGTTATCAAACAATGAATAGATTTGCAGAGCAATCGTGAGGATTGTGTGAGGATCGTCCTCAAACGTTACACCACACAGGTAGTCTTTTGAATTGGAAACATTTCAAAATTCCATACCGGTGAGGTGTGTGAACTAGTGATTACCCTTAACAGAAAAGGTCAAAAATATCCAACAGCTACAGATGATAGTCATCGTTGTTACATCCTAATACTCAGAAATTATGTGGACAATGGAAGTTCAAAGCACAACTTTTGTAACATCTGCCAAATTTCAAGCACGGCTGCCTTTGTCGCCAGTTGTATTAAATCTTATATATTTTGAATGCACAGATTGATGGTGATGGCATCACGCAAATCAATATCTCTCATCTTCATTGGTGATAGCCGCTATTCATAATGAAAATTATAAAGCAATAATCCAATCATTTCGGAGGGACCTAAAGCTTGTTCTGCAAACTCCATGTGACACTTGCGCAGTACTGAGCCCACCTGATTAACTACATATTTTTTTTAATATTCAAATTTCATGATATCATCTCCTGGGTCCTTCCAAAATTTCCCTCTAGTGAACTGTCTAGCAACCTTGCTCAATATAAAGTTGTGGTGAACCTCGCAGCAAATTATGTGATGTTTATTCAAACACTTCATCAAACTATAAATTCGAGGAAATGGATCTGGACAACAACCACAACTCAATCAATTTTCCTACTGCCTGCCGACGGTGTGAGCAGTGTGAAGGATTATTTATTATATATCATTAATCCTCTGTTGTCCACATCAGGCAATAATTCCTCATTATCACGTATTAATCAGAGCGTGATGATGAGATCATCATCTAGCGTTATGTACCGGAAGTTTCAGAAGTCGCTAAATTAATTAGGTCGTCCTTGGACGGTGATAGGGGCCAACTGTGACCCCAGCAATGCCACGCTTCCCGCGCAACGTTCCTCCGCTTTCGGGATGCTCTCACCCATCCAACGGTCACTAGATCGCTCGCGGCACCAGCTTGCTGGAGAGACACTTGGCGCCAAGCAATGTTGCCACTTGCAAACATTCTGATCATAATTTTCTGTTCTAGTAAAATAAATACAGTTATTACAGAATTTTATCGGATTACACTGCAATCCGTAAGTGGACAACTAATGATATTTAGAAAAAAAAATTAGAAAGAAAAATTTGTCGCCAGTGGGGATCGAACCCACAACCTCCTGCATTCCAGGCAGGCGCCTTTACCGTTAGACCATGACGAACTGGTCAGGTAGAACGGCAAATGCGCTATGGAAGGTACATCCCTCCTGTGCAATTCTTCTTCCTAATTTTTCTAACCTATACAGCGCGATCGTTGATTAGACATCTAGTGCCAGAGGCCGATACTATCTTCGGTCGATAACTAGCAGAGTCCATCAAGTTGATTTGAGCCGAATGCGGAAATCTGCCGCCTTCAGAGAATACTATTACAGAATTTTATCGGATTACACTGCAATCCGTAAGTGGACAACTAATGATATTTAGAAAAATTAGAAAGAAAAATTTGTCGCCAGTGGGGATCGAACCCAAAACCTCCTGCATTTTTTCTTTCTAATTTCTCTAAATATCATTAAATACAGTTATGGCAATAATAGAATTCACAATTACAATGCAACACCTACAGAAGTTATGAAACTTGCACATAGGCTATGGCATGAATGCATTGCAACAATACAGGATATGCATAACTACACTTGAGTGAAGTATGTCCTTGATACCAAAGGTCTATCATATCAAGTAGAGTAAAGTTAATTTTTTTTAACTTATGTGAAGGTTGGTATGTCCGAAGGGAATTTGATAACAGTTGTTTTAACGATATTTGAATCAATGCAAAGACGTTGAAGATCATATGCAGTCCGGCAACTCATTATGCCAAGAATTGTGCGACTTCGTTGCCAAGTAGTTATTAAGTCTTTGGTATACTAAACAGGTAGATTATATCTTGAACTAGGGTTTGTTCCACATGATCTCCTAGAGACAAAATGATCTTATATTTATAATTTTTTTCAATGATTCTATTCTGTACCGTTGTCATCCTAGCCTCTATGTTTATCAGAAGTTTGATCTCGGACTTCCATTGTCTATAAAATTTTGAGTATCACGACGTTTCGATTGATATGCTATCGTCAATCGTCTTAAAGTGAACTGGCAAACTCGTTGCTTTCATGCCTATTTATACCCCGTCCGGTGACGTGTCGTTGTGTGTGGTCTGTTCTGTTTGGTTCCCGATGCGCGGTATTCCGGTCTGCTGACGTGGCTGTTTGTCGGTCATTGTTTGTTGTCTGGTCCAGTCGTAGTCTATTGATCTTCTTTATGAGGGGCTGCCATATTGGTTTAATGTCTACGCTGGGTTTGCTGTACACGTTGCTGTTGTTGCTGATGAATGCCGCCTCCTTGAATTTTCTCCGATACCAGTGCGGTTTTTTAGCAATAACCTTAGCGTCGTCCCAAGCTATTTTATGGTGCTCCGTCCATGCGTGGTCAGCTATTCCAGATTTTCCTGTCTCTACTCGCTGGGTGTTGAAACTATGTTCTTCGATTTTTACTTCCAGTGGCCTTTTTGTTTCTCCAACATAGATTTTACCACATTGACATGGTATCTGGTAGATGCTGTCCTTTTTCTCTTGACATTCATTCATATCATATTCATATGGCAATCCAGATATGTCAGCACTTGATATTATCGACCACCCTTGCATCCAATTACCAGAACAACTCGTAAGCTAGTAGTGGTAGTAGAAGAATACCTTCGTAGATGTAAGTAGAGTAAGGTGAACTCCATCTGAATGTACCACTACAAGTAGTATAGCATAGCTTGGAATTTATTTCGGCACTCGATTATAAGAATTCCCAATTATTAGCAGAAAAAATACCATTTCTCTTGCGCATACTCGTATGCTGAAGCATTATAGTTCCAGTACTGTTCCTAGGAATATGCCATAGTATGGCTGCAAGACAAATTTATTGATTTCCACAGTTTGCGCTGTATCTGTAAGTGAACACTGACTCAAACCATAATCCAATTCAACCACTTATACATTACACAAAGCGGACAGCAATGATCAAGTATCATTCAACCAATAAAATTTATTTATATCTCCTGCCCATAGTAATTTGTATGAATTGCTGTTGGAAAAACTCTCTTAAAGTTTAAGCTACATCAAACGAGTGCTCTAATATTCAACAAAATGGGTAAAATAATATTTATAATTTAAACATTTTTCGGTGCCAGCTAAACTCTAAAACCAAGTAGGACAGAGCGTCTACAAAGGAAAATACTGGTGACGTGAGACGTAAACATAGCACTCAGAATATTTTAGGATTGAGAGGGAGAATAGTAATGAGTGAGACCTGAATCTGTCTGGGATGAGGCCAATAGTTCATCATTGGGCCGCTAAGATCATGAGACGAGTCCATGAAGCACATGTGTAACGTCGGTATCGCAAAACACCAAAAATCAGCTTACGAGATCATACATAAAAGCCATTGATAAGCTACATTTGGACCTAGCAGATAACTCAACGTTCAAGCATCTGTTCAAGCACAAGTAAACATCCCAGATACATATAAAAAATACAGTAACCGTTATTTTATAATTCGTGAACTATTCAAGAAAAGCATGATAATTACTTCCAGAATGTTGTTCAGTCATTTTTTCGATATTAATTGAAATTTAATATAAACAGTGGTATGAACAACATGATCATGTTCATTTTGAAATACCCACTGAAGGGAATTCAAGTCTAATGAGAATATGTGTTTTTATCATCTACAACCTAGAATGTACGTACTCTGATCTGGTCTTTTCAAGTTACTAACTGTTGAGCAAGAAAAATTAACCTTTTAGCTATGTGGCTTCTTCAGCTGGCGAAACCGAAGAAATATTTCCCAACGAAGCTTTTATAATACTTCTTGTTGTACCAAGAGACATACGATAACAACAAAAAGTAGTCATATACCTACAGTAACTGTGAAATCGTAAACATGACAACATTGCGTGCAGCACTAATTGCCTGTTTGTCCGCCCTCTAGATTGAACGTTGCAAAATGTATGGGGGTCGTTCGGTACGTAAGTACGCAGAAGAGAAGGATTCCTGGGGGAAATTTCTCTCTGCAGACATCCAGCAAGGGGCAACATGTGAGAGCCAGATAGTACAGTAAATGCATATCTTGAATTACGTGTGGGACGCCGAGTCACTTGACTCGGACTGTGTAGACATGCAAGTCTAGGAACTAGGCTAGTAAAGGTATCTATAAATATAAAAGAAAACAATTTTTAAACGGTATTAATCAGTTTGCATATTAGTTTTTCCTTGACAATGAGTCAAACGCTATGAAACTATAATTATGAGGCACTGGGAAATTTGCAAAGCATATGAAAGCCGGTATAACGAGCAGGACTCATTGAACGATTAGTGATCAATAATTTATTATTGAAATAAAGCTTCAGAGATCAACATTTATAGTAAGTTTTGTTTTTTTAAATAAAACACAAAAAGTATATATATGTTGCCTAGTTTTATGCAGGAAATAGGGGTGCTGCCCTCTACGAAGCTGTAGATATAATTAGATGTTCTTTCCAACAGAAGCTTAATTTTCAGCAAGAAGTTCGTTGGTTGGAGGAAGGACCAGTGCCTGAGAAAACACAGACCCGGAGGCAGCCCATAGGAAGCAAGCCTGATCAAAAGTCTCTCATGCCATACCATACCGAAAGTTTTCAATATATCGAAAACTCATTGATTTTGATTGTGGATGTATAGGAAATAATTCAGTTGCAGCGAGAAGCAAATTTCAAACGATCCATATGTGAATCCCACTTCATTTTGCTGGACAGTACGTCTAGCACCACCATCAGGTACTTCTCCTCGCCAGTTAGAGTCAGTAAGACCTACAAACAGGTACTTATGGCGAACTTCTGAATATGCCGAACAAACAAGAAATGACCATCATAGTAAGGAATAGGTAGTACATTAGCAATATGATGAAGGAAGATTAATACAAAGTCCAACTTATAATGAGGGCAAGACACATGGATCTGTTGTATGGCACCGCAATTCGTAGTTGAGGGACATCGGAAGATGGCTGAGACGTACGCTTATTAAAATATTCTGAACTGCTCTATGCATAAGAAAATTTTAGCAATTGGGATTTTGAACCTTCGTCAGGAGATGGCGGATTACGAAGGATAAAAATAAGCGAGTAACGAGTAACCTGAGTATCCGTATTAAACACTCGGCCAGGCTGTCTGACAATGCCTTAAAAATCAAGCCAAGCGCTTTATGCATGCAAATGTGGCGATTTTACAATTCATTAATATTTATTTACTGACTGTACTACGGGTCCGTTCACTTGAATATCGGATGAATGTGAAGCTGATGCCGAAATTCGGAATTTTCCATCCTCGACGTTCCATCGAACTTTAATCGCACAGCCTCCCAGCGCCCGCGAAGCCTTTGCAAGTTGGTTGGCTCTCTGCTGCTAGCACGATGGAAAACGCAGAAGTTTAGTCCCTCTGCGCGTCTGCAGGGAATTCAAGTAATGGAGTTCAACAGGCTTCGAATCGACTGGGGATACGATACATATACCTCCATGATGTATTTCTATCCGAGTTACCAAATATTCTAGGAATATTTGCATATCAATCTATTATTTACGAAATGCGAGAATGAGGAATAGCGAAATGTGATGATGAACTGGTTGATAAAAAATGGTTATACACCGAAAGGGATTTCTTAGTAGATAAAAAGTTGTGTAATTATCACCCAGTTTCTCACATAAAACTTTTTCTTTTAGTGACGTGTTTCGATTTTTATTAATATCATCGTCGGATTTTAATAAAGATCGAAACGCGTCACTCTCTCGCATCTACAATCTACAGGATTTCTTAGGTCATCTATAAACAGAAAGTTAATGAATTTATGACGACCTTTGTATACGGGGTGCTAAGGAAAGCATGACAAACTCAAGGAAAAGTGGAAGCTTGAGTTCTGGGCAAAATCAAAATGGATTCAATCCAGAGAGAAACAAAAATGCATGATGGTATTTAAAAAGACGTATTACTTATCATTCCTGACTTCACAAAAGAAGCGTGAGCTTCCTCCTGTTGATATTTTTTTTATTCCATCGGTTTGACGTCCAGGTTTGATTCTATTTTTCCGATTTGTGATTTGACCGAAAACTGCTTGTTACGTTACTTTCTATCCACTTGCCGGTAATCATTAGTTCCAGATTCGTTAGTCCTTCTTTGCTGTTTTGTTTATGAATCGTTTCTGATAAACAATGCCGATATATCGCAGTTTCCCTTACATTTGTACATGCATAGCTAATCGAGGGAATTTCCTCCCACCTCACATCAAATAAATAACTGAAAGTAAATCATAAAGATTTCTCATAGGCGTAGCCATCAGTAGTTCTTCACGACCCATCTGTTGCACTATACTAGAAAGTTTCCACTTCAATTTTGAGCAACTTAACGTATCTAATATGCGTTCGTAGTTTTCTTAAGCCCTACTAAACAAGTATCTAAGTATTATATTTATTCATTAAAAAGCTGATACAATGACTAAATCATCTCAGCCCAGTTTTAACCGATTCAGTTTTTATTCAATGCTGGTGAATGTGCTTATTATAGGATACGAAACCCATTCACCATTAATTACCCTCAAGACAAAATATTAATATATTAAAAAAATCCCTAACAAATAATCAATTTGAATTCAAAATTTACTTTTGAGGTATGAAGAGAGCACTAAAGAACATCTGTAACATCTAACTGACACGCTAGAACAAGCAATAAGAAGACACAACTATTTTAAAAACAATATTAGCGAATAAGGCACCTCAAAGGTACATAATATGTAAGATTAAGATTTACGATGTATTCTGATCAACAACTTTTTCTATTGAACTTGCAGTAAACATCATTCAATAGCTTTTATTTAACTTGAAATGTATGTATGTAACTATGTTTGTTAGGTGGATATTTACAATTCAATTTGGAAGTAGACTATGATAATAATAAATTCTGTCTGAAATTTTGGTGTACTCAGGTATGTGCAGACCTGTCCAACGGTAACTAAAAAGTAAAAAATAAATTAAAAGTAAACAAACTTTTTAAAAATATGCATTTGTATAAATGCAACTAAAAGAATAAAATAAACTTTTCCTTTAAAACATTCACCATCAAATTATAATTTCATCACACAATTTATTGATATGAGCTGTGTATGTAAACAGATAAATTAAATAACTTGATCTGATCGATTTTAATTATTAAAATTCTCAAACTAAGTAAATACGAATACTTAAATCTGGCGACAAGCGTTTATATCACATATATTGTACAATGACGTTATAAGTTGATAGTGAAAGTTCTAAAGGAAAAGTTTATTTAATTCTTTTTAGCGCATCTAAATAAATGCTTACTTTTAATAAATTTTCTTTACTTTTAATATATCTCTTTCAAACTGGCTAAATATGATTTGTAGGTAGATGCTGAGCAATCTGTTCCATTGAAATGCGTATTATTTAGATAAAAAAATGTATTTTTTACAATAATATACCGTGGGTCTCGGATGAACTCAAGCATTGTTTTGCAGATTTATTTCATTTGAATTGCGGCGATTATTTGCGTTGATAAAGGTTGTCCAGGCATGAATCTTGAATTAATTGCACTGCTTTCTATTAGCGACACAAAACTTTAAATCAGAATGCGACACCAGTTTTGCAAACTATACGTCTATTTCATCATTAGGGTTGCTCATAGAACTATCAGATAGTGTTCTACTGAGTGATAATCCTTAAGCAGCGTACCGTAATCCTTTTATGCGCACCCACTTCCAACCCTCCTCTATAATTTCTCCCCATTGCGGAACGTATGTGTATATATATATATATATATGTAGCCCTCGGTTCTATATATAGGATGCTACAACTTGCAAACACGTTTCAATTCCGGTTTCCTAATTTGATGTCTGACAAGTCCTGTTCTGATCAGTTTCATGAATAGTTCTGTTAATGATTATAGAATGACTTTAAATTTAGCTAAAATCACTGAGGACACATTGAACATTACTAATGGTTTTCGCCATTAGAGCCAAAAAAGCCATCTGAAATTACCGATAATAATGGAAGTCATCTCCCCAACGACAAACTAAAGTATAAAAAAAATCGTTAAAGCCAACACTAAACTTGTACCTTGACAGACACTGACTTATTGAAAATATGAAGCTTAACATACTTCACTGAACTTCAGATCGTGGATCACTGAGTTACTCAATTATGTGTTGAGTATCTACAGTCTAATATCACCAGAACCTGATAGGCAAACAATTTAGTAAAATGTGTCAAAACTGTCAAAATTCCTGTTCTCAATGCCTATAGGTAGTACCGGTTCAGTATGATTACGATTACAGTCGATATTCATCAGGTAATGGCAACGTCAGCGAACTATAGCTATATGTTCTACTTAGCATGGGACACCGTGTAAGATCATATGTGTACCACTCTGAGGGATCCCCATAATAAGCCTTGATTAAGAGGATACCCAGTTGTCATAACGACCGGTTCAGGAATCCTGTTTGAAAAATTCCCTGGCGGTGACGTCACGAATTGCGTCTTGTTACCGAGCAACACCGCTTATTTGGGGTGTATTCTCAGTGGCGTGTCTGCATTTATGGAGCGAACAAGATATAATTTTAAGACAGAAATTATGAAAAATAGGATCAAGTAGAATGACGTATGAATATTGTCCAATATAATAGAGTTACAGTTTTATAATCCTCTCAGAATTATAAAACTGTAACTGTAACAGGTAAGATGAAACAAAGAGTAACCACAGGATAAGTTTTAGACGATATATTGTTGCAATTATCCGTATTAGCTGACCTACCTGCTAGTTACCGTTTACTGTGTATTTGACACTTAATACTAGTATTAGGGAATTTAATTACAAAACCAAGATCCTCTTATACGGCATTAAATTTATTTGCGAACTATTTCCTTTGCATTTAGTTATTCTTTCCTGTGTATCTGCTTTACTCTTGACGTTCCTAACAAATTTTTACAAAAGCTAATAATTTATTGTTATGAATTAATAGCCGGGGTGTAAGTTTAATGCCATTCCTTTTCTATACCATGACTCATTCCACGCCTTGTAAACACATCTTTGATTTGATACAAGACGTAGTATAATAGAACTTAAACATAATCTTCATCAGGAAAAAGGTGCAGAAATATCAAAGAAACATGTTCTTGAGTATCCAAGGTAGTTGATAATGGCCATTAGCTTAATTAGTGTAGTGTGAAGAAATTGAATCAAATATCTCGGAGCAGGTGACAGAACACATTAGTTATCAATATTCCTTTTATCTGTTAGTCTCCTATACGTTTAAATGTTGTATTAAGATAAAGGATATGACAGATGGAAGATGAATATACCGAATTAGTTCCTGATGAAGAGCTCACTGCAACTAATTAATTAACAACAAGAACAATATTATTGTTGTGATATCTTCTCAATAGGGTCAGCATAACTAATGGTATTATTGATTTAATGCTACTGAGCATGCCAGATGTTCCTCAGAGCGTTTTCTTCCATTATTTCTCATGGTTAAAAAATATACAATTAGATCAGCTTGGATCTTGTCACCTCCTGGTGTGAGTCCACTTTGAAAATACGTGTGTCAATAATCTGGACACTAAAATAAATAATTGTGAACCAGATGGACAAAAATACGTATATCACCTCTAGCTTATGGAACCACCCAAGATTAGCAGCAACGCTTTACCATTAAGGTACACGTGCAAGTAGATAGACTCAGTTTAAAATGAGCTTACTTTTAGAAAATCAACAACTACTGCGTATATCAATAACTTCCTCGTAGATCCATTAAATGATCAGATTCTGGGACAAATAAGCCTAAGTTGAACAAGAAACCAGAAATACTTAGAAGAAAGTCGGATACCTTTAGTGTTGGTTTGTTTTTTAAATAATATACTATTCTTGTCCAAATATCAAAATCAAGTAGCCCACGTAACGTAACACTCTTCCCTTATTTCAATACAAATAGTTTTTGTCTGAGTTGCTGAGATTAGGCGACTTCAAGAATGAACATAGGTCGCCTTACTGATCAAGCTCGCGATATTGTTGCTGACACAAGGCAATTTAGCCATATTTACTTTCGTATACAATACAGTCAGGGGGGGATAATGACCTCTACTTGGAATATACGGAAATTGAGAATCAGAAAAGTCTTACGGGTAGGGGATTAAATCCGTCCCCAACTATGGAATTTCCACCTCAACTATTAAAAAACAGCCTTGTAGCTAGCTATTAAACAATACACGAATAAAAGTTCCGATAAAATATCAGTGGGAAGCCTTAAAATCAGCCTCTAAATTGTTAACAAGACATATCAAATGAGCTGGAAGACGCACAAAATCAAATGCTATGCAATCAATTATTATACAACAACAATTCAATATCAAGGACGCTGACTATACTATGAAACTCAAAAAGAGGAAATTAACTCTGTATATACGTAATAGTTTTGGATGATACATCATCTATACCAAGACCCATTTAAGATTCATAATACCTCCACCATTCCAGGTGTTTGCATGTAATAAGAATTTGTTTGTATATCCTAGATTGTTAATTTTGAATGGAGAGGCTGAGATCGTCGCTTTCCTCCACTTCCACCAACGCTCTAGCGATATCTATAATTTCTTGTCACTACATGTTCGCCTACATTCATTAAGTGGTGGATATTATCCCATCTAGTGGTTGGTAAAATAGCCTAATAAATAAAAAAATGTAAAACTTGGATGGTGGATTGTATTACTACAATGTTCCCAACACATGCCATTAAAATTATTCAAGTTCATTTGAGAAACTTCATATATTTTCAACCGTACAGTGGCTTACACATTATTTAACAGGCAGGAAAGATTCACCCCTTCATGCTACTTCTAAAGTAGGTTTATTCGGATACTTTTCAGACAGAAAGCTCCAAAGACTATAATAAATGTAAATCACGCAGCGTCTCGAACAACAAGTGCATCGACAAGGAAATCACAACTCTGGAGTGAAATATAATTATCCTCAGCCTGAAAATATAGCTACACCAGTGAACTCCATCTCTTTCTCAAATGTGTTGTTTTTAATTAAAATTGCTGTATATAGGGGAGGGGATCCCCAGCTTTTTCAATATGGGATTGTAAGGAATCCTCTTCATTTTTCGGGACGCAGAAGGGCCTTTTTTCACTAAAGATACGCATACATTCCAGGTTAAAGATATATTAAATTGTGTATTTCAAAGGATCTGCAATAATGTACCCCATGTTTTATAATTACAGGCTTCTCGGATTCCAGTTTTTTTTTTCGCGAATATGTACAAGCAGCCTTAGAACGGAATAGCGTATTTTACCCTCAAGGAAATGTATTCCACTTGATTGGGATAGCTGTCAGCTGACAGAGCTGACGATGTCGGCGTAACACAGTTTCAGGTCCGAGTATATCCGTACCAATGATGCTTTGTGAGAAGTGTAACATGAAGGTAATTTTATAACGTTGTATTTCCAGGAGACCTGGACTAAAAGGAGACAGGTCGCTATCTCCGGTATCCAGGCGAGCATCCTTTGGGACTTCACGAACGATCGGCTGAAATATGCGACAGCTCAAGTTGGGGACGCACACACATCGGCCTGGAAAACGTCTACTCAGCTTTGCAGGGGTCACCGTGTGGTCGCTAGTCCAGCCATTGTGCCATAAAGATCTGCGGATGCTTTGATCTTATCTTTGTTGTGGCATCTTAGTGATGCGATGGTAAAACGGAATCTTAGTGACATGGCATTATGAAATGACTAGATGAATTCTAATGAGAACTGTGCGCATTGCGAAAAAAATTATTGACCTCGCAAAGGACGTCCACAGCCTAGGACATGGAAGTAGGGTACTTACTGCTTATGCCTTTGCGAGAGCTCATTTATAGGAAAAATATTCCATTTTTAATAATTCTCGTTGTAAATAAATAGTCGGTATTTTACTGGGTATTACATGGGGATCATAACAATTATTATTTTCTTATAATTCACAAGGTAGGAGCCAATACAAATATGCTCGTTGGAAACTAGAGATGAACCTTGACATAGCATGAAGTTCCAACCGCACACCCTCTGATTACAAGTCAGACATCCTGGCTTTGAGTTAAGTGGACACTCAGTGGACACCAAAGAAAATGGAATACCTGTTATGAAATCTCATCTGTGAAGAAAATTAAATTTTTTTGGACCGAACTTTGTAGATTGTGTATTGAATTCGAGGATATACTTTTCTTGGTTCAAACTAATTTCCTTATCAGGTGAATTGTCTCACAGTGAGGTCAGATGTTCATGTTGTGAATACTTCTTTACAAGAATATCGCATTTCTTGATGATAATTTCTTTGATGTGAGTATGGAAAATCGGCAGCAGCTTTTCATTTAGTGTCAACCATCTTAAAAGCTACAATGCATAGCATTTTTCTCTCAGATGGGTATGACTGGATAGCTTTGAATACGCCTATACTCAGTAACTTCAAAATTGAGCCACATGTTAACCAGAAAAGATTTCCGCGCGTGTTAGTCGACTGATAAATTTGCGGAAAATTGTGGAATGGCGATGGCAGTGGCGATACTCCGACCGATTTCAAGGTTGCTCCATAAATCATCACGTCCGCCAATTCTGCATAACAAACAGCGCCAGGCAGCAGCCGTGACTTGCAGTAAGCTGCGATGAATTCTCTCATAGTTTTAACTTCAGACCGAGAGCTGGTGAACTATCTCATAATTGATGATAATTGATTAACCACCAATTATTGCAAGAATCCCGAGTAATCGAATAATTATACAGTAATCCAGGAAATAAGTATCCATTACACATTTTAAAAACCCTTGGTACCTCAGTTTACAAATTGTGAAATTTATGTGAAAATTCTATCTACCTTATCAGTGTTTAGGAAAGGACAAAGGTCACAATAAAAGCTTCTTGTAAATACTACCTGAAAGGTTAACCCTCACATTGAAGGTACTACATAGCAGTAATAATTACTGAAATATTTTCTACATAATCTTAAAGTCATCATTTTTTAGCCGATTTTTTAGTGAATATTAAATGATTACGATTTAACAGCACCGTCTCTGGAGTAACTGAACAAAATGAAATCTGTGCAAATTGCTGCTAATCACTAAGTTTCATGAACATCGACAGAGCAGCATTTTAAGATATTAAAAAATAAAAATGGTATTTTAAAAAATACCAGTTTTTATGAGGCCAATTGAACTTTCGTGATCAGAAACGTAGACAAACTGTATCGACAGTTCCAAGTAGTACGTATGTACTACTTTGCACCGACATACGCACATAACATACTCGTATAACCAACAAGTTAGGTTCTTTAGCACGACAGTAACGTCAATCTTCTCCATAGTTTCTATCCTTTTAATCAATATATTATTTTTAGGCTTCTTTTATTTGTATGGTCTTTGTTTTCGATATTCAACAGTAACACCTGCATAGTGCAATTCACTGCTCAGCTCTTGTGCTATTCACGGCCATAAATCCTATCATAGTTTGAAACGGGCATTCCAAGCTGTTGGCTAGAAGCTGCCGGCAAGTAAGAGTAGTAGCTGTGTGTAGGTAGTCGAGTGGATTTCAACAAACCCATGATTCACTCTATGCTGACCGTGAAATAAATTATTGTTCCCAGTGCACATTCTTGGAGTCGCAGGAAGACTTGGGGATATTATTAATCATATGCAGCTATGCAGTTTTAGCACAATCATAAATCAACTGGAATATTGTGACTAGACGTAATCATAATAGTGATGATTTCGAGTGACGCTTTCGTTTCAATGAATCAATAAATTATCATTCATAGTTCAGGCTGTTCATGGTACAGTTCATTGTATACATAATTTTCACGTTAACAAATGTATGGAATTAGATTACCTGGGTACGTCTCAGTGATTTTCGTGAATCATGAACAGCAGCTTCAGGAGGATAAGAGCATTGGATCAGCAACAAAAAGTTGTGCGGTCTGGAACAGTTAATTTCACTACTTTTTGTTGGCACTACAATAACTTGACCAAAACAACAAAGGCATTAACTGTGGCAAAAATTATGATGAAATAATGAAAGACCAAGTTCCTCGAAATTATTTTAGAAGTAGCTTTGACATTAGGATCAATTTTCCATTGAGATTGCTTGTAAATCTGTATACATAGTGCCAACGTTAAATATGAAAAATATTAGAGACGTTCGTACATCGCGTCTTACCGATTGATACAAAATGCGAACAATCACTTCAAGAACATGATAAGATCATTGACACAATGAAGGAGGCTTTGCAGCCCAAACGATTTTATTAGACTACTTCATAACTATGCTTGTTACTTCGTTTAGAATGTGCCTATTTTTTAAAATATCTCCATTATCTGCTATAATTTGAATACCAAAATCCATACATTGCTTAAAAAGACAACGTATTGGGAAAAATGGCAATAGAAAGACTGACGGTTATGCCGACAGTCAGACCAATTTAAATGAAACCTAATTCCATATTTGAGCTCATACTCCAATTTACGGATTGATTAGAAGCCGCCCAATATACTAATGCCTACTTTTACTGGATGCTAGCTGAAATTACAAATGAGAAACTAAACTTACGTTTCTGCTGCCTTGCTAGGATTTATCAAAATGCATAAAACAAAAATTTGAACTTATGGTTAGTGTTATTACTAATTTAAATATCAAAAATATCATGAATTACTAATACTTAGATCTAATATAAAGTAGCAGGTGTCAAGTCAGTAGTAGTAGTATAGAATTTTACATATCCTTGCATGTTTTATTAGAAAACCACATTTCGATTAAACAATTTTTCTGAAAGATGAACATAGTTATATTTCGTTCCTGATAACAAAATTCGATTACGCCTTCAAAACTACGCTTTCATATTCAATTTTGTTGAGTGAATCCTATTTTTCTGCAAGGTTTCTCAAAACGGTAAACCAATACTAAAACGCGCTTTGTTTTATCACCAGCGGAGAAACATAGTTTTTAAACGAGATCGCCCATTGAAACATGACATACAAAAGATCTCTACCAATATACAGATTTTAGACGCTGTTACACGGTGAAATTTTTTCATCAGAAAATCCATATCGTACGAATTAGTGTAACATTCAATCCTGCCCCTCAAAGATTTTTCAGTTGCAAAACGAAACCAATGAAGTAACACAAATGAGCTTTATGTCTGTTGCAAACCAATCAGTGAAACGTTTTCCAAGCTTATATCTATGCAAACTAAACACATGCAAAGGAATCCTATCAAGATCTCCAAGCCTCGAAACACCAAAGAAAAGATATTCAAGAAATTCACCTATTTCCGAATTTTCTCCAAACACCAAAGCATTCGTTCATACACCAAATATTTTCAAATTGACTGCAATCTCCATTAGGGCGCGACTCTTGTACAACAAAACAGACCCATACAATCTCCGAGGGCAATAAATCACAGCAAACTAACCTCCCAGTCACAACTCGCAACAAATAAACTTTGTCCCATTGACGTTAGAATTCAAATTAAAAGTGAAACACACCGGGAAATGGAGCGTAGTGTACGCCACATTAACGTTACGGTTATCTCCATTGCAGCATATAGCGTTGCAGGAGCCGTGGGGATATGGAAGCGTCATGCTACATAAAACCTGACACCATCTCCTCTTAGGCAAATGCCATACGGTTGCGATAGAAATTAAACGGAACGTCGAGCCACCGCACCGGTATCACCTTTTCGGATGTAACAGTACCGGCAGACGTCGGTGGAGTATCATTGAGCTTCCGTTTATGCCAGAGGCATTGGGAGTTATATTCGCAGACAAACGAGGCCACCGTTGCCACGTGGGACTATTCTAAACGTAAATGAAGTCTGAATGATGTCCCGCAACTGTCAACTAAAATATTTGTTTTCAACCCGTTCATTAAGTGTTAGGACCTTGACTTCGTAAGTTGCCAATGGGCAGCGCCACCGTGCGCGTTGGGGGTGGTTCTTGATGCTGCTTTTGTTAGCTTGACCTGTATGAATGTCTGCATGTACCAACGTCGTTTATTTTTTATTAAGCTTATGGCAGACCATACGTGATAGAAGGATAAGGTAAACTTACAGGTAAAATTAATAGCTTAACCAAATAATCAGAGCTCCAGATCAAGTTGTTGCAGTCATTGCATTGCCTCTGGGGTTGCCTGAAGGAAGTCGTTGGTGGTAACAGGAGAAGCTATATGAAGACATTCTTATATATAAACGATATGATAAACTGTTTGTTCAGTTACACCACAGACGCAGGTAGGGCTCTGGCGTGAGCCCCACTTGTGTATAGTGTTTCGCTTCGATCATGTCCTCTTGGCACTCTAAGACAGGATTTCCGAGGCACATCAGAACCCTCAGGGAAATTTTGTGGGTCTAGTAGCGGATGCCATTCTCAACTGGCATTCGTTGACTTTAATGAATCCCTGATCCACAAGTTTCGACATTTCGGGACCAGGCTTAGTGCTGTCGTGGAGAGATTCCGGCAATCCACTTCCCTGGCTGTACCAAGGAGATTTTGTAGAACATTGTGTCGAGTTCTTAGTTTTGGCATCAGGTTAGATAGGTGCTTGTTTTACGGGATTATGCGATTCAAATATATCTTTGGGTTTGAATTATAAGGCTATTCAATTTTATTTCCAAGTGCCTTTGTAAAGAGCTTGTGTTGAGATGAAAGCAACACGTCTCTATTTTCGTGTCTGTAGATATTAATCTATTAACCTCACAGAATCTTTCAGACTGATTAATTTTATTTACACACTTGTTACACAAAATAATCTGACACGTTTGTCCTAATGTCCTGGTCAAGAAACTGATTTTCTGGATGAAACATGTACAGCTCATGGCATCAATGGCAATGTTTAGGGTTTTCTTGGGGTTTTCTTTTAATACTACTGCAAATGCAGTCAAAAAGATATTTAGTTGAACAGAGAGCGAAAAGTTTGTTCTTGGAATAATGATTGCCTTTTAAATAATGGTTGAAAAATACTGGATACGATTTCACTGTGGGCGCACTCACAATTCGAAATAATTCTCAAATAAAAGTATATTCACATTGTACTTCAAATGGAGGGCGACTGATGTTGGTAAACACAAAATTTCCACTGCAAACTATTTGTGAAAGTAGAGTCATTATCAAAATGTATGTGAAGGGAACAGTCCACACCTTAGATTAGCAGTAAGGTATCTTAATGTTTCTGCTAAAGTTTATCTTCTCATTCATTGTACTGAACGATAACTGAAACCCTATTATTGCCAAAATTACTCGGTATTACTAGATGTATTAAATGACGACTACGTGCCGTAATTTTTTTACTGCTATTTGTACGATATTTTTTAATTTTTAAATGACATGGAAAAACTTCTATAACGAATTTTTCAATTAAATAAAAAAATGTGAGAGTTATATTATATAAATGGATAAGACCAAACATGTAATGCAAAAAATTTATTTTAACATTCCACCAAAAAAAATCGAATCAGCATAGACACTTGAGCGTAAGGGGTGAGGAAATAGTTGAAAATGTGGTTTAGCTTGACACTGAAAATGTTGTATACATAATTTACATCATTATAAACAAGTAGCGTAGTTAAACCATTTATTTATATATATATATATATATATATATATATATATATATATAATAAAGGAATCTTCTTGGACATATTATGAGGAAGAGACAATCATAATTCAACGTTTAAACGATCCATGCTTATTGACCAATTAGCATTTTAAAAAAAATAAATTAAATTTCAAAAGCAACAATACGGAGTGCCTGGAAAAAGGCATAACTAAAAAAATGTATAGCATTTAGTTAAAAAGATAATAAGATGTTTGACTTTATAGACTAGTAGAATAGGCAACGTTGCCGAACAGATCAGTGTCGGCAGCTTTCCATCGTCTCATACTCTCGCCAGCACACACAGACACACACACACACAGAAGGACTTTATCGTTGCTAATTAAGTAATTGTGAAGGCTCGCTTGCTGTTCCGGATACACGAGCCGAACTCGAACTGCTCGACTACCGGCAACCGGCGCCACACCGCGCCATTCCGTTCCGTTCCGGGATAATAAACGTTAACATGTGTAATTACGTTATTTGTTTGCCCATAACTGGAGCCGGAGAAAACTTAAGGGCACATGTATTGCGACGCCATCCACAAAATGAACTGCTCGAATATATGCTAGAAGCTGCTTTTGTAGTTTCATTACCTATAACATTGTTCTACCATGTAGTAGATAACTAACAAAAGGAGACAGACGGAGTAAACGAAATAAGATACAGCAGCTTGAAAATTTGATCATGCAACGTATAAATAAGCATTGAGGCGTCTAGGTGCGCAACCGTATATATCTGTCAAAATAGGGAACATCGCTTAAAACTGTGTGAAAGTTTCGAAAACTGTCATTCAGTGGAAGTTCGTTCTTTAATGTATCTCCGTAATAACTCGAAAAATTTAGAAAAATGAAATTTTCGTTTGTCTCGCTCAAGCAGTGCAGTAATATCTATCATTAGTGGACGTCAGATATCAATTTGATTCACAAATGTTATAAGGCCAGAAGCAGTGATTTCAAATATAATTAATAAATCCCTATTCGAGGATACCAATCGGAAAAAATACATACAAATAAATACATCGGAGTAAGGTATACACAGAAAAAACGTTGCTGGTGATGGGATTCGAACCCGTGTATCTAGCATTACGCGCTGACGTTGTAGCCGCTTGACCACTACACCGCGGTGACCAGACGATCTAAGTTACCTTGTAGGGCTAGTTCTCGTTAACTCCATTTGTCTTGGTGAATCGGTCTCACTCAAACAGTCCACTGATCTAGTAAGCGTGTGAGCGGTAAGTTCTTGAGATTGTTGCGCTATCGAAATGGGAGCGATTCAGAGATATGAAAGGCGTAATTGACACGCTACCATATAGTAAAATGACGCGAGAAAATTATTTAATAATAATAAAAATGTCTCAGTAGAATTTGTTTTCTGTGACATTTTATAGAAGAGTAGATGTTTGAGTATGTACTAAATTACTGTCAATATTTATTTACGAAAACCATCACTTATAGTTGTCAGTAACCGAGCCCATAGATAATTCTAACGATTCATTTTCTTTCAACGAGCAATCTATGTATATCGGCTGAAAGTCCCTTCACAATAACTTCATAAAACGTTGCTGAATGCACAGTACTATGTTTTTAGTAAATTTTACATAGTTAGTAGTTTATGGTTTGTTGAAACTCACAAACAACGAAACTCAATATCTGCAGTTTTTCGAAGTCCAGTTTCAGTTAATTCCTGAAACACCATTCATTGTAATCGGGGCATTTTGTTCACAATATTGGATACTTCTACGGTTTATTTCCCATAGACTATCACATTGCGATCATCCGCATATAAAATTACCGTACTTCAATGAACCTTGCAGATCTTTAATACATATTAAAAAACAAGAGACCTCAAAACCCTACTTTTTTTACTGTGTTTGAGGTAGGAAATTAACCACTAATTAATTTTTCTAAGTATCCATTCAGGATATATATATATATATATATATATATATATATATATATATATATATATATATATATATATATATATATATCCAGCTACAGCGGTGTCAGTTGGATTATTATCTTAATCTATACTATACTGGCGATATTACATTATATTTTTTTAGTACTTCTCTATAAGGCTCAGATCAGACCATCGCTGAAGCACTGGTGACATGGGCTCTGAAGCAATCCCTAGAGCTTTTAGACATCAACCAAAAACAAGCAATACGTCTATTGGATGTTTGGGACCTTACAAAAGACCTCCATAATGGAGAACATCGAAGGCCGATGGCCGAACTGTCTCCATTCTACAGATACTATCATGGTAGATGTTTGACTTAGCTGTCCTGCATAATAACATAAGACAGTAGATCAAAGACTAAAGGAGCTCAACTGGCCTATTCTCACTGGATCGGACTTCCAACACCTCAAGCGAGCTTTTTCCAGTAATTTCTTCGGAGATCTTTGGCGTGATGAAATGTGCTACCGGGGAGTTTGTTCTCCGATGGTTACAATCTACAGCGTGTCAAGGTCAATGTAAATACATTCATCATATCGCAGTACTTCTGGAGCACCATAAGCTTTCTGCCTGCGTAAGGTTATCTATAAAAAATGTTTTTTTAGTCTATAGCAGTTTCTGTAATCTGTGCGAATACACCTAACATGTAGGTTTCAAATTTTCGATGTCAGATTCACCTCTTTGCTCATTATAGAAATTTTACTGACAAGTTTAAGTAATTCAGGACATCCTCTTGAAACCTTTAGCATATATTTATACAAGGAAAGCTGTTTGCAAAGTAATTCAGTCATTGTATGACTAGGAATATTTTCACACACCATGGTTCGTCCAGTTTTATTAAATGTATTTTTATTTTCAATTATATTGGTTGTTCGGAAAGTAATTTCATTTGTTTGGGAAGGCCGGTTGAAGCTGATAAAGACGCGATAAAGGCATTAGTTGATGCGAACCGGCCAATAACAACACGTAAGATCGGATTGAGGTTAAATTTATCAAATTCAACAGTTTATGACCACATAAAAGGCCTGGGATTATCCTCGAAGCTCGATGTATGGGTTCCCTATGTTCTCACAGAAAGAAATCTGTGTCGCCGCATCGACGTCTGCGATTCGCTTCTCAAACGTCACGAAAATGATCCTTTTTTGAAGCGCATCATCACTGGGGACGAAAAATGGGTATACAACAACGTCAAATGCAAGAGGTCATGGAGCAAAAAAAATGAACCGGCTCAAACCATTTCCAAAGCCAATATTCACCAAAAAAAGTTGATGCTGTCTGTTTGGTGGAATTTTAAAGAAATCTTTTTTTTTTGAGGATTCACCGTCTACTGTCATCAACTGGACAAACTGAATGATGCACTTCAACAGAAAAGGCCAGAACTAATCAACAGGAAAGGTGTAGTGTTTCACCAAAACAACGCGAGACCTCATACAAGTTTGGTTACTCGCCAAAAGCTTTTACAGCTTGAATGGGATACAATGCCCACCCACCATATTCTCCAGACCTGGCACCATCGGATTACTATTTGTTCCGATCACTCCAAAATTTTTTAGACGGTAAAACCTTCATCTCAAATGAGGAGGTCAAAAACCACCTCGATCAGTTTTTTGCCAGCAAAGACCAAAAATTTTATGAGCATGGAATTATGCTACTACCAGAAAGATGGCAAAAGTTGTTGGACCAGAACGGCCAATACATAATTTAATAAAGTATTTTCTTTATTATACGAAAACTGTTTTTCATTTCCACAAAAAAAAGCGGAATTACTTTCCGTACAACCTTATAGTACGTGTTAGACGAGCGTTCGGAATTTTAAAAGCGAAGCATTGATTGCAAAGTCATGTATAGGAATCTGAATCACAGTGGGCGTGTTTTGTATACAGAAATGAAATGAAAGCGACCCTACTACAGATAGCGAAGATATCTCGCGTAATAAACTCTAATAGAAAAACGAAGGATTGTCACTTTATTAAATTCTTTCGCAGAGTCATATATGAGATTTTTGTTCTTTCCCGCACACAACTCTTTTTTCACAAAAAGCCAGGATTCGAAAGATGTGTAGAAAGTGGAAAATGGGAAATGAAGCGTGTAGACAGAGTCGAGATCTCGCATACTTCCTATCTGTGGAATTAAAGGTCTTTGTAGGACTCGCAATAACGAGCTGTAAGGCCTTTGTTAAATACTAGGAGGTATTATGAGTGTTTATAGATATGAACAGCGACCGAATATACGTACATTTCTTTTGACATAATTTCTCAGGCATTAACGGATATGGTGTTGTTACAGTAAAAATGTGTAAACCCCAAGAGAATGTGTAGTAACGTTATATAGTGTTGGGAGGTAAGCGATATATCGATTTATTAGAAATATCCATATACTGTTCATAGATACCAATATTTCGAAAAAGTTTTCGATACTACAATATGAATTTAGCAATGTTCTCGCAGCAACATAATATGCATATAAAAAAATTACATTTTGTCAGCGCGTGTTTCACATAAACTGGGCAGATTTTGTTTCCCTATGAAAAGAATAACAAGCTTGTATATGCTGACGATAACTTCTATAAAGTATAAACAGACTCAAAATATGCACAATTGAGGACTTCTATGAACCGACAAATTATTGAAATCACATTTACACATGACTGACAAAGTTTCATCACAACCCTAAAAGTACTGATTCGCAGTTACTATAATTCTCCGCCAATTGGAATGGGAAGCAGCAAAGATCTTACTTCACAAAACGTGGTTTCTCGAATGTACTGAAACTTAAAATACTTAAAAGTTTGATTTCGGACCTGCCATAGTCTATAAAATTTTTGAGCATCACCTCATACTCAAAAATTTTATAGACAATGGAAATCCGAAATCATCATCATTGAAAAATCCACCTTGTCTACAAGTTTCAAGCGATATATATATATATATATATATATATATATATATATATATATATATATATATATATATATATATATATATATATATGAAACGAATTACGTGTTTGATTCATATACCATTCAATTCAATTAAAAGTTACAGGACGCGACGTGTAATAAAGATAATTTGAAACAACTTGAAATGGAAAACGACAAAGCAATGTAGGTAACTGTCCAACAATACGACAGTGAAACAAGCTGAAAAGTTTCCTGTGCGCAAAATACGTGACTTTGATCTTCGTGCAGTATCCGTTCAGATCGGGCCTAATTCGTGACCAGCAGCTCTTGGGCGGCGCGGCCGTGACCTACGGCGGCTGATACGGTACGTAATTCGCCGGCGGTGGTACTGCCTGTGGAACTACCAGCATGCGCTAGTAGAACGGGATACGCGTCGTGACGTCTTCAGTTGCAAACTGTGAATTTGTGTTTATCTGATATTCGTCATCTATGTCATTTCTGTTCTAACGATCGCCCGCACGATGTTTGTTGGTTGCTATTTACGTCTTCTGGGTAGTCAGGAGGCACGTAACACCGGTACTTACTAACTGATGGATCTGGTCGTAGCCTAATTTGGTTGCCTTCCGTTTGGTATGAGTCCTGCTTTGTATTCTAGGTTCTAAAAAGATATTAGCGTGCCATTCCACATGAGAGAAAACAAGATTCAATTTGCAGTTACACAGCTGTGAAAAACTATACACAAAAAGGATAAAAATGAAAGAAAATTATAGATTAATACCAAGACAGTGAAAAGAATGCAAAATTCCAGAATTTGAGTTAATATTCATTATAGGGCTAAGTTAGTTCTTTTTCAAGTAACCATGGGTTGCCGTGGTAAGCAGTCTCTCCAACCTTCTAGTATTACTGCGAACCGAGTCACTGGGAAAACAACTTTTATTTGTGAAGCGCAATGTGTAATTGCAGGACTTTATTGATGAGAGTAGAGTTTCACTCAGTAAGGCCATTTACATTCCATCACTTTCCGAGTAAGTATAAAATTGACTCACGCTGACGCCGGCACCGTACGGACAGTTATTCACTCTTACCAGATAATATAGCTGAAAGTGTCACGCAGAACCAGTAAACCGTTTCGCGTTGGTAGTAAAATTAATTACACAAATTGAATCCCTTTTTGTCTGGGTCACGTAGGTTACTATTTCTGTCTAGCCGTAATGCATATGCAGAAGCATAAGCCCGTTTGCTGAATGTGTGGGAGTGGATACTCAAACTGGAAGCAGCGTATTTCGTTTCAACAATTTTAGGTCAGCAAAGAGAAGCGACACTGCTTGTGTACCAGCTGTAAAGTAATAAAAAGTCTTAAATTTAGGGTTGAGAATGTAACACATCTTATAATGAGAAGATCGTTTGATGGTGAGAGTCCTCAATAAACCTGTGTAACGAATCAATTATAGACTGGTGTCTGATGTCATTCTGACACCTACTTTCAAAAAGATTAAAATTAAAAGCTATTGGACAAACCTTTATATCAATATATTCGTTTATATAATCGTCTATCCCTCTAGATAGGGATCAAGCTGTGAACCAAAAGCAAATATGATTCATTTTTTCTTTCAGAACAGACTTACTAATAAACATCACAGTACAGAAACTCCTATTTTTCAAGCATTTATTTATCTTGCATGTATGCATGTTACTATGTTTGTTTGGTGAAATCTTGCAACTCAATTTTTAAGCTGATATCTTCAACCGATTTTGTTTTAGTTTAGTTAAGATAACAATGCATGGTTAGCTGTGTGACGTGATTCCAAATCCAGCATGGCGGAACACTCAATACAATATAGATATCAAATGAAAAGGCTTGTTGAGAATACCTCGAAAAAATGAAGTGACGTTACTCTAAATCCAATATGGTAGACTTCTAAAGATAGCTTTCCCACAATATGGGTATAAAATGAAAGGATTTGCTGAGAGTACGATTGAGAATTAAAAAAAAATGGTGATAGTAAAATCCGTTGCTTCAATCCGTCTGTAATTTTGGTGTACTAGGGTTTTTGCAGATCTGTCCAGCAATAACTAAACAGTGAAAAATAAATTAAAAGTAAACAAAGTTTTTTTATAATAAGCTTTTATTTAAGTGCGATAAAAAGAATAAAATAAACTTCTACTTTGAAACTTTTACTATCAACTCAGAACGTCATAAAAGTTTAAACGAAAAAGTTTATTTTCATCTTTTTAGGGCATGTAAATAAAAGCTTGTTTTCAAAAAAGCTTTGTTCTTTTATTTCATCAGTATATGCCGTTTCCCAAAAGTTTTCACTGATTTTATGGTTCTTTCTTGGATCCCTAATAGGTTGTTTGGTTTTATCTCATAGGATAGGAAGGTTTGTAGTACTTTTGTGGCGGTGGACTAAGTCTCTGGTTTTGCATTCATCAATAATGTGAAAATCTGTATTCAGCATAATAGTGTATTCTGAGGTTTTACTTGAAAACAAAACAGTTACCCTGGAAACAGTCATAATTATCAAAACAATCCTATTTCTCATTATCTTTTGTACTTTTTTATAAACTGCCGTGGCAACCAGAATGATAAATGAATGATAGTAAAGATATTAATTCATTCGTATGTGGTTTTAGTTAGTGGCCGACGTAAATGAATCAGAGAGACAACCACAGGATGAGTTTCAGACGTGGCGACAGTGTTGGTGGAGCTTTTGTCGAAACAGAATAACTGTTTGCTTTCAAGTTCCCAAGGTATTACTAAAATTATACTAGGTGTTGGTAAATGACTATGTATTACCTTCATATCATCTGTACATTCTTTATATGTGTTTGGTCAGTTAACGAAAAGAAATAGCACAATGAAGACGTAAAGTGTTAGGTAGGAACTGCATGGAGAATTAATTCATATCCATTAAGAAGCGTGTTATCTTTGTAGATTTGCATGAAGTGATAAGAAGTTCTTTGATCATCCACACGCTTCCTCCTATTTGTCGAGCACCCTAATTTCTATAAATAAGTTTTACACAAAATCATACACAAAATATTTTTTCCGGTATTTTGTGGGATGTCTAGACTTTGTAGAAGACTCATCAAACACATCCAAAATTGTAGTCATTTTGTCTTGACTGTGAGACCAATCGATGAAAGGAGAACGTTCTAAACAAATTAGAAACCATTTAATTTTAGGTAGTAGCTACTTTTTCTCTAAATATAGCTAATTAGTTATGATTCTCTTTTAGCAGCTAATACTGAACTAAGCAGATTCATGGTAATAACTACTAAAGTGATACTTAACCATTTATCAGTCCAGATAAGTTTTTTTGAGATTTTGGAACTGGTGATCCACTAGATGTCAGTTTTGGAATTTATGGAAATGCTGAAACTCAAAAATCTTAAGTTTGTGAAATTCTAAAACATCTGATGTAATTGCGTGGAAAGTAAGGCTTTAATACAGTTCACGCAATATTTCAGAACAAAAAACTAGGCTGACGAATGTTAGAAGCTTAAATTTTTATACATAACGCCATCTAACTAAAAAAACATATCCGCAGTGGTATCGGCACCCTCGTGATTTCGTTTCGCGCCTATATTAGAAAATTTACGCCGTTGCGTTGGCTGCGTCGCGTCGTTTGGGAATTCAAACTGCGTCCAAATTAGGACGCTCGGCTGTTATTAGACGGCTGGTTTTTATGGTTCGCAGCACCATAAAATCGGGACTCGCTACGGAATTTTTTTCGCTACCAATGCCGCCTCTGCGATAAATCTGGAAATCCCCCAAGCGCTTATACGTGACAGCCCGACCGGAGGCGCGGTGCTACCGTGCCACCAAAGTTGCTTTATATATCATATTAAGGGTACGCCTCTTTCAGCAATCAGTTCTTTCGTATACCATCGTATAAGCTGGGGCTGCCGCACTGTAAGTGCATTCATCTTTCAAATTCTAGCTTCCAAGTCAATATACTCCATACTACTTTTAACGTCTTACAAACTCAATGACCTTAACACCTTACAAATTCGGTGACACAAAATCTATCAAGGAAATCAAACTGATTTAAAGTGTCCGTACACTTGAACCGCCATTTGCATCTTTTACTCCAGAAGCCTGTACCTTTATGTACCGGAGCCCAGCGTAAAAATGTTTCTCAATCGCTATAAAGGAAAATTTTTACGGAAATCTATATAAGATAATGTAAAGAATCACTCATTGTTGCCATTTCGAAACCCCTCCAGTAGTTGCGAAAATTGATAGCAAATTATTATTAATCAATTATAAAGGATAAATTTGGTATGAATCGAAAAGGGTCTAAATTTCTTAATGGAAAATACGCGGTTGCTATTCTGACAATCTTGCAGAATCTGTGAAAATGTATGGTTACTGAGCGTCGTCTCAGCCTGAGCGAGTGAGAAGGATCGATTGAGAACAGCGCGTTTGTTAGACGAGGACGATGCGATGCACGCTTCCGCCTCTATGAATCGTTGATACGTGTTTCGATTAATATTTGCAAAACAAAAAGGTGATCAAAAATGTATTTGCAAATGAATACATGCAAAATAAAATTTTAAAATATTGCAATATACTTCCATAAAGTATTGAAGCATGTAAACACAGCTCTACTATTTCGGAGAGCTGTGATATCCGTGAAGTTTCGAGCAAGAACGTATTATCACTAAGAGCCAGCTAAAATTTGTTTTATTTTCTACTTTGTATATTGTTATTTCATTTTGACAATTATCCATATTCAAAGAATTGAACTGACTCAAACATTTACGTGCCTAATGGACCGTGTCAAGCGTCAATGAAGGTAGATTTGAAGTTGAAGAGTTTAATTCAACACTTGTTGGTTAGAACAAAAAGAGTATTAAGAACAATCTATATAAACTATATGTGGCTAAATGCAACGTATTCCACTTGTGTCACTTTACGAGCAGGAGAATGCGGGTGGTTTTGTGGAAGATTTTGATGGCAAAATGATGTTAAAGCAGTAGTGATTTGTTGGAGATGCATTGTCAACAAGAGTGAATGTTATTCTGCAACAAGAACAGATTCGACGGAAAAAAAGGAGTGGATGAGACCGGAGATCTTTCTAAAGACGTATTTTTGGAAGAATCTGATAATAAATGATTATTATATTGCCGACCTAGCGTGACTCATTTTTGTATACCACAGTTTTCAACATTAAACGCAAGAGACTGCGACTTTCTTTCGTAAAAAAGTATTTCTGTGAAGAATATATTTAAAATGTGTTCATTTCATGTATGTATGTGTATGTATACGTAAGAAAATAAAGGTGTCTAAAGTACTATATTCAACAAAAGGTGCAGTTCTTATAATTTTTTGAAGACTAAGTAACAAAAAGAAAAAAAAATCCGAGACATGTTCAAAGTAGAAAATAAGAAACACTATTCTGGATCTAAGTGATAATATGTTCTTGTTCAAAACCTCACGTTTATTACAGCTCTTGGAAATAGTAGAGTTGTGTTTACATGCTTCCATACCCTATAGGAATCTATTTTCAAATTTAATTTTGCATGTATTCATTTGCATTTTAGACGAAATTTTATTATATCTCAGCAGGTCCTTTCATTTGATACCGATATTGTAGGAGTGCATTAAAAATATCTACTCCCACATTCTGGGTGTTTCACCATGTTGGATTTAGGATAACGTCACACAGCTTATCATGCATTGCCATCCAATCTGAAACGTGTATACAAAATTTCAGCTCAATCGGTTTCTGCTTCAAAATTGAGTTGCAAGATTCCACGGAATAAACAAAGTTACATACATACATACATACATGCATTGCAAGTTATATAAAAGGTTGTAAAAATCTGTTCTCGTATAATTAAAATCTTTTGACACTTCACGACAAGGTTTCCGATAAGAATAAAACTATATATCTGAGATGACGTTACTCAAATATTAGGGAACAGGTTGCATAACAGAAGCTGAATGCATTTCTAGTTATTTGAAGAGTTGCATTGGCACTTTTAATGAAAGCACTGATTTCGCGACTCAGTATTCCCATCTTCAGACAGTGAAGTACTGTATTTTCCGCGGAAAACAATTCTGAGGTGCTGCGAATATATAAGCATTTCTTCCCTTTAATGCATCCAATTATTTCTACAAATCCTCTTGTCGTATATTTTAGCGGAAAAGGGAATCCTGAGTGCACATTACAATATGCCTGAAATGCAATAAATTCATTGTCAAGGAAAATAAATTGTGATATAGGAGTGAGCTGTTATACGGAAGAAGATGAGTTGCAATTAATTCCTATTCTATTCCTATCACCGTGTATCAAAAGGGATGAAAGTTGTATTACAGTCTTGATGATTTATTGAACCTCTGCAATTTTTCTTTCATAGAAATGTGCGTTTTGGCTTTCAATTGTATTACTAAGATAAATGGTCGACATAGATGTATGTCTTCAATTCATTTTACAATGATTGTTTCGATACACAGCGCTCTTATAAGAAATGATTAGAATCAAGCTTTCTATTTGTATTAGCAAGAATCTGAAACAAACTGAAACTATCGTAGAATAATAGCCTTGTGATTGATACTCGGCCATGAAATAAAAAAAATTGACGGGTTTTTGGAATACTTGATCATCTAAAGGGAGAACAAGCTTTTTTCACTTCAGCTGAAAGTACGCGTTTTTTAGCTTTTAGTATTTTGAAAGATGATCTGGCTATAACAATTTCGTGCTTTGTTCGTATATTTTGAGCTTTTAGGAAATACTCTATCGAACATATCCTTAGAAACTAAATTGCTTGGTATGTGTTGAATTCACATTGTTTTCTATGAATATACCAAAATAAATATTGAATTGAGTTTTCTCTAATAATGACGCTAAGAGTCAGCACTACATGGACCCAGCGGGTGTGTCTTATTCTCGAAAAGCAAAACAATAAAATGGTCAAACACTGGACGTTTCCGAGGATCCTGATGACTTTTATTTATTTTTAATAAAAAATGTAATGGTTTATTACATTTTGCCATGTATGAAATGTTGACTACGGCAATAATCCTTTATATGGATATACATATTTGAGAGACCGATCCAGTGGAATCAGTAATATAAGACGCAATATATTGGTCTATATCCACCGCTCAAGCTCAACAACTGATTGCGACTGAAGGGCTGAAGAGATCTAGCTCGGACTTGCCATTAAATACATAATTTAAACTTCATAGAAATACTAGATATTCAAAAATACCTGCGAAACCATGATTTCATTGTAGTAAATGAAGAGACCGATACTTTAAACTCAATTGTTATCGATACACTACTATAGGATTCAATCTATTTGTATTATATGTTAACTTATTCTTGAAATATCTTGTCTAGAATGTATTAAGAAGAATGAAACAGCTCAAGGGATAAAATATCTTAAAATGTAGAATATCTCAAGAAATAAAATAGTTTATCAAAAAAAAAACTTTAACGACATTTTGACGGGACTTGTAAAGGTTTTGTAGGGGTTTCCCTTAACACTTGTGCAAATGCAGTGGCCACAAAATATTTCCCCTAAGACAGACAAAGAAAAACAAAAAATAATTTGATAAAAAATTTGACAGTCCGATGATGCTTCAAATATAACTCGAAACGTGTCGCTGGAAAAGCGTTTTATTTGTGAAACTGTGTGTTAAGTACACAATCTTCTTATCTGAATTATATTGAAAACATAAAAAAAAATTGCCGACGCTTCAGTACTTTAAAATTCCACAAAGATATTTTTAACAAGCATTTTATTTCTCAGTTTTTGTGATAAGCTAAAGGACCACTGTAGTCATTATCTCGAATATATTCGTACTGCTCCGTCTTGCTTGTATTTCCGGTTGTCTGGTGGATGATTAGCTGTCCAATAACTTTGAACTTTGTCTTATGAGTACATTCCCCTTCCATAAGGCGGCGTACTTTAAGTCCGACAACAACTTCGGTCGTAGGAAATTGAGAGCAAGTCCGATACCCATCAGAGTTAATAGGGGGCAGAACGGTCTAATGAGGTATTTGCAATTCGGCAAGTCGGAACTCGTGTTAGGAGCGTTGCGATCCACATCGAGTCTTTCCTAGCAGTGTCGGACTTGGGAGTCGGTCTATTGGGCGCCAACTGTGGCTGTGGATATGACTGGTTGAATGAATGAATGAATAGAAAGAGGCATTTTGATGTGGACCATCGGTGCATAGGCCAACGCCGGGCACTTTTGCGCCTCTATCAGCTCTAGTTCCCAAGGCCAGCCCTTTTCGCAAAGTTAAGTATGGCCTTGGGTCCTGCCCCTCTTATATCCCCTGGTCCAGAATCTTGGACCCCAGTATGGCCTGCTTGTGGTGCCCGAGGGCTTCATAGCGGCATAGTATGTGTGCTGAGGACTCCTCCTCATCGCCACAGCGTGCATATGACTGGTTAAAGCTACTGAATGCCACAGTGCAACAAAGTCAAGGATTTTGTGATCAATAGGTAACAGATTGGAATGCCATGATATAATTATTAACGCTGCTTTGTGAATTTGGCGTTAGAAGCTAAAGGTTTTGGTAGCTTCACTGAATTCGTTGTTGTTCCATAATTCGCCAGCATATAAAGATTCAGTGTCTCGTTTTAAAGGATATAGATTCTTAAAATTAGATGAGTTAGCATAGCTTATTACATAAGTACTTATAGATGCGAATCAGACCCAGCTTCTTAGTTCTAGTCCAACAACAAACATAATATAGACCGTGTTGTGTAGTTTCATACAGCAGATATAAAAGCCTCTCAGATTATGATTAACCTCAGTCCTACATTTATGTTACTTGATATGTGATACTGGACATTCGGCGCAACAGCTACAAACACTACACAGATTTATCACTCGCCAAATTAGTTTGACCTAACCCAACATATGTTTCGCTTACCACGTTATCATTTTCAGGGAAGGATCAGTTGCAATCTCTTCCATAAGAAATTGATTTGGCGAGCAGTAAAACTGTGTGGTGACTGTTTCTGATATACATCCCCAAATACTGTTCGTACGCACGGCACTGACTTTCCGCTATCAGGCCCGGCGCTTTCGTCCCCTTTTCGGTTAACCGCATGCCAGAAGCTACCGATGGCCATGGAACAAACGTCTGACCTTTCTGAGAAAGTGCTGGGGATGGGACTGTCCCGTATTAATTTGGTGTTCCTTGAAGGATCTCGTTGTCTTGATGGACAAAAGGTGAATGGTTTAGTTTTCTTTCAGAAGCTAGCCTGGGATGGTGATCTCATAAGGTCTCTACAACTAGAGCATATAATATAACACGAGTATCTTCGAAACAAGAAACATGATTAATTCACTTAAGAAGGTTGCGCATACAAGCATATGAGTATTATCACATAAGAGATAATTACTCTGTCAGTTTCAATATAACTGTGTTAAACTCCTATTGTTCCGAAAATATTCTCGTTACACAACGTTTCGATTAATCGGGCATCTCCAATCACCTTCAGGTGCGCTCATAGGATATTCACCAAGATCAAGTCCAAAACAGTGTTAATGATGTATCCACATTATCTAGAAGTTAAAATTAACTCCGCTGTCAGTGTTTTCATTCTATTTTTAAGCTAATTCGGTATTATATGCTGCCACTGCAATACAAAATATTTATATAAAAAACTTGCTCATTTAGTGTTCTATCGTATCTTGGTGCATCTCACGATATAAATGAGTTTCAGTTTTGATCATTAATTTTTTTCTGTTTCATTACACAGTTAAAAACATAAGTTAAGGAAGTGTACGTACAGAAACAATGATTAGCATTTTTGTTCGTGAAATTAGTAGTTTTCACGCACTACTGTTTACCATTATTTATAGTACCAATGAATCAAAACATCGTACAACAATAAACATATTTGAAAATCATTTCAGTTTTGTCTTGGTTTGAATGCATTTCCTCCATTATAGGATTTCAAAGTATCATCGAATTGGGTGGAATCAATGATATTACTTTGAAATTAAATTCAGTTGCTTTAAATGAGTATTCACTGGGTTTGAAATTCTCGCATTGACAGACCACAACAGTTCGCACCAATGATCAGGTTTTGGGTTTCCGCCATCCACTTGCAGCTTCGCATTTCGCCTTACAGTTACAAGAAATTGTCGTTGATCAAGAAGTCAATGCAGGTGGTAGAGTTGTAGTGATTGTTATGAGTCTGTATGGAGTTTAGTTCCCAGCTCTTCTGTTCTGGATTTTTTTATATTGTCATCCGGGTTTGCAATTTGTGACAGTGAAAGCAACTTTGTCAGAACTTTTGTTGGTAGGTTATCATTTATTGTTACTTCTTGAGGTGGATTTGCGGACTGTTCCAGGCAATTTTCAATAAAACCTTTCTTTTTTATAATAAATTAATGGCTTTTCTAATATATAACTGTGGAAAGACTAATAATAGTCCTGAAAGGTATTTCTTTGCATATTTAGTTGTGACAAGTAAAATGTATCGTCCATTTTACAGCAATTTACTAGAGATGAAGCAACTAAGAGAAACTAAAGTAAAATCGACATTAGTATTATTATTGGTGTACAATACACCTATTCGGGATACTTCGAAACAAATAAGTGAAGCAAACTAAAAAGTAATTCATCTAATGATTAGGCATGTGCTTATCCTAACATCAAAAAAGATCTTAAAAAGCAAGTGTTTACATTTTACTCTCTTCACATCAATATATTTGGATGAAAACAAAAAATGTCGATCTTAGTTACGTTGATTGTAAATGCTCGTACTTGGTGATAGTCTTCCATCAAGCAGATAAAGGGATTGTGTATTTAACACAGTTTCACTATTAACGCTCGTTCTTTTTCAGTGACGCGTTTCGATTTATATCTAAATCATCGTCGCACTGTCAGATTTGACCATTAATCAAGGCTACCCAGATTACTTGCCAACCAGCTAAATAGATCCTGTCATGCAGACAAAACTTACACTAGTGTAAATGCAGTGGCCATAAAAGATTTCCCCTAAGACAGATAAAGGAAGAAAAAATAGAAGAATATTTAGACAGGATAAATGGTATGCTAAATTTGACAGCTCTAGTTTTGTATCCATGATAGGATCTAGTTAGCTAGTTGGCAAGTAATCTGGGTAGCCTTTGTAAAAAGTAAAATCTGACAATTCGACGTTGATTTAAATATAAATCGAAACGCGTCACTGAAAGATTAAGTATTATTTGTGAAAATGTTTGTTAAATACACAATCCTTTTATCTGCAATCTGAGTTACATTATGTCTAGGCTATACATCAGTATGTCGATTCATGTGTAACCACACGGATCTGTTAGAAGCTCAAAATAGCTTTATACTTTGCTGTGACGGTAAAGCTAGTCTTGCATATCGTTCACATAACAGATTTAAGTGTAATAATCTACAGGGTTAAATATTGTTGGTACCTCAGACTCTATATTTTTGTTTGGTTGACAACCAAATAATATGCCTTATTCACAATACAATGTAAGCTACGCTAGGTTACAGTGACAAGCTTTCATCAGACTATTTCAACCTTCCGAATTGAACGCGTCTTTATAAAATCTCACTTAGACCTGAACATTGCACTTCAAAACGTCCTGCTACCTGGACTAACAGCGGAAGTGGCCGTAGTGCAACGACAACCCGACGAGCAGATGTGCTGTGGGAGACGCTCCGCCAGGGGGGATATTTACGAGGTCCCCCCACGTAATACAATATATCCAGCGGTCACACGGACAATCCGGGAAATTAAATGACGGACATAACGGCCGCCCATCATGGTGTGCCGCGTCGCCTTATATGAAGTGGACGACCGAGGAGTGCATGGAAACGCTGCAGGTGGCGATCCTTCCGGGACGTCGGACGAATACCTTCAGGATGATGTGACGTGACGTGAAGGATAGCCACATTTTATTACCTAAGGTGATACCGACATATTTTTAGCGCGGTGTATAAGAAGCTAGATTGTATGTCATGATTGCTAACACATTTTAATTCTCAATGCTGGTGCAAGTCTACAGAAGTTTCACTACAGCAGAATATAGTAGCTGAAAGATTAAGTAAAATTGGTTGCATCAATATGTTCGTCTTTGGCTTATCGTCCGGATAAAGGCCATAAATAACGAAGGTGCTATATAGCTTCTAAAAAATGGAATCCAGCTGTCTCGTATAACAACGCAAACTTATGCCAATCAACAAACACTAGAAAACCGGTGTATCTTCTCCAGGTCAAACTTCCAAAACCGCAGTCAAGCCCATTCACATTCCTATTCTATTTCAGATACTCAGCGTTGTGGAATGGGTTTGCTGGACAGTTTGTGTCCCGATAGCTACAGTTTGCAGCGTATTAAGGTCAATGTGAAGAAACATTCTGCCTTTGTGAGAGGTTTTCTATCAAAAGATCGATAATTCTGTGCCATTATTTCAGCTAAAATATTATCTAGACCATAAAAATATAAGAGACCGACATGCTCAGACGTATCTAAGTAAAAGCTGGTGTTTAGGTAGTAGGGAAGCCAGTGCGAGCAGTTTCAAGATCATGATTCATGTTGATGACCGCCTCTACGTATCCCATGTACTCATTCTGTCTTACTTGTTTGTTTCCCTGAGTACAATTTCAAAATGGTCCCACCTCTACAGAGGTGCATTTTCAGTTTAACTCAGGGCATTCAAGCTTTTCTCAAGTCTTGGCTCCGCTGCTATATAAAAAATGAACTTTCCAAACAACGCTGTCGTGCACAAAAGCAGTTCGCGTCGATGCAGAACGTTTTCGAATTGAAGCGGGCAAACATTTCATTGATGCTTCCCTGTTCTAATTTCGTTCTCGTTCCAACCAACTAAACGCATTTTCGTGAATATCGTGCGTGTCGAACGAAAAACCTCAATTAGGAAAAAAAACAGTTACACTCTAGAAAAATTTTGAATGACAAGGACGCAATCACATCACGGAAGTAGGAATGGTGGTATTTATAGTTTCAGCTGAATTACAGTTAATGGCTTTAGATGAGTCATCGTATATTAAACCACAACGATATTTCTCAATTACATGAATGCGATGATCTCAAAGTACGAACTATACTCTAAAGACTCATATAATTTAAAAATATATTAATAGTGGTTAGTGGTAAAAAGTAACTAAAATAGTTGTTTCAATAAAAATTATAATATATCTACCGTTTGGTCAGGTTCCACGTTTAATTTTATCATTATCTCTTTTTAAGGACCTACCTGAAAAGCACTGACGATAGAACACTGATAGACCTCGTATGTTTACAAACACTTTCGTCAGACATTGGTGCATAGTTGCCAGAATTCATCAAAAGACTACAATAACATTTATTTTTCTACATAGCTAGTCCACAAGATCTCATGAATATATTCTACAATGAATATCTTAGCCATTGAACAGTAAGTAAAGTTAAAAATAACTTCATAATTTAGAACAAACCTGCAATGTTAATCACACCTCACACACTAGCTGGCAACATGGCTTTATAGTAAATTCTGACTGCTACTAGCCGCTACGTATCATTTTTCATCCATTATTTGCAAATTTGACGTCTGTCGGCATTTGAAAGAACCGAACCGTCAACCGTCTACGTCAGGTCACTGACAACCGCTTTGAATTTTGACGTGAGCGTTCGAATCAGACATCGTAGTTTTCGTTCATTTTCTCTGTTTGATCTGGTTTGAATTTTGCTTATTGTTGCCAAAATGATGATATATTGTTATGTATGTAAGCTGTTCAGTACCCAGGCTGAAGCTGCAGGTGTAACCTTCCATCAGTAAGTATAATTGTGTACTTTTTCAAATTCCCGCCATGTCAAATTTTGTGATTCATCCAAATGTCATCGATGTTTACAAACAGAAATTATGATTCCGATCAAGCGGCCATCTTGCCACCTTCCCCTCTCCCCGCTGGTCCCCTCGTTCAAAGTCATGTTTGACTATAGACATACATGAATTTAGGAATGAGATGCCAGGTCTTCAGTTGTTTTATCGTCGTTGCTGAAAAGTCTAGGTTTGCCTGCTGTACGGTGCTGGGGTTCTAAGTCCTCAGGTTTAAAACAGGGAAAGACAAATGAGTGACATAGCACGTAAAAATGAGCAGAACAGTATTTACAGAGGCCAGGTTGTTAAGCTATATGTGTACGACTCAGGTTATTCTGAGCACTACACTGTCTTTTGTGGCTTCGACGGTGTGTCTGTGAGGATATTTAAAATACATTTTATATGATTGTCAGACATTAATGTAAGATTCAAGAAAAAGATGTTTCCATTTTGTCTGTAGGCAAATCAATCCGCAGTACCGAGCTTGTAGTTGCGAAAACCCATCATCTAAGAACACAAAACATGTAGAGAAAAACAGAAAGGTCCAGATGAATTTATATAATTTCCTGACTCCCCGACAAATATGAAGAACTTGAGATTTGTCAAAACCGGTGATCAGGCAAGCATTTCATAAAATTGATTTTCAATACACAAACTAAAGGATAATGAAGCTTACACGGGCGTTTCTCTTTATTCTTACGAGTCTTATCCTTCACCGAAACTTCCCAAATGCAAACTCAGACACCTCATTTATTTACAATTTTCATAACAAACTGCGTGAATACCTGTACTATTACCAATTGCAAATGAGATATTGAAAAGTTTAAGTAGTATAGCTCAATATTTATTCGCACTGACTCAAAGTAAATTTATTTATTAAGTTACTGAGTCAACATATACCATTATAAATTATAAAGAGCTATGTAATTGAACTGCAAAAATGTATATGAAAATATATCTAATTACATTACTCTTGATCTTTAGTAAGATTTTCTGTAGGTGTATCTAGAAACACGAGTGAAATCATATATGTATATTTGTAATGTGGGTAATGTCTGTGCATCAAGAAAACAGAACACATAGTGCAAATAAAACATCACGAAACGAAGCAATTGAAAGTAAACTGATAAACTATAAGATTTTGTCCAAAGGAGAACACAGTAACAACAATATTTGAACTTGCTCATCCAATTGAACTGGCCGTGCTAAAAACAAACTAAGGGAATTTTAAACAGTGTACAAGCATGTCGCCAATGCTACTTTTTGACAGTGCCACATACGCCTCGCGCATACTTAATATCTCGAAATGCGTGATGCTAATGACAAACTCGAGATAATTAATTGACATATAATTCATTACATCTCTCATTGCTCATAAGTCCCATAGCGAATTCCAGAGAGGACATAAAAACAGACGGGATGCGATTAAGTTTGAAATATTCCTATGTAGTATATCCCGTATATATCCTGCGCCCATTGAGTAATTTGCAGTCAAGATGAGTTCTTGGCGTACAATTAAAATGTCTGACATTATAGCCGCCTTTGCAGCGCTACCCCCTCGGGAGGTTCGCTCGGACGGGACGGCCTAATTTTTCATCAAAATTATAAATTCGACTCCCAATCTACTTTGCTCTCCGTGGAAATTTCGTGATGGTGTTTAAATCAAGAACGAGGAGGGTTGCCACTTTCTCCTTAGTGAATTCATGATGAAAGATGTAAATTGGGCTCCTCCGCATGTGAGAGTCGGATATTACGGAGCTTGAAAAATGGCAGGCGGAAAGTTAGGAGAAAGTTTAATTCGTCATTAATTATTATGAATTTGTTCCAATAGAAGTAGTCTGTGCAAAATTATATGTAAATGAAGTTGGGTGAGATGCTAACGTTACTTAGTTAAGCTTACAATTTTTTTCAAAACATGGTTCGGATTTCAACCACTAATCTAATATTTTGACGGAAGATAATAGAACATACTGCCATTAAAAGACAGAGGAAACCCGGCCTACTGTGGAGTTCGATTTATACAACTTCCGATAGCCGGTCAGACGCTCTAGCCAACTAAGCTAAGCAGGAACTAAGCTAATTCGACCTTGAGCGTCGATGATTCACGGTACACTTTCCTGATAGCCATTTTTCTCCCCAATTCCAAAACGCACACGCCATTTGTATCTCCAGGTTCAGCACTGGTGTTTGGGTAAGTGATGATCTCCGATTACGCTGTCTGGTTTCGCAGCAAGGCACCTCTTTTCCGAGATCCAAAATGCACATCTGCACATTGGCTACTTATTATGTGGAATAACAAGTGAGCAACTGTAACAGCTGTTACAAAAATAGTCGTGTTCGTTACAGGTGTCTGTCTGTCAGTAGGCGAGGTCGGATATCTTCACTGACCAAAACACTGAAACTTTACCTTGAGATACGAACGATATGCGCATGTTGCAGCTCTTGAGTAAAAATATCTGCTTAGCCTAATTGGACCAGACCAGGCGATATTCCAATGGAACTTTTAAAGATGATTCATGAAGACAACATCGGGAGCTTAGTTTAACTATACAACCTAGTGTACATCACTGGAGCAATACCAGAAGATTGGCTGAAGTCCCTTTTTTTAAAATTGCCTAAAAAGCAACGTGCAATACAGGTTGATAAGCCTTATGAGCCACACACTAAAAGTATTCCTTAGCATTATTCATAGAAAAATACGCAACAAATGTGAAAGTGATCTGGACGAAACCTAGTCTGGTTTTCGAAACGGTCTTGGAACCTGGAAAGCAATGTTTGCCTTAAATATACTTCTTCAAAAGTGTCGCGATCAACGCAAAGACATTTTCTTATGCTTTATAGGCTATGAGAAAGCATTCGACAGGGTACACCATGAAAAACTTACAGATATATTGAGGAGTACTGGAGTTGATGACAGAGACATATGCAATAGTAAGAACCTGTATTGGCGACAAAAAGCAGTGGTTCGGGTCAATGGAAAACTAACCGACGAATACCAGATTCGGCGGGGCGTGAGGCAGGGCTATATACTGTCTCCACTGTTGTTCACCCTATATTTTGATAAAATATTTAAACAGGCGTTGCATGACCAGGATTGTGGAGTTAAGATTAACGGCGAACTGATCAATACCATTCGCTATGCCGATGACACCGCCATCTTATATGATGATCTCCAAGACCTTCAACGTCTTTTAGCCTGGTCAACGTGATGGGACATGAAATGGGTCTAAACATAAATGTTACTGAAACTAAGTTTATGGTTTTCAGCCGTCAGCCGTATAATGATGCTGCACTGCAAATAAATGGACAAAACATTGAAAGGGTTCCATGTTTCAAATATCTTGGCTGCTACATTACAGAACATCTCGCCCCAGATAAAGAAGTCAAGTATACAGGATCCAGTCAGGTCGCGCAGCCTTTCAAACAATGAGTTCGCTCTTCTGCAATAATAATCTAAATTTAAAGCTTCGCCAGAGAATGATCAAGTGCTACATATGGTCTATACTGTTGTATGGGGCAGAGATTTGGACCTTAAAAGCAGCAACCATTAGTCTTCTTGAAGCATCTGAAATATAGCTACATAGACGTATGCTCCGAATCCCATGGGTAGCAATGCAGACAAATGAAGCGGTTTTACATAGAGCTACTAATAACAGTTAAATGCCGGAAGCTGTTCTATCTAGGTCACATACTCAGGGGTGATCGGAACGGTATCTTTCAATTTATAATGAAGGGCAAGATAGAAGGCCGTAGAGGAGTCGGCAGAAGACAAGCCTCGTGGTTAAGGAATCTTAGAGAGTGGACCAGAATTCGAAGCGCAGAATAACTCTTTCGACTCGCCGAAGGCACAGCACAGCTCGCCATTGTGATTGCCAACAACAGGAGGACCTGATATGGCACTAAAAGAAGAAGAAGAGCTGACTTAAACATCCGAGCATCTAAACTGTAGATTTCAGGAATACAGTGTATTTGGGAAAGGAATTGACGTGTTGCTAGGATACATCCAAAGCGAATAGAATTATTTATTTAATCGCTCACCCTCCTCAACGTTGCAGCATTATTAGATCGTCCTGAGAGCGGCAGGCTGAGAAGCAATTCATTCGGGCCGCCAGGCGTCAGACCAACCCTTCCATATCTGATTAAAATCAAACGTGATGAAATTTCCCATTCATTTTTCGTCGGCCGGCCTGCCTACTACTATATCTAATCAATCACCTGTGGCACCGGCGACGCTTAAGGTCGGACGGAATTGACTTTTTTCCCCCAAGGAGGTATTGACCCAGCGCCAACGTGATATAACCTGCTGAAATTCGCCTGGAAAAATTAGTTTCTACGAAACACGATATCCACTCGGTTAGATAAAACCGGGAATTTCTCATTAGTGAGGCGTTAACAATGACATTAAAGCGAATAGATTGGGACCGAGGGCAGGGTTTCGAACAGATAGACATTTCTTTCAGATGGCGTTGCCGATCGGGGTTTTTACGAAGGGTATTTGACCCGCTCCAGATTCATGATGCCAATGCAAGGAAACTGACATATCAGATAATCGTGAAACCTTTCAGTTCCGAGTTAAATATGCCATGAATGTGAATATTGGGAGAATCAAAAATGTTCCTGAAACGATTGTTCAGGGTGACCTGGATCTAAATGTACACGCGTAACTAGATAATAGATAACACTTTAATGTTTCTAAATAATCCACTGCTGTACTTGGGTAAATCTTCACACGTTACCTAGATTTATCGTAAATTTGTTATTTTCAAATGCTGTAATCATATTTATTGTGCCCGTCGCTTCAAAATTATATAATAAAATGTTTGGAAATGCGGATCACCTTTCGAAGACATTTTTGGAATTCACATTTTTGAAAAATTCTGCATCCTGTAAACTTAATATTGGGATATTCTATTTCTTACTTTGAAGGTGCATGAAACTTTGATATCTCTGATCTATTTTGTTGAAGTAAATAGCCGCTCTTTGCGGTATATCATAATTTGAGAGGAAATTATTATGTAATAATATTATAAGACGAAATGCGATACGAACCATTCTTTTTGTTTGTCAGTATATATCATTGACCTTTCAACAAAAATGGTGGAAATAATAAACAAAAATATTACAAATTCAGAGAATAACTACTATTCACGAAGATTCCTGACGTACTAGACATTTGTTGTAATTATAGTCACAAACATATAAGCCTGAAGGAGAATATGGTGACACAGCTTCTAGGAGCTTTAAGTGCGTGAATGTACAAGGTAGAGAAATCTAACCAAAAGTCAAAGCTACAATATATTACATTGTCTGCACATACTCCCTTGCCATCAGATGATAGCTTAATTATGTCCAAGGTTTGTGAAATAAGTATAAGTTCTTGTACTTATCGGGCGAACTGATTTCCTTTTCTTCGCCATATTCCATCCATTCCACGCTAGACGTGGCCAAATGGACCTGTTTTTAGTGGACGCTATAGATGATGATATGGGCTTGAAGGAGCTTGACCATATTTTCTTTAGATATCTCGATGAAGATGTTTGAAAGACTTAACAGTATTTTATTTATGAAGCTTGCTTCTCTAAGCTTTTTTTTAATTCATCGCACTTCACTCCATCATTCTCCCAATCATCACCAGACACACATTTCTATCGTCCTTAACCGCATGTGTTGGTCATAGCAGTGCCATCACTATGTTATGCGAATGAAAATAAATATTATTTCAATAAGCGAAAAATTTATGACAGTGATGACTTATATAGACATATGTATATAAGACATTAGACAGCTTTATTAGTTACATGCCATCACTCGTCACAACAAAAACTCAAAAGAAGGAAATAAAATCTTGCAGGAATATGATACTAGATACAGTCATTTCCAATCCAAAGAAAACCATTAAGTAGAGGTTGTATCTCTATATGGCTCCAAAATTATATAACCATTTATATTCTTGTATAAAACACTTACGTTTTGGTCACTGCATAAACAGATATTTAAAGGAATGGATACATTCGATCGAAATGAAAAAACCTCGGAAAAAAACAGATTATCTTACTAACGAAACCTAGTTAATTGTAACTTATTAAATTATAGATGTATAATGACAGTCGGCCTATAAACAAGCATAATTTTCATTGGACATTTTCTTATTTACTTATCATTTTAAGCTTTATGTTTTGTCCGTGTTTAATGTGCTTTAAGGATGAATAAATATTATTATTAGTAGTATCTTATTGTCGTTATATTATTATAGTGAATGTATAAGCGAAAGCTCAATTTTGGTAGAATTTCAGGTTTTATTCGTATCATTAGGCTAATGCAGAATAAGCAATGCAGGAGTTTTTCTGCTTAAAATTATTTAACATGAATGTTTTTCCACTGGTTGTTGTACTGCACATACAATAATGCATTTTGGTTTCATGCAGGACTACCTGAGTAGTGGAATTTGTCAGGGACCGGTTTATAAAACCTAGCCAATAGATTGTTGAATAAATTGGACATTGATCGCTTGCTACCACCATCCTGGAAGGTGCGTCCATTGTTTACAAACCCGTTGAACAGAATTGGTAGTCTCATTCTGTCCGTGATTCTTCTGTGTTACGCCAACAAGATCAATTCGATTCGAGATGTAAATGTTTACGCAGATGAACTAGCAACGGTGAACACTTGTTTGTTCCTCAGAGCTCATGTTTGTCATCGTCCACAGAACCGGATCCTATCGAAGCCTTCATCAATTCGCTCAGCTTAACGCTGAACGCTATGGCTTGTTTCAGGATTAGATGACATGTAACGTGAGAAAGGAGTTATCAAGTCTGGCAGTAGTTATCGGACTGCTGATATGATATAATCACAGATTATCAATGTAGCTGATGCTCGCACGTATAGCTTGGAGGACTGACTGTAAATATCAATTACATAACGGTATAGTTGACCCTTGTTGTCAGATGTCGAGAGGGGTATCTATCATCGTTTCAAGGCAGTCCTAGTTTTAAGACCTCGATTCCTGGAATCCATGATGATGTCTATGGGCAGCGCCACAGTGCCTGACGCTTGGAGATAAATGTTGATATCGGAAGGTAAATATCACCGACCATACCAAGACATGGCCCTACAGTCAAACCGTTTGGCTATACTGACAAGTCTAGGTGAAAGACGAAATGCGTATGTCTTTATCAGAACTTACGAATAGTGTAAAGCACACACCTAAGGAGCCATTAATGTTTTGTTCATGGTTTTAATCCAAAATCTTCCTTCTTACTTTTATAGTATGCATATATAGTTAAGACATAGTCATTGCCGTCAGTAACCAGTTAGGTCATAAAACAAATATCATTGGAGTGTATGACAAAATACGCTGTGCGTTGGACTAATTCACTTCACCCCTGTTCGATATACATTTGTAATTGAGACAGGTTTGAAGACACTTCGTTTTCAGGAACTGAGCGTGCTCACTACAATCATTAGTTTAAAGTAAGTCTGGCCTAATCGGTTAATCAGCATCAGGTTAGGATTGGCCCTAGCGAAGGAGACATGAGTTTATCAAGAAATGAGGAACTCCGTGTATGTCCCCAGCAAGCATCATTTCGAAAGGAGTACAGCTTAGGCCGAAATCTGCCCAGTATAGAATCGACCCTGATGTAGGCCTCAGGAGGCGGATGTTATAAATCTGCTGTCGTCAGGTCGACAAAAGCCACCGCACCGCGTTTGGGTTTTCATTTAAAGGGCACACGCAGCGCCTAGCGCACCGGTAGTTGTAAATTTTCTAATAAAACTGAAATCAGTACGCCACGCCGTGGTGCTGCGGAAATATACGCATACAGAGCCCTTCATACCTACGTGTACGGGGTGTGCAACCTCGATGGGAGAAGCAGTATTCTTCAAACGGGGACACAGTTGCCTGATATCACCTTAGAAGATTTTGGTCAGGTTCGTGCTTCTGATAGAGATATTTTTCAAAATTTCTTTCCGTAACACGATATGTGTCCACATGAGGTACAAATTTGCGATATATTACTTATTGTAGTCCGCATTTTCGCGGCCCCCAGATCTTCCGTCCCTTTTGCAACAACCTGTAAAATGCCTTGTTTGTTCATACTGAGTCCTTGGATTTGTGTCCGATTTGCAACCATGAGGAGTTTCGAAATCAGGATATGCTTTCCTGATGTTTCATAACATATACTTAATTGCTGCCTTAAACGATCCTAATTTTTTCATCTATGGGAACAACCGTACCGAAAAAAATTAATCCTGAGAGCTTTGATCATCTATATTACATGAGCCTCAGACAAAGGTCTATCAAGTGCACTAGTCCTCCTGGATTCCTCTAAGGCGACTAATACCATCAAGAACGATTTACTTTGTGCGAAATTGAGATATTATAGCTTCAGTGCCCCCTCAGTGTATTTAAACTAGAGCTTACTGTTGCGGCGCTGTCAGAGAATTTCCATGAATGGGTCATATTGTTCTAACACCGACATACTTTCAGGGGTGCCTCAAGGCTAAATCTTAAGACTACTGTTATTCATTATTTATACCTCAGACATTTTGAGTTATAATATTAGACGCAGAGTACAGGCTTATACAGATGATATATAACTATATTATAGCTTTATTGTTAATAATAATCTTCAGAATGCCGAAACTTTAATAAATGATGATTTATCCAAAGTTAATTGCTTGTATTCTGAGCATAATCTGGAGCTCAGCTCTAATAAATCAAAGATGATGCTCTTTGGCACCAGACACAACAAAACAGTTCTCGAGAATATCAATCTCAAAGTTATTGGTATAGATAGAATGAGATTTATTCTGCTAGGAATTTAGGTTTGATTATAGACACGGATCTACGGTTTTCAGAGCATGAGCCGATCATGGTCAATAGAGTTTTCTCGCCATTAAGGCTAATCTACAACAGTCGTCATATTCTTAATAGGATCATGAAACTAACTTTGTGCGATTGTTTATTATGGAGTCATTTTGAATATGGAGATTTCATTGATTGCCCTTATCTGTTGCAGACCGCATTAATCAGGAACTAATGTCTTATTTTCAATTTCTCTACCGCAATAATCAAAGGTTGAGCCAGCTGAGTTATTATGTATACAAGAAGTGCTTAAGTACAATAATTTTGTGTTTCACTGTGTCACCGTGTATGGGTGTTACCGCGTACGTTCCCCGAATCGATATATCACAGCCGTACACAGGAATAATGAAGACGAATTTCGGAATGCCTCGAATTTATGGCATTCCATGGAAAGGTAATTTCGCTTTGTACGCCCCCATGCGTCGCCCTTTACGCATCGCCGGTGCCGCGAGACCCGCTTTCACTTTACCCTTGCAACCCTTCCAGGCGCGGGCGGTGAGGCGCCTGGAATCAGTGGAAGGATATTGTAACAATGAATCTTTTTTATTTGTGTCGTGGCCTTACGCATTTAAAAGAAACATGTTTTTAATAACGAAAGGCACAGGAATTCAAATGTACATTATATATATATCTAGTTCTATTCCACGTAACAGATTTGTTGAGGTAACTCAAAAAATGAAGTGAAGTAGATCGACCCACTACTTTTTTTGTATTTCAATGCTACTTTATATTGAATAGTGATATCCTGTCCTGCTATCTGAAGTATACTTGTCTGGTATAATGTAGATACGTAGTAAGTTATGAGGTCTCCTCGAAGCAGTATTTCGTTTCTTTACGTTACACAGTAAGAAATATGTTTATGCTCTTTGTCGTTGATGATTCAATTTCGCATGCATCTTCGTGAAACAAATTAATATCTGCCATGCAGTGTGGCACTGTGGCATCTTCGGATAGTTTCAATCAAAGCTTCCTGTGAGCTGACAAGAAATAGTCGGATTTCCTTCTAAATGACGTTGCTGAATGCTCTTACGCTTAAGACTTCCTTAAAAAAATGCCTCTTCATAAAGAAATATTTCCGAAGCTTGTGATGATACAGAATGGAAATTCTGAACAGCTATTAATTGCACAAGTGTATACAAAAATAATTTCATTTCAAAAGACTTTTAGATAGATATGTGCAGTATATGCAGTTCAACAGAACAATTGCTTAGATATAGAAATGAGGAGTGCATTTTCAGTACAAATTAGTAGGATGCGGTACTGATGAAGAATAATAATTTTTTTCTGAGAATCATTGATTTTTAACCATTTTGAGACAATATTCTACAATTTTTGAAATATTCTATAAGAATTTGACATTTCAATACTCATCTGAGTATTCTATTTTTTTAGATGTAGTGTTCTCAGTCACCACTGTGAGGAAGGTATGATGACCATAATAAGTAGTAATTTTCAATGGTGAGGATATAATTCTTGGAACATAATATCTATATGCAAAATTAAATTTAATGTTATACCGAAGATAAAAATAACCACTCACAAACGTGCAAATGTTTGTCCGATATTTACTTGTAGAATTTGGACCGTAAAACTAGTGCTAACTGCACTAAGCCTCGAATTTATCTCATGAGCATATGATGAAAACTCTGCTTAAGCAACTCCTGCTGAAGGTACCTTGAGAAAACTTGGATTTTGCAAGAAACTGGAGCACACAGTGGTTATGGTTCACATACTACGCTCTTGAGGTTTTCTGATTGCTCAGGTATCTAGTCAATGTTTGTGATGTCCTTCATTAGAAAAGTCAAACTGCTTTGAGTGTTCTTGCCGCGAAGACGTGAAAAGTAAAGTGATTGTGGGCATACATTGGAAAATTTTTCAGAATCAACACTGCCGGAAAGGTTGCATAATCTGACTCACTGTCACCATTTGACGTTATACCCTTAGAGGCGGATGCACGACATACATGCCCTACATTTCGATTTTTTTATTTCAGTTTTAACATGACTACGTCAGACACTAACTATTTCATGGTTTGATATATAATGGAAATTTATTATTATATTATTTTATATGGATACCTACTTTTTTTATGCATGACTTATTGCAAAGGCAGAAAAATTATCGCGCTCCATAAGCGCTGCGAGAGGATAGATGTCTAATCTCATCGAACTCAAAACGATATCAATTTTTATCATTAACATATAATACATTTTCATTACACCTTTGGTGGTTTATTATATAACATATAGCATAAAATATAACAAGTGTCCACGGATGAATGGATACCAAAGATGGATCAAACATTAATTTTACGCTTCGAAAAACTTATCAGTTGAATTCGATTAAGTCAAAAATAAATCGACGCATGCTCACACAATCAGTGTTTCAGAGATGGTATGACATACGCCTTACTATTTGATCATATTATTAGCGAGAAGTGGTCCAAGGAGTTACACAACGTTCCAACATCGTATCTGCAGCTTATATATACCGAATACTCTCGTGTAACTTTTTATATGGTTTAGCCGCACAAAACTTGTAGATCTGTAAGCGAGTTGGAATCATTCTACTTTTTTATATTGAGCAATTCCGTTATATATACAGAACAGCCTGCCATTCCAAATTCCCTGACGCCTACTTCACTCGCCCAATACTGAATTTATTCCCCTTCGAAAACTTTATAACGAAAGTGTCAGGCAATATAAACTTTATAAACAGAAACTTTTTTATAGAGAAATAAGTTGTTTTAAGTTTATAATGGATTTCTGGCCGGGTGTATCGCTCCAGCTCGACGCGGCGCGGCGTTTTTAATTAAAAATTAATTAAACTTTTTTTTACCGGTACTCTCGTCCGTACCCGGCAGCGGCTACGTCTCGCCCAGCGACGCAAAATACGGAAAGGGGTTCAACAGGACTATGACCTCGCTAATCCTCATTGAGGTATTTTTAATGGAGCGATCAGAACTCAATCGTGTTTACACAAATTTCGAATACCCTGACCTTGAATTAAAACCGCATAGGGTTGCTAAGTTCTGACTTCTTCGGCAGATTTTGCTACCATACAGTTTCAGAGAAATCACAACAGCATAGATGCTAAACAATTGAGTGTCCCCACAATAGCATTGTTATATTTTCAAATAAGAACTAAAAAAAGTATGGACCATCATGGAATGCTTCAATACATTTGCATCGTTTACATCATTTTAGATATGAAGGTAGTATAGTGCAACTCAAATTATAACTTATGGGTACATTTGTTGGCTGAGAGGACAAGCTAGATTCATCCTGGCAACCCATCCAGATAGAGAATCTGGAACGTTAACCATGAGTCAAATCTATAAAGACAGACTCTTGATGTTGTTGTATTTAGGTAGTACCCCAAATGCGTCCCATTTACTACATTTGCTTCTTTCACGTGGAAGAGCAGGTAAACATTGGATATGATTTGAGCTTGAAATTGATCAACATGGGAAGGGGCATTTTTCTCTAAATCATATTGTGGGGTGTTTACATTTAATATATATTTGATTATTCGGAGACTATTCAGCACATCTTCTGCTAGTTAGGGATGTTATCAACCAGAAAATAGCCTATTCCACGTATAGTATATATACTAGTTGACAAGAAGAATGGAAGTTTTATATACCATAAACTGTAGTTTGGTGAATTTCAAAACTTATGGCAAATAAATTGCTTTTAATCATTCAAAATATTCAGACATTCAAGTAAGGAATAAAACTAAGACTTGAAATTATAAAAATTTTCCCCTCACGAAAATTACTTGAGAACGCCGTAAAACGATAAAGAACTGGAAATACATAGATATCATGTTTGGAGATGATTTTTCTCAATCACCTCGTTTCCAATAAATTTTATTTTAAGAAATATCCCACATCATCTAGCTCCCCAAATGCCATTAAACTTTCTGTAGAGGTTATTGAGATTAACGCCAGCATATAGAAAGCCCGACAGACAGACATACAGAATGACGGAAATGAGAGAAGATTTTTATTATGCAAGCGTCACAAAGCCTGTGAAAAAAGAATGATCAGAAATTTAAAAATAATACTAAGTGTTACAATACTTCCGATGATGCTTGCGGGAAGTAATATTTAATGTCTTCTCTGATTTAAATAAATCGTAATCTGGAGTATATCCTGTATTCTTATTATGATGTCAGCGGATCAAAAATGTCTTTGGAACCGTTCACGGAATATGTTTACGTTTATGTAATATGTAAGCTGAACCACTGATTCCTTTTATACTCTAGTACTAAGCACAAACACTGACTCGCTTTCCAGATCAGCTATTCATACAATTTTTCCAAAAGCTTGACGAGTAGGTGTGAGCTGAACGGTTTGTCCAGAGTTCGAGCGGAGAGGCGTGATTACACGAGAATGCTGCTGTTTAGAATAATTGTTTTTTTTTATCTGAACTGAATCTGCTGCACCGCCACTGGAGTAGCACGTCGACCTCCGAGACGCCATTGGATGCAAATTGAATTATAAGGTAGGCTAATTAAGAATATAACCCTTTACGTGAAGAAGTTTCTTCTGGCAACAGATGAAGGTAACGGCGGAGGTGTTCATCTCACTTCCGCAGAAGGAGAGGAGGGAAAGTTTGTGCTCGATCCTGCTACCATCTGAATAGGGGATGCACGCAATTGCTATCTGTATGCGGGGCTGAATTTATGTAAATTGTATACGTAGATACTGTCACCTGTTTTTAATATTCCCTCATTCCGATTTGAGATATGTTACACCGTGATACCGAACTTTATAAACTAAATACAAGAAATGTGTAATGGATTTCGTTAGACTGGTAGTATCGTCAGGTTGCCTCCAATTCATTCAAAATTTTTATACTCAGGTCACAAATAAATCAGTAGATATAAATCTGGATATAAGTTCTAGATTAAGTTTTATTTGCTTTGACCAGAAGTTACATTAAGTTATAAAAACTGGCTTTCGAGTTACCTCGTCCAAACGGAGAAAAAAGATTTTGTTCGCAAATAATAGATTTTAGATTGCTAAGAAAAACTAACAATATTCATAGTTATGTCCAGCACTCACAGCCTATTTAAAAAAGTATAATTTTATGCAATCAAATTCATGCGAGAAACTACTGTATAACTTTTTGTTTAAAGTACATCACGTCATCCGCAAGCGTCGACAAACTGTGCACAATTTCTACCCCTTGTCTGTATCATTTATCAACTCAGTCTGTCAATTATGTTAAAGAGTAACCAAAAAATGTATAACGTGATGAATATTTGATCATTCTAAAGCGAGAGAACGTATTCTCAAACATTTCCACTTGATGGAACCTTTTATGGTGTCTTGATCACGGAAATCTTTGCAACACATTTCTGTCAGCCTCTCTGTCTGTCTCGCCTTCCAGGTGTTTTGAATTTTCAAAATTCAATCATCCTAAGTAAATTGTTTCGCTATGCAATACAAGTACCAACTTAAGTAATATAGAAAAATGCTTCGACGTTTATTGAACTGTTTGTTCCTTTTCCGCTTCCAATTCACGTAATTTCGTTCGATTTTATTCAGGAGGAACCTGAGCATTAGGCAAAAACCTGAAGCGCAAAAAATAGCTCTCCCAAGAATTGCTTCGGAATGGTATGAAAAATTAAAATATTTGTATCTTTGGCACCCCATTTCTCCAGCACTTGAGATAAATTGTTAAAAAGACGTATATTAGCAGGAAACTGCCGCTCGGGGCAAGTGCCCAAAAAGATTAGCAATATTATATTGTTATTGTTTTTAAACTCAACCCCAAATTTCTCATTGAACCTGATACATGATGAGTACATCATAAATAAGAATTTGGACTTATATACCAAGTTATGGAATGCCTTCAACGATATAAATGCATGAAAAGTACAGAAGTAGACTGAACTCCGGGTGAAGAAGCTCAGCTTGGTTTGGAATAGAGGTACAACTCAATGTGGAGTCTAATATTACCCGTAGAGTAGACTAATCCTACTCAAAAACGATAATTCAACCATGTTTGGAAGTGGCCGACTGGCAGCAAGTACAAAATGTCTTACGTTGACACTAGCAAGCAGATCTCATAATAATTAGAAACGTAACACACCCAAAATACACCCATTCTTTTACTTGAAGAGGTTTCCTGTATACTTAAGCGTTTTTTGTCCCTCCAGCCTAAAAATCTATAATTAGAAATTTAATACGGAAAAGTAAGGGTGCTTCCATGTTACCGGATATTCCTGTCTACAGGATAAATCTTGTTACGAAGTCTTTTCTTGCTACTGATTTTAATTCCCTTAGTATCCCTTATTAGGTATTCCCTGTATTCTTATTTTATAATTGAAGACTATATACTTTAATGTTTATTTTTTGTATGAGTCCTAGAAAGTTCAGGTATAGCAGACTTTAAAATGGAATTCGGGTCAGTTAGTTTCTTAGTTTATATATAATGAGTGGTCTTCCATTTAAATCTGTTAAGATTCTGACTATTTTGGATGAAAACAGAGCTTATTTTATTTTGTTGACTTGAAAAGTAGGCTTCTGGTGGTAATTTCTCCATTCTGCTGCGTTCCATGAAGTCTTGGAAAAGCAGGTCTTCGTCCGTGATATAGCAACATCTTGCAAAAAAGCATTTCATGGTAAATTGATAACTTGACGAACGTCATTAGAATGGTATCACTGTAGGTTTTACCAAAACTTTAATTACATAAACAATATTTCCAACAAACTGTCACTGCTTAATCAGCAATTATATGTAAAATAATTATATAATATTACCTTGAAAAAATGCAGTATAAAAGTGTTTTATTTTTGTTTAAGTTGGATAAGGTTATCAAGACATGTATATTTTTCCCACACTTATGAGCTCTACACACAATTTTGACCCTTGTTAAATGATTCGTGGAACAGTCATCAATATCTGAGGCGTCACCATATTTAGATACATTGCTGAACTACATCAGTTCCTGACTAAATCGTCAGCTTGATGGAAGAAATTATATTATTCTCATCCAAATTACATACTATTGCTAAGATTGAAATCGATACCATATAATTAGAAATAATACGATACAGTTTGTTGCGGATTAGAAATTCCTTCACCGCCTTCCCACTGCGACTCTCTGGCCTATTGTGACCTATCCACATTTCAGCAAATGTTGGAATCCATATTATCTGGATTCTATTCCTGTTTCTTGAGCTTCTTTGCAGCTTCACTGTCGGAAAACATGTTTATAGTGCTTCAGTTGTCGTTTCCTATCACTTACGTACACAGTTCTCTAGAAATAGGCCAATATCTACTTCGCATATTAGATTATATATTTAGTTGCTTCACACAAGTAAAATTAACAAAATCGTTTTGGAAGTTAGACTATTGACTGCTCCCTCATATTGAAATGTATATCAGTCAACGAACAGATAACATGTGCAGATTTTTTCAGGTAGGTGGAATAAAATGCGGATAACCACACAAAATTGTGACTTATGGTACGTCATTATAACGGAAAATGGCATTTTAGCTATCAGAATACAATATATGTATGTACCGGATATAATATTCACACTATTACCGTCTATTTCTGTCGACTTGTTGGTATGTTGTTACTGTCTCACCATAATTTCAGTAATTACTGCAGTGATTTTCATGAAATTTGTTGAGGTCTATCACGTGGAGAATGGGTAATGCCGATTTCTGTAATTTTTCTAAGTGAATTAAAAAATCTTTTGGCTACCCAAAATTTATAAAAAGTATCCAAACGTTACCTAGAAAGGCTAGATGCTCTGGCGCTGTAAGCTAGAACTGATGAGAATGCGCCTGTGAGGCTCTTTCAGTGTTTATTAGCGATTCCACAATCTCCCCATTAATCTCAACACTACCATATGTTCATAGTGATCTAAGATGTAAGCAATAAATATGACAGTGAAAGGTATAGTCCTAAATGAAGGTTGAGGATTTTTTCGATTCATTTCATCTGTCCGTACTAAAACTTGTACCTGGGTTATAATCGATTCCGGATATGCAAAACGAACATTAAAGATGACGAACAATTACTCACCGAGCCTGGTACAGACCTCCCTGTCCTATTCAGGAACCGTGATGTATAATAGCTTTATTTAGGGTATAGAATTTGCACGACATTGAACTTGAAATCCACAACGCGACAATGATTAATGGATACACTGCAAGCGCATAACAGCTTTCACGTTTATTAATTCGGATATGATGTAGCAAAAACCACTTTTTCGAAAACTTACCACAATAGAGTCATTTTGTAAGCAATAACCAGGGCTGTGACTCTGTGACATTCATTTTCCAGAATTATCAGAATCAGGAATACAGCTTTAGGAACAGTACAATTCCTTCAATTCATTGAGCACCGCAAAGGCTACAAATCCTTGAAATGTGCAACCATCCTGCCCTACGGAACCGTCTAGCCATAACGGCATACATTGAGAACTATATTATATATTATGTTGTCATTTTATACTAATCACCTACCAAGGACTAAAGAAAGTGCGTTTGTTTTAACGGTACTGTTTTCTTCCCATGACAACTGGCTGCTGGTGAGGAAGCATTGTCATCCTGAAAAAATTTATTTTCTTGCTGATTCATGACACGTCACCAAAAACGTCGGAAAGTTTGTCGGTACTCTGACCTGTAATGCTTAACCCCTCAATAACTCGTACTTTGTATCTGATATTGACAAAACTACAACTTATTACTGTGAAAAAGATGAATAATCTCTTCAGTTTTTGAAAATATATTCGGTGTCGTCAAAAAACCAAATATATAAAAAGAGTGGCCAAACTTCGTTTCTCGATGCTTCCGGAGGATCTAGACATTCGCCTTACACCTAGCATCTAGACCTGGCCATTCTGCAACAACCATTGGTGAACTCTGACAAATTCTCGTGATGCAGATCTGACTTGCTCCGCACTACTGCATGCATTCAAGAGAATACATGACACACTTGTGACTATGAAAATTATCTAAAAATATGATGTATAGTGGAGGTCCAAGTATAGATCCCTGAGGATCCAGCTTCTGAGCAAAGTATCCTGGATTTGCAACTCTTTATTTGCATATACCGGTATCTGTTGTTTAAATAGTTCCTGAACAGTTGTAATGGAAATCCTCTAATATCATATAGAGCTAATTTCAGAGAGATCATGTTTACGAAAAAAATCTAGTGAATAGTGGTGGGCTAATCTGAAAAAGTGCAGTTAGCTTTTTGTTTTAAGGAGGTTCGTTCATTTTATCTCATAGAACAGCAACTTTATGGTTTTTGTGTGGCGGTGCAAAATTTCCTTTTTGGGATTTATCAAAAATACAAATGCATCACTAATTTGTTATCTAGCTCTTCATCTTCTTCTTATCGAAACACAGGAGTACGAGGAGGAGCAATAAACTGAAATTATTCCTAAAGTTGAATGATGAAGGATATATAGCACGACCAGAACCGTACAAGTCACAAAAGCTATGTGGAAATGTTAAACATATAGTCGTAAACTCTCGTGAATTTACCAATAACCAAATGACCTGTGACATATCTAGGAAACTTAAAGGTATCCTTATAAAAAACAAAAAAGAAATATTCTGGAGTTCCTGAAGGCAATTAACTAAGACATACTAACCTAACCAGCTATAGTAGCTAATAACCCGTCGGAGTCGTTGGGGTTGTGTTGTTGTAAATAAAACATTAATATTTGCATTTGTAACATATTTTTGGAGGGATCCATCTATATTTCCCCCATAATGACCTGGTCGTAGCAGAGCTCACGTGGCGTGCCCAAGCTAGGAAGAAAAAAACATCTGTCGGTAAAAATAAACAGCTCATTTCGGGCACGGTAAATTCTCCCCTCTCACGCATTTATATTTTATTTTTAATAAAACACATCGGCAGTCGTAAATCCTTATCAAAACATGAGCTACCGAGAATTATGGGCTAAGTTCCTTTCGAACTGTGTTGTGCTGCTTCTTTTTCGCGCTCCAGTTGTAATTTTACTTCGCCAGTTTGCGTTTATTTGGGTCACGTTCCAAGAGCATGGAAACATAATCGTCGGGACGTTTCCTCGTTCAAGTCCTATTATTTTCCATAAATTATGGCTTCATAAAAGGAAATGGTAGTTCTCATTGGATTATTCTACAAAAATTAGATACATATCGTGGCTTTGCTGTATCCTTTCATATAGTTTATAGCTATGCAATGCACACGGAATCACTGTTACGGGTATGCGCTGCTAGTCATGGACATATCCGTATAGTGACTCACTCTAAAACAACATGAAGTTGCAGTATTTCGTAGATATCAATACTCATTACGAATTCAGACTAGATTAGGAATAGCATAAGTGTGTACACACAAAACATTTACAGAAAATTGTTTTATCAACAAAAGGAACACGTAGACTGGTACAAGTATAAATTAATGGACTAGTCACTAGTTTAAAACTGATTTATTATAGTACTGGATAGAATATGATCTGTTCTCTACATACTTCTTGGCACCTAGTTTGATAATCCTGATGTAGAATGTACAAAAATGAGGCATACTATGCCATATTACTATCTTCAAAGATTACATACATCTGTTTATCTTGCATTGTGCTATCGCTATATATTCTAAAAGACCATTATCTTGAGGTTGCGATCTGAAGCTGGAAGAGATTTTATAGGGCAAAGGAAAAAGTATATACTGAATATTTGTAAATAGGTTTTTGAAACAAACAGTGCTTTAAATGTGCATTGTGTCTATGTCTTTAAATGCCTGCTTTATGTACACACCACTCCACGTTTAAAAAAAATTGACATAGCATGACACTTCATCATCAATTGCATGTAAATATTCGACAAATCGATTATAATAAATTATTCGGAAAATCTGTCAAGACAATATTGTAATTAAGATGAAGAATATCAGAGCTAGATGCAGGATTGCCCTATATTCCTACAGATGTATATAATGCTATATATATTTATAGATGTATATAATAATGTGTTTCTTTCCCAATTGTTACCATTTTCAGGTATGGACTACACATAAAAAACCTGATGTTTGAATTGTTCAATACAAAAGATCTTCACATAAGCACAGAGCCCGACCTCACATAATATTTCAGTAAATATTTTAGCTATAGCATGATTTTGTACAGATCATTATTTGAGAAGACTACAAAAAGGTAAACCATCTACGTTTCATAGCTTAAATGCGCAATAGTAATGTAGGTATCTACCTTTCTTTGAAGTATGTACCGTAGTTCATATTTTTTTAGTTGGATATGGCGTAGCATCAACGAATAGCATGTGAATTAAATTGAGGGATCAGGAATCTCATCTTTGTTCTCGGCTTTTTAGGCTTCAGTGATATTCTGCTATGTATTTGAAGCATTATGTATATCAATATTTGAATACAATATTGACCAGGTCGTCGCCCTTGGTTAAAGGGAAAATCAACAGAGACGGTGATTGGATCAATTAATTCTAAAAGACAACAATCAATGTATCTGGTGCGTACGGGGACCGATAGCACAATATACTTTTATTGGATATGGCAAAGTGTATTAGTTTTTACCGAGATTGGAAAATTCTAAAGTTTGCTTGTTAACGTTTGTTGTGCTATCTTTTAACGAAATTTATGATATCAGTTTCGGTATTTGAAGCTTTCAGACAGATTGGAGACGCGTGACTGAATGTACTTCGTAAAAATGCACCCGCTTTACTAGATGAAAGCGTTTCATAGAATATCAATATTGAGACAGTTGCAGAATATATTGCAGGTGCTGGTATGGAAATTAAACAGCATCTTGCGTCAGAAAAACTGTGTAAACTTCGAATAAGCTTAGGCTTATATGAAATAATAATAAGAAATAAGTCCTATACATTATTTTTATTATTATTATTATTATTATTATTATTATTATTATTATTATTATTATTATTATTATTATTATTATTATTATTATTATTATTATTATTATTATTATTATTATTATTATTATTATTATTATTATTATTATTATTATTATTATTATTATTATTATTATTATTATTATTATTATTATTATTATTATTATTATTATTATTATTATTATTATTATTATTATTATTATTATTATTATTATTATTATTATTATTATTATTATTATTATTATTATTATTAAAGGATCCAACAGAATTAATTAGATCTAACCAATATCAAATGACCAACACTTACCTGTGACCTCAGTAGGTCTGTAGCGCGTCATTTTTGGTATATTTTACCAATTCAAATTTAGAACCAACCCTCGGTTAAATATCAAAATGTATATCTCTTTCATAGCTAAGCAGCGGCGAATATAAACTATAGGTATTGTATCAGAGTTAGAAAAAGTTTGTTGATAGAGGTTTGTTACTTCATGACGTTTACAGAACAATGAGAGGTCTGCGTAATATGTAGATCGTATAAAACTTTAAATTGCCTTAGAATAAATGAGAGTGGTTGAAAAATTGAGCAAATATCAGAAAAAATACCATTGCTTGAACTATCGCCACCAAAATGACAGAACATTCAAAGGGTTATGGCTTACTGATCATACCTCACACACGGTTTTCACTGCCTTGTCATTATCAAGACGACGTGACAGTCCAACCGCGATATTGTTGCATTAGTATATAGTCCGTAGTCTACCTCGTCTGAACTGGATTGGGCATAAAGAAGTTAGGTATTCTGCTACGGAAAGCAAAATGAAAAGATAGATATGTGGCGAATCCACCTATAATAAATATTTGGCTGCTCTTCCACCATATTTGAGTAACCAAAGGCTTGTTCATTTTAGGGCCTATTGAACATGACAGAAAAGTGTAGTATACGATTTCCTTTTGCTATGCTCCAGATTATCCAGTTTTAAGTATAAAATGTACTCTCCACATTTATAAGGATAAGCGAGTATCACAAAGAGGAATGTTCAGTATTGGTAGCACATTCACCTTTTATTTTAGCTTTTTGGTTGCATTGTATAGTCAATAAATATACTATATATTTCAGTTATAACATTTCCATTGTCCTGAGAGTTTTTGGATTTGTTTTGGCTTTTTGGCTGGAGACGATGGATATATACATACATACCAAATCAATAAAAAGTTGTTGTTGAAGAATCTACATCGTCTCTGCTCAACTCTGCTAGTATAATTGCAAGGGGTATCACCTAAATTTTTTGTACAACATTCGTGACTGCAAGTCACAGCCTGTATGAGAAAACCCATTAGCTGCCTGACTTATTTCCAAAAATGAACAGCAGGATCGTCAGCGCCCACCCTCTGACATCAGAGCAAAAATTTTAATTTTCTCCATTGGAATTCGATCTTCCCTTTTGAGCGAGCCATGTTTGATGATGGAATAAGGGATGACGGGTCCTTATTTGCCTAATTGAATAGGAGGAGTAGCAGGAGCAGGATGAGGAGATGCATTTCGCAGCAGCGGCTCGTAAACAGTCCTCTTTCCAGTCAGAAATTGCCGTAGTCTGAGAGCCGGCTTAGTCTCTGGCATACTCTCATGTTCGAGGTGAAGTGGAACTGAAACTTTTTTGGTCGTGTTGCTGCCGTCTCAGCTTCTGCGATGCATATACAAATTAAAGAAGGGATTTTTTCCGGAGTGGCAGGAATAGGAATTCACGTTGCATTGGATCCGATTTCCTGACGTTGATTTGCAAGTTCATGATACCGGCCAAGAAAAGAACTTTATTAATATTTATAGTGAAATGAACCAGATAAAGTAGCTACACTAGAGAAAGTTTAAATAATTGGTTTATTACTAATTAACAGCGGAAGTAAATCTAACGGGTGGGAGTCGAGGGTAGAAAAATATTGGACAAAGTATAAAAATAAGGCCCACTATTTTTGAAACGATTAGCATATCTTCAGCGAGTGTTTGTATATTCGCTTGAAATCTATTTTTAAAAGCAGGTAGTTGATCTCACACATCATTGGTATCGCACAAAAGAAGCCTATATGTCTTGTTTTTTCATATTATCAAACTTCTAAGGTGTTTCCCAAATTGCAAATGAAAGTATAACTAATTGCATATAGCAATTTATCAATCTTCCAGGCTCAAGCTGTATCAGCTAGTAGCTAGAAACTTAATAGTCAGGAAAATATACTCAGTAGAGATTTTCACAAGTCGACACATTTTTACACTTTGTTATACAATAATCTTGTTTTGGTTTTCGTCACAAGATAATCAGTCCATTCAGAGATAAGCCAAAGCTCAAGCTCCAGAAAAGCACTTCGTACATAACCAGCAAAATTTCAATACCATTGTTTAAGATGCGATCGACGACATTTCCCCCTCAGACAGCCATTGTGTAGCATGGCGAAGTCCGCTGCAAAAAATGGCCTTCTATGATCTTATCACTGGAGAATATTTTGGCACCAGACTATATTATGGCCGGGTTATCAATGGGCTCGACTGCGTCCAACCGACAGACCGCAACTCTGGCCGTCTCCCAACCAAAACAACAAAACAAGCACGCAAAAAAGCAACGACGACAGCAAAAAGAAACACACAGACAGCCAAGTAGAATAAGGAAAAAAGCTGTACCGCATCTCTCCTCGTAAAATCCACTTAATAAGTGCGCGCGTCCAACATTGTCCCTCTTTGTCTTTGTATCCTTTCAGCTTTCTTCTCTCTGTCCAGTGATACAGTGAAATTAGACTTATCCACAGAGCAATTCATGTTTTACGTCTGACGCAATGGCAAACTACACTGGTGTCGAATTTGGGAATACATAGTTGGCTGGGTATCAATTCAGTATGATAAAATATATTTAAAAATATGGGGCATACCCAAAACGAAATCATTCGATAAATTGTCATAGTTTTCGCGTAAAAACTACATAAAATACAGATTCAACCTACTACCTATTTAGATAAAATACAGCAATCTACAGTGATAGCAGTTGCGAAACTGGAAACAGGACAAATTACAGTAAACGTGATAACCGGAAGTGTCTACCTACATCATCATATTGATCGGTAGATCACTCTGTATTCTAAATGGCCTGAGATGTATATCACACTTTGTCATACGGATAGCTAGCTTTAATATTACTCTGCCAGCACTACGTCCTTTCTCCAGCAATGAACACCCATAAAGATTTCAATAATATCAGTTCAGCACTCTCCGCCACAATCTACGAACGTGAAGAATAAGAAAAACAATCTGACAAAAATTATGATTGCACTCGTCATAGAATATCTATGTATATGTATGCATAAAAATCGTTAGTAGAACCTCTAATTGCTATTGCCGCAAATTCGATAAAACTCACGTTTCAATAACCAGTTAAACAATACAAAGACGAGCAACAAACTTTATATTTAAACTCCGAGTTGATTTAAGCAGTACATGCAGTTTCTGAGCCCAAATAACAAAAAACATTCCAAGTTGATGTAGAGCCGATATGTCGGTGAGACAGTGTACATCCCAAGAACTGGTCCGTGAAACGTTTTGAGTATCAAGACCCTTCGATTGATGCCCTATCTCAACCGTCTGCTAAACAGAAAAAATGTCCATAAATTCAAGCAGTGGGACTTTCACCAGTTTGTACGAGAGTATCAACCACAGTGACGTGACTATAAGACTTTTTATTTCGCTTTGCTCCATTTGCTGATGCTTGGTACACACCACTGACTTGATTTATATTCCGGTTAATAGATGCTAAGTAGTGGTACGCATTTTCTGAGAGACAGACTAGACGAGTCGATTGGGCCATCCGAATGTGCGTATTTTCTATATTCATTTGATTCCGAAATGTTGCTTTAACTCATAGCTGATACATAAGAGCTTTTCTACATGAAAGAGCAATTGAGATGTTTGGTTTTATCAACACTAAAAATATACCAGATATCACGAAACTCAAGCGTGAGTGTTCTCAATATTTTCCTTCCCTCATCAATAGAGAGAGGGACTGTTGTAATCGCGTAAAGTTTGGAATTTGGGTTATTATGTTTCTTGGATATTTGATCACAAATAACAATGCCATTAATTTCCTTAGATTCTCTCATATCGTCTTTTCAGTAACTGTTTTACTTTATATAACTCATAAAACGCTCTGATATCAATGGAGTTAGAGCAGTAACTCACTGTTGGAGTAAGAACGAAGAAGCTCCATAGTTTTCCGAAATATATCCTCTAATGATGGAATAATATTAAGGATAATATAAAGAGTTTCCCAATCTCCTTCTTGGGCAGATATTTTTCGGAGATATTCCTTAAGGAAGGATGTTACGCAGGCAGTTGGCAGTCTCTACCTCACTTGAGAAAAATGTAGGTAGATATTTTCCCTCGTTGTTAATCATGTGTAGTGATTTTCCATTAAAAGATCACCAAATTCACTGCATTATTGAGCAGTTGAGACATCAAATTAGACATATGGTTGAAATGTCTAAAAAACATTAACATTCTTTTGTGCCAACCTCCTAAGAACGTCAACAATTGAGGTTATACTTACATGTTTTGGGGAGGATTTTATTGGATAACGAGTGTGGGCAATAATAACATGTCTGTGCGCACACCCTTCACAAGAACCTTTAACATGTCGAGCATCCAAACTGCATCCCGGTACGAAACGAAAATTGAAAACTTGTGGTACTGGATAAAAGTTGTGCTGAAGCATGATTTTTACATAGCTAGCAGCTTTTTTTCTTTTAAAAAAATTTATGGAGTGTATTTTCATTGGAGTTAGAAGCTTTTTTGAATAGTTGATAAGAGAAGATAGAAACTAATTCAGGGCACTAAAGCTGTATCGGCCATGCAGCTTTACAATTATTATATCAACGATCATCAAACCAATTTTCTGTAGCTTTGGTGATACATGCTGAACTTTCAATCTCAATACAAAGCTGTCATCGTTTAACGGTACAATCAAACTTTCTGATATTTCTCAGCCAAGTTTTCCACAACAAAAAAAATTACACGTAAAAAGCTATTTGAAACATAGATATCACTATAATGATGCCAATGCTCCCAATTTGAGACATGCTGGATTGGCTTATGCCGGGTATCTTTTTAGAGAGAGAATTAGTTTATAAATTGGATATGCAGAGACTGTTTGCACGCTGATGCGCCATCCCAGAAAATATGTTTTCCCTTCCTTTCTCCCTTTCTATTCACATCCAGCCTCGAGATGAATACGCTCCTCATTAGTAGGCGCATAAATTGATTTCGCGTGTACAAAATCGTCTACCTCTATTATTCTCGTCCGATATGAACGAATATGAGTTGAAAGAGAACGAACAGATGCGGTCACAGGCATTTAGAGCGAATTAAACAGGTCCACCGGACTTGGTTCATTCATGAATGCGAGTCGCAGTGGATGAACGTAATATTTATTTTCTTATGCTTCAGCTAATTTCAAAAAACAGGTGTGACTGCATAAAGTCAAAACGTGCCTAAATTGATTTGAATACTTTCAATTTTTCTTCAAATTTTGACAGAAAAAACGTATGACAGTGACTATCTTTCGGCCTCGTCAGCTATACTTTTGGAAGATGAAAAACAATAAAATACTAAATATGCCCAAACTCTTTTTCTGCACATTGTTGAGTTTTTTGGAGTCGTCGAAATTATATTGCGGATTTTTGAACCTGTAGTTTTGTACGCTCGAGGTTTTTTGGTCATTTCGCGCTTCTGTCAGAGAAAAATATTGGTCCAAGCGCTATAAAGTTTCATTTTTACGCATGGAGTAATTTTTATTATCTTGCCAACTGCTATAAACTAATACGAAAATTTAGCTTTGTTGACGTAATAAGGCATCTCTAACGCACATTGTATGGGATAACTAGTCCCTAAGGAACTTTATATTAGGTCAAAAATGAATCCAGACTAGTATGTGGTGAGGTAGAGGGAGTGTTGTAGCATATTATGATGATGTAACGACATTCTTTGTAAACTTGATAGTATCCAGTCAATAAAGATATTACTTCCGTTTCACTCACTCACTTATTACAGAAACTATAAATATATTTATCAACGAAACGCAAAAAATATATCCTAAATTTTCACACGTTTTCACGTAAATGAAGTTCGGCGGAATTCAAACATTCTCAGCATCCCGATTGGTTTAGTGACCCCAACACTACCAAGATCTTGTGATGATTTTATTGTGTTTGATTATCTCTTTGCCACCAAATTTAATTTTTATCAAGATGGGTTATCGGGATTAGATAGTGCCAGTAACGCCAACAGACAGACGTATCTACGGCCCGACCTGACTGACAAGCAGTCCGATGGACATAAGTGACGGATTGTAGTGATATGGATATTATGAAACATCCAAAAATATATAATCTCGAATTCGATGTTCCGCGAGTACAATACCATCTCTATCCATGCGTGGGGAGTAATGTATATGTAATCATCTACTTGCATCCTTTGTTAGACTAGCTGCAGTTCACCACGTTTCCACCATCATAGATAAACAATTTCACTAGATTCTTGACCCCTAGTCACCCATCCGGTTATCAGGTGTAGTTGCAGACATTTATATGGGTCATGGTGTTCCCCTGGCAGCTCCAGGACTAAGAAGATTGGGCTTCATTACCAGTGCTGTGTGCCGAAGCGCCATGAGGTGTTCAAGTTTTCTTATATAGATAACCTCTTGCCAAGTTAGAACGCCTATCACGCCCAAGAAACGCTGCGACAGAACAAATAGCTATTTGACTTTAATGCGCTGTATTCTACAACGCAGAAGTTCTCCAAAAGAATAGCCTTTGGTAGATGTGGGTTCACGGCATTGAAAGCTGGTGAAGATGACCCGTTTGATGTATTGAGAGCTCTTGATGTTATGCGAGATAATTCGGTCAAGCATCTTCCATGGAGTCGCTATAGAGATCAGAACAGAGTGGATCAAGAATGTGGTAGTTCATAAAAGAGCTGTAGCTGCAACAGTGATGTGTGGTGTCATTTCCGTGTGGTTGTTTGAGTCTTCTATATATTGAGGCGATCTCTATCTGTACTAATACTGTGCTAATTACTTAACGATATTCTTGAAAAACCTCCAATGTTATGATTATGGTTACTCGATTATTCGATATATTTGAATCTAAGGCGTGACCTGAGAATCTTTTCCAGAGCTACCGTATAGTGGCTTAGAAATACAATACGGCATGAACATTATATGCACGTTCACGATATAGTTTTCAAGCACAAGCTTTCATTGTGCCCTTTCTGATCTCTTACACAGAATACAGAAGCTATTTGCTTTGTAAATGTGGGAATATCTAAGGCAGTGTCGAGGTGCATACATAATAGACCAACCAGCCTCTTCACTATCTAGCACGTCGTTGTCGTGACATCGTGGATTTCATTCATTCGCTTCTCATCATTTCATCTCGTTGGTACCCACTTCTAACAGGTCATCACTATGTGACGTCTGTAAACTTTTTTCTGATGTACAGTGCTGGCATAATGTCTGCATCAAAGGAAATGGCGTCAAGTAGATTTACTTAGTTCTTCCTATGCCATAATTCGCTTGCAAATAATATTTCCTAATATAATGAAATCAAAACTTACGAGTTCCCTCCGTAGAATCATGAACAGAAAATGTTCGCGAGTAGCTGGTAATATCAGGCTGCATTTGGTGATGCTCAGATATTGTTTAGCCTTTTCAACACTTATTATGGATAGCTACGTGAACAAAATCACGGAATAGATATAAACTTAAGTCATAATTAGTTTGGTATGCTAATAACTGTTCTAAGAATGCCCAAAATATTTTCTTTATCAGGTAAATAACTAGATGAAGAAAGCATGGAGTGCAAGTACACTAGTAGGGTTGAAATAGGACACAAATCTCACATCAGTTTGGGCCATATATATCACCAATTTAGATGGAGCCGCCTCAATGTTTCTCTGATTATGTCCTCAAGTGGTCAGGAAGACGGAAAAATTCAGTTTTAACGATTTTCTTAATATTCAAGCTGGCCAAAGAAGACTCCCGAAAGTCATTGCAAGTTCATAAATGTTTGTAAATTACAGCATTGGCATCAATTCATTTACTATCTTCAGGATAATGCTTAGACTTCGAGTTAGAACTCAGTAAGTACTATCATGATATCCCTAAAATGTGTAAGTTTATAAAATGTGGCATATAATGCATTGTCATTCCAGAACCATTAGTCTGACCGTCTTAGGAGAAGAAACGTACAGTAGTGTGATGGTAATTGAACTTCAAGTTCATAGCATGTGCACTTGCAAGTCACTTGATTTTGAGGAATACAGGATAATCCTTTATTAATCATTTACTGTAGCAAATATACAACCTTCAACCCTGAAAGTAAGAGCCTAAACAATGGCTCATGATTACGTTCAAGGTTTGACAGATTCTCATTAATGACAGTTCTATCAGTATTTTTCAGTATCCCCGTTGGTTGAGTTCCTCTGATTCTTTCTACTATCGATCCTGCTGTTTCTTTCGTTCACTTAGCAGCTGCATTCAAATCAGTTCTTTTTAACATCTTATGTACTACAGATTCTGCAATTCTTTACTCCAACATAAGTAAACTACAAAAAACTTTTTTTCCAATGTACTTTTCACTCGCACGACAATAAATATAATTTTCGATACTTTCGAACTCTATACAAAACGAGCCCCTCCAACTTGATTCGTATGCACGTATTTCTAGCAACATTATTTTGAGATGTAGAAAATTCCGGGAATGAAATTATTTTCCTAATTTTTTGTATAGAAAAATTTATTCTGAAAGTATAACAAAAGTATTCAGTACTCCAGATTTGTTACATCTTTTCCGAGCCATTCTGGCAAGAATCTTGTTTGATAGTCCAACATCCATTTTTTAGGAACGTTTGTGCTAATTAGACTGTTGTATCATATACATTTGTGCGTTGACGTGGAAGCCGCATTAACTTAGAGAATATTGCAACGCACAATATGCAATTCTATAATTGCGGCAACATCGCAGACAGAACCCGTCACACGTCCTCCGAGACTCATTTTTAGCTGTAGGGTTTGTAAGCATCGTACATGGCCATAAACGGGAGGAGACGAGCCCCAGTTTTCATATCTGTACAGACCACCGTACGCACGAATCGCGCACCACACGTGCGTGAACGGTAGATGGAAAGATGCTCTCTACCGACAGGGCCGAACGCCGGACGTTATCGGTCCATAAATCTGGTACGCGAGGAGGCTACTGCGTTACCATGCCACAGACCTTATAGCCACGTCCACCTGAGTAGAGCAATGATTCTGAATAAATGATTAGCTAGGACGATTACAAAGTGAGCAGACAAGTAACAGAGGGAAATTCATGCTCGCCGTGTCAATTACAGTAATCATTTGATCAACCGCTGGTGTGATGATATACAGAGAGGTCGATACAACGATAGCTACATAGAAACAACAGTACACAGAAAACGAACTCACACAGGTCAATACTTACATTACACTTCAAACCACCCAACAGCCACGAAGAAAGGCATCATCCGGACTTTAGTCGACCGAGCTAGGAGTATTTGTAACACACAAGAGGGACTACAAAGAGAGCTCAATATCATTAAACAAGATCTATTAAATAACGGATACCCAAAGAAGCTAGTGGAAGTAGCAATACAGGAAGATACCAACAGTAGAAGAATTAAACACGAAGAATCTCAGCACTTACTCATTCTGCCTTACGTCAAAGGAACATCAGATGGAATCAAAAGAATAGCGATACAAGATCCAAACAAGATTCTCTAGGAATGCCACTCTCAGAAGTATCCTAACAAAAACTAAGCCCCGGAATGAATCTTAGGAGACAAAAGACTGCATTTACCAGATACCATGTCAATGTGGTAAAATCTATGTAGGAGAAACAAAAAGGCCACTGGAAGTAAGAATCAAAGAACATCGTCTCAACACCCACCGTGCAGAGACAGGAAAATCTGGAATAGCTGACCACGTATGGACGGAGCACCATAAAATAGCTTGGGACGACGCTAAGGTTATTGCCAAGGCGCCGCATTGGAATCGAAGGAAATTCAAGGAGGCGGCATTCATCACTAACAACAGCAAAGTGTACAAGAAACCCAGCGTAGACATTAAACCAATCTGGCAGCCACTCATAAAGAAGATCAATAGACTACGACTGGACCAGACAACAAACAATGACCGACAAACAGCCACGTCAGCAGACCTGAATACCGCGCATCGGGGACCAATCAGAACAGACCGCGCACAACGACACGTCACCGGACGGGGTATAAATAGGCGTGAAAGGAACGTGTTCGCCAGTTCACCTGAACACGATTGAAGATAGCATATCAATCGAAACGTCGTGATACTCAAAATTTTATAGACAATGGAAGTCCGAAATCAAACTTTTGATAGCTACATAGCCTCACAGCCCTAGATTTTACATGTGAGACTGCTTATAAGAAACAGATATTGATAATGCAATCCATGTATTCAGTAATTTTGGACGCAGGTTGTATAAATGTTGAGCTTTTGAAAGTCCTTTCAGTTTGCTTCTGTGAAATTCAGCTGCGTTTGGACAATTCTGGAGGATGGTGGATTGATGTGGGACTGATTCAGACTAAGACTCCACACATGGGAACCAAAATCGACAGCAACGTTGGCGCCCTTGGGTTCCATGATCGTTATGGCTTCCACACATTGTAGAGGAACTGGCGCAAGGTCAGTCCATTCCTGTCAAAAATCAACATCAACATCTCTGACGTGAATTGCTGTGGATACGATTGCCATTACTGCCTTAATAACAAGTGCCAGTATTAATATTTTGCTACCAAAAACCTCTGTGTTCCATAACGATGGTTCTGCTTGGTACAGCTCCAAAATCTCTACCAACTTTTTTATTTTCCCATATAGTTTCAGGAGACACCTTTGAATACCAAATATTCTCTCCATCTGCACGCTTTGCAAACAGCCTGAACAATGCCCGAATGTGTGGTCGGCAACATAAATATTGACGCCAATTCCATTGATATGTTCTACAATAACCGGATCCAATGGAACGGAAAAACTCCAACGTTGGCGCAACAATGGTGCTAACATTGGCTCCAATGCCATTTAGTCCATCTACACATTGACCGAACGTTGATGGCTCCAACATAGTCTGCCATGTGTGGAGCCGCCCTAAGTTATAAGGGGCGAAACACATAATTATGATGATATGTCAGAATATGTTAGCAATGCCGTAGAGCATAGAGTAATCGCTAGAACTGTCGAACTCATGCATGCACGTACTTCAAATGCTCAGAAGCAGACTATTCATAGCTCCAAGAATAATAAACGTTCTTTAGACAGGCATTGGAATATTGTCCCTCAACATTATCTACTTGCATGTTAATGTGACAATAACATCATCTACGTATCTAGTAAATGTATATCTATATATTATCGTATTTATAGTTCATAGTTGGACCTCCAAAGAAATGAAAAAATGTGAAGAACTAGATATTGCATCATTTATTTATTACCTGAACACTGAAAAGGAGGAGCGTTATTATAACTACGCAACTATACTGTGTTACTTTCTGGAATATTTGAAAGTCAAGCTGATGTCTACTTCAGCAATATAAAGCTTTCAATAAAATGTCTGTGGTTGTACTTCTTGTGGCAAAGGGGCCTATAGGAATCCTATCACATCACCGTCCGAAAAACCGGGCAGGTCATGAGCATAATAGAGAGAGATGGGCCCTATCGAATTACATAACGCAACAGAAGGAGATGATGGAATGGATGAGCATAATTCTCTCAGTGGAATACAATATGAATACTGATGTTTTGTTTCAGCATCGCGGTCACACTGACCGGCAAACTGGTGAATACCTTGTCTTCGGTGTGGCGATGGAAACATTCAATGTCATTTGGATTAATTTGTTAATGAATATCTTCCGCTTATAAACGAATGCAACACATTATTGTAGTTCTAATCAGGCGAAGATGAAGTCGCTATTTATGTTACAGAATGTCTCGGTATATTCAAGCAGTACAATTTTTGGAGGACGAGCATTGAACACGGGTTGAATAAGATGTCATTTAATGATGTGTTTCATGCCATACTTTTTTCTTATTTTGACTGACGCATTGGACTAGGAAGAAGGATTCGAGTTCTAAATGCTCAAAAACAGGCTTTGGAGGTCTTAAAGCAAGTCACTGTATCCAGATCAATTACACGAGTTGATTCCTGAATACCGTTAATATTTGTAATTTTTTTACTGTTTATTTTACTGCTTGTTTTGAGACATTCCTAAACAACTTGTGGTTGAATAAAAAGGTAACTACCTTTTATACAAGCTCTATTTTATCGTAACATGCATAGATATGAACTTGTCTAAACTAGTTTCGTACATATACAGATATCCCCTGATTGTGATGAAAAATTTCACAAAGCTGTCAGAAGTAAATGACATCTAAACCCTCCAGAACTAATCACAGTTTTGAAAACCATCACCGTTCCTGTTGACTTTTAGTATAAGATATGCATTGAAAAAGTTGTTCGTAATAAAATTGTCTAAATAACTAGTCGCTAGGCGCAGCTGTTAATTCGCAAACAGCATGGAAAACTAAAGCATGCTACTTTTTACTCAATCGCAGCTGTACAAAAAGTTTGGAAAATTCCTAAAGATGGTGTCTATGTTATTCTGACAATGTACAAATATTTTAAGTGTATGCTCTCCACTATGTTAGGACCTTTGATTTTGTATGTTGCCAATGGGCAACGCCATACTGCGCGACGCTTGAAGATGGTTGTTGACAATTTTTTAGCAAGATCGGCTCATTATATTGTGAATAATTATCCATCAAATTTTTTTGCATAGTTAATTAACTTATATTTGTTACATTAGTTTGCTAGCAAAAGGACCATACACATCCTATATGCTGACATACACATACAAAACACACAATATTAGTAGTATAAGAAATTTAATGTGTTACCTTAGGAACAAAGGTTTTTTACTCCACTAAATTTAACTTATTCTGAAAATCACATAATTGTTTTACAATAAAAAAATGAGAAGTGATAGCATAGGACATGGCACAGCTGTTGTTGCATGGTATACGGCGCTTAAAATGCAGTCGACATAATAAGTAGGAAGCATCCAATATTAATTTCATAATGAATCTTAATTTCAGGTCACTTTTCACAGTGCAGTTCCTGATAACATTCGATTTCCAAGAGAGATAGAGAGAGATGTCTCTGCCTTTGTACATCTTCTTTTGAGAATACAACAGCTTGTGATGATCCAGCAGGCAGAGGTTTCGAAGGTATCATTTAATTTTTCTCATTTTCTGCCTACACCCCAATTTTTTGTTCGCTTGACGGCACTTATTTAATGATATATAATCACATTAATTATTACTGCATCGGCAGGCATGTCAGCCAGCTTCCTGTGAAATTATTCCGGCACAGTATGGGTGGGGGTGATTTTGAGTGTATTTGTGATATAGATCTCTAGAATTTAGCATTCCATCAAATATAATTACTGTGGGTGTGTTGCTTTCGTATTTCGCCAATAGAGGGCTTGACCAGATTTTTCGATGTGGTCAGTATGATTGGTCATTTTTAGGTCCTTAGACGTTTTGGTTGATCAAAAGTTATGTTAGGCGTTTATCATTGAGTAGCGCCTAAACATCAAAACAGTAAGTGGCCAAAAATGATATCAAAATTCAGCTTTCGTCCTTTTAGAAACAATATAGGTAATATCTTCTTAATCGACGCCTTCAGGGTTGAGGCGGACATGTTACATGAGCTGCTCGAGCCTCGTTTGCGACCTGTTCTGAAGCACTTGATTGTTCGCGAGCTGTTGATGGACGCCGATGTGTGTGTACCTTCAAGCGTATCCCGATATGTTCGGAATAATTTTTAACATATTTAGCTAAAATAGTTCAATTGCGTACTAGGAAAAACCATTATGAGACTTTCCTAATTCTGCATTTTGGTATTTTTGGTTGGAAGTATCATTCATTTCTTTATATTGACAATGGATCACTATTATGGCAAGGACGAAAACGCCATGTAGTTTTTCAAATTCGGACCGCAAGTGACGTCAAAAAATATAGAAGAATAAAAAACGCTCACATCACTTTTTCTGAAGTATGTGATGCCCATATTCAGTTTTATTTTTTTGGACGGAATAATCATTGGGTATAGGGACTTGAAGGGATAGGGAGATTTCAAAGTTATTTTGTCGTAAGTAAAAGGGGTAATGTAATATCTATAACCTTTTGACTACAAGTAATCTTCCGAATATGTAAGGTATAACAGATTATTAATTGACATATGTCCTTCAAAACAGATAAAATGAATTTAATAATACATACGACTTAAACATAGTACATTTCCAATGCATTTTGAATGATCAACAGAAATTTAAACCATTAGCTTTTTTTAATTCTATTATTTAAGGCGCATATACTTTTTTTTCTGAAAGATGCTGGTGTGCACCGTACTGCTTTAGCAAATTGTACTACAGATGGAACACTAATGAATGAGAATAAGTGTCATTTAGCCTCTCAAAAATGGCTTCAGACAGGTTGATTCCGAGTGTCACGTTCACTTGTATTAGTTTATTGAAGATTTTGATCAAATTTCAGAAATTGAGAATTCATGTGATAATAAAAGATCTAGCTGATCGGTATTTTCAAATTCTTTTCTAGCTAACAGCAGCTTCAAAGTTCCTATTACTGGAGTGAATCCATTGCTCGGGAAGTAATCGTCTTGTTTGGGTCAAAATCCGTACAGATTTGAGAACTGAGGTTTGAGTATTTCCACTCTAATTCATCAAACGCAGTGATTGTAAAATGTGTATAGGCAACAACAAAGGTCCGAGATAACACTTGAACCATCTAAATTGTCTCCAAAATTTAAATAGAAAAACAGATATTTTCCAATAGAGTCTGAACTGTAATGTAATACAATGAACAATATTTTTTAAATAACTATTTTTTGCAAAGTAAATGTCCAATTCTCGATAATGCAGCTTATCCTAAATAAAAATTCCACATGATAAACAAAATAATATTATCTACGCAGAACATCGTTCCACCTATAAAAACGAGCCATAGCAGAATACGACACAGCTCAGCAGTGCATCGTTACAAGAACGATAAGATTGCTTAAGTGCAAATGCCCCTTTATCGAGCTGGTTTGTTTGTTATAGCCTATTTAGCCTGTACTGTTTGCTTTTCTTTACAGCGTAACAGCAGCTCGAGTAGCAACCATCAGCTAGTAAAGCTCAGAGACGAGAGACGCCTTCCATTCATGTTTTTATGGGACCGCCTACTACATATTTGAAGACGTTCATACGCACAGTATTAATAGCGTTGTTATGGAAATCATTTAGGAGGTATAGTAGCAAGGCTGCTACAGCAGGTGACATCAGTCATATCTTGTTATATGTCCCGATTCCGAATTCGTACTGACCACTGACGATAGGACACTGATAGACCTCGTATGTTTACAAAAACTTTCGTCAGACATTGGTGCACAGTTGCCAGAATTCACCAAAGGACTACAATAACATTAATTTTTCTACATAGCTAGTTCACATGATCTCATGAATATGTTCCACAATGAATATCTTAGCCATTGAATAGTAAGGAAAGTTAAAAATAACTTCATAATTTAGAACAAACCTGCAATGTTAATCACACCTCACACACTAGCTGGCAACATGGCTTTATAGTAAATTCTGACTGCTACTAGCCGCTACGTATCATTTTTCATTCATATTCTGCAAATTTGACGTCTGTCGAGATTTGAAAGAACCGAACCGTCGACAGTCTACGTCAGGTCACTGTCAACCGCTTTGAATTTTGACGTGAGCGTTCGAATCAGACATCGTAGTTTTTGTTCATTTTCTCTGTTTGATCTGGTTTGAATTTTGCTTATTGTCGCCAAAATGATGATACATTGTTATGTGTGTGAGCTGTTCAGCACCCAGGCTGAAGCTGCAGGTATAACCTTCCATCAGTAAGTATAATTGTGTACTTTTTCAAATTCCCGCCATGTCAAATTTCGTGATTCATCCAAATATCGTCGATGTTTACAAACAGAAATTACGGACCCCATCAAGCGGCCATCTTGCCACCTTCCCCTCATCCCGCTGGTCCGCTCGCCCTTAGTCATGTTTGACTGTAAACATAAATGAATTTATGAATGAGATGCCAGGTCTTCAGTTGTTCTATCGTCGTTGGTACTGACGAAACCAAACAAGGGAGAAACGGTACGTGTATGCTTGCTGCAGGTATGAAAAGAAATACATTGACAAATAGCCTTTCATGCAGATGATTATGTGGGATTACTGAAATTCCCAACAAGTTTGAAGTGGCATCGCATACGGTTGGTTGCACAGATGAAACTAAAATATATCCATATATCAAGTTATAACTCTATAAATCATAGATTTTTTAACGGTCTAAGGAAGCTAACAGACGTGAGAAGGGATAATTACATGTAATAAAGTCAAGTTTTTTGGACGTACCATGCAGAGTTGCATTCTACTTGGTTACTGACTGTCACGTCTCATTTATTTTTTGTATCTGAAATGTATGACATCATCGAATCTCTGGTTATGTCACTTTCTTTGAGCTATTTCACGTATGCTCAATATGACGTATGATGAGATTTAATTTATGAGATGAAGTATTCTGATGTACAGAGCATATTTTGGACAATAATATTGTTAAAATTTTCTTTCATTTATCTGAAATGTAAGACTTAATCAATGAGTTAGATCTTCGAAGCTTTTGGTCTTGATTGTCACTGAAGCTCGACTTTATATAAAAAAAAATATATTTTATTAGAACTATACTAATAAGCGGAGTTATTGCAAGTTTATTTCTGAGCTGATATTACGTAGTGGGGAGTACAGCGTCAACATATCTTTACCACGTGACATGCTTGTGAGTGTAGCAGCGACCAATCGCAGAAATGTCGATTCGATAACTGGTAAAGCATTGTTCTCGCACCTGTCAAACAAAAACATCTATTTCATGCTACCAACATTCTCCATGCCAAGCTAGAAGAGATCATCATGCTTGAAGCCAGGTATAAGTTGAACGGTGATGGTATTACCATATATCAGCCATGATATACCTACAAGTATTGTGAATTTCGGTATAACTTTATCATACTAGAGAGCTAGCACTGGAACTGTGCTAAATGAAAGGTGTTATTCGACCAATGTTCGTGCTTGGGATGATAAGAAAGTTATATGACGATAATATTAGACAAAGCTGCCAGCAATTTTCTTAGTAATGTATTGTGATGAGTACAAAAGCAACAAGGATATGTACGAATGGAAGTAATGTTGGCATGAACTTCAACACGCCGCTGCTCACCATGGCTAAATGCAACGAGCGTTTTAGTGGATATGCTTGGTTTTTCTCTCACTATCTGATCAGTTCTATCAAGATTGTTTAATATACCTAATAAGGCAAAACTCTCCTCTGTCTGAAAATGTAGTGCAACGTGACGGATATCTTTTGCACCCTGTAAATTCCCCCGTCGTGGTTACAGAATCTCCTAATTCCCATCAATCTACGGTTCGTTTTATGTTCATTCAACTTGTTTGCGTCTCCACAGCTTCTGAATAGGCTCAATTATGATTGAATAGAGCTGCCGGCCAAATTATACATGTATATCTGTATATGTATGCGTACTTCATATTGGCTTAATGCTACAAGCTGGCTGTTTCATTGCATGTAGCAAAAATAAATGACGGGTGATTCAAGTGAAACACGAAATATTCTTATGATCCCTAAAAAAGATCAAAAGCTTGAGAAGAATACAAGGTTAGATGGAATTGTTCAATAGTGCCATAGAAACATCCAAAATTAGAGAAACCTGGAAACATAACGTTTCGACATGTTTTAACAAATTTTGCTCACCAAAAAATGATCCAGAATATACTCGTATTCTAGCAGTATAGTCTTTTCCATCTCTCTGCCACCAATGCAGCAATTTTCATAAATAGGACACAATTAAATCTAAACTTCTTTCTGGACACCCACTTAGTAACGTTCGATGGTTGATCTGATTATTATCATACATTCCGCAAGATATCGTCAAAAATCTTGAAGTCATCAAAACCAAATAGACTAAACTATGTCGCATGCCCCCACACATAAAGCTTCCTCTTTGAACGTCTTTGAGGACTCTCAGAATCTTCCAAAACAATTTGAGGAAAGTAAAAAATTGGGAAGTGGGTTAAGGGAAACTGTCCATCTTTTGAGATTTGTACTAGAACGATATCTAGCCGAAAACAGTTGAATGACGATGCCACTGGAAATTCTACAACCAACCAAAACTCGAATTCATCTGTGGTTGCCGTGACAATGTGAAAGGAGTACCTATGTTTTTCTTTTCATTCGCTTGATCCCATCCATTCCCGTATTTAAAACCCATGAGAGATCACTGGTTTATTTCTGTATTATGTCATGATCGAATACATTCTTCATATTTCAAAAATATTTTGAATTTTATAGAATACCTCACAAAGTAGGAAGCTACAGCGTTTTAAGGTCAATGTAAAAAGACATTTATGGTTGCGCAGTGCTTTAGAAGCGCGGTAGGCTGCCTCTGCGTGAGGTTATATATGTATATATTAGAAAAGAGCATCCTTTAGAAGACATATTGTAGGTTTTGCTTTTTACGATTGTTTATGACATGTAGTTTCTTGTTTTTTCAAATTGGTTACCCTGTATAGTGTTAGTTGGGTCAATAGAGCTTTTTTCTCATTTCAAGAATACCTACCGTACCAAAGATTATATGGTTGAACCATTCAAACATTTTATAAACTAATTAATTGTTATAGAAAAAGTGATGATTGATATAAAGCCTTTCATAATTTTAAAAATATACTTCATTATTTTTAAAATTGTTCAATCACTAACTAAATAAAAAATCAAGGAGTCCAATATTTTGAAATTCCTATTTTAATCTTTACAGGATTTATTCGATAATGCAAAATCTAAATTCCATAAAACAAAAACTAAAACAAAAAATGTGTATGAATCAAGATTTGGATGTCATGTGAAATTTGGACTACTAATTTTTTGCGTATTTTTGGAATTACCAGTTAGTTTTTTAAATGTTCTCAACAATTTTCGGATGTAATGCCTAAAGCTTCAAAATTGGAAACATATCTTCATTGCTGTACTGTAACCACTGCATGTGAAGTATGGCTCCGTCTATTTGATGTAATTATTTTCGCAATCGTAATACCCTCTTTGTTAATGAGTGAGAAGTAAAAAATGAAGAATTAATACGTGGATCTGCAAGATCCATCAACGGAAAGTCTGACAATAATTATAGCCGCCAGTTGGTGAACTAATAATAGAAAACGTACACAAAAAGCGTGCCGATTTTTTGTCCCCGCACTCCAAACACAATCTAGACGAAAACGGAAAGAGACTCGAGAAGAAGTCACTGCTAAGTGTGTGTATGAGATAGAGAGAGATAACTTGTTGGCGAGAAGAGAAGGAAAAAACCGCTGGCGGCCGAAGCAACATTTTTCTTTTGATAAAAAATAATCGTCGTGCGGACGCGGCGTGCAGTTGACAAGAAACGTTTCCTCTATTCGAGTGTTGGTTTTTTCCTTTCCGCTTCTGTTGGAGGAGTACTTCGGTGGGTCGGCAAGAGTGAACGTTGCGAGTCGTAATGGAGACTGTCCTCCCGGCTTGCTTGCAAATGGAAGCTTTTTGCCGGCTCTGTTGGACGGTCGCAATGGACAATACAGATATGGAAAATGATGCTTTCTAACCCTTTAGACGCATTATCCTTTTGACAATTTATTAGACAAAGAATGGTGTACTAATTGCATTTATTACAATGCTCTGCGATCTCGTTAGAGTAGGTGCTTTCCAGACATTAAATTACTGTGGTCATGTAGACTGTAGGTGCTCCGACTCTGTGAAAAACTTCCATATTTGAGATTGAATTCTACTATCATTACAATAAGTATCCATAATTAACAGCTTATCATGTGAAAAGGTCGATACTTGTTTGAAAGCGGCATACTAGCTGAGGATGGCTTGAGCGCCAGTGTCTTGGACCCAACACAGCATCCTTCGGTATACAGAGTTCAGTCTTATGCTTGGTTCGGTTTTGCTGAGTGGTTGAAGCCATACCGGTGCAACATACATTGGATGTAACAGAGCAGATTACCTCACTCCAATAACACTGCTTCAATCTCTTTCCAAAGTCCTCGTTAGCTCATTCCGGAACCCAGAAGTTCTCCAAAAGAACGACTTTTAGAGTAGGCTCATTCGAGGCGTTGTGAGCTCGAGTGAGGATGCGCCCGTTAGGCTCCTATAGTCTTTGCTGTATTGACGATTCTTAGTTTTATTGTGCGAAACAGCTCGGTGTAACATCTTCCATGATAATATCTATAGATGGATGTTCTTAGAGAGTGCTCCGGAGGGCATCTCCACACATGCGAGCTGTACTCCAGCGATGGTTTGGTCTTGTAGCGTTGTATACAATTTCCTGGAGCGGAAGAGAATCCCAACCTTCTGGGACTCTGACCTGGCGAAGCCGGCAATATGTCATGACATGTAATTGTTGATCAACCCTTTAGTCTCATTCAATTTTATTTAATTATCTTAAGGTGACTGTGAGGCGCAAGGGTTCTCAAAACAATGGAGATTCAAAAAAGGTATTGCAACATCTACATTGTATACCAACTTCAAGCATCAGTTAGACTAACTTGCGTTCCAAGGTTTTGAGACCAGTGAAGTTTGGAATAAGTATTAATAATACTGCTACTTCTGTCTTCGAGGCTTATATAAATATCAGGGAATGTCAGTTTGCTGTCAATCCGTAGGCCTAAACTTTTGAATGCATGTTGTGGACTGATCATTGTATCCCTTGCACCCAAAGGTGATTGGTTTAACATGTTTCACTCGAGTTCACAATTCTTCGGATCTTGTAGGAACAAGTACATACGATTTTCCATGGATCAGCCTATGATTTCAATTGACCACTGCGCTTTTATCACCAGTTCACGCTCACTCTTCACAATTACCAATATTGCTAGGTAGTTATTGCATTATATGACACGTTCCATAGTGTTGGGCCAAGTATTGTGGCTCAGTCACCTGTGCATAGTCATTTGTTGTTCATCCGTACACTGTTTCAAGAATAAAGATAACATATAAATATTGAAGCAAACCACTTTACGTTTTAAAGCTCCGTTCGACGACAAACGCTACACAATTTTACCACTGGTCAAACTGATACATGTAACTCGGGTCATTGCAATGATTGTGTAATCGATCAAACAATTTTTCTCGAATTTCTCCTCATCAAATGGAATCAATCTGACCAGTTTCACCTAATTTTATATCAAATAAATAACATCACAGTGCTATGAATTTTACTCGTAGGATCAAAAATAACATAAACAAGACACGTAAAAGAGGTAAAAAATGCAAATACTAATCAACAGCGTAAAATGAAAACTTAACAGTTCGGGTGGTTAACATTGCATTTTACATCCTGCTTAGTGCCAAGTGGCCCAATATCAGCTTTTCGCTTGAACACAATCACTTTTACCTATATTAACTGGACAATAAAATCGCATAGATCTGGTTATCTATCATGTTATGGCTTCCTGTGACATCACATGAAGATCTTTCCGTGAAAATAATTGCGCAGCAGCATGGAAAGTAAATATTCCGCCAAATAAGCAAATAAAACCGATCTGTCCTCTGTGGTGCTTATACCTTGGTATAACTGATTTCAGTAACCGAAGACACACTCGCAGTTGGACCAGAATGGATAGGGAACAAACAGAAGAGGAGCGACTGAGCGGCGGCGGATCTGATTTTATTAACTCCCCAGGGCTATCCGAGAAAGCATAGACGTGCAAAAACTAGGGAATGGAAGACTACCATATTAATATTTGAATGCTTTTCTGCTTCTCATGCATAAGCCATTTGCAGAATTCCAGCGACATTGCACATAACAATTTAATATCCATAGTCGATTGAAGATTGTAAGAAACATATTCTTTCCGGTGGCTTTTATCACCTACTAATAAAGATGTGACTAGCCCAGATAATGAAATATCAACTAGTTTTTTATGGATGGCTTGTCGGTAACATAATATATACTATATCATAATTGTTTCTTACAACACGTAGCGAAATATTCAATTATATTGGCGTTTACTTTTTTTAGTGCTCCTAGTAAATAATGGCAAAGCGACGTTGTTCAATTGACTGCAAATACTGCAACTGCTACATCAACTGAGCTGCGCAGACGAGGAAGGGTGGATTGCTAGAGTTTCGGTGCAATATTTTGTTCTAAATAATTTGAAATCAAATTGTAGTGTAAGGCTAAAGTCTTTTTCGTAGAGTTACAAAATTTATACATACATTTTTAGGTTGCCTCTACTATTGCTAAGACATTCAAATGAAGGGTACCGCAAGATTCTAACTTCGTCTTAGTGTTATATTATGATATATATTGAGTAGTAATAGCTCATACAAATCTCTGAACATTTTCCCACAAGTACTTTCAGCTATGGTTGAACTATTTTGCATGATTGTTCCCTATCCATTGTCCTCTGGTGAACTTATTTTATTCTGCAATGCAATATTGCGGTCTCTCGTTTTATATTATCTCTTACTATCCGATATTCCACCCCAATCACTTTGTCTATACCACTTCCAGCCCTTCTACTAGAGACGTTATGTAAAAACCAGACCGACACAATGAAATTAGACTAGGATGCAGTCCATGTCAATGCAATTATAGCATATTTTGTATAAATTGTTGAAGGCCGCTAGACATTGAAGATTTTAATGAAGTCATTTCTTCATTCAAATTTTGTTTAAATTTGCTACCAGTTAAAGATGAAACACGAAAAAGCGTTTGACAGAAAGAAAGTCCAGCAGACCAATGGAAATTAAAGGCAGTTATTTTCGTGACGTGGATGCTAAAAAGCGTCTGAAAAACATATCTCGAATGCAAAAATATATATGATCACACTTGTCTCATTCATATAAAAAATTGTGTCTGACGCAAAGTTTAACATTTAAAACCCATTCCTAAAGTGGCGAGCAGGCATTGTTTGTGAAACTTTATATTAAACACACTATTTTTATCTAAATGATTGAAAACCAAGAGCATCCTAGTGAACAATAACAAGCACATGGTTGCTCTGCGGGTATCCCGTTTAATTATTGTCATTTAAAAACGTAAGCAGTTATCCATTCCAATGTAACTCCGTCCTATGGACATCATCGTCGATCAAGAATTCGTTCACCTTAAAAATTCCATGAGGAACGCCACTGCTCTCTTCGGACCACTGTTGACTTACGTTCCCGTTTTCATAATTATCTCACGTCCCGCAGTTGTTTTCTCAATGCAGTCTGATATGCCACGGATTCTCGCTGTCGGAGACAATTTTGGGGGTTGTGTGTTCTACGTTATAGATTCAGTTATATTGGATGCGAGAAATTGTGGTTTTCTATGGATTCGATATTCCTTGAAAACTTTTTCTGGAGGCCTTCTAGAACTAGGGACTATAGTATTATTTATTATTCCCACGCCAATAGGCGGGGGAAGTGTTGTAATCGCGAATAATATCAAATTCGAGATATTATCTCTCCTTGTGTAAAAACCGATTTAAGGAAGAGTTCCGGAGTGAGCAAAATCGGGAATGATAATTGGCGCGGACGTGTCTCGAACCCATATTTCCAACATTCCGTGCGGGAATCGTGATCGCTTTGCGGCGACTAGTCCATCTACAGTCATCCTGTAAATCATCAGGGAAGTAATCCTTTGTTCATGCATCTCCGTTTTGCGAAATCGCTTGGTTTCACCACGTGTGAAATAGTATCGAAGACACAAAACATTGTATTTCATCTGTGTTTACACTCTTAAAAATGATGACTCGACCGACATGTCGTGGTATGAAAATGCAGTGGTTCATGCAACTATTTGTTTCACACACATCCATATGAAGTCACTAGCACAGTGGCTGCATTCCACTCATTAGATTTCTCAAATCCTTGTTCATCTGAAGGGCAGTTGAAATTATTTTGAGCGATTTTGTACCTACCCAAATCATACTAGGTAAAATTTAAACCAAGAGTGTTGTCATGTTTAATAAATGTACCTTGAGCTTTATGAGTGAACCTTGTAATTAAAATGAAACATAATTTTATGATTTCATTGATCGATATTTTCTATGAGAAAGTAGTACTATTACACCGTTGGAAGTACCGATACAACCTCTTTCACTGCATTTTTTGTAATAACTTCTTTTATCGTAATCATCCTCTTTTTCTGCTGCTCGGTGTTACCTCTTCGCGTTGTCCCTCGAGCAGTCGGCGACTAAACAATTAGACCACGTTTTTGCTTTGTTTTTGCGGGAGTTTTTTCATCGGGGAGTCGGCGATTCGAGATGGGATAATTGTTTACGATGCAGTTTCGATGTGAGGGAAGAGTCGTTCTTTGTAGAATGCTCTAGAGGACGGGATGCTTTATTGGCGGACAGTTTGACATCTAAAAAATGCACAACCGTTATCGACTGCTAAATAGTGATTCGGCATTCTGGCAGGCGATCAATCACGGTGTGCGACCTGCATACAGAAAATGTTTTATAGGTTTCGGCAATTTTTTTATAGAATACCTCTCGCCCATTCTACAATGTTAGTGCAAATGATTGTTATAATGTCACTTTGTACTATTACAGTAGACAGCACCGTCGATCATGTACCATGATAGAATCCATAACACAGGAACATCGACTTTTTTAAATATTCCAGACTGTAAAGGTTCTTTGTTAGCCAAAGGGCATCAACTAGGTAGATCGCCTTTTCCTGGATTGAGTTCAGCAGCTTTAGGAAGTGCTATAAGGTACATCCCATAAATTTGAGCTCAGTGTTCCGGAGGTGGTCCGATCTGAGCCTTGTAGAGTCGTAACAGCTCCTCCAGTAGGTATAAGGTACAAGGAGCGGAAGAAAAAGCCGGCTTAGCAAGGCCAAAGAACTGACATCATGGTTCAAGGACACTTTATTGTTTATTTAAATCCCCAAAACTTAACAGGAAGGTGATTGGCTATTGGCCGGCCCCTTCCCACATCTGACGGGCCAAAATGTGATTGTCTTGGCCACCTGAGTTTTTTGCGTGTTGAATCTATTGATTCGCCTTCGACTTCAGTCCATACGTACTGCAAGGTAATTGGAACAACTTTTCTTGTACAAGAGCACTATTTTTTGTGCGACTGAGTAACATCCGATCGACTGCCGAGTCGACAACGACGTTCCGTTTCCTAACACATAGAATATACCTACCTCGGAGTATACACATATTCCGGACATAACCAAATAATATCCCCAGATGCGAATCCCAACGGGACCTGCCGGAGGGCAGAATATCGCCGGCCCGTAAACATTTGCCGACGTTATAGACGGTGGAGGCGAGGCTGGCGGTGCGGCGACTTTAATAAAGCAAGGGAACGTTTCAAAAGGACGCCAACGCCAATGTCGGAGATGAAATATGAAATATTTGCTATGTGTGAAAGGTGCGCTGTGCACCGAGTACTTGGTATGTACACATATGTGTACAGTCAGCTTCAATAGTAATGTCATGTCGCCTCGGATGTGCCGGATTTCATCACACTCAACGCTCAAATATACATGCCAATCAACCCGGCCGAGCAAGTTGCGCGCGCAGTTCACTCACATTAATGCTTACACTTTCTAGTGTAGTCGTTAATTAAATCGCCACTCTATTTCAGTTTCAACGTTTTATTGTAATTTGGAAACATATCAGTATTTATTTGAATACAAATAGCAATATAGCAATCGCTTTTGTAGTGTATCGGTCATTCGGAAGACATTGCGGAGAATTAGAAGAAGGAAAGAAAAATGAGGTACCTAGTAAAATGTTGTTTGAAACTTGTAGACAAGGTGGATTTAACAAAAGTTTGATTTCGGACCTCCATTGTCTATAAAATTTTGAGTATCACGACGTTTCGATTGATGTGCTATCTTCAATCGTCTTCAAGTCAACTGGCGAACACGTTCCTTTCATGCCTATTCATACCCCGTCCGGTGACGTGTCGTTGTGCGCGGTCTGTTCTGATTGGTTCCCGATGCGCGGTATTTCGGTCTGCTGACGTGGCTGTTTGTCGGTCATTGTTTGTTGTCTGGTCCAGTCGTAGTCTATTGATCTTCTTTATGAGTGGCTGCCAGATTGGTTTAATGTCTATGCTGGGTTTGCTGTACACTTTGCTGTTGTTGCCGCCTCCTTGAATTTCCTTCGATACCAATGCGGTTCCTTGACAATAACCTTAGCGTCGTCCCAAGCTATTTTATGGTGCTCCGTCCATACGTGGTCAGCTATTCCAGATTTTCCTGTCTCTGCTCGCTGGGTGTTGAGACGATGTTCTTTCATTCTTACTTCCAGTGGCCTTTTTGTTTCTCCAGCATAGATTTTACCACATTGACATGGTATCTGGTAGATGCAGTCCTTTGTATCTTGAGATTAATTCCTGAGCTTAGTTTTCATTAGGATACTTCTGAGGGTGGCAGTCCTAGAGAATCTCGTTTGGATCTTGTATCGCTGACCTATTCTTTTGATTCCATCTGATATTCCTTAGACGTATAAATATGCATGAAAGGAACGTGTTCGCCAGTTCACCTGAAGACGATTGAAGATAGCACATCAATCGAAACGTCGTGATACTCAAAATTTTATAGACAATGGAAGTCCGAAATCAAACTTTTGACCTAGTAAAATGTTTTCCTGCGATATTGGAACGATAGATCCCCTGGGCACTAGCAGAGGAAAACGAACTACGAATAAGCCTGAAGAAAGTCGTCCTTTTGCATAGAATTATCGCCATATTAGCCTTGTCTCTTAGCCATGTTGAGCGAGTCACCTTTTTGAAGTTTCTTCTTTTATTACATGGTCCTTATGCACCATCATTCAACAATTGATAGGTCCAGAAGACTTACTTATACAACATTTTCCAGACAACTTCTTTACTTCTTGAGTTTCTCTGTTGATGTTTCCATTTTTGTTGACTTTAAAGAGAAATGCCTAGGACTAGTATTTTCGAATTCATATGCAGGCTGTAGACCAGATATAGGTTTCATGGGTGGTATCCCACAGACTGTAACAGTAACATAATTCTATTTCAGGACATTCAGATGCGGGCTTTCTGGAATACACATCACATGGTGATGTAATCCCAATTTTCCTTTTATTTAGAATTTCTAGCCATCCAGTGTGTGGCTAGGCACCAAAATCATCATCAACGTAATGACATCTCCAACCGTAATTTATAGGAACATGGAATGTTGTGAAATTACTTAAAGGAAAAAGGATTGTATTTCTGTTCGCTTGCCGCTATTAACGGTCAGAAATCTGAACGCTATAGGTAGCAAAAAGTGTAGGAATCGAATAAGGAAGCCAAAATTAGGAAGTACCTAGTATGCACCAAATATAACTTTGCCACATTATATACTACCAATAACTTCAAATAGTAAGACATTATTATTTCTGCAGGGACGAAAACAACAATGCAACAGTAGTAGATTATTGTGCATGTACTTCTTTGTCAAAAAAAAACAAAGGTATAAATAAATTACACCATAAGTTTTCCCAAAATAAAATACCATTTGTTAAGCTTCTAAAACTCACTATTGGATTATATACTCTCTGGAATATCTTTGCATTAACCGATAACTAAATCCATATAGGACTGATGAAATAAGTTTACCAATGTAGCAGGCGAGGCAGCCGAAACGTTGGCAAAGTTATTTCGTCAATTCCATTTGGCTTTAATTGGCTGCCAGTACAAAATAATATGAGTTGATCTGGAATTAGTGTTTCATAACTATCCTAGCATATCTTGAAGATATAAAAGATCGAACAAAAAAGGAAGTAGCTGGTCCAGGTAGGTTGTGACTTGTATGGTCCTCAAGTATGATTTCATATATTTGCATTTGTATATCACATTTTTCCGAAAAGCTTTTTTCATAATTCTCACATTTTGAGTCGTACATGTAGTGGTATGGCGGTTCATGCATATCTTCATATAATCTGACTTCTCAGCTGCATGCAATGCAAAATTTTTCTACCATTACTAAGTGTTGTACATCCGACAACACTGCCAGTACCACCGCCTACGAAGGAAGACGCTCCGGAGGGGGTCGTAGGGAACAAGGGATGAGAGGTTAACGGTCACAGGGTGTGGGACTTGCGTTGAGCCTCTCGACACGAAAGAGACAATTTATCGTTACATATTATACACACATAGATCTACACTGTTATTTATATAGTTCGACAATAAATCCGTTAAATCAATCAAAACAGTTTGCTATAGTGACATGACGAGCTATACGCAACACTAAGTATCCACTAATCTTGCCATCAAGGCCCTCCTATAAATTATATAAAATTTCTAAAAGGGTACAATAGGTGTTTATAGAATTATTGATGTATTTTTTGGAATATTATATCAAAATCTACACCCCAAATTTACATATTCGAAGACGACCATATCGTGTAACCTGTTACACGAAAAATTCAACAGCCTTACGTTTCGAAATTAAGCTGTTATTAATGTGACTTCTTCTGTTCTCATCTAATTACAGGGAACAATATTAGTCAGAAGCATAACCAATTAATGGTTAATACTAGCCTGCTACATTTGAATGAAAATAATCAGAACCAGTGGCTACATTTTGTGCCAGATGCTTATGCATTTGACATGCACACGCGACGCGGACGCTCCTATACAGTGTCATTCAACATTAAATTAGTATCAACGAAAATACCTACGGTGATAACAAGCTTAACTTTGACATGCGGAATCGAAAGCTTCTATTCAAAAATTTCACATCGATGTTTGAACAAATGAAATAAAATAACTCGGTATGTAAACCCATTTAACGATGCATCGCTGCCAGTGTTCATTTCATCGTCAGTTTATTTTTATGGAATTTCAAGTGAAATAATCTGTAGGTTAACAGTAGGTAGTGCTGCTTTGTTTTTCAAAATCGTTACAGTGGCCGAGGAAAAATTAGCAGAAAAAAGATGATAACAACGCTACTAGGTGTTTCAAGAACACCGGCTCCTTTTTTGCTTAGCAAAAAGAACTTAAAAACTTTAAAAATGGATGTGATATTTGGCATTTAGGTCTATCAAATAAAACGATAAAGAAAAATTATTGTGATATAATTTCATTGACATGAAACGTTAGTCAAGGTATTGAGCATCCAGTACAGGTATAATATACATTTTTTGCATAGTTCAGCTTTTAACAATTACCCGATATTTAAAAATAACTAACATACTTTTTAGATACATTTTAGTCATCTTTGCACCAAGATTTTCCGCGGGGGCTGTCTTACTTTCCACGCCATAGATGAGGTGGAAGTGGAAATTTTCCATTTCGAGGTAGAACTTTGAACTTTGACTATACCATGCAAATCGATGTATTTTAATTCTCTTAGTAATAAAATCACGTCAACCCAAAATACATTTTTTTTACAAATATTAATTTTTTGAATTTCCTGAGTCTCCAGTAACCTTCTGGCATAGTTAAAAATTCCTCTTGGGATACCGTGAATTTGGAACTTATGCCTTTACACAAGCTAATTTGCTTGTAATTTTTTTTTCAAGTCCTCTACATTACAGCGCCTGAAAAAGTCCCAAAGTTGATCTACAACAAAAAGAAGCTAACAACATGCTTAGTATAGTGATTGCTTGGGATATCTGCATGAAAAATATAAATATGCATGACAAATGTACGCGACAAGCCAAATACCATTGCTATAAACAAACACAAATCTAGCTACATAGACAGAATGCAGCAAAAAATACCAAGTTTATTGTTTTAATTTGTTTAACTTCACAATGTCTGACATTTGTCAACAAACGTATATTATGTGCCTTAAACTCCTACTGCCTCGAATTGGAAGTTATCTCATTATTATTGTATTTCCCTGCTGTTATTTCTAATCAGAAATGAAGGATTGCATTAAAAATGCATTGTCACTTTCTAGTATCTTCAAGACAAGGTATATAAGGCTTACTTGATGAACGAATATCCCCGTATCTTGCTCTCTGCTTCGATGCATTATTAAAAATAACTAGGTACTTTAAAATTCATCCTATCTCTGTGGAAATTATACCTTTCGACGGAGGTATAATGCTGACAATAAAAGGTAACTGTTTATTTTAGACAACGGAATGGCTATTTGGAAATATCATTTATTTTATTATACCGTTAAATATGAGATGCGTGATTAGAATGAGAGTGAGGTATGTGCACTTGAGCGCGGTAAGGTGAAATACATGGAAAAGTGCGCAACACAATTTGGGACTGTTAAGCAATTTGATATAACATCATAGGGCTTATATCAGATGTTCATATTCACCATAATGTATCGTCAACTACCCGTATCTCAGCTGTGTGAGTTCGTCCGTATTTGATATCTATGGACACTAAGCGTTCAGTATCAAATGCTTCAAATCTGATGTGACAACGAATGGTTTCTAGTAACAGATCCGCTGCAAATATACCGATCAGATAAGATGGGGGATGCACAGACAATTTTGTGTGTCGGATCAACAGTGAAATTTTCAAGTCTCATACACTTTTTAATTATTAAATCTACATATACAAAATTGAAAGTAAAATACCCAAATTTAATGTGACATATCCCATAAAAGAATATTCGATAGACTTCTCCACGGAGATACATGCCATTAAAAGAATACCATTAGGCATTGCTTTACCTTAAGCAGATTTTGAATTACTTTAAATAGTCCAATAAGGCGGTAGTTGCTGGTATGGGCTTCACGAGACAGTGTCCTGGGAAAGCATTTGCTTCACTCAACAGGTCAAGTTGCAATCGCATTAAAAAAAGTTATGGACAAAAGCTTTTTTTTATTAGATTAAGATTGTACAATAAAAAATATATGGTCCCGTTGAAAAAACATGATTGACCTTGAGTAAACCTTGAAAATGCTGTGAATTTTGAAAATAAAAGTCATCATTAAGTCTCCCCCATTGCACCCATGAACTTCCATCTAAACGTTTTCATATATGCATAGGTACATATATATGCTTGGATGGAATTTCATTCTTTTGTAAGTAAGAAAATATAATTGCAAGCACTTAATGGCCTATCGGCACATCGCAAACTTGTTTATCTTAAAATAGAAAGACTTTATTTAATTTGAGACCTCGAGGATCAAATTATGTTCCAAAAACAGTTTTAAGTAAACTTGCTGAATATTCATGGCTGAGCTGCGAATTATAGCCCTGTAATTTTTGATTGTATGAGTCATACAAAATGCATATCTATTAAACGATTTGACTGAAACTAATTTACGTTTTTGCTAGATTGGAGGGTTCCTTACTTTTAATAATAGTTATAAAACCGGCGAACTTGAAGATATAAGTCCATTAGTTTCAGGATGGAACATTTGGATGCTGGTTACCTTATCGGGTCAGTAAATTTGCAGCAAATTAATGTGAGGGAATGTGACACTTATAGGGGAACGAGAACAGGGTCCACCAGATACGTTTTAGACAATCATTTAAAAAATCATTCGATATGAGATATTATACCTATACTTATACGCATTGCTCACTTCCTTCAACAAAATCCGTCTCTTTCCAAAAATATGTAATTTTTGACTTCATCTCAAAATTTTGATAAATTTGGCAAACCTCGTTTATTTACACCTAAAGATTAAAAACATCAATGTTATGACGAGCAATTACATTTTATTGTCCTTTCACCTTGGCATATTCATCACAATTAATGATGATTACGATTGTTACTATCGTTAATGAAGTTGAGAATTGTCTAATGAAATAGTGAAGCAAACATTATTTATTGCTAAGACTACCCATGGTTTCAAAACGGATACTCAGGCCATATGAATTTTATACTTCATAATAATGAACCGTTTTATATTTGCCTTTCAGTATGATAAAGATAGAGGATACTTAAAATAAATGGAGAGATAAGGTATAGCTACAGTACTTAAAATGATTTAGTGTCCTGGTATTTCGATTGATGATGATGTGAACAATAATTAGCAGCGCGATTGCTGGCGCCCACAAGGCTGATAGGCTGGTCTGTAAGATTAAAATGTTAGAGAAACACTTTGGAATTTTAGTCAAACAATTTTCATGTACCATTGAAAAACAGCTATACGTATATTAGACACAAATTCAAAAGGTGATTTGATTATGACGACGTTTTTGACGATGAGCGAAATGCGTTTGAGTGCCGAATGCTTTTGATTATAATTAAAAAACACAACACAAAATGGAATACTACCGTTCATAAAAGCTGTAGCAAATAAAATTACCTAATAATGAGCTATTGCATTTTTGATGTTCAAGGTACATTGAAAGCTGAGGCAGGGTTCGACATGAAAAGCGTTTTGTTAACGTATTTCACATCTATTTTGCCTCCTTAGCCAGTTCTTGCCACTTCCCAGGTATTCATGATAATTGATCTGGCTAAAGATTCCTCCAGTGTCATGTGAGGTTGATTCAAAAAATGAACGCAAAATCCATACAATTACAGATGGTATAACACCTGCTTCGATGTTACAACGAAGCCCATTGAGAGGTCAGCAGGCTTTGGAAGGCCCATTTGATTGGGGCTTGTATTGACGGGCTCGTTCCAAAGGCACCGGCTGCTTATAGATGCTAAAGAAACCACAATATATTAGCCGTGAACACCAACATATAGTATATTGGCCAGTTTACCTGGTTGGATGATCAAAGCATCGTACGATGCAAATGACGTAGGCACTAGTCTCTGAATTAATACCATTGACATATCTTAGTTGGTGTCAACAAATAAAATCGCGATTGCAAGAATTTTGGGGCCAGTTTATCCCTCCAGTGCCCATGAGCACGCCAGTGTGGTCAGTGGCTAGTATCGAGACAATAAATCTTCCATGTTCGACCCAGTTCGGCGGCGCGGCGGCGTTTTATTGCCAATTATCTGTTAAACGGCCAAAAAGATAAAAACGACGCCACCGATACCGCCTAGGATGTCGGGACCATGACGAAAATGCAAAAATCGAAAATCCGGGAGCGAAGGAGAACGACCAACGAACGCCCCTTACTAGCGATGCTCGTTGCTGCCGCTGCTGCTGATCGTTTTCGATCGTAATCCATCTTCTGTATGAGCAGATGCGGACACGGAACGCAAAGGCGGCACGCGATGTCTACATGTTAGGGAACGAAAGAGAGCCCCGAATCCTTCATTTTTCGGTTTCCGACAATGTAACTTATAACATTCAATATTTGCGAAAACATGTCAAAGTTTATCAATTACTGGCCACTGTTGAAATACGAATTAATGCCTCGAGGTAAAAATTGCGAAAAAAATCGCCTCCAGAATCCATGAAATATGGGAAACAGCAAAGTTGCACTTACAGCAAGGTAGATAAAGGGTGCCTACCTCAGGCCCTAAAACAATAGATCATTCTACCCTTTTTGTCTGCTTTGACGGCAGTGCAATTTTTCCCTTTGGCATATATCAAGCAGTGTGGAGGCGACATTAGTTTTTTCATAAAGTGTACATCACCTTGGCACAAACCTGATTGAGTGAAGAAATATGTGTGTGAATTGATGGAATGGAAATGGGTATAATAGTTGTTCTGTCATTTATAATGAAAAAAGTTTCAGGATCTGCTTTCATGGAGTTTCTGAACATGAACAGATAAGTTCCATGAAATGTCTTTTACACGAAAAGCCTGTCAGTATATTGGTTAATCGGTCTATCAGTATGTTGAGTTACTACGACCAAACAGCTACAAATTCAATATTAATTTCTAATTCAATTATAATAGTGTACTTGCATTTCATTTTCAATATTCCTTGGGTCCTCAGTCACCCTTTGGGAACGTGCGCTTATTTTGAAGGATCTGAGACATTAAAAAAATGTAACCAGATATCAATAGGGGGGTTGAGTCTGTGGTTTTACGGGGATATCTGATACAATTATACTGGAAAATGTTATTTCTAACTGAAATACAGCGTGGGAAGCACTGAATCAGTTTGTCTCATTTTTTTTAACAATAAGCCGCCCAATCACGATATCCTTGGAAACAGAAACTCTTCTAACGTAGCCGCTAGACAAGTAGCGGCGCTGTAGCATAAAAAGCATACCATATGGGGGCATGTAAAGAAGGCAGCCGTATAAACCCCTAAATGGTAGTCGCTTCTTTTTATCCGATAAGCGCTGTTGAATTTGCCTATAAGGAACTACTGCTGAAAAAATATGCTCTGCTTCTTGCAAACAACAGGATCTCTGTTATTATTCTAGTCAGTTTAGACGCCAAACTTGAAAAATCATTCATTTATAATCCCTCAATTTGAGATTCTATCAAGACAGGTAAAGTCCAGGAAGGCTGTTCCTGGCCAGATCTCATCTGAGGAGACTGGATGAGCAGAAGAAGTTAACTAGATATGTTATTTAGTCATAAATCTCGATAAAACTATTGGAAATATTAGTTTTGGAATCAACCTTCCTTTGAATATTTGCCATACGCGGGTTTCAGGTAGTTCAAGCAATACAATCAACTGAGGTTAATTTCAATTCCTACGGCAATAGGGGAGAATGCATTTGGCGGTATTTGCTTAGATTTATACTAATCTTAAGATGTAGGATTTAGCATGCCGCATCCACTAATTTTATTCGAAGCATACGGACGCAAAGCTTAGCATGACGCTGTAGGCCACCGTATAGGAAAGTCGTTTTTTAAACAACTAATCTTGCAGCCGTACCGGTAACAATATTTCACGATAAAATGACTGCAGTATATATCTCGTAGCCTTAAAAGAGAGACGCGTGCGTACGAAACCTGCTGTGCTCTTATAATGTTTTAATCCTGCTGAGAAGAACGTCGCACCATGCCACCAATCAGCTCCGACTGGCCAGCTGGACGGGTCTTGCAATTACACTGCATTCGTTTCCAGCGGAATAACACGTACAGCACTTTACATAGCCGTCACATCTTTGCATTTGTTTGAAAAATATAAATATTCAATATTTATATAGATAAAAAAATAAAGAGTATAGTAATTACTAATGACCATTATAAGTATGAAGACAAGCTGCGTGTCAGGCTACTCCATCCTCTATTTGTTTTATCCATAAAAGTCAAAAATAAGGATTGTTTGCTTATATACTGGATTTCAGCACGATGTAAAGTTGTGTGTTATTTTATTTATGCTTATTTGTTACTCTGGGGGCATTTGCTAACTAGATGAATAAATAACTATATTTTATTTCATATAATACTCTCAAATTACGCTCTAAAAAGCTTCTATGCTCTCCCAAATATTTCTTCCAAACCCTGTTAACAAAGAGGGACGAATAATACCTGAAGCTAACAAGAAGACATGCTAACACCGCAGGTCTAGCATAACCAGAGTACATACAATGAGTAGAATCTGGCACCGTCCCTGTTCCTCTGGGAAATTACTTAATGCATCAGGAAATTTTTTAGGTTGGGTTTGAATAGGTATATTAGTGATGTTAGAATGATTACCACATGTTGACTTAGGCCTCTTTCTGACCGTAGCCAGGGGAGATCCGCAGAAAGTTTTTAATGGATTATATGTAGACATTCCCTCCGCACCGTTTTAACATATATTCGAGCACAGCACGGCAAACCCACAGGCGTATCTCTGATTTTTACTTATACCGAGGTAATACGTTTGTATCTTTTCGAATGTTTAATTAAACATATCAAAGGACTTGAAACGGATGTTGCTGTGAGTCATGAGCTACCGGAAGATGCATCATATGAAAAGCAATAAATAGAAGTTTTGGAAATTTGAGGTTTTCCTGCTTCCACGTTTCGAGTAGGAGTGTATAAGTGTGTTGAAAAATTGTGTAAACAATTAGTTACTGCACAGTATAGTAGTAGTAGTTGTACTTTCAATTAGCAGCCACTGAAAATTAAATGAACCAGGGAGCCAAGCAGAATATGAGCTTCACAAGTTGGAGTATGGAGTGATATGGAGTTGACACTTGGTTTCTGCTGACATTTTTAACAAGTGCAGCAAGCAGAGGCAAATGGATTGGAATGTAGCCGACACTGAGATATTCGCTGTAAAGTGCACGACGCGACGATAGAAATTAATAGACAAGAAAGCCAACAATCAGCTAGAGAACACTGCGAGCTGTACATGAACAAGAAATATAAGTACGAGGTAACTGAGAGAACGGGGAAAAAAGATGATGGAACACTTTTATTCAGCTATGTGGCTGTTAATGTCTATCTAAACCTATTTCCTTTCTAAGAAAAGTCTATCTTGGTAAGGAACATACTTTAGGCACCCTGAGTCGAGAAACCAGATAACTCAAACCAAAGGTCAAGCTTTTCTATCTTTCAATGTGAATTATCGTATTTCCTGGAATATTTTATTTTCATCCAGATTTCCGGTAGAGTCGTAGGGGGTAGCTTCATTAAGTTATGGGATACGCTATGATTTGAGAATTGAAATCCGGAATTGCGCAATGTTCCCAGAAGAGCCTGGCGTGGCATCCACACCGACTCAAAATAATGGTAACTAGCACTTCATGTATAAAGAATAATCTGGCATCAGGATAGCAACCTGAATCCGTCTCTGGATCAATCGACAAAGCGAGAATTGTTCAATATTGTATTTGTAATGTGTGCTATAGGGCTTTACATAGGGTCGATCTCTTCTTTTGGGGAAATTGACACCATCGTTCGATCCTTGCCCTACCTAGTGTGTGAGAGAGAGCTAAAGCTCGTACACAGCGGAGCGTTTTTATTGATGAGTGTGCAGTGCGTTCCGAAGGCAGACACGGCAGGGAGATACGCATTTCGCCCGATACGAGGCCATCATTTTTTATTTGCAGACATATTAACTTTCGACGTACATCGTTAGGGAGTGATCCGTAGGGACGTAGTATATCCTTGTCGCTCCATACAAGAGACAACGTATGCCTCCAACAACACTTCCGTTGAATATTCATCTATTTCTTAAACCATATCCGAGACATTATGAGGCCCGAGAGAGTGCAACAAACTACAGTACAAGTCTTATGACGTAGGAAAAACATTTAACGATGATAACGATAATAGCATTTTATGTTCCGAAAGTTTTCATCATCTACTTAACCTATGAGAATCTCAGAAGTACCGAAAAAAGTTCTTTTGTAATAAAAGCAGTGCGGAAACCGAGATTTGTGTCAACACATAATTCTGAAAACACAAAATCAGGTCCTGTCCGCACCTAAAATTTTTCTGGCTTTTTCTCTCTACAAAATAATTTTAGCTTTGCAAATTGTATATCTAATCCCCCTTTCCCGATCCCCAATCTCAAGTCCAAACAGACTGCTTGACAATGTTGTAGGCTGTAGGCATTAGAAGTATTTTCCGTCGATGCAGGATGACTTACAGGTTAATGATTCTTCGTCTTGGACTTATTTTTACGTTCTCAATTATTTCTTACTTGCAAAAATTGTGTGCATTTTGAACTGCAACTAATAGAAGTGACTCAGAAATTTTGATAAGAAAAACGTTTTACTGCCCTCATCATGTGTGTGGCATCATAAGAAGACGGCGAACAATATAACAGTTTCGTGCAAACGATATTGTGTTAGATTTTCTATTTGGAAACAATTAAATGAATCTGTCTGTATGAGCTTTATCAATGTGCCTTAGTTATTGAAGGCAAAAATCAGCAATTCCCTCTTCTTACACCTAAAGAACGTTTTGAGCTCACAAACGTTACCCTACGATAAGGCTGAAAGCAAAATTTTAGAAAAAATTGCATACTCACAAAAAATATAATGACAGGATAGAATTTGCAGCATATATAAAAATGCTCTCACTTCCCACTTCACTAGGCAGGGGTATTATCAGCGCGTATTTTGTAATTGAAATATTATGTGTTGTCACTGTAGTCTTTCTATTGAAACTTCAACTTTCAATAGACTTCCATAACTTTCAATAATTCTAAAGCTCACTTTGAATGGGTCAATCGCTCTATTGTCCGATCTAAAGTTGATTGATTACCACTGCACATGAAATACAGAGTCAACATAACTGACGTTGTTTTATAATAGGCTACATGCATTTTGGTGATTATGTATGATCTTTATTTAGTTAGTAGGTAGTAATTTTTTGTAATAGTAGTTAAAAAAAATATCAATAACGCAAACAACATTGAATCTTCCACTTCCACATGTCCCTCACGTCCAATTTCTTACCCTTCAAAACTTAGTTACAGAACGAAGTTATGGATTTCATGACGGTACTACGCCGCCAATGCATCAGAAGGGAAAGCAAACAAACCGATGGATATAAGAAAAATCGTTTTTTGTGATATATATGACACGAAACATCTAAAAAACGTAAAATATAACACGAAATCTAAATTTTATATTAGCGTGAAGAACAATAGATCCGAATATCAGAGTCATATAGATAAACAGCTTTTTCAGCTAATTCTATCCGACTACAAGTCATAATTCTAATTAACAGAGAGTTCATGAGCACGAAAAAATCCCGGATGATGTTGGTGAATGGAGGCGGTGTGGCGACCGCGAGCTGTGTTGGCCTTTTGTTATTTTTCTCTATGTATCACGTGACAGCGTCACCGACGCCGACAGCACATTGAAAGGGCCACCCGATGCGGAAAACTGCCGCTGGCTGCCGGCGAAAAGAGTCAGATCCTCTTTTTCCTAGATAATCGATCATTTTCACTCGCAGGAGCACAATTATGTTGGATTTTCTTCCTTCCGAACCTTCTTTCGGATCGCTTTGAGCGATGCTGCTTTTACCAACCAGCCGTGATAGTGATATAGAAGTAATAAAGCGCTGATCAAAGCATATGGTACACTGTTGTCGAAAATACTGTTTAAGAATCGGAGTGCTCGCTGTAATGTCACTTTGACATACCGATACAAGCGGACATTCATTGTACTACCTGAGGCACTCTTCAAAGATAACGATAAGATAAGTTTCTCTAAATTAAGCTATAGGTTTATAAATATGCAGGGCATCTCATAAATATTCAGTATATTTAGTGATAACATGCAGAGTCATTTCATAGCAACTCATGACCAGAACCACTGACGATAGAACACTGACAGACCTCGTATGTTTACAAAAACTTTCGTCAGACATTGGTGCACAGTTGCCAGAATTCACCAAAGGACTACAATAACATTACTTTTTCTACAAAGCTAGTCCACAAGATTCATGAATATATTCTACAATGAATATCTTAGCCATTGAATAGTAAGGAAAGTTAAAAATAATTTCATAATTTAGAACAAACCTGCAATGTCAATCACACCTCACACACTAGCTGGCAACATGGCTTTATAGTCAATTCTGACTGCTACTAGCCGCTACGCTACGTATCATTTTTCATTCATTTTCTGCAAATTTGACGTCTGTCGGCATTTGAAAGAACCGAACCGTCAACCGTCTACGTCAGGTCACTGTGAACCGCTTTGAATTTTGACGTGAGCGTTCGAATCAGACATCGTAGTTTTTGTTCATTTTCTCTGTTAGATCTGGTTTGAATTTTGCTTATTGTTGCCAAAATGATGATATATTGTTATGTATGTAAGCTGTTCAGTACCCAGGCTGAAGCTGCAGGTGTAACCTTCCATCAGTAAGTATAATTGTGTACTTTTTCAAATTCCCGCCATGTCAAATTTCGTGATTCATCCAAATGTCATCGATGTTTACAAACAGAAATTACGGTCCCCATCAAGCGGCCATCTTGCCACCTTTCCCTCTCCCCGCTGGTCCCCTCGCCTAAAGTCATGTTTGACTATAGACATAAATGAATTTATGAATGAGATGCCAGGTCTTCAGTTGTTCTATCGTCGTTGACCAAAACAATTGTGTTATGAGGTTATGCAAAAGGTACAAAGGAATAAGAAGGTATGTTTTTCCGGAAATACATATTAATCATAATAAATAGCATGTGAATTTGAGAAGATGATAAAATAATAACAATATAACAACAAAATATCAAAGGTGATATGTACTGCATACAAGCATCAAGACTTTCAGCCTCTCTTCGCTATATCTATACATATGTAAATGATTCAAATACATTTATTCGACACGGTTTTTAGTTTGAAATTATCATTTTTCCATATAATTAGGCATAGCACCAAGAGTAGTCAATATCAAAAACACCAAAAGGGTCCAACGAACTGATCTTCGCCTTGACCTTCCAACACGTGGAACGAGCCTCCGTTATGAGGAAAGTATATTTGCTTTTATGTGAGGTGATTTTGAAAATATAACGACAAGTAGGCTGACGCTGTAATTTGAATGTACTGCTAATGTAGATAGGATTCTAGATCGGATTTTAGAACTGTTGATAGTTGGAATAAGGAAGAAAAAGAAATATTGGAATACTAAATCTTTTGTAGTCTACGAAACTCAAAAAAAATCAGGTTTTCAAGAGTTCCATAATTTAAAATTTCTCCAAAATTCAGTTCAAGTGCGTCAGAAGCTCGAAAATCCGATTGTCATCTTCAATAGACTCATGCGACTACACGTGAAATGATTAACTAAGATCCATTAGGGAGAGCCGTTGAAACAGAAAAACAACCAATAATCTCCCTTCAGAAAAAAAACTGAGTAGAAAACCGTACGGGAAACAATTAAAATAATATAAATCGATTTGAAATAAATGAATGGCGTAGAAAACCTACTATGTTCATAAGTCGGATGTATTGTGAAAGTCCACAGATTGTGAAGAAATCATATTTAGCTGTTTCGAAGGAAGATCTGTGAATAATCATGTATGTCTAACAAGTGCAGAGGATTGCAGGGGTCAAAGATTCATAGATAGTACAATCTATCTTTTACCACCGCAAAAAAATTGTTTGATCTTGCCCTTCTTCCTGCCGCCGCCATCCCCACTGCAAAAACGAATTTGAAAAATGACTAATATATAAAGTTTGAGGGGCTAATTTCGTGTGGAAATTTCACCAAAATCAAAATATTTCCATCCGAGTTATACAGGGAACAAGTAGTAGCACAGGTAGAGAGACAGACCGACGGAAATGAGTGACATGGTGTTTCGTGATAAACATTAAGAACACCTAAAATGTCAAATTAGATATTTTTCGCGATTACAACGCTTGCCCACCAATTGGTGCCAAAGGGTTCGGTTCAAAATTTGCACGAAGGTTTCATAGAATCTGAATTATTAGCTGGCTGTTCAACCGCATTCCAGTTATCCCCATCGGTAATAATACCCCCAGCGGATGGCGGTAGCATTACAACACGGAATACAGCAGCAGCAGCAGCATCACTGGCACACAGATCCATATATCTAGAGCGGGCGGCCTCGCTATGCGATTTATGACTGCTGCTCGTAATGATTTCTAAATATTCCGAATTTAACGGACTGAACAGCGGGCGCGAGCCCCTTTATTTGTTTTCGGCTGCATTATGTGTGCTGCCCCGCATATAGGGCCCGAAGAGGGGAAACGCATGTGCGTTCAGGGTAGAGCTCGTTCAACCCCATCTCTCTCCTTTTCCATGGGGGAAAGAGTAATCGATTCGCAAGACTTTACGTTAGCGACATCGGTTCGAACATACGGAGGTGCTCCAAAATCGAAAAAGTAATCTTTGGGTGAATATATTTTAGTGGAAGATTAACTGTCGTATTTCGATAATTCGGTCGTATTTTTATTATTCAAACATAGATCTGGAAATTTGGATAATGTGCTTATGAATGTGACTTGAAAATTATATAACATGACATCATGTGCAGTAATTTTCGGTTTTGACTGAAATATCGTCACTCAAACATCGGCATGCTTTAAACGCACTTTCGCATTTTCTGCATAATTCCAAAGAATTTCCCTGGATACTAAAATATGTTGATTCTTCCCCTCCAACAATATCGTTTCTGTCTGATTGTAATTATAATATCTATCTGGTAAGTTTAGTATCTCCTTATTTACAATTCCTCAATAAACCTTCGAGGGAACAGACACTAGCGTGCTGATTATCTATACCATATCGGTTATAAGAATTTTTGTTTGCCTCATTAGCTTCCAATCCATCTCAATCCCTTTCTTGAATCGTTCGTACCCTTAACACTGGCACAGAACTCCGGAAAAATTTTCATCCTTTGCATTTCAGTCCGGGAAAGCTGTTTGGATGAATGAGCATCCGTAGCTACGTAAGCGAAAAAAAAGGGGAGATAAGTTGCACAAAGCTATGCGGAAAAAATCCATAATATACCTACAATATATACTTTTTCGCTATTGATAGGATTCAATCAAGCATCTTCAGCATTCCGTGCTGACAAAGTAGGCGTTCACAAACACGTTTTCTGGATTTTTGTCACTGCAGTTTTTATCCTCCCTTATGTTACCCAGTTCGGTTCGCTTTTGGAGAGAGCGATTCAGAAATATCATGAAATATGGATGGTATGAACAATACCGAACCTTACAAGAACCAGCAGGTACGTCATCAACACGGAATTCTAGAGACGCGGGTTCAAGATACGTCCACACCAAATATTTATCAGGATTTTTGGCAGTCTATTTCTTGTCTCCAATCTTCATGTCTTGTGCATTTCACTTGTTGGAATAGAGCTGTTTGTAGTTTGAAAAATAAAGTAGAAATTAGTTATGCCGCAAATATTTATAAACCTTTGTGCTGTTCATATAGGTCAAATATTGACAGCAATCTCAACAAGGAGACTTACGAGTATTTGAAGTAATCTAGCAAGATGGAGTTTGAGACACTTTAATCAAATTTAATGGAAATATCAGTGATCCGAATGTATTCAAGGAATCCTTATTATACTCTAACTAACAAGCGGACTGATACATAATATAATTATAAATATACCTTTGAATTTGAATTTACCTTCAGCATGTATTAGATAACCAAATTCTCGAGGCAATAAATATGACATTTCAAGGATGATATTTAGGGGCATCCCCCATACTAGTGCAAGTAAAATTCTGAAAGAACTACCTATATGCCCTAGGATTTAGTTTGTTTGCATGTAACCTATTAATTCACTATAAATAGTAAGTTTGTCAAATCCATGATACTTACGTATAAAATAGAAACCGTCATAAATTCAACAAATTTCAGCTTTAAAGACTTTGTGTAACATTCGCATAACAACACTTTTTCTTTTGAGTGTATGTTCTCCACTATGCATCAGACTAGCTATAGAAATGCATGTCTCATCTTTAGCCTAGACTTGTCAGTATAGCCTGGCGGTCTAAATGTAGAGAGTAGTTGGGTGGTATATATGTAACCCAGTCAAGCATGTGATAGCAGCATAAATATTCATCTCCACGCATCGCCCACTATGGCGCTGCCCATTGGTAACTTACGAAGTCAAGGGTCCTACCACTTGGACTGTATGGAAGTGGCGTCACATGTTCCGTAACTTATAAGGTAATAATGAATGTCCAGATTAAGTGCAATGCTAATGTCTTAGCTATCTTTGCAAGCTTCATGGAAGCATAAACAAAAAGAATACCCAGGGTTGAAAAACAAATATGAAGTAGAAACACCTATTAGAATAAAACTTACATCACAGTCCTCTGGTGACATTTTGCAGAAAGCTGAACAGAAATGAATGATGAATCAGTTTCACCAAACAAAATAAGCATCTATATGATAATGTAGTAGACTGTGGCAAATTAGTTGGGTTGTATCTAACCACCACAAAAACCCAGCATTACTCGAGAACTGTGCAAAGCTGTGTCTGTTCCCAATAATACAATTAATTCTCTCTAAGAAGCTTAGCATCGTTTTAATTCTCTCCGGTGGAGCTGTGTGAGACTAGTCGACAAAACACGGCCATCGCCGGCCGAAGCCGGGCACGCTGGCAGACCAGGAGCATCTCTCCTTAAAATTTACGACCCGACCGAAATTAATCCTGGAACGCCAGGCTAACGCGACGGCGTGTTGTCCAATAAAAGCTCGACAGCAGCCCCGACTGCAGGGATGCCAACATTTCGGAGTAATTGCGCCAAGATTTTTTTTCTCTCGCACAAGTTCGGATGATAAATTTTCTTTAAAAACGTTCACCTAGCTATACTGGACAGAGGTACTGTTAAGTATAAGTTCAGATAGTTTTTCTCTTCAATGTTTTTTATTTATTTCTGCTGCTACTACCTACTAAGTCATACTCATCACCACATCATTTTGGATTTTTGTTCACTAGTTTAAGCGGCATTGAGCTTTATATCTTATAAGTATGTTTGGACGATAGTGTAGGAAACTGAATTGCAAAATGGGTAAGCATATTTAGAATCAATTTCAGCAAAGAGATTCACCCTAATTTTCAGAATTTTAATAATTTTCAAAACATTCCCAATGTGAATATTGATTCTACTTTGAATGTAGAGGTTGGTATGTGATTTGCAATGTCTAGGCTTCGTGTATATGAAAAATTATTTTCATTACTAGTGGCAAACAGAATTATTACTTGAAATACAATTTCCTAAGAATGAACGTTAAGTAATAGATAATCGTTTTTATAGAACATCTGGAAGAACAATTTCCTTTGCAGAGCATATCAGGTTTCTCGAATACGGCGGAATATTCGACTATACACCTTCGCATCCGGAATTGGGTATCATACAGTATTACTGGCTACTTGGAAGGAATTCTAAGTTGTCACTATATAATAAAATTCTGATGTACAATCAGATTTTAAAACCAGTGTGGCTTTATGGCATCCAGCTTTTGGGGCTGCACTTGTGTATCAAATGTGAATAATATTCAGACTTTCCAGAATAAAGTGCTTCGTAACATGGTGAATGATCCATGGTACGTTCGCAATAGTGACCTTCATCGCGACCTAGGAATCCCAATGGTCAAAGATGAGATAAAACGATACGCCAATAAGCATGAAGTCAGACTACTTCATCATGTGAATATGGAGGCGATACAGCTGCTGGACAACGAACATATCGTCCGAAGACTGAAAAGGACTAAGCCATTCGAGCTGGTGTAGTGCATTGTGCAAAACAAAGAAGTGGAATGAATAGTGTCATTTGTACAACTAAGCTAAACTGAAGGACATCAATGGATGAACTCTAGAGCATAAGTGTTTTAGTTTTAAGCTTTATTAGAGAAAAATCAATGGTTGATCTAACTTGATCAGTTTTGATGGACATATCACCTTCACTGGTGATTACAAAAAAAATAAAAATACCCGGTAAGCCTTTGGCATATGATCCACTCGCATTAGGTATACCGTACAAAACATAAAGGTATTGATATTTACCTACTCCAATGTATTGGGCAACAATAAACCCTTTTATTGGCTAGTTCCCAAGAAAAAACGTGCCTGCTTGCTGCTGGTGTATATATCTTCCTTTGCTTGTGATTTCTATTAACAAGCCTCAATTATTGCAAAGAGACAAACTATGAGCAATTTTTCAGCAAAAATGATTCCTTCAGGTACTTCATGCATTCGATTTTTGAATGTCTAAGATTGATTGTTATCCATGTATCCATGACGTTGTTTGCTACTAGACGAGTAAATTTTGGCGAAATCCTAGAACACAATACTTAGAGCCCAGAGATTACTAGTTTTATAAATCTGTGCATTCCAAGAATAATTTATATAAAATTTGCAGGCCTAATTAATATAACCAGAAAAAAACATAAGCTGCTGAAGAATGACGATTGAAAGACTATTAAGATAGTACTTTGTTTGGTCAAAGCAGTTTTGAAAATATTATCGTTCTCTCGACTTCAGTCATCTACCATCCAACCACACTGTGGACTAAATAAAATTTATTTCGGCAAAGAGGAAAATGCTATCCTTCACAATAATCGTTGTATGCTTTTTTTTAATAGGTTCTGCACTGTTGGAGATTTGGCGTTATCGACATTTTTATTCATCAGCAACCCACACGAAATAACGATATTCTTTACGCACATAACGCTATGAGTTATGCATGTTTCGTCTTCAGCCTAGACTCGTCAGTATAGCCTGGCGGTCCGACTGTAGAGAATAATTGTATGGTATATACGTAACCCAGTCAAGGGTGTGATAGCAACATCAACACTCATCTGCAAAGCATCGCGCACTATGTCAAAGTTTCCTTGACTTCGTAATACCACACTTACCACAGACCGCCTCACATGACGCTCTATACTCGTAAGTAGATGCGATGCAGGAAGAAAGAAGACTATTCTGGAGCTAATCATTGTAACTTAACCAGAAAAGCTGAATGAAGCTGTGTACAAAATATTTGTAGTAATAATATAATTGTACATTTAACACACATTTTCATAAATAAAACTCTCTTTCTTACTGTGCCGCGTTTCGTTTTTTATTTGTGATAATTTAAATATTAACCGAAACACGTCACTGTAAGAATAAGAGTTTCAATTGTGAAACTATGTGTTGAAACATGATTATTTTATCTGCATAATCCTTGTCAACAAAAAAATTGAAAGAACCGATCCTCTTTTGAATTTATTTGGTCGCTATCTGTTTCGTTATGGCCTGGATTATGTCGAAACAGAAGGCTTGTCAGCTGGAGCCTCTGTGCGGCATGTCCTCTATTGACGCCAATGTTCCATCTCTCTCGTCGCACAAAAAGCCGGACTTAGGTGAATCTGGCGGTACAACAGCCCTAATTCTAGCATTCCGGCAGGCGAGGCGGCACAATGCCTGGGCAATTTGGCCGTCTTTTGTCTCGCTTCAAAGTAAAAACAAACGCGGAATGCGATGCAATAAGGACGATGGCAATAGCGATGCAGCATCGCTACCATCCTCAGGTTCTGGTAGCCGATAAAGGCCGATGCTGTTCGTGGCCCTACAGGAAGGCAGCTTCACTTTTCACAACAATCTGCTGCATCACCAGCGACAAAAAAACCTAAAATTGCATTGCAAGGTACAAAGTATATTATCACACTTCCACAAAATGCTCATGAAATGAATTATACATTACAAGCTATCTCACTTGGTAGCTTTATTTGCAATAGCATTTCTCGATTTGAAGGCATAGGTGGTATAATTGTAAATATAAAGGAAAATTATTTTAATATTATATGTACTATTGCAATGTTCCTGAACACCAGTACATCTTGACATTTTGTTGTACATTGTTATTTTGCCAAAAAAAACTGTTTGAGAGTGATTGTTGTTATCAGGTTCATTTTTAGCCTGTGTATATTGGTTAGAGCGTTAAAAGCTGTTGATTGCAAGATAACATGTATTAAAGGTGACAAACATATGCCTACAGTGACATTTGATCTCCTTACGTTCGGACCTGCCATGTTCTAACAACTGTGTGAACAGTATTCATCATAAGAAACTTATTATTGTGTCAATCAATTACGCTTCAACTCATATCATTTTAGAACATTTTTGCCACCTTGGAACAATATTTCTTACTTTTAGAAGGTCTTTGGTATGTGTTTATGTCTATGTCAAGGCTTTTCGTCGCGATGGAAATATAGAAGGCTTCCGATAGGAGAGACTCCTGATCGAGCTTTATGCCAATAGGTTGCCAACGGGTCTATGCCAGAGGTGGGTAGTTTTCTTAGGGAACAATTCTTATATCTGGTAGTGGATAGATTCATCGACCACCACCTCAGGTGTTCAAAGAAGTCTTCCGCGCCCTTATTGCTGTACATTAATGATGGATATAATATTCCATCCAATCTGGAGCTTCGCAGTTCGCAGCACCCCTGTTTCTTGCATCTAGTTAGGGAAACCAGTGATATCCACAGAGATATTACGTTAACAAGAGCAACAAGTTTCTGACATTAACGAGAGCATCGAAAGGATTGTCGGATGGAGATCTGCAAATGGAGTCTGGCACAAAAAAAATTCAGATAACAACTCCGTCAGGAGTAAGGGGATACTGTTCCTTCACGACGGTTCCTGAACGGTCTAGAAAATTGGTTGCTGACAGTAGAGGAACCAAATATCGACGGAGTCTATCCTTTCCTCTGATACTCCGTAGATATTGTCATAGTGACCATCTTTTTCGAGGCCATTTTGACGTTACAGATTTTTCAGTTATGTGCTATGCGCATGCTTCGTGTTCTATGTTACTTCCTTGTTCTGCAACCGCGCTCAACGTAGAGTGGATACACAGACCTTGATTATTCATTTCGTTTGCACATAACTGTTAACGAAGTCTCTTTATGACGTTTATCAAAATGCGGCCACGCTTCATATACTGCATTACGTTAGCAAGGTTGGTGACTTTGATCGGACACCACCCTCAAAGCCCTCCCCCACAAGCAGCTGTCCGCCGTTTTTGACAAGGGTTCGCCGCCGACGCCACGGCCTACGGCGCGCCAACTTCATTTCCGTATAATGAGAAAGTCACCACTGCCACCGATGGTGTGCCGCACTGCCCGCGGTTTTGCTTGTTTTCGCTCTTTTACTTTTCCAAATGAGTAACTGACGTCAAAGTGTATGGATTGGTTTTTGTGGTGGACATCATGTCAATTATGTGCCTCCACAGTTTGATGGCTTTCCGCATACTGAGAGTGGTCGTTCAACTGGGGTTGATAAAATCTTGATGTAGCCCGGGCTGCTAAGCCCCTATAAGGTAGGTGTCAGGGTAGGTGACGTGCGATAAGCGTGGCGCTATTGTGGCCACAAACATGGTTCAAAACACTCCGAGATGCGTAGTCCAACTATAACGTGTGCCACTACGATGCTTTCGGACTGATTTAAATAACACATAAACCGTGCCTTTCGAATAAAATTTGAAACATTTAAATAAATCGGCATTTTTAATTCAAAAGTGCTTTAGGAAGTCAGAAATAATGTTGTACGCGCATCTCCAGGCTTCCATCCTCCTCAATCCATTTCATCACAGTACCCCAGGAGCAAACAGATGGAATCGCTAATACATGGTAACTAATCGAGCTAGTCGAATTATGTTTCTGGATATCCAAAGTACACATCCCTAAACAGGATTTCAGGCCAATGACGCAGCCGATTGCGTATCTACAGGTTTTTAGATGATGATCGAAAAGCCGCGATCTGGTACAGGACTTTTTTCTGTTTGATACAGTGATTTCTCATAGAATTCGCAGCTGAGTAAACTTTGTAAATGATGCAGCAATATATCCACTAGTATCCATTCTCTATGATGAAATGAGATCCGTGATTTGATTGACCTAAACAACCTCGAGATATTTCTGAGAGACGAACTATGAATACTGAACAATGGTTAGAGTCTGTCTGGCGCGGTTCATATGAGGTTTTGATCTATTTGCTCACAGGCTATTGAGTTGGGATGACTTGAAGCGTCAGAGCGGAAACCTGGAGATGTTGATCCAACCTTCACTGATAAAGGTTCTTCTTTCTGACGAGCAAGTAAATAGCATACATGCCGTAGCTTATGATTATATAATTTCTTTAACAGAATTGTAATGGGCTTCTTCCATCCCCCAAAAGCAGTTTCAAAACTGCAGCTGATGCCTTGATTGCTTTCGGAAACCAGTACCTTATTGGCAACTTGAAAACCTTGCTTGTTCCATTTGACAAATAATGGTGAACTAAAATGACAACATGTCATGGCATCTCAGAAGCTGTGCGTTCTATTCCTCTGCAGGAAAGTCTATTCTCCCGAAAAGCTACTGCTACTCTACAAGATCTAGATCAGACCACATCTGGCGTACTGCTCGCATGTGTGAGGAAGCTCTCCGAATCACTCCATGAAGCTTCTGAACACAGCTTAGAAACGAGCATCACGTCTGGTAGATGCGCCTGACCTTACTCAGGACCTCCACAATCTAGATACATCGAAGGGTGACTGATAGAGGAGTTTAAAGGGTGCATCGGATTGAGTTAAGAACGCCTTGCACGATCCTCTCCAGAAAGACTTTCTCTTTGAGAATCTCGGCATTATGGAATGAACTACTGGGGACATGGTGTCCCGATCATAGCAATCTACAGCGTTTTAAGGTCAGTGTGAACGCTTATGAAGCGCGATAAGTTATGGCTCCTCAAATCTTACCACACTGGACTGCAATTTATATAGCTTATATGACGAATCCGCCACTGGCACCAACAGCAAATTACAACAGATTGTCACACAATCGAAGTATCGACGCAGCCTCCATATTCCATCGAAAATTGTCTACTCGCCCCGTTTCTTTGAAGAAGGAAGTCCCTCTCCTTCCCTCCCTCGTCGCTACACGACGGCACAAAACATGCAATCTAGGCATTTCCATGTCTATTACGGTCCGACGGGGATGTAAGCTATATTGCCCGAACCAGGCATCTGAAGAATGCGGCTCGGTTCGATGAAAACGTCAAAGGGATGTACGAACGTTCGGGCATACCGGAGAACCGTTATTGTTACCCCCACGGTGTACGGGGAACATCAAATACGTAGGTTGAACTGACCTTTTTTGATGACCCTAAACTATCCAATAACTATAATATTTATGTTTTTGTTGAGTAATTTTCTTCATGTTTAATACAGTAATCCATCTCTTCAAACCATCCCAGTCTAAAACAAAAGACATTTCTTGAACTATTCAAACTATACAGTTGTTTTGCACACCTTCATTTATTTCAGTTTACAAAGGCAATCCATAGTGAACTTGACACACTTATCAACAATGATTCTCTGGGTGGTCGCATTTTGTTTGACTAAAACAATTGACTGAATCGACTAGACAGTACCCAGAAAATCGGAATTCTTCCTTACAAATCATATTAAAATCAATAAATTTGAGAACCGTAACCCGAGAATCCTCGCTATTTTTTTGCTTCAGAAGTGCGATTTCTCATAAGCAGTGAATACTTCCTTGTTGAAAAGAGATCCATCAGTTTAGTTTCTACCACGTTTCCCTTAACACAATCTTACATCGAACGTAACCAGTCGTCGAGATGGGAAGCCCGAGCTGCGTGACGTTGTTCAGAGAGCTAAGCTCTCTCGTAAGAACATGTTTGCACTCAGTGACTAGAGGCGACCTGAATTAATAAGGACGTTGGCCGTGGATTTCAGCAGAGCGAGTGCTTGATTGTTCCTCCTCTATGTATTTTCGAATCTTCTCGTGACGTAAAAGCTATTTATTTATACGGTGCTATTGCTAAGTCATCTAAAATATCGAATGGATTGATTTTACAAATTATTTCATAAAAAACGTAGATATACAAAAATGACAAATGGACTTCATAACAAATTACATGGTTTTGAAAATAAGGCTGCTGTAGATTGTTTTCAAATATCTCAAAAAGTACTCGGCTGATTTTGATGAAACAATGCGGACTATTGGCGTGTATCTTAGGTGGCTTAATTTCTGTTGATCAGGTTTGATCGAGTTATCATGGCAAGCGTTGTTGAAATTTGACTAGGTATTTTGAAATTCCGTTTGGTCGTCTCTAGTTCTCTGCAATAAAATTAGTCTTTCTTTCTCAAGCAACCAAATATAGATCTGTTATGACTCCATCAGTGCTAGCGTGTTGGGATTACTTTGCTAAAAAGATTCTAATCTCCTCAACAAATAAATTCATAATATATCGCATTGGTCTCAGGAAAATTTAGTAAATCAATGAACTTAATAAAAATAAATACAGCCGAGTTTGTATAAACTTATGCATTCGAGGGTTTAGTTTTCGGTTACCTATACGAAATTTTTCGTTTACATCTACCAATTCTCTCATCTCATGATTCTTTATAACTGACGATATCCTAAATTTATTTATTGACTAGCAACAAAACTTATATATTTTTCGAAACTTACGACTTCAAAGCATTCAATCAATTCCATGGCTCAATAACAAATCAGATTTTAATTTTATTACACACCAGATTGAAGAGATCAGTAGGAGAAGTAGTCACCCGCAGTTAGGCACTAGTTATTGTGGATAGCCATTTCAACATTAATTCCAGATGTCATCATGTATTTGGTGGATCAGTTCATGATCTGGTAGCAATGTAATTATTCCAGAACCGAATATGTATTTTTTGGAAAATTTTTATGTTCATCTGATCTACCTTTTCTGTCAACCTATGCGTCTGTTTGCTATCTCTAACTTTTTCAGTCTAGAAATAGTTTCCTATTTCCGGGAATCATCAGGAACCCTTATACGTTATATATTATTTATTTCTGAATACGGGTATTAAATTGTAGATATATCAAATGTTCCACTACTATAACAAATATTCAGAAACATATTTTGCAATGAGTTTTATAAGTACCTTAAGCACTCAGATATGTACAATAATTAAACATACTTAAGGAATTTTACCCATACAGGGTGAGACATGAGGAAGGTACGTTGTCATACTCATTTTATAATAATAACTTTGGGAGCACTTTATTTCTTTAGAAAAATCTAAATATATATTGACGTAATACTACTTTTTGCAATTTCATACAGCACGTTTAATTACGGCTTTTCCCTTAAAGGACCAAAAAAATGCATGCTTTACAGGGCTTTGCTTTGTCCTACCAGAATGTACCCATCAAAGTACGCCCTGAGGTAGGAGCACGATACACAACTCTCCCCTATAGCAAGTTTTTGGTGAACGTCGAGTACATATTGTGCAAACATTGCCTTGCTGCATAATGCTTCCCTTAAGGGATCTAGACCGCATATTAGGATATCTGTGGTCGTCGCCCTCCTGGGGCAGTTATATGCGATTACCCTAGCCGCGGGCGGCGCTTAATCAGGATGCAGCGCCGAAGCTATATACAGGGTGGACTACAGGATATATACAACCATATCACTATCTACCTGATTACAGCAAAGCATTGGATTTGATGCCAAGGAAAGCATTGTCATCGCAAATAATTTCGAGTGTCAGAAGCTATGATCTCAGTGTTAACCCTGCCTGCATGACTGCCGTTATATCTGTGAGTCTCTCAGTCGGTTGCTCTGTCGGTCGGTCTGTGTGTCAAATAGTTATTCCCCTCTATGACAAATAGTACTTTATAGTAGGGGATCCCACGATACCAAATGGGAAATTACTTGAGCTTACCGATCATGTTTAGCAGATTGGATGGTGGAAATACGGAAAGGTTATATTATGAAATACTGTGGTTTATGAGTGTTCATAACAAAAAAGCAACGACATAAATTTGTCGGTCGCCAGGCCTGTCTGTCGGTCTCTCGGTCAGCCTGTCTTACTTTATCACCCAAATGTAGGAAATATGAGAAGCATAGCCCCAATTTAGGATTTTTATTTATATTGTCCACACGTGCTCATTTTAAGAAGATACTTTTAGAATTCTGCTGCAATGCTTGTGTATGTTTAAATGCTTAACAGCTCGTAAAGACCAGTAGTATGGAAAAAATTAATTGATTAAAAAGCGTAATTAAATGGTAATAGAATTAAGCTTGTTTACATAATAGCATAAATATACGAAGACATTAATATGAACATAATTTGTAGTTCAAGTAGCTACCACAATCCTGGAAGCCTTGAACAAGAGCACTGGAACAATGGAAATGTTATATTATATATTCTACTAATGATTACTTCTGTTGACAACATAATATGTAGTTATCTATCTCTCAACAACCGGTATCACACAGTGGGTACGTGAAGAAAAATAAGAGATTGAAGGTGCACTACTAAGAATGCTCTTGCCGATTTGCAAAAGTACCCACTACCACCACTGACATTGCACTTTTTGATAAGCAAATTATTACCTATTCTATGCAACAAAAATTTTGATTGCTCAGTTGAAATTTATTTTAACTATAATCATCAAGGACCCGACTGAATATTGAGGTATGTCCATTGGCTCTATAGATAATATCCTTTTCTGGTTCTCCATAACTGGTATATTAACTATTATAAGCCTTTTTTATCTACATGACTTTATATATAGTTTGCTGTATGGTTTGATATTCTGACCTTGCTTTTTAAGAACTGGTAATAAAAAAAGCTTTTATAGAAAAAATTATGGTGCATTCCTTTATAGAATTCCCTTCAATCTTGTTGAATACATTTAGAAAGTTCAATACACAAGTTATATTCAGCAAGCAAGCGAAAAAAACTTATTCGTTATGATGTTTTTACGAAAGTTTTACCTAAAGATATCTAAACAGAATGAATAGTGTATCGCTGAGCAACTAGTGACTAGAAAAATTATCTCGAGTAAAATATAATTGTATGTAAATAGAAATTCATTCCATGAGTGAATACTGAAACTGCGTTATTAACGTTTCAGCTACCTCGCCATCCGTTCGCAAACACAAGTACGGCCAGGACAAATATATGAATAGAAATTAAACCTCAGAACAAGTTTATTTAAGTATAACTTGGTTCACGACTATTTATCTGCATTTTCATGAGTTATCTTAAGGGCACTATTGCAACCACCAGAATATAAAACCGTGGTGTGTAATGAGGATTAAAGTATACGTATTAGAATTTCTGGAAAACGCCATAACATAAGCTTATGGCTGAGATTCTTTTGACATTCGAAAGTTTGTTCCATTCAGGCCCATTTACGGCTCCATGGGAGTTTTCACAGAACTGCCACCACTGAATAGTCAGAATAGGAAGAATGACGGCGATCTCAAGCAACAGCACACAAAACGAATAAATCTATGAGAGTCTCCTTTTGTAGCCAGGTAACGTACTTTAATCGACTTTAAAAGTGGATCTTATCCCCTTTGTTATTATCTAAAAAAATAAAACCAGCGTGCGTTACTTGAATATTATGCAACTGCCATTAAACTGCAATTTGAACATCGAGCTCATTATACGGTATTTTGTCTGTTTGTGCACAGGTCTCCAGAATATTAAGTCCGTATTTCCTCATATTTATGGCAATTTAAACTTCTGTCACTCTGCGGAGCTGGAATAGATAAGTTATTTCGTAGCAATTCTAAAATCCCTGGACTAACATTGATGAACAGTTGTCAGTCTATAGCATCAGTAGAAATTTTCCGGCAAACGGTTAAATACAGAATCAAAATATTTCCAAGCTGTGCGTACTTGCACCAGAACTAAGGAGCCTCACGCTCTCCACAGCCAACGTGATACATATCCTCTTTCCTTTCCCTACATTTCACAATGTCCTCCCATAAACGCACTTATGCACACGCGTCGGCACGCAGTCATAATCGCAGTTCAGCACTCGCCCCCTTCGCGACCTTTTAGAGGGATGACGTAATGGGAGTACGCGTAGGGAAACCTGCTGCTGCCGTTGTGCAATCTAGGCTAATCTCACTGCTGGGGTTTCAGTGAATATAACTTTCAAGGCAACCGATCAGGAATCGAACTTTACCACAAGCCTGATGACGATCAGTATGTTTTAGATTTATTGATTTATACACGAACAGAAATTACTTACTTCCAAATTTTATTTGGAACTGTCTGAGGGAGGGGTTTCTTTCTTACATTAATTGGCATGGAAAATGAACACGGAGAAACGAAACATGTTGGTGAAATGGCAGTGAATCTGGTTAATAATAATAATAATAATAATAATAATAATAGTGATAATAATAATAATAATAATAATAATAATAATAATAATAATAATAATAATAATAATAATAATAATAATAATAATAATAATAATAATAATAATAATAATAATAATAATAATAATAATAATAATAATAATAATAATAATAATAATAATAATAATAATAATAATAATAATAATAATAATAATAATAATAATAATAGTGATAATAATTATTACTATTATTATTATCTTCGAGGACGACTTCATAGACTGACCTTTGGTGTGATACAAGAGTAAAAGTTCTCGTAGGAAGCTTCATACTTTGAAAAGACTACCATGTTTTCCATGTATTTTTTGTCGAATCACAAATTCCATGAATTACAACATTTTCGCTAAAAGTATGTCTTTTTTAGTGGCTCAAGAGGCCATGTGCCAGGCTACCAATTACCTTCGAGTAGTAATTAAACTTTTTATGGGAATTGATTAACCTTATAAAAGCTGTCAGAATTTTGTTGCAGATCTGTATTCATTTTAGCTCTTTGGCAACATGTTCACTCTCCATAGCCTAACAAATAGTTTAATGGCACAAGTATCTAGAATTTGTTTCTTGTACGATTTTCAATAATATATCAAATTATATTCATACCTTGCACACATGCAAAGAGATAAAAATGAGAAAACGATCAAGTAATATTTTAAAGACCGTCTTTCTCTAACACTTCATAAAAAGACCATTGCAATGTGAGTCCGAAACTAATCTAGTTATTTACAATCCCCATAGCAACTGGCCTACTTCTGTTGATGTTCCTTCTGCACTACGCTGTTAATCTTCGCCTCTTCGCGCCACCGCGTAATTTACTAATGGCGCCGTATTTCATCCCCGAAAAGGAGGTGGAGAACGTAGGAAGAGGCGGTGGTGTCGCCGTCAGCGGAAGCTCCAAGAAGGGAAGGTTGGAACACGAACCAACCTCATACCAACAGTTTCATTATGAATCTTCCCATCATGCCGCTGATGGCTTCTACAATTTTTGAACCATCAGGGTTTAAGCGGCGCCTCAAAGTCAGATATTGCCTAAATTCACTGTTGAGAGGTTTGGGAACAAAAAAAGCAGTTTCTGCAAATAAATATATCGTAAGATGCGTTTCGCTTTATGCTTTAAACATCAGAGGAAAGTTAGCTTAACAGTAGCCACTCAGGTCGATTGTTAACTAGCTAGGTACTAAGATGAAGATAAAACTAAAATTCTCAAATATAGCTCTTTCATTCAGTTTATATAGCAGGGAGTCTATCATATAATTTGATTGTTCACTTATGTTCTTTTATCTTGCGCTACGATTGAGGCAAGCCCCTAAAACATTATTTCAGTTGAGATATTCCATTATTATTTCAAGATATGAATAACATTTAACGTTAAATACTGAGACCTATATAGAAAGCTATCGATCGATCGATGAAAATTGAGTTCAAAAGGTCGATTTGCTCATTGGCTACAGTATAATCAGGATTCCTTAGACCCCTTTGGATCTGCAATGTCTCCATGAACGGTACCATAGTACCAACTTCATGATATATAGCAAGCGTTTAAAATATATTTGCGTTTAAAAGCACTTATATGTACGCTGTATCTTGCTGCAAATGAGAGGCTACAATTAGTACCATAATATGTTGCCTTAGAAAGAGTACACGTCAGTTTGTAAATACCTAACTCACATATATTGGGCTGATCCTTTTGCATTGCTATATATGTTAGACATGATCTTCGAAAGAAAAATGTGTTCCATTGCCTATAGATAAATAAATTCTTGGTTCCCTAGTAAGTGGTTCAAGCTTATGTGCATCGTAGATGACTGGACGCATTTTGCTTTCACCTTGGAATTAGCCTATATAAAAGCAATAATATAAATAAGGTGTCCAAAGCTACGTATAATTTATTTTCTGGTTCAGAAATGTCAAAGGTATCCTTCACTTTCGTATGCTTATGAAACTTCTAAGGATTTTGGTACAGACGCTTGGTGTAAAACGGCTTATCGTAAGATATTCCAACAAAAACGAGCGTATAGACTCTAGATAAAACAACTCAACTCCTATCGTGGTTTAGCTTACATTAAAGCATATCAACATACTGTATAAAATCACTGAATCACTTCACCTGCATTGTTGCCAACCACTAGTTACCTAGTTCAAGATTCCTGCTTGAAACTACAAAGTCATTTAGAAACTTGTGGCGACGTCTAATCTCTAGCCTAACTAATGTATAGTTTGGCAAAACTATTCACATTTCTATTCGGGAGTTTTAAATTATCTTACAAAATTGACCTACAGAAATACGGATTTGGTTAGAACAGTTCAAAGTTTAAAATTCAAAATGGATTAAGGGGCCATCTAAATGTATTGTATCGAGATGAACCCATTTTTTCAAAGGAATTGGTCCGAAGTAAAAAGTGAATCAGGTTGACTCCATTTTTTCTTGACGAGAATGACATGCAGTTTTAGACGAAGAAAGACCTTTTTCTGCATATTCTCTGTATGTCAATAGCCTAATAAGCTTTTTTTATGCAATGCTGACCTTCCCTCAAGGACTCTTAACAGAAGGTTCGGTAAGCGAAGGCACTGTATAGTTTCTGACTTTTCATTTGGTGTTCGTATATGAGATAAAATACATATACAGAAAAATGAAATTTGGCGAATCTAGTCATGGCAATTAAATGGTATAAGATACCGCTCATGGTTTGAGCAGATAGTTGGCACCCTTTTACCTGGATCATTTCACAGTAATCAAATGAGTGACCAAACTGGCCGCCCAGGAAAGTTCGTAATCAAAACGATAGTAATTTTTCAACAGTATAAGCCTACTTAGTGAATCAGTCTGACCTTAATATTGAGCACCGTGTGAACAGCTTCCTCGACGCGAGCGAAGTTGCCTTTGCCCAGTGTTTTGCCGGTGAACTTGTAGTTACCGACGACCACCGCTTTCTTTTTGCTGTTACCAGAAAGAGCAGCCATGTCGCCACTATATCACAGGTGTCATTTAACCACTCGCGAATCACTGATTTGGGCGGATGCAAATGGTTCAACGATCATCTACGAAAACCGTGTGAAAACTGCGAAACAAACGGAGGACCACCGCCTAGGTGTCGACGCGACCGTCGTAACTGTCACAACTAACAGTTCTTAAAACCGATATGTCAAGGTATAGGTTGACAATTGGTCTGGATATTATACAGTATGCTCTGAAAATCTGTTGCGGAATATCAGACTATCATAAATCTTGACTACCTTTTTCAGTGCATTATCTGGGACTTCTAAGCTTAAGTTAGACGAAAAGCCAGACAATGTAAATGAAAAATAGAGTTGGGAGGAAAAAGGAAGGATTAAATATAAAAGTAAAAAAAAGATCGGGTGGAGAGGAAAATCACTACACATTATTAATATGGCGTTATGAATCATATTTAGTGAAACACATGATTTTAAGTATTTTAGATTAGTGGTTTTATGATTTTTACAATACTTCTTGACCTTCTTCTAACAGACCTCAGCACCCATTCAATTTTGCTTGACCATAAGGTTGCTGCGCCATTTGATTGAATTGGTGACAGGATATGCTTTTTGCATAAACCGAATTGGCCGACGTGAGTGTGTAGGAACTAATCCTGTAATCACTAGATTGTCATGTCATCTGACGTTTGACAGATGTCGCAGAGTGAGTGGAGATTTAAAATTTTTGAAAGTAGTGTATCCATGTAATATTTATGAAGATGTCAGAGCATTAGCTGATAATTCTATGCAGATAATTGATCCAAATTTCTTCATTACCATGAAAAGTATCAAGATTCATGGTATTGTAGCTTCTTCGCTAATCTGTGAAGATTGTATCGTATTCGCGATACATTTCGAATTCCAGATATGACGTTTCTGTGACGTAGATCACGAAAAACCATTTCATTCATTTCTGTCGGTCGTTCTGTCTATTTCTCTCCCTGCTGATCCTTGGTATTCGTATAACTCGGAACTTTTTGGACGGGATAAAATATGGATATTAAATTAATATTATGGCAACGACAAAAAATGTTTGTAGCTTTGGAAAATCGGTTGTGTGGCGGCAAAGCTATCGTCAAAAAAACACGTCTTCATCTTTAGACGTTTCTGAGGCCTCTGATGATTTTAAATTTTCAGGGGACGGGGATAGGAAAGTGTGGGAGAACTGTTTTTTTTCATTTCATACATGACATTCTATAATGTATGAAGCGTAAGTCCCAATAATTCTCCGTACTTGCTAAACATAAGCGATAATTCATACATTTGTCTGTACAATTGAGATACGCTTCTGACAGCTGTGACAATTTCACAATACATCTGCCTCGCTAACATGCTATTCTTCAATTTAGAGAGTGAAATTCAAAAAGGAATGAATGATTTCCATTATTTGTAATCGGTTTCTTATGTGATTCAAATCTTAATTTTTCATAGCATCGAATATCATTGCTTCGGACTTATTATATTGAGAATTATTGCGTTTCACCACATTCTGATTGATGTGGTATCCTCAATCGTCCTCGGGTGAAAAGTTAATACTTTCAAACACAAGCTTATATCATTTCTGTAGAAGTACAGGCTCAATATAATTGCCTATTTTTACCCGACAGAAATTTGATTATGGGCAAAGATTGAAACTTATTTCTCTTCAAAGCCAAGTATTCAGGTGTGCCTCTAGAGCCTCATGTAAGATGGTCAAAATATGCTAAGGGTTGAGGAAAAAGACCGAGAAGTATGATAGAAATTTGGTGAAAAAAACAGACTTAGCAAGTAAATAAATGTCACATATGACAACTTGTCCGAAAGCATAAAGTCGTGATCATTTTTTCGAAAAAGGAATATGTAGATCATCTACAGAGATCTAATTGTGAAAATTCTGAGTTAAATGCAAAATTTGCGTCAGACTTTTTACCTGAAAACAATTGAAAACATCGCATCAAACCAAACGTTGTGAAACGCAAAATTCTCAAGACAATGGAACTTCGAAGCGATGTTATTGAAATGCAAATCAAGCACTGTACGTTTCGTATCTTCAAAGCGTGCATCTGAGTAGCTTTGCAGGGTCTGAGCTCAAACAATATCAACCATCTGTGAGCGCAAATATGTATAAACTACCCGCATCCTAATCAGTTGTCCAAATAGTGCTGAAATTAGGTCAAACCACTAACGCACATACAATTTAAATAACCTCATTTGCATATGATTGTGGCCTTTAGCTAACTCTTCTCCTCTGCAAAACATAATAGGCATCCTAAGAAAACATTCGAGATATACGCCTACGGATGCATACAATTCAATATATTTACCTTATCAGAATTTAACAGGTTGTTTACCAGTAAACAGTCCGATCCTGTTTATATTGATGTTAGCATATAAGTACACATAATCTAGTAGGGGTGGTTAACATCTTGTTATACCAAATTGTACAGTGCTGCCATACTGTCAACTTCGCTGCAGGGTTGCCGGTACACAAAATATGCATAAATATGACGGAAAAAGATATATCATCAATTTATACAATAACTTTCTGGACCTTAAGGAATGTTCCTCTTTAAAACTGATGCATTTCGACGTTAGGTAGGTATTCGGGTATAGAAGTTAGAGACTGAATAGAAATATATTACATACTTGTAAATCAAGACTATCCTCCAGGCAAATAAAAAAAAATGATCTACCATTAATAAAAAAATCCGCTAAATACAATTTGCCCTAATAGAATGTCAGCACCATATACTAAGTGGGCGGAAAATATTTAAACTTGCCTCAAAAAACACTTTAACGGAAAACAAGTACGGCAGCCTTTCTTTTGCTACCTAATGTATCATTGAACCATGTATAGTATAAAATAAAGATCAAGGAATCTAATATTTTAATAGCATAAACATATATTTCACTTCCGAAATAGAGGGTGTTGGAATATCGGTAACAAAAAGTCGCTTTCAAACCCTGTATTTCAGAAATTAAGCTTCTTAGTACATATAAACTTATATTTTAAACATTTGGCTTATTTTTTAAATTTTGAAAAATTTTCATGACTACATACACAGATACCCAAATTGATTTGTCTACAGGTAAACATAGTGTTGTCTTCTTTTGACAGGTAAGCCTCATTAGCAAAACTGCCTGTGTCTTGATTCGTATCTTGATTGTTTGATCAAAAAATAGCATCAATTCTATCAAGGCACTTCCGACAAATCCTAGCGATTGGATACTTTGGAGGTGTGAGTAGTTTGGATGACATTATTAACGATGTGGTACCATGGAGCATCTCAAGTGGACTTACTCTGTGCTTCAAGATGATAAAAATGTGATTTATCGAATTGACACCTGTTAGGCCTAGTACGGTGTCTTTTTCAATCAGTTCAACTTAATTATATTGACTGAGTACTTTTGTGGATCAATCCGGAAACTCATTCAGAAATACTCCTAATTATAATAAGGTGAGGGATAGTGGAATGGTTACTATAGCTCCTTGAGTTTGTCTTTATTTGATTCGTTTTAGATTAGATCAATCAATATATTACACATGGCAACAAGGTACTGATGATGGAGCTGAGAGAATAGAAAGCTAGAAAGTTACAAAATATGAAGACGAAAAGTAAAAATTAGGTATTGCCCTGAAAATTAAAAAAAAAAATTGTCCAACCCTCTCTACCTGTCCCGTAATTGCTTTGGTGTGAGCCATATTTTCAATTGTAAATCAGTATAAATGCGTGGAACCATACTTGTCAAGTATAGATGATTTTGCTTCTTAAATCAGAGCTGTGAGAGAAAAAGCTTGTTGGAAATCAAGAAAAGGCATGTTCACCTTTTAAAGCAGCCGAGTTTTTAAATGTTTTAATTATAATCTATTTTCCTGAATTGTTTTGCATCGAGTGACTAATGCGATATAGCAGATGCGCGATATCCTACTTACTGAGTAATTTGGTACATCCATTAGTAATTCGTAGTTGAGTGATTCTTGTTGTTAAGCCTCAGCTATCGTTAATCGTCTCTGAAATAGTGTCATCAAACCAATTTATTGTTCTTAGGATACGCTTCCACCAAAATATGAACTGCGGAGCTAATCTTGCGATGCTCCAAGTCTCGCCCGAAACTTTTTTACGATCAAGCATAATATCCCGCCCTTTATTTTTATTGCAATTTCATTATATTATTTTTAAAACAGGGGTTTCGATATAACGTCATAACCGTTAAAAGTTAATAAAACACCCTCCAAACAGTTATATTATTGACCCGGGGAATTTTTATGGACCTCGGTAATGATGCGGGGTTTAAAAAGCTATTCGCCGTATTCCAAACTAATATATATATCAGGATAGTCCATTTGAATTTTAGTGGCGTTTTATGACCGATTTCTCTTGTGATGACGCTTCCAGTTTTGAAAAGGGGTTCCGAGTGAAGGTTGTAACCTGCTGAATATATAGAAGTCACCCATGTTTGCGTCTGTAAATTTAACTCTCAATTCAGCATGAATAAATGAGAAGTAGATAACTTTTTAAATAACAAGCTTTCAATTAACCGCCATAAAAATAAGCGTTTCCTTTAAAACTGTTACTATCAACTTGTAACGCCATTACACAGTCTATATGATAATATTTACTTATCTTGAAAGCTTTGAAAATTAAAATCCATATGATCTAGTTATTTAATTGACTTGTTTATCTACACCAGTAAATCTCGCTACGAGGTTTCATATCAAAAGTTTGATTTCGGACTTCCATTGTCTATAAAATTTTGAGTATCACGACGTTTCGATTGATGTGCTATCTTCAATCGTCTTCAGGTGAACTGATATAAATTGTGTAAATTGTAAATGACCTTATTAGTCTTAAAGGAAAAGTTTATTTTATCCTTTTTAGGGTATACAAATAAAATCTTGTTATTAACAAAGTTTTGCACTTTTAATTTATTCTTTACCTTTTGTTATCGCTGGACAAATCTGCAAAATCGCCGGTACACCAAAATTCCAGACGGATCGAAGCACCAGAGTTTATGATCACCATCTTTTTTGTTGCTCTCATTCGTATTCTCAGCAAGTCCTTTCATTGAATATCCATAAAACATTTATTCCGTCATCTTTAGAAATCCGCCATATTGGATTATTGAGTGACGTCACTCTATCTGTTGTTTGAAACTTGTAGACAAGGTGGATTTATCAAAAGTTTGATTTCGGACTTCCATTGTCTATAAAATTCACTCTATCTGTCGAGTTATTCTCAGTGAACCCTTTCCTTTGATACCCACTACTGTAGAAGTTATTAAAAATAACTAGTCCGCCACCGTGTGTGTTACGCCATATTAGATTTAGAGTGAATCCACCTCATTTTCAAGATACTCTCAGCAAGCTCTTTCATTTAATACCCATTTTGTGGGAGTACATTAAAATTAACTAGTTCATCTTAGGTGTTCCGCCATATTAGATTTAGAACATAGCTAACCATGCATTGTAATCCAAACTAAATGTGCCTACAAAATTTCAGCTCAGTCGGTTGACGATATTGAAAAAACCTGTACAATTTAAATAATATCGGTTATCATTTTTACGTCATAATTATAAATGAACGAACTGGATTCGACTTCGTGACCTTTCCTGATGTCAACATCACGAGAATCCATACCACCAATTTACATCGGCCAATCGCTATTCATCCATGAACGGTAATTTCACTAAGGTACATAAATGTGAGGGGAAAATACATTTTGGGCCATAATAAAGTTGACTTTTAAAATATGGGATCAAATACAGGTTATAGTATAACGATTCTTTATACTTATTGAATGTAAAGTGACATTTTCAACTTATTTTGTAAAAACACTATGTACTCAAGATGTTCTCCAGATCGTCGTCGACACTCATCCGAAGGAGATTTTAAATTTGCAAAGATACCCCTTCAAGTATCTTCTGATATCGTTGTTATCTCTTAACAAATGTTGAGCAAAGGCTACTACAATTATGGCAATATGGTAATAACAAATGTCTTTTATTGAATTCCAAACAGAAGATTATATACATGGAAATGTCCACAAGAGAAGCATAACGTGCTCAAGGGCTAATTCTAATTCGACTAAGGAGGATAACAGGCAGAATGAACACAGAGCAGCTTTAGATAAGCAAATTGCAAAACACAGATATCAAAAAGCAACTTCAGAAGAAATTAATGATGATTTAGCAAAAATCAGGCCAAAATCCGATAAGGACTATGGTGTGGAGAGAAACATGTGAAAGGATTTCAAACTTAGTGTCATGGAATCAATAAACGCGTGCTTTTCATTGGTCTTCTTTTGTGTCTATGTCGACTTTAAAGTCAATGCATACTAATGCTTAGAAGGTACAAAGTCAATTTATTGACAATAAAAAAATTCTTTTTGGTAACGACATTTTGACCTATTTCACATTTCTTTAGGTGATGGGCATTGTACTGATTACTGAATCGGAGTCAATGCTGCAAGGTATTTTTTTGATCTTAAAATCATACCTAATAAGAACAGACAAATCAGAAAGTAAATTTTACTACACCATTGTCCTTACAGGACAATTCTGAAAGCTCATTCACCATTTTTGGAACTATTGAACGAACTGCTTTTTTTCTGTTCACTGACCGCTGAAAGCAACCTACGATACTAACTTAACCAACGTATAAATCTGCACGCTTTCCCCTTCACCATATTTTCACCCCAAATTGCTGGTGTAGGCCGAAAACCTCGCCGTAAATCCAGAAAAAACGCTCCAGATAAAATTCCTTAAAAGACCTTACCTTTATTTGTTGCCTTCCTGGATTGCCCTAGTCGTTTCCGACCATTGTTATGTTAATTGTGACTATTTTTAGGTGAATTGCATGGTGCAGTTTATATCTGTTTGGGTAATTCACTGGGGTAATTGATTGGAGGGGTTAACTGATTGGATGTCAAAGTATAACGGATGAGGGGGTGACGTGGTTTAGATTAAATGTCAATACCCTTACAATTTGGGGCGAAAATTGCTTTCACTCCCAGCTCCTGCTATAAATGTTAGCTTCCTCCTGTTTTGATATTAACTTACCACACATCACTAAAACGAATAATACTATGGTCCTAAAATTTTCATTATCAGAAATGCATTTTGATTATACAGAGAACGAACGTCTTTCACTGTTTCGTTCAAGTTACAAATCCTTAACTATGTATGTCTAGTGATTGAAATGCTTATCAGATGATAGCTGCAAGCAGAATTTCAGCAGATTTAGGGAAAGAAGAATGAAATGTAATTTTGAAAAGTTCCTTGAATTTTCATACTGAGATATGCTTTGATGGTGCTAACAATAGTATAATTTATATAATAAAATGGTACGTATCTATGGTACTTTCAAACACTGTCCACGACCAGCTTATGAATGCATGTAAAATATTTTGAAAAATTTAATCTTTTTATTATTTGCCATTAGGTGACGACAATAGAATAACCCAACTTATAGATGCGCCTATTGCAAGATCCTATCAAAACTGGAACATATGTCATCTGTAAGATATCAGGATCCATGGATGATTCGAGTTTCAGTTTCCATTCAATTCAATCATCGTCCTTCATAGTTTCTAATCTGGAATGTAATCAATTTTTCTTAATATTAACTGAATAAAAAGATGCTATTATCCCATCGTATCAGCATTTAATCCGCATTTCCAATGATTTTATTCCTGGTGTTCTATTATTACGTACACGTACTTTAACATTCCCGAACAAGTTTCTAACTGCACATCTGGAATTGAGTCAAACATCTCTTTGATCCCGCAGAGTGACGTTTTGGCACACAAAGAGGCAATTAGGTAGAGTAACGAGATATTATCTCATCGTCACCAGAGCTCATAGGTGGATACAGAAATATTTTCCAGAAGGGAACAAGTCATAACAATATAGCGATATAGATTTTATGGAGTAAGAATTCAATAATCCCTCATTTTTTTTTAATTAGTTCATACATAATGCGAATGCTACTAAGGTACCTTAATTTAGGTAATCTATTACTTTAAGCACTCGTTCCGCCAATAGGCGGAAAAAGTATTTTAATCACAAGAATGTTTAATGATATGTTTTCTTGATACTTTATAAACACACTCGAAAAGTAGTTTACCTTCCATTATTCACCTAGTCTCTATAACTCAGAATTACCATTCGGCGTTTGGATTATGTTTCGACCCTAGGTTGGTTTTGAACTCTCAACCCCGCAAATCTACCGTGCTTAGTAGGAATCTGTATATACTTTTTCACATATTGACAGTATATCTGAGTGATGAATATTTTCGGTGCGTTCCGAATGTTTGGAACAAGTTTGAACCATTTCAGTTCATTTATATTGTAGAGTATTTCAGGGCATAGTTTCATTTGAAATGGGCTAATTTGTTGAGTTGTTTCCAGCACTCTAACTGAATACCATAGAAAGTGTTATTTAACCTTCTGAAAAGTGCGTGAAATAGCTTGAATCTGTATTTCGTGTGCAGTTGTATCAGCTTATTGAAGATTTTATGGGATTTTTATAGCTGCTGGTCCACATAAAGTAATTTTTGGATATATGTCAAGTATAGACATTTTTGGAAAATTCAATATTTTGTGAATTTTGTAGATAATTAAATCCAATCAATTCTGATACCTCTAATAAGAATGATGGTAATGTTATCTCAATCAAGATCATTTATAATCTATATAAACCCTAATGAAAACTACACTGCTTTACCACTAGCCACTATTGTGTTGTGCGAGTCATAAAACTGTGTAGCTGTTTAGTTACAGCACCATAGGATCCACTATCGCATAATGAATCCTCATGCATTAAGAAGTTTGACTACTGGAGGATGCAGCCACAAAGTAGATGTGCATTTATTCTGAAACTCAATAAAGCCGTGTATGGAAAGTAGCATTTGTGTCGACTGAGTCTTCGAACCGTTTTTAAATCCATCGAAAATGTGTTGCGGTCGCAAGTAGGTCCGCAAGTTGTAATGCAAGAGTGTCCCGTACGAATTTATAGGGTGGAAGCTGTTGGAAATGGATATAAATGTGACCAATAACGCGGACTATGCATCTTGCGGACTTTTAATGAACTGGCCGTGTTCGGGATTCGAAGGAATCACTTTTATGGCCGTATAAATCCCACCACGATTGTGACCGGAAGTTTTAAAGGAAGTTGGTCCGTTCGGAAATGTGGAGAAATAGGCTTATGTGTGAGTTTTTCCTTGCAGTGCATTATTGGAATCTATGCAGAGAGTTTTGGATGCATTGCAGTCTTGTGTTAAGATTTATAAACTTTAAGGAAATATTTGAAGGAAAATATTCATAGGTGTCGCAAATGTTCTTACTTTATGGAATGCGTGCATTATTTTGAGAAGTATTTTGGACCTGAAAGAGATGTTTCCAATATTAAAAGCACAAAAACTCAAGCTGATCAACTCTGTTAAATATTGTTTAGCTGTAAAATTTGAACAACCTATACTTTCGGAAAGAAATTAACAGAAGTGGGTTTCAGCTTCTTATTTAAGTTATCACCTTTGATACGTGGCACCAATAAGTACAGAATATTTCTGTGTTAATTATTACCATGAAAACAAGCAATATACATTGCAAGCAAGTAGCACAAAGTCATTTTTTACATGTGATACGTATACGAAAAATTAGCAGTGAAGATTATACACTGGAATCGTGCATCTTTAAGAATAATAATATGTGTTTATATAAAATGCACATTTAGTATATAAATGGGCTCCGAATCAGTCGCTGAAGCTTCGATACTCAATCCAGAAACGAGTGTCTCATCTCACAAAGGAACACCATAGTCTAGAACATCGAAGGAGGTTTGCTGATCTGTCTTTATTCTATAGATATCATGATCGGAGGTCTTAAACCGATCTGTCTCGCATAATAATACCAAAAGCCTCCAGTACAGCAAAGACTAGAGAAGCCTAATGGAGGTATTCGCACCAGGTTGAGCTTGCACCTCGAACAAGCCTCCTCCAAAAGTTGTTTTTTGGAGAGCTTTGGCGTTGTGGAATGAGCTACCTAGGACTTTGTTTCCCGATGGTTACAAACAACAGCATTCAATGCAGATAGATTATTCATCCTCTCGCAGTGCTTATGAAGCGCGATGAGCTTTCTGCCTCTGCAAAAGGCTGCCTACAAAAATCATATCATCACCTGGATTTAAGAGTACTTTATAGTAGTTGAGTATAATAAAGGATACCTGGACATTTGGTCAACCAGGCTTTTACGGTTAGTGACGTTCCAGTGGAATTCTTAGAAGTAAGAACAAGCTACAGTCATGTAATATTTGATATTTTACATCATCAAAATAATTTAACATGTTTTTGCTGTTATATGTAATATTTTATAATGAACGAACCCCGTAGTTTTTAGTATATTTGACTTATTGGCTTATAATATAATGGGAATGATTTGGATTATATTACTTATGGTAAGGATATCTCTTAACAATGGACCATTACATTGAATGGGTATTGACAGATAAGGGCAATATCATCAACACTTCTCTGTGCAGTACTGAGGATATCAGATACATCACAGGTGTATCGCAAACTTCGAAACATGTCCTGCTAATTCCATTCAGCTAACTGTGCTGGCAAGAATCGATGACTCCTGACTCCTACGTCGAGATGTTCTGCTGCCATACCTTCTAGGAAGCATCTACTTTAAAAATAAACAGACAGCGTGTGTGTCGCCATGAAATATACGTATACGATTTTTGTTCAGCCAGATACAAATAAATTAAAATCAGTGTTCACATAAACCTTGGCCTACGTTCAATTCCTACTCGTGGTCAGGTACCGCTTGGTTTATATTTAGGTCTTTGACGTTAATCACCTTTCGCACGCTATGTACAGGGCCTTTAAATATTTATATGTATGGGGTGGATCAGAAACTTTTTTATACACCTCAGGTAGAGTTTTTCTGTCTGTCGAATTGTGGAGGCGTATCAGTCATCAAGCATCATCTAGCAGCTCCTGTTTTTCGCCAGTTAGACCAGCCTTCTGAACAATAAACTGATATCTCCAATGATAAAACTGAGGGTACTATGGTTATTCTCGTGACAGAAAACTATGTGTCCTCAACTGCTGATCTGGTAGTGTAAAGGTAATCATGTACAGCTTCAAACTGATTCGCTAAAATGAGGTGAATAAAGATATAAAGCTTTGATAGATAGCACAAGATTTTCATGGTAGACGAGGTACCATTTACTAAGTGAATGAAGACATTGTAAATGACGTGCTACCTATCATAATCTTAAATCCAGTAATCATAGGCAAACACGTCATTTACTAGGATATCCATTAACTATTGATCGCATGGCGACTGCAAAAAATTAGTATAATCAGTCGATCTTTATATTCTCATTTTTGGTGCTTGTAATACCACGAGTTTATATCTGTCGCTAAGAATATATCCAAACTTTCATTTTAACAATTTGAGATATTACATATGAGTAGTGTAATAGAATTGAATAACTACACAAGCAAGATATTATAAACAAATCCAGCTGAACCCGTAAAATTTTTTGAATATTAGTAAGATATCACTAATAATAAAAGCTGTGAGGCACGTATATCGAACCTGCTATATTTGTTTCACAGAGAAGAAAATGTTATTAATGAATGAGATATATGTTTAATACTGGTCTATATGAAGAGAAGGGACTTGAAACTCTAGCCTCCAAAACACACTGTGAGGAAATGACTGCAATAGTCTAGTCAGCTGATGCCCTTGCGATAGCTGTAGTATAGCGACCTGTTAGAAGATAACAGTTGTATGAATACAACGGCGACCTGGTCTGTAAATAATCATTAAATTGCCCATTGAAACAGGCATGGGAAATGATCTCGTCGAATCTTCGGCTGAGCCGTACGTATTCTCGTTTAGGAATAAGGAAGTTTCCAGACTTAGAAAGCATTATAATGATTTTATTCGGAACAGTCGGTATTAATGTTGCCATTATTGTATGCGGTTTGCATTTATAATTTAAGGGATTGGTCGTCAGGGGCGTGGACGGGTTTTTTCTGATAGGGAAATTGAAAAATGGTTACGTGCAATGGTGTGAATAATTGATTGATTTCTTCTACAGCAAGTATTTATTTCATAGAAGTCTTGGGCCTGATCATGGTGGAGCTCATATGGTCCCTGCTCTTCCATTTTTAATACGTTTCATAACTTTATTTATGGAGTTGATGTATACATAGATTCACTTCATGGAGTGCGTATTTTCATTGTAATCTGATAAGTTACCTGGATAAAAATTTTCGTGTCACGCCTGTTTATTTATGTTTTCGTTTTAGGTTCACTGAGAGTGACAATGATGCATAGTAATAATGTGTGTACCTACATAGTATCAAAATACTAATAAAAATTGAGTTAATATGAAGAAACCAGTGGAGGATAGGCAGGTTCACCTCATTTCAATCGTATTCAAATAATCTTGCAATACCGCGTGACATAAATCATCATCTCTGTCATTGTAAAGTCAAACCTGAGACACAAATTAATGGCAAATAAACGATCTAAGATCACGAGCCAAACATAAATAAAGTTGTAAAATAACTTGTGACGCACATACTGATCTGTGGATTTATAGAAGGATGTTGTTCATCAATCAGATAGACCTCAACATATCCCTACATAAATAAGATCGAACAAATCATACTTATAGTTTTTTATAACATTACAGGTAACTAAAATATTTCCAAATATTTAATAGCTTCGCTACCTGAGCCTTCCATTTCGAGTAATAACATGCTGAGGAATCATCGTTATCCAGTCCATTTCACTAATAGGGAGCAATACTTCTATCCTGTTATCAAAAATCATAAATGAAGTTGTACATTACATTGGTTTGAGATCCGAACTCCCTGAAGAGTTATAGAGATTTCGAAAAATTTTGCAAATTCCTGAAAAAGTACCAGTATCCAAATCTGAATAAATCGCTAACGATGTATTGTATAAGTAGTAAAAAAAGTTATATGCGTTTCTGTTGAGAAAGGCATTATAGACCTCGCACATTATATCCTCCGGCACCCAAAATACCCAGTAAATACTACAGTCATCAATTTAGGTATGTATTCAGCTAACCCAGAAAAGTATGATTACTCTATGCGGATGGTCTTGTCGGTGATCCGCATGAAAAAACGCTAAGACTGGTGATATAACAACAGCAACAGATACGACCATTAGCAACCGTAGTTATAGCTTCCGACCTCCAACAGGTACCCAGCTAGAGCAGTGCATATAATTAAATTATAATCCTTCCTGCATTAATGTGGTCGATATATCTCGGTCATGCAAACGACGGCAACGGGCAGCAGTAGCTGAATATTTATACCTTCATTTTCTTCCACCTGGCAACTTGCTGTTCCTGCTACGCTACCGCTATTACCATCTCTCTCCTAATGAATTGTTGTCGATTTACAGAAACTGTAATAAACAAATAAATTAACCATTCAGTCATACACGGTGTCTTGACTAAAGTGGACTTGTTAACTTAAAGTGCTAATATATGCTACGATGACAGGTCACATAACATTAAATATTAATTTGTTTTCCTATTTTATTGTATTTTGTTGTTGTGAATGGAGATTAAACTTGTGACCGTTAGATTTCTATTTAAATGGACCCTTATGTACTATCAATGCTAATTATTGGAGAGAAAACTCCTCAACAACTCATCCCGCAACGCTGAGGTTCCCAAAGTTATTATGAGATGTTGAAAATTCAGCCTGCTGAGGATGAATTCGTTAAGCCTTTGTCGTGTTTATGGTACAGATGGCCCTTGATATTATTACTGAGTGGTCTCCACTCAGTCAAATATTTACCAGCGTTGGATCTATAAAGTAGCAACTGATCTGGAGTGTAGCAGGTCCTCAATATATCCAGCGCATCCAGTAGACTTATGACCTTTTTTAGGACTTAGTCCAGAAGCTTCTGGGAGTGGATTTCCACACATGCGAGTAGCATTCTTGACATGGTCTGATCTCCCTCATGCCCTATAGAGTAGTGATAGCTGTTGTGTTATATACAATTCGATCGAGTAAAAGACCTCCAGCTACTAAGACGCCGAACTAGCGAGGCCGGCAATTCAGTTGCTCTTGTCAGTACTGTTGATGTTAATCTCCAGAAGCTTGATGGAAGTTGACTCGAATACTGGGCATGTCTTCTTAGCATAGATGGCACACCAGCGAGGGAATTCCTTATGTCTAGGTAATTGTCTACGCATTGAAGTGAACACTATTTTTAGAACCCCTTTTATCACTTTTTCTTATGCAGAACTTGATTCGGAGTAGTTTTCAGAGTCGTTACATGGAGTTCAAAGTGATCTAGTGACCAAGTTCATAAATTCTTCTGCGGGTTACCATTGAGATTATAAAATAAGATAAACCGCAACTCCTTGACAGAAAGTTCACAAATCTTGTGCCTCGTTTATGTAATTTATAGCATGTAAAACGATTATAATTATTGTACATTTGGGATATCAAAATATTGTCATGTAGTAAAAGCACCATTAACTTCTAGTTATTAATGTATGATTTAATGAACAAAGAAACAAATTTTGTACATTGAAAATGGTAGAGCGGTCAGTTAAAAAGTTTAGTTGATCCACCCTGTCAGGAAAAACGACTAGGTTGTGTTCGCTTGGTTCTTTACATTGATTTACATTATTGCAACGTTTATGTAATTAAAGTTATAGCTACAAGGTTCTCTATAAATTCAAGGTTATACAAATCAGCTGTTCACTCGTAAACGTATGTACAAAAGCATGGTTTGTGTGTGCGTTGAAATGGGTGTGTACGTATGTATACGACATGTTTAGAGATTCATTTTTCCGCTATGTACAGCTTGTTTCTATAACAGCAACAACACTTTCAAGAACACTAAATTTAGTACTAGAGATCTAGCTGTCATTCTACAGATCTGCAGAACAACTGTGTGGTAAATTATATAAAAGCGAATCTTCCAGATCAGTCGGTCAAATCGAGGATTAAATAACAATTAGGTTAACTGTTTTTCTTTACTATATACATAAGGAGGATAATAATTGTAAGAGGAAAACCAATAAACAATATGCTCTGTAACAGTGACGTGCCTTAAGAAATCTTACTCGATCTATCAAAATTACAGCAGAGTCGTTCAGCAATAGTCCCGGAAGTATTTTTTTATTCCATCACTCGATCAGAAGTCTTCGGGTAGTCTTTGGATACAAACCCAATGCGTAAAATATTCAACCCCGGAAATTACGAGGTTAAAAAATAGGCAAATATTGCGATTATATTAGAAAAAACATTTGTCTCACTTGAGAAGTGAACCCACAATTTCCTGTATCCTAGGCAGGCACTAACCATTTCCATCACGGCTAGGCCATGTTTGCCTAGATTGCAAGTTGTTGAATTTGATTTCTTCAGGTAACGTTTATTTATAATCCTTATAATTATGAATTTCCTTTTCTTTCCTCTTATAAATGGTAGTAGAATTCAATATAATAACATTTTATATATATAGTACGTCATGTAGCAGGTAAATCAATCTAAATAATAAATGTATTATCGCAACGAATTGGAAAAAACCAACAGCCAAATTGCAGCCCAGAGATGAATATGCACTGCAAAGCTTCTTCTCCCAGCATCTCCTTCAGCATTCGATATAATAGACCTCAGGGGGTTTCTTCAGGCATTCAGTATTTCAGGAAGCATTAGATGCATAAATATGCCTGAACTGGATTGAGTTATATCATGGCGTTATATCTGTGACATAAACCTTCCGATAGAGGAAGGATTTGCTCCACTCTTCGAACAGCTTTTGCCCAAAAGCAGTTCAGCCGATACATGAGATTATTTCCTATATGATAGCATTCTGAAGTACTTTCATTTTGGTTCAGTAACTGTTCAGCTAATTTTCCAGCAGCATTAAGCTCTAAGAGCTTCAGAATTGGCAAAAACCTGTCCAAGGTATTGTAAGATATATTTCTTATATCAATCAGGTCACTAAAGTACGCGATTATTCTGTTTCTTTCAACCGTCTAAGAGCACGTGTAACATCATTCCATCTGCATGCAATGAATATTCAAATCAGTAAGCGAAGAACTTCATTCCACCAATGGGTAGACGAAATTTTCAAAAAAAAGTTGAGCGAATAGAATGTACTACCTTAAACAACGTATAATGCGAATATGCTGAACATAATTGTACCTGAAGAAGACTAATTTCTGTAGACCGGCCACTGAAACAGAACCAAAATGCGGGCTCTAGGTCTCACAGAAATATAGCTTCTATTCGTTTTTCCGACATAAATGCATTTTCCAGCAAGTGAACAACGACGGCAACAACGAGCTGCTTTAAATTTCATTGGCAACAATGCCCTCGGGCGACGGGTTTTCCTGCGAGGTTAACATTTGCCAGCTGTGCAAAGCGGCCGCAATGCCACGGCCAACTACAACTGCTATTTACGACCTGACACTCTTCCAACTTATCGTTATGTTTACTAATCCACAGAGAAGCTTCATCGCATAACTTCAGGAGCATAGTTAGGCAGCTATGCAACAAAAGGAGCAACGCTTGCTATTATTTATAGGTTCAATCTGTGTCAGATGCAGCGCGGAACTCTGGGCAGAGTTGCTAGTAAACGAGATCTGAGATAACAGCTAAATTAAGAGATCATGAATAGAGGTATACGAGATCATCTGAGTAGATTATTCTTAGTTCTGAAACTTGTTCGTATTTTCATTTTCACTTATTCTGTCTGTTAATGGAAACCTCATAGACATAGAGTTTTCAGCTGCCTCGACACATTTTAGCAAACTACAAAATTGAAGAAAATTGAATTTGGCAGTTACTATGAGACTATCGACTGTCTCCAGGAGCTTTTGTATAATGCGTCGCATGCAGTTTTTAAAGTATAATCGAATACACTAAGATCACTGCTCTGCCACACGAAGCCTATAAAAGGTACTGTTGATGCAAAAAAACGATATGTAAGATAAACTGTGTGAGAGACCTAGACCGATCAATATCAGTAATTCATACCTTAAGCTCGTCGATTATTAAACCACAGTTGCTTGCTATCCCTGCCCTGAAACTACAAATCGATCGGATATCAAGATAAATGGAGCATTTCCTTCTATTCGCACTCTGGCAGAGTCTAAAGAAGTAGGCACTCTATGTGGTTTTAATAAGTAGCTAGGTAGACAATCGAAACATTAACCTGGCAAATAACTCGATCAAAGGTTGGCCTTAAGAATTTTGAAAAGTCTATGAATGAATATCTAATTTCTCCTTAGCTTTAATTGAATCTAAGAAGACTTACAATATCGCTTTCTCCAATATGAATTTCACATGATAAAGCGTCTTTCCGTAAACACTACATTTCGTTTTGTCATAAACTAACTTCCCTTATTAAAATCATCAAATTTGTAATATTAATAGATTTGCAAAGCCAGCCTCTGAAGTACCATCCCAATTAATGTATTGAATTGATACTTAGCATTGATGTGTGTTTTCAAATATTTATGATATCCATATGTAATACACAATGACAAACACATCATAAAAATACAGGTCACTCATTACGGTGGGTCTGCCTGACTGTGCGTTTATATGTCTCTCGATCTGTTGATATCATGATGTAACGGCATAGTAGGTAAAGCTAATACATTCTGTGAAAATTGGTAGTTGTTAATTAAACATATATCTGATCTTTCCTAATCTTCGTCAATGTATGTTCATTGGGTTTCCGGTTCCGCATTTTATCGTAATATACGTAGTTACGAAATCTACACGAAATTCATTAAACTAATTTTTTTCACATGTATGACTTCCTTTACTCGTCTTGCTTCGTCAATAATATATAACAATACGTAAATTCTGCTATATTGTAGATAATACAAGATCCTTGATGAAAATATGTAATCCTATAAAAGATAACGTTTAAGAGGTATGATGCAAGTACTAGTCGCGCTTGGTGTCAGATACATTAAAAATGACTTCTCTAATGCTATCCGAAAATATATGTAAAACTGTTCACACTACCCCTGTAAGCGCAAATTGGAAATAAAAACTAAAATCCTACTGGTGTATCGGAATGTCCGGAATGGCCATAGAAATGGACATTTGTCGACCAGTTTAACAAATTGCTTTAATAAAATAACTACAAATAAATGAAATATTAGGCTTCACATTTCAGAATTACGATCTAGTATTACTATGTGGAATACACAGAGTGATCAACCGACCAATAACAGCAGAAGTGTCACACTAGATACACATTCATACATGGTTTTCAGATAGTATCCTTCATTTATAGTTAAGCGGATATAAACATATAATTTATTACATACTAAGGTTAACTTTTGATCGCTATCTGGAAGAGTATATTGAATTCTTCCATTGTTTTCTGCTAAGTGTATGTTTGATGCTAAATAATAACTGTAGGCTGAAAGGAAGTATTTCGAAACGCTTAGCAGAGTTATTGCTTCTGGTGTCTTGAGTTTAACTTGCTCATTTTCTAACTGAAATAAAGCCGACGCTGCTGTCTGATGCTGAAATGTACTGGCACAAATGTATAAGGTACACACAAGCCATGAAATTGTAGTGTTCTCAAATAAAGACCATAATCAACATTTAAAATCAAACTACTTATAACGAGTTCTTGGAAAAGGGTGAAAACTAAACCTTACCGCATCAACCTTTAGTGAAAGCTTCTTTGTCGCTGTCAGATGATCCAGTTCAACATTTGCAGTGCAAGGAAGACAGGAAAGTTGTGGGTATACCACGAGTTATACTCCATTATTAATTAAAAAACGCCAGAGTTCCTTTCAATTTTTGGACTCCTATTTCAATTATTGAATTGGTAGACGTATCGTAATACCGGCCCTAATTTTGATAATAATTTTATTCTGATTAGCATTTACGAAGGACTTAAAAAAATTCTGATTAACCTAGTGATAATGGTGAATTGTGATTTTAGACAAATAGAATAGTTCGGTGGTATGTAGCTTAGGGTTGAATTGCACGACAACCTGTAGAATAAACGCTTGTCCTTCCTCTGCTTTACAAAATAAATGAATTTCTATTTCACTGTTCTCTTCATCATACCCAACCTCGTCCTTGTTGCTCTACCAAGAGGCTTGCAGGACGAAAATTTACTGACTGTATGATTTTGGCAACGCCGTCTTGTAATGGGTGCTCGGAAAATGCTGGGATATCTATTCAGAGCAACGTATTAATGTGATCCATGATCTGGAAGGGTATGGATTTAGAAGCAGCTATTTCCTTGGTGGGAAAGTATCTTCTGGTAGCTTCGTCATGCACGGAATCTTTGGGTCTCTTGCTAGGTAAGAACGATTCTGCCTTTTTCCTGACAGAAGACACTGACACTGCTGATGGCTCTTTTGACATACCACAACAACTTTAGATGCCTCCTTGATTTAATAGGGGTGCATACAGTGGAGAAGAGGAGAAATCCTCTACTCACATTGTGTGTTGCTGCGAGACCTTGAGGTATCATAGGCAGATCATGCTAGGAGTTAGGGTTCTCTAACTGGAAGACAAATGAAGGGTGAGATCCAGGTCCGTACATTCTTTAAGATGACTGGTCTTGAGGACTAGCTCGAATAGAGACGTAAAGGGACACTAAATGGCACCGGAATGCTTCATTTATTTAAGGAAGTTCTCCTTATCCTACATGACGTCCCGATAAGTCCAGATTCAGAATGCTGCTTTCATAGGGATCTCATCTTCTAATTACTCTATCCATACTTGATTCAATTCCGAGAAACTCAAATCATTGGTATTTTTCCTTACCATTCATTTCAAACCACTTATTCATCTAAGGATGATCGGTGACCTGGTACTTTTCTACCAAATTTGAAACAATCTACCAAGATACTTTTCCGAATATCCTTAGAATTGATTAGTTTAAAAATATCATTAATACACTCACTAACTTACTATACTTTTCTGATCGACTAGGTACAAGCAAAATATCACCCTGTATCAGAGTTAACCTGTTACTTTTTATATGCGCTTTCGACACTAATACGGATTTATTGGTTTTGAATGTTGGAACGTCCTCGTCGTGCTATTCATTTCATACACCCATTCCGATATTTTATTGCACCGTTAATTAAATATCACTACAATAAATCAACCAGTTTTGCCGTTGAAATGCGCTTGTTTGCGTTGATCCAAATAATGCAGGTCAAGCACAGAGCTATCAGCCCAAATAAGACTCTTCTGAATCTTCTTTGCCGTACAATTTGATTTTGATGTGTTACTTCAACAAGATGGGGTCTTCTGTTCAAGTTGATCGATAAAAAAGCTTCATCCTAAGATAAATCAGACTTGGTTCCTGCATGTTTTTCGGCGGTAATCACAGTTAAACATGTTTAAATGAATCTTCAGCTTTAGGCCAGTGATTAACAAAAAATAGAAATAAATAGGTTTTAGGTCCCTTTCCCATTCAACGTTATCACATTAGAAATGCAGGTTAGGATACGGTTTTCAAAAAGGGCCTTGAAATTTCAAAAAATTAGACAATATAATATTTTTTACTTTTTGGTGATAGCGGCATCCCCACCGACGCTGAATAACTTTGTAGAAGCAGCAGATAGACAGATGATTAGCAGATATACGATGATGTGTGTATCATGAAGTGGCAAGAAAAAAATTATACTTTTAAATCGAGTTTAGAAATAGCTATTCTATTAAATTGAAAAATTTCAATGTTCCAGCACACGAACCTTCGATAATTATGTGAATGGATTAACATCGAGATTCACTCCTAACGTAACATCTTGAACATCTTGAACGTATAAATGAAATCTCGCAATTAGAAAACTGGAGAAAAAATCATGTCACCGTTATGCTCAAATACTTTGCTTACTTTGATAAATGCTGCCTAAGTAGCCGAAACATCCGTAAATTGAATTAATTAGTCATATGTGTATTTAGTCAGTGGCCAATACGAGTGATACGAAGCAGAGCCATTCCTTCTACACATCTTCCGCAATCCCTGGTTCTGTAGGTTATCTAGAAATATCTGTTTTAATTTCTTTCTTATTCTTTAATTCTAAGCATTGAAGATCCATTTTATTAACTGACAGGGCTCTATATTCGAAATTCCTAATTCAATGTTTGGTTGACATTTTTGGAACCAGATATCATTGTACCAAAACGTACGCATTCGTGATTATGCTATACTATTTTTTGGCAATTGGGATTCACTACACTGATACCAAAATCTCAATTGTCACTTACAGTAGAAGACAATCAATAAGGTTGATTCCAATCGAGGTTCCAAAATTAAGGTTCCATTAAAGCGACACGTGAATATCCAACATCTGATGCGACCTCACAGACCAGCCCTGTATCTGAATCGAAGTTCATGCTGAAACAAGCCCAAAAGCGACCGGAGAGTAGCTGAAACAGTTTCCCAACTTGTCCGCCAGTTAAATTGCGTCAAATTAAACCATAGATAAGACAGACCGCGTCGGATTCCGTTGAAATAGCCAGGCGAACGTGATTCAACGCAACTACATACTGTAATCACTGCAAATGATCGATTTCATAGTTCAGTATATTTAGAATAGCACTACTAACAAACTCCAGTCCTCTAGGTATATTTATATAACATGTTGTCGGAAGATCTACGTTTTGTATTTGAAGTTTATCACAATATGGTGGTTTGAAACAGACCTTGGTCGAAAATAATTGACTCTTTAACTTATTTTACCGACAGAATAATATCTGGAAGAACTGCTAGAATGTATTGTTCTGCTATATTGGGACGTGTTTTCAGCGGGAACGTCAAACTTTGAGTATTTCGTTTTTCGTGTAACTTTCTGGCGTAGTCTCAAGTCCTGTATAAGATGATGTTACTATTTTTCATGGGTCAGTAACGTAACCCTTCATAACGTGGAAAGTTGTTAAGGCATCCCAATTGGGTGTGAATCGCCAAAGGCCAGACATTACACTTTGCAACTACTTCGCGATAAAATATTATAACTGTCCTGGGCTAATACGGTAATCACCGTAAATGATCGACTTAAGTGAAGTTAACCTTGCACGAAGAGCAAAAAATCTTTTTTTACACTAACCAGTCCGTATCCTTGCGATTGACATTTGATGATATAACCTTAACATTCTGAGATTATAGTGCTCGATATCCTTTTTTAACGTATATTAGAAAGGAGCTGTAGCATAGCGCTTGCTCGAAAATGTCATCTAATTGTAGCATCGCAAATAAGAGGAATTGCAGTGTAGCCAGTTATTGGACCATAAATTTATTAAAAAAGGACACAGGTGATGTAGTACCTGTTGACTTTGTAGGAAAACCAGTCTACTTGAGGCTGGTCAGGACTTTAAGGTGTAGATGTTCCTCGTACTAGTTTTTTATGTTCAAAAAGACAACACACGTTAATTACAACCTGCATCTTTGCATCCATTTTTTGAGCTTTTGACTGTTTACAATCTGATACTAAAAAATGTAATCATGTAGATTATAGATGCTCTTACTTGGTGAAACTCTTCCATCATGTAGATAAAAACTTGTGTAGTTATCACACAGTTTCACAAATAAAAATCTTCCTTTTAGTGACCATGATTTTAATAAATATCGAAGCGCGTCACTAAAAAAAAGAGTTTTATTTGTGAAACTGTGTGATAACTACAAAACTATTAATCTACATAAAAAATGTAAATTAAGCTAGAAACGGTATTGAATGAATTCACTCTATTCGCGTTTGTACAGAATGTTGACAATTATGCTTATGGATATTCTGTTATATTATTGTATTATATTTTGTATTGTTAAAGACTCACAAACATAAACATGTGAAATTTAACCAAACTTTTTTTTTTTGAAGCACTCCTTAAAAACATATAATATGAGAAGCTGAAGATTATTGAAATATGACGTTGGGGAGGAAAACGTGTAAAACCAGTGTATTTATTTTACTAATCTAAAACATGCTTTCCTTTTGAAATTTAATATAAGTGAAATAGTATTAGCTTGATAAATTTCAAAATACGGAAGAACATTGAAGAAGTTATCAAGTGTTACTCCACATAATCTGTTGCTATATTTTGCTATTTTGTATGCTGTAGGTGACAACTCATTGATTAAAATATGAAAGAAATGTCCTATTTATCGTATTACATACTATAGCCTATTCTTAGTAGTAAAAGATATGCTTTCGATATTATTTGGCTCAATACTATTGTAGCGAACAAAATGTTGACTGAATAGGTACTAATCCAGTAAATAATTTTCACAGTATAAAAAAGGAACTTCTATTCCAACATCTGCGAAATTTTCTAGGTAGTTGGTTATAACTTCTTCTTTATATTTTACTCTCATAATATATTATTTTGTTTCATTTTGTCTAAATAACTATAAGTATTTCGTCAATACTTCCAACTACACAGCTGCAAACCTTTGATAATAATTAGAAAAATTAGGATGAAAAATTTGTCGCCAGTGGGGATCGAACCCACGACCTCCTGCATTCTAGGCAGGCGCCCTACCGTTGGTTCATGATGAACGGGTCAAACAAAGGCAAATACGCTATGGAAGGTACATCCTCCCGCGAAATTCTCCTTCCGCAGCCAGTAATTGGTAATCATACTGCCAAAGACAGTATCGGCCTCTGGCATTAGATGTCTAAGCAAAGATCGAGCTGCACAGGTTAGAAAAATTAGGAAGAAGGTCATATCAGCATATTTGCCGTTCTGTCGGACCAGTTCGTGATAATCCAACGCTAAGGAGCCTGCCTAGAATGCAGCAGGTTATGGGTTCGATTCCCACTGGCAACAAATTCTTGTTTCTAATGTTTTCAATTATTATTATTTGGCCACTTACAGATTGCAGTGTAATCCGACAAAACTATTTAATACAAGCTTTTAGTTTTGAAAATTCCTAATAATAAATAGGTGGACTCAGAAAATTCATCCAAGATTAAAAATAAAATTAAAGAAAAAGAAATCGTTATATGATTATGGAAACTTATCTGTGGTGTTATTCAGGAGAAGGAAAAGTACATATTACATTTAAAAAATCGAGATAATTGTCATTTTTTTTAAATTCGCCTCCACTAAATCTCAATTCATGCTTGATATATAACTTTTGTAACTTCATAAATCTCTGAGGCATCCAAATGGATACTTAAAGTTTCATGAACATGAAGCGAGATTGTCCAGTAATCTTCAATTTACTTAAGGTTTTCAATAGCATGACTTACGACCATATTGGTTCAACTATCACTTAAATCTTGAGGATGGCTTAGGTGTTTCAAATGCAATATTCCGATCTTAGAACTTTTATTGTGTGTACAACTTTTAAGATCATCTAATGAACTCTAATTGGACGCAATTGATGAAGATGTTCTGGAAATACTAAGCATTGAGAATTGCAAAATAAATGGCAATTTAAGTATTTGCTACTTACTTTAAACAACTAAACTTTGTGACATTTTGCAGTTTTTGACAGTTTCATTGGTATAAGTATAAACATAGTATTCAAAGCTATGTTCCTTATAATAAACCTTTATCCACTCCTCAACCGTTTGTCGCTGTGTAGCTAACCACAGCCGATGTCCATGACTCAATACCGCGGAAACACTGCTCCGGTGGATCCATTCGCTTAGCCAAGGTAACCATCATTATAAATTGAAAAGAAATAAAGCACCACTACAAAAAATGGTAAGCACGTATGGCTAAACGTGTTTCTCAGACTGAAAACATATTTCATCATTTCAGTGACCGGCGCAAGCACAAACCGTACGTATTTCCAGGAAGCGATTTTTCAAGGCTTTCCCGTATGTCATGAATAGCGGGGCAATATTTTCATCCTACAATACGCGCACAGAGTTACGTAATGGGTTAAAAATAAAACAAATGTACTCTATCGATTTGAATTATATCAGCCATATCGTTTCATATTATAATGTACACCTCCTATTCATAGATGTATTAAAGCACCTGATCGTGAGGTAAAAATTTCCAAAGGGGAAAATTTGCCACCAGCAAATTCAGAGGCTTAAAAATGACGAGCCATGACGTACTGTCGAAAAAATTTAGATAGGCTCACGAAATACTAAAAAAAAAACAAAGTAAGTAAGGAAAACCGAGACAATAAAAAAATGTAAAATAATAGGCCTAAAAAAATAATTAAAAATGAATGGGGCAAAACTGATTTGATAAATAGGCACAAAATGAATTGAAATTGAAAGTAATTGGTCGATTGTCGTTGTGTTCAAGACTCGTGACCGAAGATTACGTAGAGATCAGAAATGTGAGGTGTCAGTTCTGTAAAGATGTAAAAAAATCTGGGTAACCAAATACATCACTTCCGTTTCAAATATAAAGACTATGTTGATCTCAACCATCATGACCATAAAATTGAGTAAAATGGTGGTATAAAATGGTCATAACCTAAGATTATTAATGAACAGTGAAACCCTACCTAAAAACATATTTCGTATCATCGGTTTAAGGGTCAACTCGCGAAAACTTCAACGAAATATTTTCTTCGGGCCTAAAATGTTAGGAGTCAACTCACAAAACAATTCGTCATGAGGAATAAAATTGAGTACGCCATTCCAGAGTATTTACTATGGTAAATCAGTGTTTTCAATGAGGTACTGAGGGTCAACTCGGGAAACACACACTAGCAAATATAAATGGTCAACTCGCCATATATTGTTATTCAACATTATCCAACGTAAGGCTTCGAAACTAATAGATCATAAATAAAATAATTAAACAGGTAGAATTGATTGCTACGTGAGATTTGGCGAAGATTAAAATCGTCTTTCTCATCATAAATTGAATGATAAAATGCCAGCAAAGCCCTATTTGTTCGATACAGTCTCCAGACGCATTTCGAGGCGAAAACCACTGCCCGGCTATTCGTACCGAGTGGTGTACGTACTCGAGAGCCACAGAAACTATATATTTTAAGTTTAACGCACTCTATACGCCCTTGATGAGAATTTACCTTGCCGATTAACGCTGTACTGTGGGTGTATGCTTAATGTGAGACATGTGAACCCCTTTTTGTCAGAGTGGGACGCCAAATAAGCAGAATTATGTTAAACGCATTTTACTGGTATTTGTTGGAAAGGTAGAACAATTTATAGGTAGGTTTTATTACATATTAACTGACCTACTTAGCCTTATTCTAGGAAGTTGTCTTCTATTTTTGGGTGGAACAAATCAAGTTTTACATATCGGGAACCAGATTTCAAGTGGGAATGCTACTCCTCACATGATCTGTAGAAAGATATTCTTCGAAAACTACGTAGCTTAACTGCTGCTAACAAACCCTTGCATGATCAGCAAGTCCATCATATTTAGTATATCTTCTAATTAATGTATTTGCGACGAATTTACGCAATCAAAAACAAAAACTCTCTGTTAAACTGACACCACTATTGCAAGTGTACTTCACATGTCATATAAAACTCATCCCCCTACAATAAATTATAATTTGATCTGTTTGCCAGAACCGGACGGCTTTGCATTAACTGGAACAGCCTGAAAGCGTGACTATCCTACCCATAGTGGGACAATATGACCTCGTTATACCTACCGTATAGACGACAAACCTAGTTTCAGCACCACCTCTGCTAGTTCCCTATCATCTGCTGTTATCTAAATCTAAAAAATTATCCATGTGCCGCCAATGAGAACTTTTTGTTACTGTTGCCAATTAGCAACTAGGCAAAAAATTATTTAGCATAAGATAATAACATATTTGTTATGACTTTTTCGAGAAGCAAATACGTGCGGAAATGGTAACGCTGTTTAATATTTATGCATGTTTGTCTTACCAGATCGAAATAATCTTAATGAATATCTTAGATGTAGCTAGATAGTGGTTAGTAATAATAGGAATTGTAACAGATTGTTTGAAGGTAGTTAAAGTTTTCCACAGCATAATTATTGTATTTCAAAGGTACATAGATTGAACGTAGGCAAGGAGGCATATGTGAGTTTCCTGTAGGCTGCGAGGTAATATCTCATTTCATTTCATTTTTCATAATATACTTATAACACAGGTAGCTAACTTTCAGTAAGATCTATTAGTCCATTGGATATCTGCGGCTTTTTACAGCGGATCGATCACAGTCATGCCACAGTAATGATTAACACGTTGACTACCACGAGATCCGTAAAAACCTGCCCCGGGTCTCGATACGAAAATCGCAATATTAGTTCAAAACAATTATCTTACTGGACACTGTACGTATTTTTGTTTTTCAGTAAGTAGTGTAACTATGCTTGTGAACTCCGATAATTAAATTCGCCTATTTTCGAAATGTATTTCAGGACTTCTTGCTTCTGTTGGGCTTCATTTTTGCATCTCTGGAATACTCACATCTTCATTCGTCTGTTTGTTAATAAAATGCCATAGCATGCCTCAAAATATTCTATTGGTGACACAAATTTCAATATAGAAACGTCACGATTTTACTCGTGGTGGGCGCCCGACTATGAATACGAGTTAACTCGTTCTTGGCAGTGAATCCAGTATGCTACAAACCGTGATGCTTCTTGCTGTTATAGATACTCAATTTGTCAAGCAAATCCATGTATGGTGGCGAAAGTGAAAATACTGTATGTTGTTCTTTCTGCGAGGAATATAGACTATTTTCTGCAAACAACAAGTGGAAATCAAGGCACTAAGTGCTGGTGAAAGAACAACGAATTTGGACTGAACTTGTACTGTTTGCAAGGCTTTCGAGAACGTTGGTGTGAAACACTTGGTCTCATTACAATGGGTACCTGTAAATGCCCACATATGACAATTTAATGGCAGATACACTCACAAAGATGGCCGTCCAATGAAAGACCTATTATAGGGTTCATAATTCGAAAACAGTATCAGAAGGACCAGCGACGACTGTGTTTGAAAGAAACTATTTCTGAGGTAGAAAAATATCTCCAACCGTTGCTGTCGGACACAGAATCTCTCTTCATACGAGTCAAAAGGTTCTAGATGAGAAAGTTATGTAGATCTTCAGAATGCTATAACATCTTCGAAAGTCATTTACACGTACGGTGATGAATGATTCGGTACACTTAAGTTGCGGTGAACAGGAATTACCCTTGACGAATATTTTATGTTGTTGTCAAGCTTATGACAATGCTATGCCATGCTATGGAAAAGTCCAAATTTGAGGCACCAGGAGTTCATTCTATGGGCTGATCTTGGGACTTAGTAGTAGTATACTATCATTTTCACTGTCGCCTCAAGATCTATCTGGCGTATGGTATAAATAACTTATATGTTGAAGATAAACTAGCAGTATTCTCTTCAGTCACCTCAGTTATTCAGAAACGGTCATATATATCGAGATGAACAAGTTCATGAATAGCTGCATTATCTTCATCACTCTATTCCGCACTATGGTGAAATTCTATGTTAGCCTGTTTGCCGACATGAAGCCGTTCTCCACCAAGAAATTGCGCTTTAACAGTCATAAAATATTCAGCTATGCATTTTCCTGGGGTATTAGAATGAATCTTTTTGTTTCACGCATCGTATCGCCTTTGTACACCGAGAATCCGACAGAGCTGGCTACAAAATTATTTTCTGAAGCCTCAAACACAAAGCAACGAATATTTAACTCGTTAAGATACGTTTTCATATAAAAATAATGGAATTTTGCAGAGGTGAACATAGCTTAACTATTTTCACATACCTATACAGGATATTCACTTAAGCTTTCTTGTGCAAAAATCTAGCTTTACAGATTTATGTTGAATTATCTTGAGAGTTCCAAACGCCACAATAATATCGACGCTTCCGTTTAAAGTTGGGTACAAAAAGGAATGATACCGAGATTAATATGGACATGAAGTCACAAGAAATAAGCGGTTTATATAAAAATTCCACTAGAATATCTCCTACTGTCTTCGAGAACCTACTGCAGCAGATTGGTCCTCACATTTCCAAAGAAGATACTTATGGAGGCACTGCGATTTCCGCGCCAGACAGACAAGTAATGATAATATTTTCTGTACATAATTTATCTAATTGTCATTTTTATAGCTTGCTGTATAATTTTCCCAAATCTCGACATTACGTCCCGAAATGAGAGAAAATTGCTAAATCATGAATGCGGCCCTGTTACTTGTCTTAATCAAAAATGAAAATACATTTTCCTCCATTAATGCCTTCCGCTTTGCCACGCTAAATATTTGCCTTACGAACGATTTCACTCTCTATAAACTGCATAAATTCAGGAATAATGCGAATGCTTCTGAGCCGTTTTACATTTGTAATTACGGTAAGATGAGGCTATTCGTACAGTACGCGGGGATTTATATGCTTCGTATAAATACATAATACTTATATGTTGCAGTGGCGTAGCTGTTTTTCTTTCTAGTTGCTTGAAATATGGTGGTGTTCCCAAAACGTGGAGAGTAGCCCAATTGTCAGAAATTTAAAAGTTTCCCTATATACTGATTTTGAGTAGAACGAGCCACAGCGTGATTTTTGAAAAAGACAGCATACATTTGCACTACAAACCTGATACAGGTAAGCCTGGTTAGCCGATAATCAATACTTCCCGCCATGTCTTATAAGGTTAAAAAGTTTCACCAAGTGAGAGCATCTATAATCCACATGATGTACAAATTATGCATAAGACGAAATAAGGAATGTGTTACACATATGTATGCGTCAATGACTTGCTTTGTCTATAGTTAATAAATCGAGTTAAGGAGAGGATACATACATTGGAAGCGCGACCAGGTGAAGATGCACCCGTTGGCTCTCTCAGTGTTTGTTACTGATGACTTTTGGTGTTATTATGCGAGACAGTTTGGGCGAATATTTACCGTGGTAGAATCTATAGAATAGAGACAGATCATCCACCCCTCCTTCATGCTCAAGACTATGTGTCTAAAGGTCTGAAGGTCAGGTGCATTCACTAGGTTCCTGTCCTAGATTGAGTTCAAAAGCTTCAGGAAGTCCTCCGGAAGAATCTCAGAGCCTTGTAGAATTGTAGTCTCTTCCGGCTTCTGGGATGTTGACCTAGCAAGGTCGACAACATAAAATTGCTAGGACTCGTCATTGTTGATCTCAATCCACAGACATCTGATGGAAGTAGTAGTATTGATTGAAGACGACTCGAATATAGAGCGTCCCCTCTTCTCCACGGCTGACAGACTAACATGTGATTTTATGTTGAAGTGAGCTCTATTTGTTGATCCCCACTTTGACAATTATTTCTAGGTCTTCGTTATCCACATAACATGTTGTACCCACCGAAGTGACATCTCTTAGACATCGGAGTGAGGACAAAATCGCTGAGGAACGGCGGCATTGACGCCAGATTCATCAGAAGGATATCAATGTAGAACAACGAATGAGGATCGGTCCCTGAGAAAACTATCTAACCATTGGCACAGACCTGGCAGTAGCCCAAGGGCTTGAATGTAAGTTCCTCATAAAATACTCGTACTATATCGAAAGCTTTCTTTATATCGGTCGGGAATATTCAGGACTAGAGACTTAACATGTGAATGACGTAAGCTAGAAGATTTTACGTTCTATTACTGCTGATATTGCTTTTGTTCAGGTACTTCAGAAGCCACACACTGTCTCCAAAACCTTGGATACGATGCAAAGTAAATGTTCATAGTTTCTGGACAAACTTTTCCTGCCCTTCTTAGGGATGGGTTGCATACGACTGAGCATCTATTCAGTATGGAACATACCTTGCGGGCAGAAGGATTTAACGAATTTGCAAAAGACTAGTGTAAGTTCTACAGTGTGACATTTCAGCATGATGGCTGTTATTTTGGCTGGGCAGCAAAAACTAGATCATCATCACCATGTCGAACTTCCAACGCCTCGCATGAGCCTCTGCCAAATGTCGTTACCATAACACAGTTCTCTTGGCAAACCTGGCATCAGGATACATTGTTTTTGGGATTTTCCACTTGTCCTATCTTGGTAGTAGTAGTTCTTGTCCTGCATTCTGACATAGTAGGTAACATTCATATTTTCATTCATTATTCAGGATATTTACGTTTTTCCTACTTCCCGAGATACCTTCATATCCCGCCTGTTTATCCACATCTCCCTGGAAGTTATTAGGCCTAATGTTTCTCCACTTGCCCTTTTTTCTTCGTCATAATGCTTGCTTAGCATGAAGCCCTTGTTTGGGTTGAATTTCTGCTCATTTACCGTCGCTTACATGTCCAGCAAAATTTTTTCAACCGAGCCATAATTCTATTGATCTCTGGTGATCTACACCAATCTACGACATTCCAATATATGATTAGTAGAATCTTCATTGCCGGTATAATACACATATTTTGCGTAAGCGCTTTTCTATCCGTTCCCTGAGGAACTGAGCTTGGATCAGGTCTACTTATTATTCGATTTTTCCTGTATGTCTGAATGCAAAATACTTCAATATTATTTCCGGCTTTATGAGGATCACTTTAGCTTCATGAGTAAATAATAACTCTTAGCACTCTAGCTCTCCGGATGATTCCATTACCTTGCATATTTCAATTCGACGTAGAGTTATGTCTTTTTCACAACAAGTTATTCACTTCAAGACTGAGAAGAAGTGCTTCACTTGGAGATCCCTTAAACATCTCATTTTATTTTTTCTTTCTCTCCTTAGTACAAGATTACTTTAATTCCAACGCGACATGTATCTAACGTTGACAAATTTCGAAAGAGCATTCTATTCATTTATTCGATCCAGGCAACGAGTAACCTTCCCTCACGGCAATCATTTCTATTTAGCTTTAAAGTAGGCTACTTTTTCACAGCTATTCCTTCTTGTTTACGTTCTGGGAGAAGTTTCTTGTAAAATTCATTTCCCCGGCGTGCCATTGCGGAGGCTAGACGTCTCTGTTTCCTTTTTTTTGAGATCAACGTCACTATGTGAGATATATAGTGTATATAAGTATTTACATTTATTCACTATATGTATATTCATAGATATAAATCTGACCTGGGAGACTAGCTAGCAAGCATACATTCACCCGAATGTTTTTTATCTGGTATGTATAAGTGGTACAGTCCCATTAAGTTTCTTCTTTTGAAGGTTGGCTTCCTTGTCACAGACTGTCAGATGAGCGCCGTTTGTTTCTGGATGTGAGCTTCTTACTCGTGATAGATAACAACCAGATATTTATTTCTATAAGATAGCTTCTATTGGTGAGAGCATATGACTCTATAAAGTGTCCAACGGACGGGGAATGTAGAACATTTTGAATTTAATGCTCTCTCGTTACTTTTCATATGCTTTCCTCTCTGGATGCTGGTGATTAAGGAAGTAAAAGCTGTTTCGTCCAGCCTCCGATACACCAGGTTCATTTCCGTTTCCGAGCAACTTCTTCCCACAGCGTAAAGTAAGCCAACACTGGGCCGCGAATCGTGCGCTTAGGATAAAAGGTGAGAACCGAGCATAACTGCTTTCTGCATTCTTTCGGCCGAGATGTTTGCCTATGCAGGGCATATCGTTATTAATTTTAGAGCAGAGGGTAGCATATTTCCATCATCATCCCACCTAAGGATCCAATGATCATAACTTGCAAACTAACAGTGTGGTCTAGCCAAAACCTTCGAAGCTGGATGAGGAGCACCTGGCATTCGCTTCTCCTCCTCCTCTTTCTAGACGATGTTGTATGGCTTTAAGCTAGCTCGAGTGTGGGGAAGAATCATTCCAATGAAACGAAACTCTCGTTTTACAAAGACCCCTCATGACAGACTTAAAATCCCTTGGATCGTAGGGTACCCACAGGGATCTCATCTCTACCTAAGAAGTGCGTCAAATGATAATATAGCATAAGTAGGGCCAGAGTACACCCTACAAGCAGACAGGAGATGCATACTACATAGGCGACTTGGTCGCCTATCGGCATGCTCTGCAGCTGGTATCGGGTACTTTCATACCCATAACTGTACCACGATATACCAAGTTGTTAAAGACACCTTCCTGGTAAGCCATTATGAATTATTCAGTCTCTAACGTTAACCCACTGGACCTTAGGAAATAAAAGGTCAACTGCTCAGACAAGTCATGCCCTTCAAGATGTTTGTAGGAGATTCCATTCATGAGCTTTCTGAAGTCTTATACGGTAACCGTTATCAGAACTTTTAATGTGGGTTTTAAGCTGTGTGGGAGTCAGCTCTGTAGTGGACATTTGCCCATACGATTTTGTTGATGGAGGAGAGGTCTAAGAACGGAGTGTTCTGACATCATGACCTTTACGAAAGGTCTGGTAGGTTCTACACAAATCATCAATGAATGTACGGTTTCTTCAATCGTTAACCTGCAATCATGAGTATTTAGTAATTGTGTCTTAGGGTTACACATATAGAAGGAGGCTGTTATATACTTGTTATAGTAAAATTAAGATAGACTGACGCGGTGCTGTTACGCTGTGAAGTCTATCAAACTAAAAAGTTGTAGTAAATTGTAGCGTATCATGGAGGTGCATCACACGAAGCTGCTAACAAAATTACTGACACAATTGATTGACTCAAAAAGCGGTGAAGCTTTTTTTGCTTTGGCAAAACGGTGCTTATGTTTACAAGTTGAGCACATCTTCTGGACCAAACATGGAAGATTTTGATGTATCCTAAATACAGATATTATTGAATTACCAGTGAGGCTAAGTGTTAAGTTCATTCCCATAACGCCATAACACAAGATTATCCGGTCGCTCACGTTCACAGAAATATCAACTTTGATTTGAGTCATGGAAAATTTTACAGCAGCATACCTACATCTAATTCTAGTATGATTTGATAATATTCTAAAATTTTTTAGGTAGGTAGAATTTGACTCCGTAAAGACTTCAATGAGCAACGCCACTTATCAAGATATTTCAAGAATGTTCCTGTGATACTCTTACCTGGTATAGGTTTACATACAAAGTATATGACGAGCAGCACCGACGAGCCTGTGCCGTAGACATTATCCACTATGGTATCCTGTATAGTTCCTTATTGCTTCATACACCCCTGCTTTGCGTAATCATTCCTGTTGAACTTTGTTGTATAATTTTCAGCAGTTACCCATTCTTTTATACGTCCAGGGAAAAGTTGCCTGCAGACCTCATTTCCCAGGCGTACGTACCAATGGCAACGCTGATGCTTCGCTTTCTCAGAACAATGTTTTTACCACTGCTCCAACTTGTACAAGAATTTTTTAATTATTTAATAAACTTTTGTGCTATTTACAGTGCTCGCTGATATTAAATAATCATTTTTCGTTCTGGGAATAATTGTCTTTTGTCGGTTATGTTGACTGGATTCCATTGGGGCATATGCGCGGTCGGGTTGCAGTTTTATTAACTTATTTAACTGTTCTTTCAGCTATGAACCTAGACCCTGAATCAAATGTTAACGCTAACTTACAACAAAGATACCAAACTTTTATAGGTATCATATTCTAAAGTGTGGTATATTATTGTCAAATCTATCTAGACAGATAAATAAAAGTAGTAATACAAATAGCAATTTTCACTTGTAAAATCATTTGCAAACTCATTAGACTAATAAAATACTTGTTTAGTAAAGCAAACGAAGTGTCCATTACATTGACACATATTCTATTATGTCATATAGTTCAAAATTATGCCGCTGGAGAATCGCTTCGTTTGGATAACTTTTGAACGCCCATATGATGTGATACTTTAATAATATGAGTCCTTTAGGCTTCATGAGATCTCAATGGGCGACCCCAGAGTGGACGACACTTAAATAAGTTGATGTTGCTATCACACCCTTGACTGGGTTATGAATATACCACCCGATTGTTCTCTACAGTTAGACCGCCAGGCTATACTGAAGTCTAGGCTAAAGACGAAACATGCATATCTATAGCAGGTCTAGTGCATAGCAGAGAGCATACACCAAATCTAAAAGCATTGTCAAACTGACGAATTCTATTTGATAAACGGAGTGTAGAAAAAGTCCTATATCGTTTGTTGAACTGATGACTTGGTGCTATTATGCGGGAAACCTCGAACTAACGTGTACCATGATACAATTAATAGGTATATTAGATAGTCTGATCTGACGCCTTCAGATAGAAGCTGCTCCTGTGAATATATTTTTCTGGAGCGGTAGAGAACCGCCTGTTTCTAGGACGCCGATTTAACGAGTCCAGTAATATGCTTAGGCATGATATGTTTGATGTCAAACCAAAGGATTTATATGGAAGACCACCTGTGTCTGGGTGTCTCTCCATCCCCACAGTAGCCCAGCACAGCACTCCAGACTCAATATGGATGATTTTATAGAAATATTATAAGTATAGATCTCTCTAAAAGTTCGGTCCGTATCTACCAAAATATATGAACCAAATCTTCTATAGGAATATGCAGCTATATAATGTCTTTCAGAAGTTAATGGGGGAAGTTAAGAGAAGATCTGTAGATCATTCACTTTTGGGACTTGTCATATATTTTCGTACATTTCATATGAATCTGAGAGATTATCCACATATTCTGTGACACCATGTATTACTAAGCTCAGTCGAGCCACCATGTACAAGTATTAACTCACAAAACGGCAAAAGCAGGAGTCCTGCGATCCTCTGCTCTTTCTACCCTCGCTTACCCGGATCGTATCTATTTTGAAACATAAGCGAATGCAATTAAAAGTTGCCAGACGTGCTCGCGAATGTATACGGACCGATCCATCCTTGCCACTGTTGTACTTCTAACATTATTATGAACGTTGAGCGGCTGAAAGCACGGAAATTATCCACAGGAATTTGGTCGAGCTATAGAGAGTGAAATCATCCGTGAGGGGTGCGATTCCGGGCAGGCTTAGTAAATGTGCCGATGGGGATGTGGTGGAATAACTCGTTATAAAAGTTAGAACTTTTAAGCGTCAGTATATTCAGGGAAGGACACCCCACATAACGAATGCAAAATGGGGAACCGTTCAATTGGCTGAAAATGCAATATTTCCTTCATTATATCCCGATTTAAGGTTTCATGCGCACATTGTGTGATGAAGGCCATATTTTGAAATATGGAGAGTCCAAGAACAGAAATATCAGATAGTTGAGATAATCATACTATCAAAAGTTGGATTTCGGACTTCCATTGTCTATAAAATTTTGAGTATCACGACGTTTCGATTGATGTGCTATCTTCAATCGTCTTCAGGTGAACTAACGATTGAAGATAGCACATCAATCGAAACGTCGTGATACTCAAAATTTTATACACAATGGAAGTCCGAAATCAAACTTTTGATAAATCCACCTTGTCTACAAGTTTCAAACAACGATAATCATTCTATATAATAAATTTTTTAAAACCATTATTCTTATATAATATTTTAAATTTTGGCAAAATATGTGATAATACAAATTCGTATTCTGTGCGATTTATATGATTCAACGTAGTAGTAATACAATTTGAGGAACAATGATCACTTTGAGTTTCTTTGCTGCCCTACCATAAAGCACATAATTGCTACGCCCTTGATCTTATAATGATACCAGCTGAGCAACCCTAGATGAAAAGTATCTCATATTCAAGGTACGTCCACCCAGTATGGAAGCCCGCAAGCCGTGCTTTTCACACCGTATGAATTTTTGCGCCGCCTAAAAGCCCTTTGAAATGGTAATGACTATATGAACCCTGCAGTGTGTATAACCGGAGGTTAAATCCAGCCTGTGTGCCTGCGCGCATGTTTACGGTGCCATGCAGGAACGAATGTGCTGGAAATTGAGAGCGGATTAGCTTTATATTCAAACAGCTTTCTGATCGTTGCCACCGTTCAATGCTCTATCGGAACGATTTTGCTCAACTCACCCATGCTTGTGTTAACCGGAGTGCAGTTATTGTGGTGATTTCCTAGAGCAATTTCCACTTACAAGTGCACGTGGGCAGATATACTGCATTTTGCAGAGGTTGAGTTTTGTCGTAACTGCCATACGTAACCACTGTTATTCAAAAATTATAGAACTTTAAAAATGTATAAACCAGAAACGTCAATTCAATTATTGCAATTTTTGGGTTTACTAGCGAGATAAGTTTATGCCCTTCTTGTTTGAATGAACATGCGTGTTGTAGCAGTCTCCAAGAATGGTAAAAGTATTAAAGAAATATTATATTTTATTCGTTTAGTGCAAAAAGGTTTTTTACTTTCAATTTATTTTATACTTTTTATTTATCGCTGGAAAATTTTCTCGGTCTGTTCGTCTTAATCAAAGCATAAAAAACCTAGTCCGCCATTTTTAGAAGTCCTCCATGTTGGGTTTAGAGTAATGTCACTTTATTTTTAGTTATTCTCAGCAAGCCCTTTTATTTGATACTCATATGGTAGGAGTGTATTAAGAATAACTAGTCCGCCATTTTGATTGTTCCGCCATATTAGATTCATAATGACCGAAATGAAATATGACGTCACACTGTCATCCAAACTTAGCGTGTATAGAAAATTTACGATCAATTGGTTGAAGATATCTGCTTCAAAATTGAGTTGCAAGAACCGAACAAACATAGTTGCAGAGTTACATAGTTACATAGATAGATACATACATTGCCAGTTAAATAAAAGCTTGTAAAGATGGAGCCTCTTGCAAAAGTGGTACAGTATACAGTTAATCATAAAATTGAGATTTCATCCTAACAAACATAGTTACAGACATACATACATTGCAGTTTAAATAATAGCTTGCAAAAAAGAAGAATACTAGCGGAGATAGCGAACTCAATTATGCTCCATGGAGCCCCCCTTTCTTGACGATCTTTAAAAAAGAAGTATAGTTAAATTATGCTGAGAAGCCAGCGACAGATGGTAGTAGCTGGATCCACTTGATCTGCTGGTGGAGGAGAGAAGTCTATAGAAGAGGTAGCCAGGAGTGAGGAAGGAGGAAACTGTTCCTGAGATGGCAACGGCGATGGGCGACAACATCTATGGAGCCTGGACTAGAAGATACCCGACACTGAAGAATAGATTGACAAGGGACATAGATGCTTTGAAGATTACGTAAGAAGAATAGGAAAGAAGGAGTACGCATACTGTTTTTATGAGGAGGATTCACCAAATCATCTACTTGACTATTCTAGTGAATAACCAGAGAAAATGGGAATTAACTTTAGGAAAAATGCTCACCGCAGAGATAACTTTAGTTTGTTGTTGTGTATCATTTAGGCTATTTTATGTAATCTCTAAGCTGATATTATTATGCAAGGATTACGGCAAGTAAGGACATCTGCAATCGAATACAGCCTAGCAAAGTCAAATAAAAAGGATGCCTTTTACTGACATGAAACACCCGCTTATTACCCTGAACGAACGAGTGCTCTTTCCGTTTTCATTGTAACCAATTTTACTGAGTCGGCGGTATCTATAAATTTCTATGAATTAACCGTTGAATAAATGCCACAGGATGTATTATTCAACAAGCTTTCAGTGAACTCTATAATTATCCGAGCATATTTATTAACCTCCCTTGCTTGCCCGTAATGACGGAAAATAGTGAAATCCCAACATATGGATTGCTATAGGTGCATGTGTGTTTGATGGGTGTACGCATAAAGCTAGAGTAAAATACACTTTTAATGTAACCGGACGGTCATCACTGTCAAATACGATAGATATGATGATATATACAAAGCTATAAATGCACTACGAAATGGAAAATGTAAACAAACAGTAGCAGACTGACACGTTTCATTACTATCAAACGTATGATGTTATTTTTCTGATTCGACCCACCAATTTTGATGTTGAAGTAAATGAATCATAATTAGCTAAATGGAAATTATTCAATCAAATTACAGGATTATAATTAGGAATGGAAAATAAAATTATCTATGCGTTAAAATTCTTTCCCGAGCAACCTTACATTGCCACTCAGATCAATGGAGACATCAACTAAAATGGAGAATGGAAATCTACAAACTACCTGATAAGGTTCTTCACGTCTTAAAATAAATTATTCTGTTTTCTCCGGAATTCATCTCATTTTTACTGGGCGTTAATCAAAGCTACATACGATTGACTGAAAGAGCTTTACCAACGTTTTAGCTACCTTGGCAGCATTAGCGACAAAATACAATAATAAATAAATTTTGAAATTGACTTCTTGGTATCACCACGTAGGCGTCCCAAAGCTGGGGATGATCGACCACTCTAGAAGATTGTATTAACCGGATCAGTTATTCTACAAGTCTCAAGTCAGACTATATTTGGGATACTGCGGATGTGCCTAGATGTGTTCCGAAGTACACGATTGAGCTTCTGAACTCCAATCAGAAGAAAACATTAAGTATAGCCTGTCATTTAAAAGAACCTCCACCGTCTGCACAAAAGAATAGTAGCCCATCTGAATCTATTCTATAGATTCCATCATGGTAAATGTGGGTTCGATCTGTCTTGGATGACAACACCAACAGTCATCAGTACAACGAACAGTAGAAAAGCCTCGAGAAACGCCTAACGAGCGCTACGACGACCCATTTTCGAAGTCCATTCTTTTGAAGAAGCTCACAGCATTGTAGAATGAGCTGCTGAGCAGTTTGTTCACTTAACCTCTCACATCGCTTCTGGAGTACGATGGCCTTTTAGCCTTTTTGAAACGATATGTAAAGTTCCTGACATTATTCTTTGTAGCTTATGAAATTTCTCATGTGTTCCTAGTTACTTTAGATGAATCCACATGTGTACCAACCTACTGGTTACACAATTCTTTATCCAAATCTCAATTGAAATCAGAGTCAACAAAATTATTTATTATAGGCATTTTATAGTAAAATACTCATTCGCCTGATCAATACATACCGTTTCTCGCTGGTCAAAATACTATTTTTCTGTATGAGTAAATTGCGCTAATCGCAAGCATTTTGGCGCAGTAGTAATTTCATGATTGCACTTGCCAGAACTAGAAAGTCTATCTATATCAATGACATCATTATCGTCAATTATTAGTAGACATATGTACACGAATCTACAACTCATTTACCGAGAAACGCTACCGCTGTCAGTATTGATATATTCCTAGTAATTACAATAATTAGGATGGTCAGGCCTTCGATAGGCAGACTGCTTGACGACAGTGACGCACATGCTTAGTAGAAAGATGTTGCCAGGTTTCTCCTTTAACCATGTGTTGATCGCAAAACAGGGACTTCGTACTCTCCACATATTGATGTAAAGCTATTTCTAAAAGCTCCCAAGATTTAATCAGACAGACAATATAATTTCTGTGTTATATAGCATTTCCTGCTATGGGCTCTATTATCTCTGTCCCCAAGTTTCATCCAATCTTAAGCATGAGCTTCTGAGATAAGCCTTTGGCGAAAATTGAGACCAAAATACTGACAATCCAACACTAACAACCTGATTAAAATATTCGAAAATACTTGCAATTAGACTATTTCCCTGGCATATACATAGTAGCACAGAACAATTTTCATTTAATACACTACAAAACAAACGACTGCAAATTTGTGAAGACAGAAAAAGGATCTTCAAATGGCTGTTTCAAAATGTAGATCATGTAGAGTAACGCCCTGTCTACCAGCGTTCGGAACAGCCATATGAAATTCCTGAAACTATTTTGTGTACCTATCTGAAATCCGAGATTCTTTATAGCTAAATAGTTGATGTTTGTTTCCTTTGAAATCTACTTTCTCCGATTTTACGCGAACAATAGCGGTAGACAGACCGACAGACAGAAAGTTCTTGCGATCACAATAGCCACTTTCCTTATATGCTTGCTTATGTATGGTACGCCACAGTAGGTTTTATTCAAAATAATATAATAATTATTATCATTAGTCTTATATATCAACAACTGTTACCACCAGTTAAAATCTGTGCAATAACACTTCAATCAAATTGCCTGGGTGTAACTGGAGAAAAAAGTGGACTTCACCTCGTAGTCCCCATTGCATTCATGAGGAAACATTGTTCAGCTAATAATAATTAGGAATAAGAATTTGTCGCCAGTGGAGATCGAACCCACACCCTCCTGCATCCTAGGCAGGCGCCTTGCCGTTGGGCCATGACTGTAAGGCGCCTGCCTAGAATGCAGGAGGTTGTGAGTTCAATCCCAATTGACGACAAACATTGTCTTTCTAATTCTTCTAATTATTATTAGTTGTCCACTAATAGGTTGTAGTGTAATCTGATAATACTCTATAATAACATTGTACAACTTCGGAGAACAAGTTAGAGGACGAGCTTATCTACACTGCAATGTGTACGAATTAGCTGATTGGAGCTGAGATACATGGAACAGCTGTTAGCAGTAGTACTATTTAAATGTAGAGATTATGCGGACCGCTGTATGATGTCGTCCATGGATATGGCTTTGTTTATATGTAGATACTTCCGCAAGTTGAATGCAAATTATTGAGAAGTCCGCTATCATCTGATAATTTCTATTTCCACAGAATCGTAATACTTCTTGGTAGTGGCGGTATCATCAGTCTGAAATGTGCTGCCAAGGTTGTTATAGCTAGGCTAGATTGTATCTCTGTTTAATTATAATTAAATTACGCGATCAATTATTAATATCGAATCATATTATTAGTTTAAATATGGACATCGAGTGTTAGGATTCTTTGGATTGTATTTACCAAAAAGCTTAATTTAGATGTTAAAAAAATAGCAATGCCACCTGTAGTGGTAATGTACTGGTGCTGACTAAGGCGTTGATTTGCAATATTTTATACCTACTTGAGGAGGTAATGTGACGTATTATTTTACTTCCAGGTATGATAAGCTTTATGGAATAAATAGAAGTAAGTTCACTAGGCGTTTAATCGTTATTTTCCATCGCCTGTCTTGCGCCCGATAAACCGACTGGCAGACATATTGACACGCGGCCACTTTTTATGTCTGTCTGTCGCTCGTAGAACACCTTGTTGGATTGTTAATGGTTTTAGAATACGTCCAGAGCTTATTTTAACATTTTGGGCCTCCGAAATGTTTCATAGATACACCGGTCGAGAATGATCAGAACTTAATATACAACCAAACATTCAGATGATCACTTTCTAAGAGTTTGTGTCATTGGATATCATTACTAGACTATAGATTGGCAGGTGACTTGAGAAATAGAATCCCTGGTCTACCTATTGTTCGGTTTCTTTCATCAACTAATATCACTAATCACTGCTGAGTTGAAAGTAAAAGTAATAATATTCATCAAAAAACTTTGTATTATTTTAAGTTCCTCATCAGTTTGGAGCATAGGTATATATATTTTTAAAGAAGTCTCATGTCATTCTTTATGTGAGCGTATTGCCTTCTGGTGATTTCACTATACTAAAAGTTGAGGAATCTTCGTATATTTTCTCTATTTTATATTATATATAAAAATCAATCTAATAATATCGCTAAGTGATATCTAAATATGCCTTATTCCCTACTTCCAGGCATCTTACATTTCAGAATCTATTTTATGGCTCGTTTTGAAATTCAGTCGATTCGAAGAGATGCCACCGCTACCGAAGAAGCACGAAAAGAGTTTTCGAATAATGGCATGGTAAATGATATCAACCGAAAGTCAAGGGACAATTTTATTATTGTTTGAAACTTGTAGACAAGGTGGATTTATGAAAAGTTTGATTTCGGACTTCCATTGACTATAAAATTTTGAGTATCACGACGTTTCGATTGATGTGCTATCTTCAATCGCCTTCAGGTGAACTGGCGAACACGTTCCTTAAATAGGCATGAAAGGAACGTGTTCGCCAGTTCACCTAAAGACGATTGAAGATAGCACATCAATCGAAACGTCGTGATACTCAAAATTTTATAGACTATGGAAGTCCGAAATCAAACTTTTCACAATTTTATTACTATATACGAAAAGCACAGTGCATTGATTGAAGACCATCCGCTTCCCAAGGAACCAAAATAGGGAAGATCTCCCACTAGTGACAAACCACCAGCAGAAGGTAAGATCTCTCAAATATAATATTATAGATGGGCAGGAATCAAAGAAAAATAATTTTCTTGCTTTAAAGTTGGCATTTCTGCTACACCAAATTATATTTTTCATGCTGTCACATTTTATACCTTCCCTTATACCGCTTCTTTTTCGGAACACTGCCCTTTTGGTGGTTCGTTTATCTGCTGACGTTTATAATCATCGATTTTGATGAAACCTGGGTGAGGTATGCTGTGGGCCAGCAATCATAAGTAATGCCATTTTACTGTTGGCCGGAAACAAACTCACACAAATACTTAGACAGGAAATGTATTTGCAGCTACTTCCATTTATATGAAATTACGACGAGAATTGAGCCATAACTAACTCCGTTATAGCTGAGAATGATATCTTTAAACTTCAATCAATCCTTATTTGAACAATCAGGATTTCTCAATAGTTGCAAGCTAGGTATAAACAGGAGAGTGATCGCGTTGCATTCGAATCGTTAGTTGTTTTGATAAGAGTTGATAAGTGAAAGAGTGGAAACTGCAATGTCGTTTGATTTCTGAAGGATCAAGTCGTAAAAGAATATGCAATTAAACCAGAGTGCGCCCATGTATCTCGTTACAATTATCCGCCTTTTATGATGTTCATAAAGTAACGTGTTCGTCGCCGCTCGGTTAGTTCCAACCAGTTTTTCCTTATGTTTGCATGGTCAAATGGTTAAGTTATCGGAACACCTGCGTCACATGCAGTCAGCAGTAGTATACTATCGGCACTCGTGAGAAACATCACGACTATTCCGATGATATGGTTACACGCATAAAAGTTCTCTTACAAGTAGTACGTAGGACGTTGTAAAGGTTTTTATCGTCAGGTGTTTACATTGCCAGTATCTAAATTTTGTTTCTAACTGGAAAACAAGGTCGTTAGTTTGTGCCATATTGGCATCATTAGCAAGTCCATCGTGTTTCTGGGAGATACAAAGATAGGGTGAAGTGGGGTCGACACTTATTACATACGAATGTTCTTCTGCAATGATCTTAAACGAAATAATGAGCGACTCTGTCATAGATGATTACATAATAATTGAATCAATATGTGCATATACAACAGAGGAAAATGTAACTTTCAGATCCCATCCTGTAGCGGTCCCTCTCTGGTTCATTTCATATTTGCACTGGTATCTACCTACACCTACATATGATTCACTCAATAACTTTACAACTCTTTAAACTGTCAGCCTTTATCAAAGTACTATGGTTCATGAAGGCTGTTAGAGCATCCAAAACTTGAAGTTTTTTGTCAATTGCATGTGGTTCTAATTAGCTACTAGTACATATACAAGATGATCCAGGTACCTTTTCTAACAGGCCATCGAGGCGTGGTATGCAATGAGTGCGTTAGACAAGTAACTGTTTAGGTCTTGGCTTCCAGTATAGGGAAGCTTGCTAAAATTTAGAAATCGGAGACTAGAATATGGAATCCACGTGATCCAAATCAAATAATTACACACATTATACATTTTTTTTTTGTTTTACGTAATTGTAACGTATATATTATTAAGCATGTTACGCCAATGAGTGAAATGTCTCCTCTGAGTTCGTGATATTGGGTTATCAGAATATTTATAGAGGTTGACCATTGAAATTCAGAGAAAAAAAACATTGTTAATTTTGCTTTTCATGGAGTACTTTTCTAGACAAAACCAAGTGCAACAGTTTTTATAAATCTAGTGAAGTTATCTCAATGATTCATAATTGTTTTGGTAGCTTAGGCAATCTTTATCAAAGTGACAGTACAAAGACTCATATGAAATCTTCGACATATTTGCGAAATATTCGAAACACAGGACGTGCAATTGTGCATCTAATTGTTTCCAAATCCAAACGCAGTTGTAACGTACTTCATTACAAACAATATCATAGTAACCAACAGAGTTGAGACCAGGTAAGAGTGGGCGACAGGCGAGGTAGGCTTCCTGTCGTCTGGTATGACTTACAGACGGATCTGACTCAAATGGGACCGGATCGTGCCTGGAAGTCGTGGAAGTAAGAGTAGCGCTGGACACCTACACATCACAGGTGGATCCCTAGGCACCGCTTTGTATCAATAAATGAGAATGCATATTACCTGGCTAGACAAGGGGCTTATGCGTTGCCCCTGAATCCGTTCTGGGTATAAGCATACGTCAAGCCAAATGGCTAAAGCATTGCTAGGAAGCGACGACTTTCATGTTATCTTGTAGCAGGGATTCTCACGGACTGGACAAGCATTTGACCCTCATGATAGAGGAAAAGTATCTTGTCTGCCCGGAGTGCTTGGAAGAAGAAGAAACCTCATTTCGCTTCCTAGGCAGATTTGTCTCATATGGTAGCCCTAGAGCCGATATATTCGGTACAACAGATTTCGACAGAGAAAAAGTATACTCAGTAGAATATCCGGTGTCATAACCATCATTAGGGCATCTGGTAGGTATAATAATAAGAAATTATCAGGCCGGGGTCGGCAAGAAGGGCTAATAGTAGCCCACTTACTAGTCTTCGCGTCCCCAGTAGTACTTCCACTAGGTACTACATTCCCATTTGACATTCCACCTTCTCCGCCATGCAACACAAACAAACATAAATATCAAATTAAATTATATTTACTCATATACATTGTGACTTGTAATTTCGTTATATTTCAGTAATATATTGTATTTCTTGTATTGCTGCAGTTAAAATAATGTGATAATAAATCTCTACCACATTATTTCACACCTCCAGTTAGTAAGTTTAATCTTTGTATTTATTATAGTCACCATTTTCGCAGTGTATTCAACTCGCAATGGGAAATATTCTCATGGCAGACATATTTAATTCAAAGGAAGAGGAAATGGATAGATGTCGAGTGTAGGAATAAAGCACGGGATGAATTTCACGCGGCCGTCACTCAAAGGTATTTACTACAGCGGCCAGATAGGACAAAGTTAATGATGCAAAAAAAAGACACCTCGTTTACATTTTCATGTGGCGGAGCTAATGATGTTCACATATAAGACGTATAATTTGAAGAAGATCCATTTCATGTTGCTGCTCTAACTTTTGCAGGATGAAAGAAATGAGATCTTTGGATTACTTAATAAGCAAATGATACTATGTAGATGGATTCACAACTTACCACGCAGTTATGCGGAATCATGCCAAAAACGCAGTTATCTCGATTATCTAAGTTACTATCTCGAGATTGTTAGCTTATATCCCATTTATATCATAAGTGGTATTTGCTTATAACTTTTGAAGTTCATTGTGTTGAGCAAGATTGGTATAAAACAGCACGTTTTTGATTGTTTGTTTTCGCAAGTACAAGTTTATATCCTCGCTCACTCTTGTTGCAAATCCAAGATAAATCTCAGATGATATTTCTTCCACTGAATCCTCATCAATGGTTTGGAATGAGCTAAGATATTGAAGGTGGCATATTTGTTATAAATAGATTACTCATGATCTATAAACACTCTAAATACTTCTTGTCTTCCGCATGTCTATCTCAACTCTGAGCTCTTATATGTTTCATAAGCTATTGAATGCTCAAGATACTAGCCAAAGGGGAAGTTCTGGAAGAGACATGATAGTTTATTCTGCTCATTATTCATTCATCTGCTGTCGTTATTCTGACTAAAAGATATCCGGTATAAAACCCTATCTTACCCTACTAGGAAGATCTAACTTGCTGAAGTGACAGTCTTATGGAGAGGTATGAGGACTGAAGAGCTATGATTCCACAGACTACAAACGTGAAGTTGTATAACTAACATTTCTTTTAACTGGCAGTAAATGTAGTAGCCTCAGAAAGCTCCGATTAAAGTAAAACATCCCCTAAGAATTTTGCGATGACTTATGATCACCCTATTTAATAGGTGAGGCGATTTCATAGAAACATTATTTCATACTTCAGATATACTGCTTAGGTCAACAGTTTCAAAGAGGGAGTTTTGAGAACAAAACGACCAAAAGGAGCGTCTAGATTTTCGTAGCTCGGCTAAAACCAGATAGGAGCGGAGCAACTAGAAACGTGCAATAAATCATTCTTAACTCCGGCTGTTCATGAATATTTAAATAGGGCGAGTACAAGCGCAATGAGAGTTGTTAGGGGTGGCTTGCCACTGCCACTGCCGAGTCGGGATACTGAGAACATGCAGGTGATTTTTTGCTGTTGCTGTGTGCTTAATGTACTCGAGGAACATGCAATACCGGCAATTAATATAATGCACGCATAAATCGTCAGTCGAGATAGCCAAGTGGGGCCGATTGTTGGAAATTCTACCTTTCATGGTAATAGTAAATAATCTCAACAGAATGAGTTTGTTATACTTGAAATGACAGATGGCTTTGTTGTATGTATGAATAATAAGGAAAACGAAGCCTAGATACCAGTTTACCGCAGTTTCTGCATAGCAACGGAAGGAAGCTTATTAAAATGGACTCAAACATGATAACGTCCAAGCAACCCGAAAAGGCATCTATTACTGGAGTTCTTCAGATCCTTCATTCCCTTAAAACGAAATAGCAAGCTTGGTTTCGGTATTAGCTCAGGTGTTAGAAAGGTCACGGAATAGGGCTATGAACGTAGTGTAGCTAGGAATTGCCCTAATCGTATGATACTACCTAGGTTGAGCAGTTTACCTGCTGATCAGGAACTCCGCCGTGGGGGAGGAAATATAATTTCCAGGTGAGGTTAATGATTTTCTAGGAGGAGCAATTCATTTCTTATTCCCCACTTAGCTGCAGCCTGGGATGAAACTCCTGACTGCAGTAACACCAGCTCTTATGGGCAGTATTTAGAATAAAATCAATATTTTCAACAGCCAAACCAGGATGCTCTATTAAATTTATTTATTGAGGTCGCCGGAATGTCAGCAAATCGCTCATTTCATACACAATTACCGGAACCTGAATAAAATTATCCGAATGAAAACTAGTTTGAATAGTAGATTAGATTGAAAACATAATCGCAACAAAAAAACACACAAATCATCTTGTTAAATAATATAATTCCACCCCATAGGTACCCTGGCTGTAATAACAACGCACATTGCAATGGTGAACGCAGCGTAATGTGTATGAATTAAGCGAGGGGAATGTCCATGTATGATTTTTTCTGCTAATTTAAAGTCAGCTCCCATGACTCGATGATGGCACAGTGACGGCGACACTTCGGCAGGTCAGCCGGTAGGCAAATTTTTCGAGAATCAAGAACATAGCACAACGCTTGTGTATTCCTTTTTGGGGAGCTACAATGGAAATAATATTAGAAGATGTATATCCAACAAATGGTTCTTCACCTCCTTTCCATCGACGGGTAGAGCACCGTTCATTATTTTATCTTGTATAAGATAAAGGTGGTGCCTTACAAAAGCTTATTGCTAATGTATATTTCCTTCTTAGGACTCTCTCAGGAATCAAACTACTTTGTACTTTTTACACTTATATTTGTCAGCTCACTACAATACCCTAATCCTTATCTGCCAACTATACGCAGCCTCGCTACTTGCCTCTTTCTATTTATACGTAGGGAATAGTTGTAAATACGATCCATAATCTTCGACTAATTCAGGCTGACCAGAATCCTGAAACAACAATAATGCAGATCATACCTTGGATGCTACGCGTTCAAGTGCGAAAAATATATTAGACATCAAGTAAAAACAATGTGATCCAAATAATAGAATAACAAGGAATAAAAATAGAATCCAAATTCGCTATAATGAGTGATATATGTTGTTGATAAAACTCGTAGGGACTGAAAATCAAATAATTCCTCATTAAAGTTGATCAAGCTGTTACGCTGCGCTGAAAAAACAGCGACAGAAGTGACAAAATTTCCAACTAACACTTTTAACGATTTTTTTTTCTATATATTAATACTAGCTATGTTCTGCTCCCAAATTCAATGCGAAGATACATAAGACTTGAGTCATGATTAAAAAATGAATTTTAGGACAATCAAATTTCTACTATTTGTAGACGTCGGCTTTTAATCACTCCAACCTTAGTACGTAAATTCAGTTTTTCATTTAAACCTGAAGTCAGAGCTGGTCATCTATGTCGTGCACCTCATTTCCAAGTCTATAGTAAAAAAGGAATTCAAGAACAAACTGTAAGGAAATTTCAGGCAGAAGCCAATATTGTACCAGCTCGACTGAACAAAAAATAAGTAATAATCGTTGGTCAAATTTATTTTGATGAACCTATTCGAATTCAATGCCTTTTTGGCAGCAAAGAATGGAGTGAGCCTGATGGTTTGACGTGTGATATATCACTTTAGTCTTCCGTAATTTTTTCAACTAGCGCAGGAAATCCTTGTGTATAAGGTCTAGAAAAGTAATGATATTTCTCAACTTCAGTACACTGATACCTTTCTTCAAAAAGTCACACGAAGGGATAAAGAAATAAGTGGACAGATTAAAATATTCACTACTGTACTTACATACTTTATATACTTTGTTACCACTGTGCAGAATAGTAAATCAGTAGACGATAACTGATTAAAATAACCCAAGCGTGTACACGAATGTCATATAGTGCCAAAATACACATCAGAATAGAGCTTCACATAATCACACATCAAAAATGGTGAAGTAATTGGTGTTCTACAATGTGCACTAGAAGTTGCTTCCACTCTAATTTTATTATATTTGTCAAAAATAAATCGCCAAACAAAATATAAAATAAATTTTACGGTTAATTCATATATGTAGGTACTCTATAATATATGGTACCCATCTTTCCCCTCATGTGTCGCTACTGTATCTGTGTTCAGCGGAAGACTGAAAAATAAATCAATCCTCGGCAACTGTTTAAGGAATTTTACCTTGTGGTAGTTTATATGGGTACATCGCCGATTAGGACCTTGTGGGAAACATTTAAATGAGGATAATTTTTACCGTTTCGTGGTATCGCTAGGAAACGGTGTGCGCAGTTTTTACCTAAAATGGTATTTTTATGACAATGCCTCGTAACTCTGGTATGATGATTGTTGTTTGTCTCATTGCCGCAATCTCTTCCGACATACGACGCTTTTAGAGGTGCAAGGACAAGGAAAAAATCTGCGCATTGCTCTGTTATTCAGTGATATCATCAATTAGTCAGTTATCCCGTGATATAAATACCACAGAAGTCTATTACGTAAAACTGTGAACATTGACGTCCTTCATTTTACCGGACAAGTATTTACATCGTGGAAAAAGTCGATCTACTTGACACTCCTCCAGTAGAAATGCAAAGTTTCAAGAGTCATCTACTATAAATTGTGTATACCCCACTTGTTTAGTTAATTTTAGAATAACCTGACAGCACAAAAGCATCTCCATTGTTGTTCTTCCTATATATCAACGAACTATAAGAAATCATATCTATTCCAAGCCACAGCCTCGCAGATAATATGCCTGTTATATCCTGCATGAAACTAGGTAAGCCATTACCAACCAGATCAATTAAATCGACACATAAAGTTCAGTTCTATGCACAAAATAATCAGTCATCTACCATTAAAAGGAGACAAAAAGCCGGTCTACCAACCCTAATGATGGAGGTAGCCTCGAGTCTTTTTCAATCAAGCTTCTAGTGTCAATTTCAACAATACTATGTTATGCCATGACCATGTTGGAGGTGGACTCCCTTGTGTGCCAGTTTATATTTAAATTTATGAGGTTTACTTGTGTAGTCCATCGTCTAGGTCAATTTTGAGGTCCTACCTAAGTTCTTTTGATAGTTAAAATAGAGTGCTGCTAATAGTAAGACCTCTTCTATTTTTGAATATACAGATCGCTCTCTTCATCATAAACATATGCTTATATCAGACGCATCACAAACACATTTTTGTAAACATCATCACCTTACTAGCCGGTTTGAAAGGCAACTTCTACAGGTACAGGCATAAATTTACCAGGTTTTCACGTTGTTAACAAAAATCCTAATCGAATTTATTTTTTGAGGCACCATTTAAATCAAGGGACTTTAATTTGGTCAAATTTAGGGAACTTCTATATGCTGAATCATTCTACTAGTATGGAGTGGTTTTAATAAAATGTTATGAATCGGAAAACTTAATGATGAAATTGTGTAAATAAAATTCAGAAATCCATAAAACATACAATATTTATAAGCATAAAATTAATGAAGGCTTTGTGTAAGTAATTTCATGAAATATCCGTTGCGCCATGAAGATGGACACAAAATTCATATGAATTAGAATACACATTTATCAATGGAAAAACGAAAACTATTATACTTATTATACAAGTTTATCTGTGAAGCCTTGTATATATACACGAATCGACGTGTTTCATTGTACTACAACCCATTTATCCTTGTACTATCTGCAAAGGTGCAGGAAGGTTATCCTCATTATTCACAACATTCGGCAACCAATATACCCTATTTGAGCCCAATATCCTGATACGGCGAACTCATTTCATATTCCATCTTTCAACAACAAGATCATACTCTCTATACTGGGACAGAGTGCTGAGTATGCTACTTATGTATTCCGTATATATTACAGTTAGTGTTATCCTTTGAATTGCTTTTTATTAATATCCGTACCAGAATATACCGAAATGGGAGAGAGGCCATATCTGGCGCTACAAAGGCTGTATAAGGCGTACACGCTACAAATAACGTTGTAAACTAAGTGCAGAAGCCTTATTGGATCATATATACTCCGAAGAGATTGGCTCTTTGTGTGCGTGTAATATGTATTGCATGGAAAGTAGATCGGGTAAGGATACTAAAAGCAGTACTTCTCAAATTGAAATACGAGTGCATTTAATTGGATAACAGTTTATAGGGGAATTGATAGTTGCTATCGATGAGAATATTGCTTCATAGTTAAATTTACCTTCATTGGGTACATAGGTGGTGTTTAACCTCAGCTGCATGCCGTATTAACAACGATTAATCGATTTACCGAATATACAGGTATACAACGTGTTAAAACCGTTTAAAGGTTTATTCGGATGCAGTTGAACTATTGACTGCATCTGTATCCTTTTGATTAAAAAAACTGAGTCAAGTAGATTGACTGGATACCACTTAAGTTGTCATGATACGGTTCTCGAATTGTAAATATTACTTTACGATATAATTACGGAAAATCGATCCGTTACACCAGCCAAATGACACTATTTGATCATATAATTCAGCGTGCTGAACTGGCAGTGTCAACACCGAACTCCGACCGGGAACTGAATCCACCCGCTGACGCATTTGCGTTCAAGCTTCGACGGTCTCTGTCCACAACAACCTACCCCTTATAGCTATCCTACCAAACTTTCTGTTAATTTCTTTTCTCTTTTACAATGACATCGGCAAACTTACAGTATTTAATTATGATGTATAAATATAAAAGTATTGTGTTCACAATAAATTTTGGATTTTCCCCTCCCCAATCTCCCCACCTCCAATTTTTAACCCCCACAAAAACATTTTGAAAAATGACAACTTAACTAAACTTATCAGGGTAAGGAAGGCTGTAATATATTGCCTCTAAATAAAAGAACAACAAGCTTAGGGTACTGCTCAATTTTCATATACCAGTAAAAACCATTCTTCAGCTCTTCAATGGAAAAGCAGCATATTATTCCTCTCGAAACACGCCCTATGTTCACCTGAATATTAAATATGTCGGTCTATGTGCCTGTTTATGATTTCCAATTGACAGGCTATTATTAAGCAATTTTCCAGTCCTGCAGCAAAATACTACTTGATTTGGTCGCTGGTTGGTGTTTTCGGATACAGCGAATAGAGTTCCTAGAAAACCAGCAGACAGATTTCCTGGAACACTGCATTGTATAAAAGCCAAATTCAATAAGCGCTGTCGGCAAACCGAATTAAATTTAAACTAGTTTCCCAGAAAATGTGCCGTGTTTTGAGCCAGCACAAAATATTCTCGTTCTCTCCATTCAGTAAAAACTGTAAATGGCATGAACATATTTAAGCCTAACTTTTTTTTGTGAACCACCCTCGAATGTGTTACACTTTAATCTAGAAAAAGTAGATTACGAGGATTTACATATCTTTTGTTGTTCGCTAACGAATCTGCCGCAAAAGCACCAATTTTTATGAACCTGCTTTGGGATCACAGCATATCCTCACTTCTTCAAAATCGAGGTAATGGTTACCGAGATCACGCGATGACAAATTGGATAAATTATATATTACTGTTATAATAAAGAAAATATAGGATAAACTATATTCTTAAGTCTTTCAGAGCTTCAGCAATTAAAATAACCATATTCACGATGATTTCCAACATTCGTATTGAACAGGCTGTTTAATGAGAAATTTTCGTTAAAATTCAAATATGTTTATTTTGTGGAGCCTGTTTCTAAGCTTTACAAGCAATACCTGAATAATCAAGTCTACTCTCAATATGGTCGAATGGTGCCTCTCTATCAAAAAAGGTAATCAGTATTCATATATATTTTTCGATATATCTTGATCTATTATAGGCTGTCATAACAACAATGATTCAAAGGAGGAAAAACCAAGTATGCGTAAGTCAGGTGTTTATAGGATTTCATGTGCCTTCTGTAATGCTGTTTATATAGCTCGAACAGCTAGAGCATTTACAACAAGGTACAGAGAACATATAAGTGCCTTAAAAACCACCATCCAGAAAGATCAAATTTTGCCAAACACTTACTAGATACTAATCATAAAGTTGGCAACAAAAATATAATGACTGTACTTCATACTTGTAATAAAATACATGATTTGGAAACATTAGAGATTCAGAAATATCTGCGAAACCCTGACTTCATTGTAGTAGATGAACAAACTGATCTTTTAAACTCAATTTTTACCGATACACTACTATGATTTCCATCTATTTGTATTCTAGGTTAACTTACTACTGAAATATATTAAGTTATAGAATGTATTAAGAAGAATGAAGTAGCTTAAGAAATAAAATATCCTAAAACGTGAAATATCTTAAGAAATAAGATAGGTTATCACATGAAGGCGATGGTTAAGGTTTTGTAGGGATTTCCCTTAACACTAGTGTAAATACAGTCTCCAAAAAGAAATCCTGAGTCAGGAACAAATTAAAAAATAATTTAATAGATAAAAGCTAGACAGAATGGATAGTATGCTAGATTGGAGAAATCTAGTTTTGTACCCATGATGGGACTAGTTACTTAGTTGACAAGTAATCTGGGCAGCCTTGCTAGCAGTCAAATCTGACAGCCCGATGATAATTTTAATAAAAATCGAAACGCGTCACTGAAAGAAAGAGTTTAATTTGTGAAACCATGTGATTAATTATAAAATAGGCTCAGGAAATTAGAACGCATTTCTATCATTTAGTTGAATAGCACATTGTTTGCTTCTTCTAGGGTTCAGACTAGATCCTACCATCAAAATCATTCAAACATGTGGTCGTTGATGAAAAACTAGCCTGATTGTAAGTGCCAAAGATTGGAAGAACGATTGCTGGATTATACAAGATAGGACAATCAGTTCTCTACAAAACTCCATCATACCGAATCGTCACCTTTGAAGTTCAGATACTTAGCACTTTTGCTCAATAAGGGAACGCTGTTTTGTCCTCTTCCCAGCACTTGACGCATCTGTGCTATTTCGCCAACTCTCATCAGAGACAAGTATCTATTGCATCAGCCATGAGCAGAAATAATAGCCACCACAAGCTAACCCTAAAACGAAAGATGTGTCATTTCTGTTTGTGAGTGGTGTGCTGAAGCCACCCTGCGACTTTTATTTCGAAGAAAACTTATATATACGAGCAAAGCAAAGTACTAACTTACAGTGAACAGAGATGCGACAAGGTCTTCGAGATAATGCACTCCCATGAAACTTTAATTCAAATTGTTTCTCGGGCGTTATTTCAAAATTTCCCCAAACAAAATAATCTCCCGACCACCGCTATACCTCCCACATTATTTTTCATCGCGTCTAGCCGGCATTGAACAATCTAAGTTCGCGGAACTCCGTAACTTTCCGCGGTACGAGTATACGTGATTATGTACACATATAATTTTAGCAAGACGCTAGGCAGCTGACTTTAGCTTATAGTCCAGTTGCCAAAGTTCATCGATGCTATTCAAGCAAACAGCACCTTATTTGATTGAGGATATCAAATAATATTGGTTTTGACAAACAAATGTGAGGGATTCATCAAAATCAGAGTTTGTGTTGGTTTGCAGGATTTGCGTAAGGGTTTATAATGTAAAGTTCTAAAAAACACTAATTTATTTCAACGGGTATCACAAGTTATACACTAATTTATATCCACGATTTCTAGTTCTTAATTATTTGACGTCTGACCACTGACTGCCCCCTGTCACAGCTCGATGCTCGAATATATACAAAAAATGCCCATCTCGAATGTTCCATAACCAATCTTTGACTGCTGGCTGCTGATCACGTTGCAATGATATTCGCATAAGGAGCAGTGATACTAATTGTGGAAGAATTTTGCATTTACTTTGTCCTTGTCAAAATTCGCAATTCTAAGATGTGAATAAAACCTATTCCATCACTTGGTGATAAATGATTATTACCTTTGGTAACTTACATAATTATGTAGAACTCTAACGCCAATGAATCATATAGATTTTTGCTGCCTCTTCAGTATTCGCCTAGCTAATTTTTTAACTGGATTTGTAGGCTCCTACACAAACATGACTGAAATATTTTCTTGTTGTTTTCAAATAGTTTTTACTAGTATGGAGAAACAGAAATATCTCTTTAACTTTAACAGCAAGAAACGTAAAATTTCTTTACGAATATTTTTTTTTAACGAGTCGCATATTATAGAAAATAATAGTAGCATTTACTGAATTGCACATATAAATATGGACAAAAGCGATATAGTTACTCCCGACGAACTGCCTAATTAATTAAAACACATATCACTCACTGTCACAGTGTTTTGGAAGTTTTGCTTATATTAATATGGAATATTTTAAATGTAGAGTAATTCATTTGCATTGCCAAATATATCACGACACCTGAAAAGCAGTTGATCACTCACCCAGAAAATATACCATACGCGAGGACGAGGCTGTGAGGGAAATATATTAGAGGAAATCGTTGCAATCCCATGACGCCAACATGAGGAATTTCTCTTTTGATATCCAAGATAAAAAAGAGAAAACATGTGGTTCATCTGTGGAACATTGATTCGATTTTTTTAACCATCACAAAACCCTGCTGCATTTCGGTATTCCGGTACTGGACTGGGAGTTTCACCTTTCTTCGGAATTTCAAGGGTTCCTTAAGGTTATAGGAAGTTTTAAGGAACTACTATAAATATGGCCATTAGAGATGCAGAACCTGTCTTGTTAGGAAAGCCTATATTTTTACCACAAAATGTGGTAAAAGGCGTATGGATAATCGGTAGGTTGAAAGACTCTTTCGGAGAAGCAAATAAACGTAACTTACTACCTGATAGTATCATGGTACATTTTTAAATTTATCTTTTACAGAATATCGTTTGAAATCTATTTTCCATTATTCTTAGGCACTGTGGGCCAAACGCTTTAAAACTTAAAATATCAAGCCATTCTACACAGATCATACTGTAATAAGCTTCTGTGCTCTATATGCAGTAGATAGTCGATTGTAAGCCTTCTATATTGATTTTCAATTTTTTTGTTTCAAAAGGTCATACGGTGGTTCACAAGGCATTCCCTGCTTTGGGCCAAGAGTTCAATCGACTGGGTTGTTATAAATTCCCATTTGTGATCTTTCTTCTTCTATGAAATCACTTTAATGTTGGTTGAATATTTCTGCAATTCCTCTAGATATTTGACCTCTGTGGAAAAATTCCTATTTTGGAATCATCTGCAATACAACATTCAAAGCAATAAAAACAGTTGGTGATAATAAAGCAACTATAGCGAATTTCATCAGCAAGCAATTGAAGGTCACAGTCAATAAATGCACAAAAAAAGAAACAGCAATGTGTGAGATATATTGATAAGACGACGTCCTGTCCAAAGTTTTTTTCCTATTCATTGAATGCGATTTTTATAGTTGGTAATTCTTGGAGCATCAGGAAAATGTTCAAACACTTTCACTGTCTTAGCAGTATATGGATTTACCGACTAGAGCATTAACTCGAGACAACTGATTATATGACTAGAATGATTTCTAAGAAAATTGAGAGAAACATCTAGATATGCAGCACGACTAATTGGTTATTATGTAGGTGTATATATCTGCCTGTTCTTCAAACTGCGGAAATGCACAGCTCTTGTCATACTGACTAGACATATTTGCTCACTTATATGTACCCCGTTATGTAATCATGAAGACTGTTAATTTAAAGTTTTGGAGCCTGCGACATGTTAGACGGAGCTAAGTTCTAAAACTTATAAAGTGAATTAACTGCTTACTCCTAGTATGTAAATGGGTCTTTTGAATAGTTGGATACAATTTTTCTTCACGCCAGCTATTTTCGTGATATGATCCAAAGGAGAAGATATTAATGTTATGTATCTACAAAGTGTGTTATAACAAGATATTATACCTTTAATTTTTTTACATGTATACTCTCCACTATATGGCCTTCTATACAAACGAATGTTTCGTCTAGACCTGTCAGCATAGCTTGACGGCCAAGAGTAGAGAGCAAATAGATACTCGTATATACTTATCCAGATAAGGGTGACATAGCAACATACTCACAACAAGTACTGCCCATTAACCTCTTAAGATATCAAATGGCCCTAACCATCAGGACTGCCTGATAGCGTCAATAGATAGTTTCCTATGACGATACCTATCAACAAGGTCGAGCTGATTTACAGAGATATCCCTTGTGCTTCATGAAAACTTTAACAATACAGCGCCATCGACATCTTTCCTGTCAGAAGCTGAAAACTAATCTCTCGACCTGTCAGTACAGCTCGGCGTCCGATAGTGCGAGGGCTAACAGATGTATACATAACTATTCCAGGTAAGGCTAGGATACTAACGTAATCCGTCGTTCTAAATTAGTTCACCCTTAATGATAGCCATCGTTGTAGCGAATCATCTATCGCCAATATCAGGAAGTCCAAGTTGTTTAAATCATTCAACATCGCAATGTAGGACTATGCATGTACTGATTAATTGCTCCTGCTGGAAATACAGCAGGACTAGATGAGTTGACATCAAGGTTCGGATGCTGACTTGTTACATCATTCTATTTATAATAGGTATATGTATAGCGGAAGGTTCGAGCTAAAAGTCTATACTGATTAAAAAAAATGCCACTTTAAATCCAGGTTATCTTCAATGAGTTAAATCACAGAATTGATAAATGCCTCTCGGGTAGATACTTCCAAATTTTCGCTGCTCTGCTAACCTTTGCTTACCACACCTTATCACACCCGTACCCGAGCGAGAAAAATCGTTATAAACAAGAAATTATTGCATAGATTTACTTAAAACTTTTTTTGGGACTTATTTAATACTTACTTGAGAAGACTATATAGGTTTTGTAGCTTTGGATTAAATTTAAATATGTTTGAAAAATTAATTAGTTTGAAAAATCGAGAAAAATTACTCTTTTTATTAAAAAATTCATAACTTTTTTAATTCACAATATCAAGGCCTAAAAATTTAGCTGAATCTTCTACTTTGCTCTAGTACAAGAAAGAAAATATTAGTTTAGTGGATTTTTCAAAAAGAATTTATTTTGGAGAATTATTGCCGAAATAAAGGTGAAAAATGAAATACTCGCTTTGTTCAAAATACTCCATTATATCAGCTATTTATTACATTGGTATTTTGTACTCTAACAAAATAGCGTGAATCATATATGGTCACTCCAATAAACAATTATCGTTATTGAAATGTTATATATTTGTTCTAAAAAAATTAAACATCGCTAGACATATATTAAATACTATTTTCTTCAATCTAAAGCTAAAATACATTAAAAAAATTCAATCCAAAAACGTACTTACCACACTCGGGTCTTTTAGACCCAGACCATTTTTTCGATAGCTGCCAAAAGTATACGAAGGGCTCTAACGTTAGGCAAAGCGGTCTGTAGGGTGGTTAAACTCTTCAACTATAGAAAAAGGTGTAGTGGACCGCCTATTATTTGCTTCAAGTACTTAAAACTGAGTTGAACCCGTCCTTATGTATGGAGAACGACTGAGTTGGAATGGATAGCAATAATCTGGTGAGTCGATCTAGCAGGTTCAGAGGCTCGCGCCATGATGGAGGAGGGCTCAGTTGAATTTGCTTATAGCAAACCGCTATGCGGTGTAGTTGGGAAAGAAGCTTCGATATGTGGGGGCAGTATTCCAGGCCTGGTCTTATCTCGGCTTCATATACTGTCTTGGAAACATTGAACTGCTGAATATCCTCACATTCCCAAACAGTGATAATAACAAGTTCATTCTTCATGTGGAGAAAGTCCCTTGCAATCTTGATTTTCCAATTAATTTTAAGAGATCGGTTTGCTACTCCTAATTATCCCCGGGGAACACCCGCGTTGATGTTATGGGAAGGAGAAGTAAACCCCACCATCACATCTAAAATATATTTATTATGTTTATTGAAATCCAATATCTGTTGCGCGCATGTATAGTTCTCATATGGTATTGAAATTATCAAAGAAGAAAGGAGATGCAAATTTATGGATAAAATTTCACGTTACATTAAAAACGTAATAATCTTTGACATCGGTATGAGAATCCGACAGCTATAAATTCATAATCAGCTCCACGCGCCATTCTGTTTTCGCACGATTTGCTTTCCGGAAAGTTCTAAACCAATTTGAATCGATAATACTAAGCGTGAAATAATTAAAAATATATTTGACGTACAGGACTGTACTTAGCACTTAGTTAACACTAGTGATTCACATATGTACTGGTACAGCTCATCATGCTGATAGGCATCATCAAGTATAATTGCTCTATAATTATGCAGCTTGAGTATCATCAATCATACATTTTTTCATAACATACCCCAATGTCAGTTTTTGCTTCTCAAATCGTAAAGCATGCAAATTTTTTCAGAAACTTCGACGTACTGTTAGTTCCTACCATACGTTTGTCAATCGCCTTATTGCCGCCTATATTGCAAATAAGTTGGAGAACTTTGCCTCCTGAGGTATCTGTATGGTTACTTCTGAAGCCAATAGGCGGTGAAATTGTTGTATTCGCAAAATATGTCGAATTTGTGATGAAGACCACCTATTGCCGTCGATCCTCGACCTGTCTGTATCTTCTCTGTTCGGTAATCATTGCTGTATCTGTATTTCGGAATCTATAATTTCTATTTTGACGAACTACATACATTATATTTCTCAAACTTTTTCTAAGGAGTCAAAACTGGGGGTGGGGTTTGTGGAGAATCTTTTGGCAATAGTGAAAGACGTTCAGTCTATATAAGAAATATTTGGTAATAGATATATACTTAGCCTTTTAAGTTACACCCGTCTTATGAACGTGATGAATTTATATTTTTAGTACGTGGTACACTTTCTGGGTAGCTAACTGATTTTCTAAAGGGTGCTAATTTAATGTAACTTCAGAAACTTACCCTGTGGTCGTCTCTATGGTTCATCTTATAAGTTGTAATGCCGTTAATCAAACACAAATTGTTGCTAATTTGCTGCAATTAATTCTTCAGCAGATTGCTATATTTTATCTATCACCTTCTTTTGATACCTAGTATTAACGACCAATTTTTTAAATTATCTTCATTCTCCATAACAAAGATCTACGTTATTATCAACCAGCGCCGGCAATGAATGACGGATTAAACACCTCTCGGCCTTTAATCCGTGATTTTTCAAAAATAGGTTTGATTAAGTAGGTAATGAAAGCATATATATTAAATTTAATGCAAAGTAATGATGCCCATGTCTGTTTTGTTCAATTTAAGACAATTATGAGCATTTGATACCACTTTAGTAAAATCAGACCATAGGGTATGATGGCTAGAGACTATAATTACTACTATAGTACCAATGCCAGTGTCTCATACTGACACACTGTGCCCTCCTAGGAAAAAAACTGTTGTTTGAGCTCTGAATGCATCCCTGTTCAGAGTTCTTAGAACTTGAAATAGCACAATTAGCATTTAATTGATTTCGCTTCAACTTATCATAAACAATATTCTAGAACATAACCCAAAGGTTCAACTCGCATTACCATATAAAACAAAAACTAAGGTGAATTTGAATTCTTATGGTATGGATGACTAATGCTAGGATGTAGTTTAACTAGAAACATTTAATCACCTCGATTTGCATATCTATAAAGTGCGTACACCCTACTGTCCCACTTTTCTGCTAGGAAGCATTATGAATGCGGGTCCTAGGATCAATTTGCAAATGTCATTTCCTAGACACGGTTCTTATCCAGTTCATCGGTGGAATATGTTTCATCACCTCTTTTGTACATACTTAAAACACAGTTAAAGATGAAATACTTGAAATAGCTGAAAATTACACATACATCCGACTTGGTAACATGTAGATCTTCTATGCATTTCAGATGTCTCAAACATAATTGGAAGGTGAATTTTTTCATGTTGTATGGTAGGTACTACATGGCGTAGAAACTTTTTTCTAAAAGGGGCTTATTTTTCCTTACTAAGCCAAGAAATTTGTAGGAAACGATTGACTTATTTCGTTTTTGTATCTTTTCGATTTATCTATCATTTTTGGCGTACTCAAACATTTTACACGGGCCTATAAATATAAAAAAATGTTTAGGGTTTGGTTTTTCACATAAGAAAAGTTAGGAGGCGAAAGATTTCGAGAACCTGAAAAAAACAGGAAATCACTCATTTTAAAGCAGATTAAATGATTGATAACTTAACACAGAGTTTTTCAAATAGATAATCTCTTTTTTCAGTGACGCGTCCAGACTTATATGTAAATCATCGTCGGACTATCAGATTTCACTGTTAACAAATACTACCCAGATTACTTGCTAACTAGCTAACTAGATCCTATCATGGATACAAAACTAGAGCTCTCAAATCTAGTATACCATTTATGCTGCACAGTTATTTTTCTATTAAATTATTCTTCTTTCTTTTTTCTGTTTTAGGGAAAATATTTTTTGGCGACTGCATTTGCATTAGCGTTGAGGAAAACCCTTACGAATTTTCACTATCGGCGACGAAATGTCCTTAAGATATTTCATGTGATAAACTAAATATTTCTTAAGGTATTTCATGTCATAAGATGTTTTGTTCCCTAAATCATAAAATATCTGAGGCAAAAAAATATCATAAAACGTGAAATATCTCAAAAAATAAAATATTTTGTCACTTGAAATACCTTAAGGACATTTTGACAGCGATGGTTAAGGTTTTGTAGGTGTTTCCCTTCACACTATTGAAAATGCAATCGCCAAAAAATATATCCCCTAAAACAGACAATAGGAAGAAAGAATAATTCATAGAAAAATAGCTAGACAGGATAAATAGTATGCTGTATTTGAGAGCTCTAGTTTTGTATCCATGATGGGATCTAGTTAGCTAGTTAACAAGTAATCTGGGTAGCCTTTGTTAAGAGTCAAATCTGATAGACCGACGATGATTTAAATATAAATCGAAATGCGTCACTGAAAGAAAAAGAGTTTTATTTGTGGGACTGTGTTAAGTGCACGACCTTTTTATCTGCATGATGGAAGAGTTTCACCAGGCAGGAGCGAAATATCAACGAACGGCAACTGAAACATATCCAATTTTTGCCAGCGCTCAAGCAAACAGAGTAGATAGACACTACCAGGGTACATCGTAAATCCACAAACAACCTAAATTGTAATGCCTAATGAGTTTTCAATCAGCAGAATATGTTAGCCCTAGTTCCTGCCCGCAAAAAAATACGAAGTATACTGAGTCTATTTACTTGACTCCATTTTTGTTCTCGAGATGAATCCCTGTATAGTTGTTTCAAAGTCAGTATATTGATGAGCAAAACATGCAACCAAAGACTATATAGATTGAAGCTTTTGAGTTCTTTGGGTCTCTCGTGGCGAGTTAACGTCTTTCAACTTACTCTAGAAGTACTGTAAAATCCTATAGATATGAATTTATAATTCGCTTCATTTGTCAGAGGAAACTGTATTGGCGCAATACGTTTCAGATATCAGACGTATATTTACAACGAAAAAGCGCGCATTGCAAAACAATAGGATAAAACTATTCTCGATATTTCCTTATCGGTACATTGCATGCACGTGTGTGGGTATATCTATACAGAGACGGCGACAAGCAGTCTAATGATATCAGCATATAATTTCTGATACACGGAAAAAAAGTTATCGCGTCCTTCACATTTCAACTCGCTATCTCAGTCCCACTAATTGCCATTACTCACTATTTTAACTGGTTCGCAATGTCAGTGATTCATAGTGTAGTGTATCACAATTTTTAGTGACATGAAGGAAAGCCAGGTACAACCCGATGAGCTGGCCGAGTGCATACATTTTTCATGAAACTGGGTCATAGGGATTTATTTACACACACACACACACGCACGCACACACACACACACACACACACACACACACACACACACACACACACACACACACACACACACACACACACACAATACATACAATTATATCCCATGAAATTGTGTACAGAAGTTCTATGGTTCATCCAGTTGTCTGAATAAGATTGGTTCTCAAATATCTTTCACGATTAATTGTCTCTAAAAAGTGAGAATGATTGCCAATTATAAATGGAAAGAGGCAGACAAAACTAAAAGAAATGTGCGTTGAAGCCATATATTCGCAGTTACATATTAATGATGTTATGTCTTAACGATCGAAATAAATATATTTATGTTTCAATTGAAAATTCGTTGTTGATGTAAATATATTCAAAAACAAACTAAACAGTTATTACAATCGGTGTAGTAAACACAATACGTAGAATAATAATTGAAATTTATAACCAAATTCATAATTCCATTTACCCGATTCGCTTCCGGTGGATTTGATAGGCCGCGGTCATACAATCTGGAACAATAACCAAATAATTATATTTTGATTTTAAAATCAACTTCCCAAACGAAGAATCACAAAAAAACATCTCAAGGTATGTTGGAAAGTTATTGTTAATAGTCAGGGTTTTGTTGGCCAACGTCAACTGACGCATCTGACAAAAATGCTTGCTAACTAAAATTTAACGAATTTTTATATCACCAGCTTTGGAAAAATAAAATCCATAAATAAAGAAAGAAATGAAAGAGACAAGCGGGTGCAAAGCTTTCAACAGACATTATTTGTAGAGCTTATATTTCACGAAATTTCGATTGATGTGATATCTTCAATCATCCTTATATAAACTGGAATGTTTCAGAAAACAAAATATACAGACAACAGACGTCTGCATCACTATTTAAAAAAAAACAAATTTATGCAATCGCCGCGCAAACAGTTACAAAAATGAATATAGCCTGGGTGCTACCCATCTTATACTACTGATTCCAAATTCAGTATAATGCAAACAGATGCCTCCTTTGATAGCTGTTCAAAATTAATCCACCAAAAACTCTCCGTATTTTCATTATGGTCCAAATATTGTTTTATTCTTTCAATTCATTCAAATTCTTATACTTTTGACTCCAAATGTAAGCCTTAGAAAGCAGTGAACTTGGAGCTTTGAAAGTTCTTATTATTTCACTTACAAGCCAACTGACTAATATTCAAACATATTGATAAGCAGACCACCAGAATTCACTCATACAGATAAATGCAGCCTAATATGTATTAGGGCTTTTATTAACCTAGCAAAAATGAGAAAAATATTGTTATTCTGCATTCACGTACCAAATATCCATATATAAAAACAGATATATAGAAACTCATTTTTACCAGTTGATACAGGTATTTAGATCAATATAAATCTGATTTATAATACAAGGACTAGTACTCGTACGAGCAAAGCAAATATTTTACAACATGGAGTGATTGATATGTGATATGTATGAAATTGTTACTTATAAGGTCAGGTTCACATTGCTCATAATATTTTGGTATTGCATTGCAGTTTTGTGTGACCTCTGACCACATATTCACTTATAACATGAAAGTATCCACGTTGTAGATTCACTGAACATCATAATGGGTTTTCAATGGTTTGTGTACTCAGTATATTATACTAGTTGCCATGGAACCTAGGTTTTATTATTGGAATGGTAAAATCCGGGGTGAAATCTTTGTGGTAATTTTCATTGATATTATATTACAGTGCACTCTAATGCTTGAGTTCAAGGACGGATTCCCAGAAACATTCATCTGACTTGTAACTAAATCTGGCGCTAGAGCGACGTCAGATTCAGCGAACATTGAGGCGACCCAAATCTGTATTCACCATTTAGGTGACAGCCTTTGACATCGCAACACGTTGTTAGTCTGTCTTTTCAGTTTCCGCCTAGCTCATATAGCTATGATTATATAAAAAACTACATATTATTTGCCCTCTCCCGTACGTACGACACGCAATGCCAACAACTCACCAGCAATTTTCGCGGCAAAATGCATTTCAACAATTGTATCGGGGCGAATCGGTAATGTGCTCGCGCTAGTACTTACACATTTTCTATACTTGCGAAGTTGAATGCTTTGTTTTCTACGTCGCTCAGTATATCGATATTAACCTTGGCCGTTTGCCGCAATGTCAGTCAAGCCAGAACGAGCGTCGAGCAGTCTAGCAGGCCGTGGTTTTCGCGACGTCATCCCAGTTTTGCAAAGCACACTATTAAAATAGTACGTGCGTATGAGGAGCGGTGTTGTCAGATTGGACACCTACGGATGTGAAGATGCTTAGGAAAATTTTTCTGTAACAGTATGGCTTAGCAATAGATCTTAATTTTGCTGGCTAAGAGGCATCAACAAATTATAAATTTTTGTTGTTTATTAGCTAGGATTACGAATATATTTCTGAAACGTCAGGCTTATGTAATGATGTAACTGAATGGTAAAAACAGATTATTTGCCAAAGCGGAATTGAATTGAACACAAACAAAATCCTGTTATCGCTACTATTCTGTCACGTCCATCGTTTGCATGTATTACATAACCATAAAAACATTATCAATAATTGAGTTGTTTGTTATTACCCGCTCCATGCCAAAATAATAAATTGAAATTATGTATGTGATACCAGCCGCATTGGTCACGTATTTACATACATAGCTGGCCGCAAGCAGTAATTGTCAAAACGTATCCTAGAGCTGCACCGCATGAGAAAATGGGTTTACCACTTAAACTGCTTCACATCACCTGGATAATCAATCTCCCTATCCAGGGTCCAGTTTATCACACATAGATGCATATATAACGAGTAATTGAATATATTGTATTGAACAAGCAGTTTGGGTCGGGATGTGGTGTTTGCCTTTGCTATAACTCAAGTGAGGAGGCACTGCCGACAATGTATCTATAACGTTTGTTCGGGCGTTTGTTCATATGACCTCGAGTAACCCAAAAACTACTGTGCATATTTGGAGGATTTGTTCGCATTTTAGAATAATGCATTTTGAAGAAGAATCTTAGCTTTCCTCCAGCTAACGTTCGCAAAGTTCAGACGTGATTTTTAAAATGTGCCTAATCTATTGATTTTAACTGTACCTATGGATGAGCATTCACCTTTTTTAAAAAATGAGAATGGATACGCATACAGTTCAAAAAAGTAAATACCTATAATTTGTTCATTTGAGAGGGAACAGTATTTTTAGAGGAAATATCAAAAGAGAGCGGCTTAAAACTTGATATCCTCTCAGAAAGCCAGAATTGCTGTTAGAGGAGAAATGCCTATTTACATTGATCTTGAACCTTGTAAACAGTAATTGTCGAAGAATAAACTCCACCACTTCTCAATCCACAATGTTAAGATTTTCCAAAAGAATGGCATTCAAAACAGTGACGTCAAAGTGCTGAAAATTCACCTTGGTGAATACAATTTTTGGAGGAAATGAATACCCTCAGCTTATCTGGAACACCGACCCAGAAATACATGCAATATGGTCCTACCAGGTAGTGTGGTTCATATTAAACTAATATTCTTGAAGTGCTTGTGATGTGGTTGGAGTCACTTAGGAAACACAATTTTGGGTCAAAGGATTTGATCTCAAGTCAACCCTGGATTTTTTTAATTTAAAGGTAATGGAAATTATCTGCAAAAAAATGAATATAACCAATTACATATTTGCTCTCCATAGACATGCATATTTCATCTTTAGCCTAGATTCGCCAGTATAGCCTGGCAGTTTAACATTAAAAAGCAATTGGGCAGTAAATACGTACCTCAGTCAAGGGTGTGATAGGAACATCAACACTCATCTCCAAGATGCTCATGGGCCAAGCCAACGTGCGCCACGCTTGGAAATTTTTGAAGTCGCTTCACATAAGCTCCAAAGTGATAGTGATAAATTGCTCGTTTTGTAGAACGAGTATTGTCCTGCAATACACTATGAGACGTGGAGTAGTTGGTTAAGTGTGCTGGTACGGTTAACGAGAGTAGTGATTTATAATCCTCACCTAGGAAGCGCTATAAGAGCTTTCTGCTAGCTAAACAAATAAGATCATGAAATCTGGAACCTAGCTAAATTGATCCAGTTAAATGAACAATGCAGAATGAAATGACCCATTTATTAAACGTAAATTTCGCTGACGTATAGGAAGATATTTTGTGTTGCAACCATGAACTTTATCACCTTGTGTGGTATTCCCACTGTAATAACTACATTTGTTAGTAACAACTACATTTTAATGCTATCAATTTTTAATAATGTTTCGTTACGTTGCACGTATGCATGTTTACAAGAGACAACCTGGTAATATCAGTATGTAATTGTGAATTTTCCGTAGTTCTTTAATTACATGTTGTACTACAACTTTCGGGAACTTATTTAGCGGGAATTCCAATGATCGTTGTTAACTATAACTGTTATGTTGATGTGTGCATAGGAGTCTCTCCACGGAAAGGATTTTTCGCGAGATATCAAAAATGATAGTTTAATCGTACGCGTAAAGAATAACTGGCCGACAATAATTATTATTACAAAATTATAAATTAAAGCTATTGATTTTCAGCATGGGTTGGCTGGGCTGAGTGTTACCGTTAATCACTGTTCATCATCGGCAAATTGCAATGTTGTCAAATTCGGGAATGCACGCCCCAGATTGTTAACTAAATGCAATTCAGTTTTAGATTAGATTTAACACCGAAAAAGAATCATGCAATAACCATCCATCTTACACTATACACTATAAGGCCCAGCAAAAAACAAAAAATGAGTATGACTAATTAAAATGCATCTTCCAAATACTCAAACGTATCTAAATAACGAAAACCAATCCACTGCATCTCCGCGTCTTTGATTGGTCAAGGAAAGCAGCATCGTTGGATACGTAAAATAAGTGCAGACGCACCATGGGTTGCCTAGTTCAAGGGAAAGCGTTTTTAAACCATTGAGGAGGCAATTACGGTATAATAGCCTCCTCTTTGTATGTATAAGAATGCGGCTGATGCCATGTTGACTGTGCCGCGGTGGTCAGTCACTGAAACGGACCATACTTGGTTAAAATTAGGTTCATTTCGTACAGAAAAAATAATGAAGCAAAAACTTTATTTTCTTTCAAAAATTATTGGGGAGGTTAGGCCACCCTTTCCTCCTCTGATCGGCCGCCACTGGACTGACATTTACTGTTCATCAGCTTTTTTGTTTTTTGTTGTTTGTTGTGATACAAGAGGTAAAACTTTAAGTAAGGTCAAGGTCCCTGAACATATAATTTTCGTGTCTCAAGTCTGTCAAGTTGAATATTTGAAAAAATTTCCTCAATAATTCATTTCTTACAGTTTCTAACGTCTCATCAAATAATGATTGCATTCTTAATGAACTATAAATCATAGCTGCAGCCATATTCAACCACATCTAATCAAGCAAATGATAATTAACAAAATATGAAAAATGGTTTATCGAAGGAGCTTCTATTTCTTGCATCATTTATTTCTGAAAGGCTAATTAAGCAGACCTCTGACAGTAATAAATATCTTTTAAAGTAATGTTATCTTTCTGTTTTTACTACTGGTGTTCGAACACGTGTTTAGTTTTCCGAACTGGATTAATAATTCGATTTTTAATATATCATTATCGTACGAGATTAACAAGTAACATAAATTTGTATGAAAAGTTTTATATGTATCCATATGAAATGATATTGGATTTTTCAGAGATAACATAACATGGAAGGGCAAATTGAATATACTGAAGATTATTTATAGACATAGAGCAATTGATTATTGAGCTTTTTAATAGGATAACTTGTATGCCGGGTACACATGCTTACTGATTATATTTTCTACTAGACGCAAATAAAACAGGTACATTTGGCTGAAATGCAATTACCAAAATGTCAGCTGCCTCGAAACTCCTTATCAAAATTTTACTTTTCTGAACTTTGCAGTCTGTCAAGGCAGAAGAAACGTTAATATACTTCGCTGTATCATTATGTGGTTATATACAATAGCCAATATAGCAAAAATCAATCTACTATAGTAACAACAGAAGATAAGTTCTAGAAGATACATTGAATTGTCTACAAAAGAAATATTGAGACTGTGTCCTTTAGCGGAATTATCTTCAATGATCAATGATCTTCCTCAGGTGGCGAGATGCTTTAGAATTTCACTGATACTTCCATAACATTGGTGCGTGGACAGGGTTACAAATTCCATGGAATACCTAGATATCAGCAAAATACGTTAATGAAATTTGGGTGGGTTTATCATATGGCCATATGTTAGGTTAACTGCTCCAATGTTTGGCGGCGACAGTGCTGTGCAAAAATAAAAACAAACTACAAAAACTTCTCTGACCTTTATTTTAGTGCTCCTGCACACATTTGGATGTTGCTTCTTTGGAAATTTGTAAGACTTTGAAGGATATGAAGATTCCATTTTTAAATATTTCAGAAACATAAAATCAAAGAAGTAATCTAAAATTGAGTTTGGCTTATAGTAGCGTACTTTCATTTTCATATTTCTCGAGTGGTACAGTTTAAATATCTTCCTGCATTAACGATAAAATGTATAAAACGGTGGAGTTCATCAGCCGAGCTCATATCCCAAAGTCTTCCTTCTCCCATATTTGGAACCAGTTTTCCCGCTCTTCAATTCTGGGCAACTTTCTCTTGCAGTGAATATTCAATAATTTCTTCATCATTGTACGAATTAATAACGCACGTTTTAGTTAGAATATCCGCCGAGATAAATGCAGTTAATGGTACATCTGTAGGTTTGTACAGCATGAATAAAACTATTCCTTGAACCACATTTCGTCTCTGTATAGACAAAGAGGCGAAAAGCAATGGGCGAATAGGGTTTTAAAATTTCAAGCTGTTTTTGTTATTTGAAAAAATTGCTAGAAGCCACTGCAATATTTGTTATTATTTTATCAATTTGGAAATTTTTTATACATCTAAAAATCCAATAAAATTGAGGTCGTAACTATAACTGGCAAACACCCGATATGGCAAAAGTCATAGAGCATATAACGTGACATCCTCTAACTTGAACTTGAATTGCTTGATTACGGAAAATTATCATCAATATTAATGTCCATTATTTATAAGTTGGAAAGAAATTTACTTAGAAAAGAAGAAATAATTGCTATTAACTTAGTTTAGTAACGTTAAACTCTTTAAAATGACTTTGCCTGTCAGTATTATCAAAAACAAGTATAAGAACTTTTTATCTAAAAGTAAGTGAATATAAAAGGAAGATAAATATCACTCCTTTGAAATACTGATACAGGTTACCGAGGATAAACTGAATAAGCTAATAGTTTCTAATCACATGCACACCAATATTTATTTAAATAGAAGTTTGTTAAGTCTTTCTCCTTAAGACTCCTTTTGTACAGTCTGCTTTAGTTACCGAGGTGCTTGGAATGTCTGTTGTCACAGCATCTTGTATGAATGATCATTTTGCACTGATGGCTAAAAATACTCGTTGTAAATATCATATGAATATGTGGTATTGCCAAAAGTTCTGAGAGATCTAATATAAATATTGCAATGTGCCGATATCTTGGAAAAATGTGTGCAAACAGTACTTTTATGAACGGAAGCATATTTGAAAGTATGAGACCAGATCAAAAATACTCTTTTTTGATGTGATAACTGTTTATAAAACTAGAAGAAGTTTCGGTAGAGAGCTCCCAGAAGGTTCTGATTTGAGATACTGCAGTGCCGATTTCGAACTGTTGAGATTTTCTAATGCAGAACATTCTAAGTGGAGCCGTCCTTTGTAGAATTTAACATGACTATTTCTTATAAAAAATATCGTCTTCAATACATTGATCTTCAAAAGATCGATTTTTATCAAGAGATCGACGTCTCATCCCTACAACGACATAACTTAACAAGCAATGACGAATAACAGCAACTATCTACGCACAGGCTTGATTCATTTTGTGGAATTTTGTAGTATTCTTAGCCTCATTATTTTGTGATTTGATTTTAGAGTTCCTTAACAAATCGTTTCGGAAACGAAAAAGCTAGTCGCGAGCTTATTACTCAACATCTATATTCGTCGAATTGATGAAATCTTATCACAATCAAGAAAACATTAAAACAAGTCAAACTCATGTTTACCGAAACATTGTTTAATTACGGCCTTGAATCTAATAATCGTTTAGACGACTCACTTAACCTTATAAATAAAAAATTCTATGCTCGTAATCCTTAATCTTTATTTCTATTTGATTTACAGTGATACGACGCTTAACCTCATAACCATTACTCGGTATCTCAACGCCAATGTAAATATTTTGTGTATACAAGCTGTACATATAAACGTTGTTAGTGTTAAAACACGTGTTATATTCTACAAAATTACTAACTATCTAAAGATGAAATTGCCTTATCACTTACGCTAAGCAGTCTCAACAGGGACGCAATGAGGACTTGTTTTCTAATACAGATTCGTAGTTATCACTTCAATGCCAATAGGCGGGAGAGGTGTAGTAGTCATGAGATATTCATATTTCGGGTTGATATGTTGTCTTGATGTTCCATGACATATAAAACGCGAAACACCGTGTGACTCATTTCTGTACTATAAACTATACTTATAGTAGGTATATAATTTGTGTGTATAACTCTGTCGAAAGACAACTTATTCCATTCGTTATACTTGTTTCTTTTATGGATACGTATTACTTTGCTGCCATTGGATCGATATTTCGAACATCTGTTCAACACACCCACGTCAATTTTTAACTCCGCCGCTACTGAACGGATTTTCAAAAACTACAAAGCTGTTAGTCCTTTCCTCAGTAATACAGCCTAGTATTAGCATATCTCGAAATTTGATGGACCAATTTCGAGATATGCTTCTTGAAATATATCCAGACAGACAGACTGAGCGTTTTAGGTACCGTATAGTACCGAAACCTCAAAAAACAGAATAGCTCGAATTCTAAATTTTCAGTGATTGTACTAGTTCCTCCCCAATTGTAGGAAGTAACAAGTAGAATCAAAATCAATACGCCACTGGACATAATATTTGTAAATAAGATATGCTTATTAAGCTATGATGATTCTTATCTATAAAATGAAACATCTGGATCACTTCTTACTCACGTAAATGTGTCACTCTTTGTAAAAAAAGACTTCGATCTGAGATACTCTACTTGCAATATTTACTACGCTTCTGGTACGGTTTGTTTACTATAACATGTGATAATGCGAACTACGCATGATATTTTATATCATCGACAGAGTGCAAGATTGTTTAACCTTGTGTGCATGTAGTTGTACTCGATTTGGCTTCCTGGTTCGTTGCTAAAGTACACCGTTATCTTTGGAACTGTTGTCACTCAACCAGGGGGCAGCGCAGTTCGAGGTTAATGGTGCGCAGATTATGCAGTGGAAAGATATATTATGAAAATGTTTTCGACAACCTTGGAAAATGATGACTGTGGAAAAGCACCTAACGGTACTCGTTATTAAACGAAACCCAAAAGAGATATTTGTGTTACCAGGTGTGGCACCCATACAAAATGTGTAATACGAACTAAAAAAGGCCCTCAGGTTGATCGAATCATTAGGCTTGATGCGATATCCAGATATCAGTTGATTTTTAGGGAATTTATTATTCGAGTGCTAGGAATGTTATTTTAGATACCCAGAAAAATACACTTCTTATATAAAGCGAAATGAAGGATTGTCTTCAATCTGGAGATGCTTATTTGAAGAAAATCTGAAACCTTTTTCACTACATTTTCTCTCACACTCACTTTTGCCTCTTGCCTTGGATTGACCCATCGCATGTGCAAAAAATTTGATGGTTCAGGCAAGTTTGAATAAATATCTAAATTAGGAGCAACTTTTGAAACAACAAGATGATTCCAAATACAACAAACAATTTTGGAATGTTTCTTTGTTGGTCTGTGTCGGTCTGTCTGTGAGTGCGTCTTAGACTATTGGCCCTAGGGGGAGGTAATATTGATTTATTTCTGGACATACGAGCATAACAGACAAAGTAATAAGCAAAAATAAAAAATTATGTAAACGCACCAAAGCATCTCGTTTTACATACATATTCAAGAGAGGTATTGTATCTGCACTAGAGAAAACAATGTCACATAGTTCCTTCAGTTTGTTAGCCAGTCAATCTGTCGATCTGTATTTGGTCTGTCGATATGCTGATGACTGTAGTAACAGAAACTCCTATTTTTATGAAATATGATGCCGAACTTTGGCGATGTGTGTATATTCTTGGATCTTAGCAGATAATATAGCTCAATATATAGCTTTCGAGTGTAGGAATTATTCTTTAGGGATACTCAATTTGAGATCTTTGGATCACTCCGTAGCTTCTGGCTGTTTAACAGTGCAACAAAAAATAAAATTGGAGGTACACAATCTTTATAATTTTTCACTCTAGAAGTCTCGTCGGAAGCAAAGTATTATAATTATTATTAATTTATATTATTATATTAAATTTATTCTCTCCGTAGTCTTGTTTCATCTTATTGTTCTTATCACCGCCCAATCACTGATTAATGTATCGATCTTCCTGATATTTTAGGAGAACTCTACTGCGGTACCATAGTACATAAAGCTGCTTTTCTTTCGAGAATTGGTGTGTTTGCTGAAAAAACGAGATTCTGGATTTGTGTATTTCCTGAGTTTTTGGTCAAATAGGGAAGCAATTAGCGGTAATCAAATTTCTTGAAACTTGTCTATTCTCATTTGATGCCCACTTCCTTCATGAGACCTCGAAGGTACGTTATCAGAATCATGCTTCGATAATGAGAACATGGATACAATGAATGCAACAAGACCTTAGGAGAGCCCATTTCTGTCTGTATTTCTTACATATATCATCTTTCAAAGATTCTTTAGATTTTCAGAAGCTAAATAATGACATTTAACTCTGTCTGGGTTTTATGTTCCTCACAAAAAGATTGGCTCAGGTAATCTTCTTAAAATTATTATCTAAGCGAAACTCTTCTAGTTGAACAATCTGAGAGAAGGTCAACTGAATTCTATACGTTGTATAAAAACATCCAGGCTTTTGATACTGGCTGCTTAATAGCCACAACAGATTATTTTTCTCGCCCTTGGTTCCCACTTAATTATCGTTTCCGTAGACAAAAAGAAATTGTACCTTTCGAGCCACCCAGATCACTTTCATACTATTGGCATCTTTCTCACCACGTAATCTTATAAAAAAAATGCGCAGTATGGTATGGGCATGTAGTAGTTAATGCTGTTAAGATTATCAAAAGTTTTCAGTTTAAAACTGCGGACTCGTAACATCGACATCTTCATATTGATTGAATATTGATTTTTCCAAGTAAATTACAGCGAGGGAGGTGCTGAGCTAATCTACTTAACATAGTTTTTTTGTTCTCTATGTTGGAAAAGCACATAATTTGTTCTAACAATATTCATAGTCATGCTGCAGAACGAACGACATATTTGTACCATTAATATAACAAAAATTATCTGAGAGGGATTTACAGTGGGGAATTTGTCGTCTAACTTTTGATTTATTAGCCTTCACAGGATACATATTTACAAAGTGACATATTATGAGATTCCTTTATAACCAGGTAATTCTATCGTATATAAACAAATCTAAAATCTACAGTGAATCATGATGATAAAAAAGTATACATTATAAAATCTAGGTTAATACACTGCATAATCACTGATTACTAACAAACTTCCAGGAAGACTACTTTGAAACAGTATTCTTGATAACAAGTAACGTTAATTCTTATGAGATGATATAAGTCAGTGGCGGACTCAACTGGAGAACAAACAGAACATTTTGCGAGTTCCTTTAATATCCATTATACGTAATCATGCTACAAACGATTATATTATATAGCTAAAAGCATGGTTCTAAGAAAAAAGATTAAACTTTCCTAAAAAAATGCAGAGATCAATGGAAAAAGATCATTTTACTAAATAAATATCTTTTGCCATAATTTTGTCATGCAATGAAAAACTTATAATATTGCGCCCACGTTTATTTTTTGACATCGCAGTTATTTGACCGGTAGCCGAGGTCAGTCTTCAAGAAGCTTTACGTGGAAGCTACTATAACCATCAATGAATTCTTCTCGAGCTGGGTCTCAATAGATTTGGAAGTGCGTTGATATTTTCCCGTTTTCTGCTAATCACTCCACCTCTTTGCAGTGTTTTGCAAAAAATGCGTTATTTATCAAGTGTATGCTCTCCACCATGCATCATGTTTTGCCTTTAGCCTAGACTCGTTAGTATAGCCTCATGGTACGACCTTGACTTCGTAACTTGCCATGAGTGTTGACATTATTTATCATTATTTGTCCATTACATATCCTCCAACGTATTTTCAAATATTCAAAAAACAAATTTACAGAATTAAAAATTTTTGAAACACCTAAAAAGGTTTAATTTTCCTACCCATTCGTACTTCTCCAAAGTCAAAAAAATGGATATGACAAAAAAATTATGCGGATCTGAAAAAGCACCTTTAATGAACATGAACTTAGACGGACTGAAATCAAAACTACAGGTGCTCGATTATAATAATACGAGCACATTATTTGACCAAACGAACATCACAAAATGAGGAACAGTGATCAGTAAACAGAAGATTTGCATTAACTTTGAACTAGAACCGCCACTGTCCCTATCTAATGTTTCGGTAAAAAATCTCAAAATAATTTGTGGTTACTTGCTACAACTGTCAGTCAATTGTGGTTAAAAGAACCAGCGTGCGTCAACACTAAGATAATAATTATTACTCGAATTATGAGTTATAGAAACACGGAAGTCTGCATTTGATAATAGTATTGTTATATCAGGAAATGTTTAGTGCGTTACTTTATTGCATGCAGATAACAAAATTAGTTTCCAGTAATACTATTGCGCATTAAAGTACATGCAAATCAGCTCAAGATGTTACCTCTGATGAATTTTTGATTATTGAAAGGAATGAAATTAGAACTGAGTGATATTCGTAGACAGTTAATATCAGTTCACTCCATTTTCAGCGTAAGCAAACCTTGTACACTTTTTCTTGAACTAGTACCATTATTTAACTTGATGCTGGACGAACTAACTGGTCGAAATTTATTATTTCTGATATTATAAAAAATCGATATTATCAACACTGTAGATGCAGTTCCATTTGCTTGTCACTCGTGGCCTGAAGGCACAGCTGTCAAATTGACGCACTAAGCAACATGCTGCGCTTAAGACCGAAGCTTGTTTGGTATGAGTTGGCGAGTCAGTTGCATTCATGTATATTTCTGGATATATAGATTTGCGGATCCTTTTGTGCTTGTAAGACCGTTTTAAAATCTTGAGGTGTTTTGTTGGGAGAAGGAATAAAAATGACATGTGGGTTCAATAGTTGACCAGTTGAAGTGTAATGATCATCTACTGTTTTGTTGTACTGTTCTACCACAATTAAATCAAATTACAATAATAGCCCAACTGCCTAAACCGCTACAATCCATATGGATCTACTACAGCTTCTCCAATAATCATCATTAGATCTTCATGCATTTGGGTCTATTATTCCAAGTATATTGAACCCAAATTCGTGCATTCTGCAGACAGTATACTATTAACTATAATATGGAGCAGCCAACTGGTGGAGACTGTTCCGCACATCCCACACTGAAAAAGATAGATAATATCTCTGTCGCTAGCTTGTAGATTAATATTAACAACAAACAAAAACCTGTTTTCTATTATAGCTAACGCATGTAACGTCTATAATTAATTGATCAATTGACTTACCTGAAGGAAAATTGATCCATATTATATGAGTATTGCCGTTCGAAGAATTACAATTACTTGTAGTAGCAATTTTTTACAGCTCGGTATGCACGAATTTTAAAGCAAAGTCCCTGAATACGGTCCCTTACTCCTGTCTATCCCATCTTCCGTACAGCCACGTACAGCCAACCTCCGTCACCACTAGACTTCACTGCAATTTTGCTGAAGATTCTAGATCAACTTGGGGTGGGAGAATGGGATGGGTTTGTAATTCTTCGAACGGCAATACTCATATAATATGGATCAATTTTCCTTCAGGTAAGTCAATTGATCAATTAATTATATCTCGTATTGCCGTTCTCGAATTACAATTACTTGTAGATGTTCAAAGCGAACGATCTAGAATCTCCTCAATATAATATAATATTCATAGAATTAAAATAATGAGGGAAGCAGAACAAGAAAGCGTGTTGTATGGTTACAATAATAATGAACCATATTAATAATAAACTGGATTATAGGAGCATATGCACCTAAAAACTAAATACAGGTGGAATCCCCAGAACTTAAGATCACTTGAGCAAATGCTGTAGGATCGTTTGACAAGGGTTGATTGTAAAATCTCGCAAACATGTTGGAGTTTTGTGTTCAGCATGCCAAACCTCTAATCATCTCGATGGAAGTTCTTGCCCTAAAGGCTGCCGAAGTAGCTGCAGGTCGAGTACTGTAAGCCGGAGAAATGGTGGTATCGATACCGCTAGCTACAATGTTAAGATTAATCCACTAGCTCAATGTCTGTGTTGACACTGGACGACTTGGCTTATTAACGGTCAGGATTAAGCAATCAGTGTCAGTAGGGCGAAGATCTTTATTGATCAATAACAGAGGCCAAGCAAAGAGTAGGATTTTCCTTGAACTATGGTATTACCAATGAGGTTATGTGGCAGATGAGTTTTGATTCCATCGGAAAATCCAATTTCTAATCGTTCTGGAAATCGAACAATATTGTGTAGGCAAATCAGAGTTTGAAGTCTATGATCGGTAATTAATGCTATAAAGTGGCCAGCTTCATCGTTAATCGGCGTCTAGAAATGTCGGTCAAGGGGTATAACCCGGCCATATGTAGATCACAGGTAGTTTGATACTTTGACCTAGATGGTTTTTGGTTGTAGATGCCCATTAAAAATAATTTCAAAATAATGTTGTCTTAGTTTCCCCCATCTTGAAATTGGGTGCTTAAAGGTCAATATCAAATTGAGAGTTTTGAAAAGGGCTATGTTTCTTTTTTCAAATATGCACTGCCTTGTTTTAAATCAGATGTACTGACTGAAGATTTTATAGATTGAAGGCCTATTGCTGAGTATCCCCTTCTGTGAAAAGCCTCCCGGGTGAAATTCCAACCACTAGGGAAAAACTTTGCCATAGCGGATGATAGCTGCTGAAAGGTGGAGAAAGTAGAGTTTGACTTGGTGTATCTGGTATTAATTTAAGTCAAACGGGATTCGCTACTTATGTATCAGTATATGAGGCAACTAGAAGAATATTTCTATTTTCGCACCAGAGCCAAATTTGCAATGTGATATCATAAGACTCTTATACCTGACACTACCCATACGACATTATCTATTCTATGTAGAATAGAAGAATCCAAAAATCTGAAGCAAATGATCTAAGTGCGCTAAATTCTGTTAGCAGTTCCAAATAATTGATATGTTTTATGCTGTCATTTACAGGCCAAAAACTATACGTGATTCATACAGTGTACAGCCCAATCTGTTAGGGAAGTGTCTGTAAATATCTCAAGTCGAAAGTACCCTTGTTCTTGCTTAAGGCTTGGTATCACCAAAGCAACTCAGATTTTATCAAGTCTGAAAGCAATAGAGATGCCTGATAATCCTAGTGACTAGAACGTAATGCTTAATACGTTTTACTTCCCAAGATTTTTAGATGTACCCATCCATATTTAACGGTGGGGCAAGTAGCTACAAACGGCCCTATAAGTTGAGTCAGGGCAAGAATAGAGCCTTTACCCTTTGATAAAAGTTTTCAATCTGAATCAAAATAAGAGTCTATTTCTCCATCTTCAAGAAAACTTTGAACGATGTAGAGTCCTACGCAAAACTCAAAAAGGTACCTATCTGAAAAGGCACTAAGACACTTTTCTTTAAATTAAGTAAGAATACTGAGAATTCCAAAAGACATTTTGCAGATTGGCAGTCCAGCCTAGCGGATAACGCATGAAAGGCTATTAGACCTCAGAAATATTACTACTGGATTCATGATCTTTGTAACAGGAATGGCTCCGTACGAAGACCAAAAGGTGAACAATTAATCACCTAGAATGAACCTTCAATGGAAAGGAACAAATATTTTCTAAATTGTTTGTCAACTGGAACCAGAAAATATTCATCTCCGATATCCACTGGAAACAAATTTAGTATGAACAATCTGGTTTTGGAACCAAGAAAGATGATGATACAAACTGACCATCTTTTGTTTTTTTTTTTGACACTGCCAATATGTTTAATAGATGTTCAATAGCATCCTCTACTTTAGATGACTCATTTGAGGTAAAAGATTGCTCTGGAGAATGAGTTTGTACTGGTATTTTCCTAAAAGGCACCTTATATCTTATATCCGGAACTCCCGGACAGAACAAGACGATCAATAGGGATTTGCGCCCATTGAACTAAATATTTAGTAAATCGGTCCGCGCAAGATGTAGTAACCTGACTTATTATAGACTGTTCTGGGTCTTCAGGTTTTCTTATCGGCGACCATATGTGTCCTCGGTACGAGGTCTCTCCTCCTTTTTCATGCGGTGTCGGTACTGAGAGCACCGGAAGTTTAAAGAGTGCGATATGCTTGAAGGCCCAGCTCTAGGATGACTCGTATTTCTGGTAATCGGGATTTTCGAATGAAGGAATTATATCGCCTTAACCTTGTTCTTAATTGTAGATCCCAGACGAGGCGCATCATTAGAACTCAACTGATATAAAAAAGATTTTCCAAACAGAAAGTCATCTATAGGGCGAGAATCTAATATCGTCTTAACCCCACTATCCAAAAAGGAAGAGTATAGTAACGACGATGCAGACAGGGGGCGTGAAAGACATCGCTTCCATAGTTTCCTCTGTTGCTAGTTGTTTGGTGAATGCCTACTGTTGGCTAAGCGGAATCGCTAACGCGCTGATACCAGCGGCCAACCGACCTAATGTTTGTATAAAATTATCCTGTTTCGAGGCATTTTGTATTCAGGCAGGCCTGAATTTCTGGATTAATTCCAGGTGGTTGGAACGCCCAGTAGTTGGCACTACATAGATAAGAATCTATAGTGGCATTCCAAGATTATTTTGCAGCTCCGATGTAGAGAATACCAGATAGAAGAGCATCGGAGAGAATCTCAGGGCCCTTAATAATCGAGAATTGGTCGCTTAAAATATTTTATGCGCCATCACCCGGTTGAACTGCTGAGGTCAACTGCCCCAAATTAATTAAACGAGCAGCTGAATCCGAGTCCGTCCCTGTCTCCTCACTTGAAGAAATGTCGTCGAACCTACAAGAAAGCTGACAGGGATACATAAAATAACCACCCGAAAACGCCAAGCGTAAATACTTACACAAGCAGTTCGTAGGCGATCGGAATGTGTCGCACTTCATATTTTCATAAGCCCCGATGATACTTCATGTGAATGCGATCGAAACACACAGTGAGGAATTTCAAATCCGTATGTATGTGAATACTATAATGGAAAATTAAAATGAATGAATATCAATCTCGAATTACAGGAATTCATATGAATCGTGTGAAATGCCTAGTTCAAGCGTATTACATATGGAACGCTTGTGTCTGGAATATATATTTTCTTACTTTTCTTAGGTGACAGAATAACATGTGTTATTCGGTGCTGCGAATTATTTGGTGCTGCGCAATGTCTAATTTAGGCGTATTACATACGTAAACACTGGTGTCTGAAACACATATCTTCTTAAGCCAGAGAATAACATGTGTTATTCGGAGCTGCGAAAAGCCTAATTTAAGAGTATTACATATGTGAACACTTGTTTCCGAAATATATATCTTCTTATTCTTTTTTCGGCCACAGAATAACATGTGTTATTCGGTGCTGCGAAATGCCTAGTTTGAGCGTATTACATATGTAAACATTTGTTTCTGGAATATATATCTTCTTATTCTTCTTAGGCCACAGAATAACATGTGTTATTCGGTGCTGCGAAATGCCTAGTTTAAGCGTATTACATGTGTAAACACTTGTTTCTGAAATATATATCTTCTTATTCTTCTTAGGCCACAGAATAACATGTGTTATTCGGTGCTGCGAAATGCCTAGTTTAAGCGTATTACATATGTAAACACTTGTTTTTGGAATATATATCTTCTTATTCTTCTTAGGCCACAGAATAACATGTGTTATTCGGTGCTGCGAAATGCCTAGTTTAAGCGTATTACATGTGTAAACACTTGTTTCTGAAATATATATCTTCTTATTCTTCTTAGGCCACAGAATAACATGTGTTATTCGGTGCTGCTAAATGCCTAGTTTAAGCGTATTACATATGTAAACACTTATTTCTGGAATATATATCTTTAGATGAAAAGGTGCCCACTTACATGAGCTGGCTAAGAATTGGAGTAATTTCTTGAGCCTCCTCCCCTGCTTGGAGGACACTCCCTTAGAAAATTTTCCCATTTTACACAAAACATCACTCCCGAATAGCCGACGCGTCCACACCGAGCACACGAAAAAATTGCAGTGAAGTCTAGTGGTGACGGAGGTTGGCTGTACGTGGCTGTACGGAAGATGGGATAGACAGGAGTAAGGGACCGTATTCAGGGACTTTGCTTTAAAATTCGTGCATACCGAGCTGTAAAAAATTGCTACTACAAGTAATTGTAATTCGAGAACGGCAATACGAGATATAATTACAACCAACAAGTGATAAAAAACAAGAACTGCTCCATTCAGCATATGTTTGTATATCGGTTGCCGCTAAGTAGTCTAAATAATGCCACGTTCCACGTCTTTTTGTTTTAATAGCCATCAACGGTTAATCAAGAATAATGACAGTTTCTCCCGAGTTTTCGATAAACACTGTGAAAACCTACAAGAAAGCCATTGGATAATATGCTGGATAAGCCTCAGCGGGAATGGAGTTAATTAGAAACGACGTACGCCTTGCACTATACAGAGTGAAACAGTTTAACTGATTCCTTATTTTTGTCTGATTCCAACAGTTCCCGCAATATGAGTGTCTCATAGTGCAATACAGTCCTTAATAGATTATTTTCAACAAGCTCTTGTTATCTCGACCTATCATACCTTGTCCAACGTCTTTCTCTATGTTCTTGTTGATGTAGTCACATTGCTGCCACTGCAAGGTCTTTACAGATGGTAGTGGCTTATCCACATGGTAGGATGCTGTCATCTACAAATATTATTCAAAATTCTACAGTATGAAGTTTCCATTGTAACATCAATCAGAGGTCCATTAGAGAGAAGAAAATGGAGATAACCTGATCACAAAAAAAAAGAAATTGTTATCCGAAGAATAATTCTCATCGTTTTATGCACACGTGTTCTTGCTACATCAAACATCGGATACTGATGGTCTCTGTTCACCATCCTGCTTTACCTTCGTCTTTCAACCCCTTACTCCAATAAATACACTGTAGATGCAGAAACCTCTATAAATTTATAATATTATGCTTTTGTATCCAAGGATAGTCAGATATATGAATTTTGGAACAACTTGTATCGACATCTAGCATTTAAGATCCCTTTTTGTTTAGTCTAAGTTTTAGAGATTTCGATACCTAGATGTTTATTTTACTTAAGAGGTACAACGACCAAGGGCACGACCAGCGATCTCTCGATGTGTCTGGGAATGTGTTATTGTTATCCTGATATGTATATAGCAAAATCTATAAAACACATTATTAGTTATCGTAAAGCAATTGGGATCTTGAGGTGCAGTCAGTTTAAATGCAGTCCTCAGAAGTGAATCCTCTGTTTTCTGTCAAGCTTTCGGAAATCTTTATTTCCATTCTCAAGACAAACTACAAAGCACAACAATCGGTTGTATAAAACAAAATCCAATGAATAAAATGTTACTTAGAACGTTTGATCTCTTAGAGACAAGTAAACATAAAATTATAACAATATTAGTTTCATTTTAATTTTTTTTTGGAATACCAGTAAACAACAAGATATATGCAAATTTCCGATATATAAATAATAATAATCGTGAGCCTATATAAATAAATGTTTTCATATTTCTTTATTCTATGTCCATTATTTATAGCTTACTAGCAAGCAACTAATCCTTAACTGATGTGAAAGCTTATATGTATAAGACATGTCATCTGTTTTCTTACATATAGCTCATCAAAAACTCAAAACAAAACCAGAAATGAATCATCGTTTCCCAGCTCCTCCTCGACATTTATATCTTCTGACAAAGACGGCACTTCAAACTATGGTGTGTTTACTGGAGTTTGTGTAAGACGCGTTTCATCGTTTAGGGCCTTGTTCCTTCAACGCGTGTATTAATAGAAATGTTATTCTTAGTCAACAGTTGTTTTCAATTATCGGTTTCGGATTTCACGACATGCCTTATAGCCTTTAAAATATTCCCAGAATTAACGGTAATAACGTGATATACGAGACACACTGTTAGGAATAAATTTAGAGTGCCTTTGCATTAGGTAATATGGCGTCTTCTGAAGGCGCCTAAACGCTTCCGATCAATCTACACAAGTCGTTGCAAAATTGCTATCAGGATAAAAATGATAGAGGAAGCTATTTTTCCATAATTATAATTTCAATTAAGGTATAATAGATCATAGGTTAAGGCAAAAACCATAGATATAAATAGAAAAATCTGGTAGAACTCAAGATGTTGGTATTTAGTTATCTGTGTTTTAAGGCGACTTCGATATCCGTTATTTTCTAGTTGAAGATAGTACTTTTCATTGAGTATATAGTCCCTATTGTACATTTGGTCTGTTTAAGGAATGAATCTTTGCTTGATATAAGTGACGCTGCCCATTAACGTCTTTAGGTGTTCAACTGATCCTAATAATTGGACTGCCTAATAGTGGCGATATACGCCCTCCTACGATATCTATTAACAAGGGCGAACTGATTTACAGCGACATCCCTTCTTTCGTAAACAGCATCATGCATCGTCTATTGTAGCGATACTTGAAAAATGACAAATACGACCTTTCAGTTCTCTACTGCCGGCCGCCAAGCTATACTGACGAACTTTTATAACAGAAGAAACATGCATGTCTATAATAGCATGTATAGTGGATAGTCTCAGTCCCTATGTTCACGAACGATTACAGATGGCGCTGTAAATCATGCCAAAATTTCAATGTGTTAGAACCATTTGACTTAGTGAGACTTCAATGGGCAGTGGCAGCTCCACTTGTCGCGACGCTGGCAAGAATGCTCGTGATTTTTTAATTGTGTATAACTCAAGTTTTCCTAGGAACAATGGTTTCTCAGGTGATGACACTCTTGATTGGGAACAAGCCTGTGCAGCCTAAAATATTATTGTTTCTCTTATTTAGTTAATCGAAATTGTTGATACAAAATGTAGCTACCAAAGATTTTGAGGATTAAAATTTCGGCTATAGTTTTTGTTAAGATTAACACATTCTTATCGATAACAGTAAAGAACATCTCAGAACAAAAAATATTTTTTTTACTAGACAATCGTACAATTCGTACAGATATTTTAGGAGTTTACTTCACGGAAAAAATGAAACTGGAAGAGTGAGTGATTAAAAGAAACTTAGCCACTGTCAACCGTCGATTTCACAGCTAATTCGTGCAACATAATGTGAGTATCACATAATTTTGTTTCAGAATTGGAAGAGTTACGCCAAGCAAAGCATTTACAATCTTCACAACTTCATTATCTCCAATTAGAAAATGCGACAACAATGCCTTCTTGTTTATTTAAGTAAAATAGAAATACATCTACATAATCATTCCTGCAAAGCATTTTTATTTCACAATCACATGTCCATAACCCTCGGATTTCCAATGTCAGTAACACTATATAAGCTATAATCTGATTAAGTAAAAACGGTTTATTATTGAGCAGGAATGTGCTTGACATTTTTTATAACCAATTTGAAGCAATCTAGTTGCATTAGAGCCACCTATATGGAATTGGCAAGTAATCGAAAGTACATAATTCACGTAGCTGAAAAAAATGACTACCGGCTTTGAAACACGTGTCTGTACAGCCATTAGGACACATATCAGTGACCGATATGGAAGCCATTTAGTCATTCAGGTCGTGCATACACACACGTCAACAGCGTGTGGATTTATTTATGCGTTCTCTATTTGAACGTAAAATGGCTATTTGCTGGAATTTGCGGATACCCGTGCCTATCCGCTATGTTGTTTTAGTTTAATGCACAAATATGCATTTTAGCTAGACATTTTCGCAAATCTGGAGAAAATTATGTCCATTATTAATATTTTTACATTTTTAGACATCCGTCCATTAGGTTGACGCGGTACTTCAAATCTATGACATCAAAAATAAAGATTTAAATCGGATCTTGGAATGTTCAACCTTACTATCTCTATTAATCCAAAAAATCCCAGTGTTTGATTTTTCAAAATTTCCAACCTTCTCAATTCCGCTAGAAACTTCCAACAAACCTATTTTAGGCCTATTTTATTCCAATTTTTTACACACTTGGGAAAGGCCGAAAAAGCATTGCGCTCCAGAAGCGCTAAAATGCTATTAATTGGGGAACAACCGCCCTACCCCCCTTCCCCCACCGGTAGCTCATCGCACAATGTTGAGATTTTCCAAAAGAATGACTGTCGGAAGAGGATGGTTCGAGGCGTTAAACGGTTTTCTCGCCATTCATGGAAACTCTTCAGTTGGAAATGCATTATAACCAGTGGTAGTGACTGGGAAAACAGATATATGCATTAGAAATTAGACCTTTTTATTGAAGGTACGCCCTAAAGTGTCGTAAAATTTGTGAAATAATTTCAAAAGGTTGAAATTTGCTTGAAACAATTGAACTGCAGAGAAGATTTTCATTTTCATGAGTCACATGTTATTGGAAATACAAATTTTTTCTGTATTTCCAAAACAAGATGATAAAACCTCAGACGAAAAACCTCGACATACACCATCGTAGTACTATTTGCATTTTGCCTTCGTGGGTAACATCGTGTTACAATTCATACCAAGATATTTTTTTCTCCTTCCCCAACTCCCTATGAACATATAGTCACCATGTATTTTTGCACAAACTTTGAGTTACGATAGCCTCAATTAAGTCTACAATCGGCATCTTTGATAGCTATTTAGGAGGTACAGGAGCCACGGAAAGGTCTATTACGTCACACCTTTGGCGCTAATTTCTTTGTCTAAACTGCAAACTGTCAGTCAGACAGTCAAAACAATTTCTTCTGCTAAAAGTATCCCTGGCGCAAAGAGTTCCAAACACCCTGTAAATCGGTGTGTCGGGTCACCGTTGGTGCTGTTGGCTTCGTCTTGTTTACGTCTGCTTTATAAAAGCAAACGATGAGATGCCTCCGATTAGATAAGGCGTTCTCGGCGCTCCGCTCTCCACGGGATATATATTTATTAATAAAAACAAAACGTCCTTTAAAAAGATAGGGCCGTCCGTAAAGTATATAATAGAATAATGCTGAAGACGTGTGAAAACGCCTGGCGGATAACAGCGATAACATATTACCTACGCGATATACACATACGACGCCGGTGCACTACTCGAACGGTTCTGAAGGGTTGCTTCGGTGTTGCAGAGGCAATCTCCCAGAAGGACCACCAATTTTCTCAGGAGCTGAGATCTTGATTCACCTATGCGTAGGATTTCACCTTAGGACAATGGAAGATGTTACATCAAAAGAAACGTTGTGAAACCCAAAAGGAATCTCAAGACAACGGTTGCCCAAAGCACTGTTATGGATAGAACATAATATTTTTGAAAACTGTCAGGAAAATAAAAGTAGCTCAATAAATTTAAAGTCTAATTCACAACATCTACAACAAGATTGATGTATCTCCGAGAGAAGTTATTTTGATTTTGTCCATTCATCGCGTTGGTCAATAAGATGATTACTGATTAACTGCTATTTCAACCAGATATTTTGAAGCTCTTTTTTTCCTCTCTCTTTCTGTCGCTGATTTGTCGTCTAGATATTGTTGTTTTATTAAAAAATTGAATAGCTGGCCTTATTTAAAAGTAGGTTTCTCACATTACACTTTAAAATAAATGATGAATGTATATACGTAGCTCTATAAGTAACAAAGTAAGTTGAGAAACCATTATCGAACAACTGCTAACCACATATTGGAAAGTTAAGATTCTTTGTCATAGTATGTACTTCATAAAAACAAGAACTCATTCCAATATTTGTAGAGATGCATGCATACATACTTAACGATGAAAAACGGAAGCTTCTTTTTATGAAGTTGCTTAGACGTAATCCATATGGTACTAAGTTTGTGCTTGTGCATGAAAAATAGAATTCCTAGAGACTAAACATAAACAAACCATATTAATCCTTGCATATAGATTTTTTTGGATGATGTTCTGTGGTGAGCTTTGCAACCGGCTTTTTTTCCTTTTATTCAAAATAATGGCATTGCGTTTAAATCAAAACTTAATGTTGTTCCATTCATCCAATCCCAACATCACAATATCTCACCTAAATCTAATCACAACCTTATGGCATGAAGCTTATGTCCCTGTCCAGCTGTTACTTGTTCCTTTTCCTTTCGTACAACCAGCTTAATAAGTTGAATAGGCAAAGATATTTATATTTGATGAACGAGCTAAACGTGTAACTTTGGTTTCTACAACAACAGCAATGCCAATTTCTCATGCACGAAGCCTCCAAGGTAGACCAGCCCAATTTTTGATCCGTCGGCACCTTTGACGACCATCGCTGTTGCTAAAGTGAATGCATCGGCCATTGCTCATTAGTGGCTGGTCACCTTTAGACAGCAGGGTCGACATTAGAGGATAGTTTTCTTGCATCGAAAGTTAAACCGATGTGGTTGCGCTGTTGTGCGATGAATTTCACTTTAGCCTTCTATATTTGAAAACATCAAGATCCGCGATACGTCCTCGTTTATATTAAGTCGCATGTGAAATCCATGATGTGAGTAGACGCCACCCGTCTAGAAGCTTACGGCTCAGCAGCCAGTTGTTACCCAACTAAATTTTGTTGAGGTAACAGTATTCTTTCCCTTCGATATCCTCAATAGCTTCCTGGAGCGGTCTTTCCAGATAGATTATTGGTTAACCTGAGCACTTCATATTATTGGTGAGGGAAATTCACTTCACTTTACAAGAAAACATATATGACAACCAATCCCAAGCAAGACTGATTGGAACGTGATTTTTTTGTCTAAACGTAAATTTTCATTAAACTTTTTCATCGTACCGAAAACACTTATATAAGTATATATTACAACCAAATAGCCTTGTCTTTGAGATGCATTGAATTATGGTTTCAAAAGTTTCTTAATTATATTCTACATATTTTTGTCGGATGTTCCTTTTATGCGTGTTACATATTAAATTAAATTTAACTACCAAAACACTCTGTATCACGTCACGCATTGAACGACAGTATTGCCTAACTTTTACGTCCAATTATACATCATTAAACCTCGACCGACGCGATGTCCTATGCTTAATTCAAGACATAATTATCCCTTGAAAATAATTATTTTCCATTAGCCTGAAACGAAATTATCAGAATTTCATGTAAACAACTGTGTTCTTTAGGGCCGTGAACCATTTTTCTTCATTTTTGTGGCAATACATGAGAAATACTGCTACCTCATATTCAATCAAAGACATAAAGTATAAGTGAGATATGGGCTCATTACGTGAATTTCAGTTTTGCGAACATTTGACAGTATCCTAAGAACAAAACACATGATTTTATTTTTATCTTTTCGATACCGTTAAATAGAATAAAATTCACTTTAAAGTTAGAAAACCCTGGGCAGGTGACGTCAACTGCACAAAATCACGCCCACACCAATCAATTCCTAATTTCTTATTGGGACATTTTGTTAGGCTGACGGACCCCATCGGTTGATGGCGATTATTTATATAATCATTTATTGTACTTCTAGGAAACAACAAACTTTTACTGTCATTCCGTCAATAATTCTGATCTAAGAATCTCACTGCGCATCAGGCATGCCTCAGTAAAAGGCAACCGTATTATAATGAATTGACCAATATAATTTTCAACATTTCATGCTGAAACATCAGACGTTCAGACCCATAAGCCCGCAACACTGAAGCAAGGTTTTTTTCGAAGGTTCAAAGCCATCAAAGAATAAGAAAATAGGCAAGGTATTATGATCGTCAATGTTTTGCGATTTAGGATAACCGTTGTTTGTTGCCTTATGCCACGACAATTCGTATCAATCGTTGCCGTTAAATTGGTCTGTCCGTCTTTCGGTAGTCGCTATGTCGCTATGTCGCTATGTCTATATCTCGGTATGTCGGTATATATTGATATATCACCATGTCGATGCCTCGGTACGTCGGTAGCTTGGTACGTCGGTATTTCGGCATATCGGTATGTATGTATGTTGATAAGTTAGTACCTAGGTAGGTCTGTAGCTTGTTAAGTCGGTATTTCGGTATGCTGATATGTTGGTCTGTCGGTCTTTCGGTGTGTCGGTCTGTCTACTTGAGCTATCTGTATATATTGATATATCAGAATGTCGGTGCCTCGGTACGTCGGTAGCTAGTTACGTCGGTATTTCGGCATATCGGTATGTCTGTATGTTGATAAGTTGGTACCCAGGTACGTCTGTAGCTCGTTAAGTCGGTATTTCGGTATGCTGATATGTTAGTCTGTCGGTCTTCCGGTGTGTCGGCCTGTCTACTTGAGCTATCTGTGTATTTCCGGACATAGTCATGCATAAGGTGTTCTCTCATCCTTACAGTTCTCTCTTATTTTCCTACTCTAATTTCAGCTACACAGTATTAGCTGAAAAACCACACAGATCAACTACTCACAACGTAGCCCCGACTAAAAATTAACAGACCTGCAGGGTACATACTACCTCTAAGTTCTTTCTATACACAAAAAATTGATAAACAAATTATTGGCGACTAAAAGCTCATTGTACATACTAAAACCATAGATTTCCCTTATTTCGCTATGTAACAGGCGATACTGTGGAAGTAGAATTGAATTACGATTAACAGGGGCTCAGTAGATCATTTCCTAAGCGATCGTGTATGACAACAATGAAACAAAATATCAATTTTATTATTTTTCAAATCATTACACCTACTTTCTGCATCAGCTAAAGAAGAAAGTATACCACCACCTGACGCTATTCATGCACTCCATTGAAAGTTATATATGCATAGATTTGTATCGCACAACAAAATCCACTGTTTCGATTCTGTACTCTTGACTAAAGGTAGGACAGTTAGGCTATTATAGTCCGATTAGGTTCGTCACAGTTCTCCAACCGTATTCGAGGACGCTTTGATAACAGCTAAAATCTTTAATGGGAATAGTTCAACGACACGTCCTAGTATTCAACTTCGACACTTTCGGGCAGTTTGTTCGATTGTTTTTCTGCCTTGTTATTGCGCTTTCCTTTAGTTTTGCTGGAAAGTCGCACCTTTGGCGACTGCAACTTGGTTGGTAGGAATTTGTTAGATTTATATGGTCACTGGCATTGTTCGAATTTAATAATGACAGGTCTTTGTCTTCTAACTAAGGCAGAGAAAAGTAGTTTATATGTTATAATAGTTGGAGCAATGTCGAACATTAGTGTAGTTTGTGAAATTAATGCTGTGGTTGTCTTTCCGATTACTTTTATGTATGTACTGGCCCCTAATTGCAACCATTTGAGAATAAATGGACAACTTTACTTTACATAAGGTTTAGAACGTCTGGGCAGCATTTCCCGTTTCCCAAAAAAACATGAACTATTATGAAAAACTAGGGTACAGATGATAGATTTACTTTTTTTTATAAATCCAAAATGGGGGACTTGTCATATTAAAAACACAGCAACGTGAACGTAAAGCATCAACAGAAAATCACCTCATTTCGCAATTGCGAAGAATACTCAACGAAACAAGGTCACAGTCCACTGAGGAACTGGAAAGACAATCGTGAACACTCATACATTTTTCAAAATTCTAATGTTTCTTTTTGTATGTTTGACTAGTTTCTATCCATTTTTAGGCAAATTCAAAATAGAACATGTTTATGGTACTATTATTATTTGAATCACCTACTTTCATAGAATTTCTGATATGGGTATATACTCAGAAATTTCATTACAAATAAATCAAAATAATTTTGAGAGTTAAATTGATTTTAGAAACTGTGAGTTGCTGTATTTGCTCCAGAAATCTTAGCAACAACTGCCGATTTTGAAATTTGGAGGATTAGTGCGGTTGAGCAAGAACATTGCCTTTAATTCCCTGGAATATACCACCACCCAGCAATAGTTTTGGAAAGAGCATATGTTGTTCCAGTTTTATTCATATCAACGTACAAGAAGAATTCATTAAAAAAATCACTAACCAGTAAATGGTATTTCCGGACGATAACTGATATCTCTGCAGCATGAAAAGTAACGAGTCAATCTAACTGTGACCAATTTTTAAAATTTTTCATGATGCCCAGATCACAAAAATGCATGTTACTCATATACATCGGTCTGTCTGTCAGTCTATTTGCAGAGTTTTGTAACCTACTAATCTCAGTAACCACTGTTCTGTTATCGGGAAGCACAAAGTCATAGGTAATTTTTTGTTTTGGATGTTTTTCAAGTTTCTTATGTCTTTGGGCCTTAACAATTTTAAAATTTCTAATACCTCATTTTCCTGCATTTCTAACTTACTTTTGTTTTCAGACAAATATTATATAGTCATAATTAAATTCCGCTGTTTTGTCACACTACATTTCTAGAGAACATAACACGGGTGTACTGTTTCCAAGAAATCAGTCAACAAGGACATGTAATTTGCATACAAATTTTTCCACATAAAGATAGAAGAATAAGTGAGGTATGAGTGACCTCAATAAAATTCCAAGTGACATCTTTATAACAGACCACAGGTTAAAAACCATGATTCCGCGTGAACTACTGTGTTGATATACTTAACCATATTTTTCTCTTCGAGGAAACGAAACCAGCATACCCACAAATGCCGCAGTTCCTCATGAACTTGTGAACCGTGGCCTGAAGCCAATATATTCGCAAGGCACTGACCTAACGACTGGCGGTGACGACACGCCGAATGTCTTCATTCCAGACTTCTACGTGACGTATGAAACTCTCTGGTCGTTGACCAAATAATCGTCGGCGAAAATTAGAGGTTGTTCTTTTTTAAATGACATAATTCCTAAAATTTACCTCGAGGTCGACGCACGCTCTGCACTCCTATACAGTAAACATATTTAAGCTCCTGTTATTTTCCGTAATTAGATAATTCCTCATGCAGCTGTATTTTTTATGGATAACCTCTTAGCAAGGCAGAATGCCTATTGCACTCTAGAAGTGCTGTGTGTGGATTAAATGTGTATTTTTGTAGACCCTAAAACGCTGTAATCTGCAACTTACCAGGGATTATCTACATGACAGCTCATTCTAGAATGCTTTAAAGGAATGACGTTTTGAAGTGACTTGTGCGGGATGTTGCAAGTTCGACCTGGTGACGATAAGTTCGCCGAACTCTTCTAGTGTTCATTGTACTGAGATAGCTATGATTCATCATGGTAGAGTTTATAGAATTGAGACACATCATCCACGTGTATGTTATGGCCTAGCCTATAGAGATACTTTGTTATGTTGAAGGCTTCCACTAGTCATACCATTCTGTCTTTGATTGAGTCCAGAAGGTTTAGGGAGCACATCCCAACACATGCGTGTGTACTTGTAATAGCTGTTCCACTGTATATAATTTTATGCAGCTTAAGAGGTCTTCCAGCTTCTGGGACGCTGGTCTAGCAAGGCCGGTAGCATAATCATGCCGAGGTACCTTACTGTCGACGTTGACCAGAGAAGATTGATGGAGAATAATTTGAGTGCGAACACAATGTAAAATAGTAATTAATTAGTGGTTTGTCTGCTACTATTTCCAAAGGCATCTTCACGAGAGTGAAGACTAAAAGTTTCATGTTTTCTTGCTTGCCTTCTTGAAATCATAAGCTAACGAGAAGTTCCTGACATCTGTATGAACAGAACAGTCATAATCAAATACTTACTTATTTCAGGTCAACCCAATCTGTACCGGTTGTAAGCCGTATTATTGCCCTTAGGAAGTTGGCTCACATCGCGCTTCCATATCTAACATAATACTTCTAATGTAGCTACCTATATTGAATCATTGAGTGTCTATTTAGATCTCTAGCATGTTCCTCCTTAACCTAAATTCCATAAATTCAAAACGTGTTCAAGTGGGAATTATGTATATTTAAAGAATGATAAATATAACTTACTAACTAACAAAGGGTAACGCTGGAATATATACTGCGTAGAAAACCGACATAAGGTTGGATATTTTGCATGAATCATTCGTTGCTGGTCTTGCGCTAACACGTGTTCATCATAAAACATTTTCTGTACCAGTGGCGCTGCATATCTGTACAAAAAATGGAAAAACCTAATGCCACGACTCGGGTTCTCTTCTCTAAAATAATAGCCTATTGGAATTACGCAGCAGTTTGAGTTTTCAGCAGGGTCGATGCTTTGACGTCGAACAGTTTTGGCAACTGGCCCTACGTGAATAAGCCTATTTTTTTAGCGACAAAGGTGTTGATAAATTGATATTGCAAGTGGTTAGACCTAGTACTACATATTAGTTTCAAATTAGATTATAAGTTAAATCAACCATTTCCAGTTTTATAAATAAACCAATTTGACATGTGGGTGTAGCAACAAAGCTATAAAAGATTAAATCGATTCACTTTCAAAGAGTAACTATTCTCATTCATTACATATAGCGAACGAAAAAATACTACTTCTAGCCATTCAGTAAGAATACTCTTAGAAAATATTTAAGACACAAAAGAGCAGCCTCTACTTCTACTACGACTTCAATATATATCATGTGCGCGTAGCCAAAAAGCGCCAAATCAGTACATATCATTGTGTGGAATCCGATTACCTTATTTGGACCACGAAGCAATCTTACGCTCTCTCTATTATCCAAAGGTATAAATTATATTGTTTTCGTTAGATTCTAAACCACCTCACATTCTTCTTCGTCCTATTATACTTTGTACTGCTGACCAAAACCACCATACAACCGACTGAATAGTCAAACTATTGCTTCGGCTGCTTCGGCAGCATTTTTCAAAACCAAATATATAAAATTAAATTTACGTATAATTTGAAAATTCATTTTTTCATATTTTTTACTCCAAAAAAGGCTTCCAGTTCAGCCGAAACGTTTCTAAAACTATCCAGTGAATCTTACGTGGCGTTAATTCTCAGTCATTAGAAAATACATAATTATAAGATGAACGAATACATGTTTTTACAGTTCACTAGGAATATTTTTTATTAAATTAGTAGTTTCTACAATTCAACAGCTCAACATCCCCTTACGTGGGGGATTGGTCGAATTCTAACTAACTTCAACATATCAGAATGCAATATCCTCACAGAGCGTGAAGAGTGAGTCTATCTACTTGATTTCACGTAGATAGACTTCTTGGAGCTTTTGACTCGATACTACAGTGCGGCGGCGCCACTGCGTCGGTGCGTGTCACACTAGTTCGCGTGCATGTGTTGTTCCACCCGAGCCGATGCCTCTTATCTCGCTATAAATTGAGACGATTTTTCCTCTAAAATTGATCGTTCAATTAAAATATTTGGGAATTTATTCCGAATGAGATTTATGTGAGTCGTGGGCGTCAACAAAACGTGTCGAGCATTTCTTCTGACTGGATTTCTGTTGATATATAGGGTTTGTTTCGTGTTAAGATAATTAACGGTTTTCTTTTTGGTGGAATCCAAGACTGAAGGACTGAGTCTGGATGTGTGATTGGGATATATTAGTTCGGTTTGTCAGGTTCGAGTAAAAGGGGTAACATTCGCTGGCTACGACTGTTTCGGTGCTACCTTGCTTCAAACAGGGTGTTTATGTATTTGTAGATGTTGAAAAAATAATATTATTATTTCCTTGCTAATCTGCAAGATGTAATCCGATATATGAATTAGCATTTCGAACTAGCCCATTGCGGAAGTCCAATAACACACCCTTTATACCGATCTGACGCTCCATCAGACTGAGCTAAGTAGGCACTGTAATCACTCTATCTAGAACGTAGGGGACATTGAATGCACTCTCGTGAAACCTATGTTTCTTTGGAATTTCAAGCTCTAAATGTGAAATTTTCGACGTCCGTCTTGTAGATTGGCATGTTAGTGATTGTCGTGGTTGTTTCCTACATAGTGGTACTTCGATGCAGACGTCTTGTCAGTAACCGCGATCGGCGATTTTCACCGACCCAACGCTTTGACATTTGAATGAAAAATGCCTGCTGAGCTGACATCTACGATAGACAGTAATAAGTAGGTATGTGGTGTGAATCCCTGAATTGGCCAGGTTTCTAAATTAGTATTTTCGTAATAATTCAGTTTCATTATATATGTATGCAGAAAACCCAAACGTACATTTCACTTTATCTTTATAGTCTGGTTATCATAAATTGTGAAATCAAATATACTATTAATTGATACCATTTGCATTGAATAAGCATTTTCTTTTCTTTATATGCTAGTGTCATTTCATTGTTACGTTAGATTGGATGCTAAATGGTTAAAATTCTCTGTTATTCTCAAGTCTTTACTACGATCGGCATACGTATTTTCGGAGAGCAGGGTTTTGGCCGCGGATCGCATGCAAAAGGAAAAGCTCCAAACTCCAAGTGAATCTTTAAACACCGCATTATATAACGCTCCAGCAGTAAACATTTTGTTTTACGTTTATGCCGCCTTAATATGAGTACAATCACAATCGAGTGCGGTGAAGTTTTGAAGAATAAAACGATATGAAATTGATTTCTGCAAAATGCATAAACTTTAATCGACCGTCGACCAGAAGATACTCTCATGCACTTTCTCAAGTACGTGTACTGGAAACTTTGAGAGTTTTCAGGAGGATGTTGTTGGGTATAAATAAGTTTGAATCAATTGAATTATGAGGATACATAGTTTCATTGAAATCTGATCAAGATATTAGGAAAGTTTGGAATTGCGGCTAGAATACGTGAGCAATAAATTATACATGAACATTTTTAAAAATCGTCAAAAGCGTCAAGCAGGCAGTCATCAAATCAGTTTATAAAGATTTGTTACTGTCGGTCTTTTGGAAGTGCATATCATCAAAAATGACAATATTTTAGAATTTTCCCGAAATCAAGTCTTAAGACTCAACAACATATTCGATTATCAGATACAACAGCACGTCAAATACGGTATCCTTCTACTTGAAACTTTTAATTTGGGAAGTTTTGAGATCGAAAAAAAAAATAGTATTCAATGTATGTTTCCCTGATTCTTCCACCTGTCAAATAATATTTGGTCCCTCTTCATCTTGAGGCGAAGTTTTTTCATCTAAAGGGCTCTAGTTCGAGCTGCGTCTATCTTACGAACTACTAGCACAGCATTTCAATTAGAGAAATATGACAAATAATAACCAAAGTTCTATATATTATGATTTCAAGTGCAGTGCATTGAACTATAATTGCCATGCTAACAACTCGGGTCCAGTTTCCCTCGTATCTCAATCTAAAAGGGTTATATTCATATAGAACGTTTACCCCCCAAGCCGGTCTCGGACCAAGAAAACCAAACGTTCTGGCACCAGTAATAATTTAGTTTGAGAAACTTTCTGAACAGCAGCAGCGGCGTAACCGGCATTTTACGATGAAATAAGTTCTGTTCGCCTTCTATAGTTTTACTGGTGTTAGTCTATTCAAAAGCAGGCAGACCGGGTGCTGACAATGACACTTTCAGGCTGTTCCGAATGAGAGAGTTGACTGAAAAGATTCGGACATGGTAGCTTGCGATGAAGTTTACGATGTAGTATATGTTAAATCACTGCGATTGACTCCCTTGATGGTGGAAAAGGCGGACAAGACTACTGCATCAATGATTCAGCTGACGTCGTCCGACTAGGGATGGTGAACTAAATTGTGCCCTATTGAATTGCAGTCACGACGACGTGCAACTGCTAAACAATCTGCATGGAGTTGATCCTGAAATATTAGCGGGTGACAGAGTTGCGTGTAGTTTATTCTTTCGAAACACTCTCAACGGAAGTTTTGTTGGTGGTTGCTGGAGTGAACGAATGGTTGGACAGTCTCATAGTGGAGAGCATAAATTTAACGTAATTAAATAGAAGCATGTTTCGATACTACACAGAGAAGCCAACAAGATTAATAGTCGACTTGTGCCATAAGTGTTTCTCCAGGTTTCATCATGATTTGATCTTTAATCTCATAATACATGTATCATCGATTCATCCTACCTTATAATCTGAAAGTACAAACATATATTTGTCGTCATTCACTATGATCACTAAGTTAACTATGAAACATAAAAAATGCGGTGGTATAATTTCTCAACCGTTCTGAACTACCTAATAATTACTGACCACGCTCTAAGTTGATAAGCAAATTTGAAAGCACAAACATGACTATTTATGTGTGTTGCTGCTGCTCATCATACATTTTTTGTGGTTGCACTCGAAAATCAGGGGTTAATTGGACGTTTATTGTTTATTAATTATTCTGATATCAGGAAGTTTAAGAAATTATGTAAACTGACGCATGTAAGGTTAGTAATCTCAAATATTTTGTATGGAAGTGTTCCATTGGTCACATGCTACAAAAAACATCAAAATTCGCAATGATAGAAATACCTCTCTACAAATATAAATGTATTTGAAGGTCTGTTATTTATATGTCAAGAAATTTTGTAACAGAAAGGTCCTATTTTTAATTAATGATTCTTCTACTTGACTATTCTTAGCTCTCTGGAGTTGTGTCAATTCTTTATTTTTCAGTATTTTTGTTTATCTGCACAGATCAGATAGGAAAGTGGTATATGAATTTATTTTTTACTCTTTAGTATTTTATCCATGGTTAGACTAACATAATATGCCTAAGTAAATACAGCTGAAATCGCACAGAAGACAGAACAGATATCAATGAAATTATCAGTCCCGGGTTATTCTATGGGCGCTTGGGTCTGGCGCCCAGGGGCCCGGAGAAGCTCTTATCTCATAGTAATTAAAGAATGAAAAATATAATAACGTTAGCTAGCAATAAAGGGTGTCCAAGATCTCCAGCGCCCAGGGCCCGAATTTGCAAAATCTACTCTGACAATTATGAAATGTAATTTGAACAATAACCTCTATAAACCGATAATTATAATCAGACTACAAATTTGAAATTAAAACGGGCAAAGTCTGAGTGAAAGAGAACCAAGTATGATTTATCCCACGAAGCTTCTGTACTCTATGCATTTATGTTTCGTAATGATAAAACTCTCAATGCTATTACTCATTGGTTTTAAGAACGGAGCTACATCAATTACGTATAATGACGTGGAATATAATAGTATGGTATTCGATTTAACCATTTATATAAAGCAGCTGCGTTATATCCAATTTATGTAATTAAAAACAAATTCACACCAATTTCGCAAATGTTGTGAAGAGTTAATCTGCATAACGGAAGCTATACTGGAGATATTAAGCTAAGATGGAGTGCAATCACTACGATATTGTTTTTCAGTGCAGATGTTTATGCAACGGGACATAATTACAGTTTCGAACAAACTCTATTTGTAATGAGATGATTGCATGATGGCATCAACGGCATTATTGTGCATTGTGAGAGCATGATATATCTTTTGTGGCATACCTCTCATTTATAATTCCAGGTGTCCACAATATTTGCATTTTATGACCATTTAGCGTCCGATTATGAATTTCATTAATTCAGGGTGATTACTTCACTCTTTGCTTATTACCGCCGTCTGTCACATATTGTAAGAAATAGAATTGTTCTTGGAGCTGTAATTACGACAATAATAATGGAACATCAGCTTGTTTTGTTTGTTAGGAACATCTTCAAATCAAGATTCTAGGTATTAATATCAACAATAGTATGTCATGGTACGAGTATGAAGGCGTCCCAGAAGTTGGAAGCTCTCTTCCGTTATGGAAGGTTCTATTCACCAGTACAGCGACTGCTACTCTACAAGGCTCAAATCAGACCATCTTTGGATTACTGCTCGCATGGTGATTCGCACGCCCAACCCTAGCCCGATAACATCTTATTTCCCCGCTTGGAATGGACCTTTTTCCGCATTCATTGACTGACAAACAAAATAATATTCGTCTGTCTCTATATTAGTATCTGAAAGTAAGATTCAGCTTTTTGAGGTGGAAAATATTCAAATCGACCAACGGAGACGACGACCGTTCTCTGTATACGTATATATAAACGTTCCCATTTCTGTGAAGATAGGTTTTACATGGCGATTCAAACTTTGTGGAAGGCGTAAACTGTCGATATCATCGAAGCAATGTTGCTGAATTCATATTACGTCATATATTATTATAAGGATTTTGAATGTCACATTTTCCTCTATTATTCTAGTTGATTGAGCTACATGAAAATGTGTCGTTCCAAAATTTCCCATTGTTCTCAATCCTCAATCAACAGTTCATAAAATAGAATGAGGAGGTAGAGATTGTATATTGTGTTGATACGTCTCTACCAACTGAGCTGAGTAAGTACTCCGCTTACTCGATCTAGAACGTCGGCGTCGATCACTTAAGCACATTTATTCTCCAAATTGCAAAATGCGCGCGACGTTTTTACCTAGAAATACAAAGCGTCAGTGAACGGATCGGTAATGATCTCTGAATACGGTTACTGATAGACCTGCATGGAACTATTGCAGTATCACTATCAGAAGAAAGTCATGGTAATTCATTTGTTAATCCGCAAGGTAGAGCCCGATATATAAATTCGCACTTACAAACGATGAAAAAATCTGGGGTACCTGATCGGGATCTAAACAACACACCTTCTGATTGATGATGCCGGTCAGATGCTTTTCCAACTGAGCTAAGTAGGCCCTCTAGTCGTTTGATATCGAAGGCTGATGATATTACGTGCACTTCCTCGAAAGCTATTTTTCTTCAGACTGTCAAACTGAGAAGTCACATTTAAATTTTGTTACATAGCCCACCCTGTAATATAAATGTTTATACGTCCATGGAGAAACGCGAGTATATGACCGGCTTAGATTTCGGATGTAGGTTTTTTTGTGAGGTTTTGTCGACGAGCAATGAGCTCAGACGTACAAGTAATCTGGGAAAATATTAACAATTTCCCCAAAAGATTCACCAAGGTATCGCACTCTAAAATCGTAAACTTTAAGGAGATGGGATAATACTGAATAAGGGACATAACTATTCGCGAACAGGTTGCTAGAATTCAAGTTTTAGAGGGTTTTATCGAGCTATAGGAGTAACTACTCACATAAAACATGCAACATTAATCATGATTTCTTAGATGATATACATTTGTACGTATGATTTTTTTAAAGTGAACTTCGTTACAGATGCGCATGGGTAGGTATAGACCTAAGTTGAGTGGATTTTGACTCAACGCCTCACTGTAGTCTCTGGTTCAGCCAAGATACGTACTTAAAAGTTGTTTCTTGTCCCTCAATACATTTCACTATATTTTCTACTAGCCGATAATTAAAACCACACATGATAGACCGAAATACCTCTACTAGCATTTTGGATGACTCGGCATCCTAATTCCAAGTATATAATGAAAAAAATAAGGTAGCCAGAAGTCCATTTATAATCGGGGGCTTAATATGCCTTATTATCTTTTAGGCATGATTCAATTTTCTGCGTCAAGAAGCTTTTCATGGTTCCAGTTCCCATTCAATAAGCTCCAAGCCTTCTCATAGGGCATCGCCTCAATAAACCGAAATGATGCAGTCTGCGATTGTTTCTGCAAGCCATGCGTAATGAGTGATGAATATTGTCTCCAAAAAATGATAGGCATGTCGCTATATTGCCTTAAGTGGGTAGGTCTTCTCTACTGATGACATTTGAATCGACATTTGAATCGAGGAAAACATATGTCTACATATTTACCCCTATTTCAGTTATAACTATAAGCTACTAACTTAGTGTTGGATCTAAAAAGCGATATGTTTTCTGGTAATAGCTATTTGGAACGTGTGATCATTGTCACTGCACTACAGTGACTGCGTTACAAATTTCATCTGACAGTAGTTACCAATAAAACATATCACAAAATTGCATGATATTCTTCTTATATTTTTAGTTCAATGACCACCTCTCCATGTAATGGACTGGATCATTATGATTTCGTGCTATTACATTTACGTGTATGCAAGTAATTATCACAAAAAAGTGGACTGTAAACGTTTCAGTTTCATGTTACCAGCAATTTCTATCAAAGCAAACACTGTGTCTAAATGTTTCGAAACGAGCGACATGAAAAACGTGAATGCAGCTTTGATATTGGAGTTGTATATAGATCAGTTGTACTAGCAAAATGAGATGTTGTTTGAAAATAATGAAAATTATAAGCTATTGAAACATGCGAAGTGAGAGAAAGAGTATACAGATAAATTATTTCAACAAGAAAAACATTGAAGAGTAATTCCTTCAATTCACTTAAAAACCATTACTGTAACCTGTGTTTCATGGTATATGAATCATTCCTCGGTATTAAGTAAATCGATAGATTTGTTACTTTCTATATACAAATATAAATGCATTTATCAATGAAGCATGCACAATAATAGTGTGGAATAAAAACAAATCGTTTATATTTATTAAAGTTCTAAGGTCCCCATGGAAATTCAGTTACTATCTAATTGAGAAGCCACCCTCTCAAGGAAAACTGAAGGGCTATATATGGCAAGGTATGATCCCTCACAAAGTAGAAACCCTTTTGCGCTCCAGAAATGCTGAGAGAAGAAATGGCCATTCGCTTTTAACTTGAAACGTTGTAGATTGTAACCATGGAGGCACAGACTCACCGCCAAGTTCCTTCAAAAGAACGACGTTTGGAAGAGGTTTGTTCGAGGCGTGGGAAGTGCTCGACCTGGTGTGGATGGGCCAGTTGTGTGATCTCGTGTTTGCTGTACTTGCAACGGTTGATGTTATTATGCGAGCCAGTAGATGATTTGACATGGTACTATCTGTAGAGTTCAGATCAGCCAACTATTTTCGACGTTCCAGACTGTGGAGGTGCTTTGTAGGGTCAGGCTTTCCACTTTGTGGATTGTGTCTAGAAGCTTTAGGGAGTGTTTCGGAGCGCATCGGCATACATGCGAGCAGTCTTCCAAAGATAGTTTGATCTGAACCTTGTAGCTGGTCCTGTGTATATAATCTTCTGGGGCGGAAGAAAACCTCCAGTCCTGATACGCCGAATTACCAAGGCCAGCAATATGACCATACCAAATAAAGCTGTTGTTGATGTTAATTCTAAGAAGCTTGATGGAAGATGACTCAAGTACTGGGAGTTCCTCCATCTCCATGGTTGGTAGACCAGTACGTGACTGTTGGGGTTGCTGCCAGAGTCTTTTGTGTTTTAAGCTGAACCCGCTTTGTAGATCGTCATTCGAAAATCATTTCAATAGACTAGCTAATAATGGAAAACCTGTTGCTTCCATCAATGTAGTATCTCTCGGAATGGTTGTGCTTTTCCTAGTTCCATGCAGATTACAAGACATTTGCGAAGCTATGTATTGAACGGAATGCAATTTCCAACAGCTATAAGAGCTTTTGAGGAAGGATGGATCCCAATGGAACACCGGTGTTGATGGTAAATACATCAAAATTACATTCCACTTCACCACCATCCACCACATTCCTTGAGGAAACTACTGAACCACTGTCGCATAGACTCGGTCGTAGCCCATAAACAGAAAGCTGCCTTGAGCTTTCTTAATAAGATGTGAATAGACCTCTGTCTTTCAATGGTATTTCTTGAATAAGATATTTTTTATCTTGATTTGCGTGAGGTTACCTACATATAAAAGATATCCTACATATCATTAATCCTCACTACAGTAGATTACCAAACGAACTTGTTGAATTGCAAAAATTTACTTAATTATTTTTTCATACTGAATCCGAAAAGTTAGTAAAGCTCGTTCGTTAATCATATGAGGTTATAATTAACGACAAGAAAAGTAAGATGATACAGTTCTGCTTTGGACGCCGAATTCATCGTGAATCAAGGGCGCATTTTTACCCCTAATACTACCATTGTCCACGCGCATGTGTTCTCCCTCCTCACTAATAGCCCCTCTGATACATCTCTGCTGAATGTACCCTGCGTTTACCATCCGCTGCGTGGCATATGTCAATATCCTGTCCAGCCCTTGTGTAAAGTCCAATTATGATTTATAGGCGGTTAAAAAAATTCCGCTCTACGCGGATTTCGATGTATTTTCGAACATTGCACAACAAAATAGAAACGACACATGATGGGCAAAAAAATGACAGGGTTTGGTTTTAGTTTTTGTGGATAAAACACGTACATTCTGGCAGATACATTATAGTGCACCTATTCCAAATAACAGTTTAGTGAACAGATGCACTGATGTCTTGAAGTCAAGGAGGTTATGTATAGGGGTGTGTGAATTTCAAATACTAATACATTGTGAAATAAAGTTGCAAACATATATTTATATAAGTTTCGCGACAGGTGGCGCCGCCCATTGGTGCCCTTACGAAGTCAGATAGCCTTTACAGCTTGAAGTCTGCCTACTATCTGGCGACAAATTGCCCCAATTTTCAGCTAGACTTGTCGGGTCATTTTGAAGAAAGATGGTACTATCACACCATTACCTGGGATATATATACAACCTAGTTGCTTAAACCTGTCAGGACGAGCTTTACTACTAGGTTGAAGATGAAACATGCTGCAGCAGGACATATACAGTATAAATTTGTGTCCTAACATCTGTCAAAAGGACTCAATCATAGCTGTGGCATTTTGAAGAGGTAAAAGTACGCAAATGTAGATATGAAGGGACGCGAAGGACAGGGAAGGGTTGGTTAACCCGAAAAAAGGATAATTCGCGTTTCCATTCGCTCCGTTAAATATTAAATGACGTAAACGTGCGGCACTCACATTAGTTGAATTGTTAATTTTATCCAGTTTTTGGGAATGCAGAGACAGTGAAATTGGATTATAAACGCTTTATTATTCCTTCTCGGATTTATTGATAGGGCAATTTTTTTCCTTACTATTGTGCAACATCTTTCTCCGTCACTCGATGTTATCAAATAATCCTTGAGTCCTTGAGTCTGGTTAACAAACGGGTGAAGAGGACTCTCGAATCTTTTGAGACCCAACCTCCGCTAGTAGGATGATGAAAATCTATGGATTCTGCCTTCTGCGTTTCTAATTCTATGTTTGGAAGCAGCTATGAATCCCTACGATCATGCCTCAAACATTATTTTAACAAATTTATATATCGAGAAAGTAGTTACGTACTTAATTTTTTCTATTCGAAATTAACAATTTTCCAATCAGGATAGATCTCGCTTTCCGATCGTTTACTATGACTTGTTTATCACAATACATCCAAGTCTATTCTGATATTTCCCCAAACCAACGCGTAATCTTGCTGCCTGTAGCACATCTCCGGACTACCGATAGTCTCTTTTTTTTGGTCTGTAGCTCTCCCGGTTTGTTAACGTCAATTGTAATTCCCGCGGGATGACAGCATGAATCAATTACTATCACGGGAGCGGTTGCGATGTCTTCAATCCGCGGGATTTCATTATTTGCCATCGGTTTTAGATTGTTTTTGGTTTCAATGAAACGCACTAAGTGATACCGGCTCTGGAGGATAGATAAAATAGACATGATTGGATTTTGTTCATGCCATAATGATCTTGAGTGCCATGCTCTGTACCAGTGTTTATGTGAGCTTCAGAGATCTTCTTTTCGTTCAAAATACAGCCTCGTGGTCTATATATGTACATGCAGAAACAGCTCTTTGTTCCTTGAGGAAATAATCGTAATTCATAATCTTGTTAAACCAAGAAATAAGTAAGCTAAAAGCTCTACTAAACAATTGATATAATGCAATATATCCAGATGGAACAGCACATGGCGGAACTGCGATAATTATCAGAATGAAGATCAAACGTCACGTAGGCAACAGTTTTGAGACAAATTTTTTGCAATCTACAAGTTTAGTAGTTGAAGATTGGCTTGGTCCTCTCACAGTAGCTGCAGTATATTGTTCTCCACGACACACTGTTCAGACTTCAGGAAATCGATTTGTTGCCAGTGGTGACTATAATTCAAAACACACTCATTGGGAATCTAGGCTTATTAACCCGAATGGCAGACAACTCTTTATGGCAATGAATGATAGAAATTATGAATATATATTAACCGGGGAGCCGACTTACTGGCCATCAGATATGAATAAAATCCCAGATTTATTAGATTTTTGTGTTACCAAAGGATACATACACAGCTGAATCTTGTTTTGATTTAAGCTCTGATCACAATTATGGGGATCTGCCTCAACTTCTAACATCGAAATACTAGAGAGATTGCAATCGAAAAACACTTCGGATATTAACAAGGGCTCTATGGTATGTTCTAAACGAGTTCATCAGGCGCGACCTGCAGATCCTGTCAGTGAAAGAGGAAGTATCCAACATCTCCGGGAGGTACAAAGTTCGTTTACAACAACGTCCTAACCAATTGGCCCCACACCTTATGCAGCAGCAGGACAGGCGTAGACTGAAGCATCACATCCCAAGTGATCTACCGACAAAATTTTGAGTGAATGAGTGTGTAGTTTCCCAGTGCTAAGTTATTTGTACTAAGGTGCAAATCTGTAACAGGAAATAGTTGTAGAATATGGAAAATATAGTATAGTAATATATAGGAACAGATATTCAGAACATAAAGTCAAACGTCTTTCAAAATGAAAGTATATAGACGTAACCACACTTACTACTCAAGGTTATGAAATTAAGAATATCGCATTTGGTTATGGAACAATCGAGATGGTAATTTTCTGTATATATTGGAGTATCGAGCAGTGACAGAGTCAGTCAGTCTCCAGACGTCAAATATTTGAGAACTAGAAATCGTGGATATAAATTAGTGTATAAGTTGTTGTGTTACGAGTTGAAATAGTAGAAAGTGTTTTATGAACGATACAAGCAAATAGATTACATCAAAAAAAGTTTAAATTTCTCTCTCGAAAATTTTTTTCGATAGTTTTTGTATAAACATAAAATGGCAACTCAAATTGAGAAAATAGGTATATGGTAATGTGCACTACAAAATTACTAACACAAAGCACCCCTTCAATATCCTTGGGCTATTTATATAACTCTCTAGGTAACCTGATATTCAGTTTATCGACAGCGAGCACAAAAAACTCCCTAAAGATAACTCCCACGTGTTCTATCTTTGTGCAAATTTAATAAATTCTCCCGCAGTAAAAGTGCAACCGAGAGCGGAATGAATTTCACCGCCTTGCCCGGCTTAAATTAACTACTAAAGCACAAGAAAATACTGCCACGATGCTGGAGAGAAAAAAGATTAAAATTCCACCACGACCTCGACCACTCAGCCGATGTTTTGTCAACTTCAATTATATTTAAAGTGAACTCAAATAGTCTGGTTGCATTTTCCCCCAACATAACGGAATAGTAGTATATATATATATATATATATATATATATATATATATATATATATATATATATATATATATATATATAAATCAGAATCGATTTATATATATTATATATATATACATACTATATTACAGATGTCCGGAGGTAGCCCAACAAGGTTGACCAGAAGTACCTCACGCCAAAAACGTTCGATCCCGATCGTATGCGACAACTCAAAACTCCCCTTCAAGTTCTATCACAGTGCTCCACATCTGAGTGACGCATGCAAGATCTCCCATAAATCTGTGCTTCCGCCGTTGAGATCATTGGTGATGCTTTATTTGTTCAGGTACGCCAATTAGTCTCCTTAACCTTGAATATGATGCAGTTCAAAGGCATGTCGTTGCCGGGAATGTTTTATTTGCCCTGTTCAGGGAGTTTGACATGATTTCATTATTTTAAGTAATGTGTACTGACTATAACTATTTATTTACCAAATCATATTATATCCATCTAATTATAATGTAATTGGATGCCAAAAGGTAGAAAAATTTACCTACTAATTCCAAACAAGTTATTTCATTAATTTATTATAATTGAATATAATAAACTAACATATCCAGTCGATCATAAGGGAGTCAGTTACTCGGCGGGATTAGCATACGTTATAATTCATAAGGAAAATGAATGCTTGGATGCGCTTGGAGACTTTTAGGAAAAACCACTTGATTGTATAGATACCACATTTACACCTCTTCGTTCTATCCCAAGCTTGTTCACATTAGATTACTTACACGTATGGTGTAACCAAAACACTCATAGCTAAGTGCTTGACTCAGCTGAGCCCTTGCTTTTTACTCGAACTCAATGCTATGACTGAATAATTAATTAGTTCATCAATTCCTGGACAGTGCTGCTAATTGGAAGGGAATCCTGTGATATTGACAGGTGTTCCTGCTGTACTAAAGCTGCTGTGGATTATGTTCAGTCTAAAACATGTTGCACTGAAGGTATACTACCACGTCAGATTGAATTTTAATTGAATTTAAGCTCATATCATATCATACACGACGAATATTGAATATACCAAACCTCGTGCAAACACTGTCGTTTCAGCAATTTTCACACACTATTTTAAATATTTGAAAAATATAGGCTTCAATTAATCATGTAAGCGCTGACTCTGTAGCTGTATGTACTTAAGAGTCATTAGGGACAACATAAATACAATATCGAAAGCGAAATACGTTGCAACTTCCTACATAGCTTTTCTTCATGCTGCGATCGATATTAAGGACCATTATTCTGACAACAAGCTATAATGCTGGCCTACTACATGGAATCCTGTACTAATGTTACCTATACTAAGTAGTAGTAGTACCATGCCCTAAGCTTTGTTAATTCCAAATTAAGTCCTAACCAGGATCATGAAAATCGGTCATATCACCAATTATATTCTTATATTGTTTGTAAGGAAGAGAGATAGTAGGATGAGATAGCCAGATTCTTAGCGAAATCACCAAAAATATCCACCTATATGTAGACAAACAGATAGAAGTACTATTACCGCAAAAAAAGATAGTCTGGTTATTAGAACTATTCAGTAAGTCACAAAATAATATGGTTGCACTATCAGAGAGAGAGACAGATGATGGGTCAATCGTATACACGCCCAAATAAAAGGACCCTTTGACAGATCTTCGCTATTAATTCTACAATAAACTTCCAAGCAGGTGCTTCACCTGCTAATATCAGCGTATACTCAAAAATTCCAGAAATAAGCTTTCAGCACCGAGATGTAAAACGCATTCTTGAAAAACTGAGCTCGGGAAAGGCTAGTGATTCAGATCCAATATCGACGATTGTCCTAAAATGTTTCGCCGTAAAACATAGGTACATCAATCAATTGCAAGCTATTTGAACCGTTCTACTAACGGGTCTTCGCTAATGAATGGATGAGGAAAGCTTCACGAAGGGTCTCGAGTCGCCATGTTCGAAACATCGAAAGCCTTCGATAGGGTGTGGCATGAGAGAATTCTGCTAAAGCTTGCTGCCTATGGGCTGCCAGCGGGTCTGTGCCAATGGTTGGACAGATTTCCTAGTGACTGCTCCTTATTTGTGGTGGTGAATGAATATGCATCGGATATATTCACCATTGACGCGGGTGTCCCACAGAGATCCGTTCTTTCCCCATGAACTATGCATGAACGAACTGCATTTATTGCATGGTACCAGGTAATCTTCCCGGAAGACCTCACTTCGACGGAAAATAGAACATTGAAAGAGCTGTCGAATGGGGATCTACGAATAGAGTTCTGTTTAACGCTCAGAAGACCCGAACATAAACCCTGACAAAATGATCCCATACTCGTCTTTCAGCTACTGCCGGGTTCCCCCTCCCAAAAGCTGAAGTCCTGCTCGCTGGAGTAGAGATACGCTTGGAAGCACCTCCTGGAGGTGGTGTAGACAATCAAGAAACAAACAGTGCGTTTGGCTATGGCAAAATCTCTTGATGATGCTCTACATGCTTTACTGTGATTCAATAAAATCTAACTAGGATGTATCAAACTTGTCGGAATTCTGACATGGTACATGAAACTCATTTATCGATTAAAAAATGAGAGATGGTTTCATTCTCTTTTCGTGATATTTATTCCTAGACTATATTTCCATTTGTTCAAAAATCCAGTGTTTCATTTGGAGCAACCGGTAAAGCTGGATATAGTATACGCATAAATAAACTGCTTCCGTTCCCTACTTTGCTGCGTCCAGGGGTCCGGTTTATACAGGCTACCGAATAAACATGGACGATTCTTTTTTTAATATGCTCCGACGATCCCGCAGATAATTCTCCAGAGCAATATGAGCTTGAGAGATAAGGATAACCATATACTATAAAACCGAATGGGATGAATCCACCACATCGCAGCTTTGGTTTGTTGGTGTTTGCAATATGATAGCCATCCGCATGTTGGAAAAAAATACAAGAAATATATATAATATCTCACTGGTTTTATCCCCTTCAATAGCAGCATCAATTTTTTGCCTAAGCCTTGGAATTGATATAAAATTGGAAATCAAGTGTCTGTATAGTTGCTCTATCTATCTAAAACATCATTATTGGATGTTATACATCTACTGAATGCGTCTGATATTACAATGAAAATCCACAGTCTAGAACATCGAACAAAAAGTGTCTGATATATCCGTATTCTATATATTCTAATATGGTAAATGTTCCACAGAGATGTTTTAGATAATATCAACAAAACGAAATAGCGAACAACGCATACTAGAAGAGTCAATCCAACACCTCAAACAAACATCTTCCAAGTTCCATTCCTTTGGTGAACATCAGCAATGGAATGAGCTAATGGACCTTATTTTAAGTCAATGTGAATAGAGCACTCTGTATTTGAGAGAATACCTATAAAAAATGATATATACAAAGATGCTTTTAAATTCTGAGTATAAACACAAGGAAAAAGTATTATATCTTTACAATTTTTCCGAAAAATAAATGGGAGAGTGTAGAACTTGCAGAAATAAATAGAAAAGTTCATATAATTGAGATGTTTTTAATAAATGATTTTCAATTATTCATTACCTATCTGTCAGAAGCCAATCTTGTAAATATTTAAGCTTATACGAACTTTTCAGTTGCATATTGTTTCTATCTTCTCGACTTGAAAAGCAGCCCCAATATACTCAAAATAAATGAGCCATAAAATATTTTTCAAGTTGCTTGATTAGGAAATTGCACCACTCATTAAACAACAGTGACAAAATTAAAAGAACTGGAAATACATTTAGTAGATCTGCCTAAGCAATAACTAAATCCAAAGTAATTCACACCTATTCAACTACCTGATTGGTATAATCAGCATACCTTTCTAAAGTGACTGAGCTCTATATTTAGATCCCCATTCTACACTTCTTTCTGTGTACTCTTTGATATAGATAAAGTGTTCCTCCTCCTGCAGACTGTATCGCACAGTTTTTCGCAGCTAACTCTGCCTCTATAACCAAACAATTTGCTGGTTTCACTGACGATATCACTCAACACGATCCCGTTATTTTGTACAGACATTTTAAAAAACAAAACACCAACGCTTCTGGAAGTTTTAATTAAACGATAAAATCCGGTGTTTGGAACACGTATATTCGAGCATGTCCGTAGAGGTTTCGTTTGTTCCGAACATATTCGATAGTTTTAATTTGATTAAAATTGAAACGGACGAATCTCAGCCTTTTCGCTCGTTTGTAATTGAACTAGACATACACCACTGTAGCTGGCAATAGGGATGATACTAGTTCAGAACTTAGGGAAATTTTATTGAACCTCATAAATGTTCATAATTTGCTACGAGGAACATACAATAATGGATTTTTTTCATCCAAAACTTTCTGGAAACATTCACTTTGTACTTTGCACTCCATAAAATGATGTAGTAACTTATGAATATATTACATGGTAATATAAATTGCTATTGAAATGGATAAAAATGGGTGAACATATAGATTTTCATGAATTTTTATTTATTTATAACACATCCGAATAAAGGCCTTTACCTATAATGGTTTCATGATAAATCGTTTGCACCTGTATATGTTACAGCTTGAGATCCTAAGTACTGTGTCAGCATTTTTCCTAATTTTTGCATCACTAATAGACCGATTGTGCTTCATAAACATGAATCCACAGAAACTATTCCTAGCCTACCAGAACGTCCATTGGAATGGTTTAGACGCCTTGTCGATACATACGTCATCAAATTTCGATGCAAGCGGTATTTAACTTCATTTGATAGTGTTATGTCTGACAAACAGACAGACCAGAGGAAGTGAGTGGCATAATTTTTAGTGATGGGTATGTTGTGGATCATCATGATTACAATACTTTCTCCCCACTGGGCTATGGAGTGAATATTGACGCTGACAGTCACTTGCCATTTAGTATATTGTTCCAGAGATCACAGCTAGACTTACATAATTAATAGAAATACCTGAATAAGGATTAAAAATATAAAAAATAGTTACCTTATCACATGAATCTCTATTCGACTGCTTCTACTCATGTACTATAACCATAGCAGTCAAATCACTATAATGCAAAGATGCACATTCATGTTGGCCTCTCTGCAAAAAGCCTGGAATATGCACAAGCAAGATGCTACAGATTTTACTTCCCATTCCAACAGGCGGAGTAGAAATTTGAATCCCAAAAATTTTGAAATCGGAATACGATGTTTTATTGGCTTCGATCATTTGTATTTTAATTAAATTACTACCACAGTATAGTCATTACCTAGTGTAGATCCCTATTTAACTTAACATGCTAAATCTGGATAACATGATGACCCCGCCTAACTATGATCCCTTGAGATGGTAGTACTTTTCCTGGTTCCATGTAGGAAATAAGGTTACTATCATCTGTCAAGATGCAGATAGCATTAATGTTATTTTCAACAGTTCATTCATGTGCTGCAAGAAGAACGCTGGATAAAGGACCTATTCGGAAAACCCTTACATTGACGTTATAAGCAACAGCCTTAACGACTATGAAACCATTTCTATAGACCCGATTGTAGTAAACAGTTAGCTAGCTTGATCAGAAGACTCTCATCACACCTTATCGAAAGAGAGGCACACAATGATTTTTCTGCTGATGCTGAATGCATCTGTTTTTAAGCGTTTCATCATTTCACTAAATAGGCCAAGTTTCTTGTAGCGAGCTCTCGCTCTATGTATCACAGCCGATGGCTTGCATTAGGACTGACCCAGAAGTAACAGTATCCGGCAAAAAAGACTGATCGCATCTCGTGTATAGCACGATGCCGCCGGCCGGGACGTTGTGACCTAGGAAGCGCCATCAAATTATTTATTGCCTCGGAGGATTCGAAACTCCATACTGGCTAATTACTGACTGGATCTCGTAGACTAATAAACGGATGGAACAAACAAAAAAAAGAAATCAGGTACCGTTCGTGACGCTGCAAGCGACTAGACTACACTCAGTGGTGGCGGTATATCAAATCATTATCAAATATACTGAAAAATGTAACTAGATGAGATATACAAATAGTTGATTATAATAAACAAGAAACGCCCATGCAAATGTTACTCAAACAGTGCTAAGCACTAGTCGCCTAAATCTATAGCCTCAGTGAATAAAACAATGAATCAATCACATATGAGACAAAAATAAACTTGAGCCTAAAGTTGTCAAGCTGGATATGAAGTTTTTTTTAGAACAAAGAGTAAGATAGAAATTAAATTGTTTCATGGATATTGTACATTTGATTTCCTAGCTGACTAGTGAATACAACAAAGTTGCAAGCGTTGCGACTTTTGAAACTTATTGTGTAGGTTTTTCTGACTTACCTCACTTGTACTGGACACTAATAAAAACTCGTGTTACTGGCTGAATATACTTCTTTACATAAATTTTATCACTGTTTCCATTGTGAATTTGAACGATAGATATTATGCTCGTTTATGTCAGTAATCCAATATAATAAAACAATTTAGTCTCTTGGCTTAATATAAGTAGTTTTTGGTCTAATTCATTGATGCTGAGAGTCCTTTTACTTGTCTATTGGTCTATCTGCCGGAACATCTGTTGGTCTGTCTATTAGTTGGTTACTTGTCAGTCTCTGTCGCTGTGTCTGTCGACTAGTCTGCATTTCTGCTGGCGTTTTTGTTAATATTTAATCCGATTTCAAATATTTTTAGTAGTTTTAGTTACACAAAATGATTTTGATGTTTGTGCGTAAAGTACTTCGTCTTCTTGTCTTGTTCAGTCGAGTATACCACTGTATAATACGACCATTCCGCTGTTTTAATCTGCTATTCTTTAAAAGAGGATTCAATTTTAATCATGAACAGTAATATTAGTCCTCCTACGTCTCGCTTTGACTGCAAATTTATAGTGGAGTATCCAATGAAAGACGAGTGGGGTCACGGGGCCAGCAGCTTCTTGAGTGTGGAGGGTGAACCTGGTTTACAGACTCGTTAACTAGGAAGGGCTTCGGCTCTGGAGTCTTTGCACCAGGCACAAGGCTTTCACTCCCCATTTCGGGATACACTACCATCTTCTAGGCAGCACTTTAATCAATTACGTCTTTAAGTCACCTATGCACCGGTGTTTCTTTGATGTTACACACTATTAATGGTCATTGCTTGAACCCATTACTCTGACAAAAATAATTTTGATATCGAAATATTAGAAGAAAAAAATGGCATAGGAAGAAAGAAGAAACATTTGCTGAGGAACATCAGATATTGGGCTGACGCCAGTGTGGAACAAATATTTCACGTTGAAAAAGGTAGAGAGGTGTTGAAAGTAGTGATCGCCAACCTTGTTTAAGCACAACGGCATGATAAGAATAAAATGTCCCAAAATTGGACCAACTATATGAATCACGAAAGCATGTCGATTGACGATGGACACAGAACATGGCAAATTTTCCACCCGCTCTTTGCTTCTTCTCCTTGAAGTGCCTATTCGGCTCAAATGTTAGCAGTTGTCCTGAATATAATTACTTTATTTGCAGCAGCTCTGAAAAGACCAGTTGTAGCTGTTGGGAACCAGGTCCGCAGAACCTTCAGCTATTAGATTCGATTACGTCCCAGAACTCGATTCTAAAACTGCCTTATTTCTGCTTTAATAGTCTCTTTGGGTTTCTCATAATGTGTCCCAAATACGCCAGTTTTATTGTTATTTTGAGCTTAGGTTAAATTTGAAAACCCAATTCTCTAATCCTGCTTTTCGCATTCAGGGTAGGTACCATGTAACAGCTTTCATGCTTTAACTTATTCCTGTCTCAGGTATTTCGTAAATATTCAAAAAAAACATACATGAAACAACACTAAATTAATATAATTGGGAATTAATTTATTTGGAGGATTTAAAGGAATAAGTTTGACATCCAGATAGGGGCATCTTAGCAAATCACGTTATTTGTCCCATCTTGTACGTCTATGACACTAGCACTACCGCAACGTTCCAAAAAGGAGGCCACAGAACTGAGCTCGGCCAGAAAAGGCGCCAGGAAGTATTTTTCCTTTCAAATTAACACTCGCCCGTCGTAGTCGAGGTTTCAGATGTGCGTGCGGTCGCTGCAAGCTAACCAGCTGAGAGGAGAAAAACACAGATAACGATGGCGTCTCACTGCAGTTCGAGGCCAACAATTACCAATCAGAAAGGTCGCAAAAAACGTATACAATGGAAAAAACATTGGAAGGTGCCCACAAATGGTATGTTGTATGGAGTGTGTCAGGGATCGAATGTTTTTTGTGAATAGAATCAAAGTGAAGCAGTACGAGGGCTGGTAAATATATACCACTTTTAGGAAAAAAATACACAAGTTTTCACAAATCTATATTTTTTTATTTTTCAATACAATCCTCCTTTGAATAACCTTCTGGATAATTACCTTTTAGTTCGATGCAAACATTTACCAAAGCTTTAATCGTCTTTTTAACCCTCAAAATATCTTCCAAACCATGCAAAATACTACGTAGATGCTCTCACTCGATGGAACTCTTCCATCATGGAAATGGAATAATTGTGTATTTAAGACACAGTTTCACAAATGAAACTATTTTTCTTGCAGTGACGCGTTTAGATTCATATTTGATGATCTGACAATCCGACGATGATTCAAATATGAATCGAAACGCCTCACTGAGAGTAATTTTGTGTTCAATACTCAATTATGTTATCTGCATTATGCAGAATATGTTTTCGTATGAGCAGTGACGTCGTCGTTTGTGGTATTTTTTTTCTCCCGAGCCAAGTGATATTGAAAAACAACCAGTGAGTACAGTGGGTGCAGCTGCAATTCGTAGCTCAGTTCATGCCAAACCAGGTGAGAAGCGCCTGCCGAGCTATTTTAGTGTTTGGCAACTCTTGATGATATTATATGCAAGACGAGCGTTTTCCATGATAGTATCCTTCGAATGACAGCCGTCCTGTGGAGGTCCTTTGTAATGTCAAGTGCATCCACTAGACGTATTGCTTGTTTTTGATTTTCTCCAGAAGATTTAGTTCTTCAAAGCGCATCCCAATTCTAGTGAATAGAATTTTCTGGAGCGGAAGAGAAACCCGACCTAGCAAGCTGGCACCATAATCGTGCTAGGACATGTGATTCTTGATGGTAATTCTCAGAAACTTCATGCAAGATGACTCAAGTATGGGCTTCATTAAACTGGATATCATCTGTAGATCTCCATTCGAAAATCCTTCAGATGTCCTCATTTATCTGCAAACATGTTGCTTCTGTTGATATAACATCTCTCTGGATAGAAGTGGTTTGCATCGATCCATGCTGCTGTATTCCTAACATCTGTCAATTGGATTGGATTTCACTTCCAAAAGCTCGTTCTATATACAGCAAGAAGAGCTTTGGAGAAACTATGGACTTCTGAGTAAAGTACCAAACTAGCTTGATCCAAGTCTCTGCTCCCCCACCCTATAACAATCCTCCGATACATCGATCGCGATGACCCGAAACTCTCGATGAAGGTCAAACTATACCAAAAGAGCTTCTGTGGATATATGCTTACGAAAGCCATATTGGCGATCATTGATTATATTCTTGTCCATATACTTTAGAAGCTGTACGTGTCTGCATACCTTTGAACATAATGCAGAGTACAGTCACAGGTCTGTAGTAGCTGACTAGGTTTCCTTTTGCCCTTTTTAGGGATTGGTTGCACGCGGTCGATCCTCCATCCAGTAGGGAACATGCCTTGCCGGTAAGAACCTAAAGCGTTTGCAAAGGAGTGATGTAAGCTCTGTGGGGCAATGCATAAAGGGTATTGGTATTTGTGCTAGTCCAGTAGATCTTCTAATTCAAATTTCCAAGGATGCGGTGTATATCCTGGTGGAGACCTTATTTTTAGCAATTTTAAGTCCACGCTGATGGTAGCAAAGTAGCTCCTGGGAAGCATATTGTTGAATTAGCACCGGAAAATTGGTGAAGAGAAGAAGATAAACCTCAGTGGTTTCTACTACATTAATGTGTTTGCATCTCACAAACCTGGTATATAAGTGATATTTGGCTTCTAACGAATGTATAAATTGTTCCAGTGTCATTTACCTTTCCAAAACATACAAAACCTTGTTTTCATTCCAGTTCAAATTTATCCGTAGCATTTATTGCCCATTATTTCACTATACCAGTAGCAACTTAATCTATTTATACTCAGTTCGCTGAAATTCCAACTCTTTTTGCAGTAAACTCCTAGGCCATATGTTGAACGACGCATGTGTTGAAAAACAACTCGCTTGGTTTGTTCGACAAACAGGTGCTACCGCATCCATGGAACACTGTTGGTAGTGACTCATGTGAATTGCCAAGAGTAAAATTAAACGATACTACGCCGTACTACGCGGCTCTTATTATATCTTTCATTGTAGTGGACAACCTTCCAGATTGCTATATTTATACGCACGAAACTTTGATGTAACTGACAGTTGGTTGACGATGAAAGGGAAATCCAGCGACATTGAGGCTGTGAAAATTTCGACGGCAGTGCCAAAAGCAAGCAGTAGATTTATGCTTTGGTCATTTGTGAACTTAAAATAGTCATAAGAGCATTTTCGTTTTGATAGCTTTATTACATTAAATGCCGTGGCAAATGATTACTCTACGATATGTGTTTGGAAGCTATTTTTATGTGGACTGTCATTTCGGGTATTTTGTTGTACTTGGTCTTCAATGATTTCTATCAGAGGCTAAATGCTGTTTTAGTTCTTCATACACGTGACACATTTACTCATGAATATCATTGGTTCTTTGCGTTTTTTTTGATTCACTAGTGTTCTAGCTGTCGCTATACTCTTCATGCTATATATTTTTGGACTGATCGCGGAATTACCTGTGTGAGTGGAATTCGATTTTGTTGGTCCACGCTTCCCTAAATGACATCATAAATTACATAATATACAATCCCTCATCTCATGATCATTTTTATATCATCAAAATCATTCGAATGAGTGCAACAACGCTAGATGCTGAATCTCATAACAGTTGGACTCTTTATATTTTGTCTCATTTCTCTCCCACGTCGTTTATGGTTGATCCGATCGCCAGAATGAGAAACTGACTGACTATGATAAAGGAAAACGACTGCTTACATTCATCAGTTCTGCAATACCTTCGTCTAATGAAGTGAAGAAGAGCTAATATCATTTGTTATCAGAGTGCTTTCTGGATCAGTGATTACCAGAATGATAACTTAACCCCAAATAAAACTTGTGACTAGTTTTCGAAGTAATAAGCCAAAACGGTAAAGTATCAGGTGCTCTTCTAGACATCGCTTTTGTACGTTTTTCAAGTATATAATTATTTCAGAGCATATTCAAACAATTATAGTCTCACAAATTTTAAAAGCGCCCCAGACCTCATTTTCGTATGCTCCTCAAGTTTGATGCATAGTTGAGAATTGTTTCTAGGTTTGGAAAGCGGTTATTCCTGTTTCTCCATCCTGAGATGATAAATTAATATTCAATATTTTTTATAAGCGATTTATGATAAGAATTTAACCAATGTGTTAAGATTTCTAAGCCAATCTACTTGATATAATTCTTCCAGTATTTCATACTTTTCCAAAGGTTGCAGGGGCAACTAGAACCATAATAAGTTGTTTCCTTCAGACAAATGTGCTTTCAATTAGTGAGGAAGTAAAGTACTGAGAATCGTAGAGAATACAGCACGATAATTATTAGAAGAGTAATTACAAAAACATGGATTTTTATTGCTATGTCCTTGGGCCACTCAAATGTGACACTCGTTAAAACGTTGAAAACTGTAATGGAAGTGGTTTTGGAAAAATAGAATCAAGCAGTTGCTCTTTGAATATTGCAGTCTGCGTGAATTTCTATGAGGGACATATTCTACATACGGAAGTTCTAGCTGTATCGGGTAGTGTGACAACTTTATCGGTTACTAGACGATTACTCACCTTCCAAGTACTTACATAAGGTACGATAAATCACATATATATATATATATATATATATATATATATATATATATATATATATATATATATTCAGTTTAGTAATTTATATGTCAGGTTAAGAAAATTTTAATATTCATTCTCATAAGATATCTATAGAATAGCCATATTCAAGGGATACTTCTATGCTATTTGCACCATGATACTAAATACTATTGTGAATTTTCTTCATGTATTTAGTCCGTCTGAATATAAACTATAAGGAACTAAAACATCTTATAAACCAAAACAAAGCAAATTCGACGAATGGATAATTCTACATTCACTCATCGCCGCTCCCCATGAAACTAATCATCTGAACTGTGTTGCTTGAAAGGCAATGGAGACTATTTACGCTAAGAATAGTCCGGAAAGTGATGTAAAATATCCTAGCATGGAAATAAGTGACTTTAATCACCGTTAAAAATATACGCTCGTAAAAGTTCTTTTATACACATTCGCTATGGTGCACAATCTAGTAGATTGAGCTGATAACAGTCGTCAATCGTTTATAGCCGTGCAACAGCACTGTATAATCCACTTTTATTTTTAGTATAACGATTTTATTGTACAAACTATTAAAACTCGACGAATATCGCATTTCCCATTACAGGCAATGGTTTATGTTTCATATATTCTTGTACAAGCATACCTGGTGCTCCATTGAAAAAATCCTGTTTTGATGAGTGCAATTGGAATGTATATCTGCAGTTCAAGATAAACACGGAATCTCAGTTGCTTACCTCGTCGTCCAGTAATGAGTGCACGCAGTATTTCAAACAATAACGTACCTGAACGAAGATTGCGGCTTCAGAAAAAATAAAAAAAACATTTGACTTACTCGATTGATATACTGGGAAACAAACTGCTTCTTTACCCGAGTATTCTATTGTGAGTCTTGTAGACGATCTGACTACAGTATTGTCAGCATATGAATTCCACCCTACGCATTAGTTAGTTAGTGCTTTTTTTGATTACCCGAAAGTTCGTATACATTTTTGCGATCCAGAGTTGTACATTAGAGGCTCAGATACACCTTCGTGTAGATTGTAGATGCTCTCTCTTACTCCATGCAGATAAAAGTATTGTGTATTTAACACACAGTTTCACAAATAAAACTCAAGTATTATTTCAGTGCCAGCGGCTTATTTGACCAGCATGTGTAATTGAGCCTTTAAGGAAGGCATCTCATTACACTTTTGTAATCCAAACTATATTATTTTCGTTTAGGCGATTTAGTAAGGGTTACAGACGTCTAAATATATAATAAATAATTATAATGATAACATCCACATAAACAAGCAGGTCAAGTAACTGTAGATTGATACAGATTTGGACACAATGCAACAGTCAGCAGATTGAGGCCCTAAAGATCGTTCCAGTTTTCCCTTTTCCCTTCTCACGCCTATAGGTGTGGAAATATTGCAACTGAACAGGATGGAGCCCAGTGAATCGCGACTTCCCCGCGTGTATCATTTCATCATCTAACAACACAAAGACCCGCATTTCAAAAGTTTTGATGCCCACATGATATGTGAATAGTAAGAAAGCTACAGACCGTGATGTACAAATTATGCAACGTCCAAAAAAATCTCAAACTAAGAAAATTCCGCGATCGCAATACTTACCTAGTTTATGCATAGAGAGTAATATCGAAGATTGCGGAACATCAATTTATTAGTATGTGGTTCTGCACAGTAATCCATGATCCCTCTTTAAATTGCAAAGGAATAATCTGCAAAATAGTCTATGTATCGGCAATTTTACTATAGTGAGTTATGCGGTTACAATGCATTGAGCACTACGTCAACATGAAGGAAGGGACACAAAGAAGATATCAGAAGTCACTATACTTCACAAAATAATGATAATTATAACAGTTGGAGTATCACGGAATCATTTCACATTAAGTTAAACTAACGCTAAGTACTTACGTATGACCCTTGACACAAGACTGAAATGGGAGCATCACATCAAAAAAAAGCGGGAAGAACTCAACCTTTGTTACAAACAATACTACTGGTTATTGGGAAGGTACTCAAAACTGTCCCTCTATAACAAAATCATGATCTATAATCAGATTCTTAAACCCGTTTGGCTCTACGGTTGTCAACTGTGGGGTTGTTCTAAAGATTCTAACATCAACCTTATACAAAGATTCCAAAATAAATTTTTAAGAGCTACTCTTAATGCCTCTTGGTACATTTGTAATAAGGATATTAATCGCGATTTGAATATACCTCTGGTAGTCGACGAGAATGGCGGCCAGGCATGAAGAAAGGCTCCATCACCACCCAAATGCAAAAGTTCTCCAGCTGCTGGACAACCACAACTCTATCCGACGATTGAAGAGGACCAAGCCATACGAATTAGTGTAGTGTTTTGGTGCATAGAGCAGAGCATGTGTACGAATTCGTAGTTATAGTGTTAACGTAATCTAAAGGACATCGATGGATTTACTTCAGTGATGAGTATTAGTTTGTAAGAATTCAAAGGAAAGTTAATGGTTGATCAGTTTGATCAGTTTTAATATGAAGGCATTATGCCCCCCTAAAACAAAAAAAAAATATTTATTTATCTATTTATTTTTATTTATATGAGATCGAGTCTGGTTGGGTATACTCCACTTCTACATGGAACCACGAGTTTTCTTTGAGTTTCCTTATGGTTTGTCCTTGGATTCTTATGGAGTGTACTGGCGCACGTTAAATTGATTTTCTCTTAGAGGACATGCGACTGTGTAATACGTATTTCTGGGTTGGGAGTATATTTATCTTGTCATGATGTAGTCAGCAATGCAAATAATGCATCAATTTGTATTCCATACACTTCATGAATTTTGACGAAGCTTCTACAGCACTAGTCCTAATATGTGTCAATAGAATTCTCTTGCTTATTTTGGTGTATAACGATAAAATCAACCGAAAGAATTTGAAATTTAAATTCGTGTCATTGAGTTCCACACGGCTTCGTCTGCTTATTGGAGTTTGGGCACTATGTAATCCCAGTAATTTTGCACCTACTTTGCTAAAATATAGGAGAGGGTTGTTATCAATGTGGAAATATTTTTGAGAATGCGTCAACTGGCGACGAACCTATAAGCAAACAAAATCGAAACAGCGTCAAACTTTGTGGGTGTAGGAGAAGAAAATTTTCAGGGATTCAACAATACTTGTAAGTTCATGCTTCATTCAATCTTTCACGAATCTCAAGCTTCTTGTTTACCAAATTTTGGTTTTTTGGTGGCCAAAAAAGGTTTGGCGGCCTATTCTTTAACACTGTCTGACAAACACAATGAAACATTCTCTATATTCTTTGGAAACAATTTATTCCTGATCATTTTCGGGCGTAAATAGTGACTGAATATTTTCAACTCAATTTTCGTAGACATAACATCCAAACTAGTGACTGATTTATAAATTTTGGATTGATACTCATTAGACAGGCAAATAAAAAGTTAGTTATAATAGTTTTGGGCTGGCTGCAGACATACCAATATATTTAAGTAGCTTCAATGATTGACCAGTGGAAAGCGATTTGTCATAATACTCTTCCTATTGGTCTGAATTTTTTTAGATATAGATACTTCTGTTAAATTAAATTAATGGATTTCCTAAATTACAGCCATGGCAGGAATGTGTAGTTGAATCAGATACGTATCTGGTTTGGGCGTAGGGACATTCACCCTGTACACACCCTATAATAACCGTGTCGTCAGCTTGCATCGTAACATTATGGTCTCGTTTACGTCTAAAAATTAAATCGGAAAAGAAATTCGAGCCGTCCAGTCGCAGTCGGGACAATAAACTAGCGTGTGTGTGTTTTGAAAGTGTGCACGAAGGCAACGGCAGTAATATTTATCTGTCAAAAATAAAATAAGCGTTCACGGTGAATTTATGTACAAGTGTCGTAAAAGTTCTCTAAAGTGAACTCATAAAATTTTAATTGTGTATTTCCATTAGTGCATTGCCACCGAGCAAATCGTCGCACAACCATTTTTAGTACTGGATATCTGCGGTGGATTGAGTCAGGCACATACGCGTGTATGACCTCTATAATCCAAACAGTAGACCAAAATAATGGAGTCTAGTAGATGGACTCTATACTACTAGGTCGTTTAATGAGGATCTACAAGTACAGTTCAACGCAAAGAAGACACAGACAAAGTTAACATCGACAGTAACATGTCCTGATAAGACCATGTCGCCGACCTTGCTAGGTCAACTTCCAGTCTCAATATAGTGCAGTAAATTGTATTCACCGAAACCGCTTACTACTCTACAATGCTAAAGTCAGGCTCCCTCAACCTTTCAGACTTTTTTCCCTATTATATATTTTATTCCAAGGAAAAACCAAGACCCACAGTACAACTAGCACTAGAAAGGCAAAACTAGCACACACTCATCATGTCAAGCGTCCAGTATCTTCCAACGGTAACTCTTCTGGAGAATCTGAAACTCATTTCCTGGTGTCGCCCTCTATAGCGACGCGCATTGGCAACTTACCAAGTCAAAGTTGTCAAATGAGATGCCTGGAAGTGTATCGATCAACAGTTACCGTTTACAGCACTCCAAGGTCAATGCAAATTTTCATTTATCCTATCACAGTGTTTCTTCTGGTAGCAAATCAGAAAGTTTCAGTGTAATATACCTGTAGGAAGAAAGTCACCCATCTAAGTAAATTGAAATTTTGCCTTTGTATGGCATACTGTGGAGCAAAATAAGTTTTTCATAACATTAAATGAGGTTATAGACTGTTCGCCCCTCATCTCTATTTTATAAAAATAATAATAATAATAATAACATTTTCTTTTTTACACGTTTGTTTGTTTCCCAAGGATGACAATCCACAGCATTTTGAGGTCTATGTTGATAGACATTTGTCGTCTCGCAGCAAATCTGGAGTAGTTTAAATTTTCTGCCTTTGCAAGAGGTTTCTGTTCAGCTTAACATCATTTTCAGAGGCTAATTCTGCACAAAGCCCAGCTGTTTGGGATATATGTCATACAGAGCATCTCAGCCTAGTATTCTGCAGCAAGTTTGACATTTTATTGAGGCATGATAAGAGCTATGAATATGTTCCTCAATCATGAGATTTTTTAGACGCTATTGACTTCCAGCACATTTTATTGGACAATTTAGTATGCCATGTAGATTGCAGATTGTAGATGCTCTTACTTAGTGGAACTCTTCCATCATGTAGATAAAAAGTTGTGTAGTTATCACACACTTTCACAAATAAAACTCTTTCTTTTAGTTCTGCGTTTCGATTTTTATCAAAATCATCGTCGGACTGTCAGATTTGACTTCTAAGGCTACCCAGATTACCTGCCAAATAACTAACTAGTCCTATCATGGATACAAAAGTTTCGAGAGCTCTAGTTTTGTATCCATGATAGGACTAGTTAGTTATTTGGCAAGTAATCTGGGTAGCCTTAGAAGTCAAATCTGACAGTCCGACGATGATTTTAATAAAAATCGAAACACGTCACTAAAAGAAAGAGTTTTATTTGTGAAACTGTGTGATAACTGCACAACTTTTTATCTACAATTTAGTATGCCATTTAATCGTGTGAGTAGCTTCTAATATTTTCTTATGAAAAAATTGTCTGAAGAGTGGATAACTGACTCGAAATTATGGTCGATGTAATGTTTATGTTAGTGTTAAAGGTTATATGAAATAGATTCCTTTAGATATAGATCTTTATTTTAAGGTTGTGTCGCCTCTAAAAAGCTCAAGAAAAACCGGAAGCGGTATTAATATTCGGAAACAGAGCTATATAAAAATTTTAGCAATAGAATTGAAAAAATATATCGACTATCCATTTGAATCCAAATTCTGTAGGTCAAAAAACCTGAATTTGCATATTATCTAACAATTTCAATTTTCACTGATATCTATTAAGCAACAAAAGATTTATAAGCGTGACCCACTTTGCAGTGACGTTTGGTATATTACAAAAAAGAGGCACCATAATTTTTTCTTAAATCTAAGCGTAGGCTGCCGCCGAGCATTCTGCAGATTCAAAGTAAGGCTTATGATTGACTTCTATAAGAACAGGTTTACTCGCCACCCTGAAACATTATATATTGTAGAAGCTTCCGCTCCCGTTATTGCGCTTTTATTGAACTACATAGTTATTCCGTCAGCCAGATGGGCGACGACGGCGACGCGGCGCGATGATGGCGGCATACTTTCTGCAGCTGCCTCTGATAACACAATCCGCGTGTGTGTTATCAACATGAAATTTTATAAGTACGGCCACACAAATCAACAAATTGCGCCGCGTCGATATCGCAGCTACGACGAGGCTGTCAATGACCTCAAGGTCGCCTGATACTCATATTCGCAACGCGCATTCGCGGTATACTCGTATGAAGTCAAATGGAATTCACTAGAAGAGTAGATTGTATGACAGTTTCTGGTACACCCAAATATAGAATAATGAGAAAAATGTCGTCTTTCTCATCTAGGAAGGAGTTTATGAAAAAATTGCTCAATGGAGGGTGGAGGATAGCCTTGTACGATAGAAATGGGTTAGATAGTTATGAGTAATTTGAAACCTTCTCATGAATTTCGTACCATTACTACTACTCACATGACGATCTATATGATAGCTTTTATTGCCGTCAGTATGCAAATAATACTCCCATTATTGAGGACTTGACAATGTACCAGATTACTGAAACATTGATGTGTCTGCGACTGGTACATACTCATACATATCGTGTGGACCCTACTTACTTTATAGACCCAAATCATAAATTACCTATGACAAACTGAAGGAGCTGGTATTGGCACCTCTCCATAGAGTCTGTTGAACTTCAAAACTGCTGCTCGTTTCTAGATTCTGTCTAGAACCTTCAAAGCGAGCTGCGGAGTGGATCCATAGACATGCGAGCATTACTCCAGTTCAGGCCTGAGCCTTGTAGAGCAGCAATCGCTGTTCCGGCAAATACGAGTAGTACCTTCTGGAGCGAAAGTGAACCCCCAGCTTCTAGGAAGTGGACCTTGTGAAGCCGGCAACATGATCATGCCAGAATAAGTTACTGTTGATGCTGGTCCCCAGAAGCTTGATGAAAGATAACTTAAGTATTTTAGATTCACCCGAATCCCGCGCGGTTGGTTTTTGTTTGGAGTATTACATTTGGAATGATCTTTTTATACACTGAGTTGCTTTTAAGCTTTCCTACTTGCAAGTGTCATAAACTATACCTACAATAAAAACTAACATTTTGCTGTATATTTGGAAAGTCAGTTGCATCTTATGATATATTAGCAAAATTTGTGAAGACCCCTTCACTCAAAAATACTCATTTTACAATAATTTATAAGTGGATTCATAGATGGCCGCGGGCATATCAGTAAAAGTCACTGTGAACTGATCTGTTATATGACTTTGACGTGTGTGCTACATTGAAGAAGTTTTGTGCGTCTTTGTGGCGGTATTTTCATGTGAAATTACACCAAAAATTTGTATTGTCTAGAATAAGGTAAGTTTTAACCCAACCAGATATTAGCATGAAGGAAAATGTCAAGTTGGGTTTTATAGCACTTTTGAAATAAGCTATATGCTAAAATTCCTTTTATAGCATAAAACTATTTGAGCGGCCTCCTTAACACAGTGTAGCGTATCTGCAACAACGTGTATTGGAGTTCAATACAAATTATTATGTTTCATGATTTCTTCACAAATATGACAAAAAATGATGTTAACGCTAAGGAGGTTTAGTAGTCTGTAGAATTTTTTTTGAAGTATACTAAGATGGACTAGAATTTTCAGACAACGATGACATATTTTTAAAAGATTTTGAGAGCATATTCCCAACTACACACAAATTTATGCGAGGATTGCAACGTCCCCGGGACACTGGATCATTTGTTCTTTGAATGTCACAACACACCTATCAATGCATCTAATAGCACTGAATGATAGAAGAGTACAGGCACGCATAATACGTTTCTTGAGAGAATTCAAACTGGAGATCTAGCTTTTGTTTCTAGTGTTCAAATTACCTCTTCTCCGTGGTCCGTCTTGTGTGTGAAAAAAAATGCCATGACAGACCCCTTGACGAGAAAAGTGTGTCCCTGTCTTTCCTCATTCGTTAAAATGTAAGTGTGGAGATGTTAGGTAATCTCCGAAGAATGTTGGCTGGCTGCATGGACACTATTTGTGTCCAAATGCAAAAAAAAGGAAAATATTCCCAACTAATGGTGACGCTAATTGATAAGATATCTTTATATGGGAAAACCAGACATCTACACTAAAAACAGTGGTCTCACCAATGTGCTATTTCTCTTAGGGAAGTACGAGTTGACCAGAGCTGACAGTAGTCTCTATGAAAGTGAAAACGTCTTTGTTCTAAATTCTCTAAATGTGATGGTTTTACGTATTACAAGTGTGAAAAATTTCAAACTGCAGTCTGTTTTGAAAAACTGAAAACTATTCATTCAGCTTTCATAATTGATATGACATTTTAAAGGCATTTTTGTGAAATACTACATTGTCACCCATTAGATATTTAGTTGCATTGTAGCATATATGATACAATCAAAACATTACAAAAATATATAGTTTTACCTAAACTGGATACTTTTTTATGATTTATCTCGTTATTTAGAAGCGGTGTTATATTTTACATATTTTTTTCAAGAAAAAATAAGACAAGCTGAACTGGCTGATGAAGAGTCTCAAGCAGGACGAAATGACTTCTTCCATTATTGGTGGGTGTTGGATGCACCAATGAAATTAGAACCATTTGCGACTTACATTTCGTGTACCATGGAAACTGTTTTCCTAAATCAATATCACTCTAAAGACACTGCATTCTTGGTCTCAATAAATATTCTCAATCTGCTTTGGTTAGGTCAGTCCAGTAGTATTCCTGAGGAGTTTATTATGCACCTTACGTACATATTTTGCTTCGATGCCCGTTGATCTGATCACCACCACCAATGCAAGCGGACATAGACATAGACATAGATTCCAAGCGAAAGATACCTGATACATAAATTAGCATGATTAGAGCGTCCTTAATTTCAATCAGTTTAATGAGATTGTAACACACTGTTCTGTAAATTAATACATCGGAAGCCGAAGGTGTTTTTGGCTGCATGGTATAGTATGACTTTATCAAACACTCGTAAATAAGCATGTTCCATGGCGCGTTAGAAGCTCAAACAGTGCCATAAAGTATTTTTGCCCAACCGATAACGGATTTATGTTTGTTTTCAACAGTATGGTAGGTCAACGTAATTATCTGGAAACGCGCGCTGCAACCGCGATAAAAAGTGATTTTAATTGCATTCGGGTTCTATACTGGTACGCTGGAAAAACTGTTGTAATGGCCTCTGAAAAAAAAGAGATAAGCAACTGGGACGAATGGCTGCTTGAACTCATTTTTACACAATTGGAAAAACCTGTAATGAGTTTTGGGAAAGAGCTGATAAGCCAATAGTGAAATATCTGAAGTAACATCACTGCTATACAGGCAAAGTTTTAACTGGCTTAGCTTATATACTCGTATTTATCATGACATGCAGTGGGGTATTCAGAATCTAATGAATAAACAGCAAGCAATGGCCACTGATAAAAGGTGGTGTCATTCCAGCTCTTTTAGCGATTAGCAACTACTAGAACTTTTACTACTATGAAGCAATTAACAGATCCCTGTTATCATTTGGAACCCTCACAAGTAATAACAATTGAAAGAGTGGAATAAATAGTAAGAACGCCTTATTGCAATATTTTGTTTACCTTGCTTGTCCTGGTAGTTAATTAAAGCGACACATGACTACTGAATGTACTTCAATAACAAAATTTCGGCTGCCTCCACAGTTTTAGTTCGGAATGTCAAAACTTAAGCTTATTTAATTACAATATCATTAATATTGATTGATTAATGGTCTCCAGGATAAATATAGCTTGCCTTCATTCGAAGTTAGTATAGATATCTTATACGAGAAGCTCATCACCTTGGAACACAACTATGATATAAAAACACACAACAGACAGCAGTGTAATCCTATGAGAACAGAACAAAACTCTCTTCTTTATCGTGGAGAAGTAAGGTGCGATTAGGATAAGTGAAATCAATATATGACCATAAGGGAGTGTGTGTGAGAATATCAAAGTTTATGCTATATGGATAGAAGTTTTCAGGTTTTATTGTTAATGCAACAACTGACATTGTTTTTGAATGTTTTTACTAGTATAGTCAGTTTGCGAGTTTCACTATTACAATGGTAGTACCCGATGAAGTATTATAATTTTGTAAAACTATTTGTTTTCCTGGATAATAAATGCTTATATCTCACAAGGGATAAGCCTTTATGTAAATCTATAAAATATAACTGTTGAACATTGACAGCGGAGTCACATATGCTTTGGAAGTTAGTGAAGGCAAAAAAACGTATAGAATTGATGGATGTACATATTTCACATGGCTAAAATTTTCCGTTGAGCAGTGTAGTCTGTACGCGATGTTCACCCTTCAAATAAAAAGTGATTTTAATTGCGCTCAGAACGTATAATAAAAACATTGAACATCTGTGTTGGCCCCGATAAGGACCGCGAGATGCGACGCACATTCAGCACACATCGATATACCAAACGTATTAGCAGCCCTAATGGTGTGGTACTATAGTCCAGTCCACACTGCATATGTACATGAAAATTACAATAATACTGCAGGATACCTGCATGCAAGGCTGAATCACTATTACAGATAGCTTCAAGATTATGCAGATTATGTTCTTGATTGTGATACTTCCGTTAGTAGGGTAAGAGGTTATAGCTCACAGGCCAATCTTCTTGGTCGTATTAGACTTGACAAAAAGTGTCGCGAGTCATCCCTGGTTATTGGGTTATACTAAGTATACATATTATGATCATGATCAAAGTGGCTGTTGTCCATTTTATTCGCTTTTGCTATCAAGGAACCCAAACATGAATAACTCATCTACCACTTTTATTATATATGATATCTGGAAGGACTGTATAGGCCATGCGCGTATTTGCTTTGGACCAGTGGCATTTTTAGATTCCAGTTATCCAAGGACGCATTATACATCACGGTGTTGGAAGCCAAGTTCTGGCATTTTCGAGCTCACAAAGTAGTCGTGGAGCAATGAATTGAAAGTTCATCATAGAATTGATAGCGAATAGTTGTGAAGGCTTACTCGTTTTTTCTTTGAGGGTGAATGTGATGGTACCATAGAGTCTCAGCGGTGGTACAGACAAATGACAGCAGCTCTGGGTAATAGCCTTGGCTACGCATCAGAATGTTTTGGATGAGATAGAACGTAAGAAGTGTGTGTTCTAAATTTTGTGGTTCTGTTAATCCTAGCTGTTTTAGATGACCCATTTGCGGTGGATTCTAGCAGCGACACAAATGCTGTGGATGATTGCATCCTCGACGTCTATCATCGCCGTTGAGTCGGAGGACAATTTTTGTCTTTATCGTCGTCTCACCATGTGAAAGTCACGCTCATTTAATCGCATACTAATTTCATCCGGTGCATCAGTTTGGTATCAGTATCATTCATTCAAGTTCAGTTCTTCCAGTGGTAATATCTTCACCAAATATTTGCTGTGATCACGTAACATGAGGGACGAGAAGAATTTGCTCATAGAAGTGCCGCCACAACGAAGCCGGCTTGGCTCAGAACTCTGAAGCAGACAGGAAAGCATCGATGATAGATGGCAAGGATGAACCCATCACTATGAACACCCTCCATGACTGGCTCCAAAGAGTGATGGTGTTATCAACGAATTTATCCACTATTCCCTGTAGCGTTTTTTTCAGCATAGCTGCATTTTCACAAATTTGGTTAAACCATTGTTCGTTTTTAGCCAGCAGTCAGGAATATAGACCTTTATACCAGATAGATCTGTTACCTTTTGACCACCGGTTGATGGATTTTTAATACCGAGAGTTTTCTACAGAAATGACGGGCAACAAGCCCTGAGATAGTCAACCTACTGATTTGTGCTACCAGGATCTGCATGTTTTTATTATTATTCGTGTGATAGCATTCTCCATAGCGTTGTAGTCAGATTTTGGTGGAGCGGATATATTGACCGGATAGATCTTAGGATTTGAGTCCAGCAAGCCAGCTGGTGACTGGAGATTCTCGTTGGCTCATTGATTATCTATTCGAAATCAGACCAGGTGTGTCTCTTCTGTAGGAATGGTTTATCCAGTACGTATTTTGAGCATTAAATTTAGCCAAAAAGAATATATCTGCGATGACCAGCTTGTAAGCTGTCCACAATCGTTGATGAGTTTTTGGAAAGTTATCTGAAATGTTTGTTTTTCTCGCTAATCTGTAAATGCATTATCTTGTTTGCTATTATACTGTAGTACATTAAATAATGAAGTAGGAAGAAGACACTGAAGTACAGCAATGAGAATATGTTAAAAATTTTGTCGGTTAAACAAATTTTATGTATTCCTTATTAAATTGCCTATGAAAAGTAAACGCTGCTATGGGCGTTTTCAGTACCGTGACCGGAGTTGATAAAACATACATAAGAACGTCCAGTGAAGTAACTACTAGGTTGCGGCATTCTTAAAAGGAACGATTTAATGAATATTATAATAGATATCCACTTAATATTTAAATCCAAATAGACGCCAGACGTCACGCTTATAATAGTTCTATATATGCAACCAGGTATCAACTGCAGATCGATGTCAACGTCCAGAGTAAAACATCAAAAAGAAAAAACATGATTTATCAGCATAAAACAAGTCAGCCGTATGACCTTGAAGAATCAGCCAGCGTTTGAAGAGTGCATATCAGGATACCTCAATTACTAGACCCATTGTTTTAAAAAAAAAATTATTAGAAACACGAGTCACTCAGAATTGATATATTAGATTTTATGAAGGGAAATGTAATTTTTTCACTATACTTACGGATATTTCCTGAGGCTCGGAAGAACGAAAAATAGCAAAAAATGTTCATGTTGTTGTCATATTGTCACAAATCGTCCATGTTACATTGTCTTCAACAAACCAACCAAAATAAAAGAATGGACTGTCGAGAAACGGGCGCGGCAAGAAGTTTCTTTTTCAGTATTAAAAGACTATCATTTTTCACTATTAGAAAATCTAGATTTTGTTGTACCAAGAACTTTACATTACATTGTCAAACATTCAAAAAACGTACCATCTGAAATTAAAAACTTTTCCAAATAACAATACTTTCCTAGATATTAACGATATATTGTGCAGTGTATATTCATTAATATTACGGTCATTATCTCTTAGATGCTCTAGTTTTCCGTTACTTGTTGTGAAATGAGCTTTTTCCAGCTGGTCAATATTACTTTACGCAGATAGTTAAGAAAGGTAACTCCTGAACGAGTCAAAATTTTAAAAAAGGTTTGTGCTCGTATACTAATAATACTGTCTCAAATGTGTGCAATAATGTTTGGGAAATCGTTATTGGAAACTTTCTCCTTTATCATTATATATATATTTGTGATAAATAAACAATGTTATAGTGTACTGCTAATATAGTATCGCATTTTCTGGGGACCGGGAATGTATGTCTTTGAATGTCATATTTCAAGATACACAGTTTGAAGTGTTTAATCACCTGTAACAACAACATCATGAACACAATGTGGAAAAACGTAAAGAAACACGGTCAACAGACCCATCGTAAGCTTACCGCAGTTAATGACCTGAGAAGCAAAAGGACTTGAAACTGTCGAAGTTCTACTCTCTGTGCCTAATGTTCCGAAGACATGCAAGTAATTTCGAGACTATCAGTAATTTCGGTGTTCATTAACAAGCTATTGTTGCCCGCAGGAAATTATTAGCTTCTATGAAATTATAAAAATTATTTAAATATAGAGGCTTCTTGTTTCTTCCTTAATTTGGCAGAACGATATTATACGGGTTTATGTTCTATTTACGACGTTCGTTCTTGTATCAACTTGAGATCTACATACTAGTACAGCTTAAAATGTGGGGCAATGACAAAAATAACATTTGAAGAGTAGATTGTAGATTGGTGAAACTCTTCCGTCATGCAGATAAAAGGATTGTGTAATTAAATTAAATTATTTCTTGAACTGTGTTAATTACACAATTCTTTCATCTGCATGAATGGAAGAGTATGCAAAGAATAACAGAGTTCTGATATGCAAGAGGAAATCACGCTGATAATAAGTATCGCTGCAGAAATGGCAGTTTACATGTTAGAATACATTTCATTTTGCTCTCTTCACATTTTATAATTAAGCCAAATACACAATCATATATTTAACTAAACTAAGGATTTTGAACGAAGTGTTTTTCTTATTCCTTGGAAATGAAATTGTTATTTATATGTTTATTAAGCCTCTAATCATTTTAGAAGGTTGCCAGTGAAATTTTGGATATCTGGGAGCAACTGCTAACTCACCTTTGTCCTTGACCTTCAAGGCCATTGGGAAATCAACGAGATTATGATGCATTGAATGTCATTATATTGATGCGAAGTGGAGGATCCATTCATAAAGGTGACGACTGAAGGGGATCTGAATGACAGAAAAACAACGACTTGATATATTTGAGTCTCAGAAAGAATTTCAGTTACTGCTTAGGTTGTACAATTATTTTTTCCTAGCATATACTCGAAAATTCTGTTTTTAGAAAATGCATATTCTGTAGTTTTAGCAAAACTTGCAGATAATGTTATAGTAATGCTACTTGCAAAACATACCTCATCGAAAAAACTGATTTTCACAATTCTACGGCCGTAAGTGTCTTTAAATTGAGGTGTAATGAACATAACATGGCTCCTCTTTTATTTTCCCATGTAGTTACTTTGAGGAGCAATTAAAATTAGTAGGGATCCTGCAAAGCTACATCTTCAATTTTTGTAAAATAGATCAGACACTTAGTATTTTGATCCATTCAAAATTAGAAAGTCTTTTAAGACATGTATAATGTAAACACTTGGTTCGATCCGAGCTACTGTGGGAAATAATCTAATGAAGCATCAAATGATCCTTGAGAGTGTAAGAGTTAATGAGGTTAACTGTAATTAAAGCAGTTTGTTGCCGACTCCTCTGTATTACTATGTTAGCATATCCGCACTCTAATAATCGCAAGTTAACTTCCACCATCTATCATACTGACGCTACAGTGATTGATGACCACCCTATGGGTATAAGACAACGTTAACACCATTGTAAAGCAAATTTATTCAGATGTATCTCCAAACTTCAAATCGAAATTGCTTAATTTTATGTGGCAAAGTGAAATAAGAACTCGTATAGAAGATGTTTTCTCAGATTTAAAGCAATTATCTTGGACTGAAAAAAAAATTAAAACTGTTTTTTATTTGACTTAATTTTGGTAACGCCCTCGATATTTTTAACTAGGAACTGTCGCACACTAATAGGGTATCAACGCCTTCCGCCCCTCTGAGAGACCTATGGGCGAACTAGTTTCAACGAGTTTATCGATTACCTTAGTATCTCAACTCTTATCAACCCCCTCCCCCTTGAGAGGAAAAGCTGTATACAGAAGAGCACAATGATTATTTTGTAATTTATTTTCTTTCAGGATAATGGACTTCACTAAAACCTCTTTACAGGTTTATCAAATCCATGGAATGGGTATGATTTTCCTGCAGGGTGATTTTTTATTGCTGATAGACTCTCCATCCATTAGGTCCGGTAACGTGATCTTCCTCTGTTTTAATTATAAAATGTATGGAAAAGAGTTCTAACAGATGAGAAATTATAAAGCGCGCAAAATGTTCTATCATTGGTAGATGTTTATGAAAAAACGTCTGGTAAAACATGTAAAGGAGAATTAATCTACTACAGCCTACTATGCAGTTGTTCATTAAGTTTTTTCAGCTTTTTAGCCCTCCAAAAAATTGTTATTCTGATGACTTGAAATGATTGAAAACTCCAGATGCACAGATAGTCACAAGTAGCATGCAAAAACATAGTTTCGAAAAATAAATTACACTAAATTCCTTTGAGCACGCTTCAAGTGAAACGCTACTCAAAAATAATTAATAATGATCTATTATTGGATTTAAAGAATATGTAAAAAGACCACTTCGAAAAACATATTTCGATTAAGCCCAAAAATCTTGAAAGAGCTTGAAAAATACATAAAATGAAGGATGTTTAGCCAATTTTTAGGTTTGCGCTTATCTCTCTGCTGCCAATTCCTGCAACGTATGCCTCCACAAGATTGATCGAAATCATTGCAGCAGCTACTGAAATTGGATGGTGTTAAAAGAAATGTTACAGAAAGATGGATCGGCAGAAAAAACATACATATCTCAAATTCGTAAATACGACCACAACATTTTCTATGCTTATGCGTGGGAAATAAAAAAAAGACGGAAATTACTCCATTAAAGTGTATTGATAAGCATTTAACGACAATAAATCGACCCACTTCATTTGAAAGTTCACGAGGCGAAAGATGTCCCATATTTCCGAATAACAAGCAACAATTACCATTGTTAGGCAATCATCTAGCTACTGCAACAACCTGTTAGTGTTAGTTAACCCTTAGCCCTGAATCGTAGAAACGCGTATGCCACCTGCTATACAGACATTCATTCTGGAAATGTTATTTTTCGTTATGTATTTCTAAACTACCCGAGAAAATAACTCAAACGGTCGGACGTTATTCGAAAATTGCTGAAAGAAATAGCTGGAAAGGTTGTAACACAGTAGCGCTGCTTTTAGTTGAAAATGTAGTCCAGAAGGATAGAAGAAGAGTGACTGACTTGTTCTCATTCTATACATTATTATTATGGTAAGTAGTCGATCGAGCTGTATAGTATACTTAATAACATTAAGAATGATCAGTACAACAAATACTATAGGGGCCCAACGGGCGCCTCCTCACCAATTCGAAGTTACAGCACTACGAACAAGCCTCTTCCAGAAATCGTCCTTTTGAAGAGCCTCAGCGTTGTGGGCAACGGGCTGCTGGGCTGCTTTTTTCTTTATGGTTACGATTTAAAGCAGTTTGAGAACAATGCGAACAGAGATGTATCCCTTGTAGCTTTTTATAGAGCTTGATAATCCCTGTTTTTCCAGTAATACCTACAGAATACATTTTTTACTCTTATCTGGACTTACCCCTTCCGGTTTCAAATCCTGTGGTACCTCAAGCGGATATATTATGGGCGCCGAAAGCTCCTCTTCTCCTCCTAACAACCTCAAATGAGTTATACCACGGGAGAGGTAGAATTATCCCTCACATCCCGTGCCTGAGAATCCGAAGCTACTTCTCCACATCAGATACCATTTTTTAATAATCCCAATCTTAAAATACAAGACTCTTCCATATGATATTAAAAATAACACATATTTTGTTCATGCAGGTTAGAGCGTTGTGCGCCGCTGCTGGTCCAAACTATACGTTTCATATGCCGCTAGTTGTTACGTTTGTGAATTGTTTTCGAAGAATTTATGCTTGTCTGGCAGTAGCGTAATTTAACGAGGTTATATTGGATGCTATTGGTCGAGACAGCAAGGCGAGTTGGGAACGTAGCAGATAAGGTCGGAGTAAGCGTATAGAAAATGCCGCAAGGGCTTCCCGGAAGCCTCCACTGACAAGAAGATGCACAGAGTAAACTCCAAAAGACTCTATTTTCACGTAAATCAATTTACCATGGGACCTCGTAACATTCTTACTCCATCACACCATTGGATGATATTTTACGACGGGAGATGATGACATAACAGCGTGGCAAGTGCTGTGACTGTTCTACTTGATTCTAATTGTATTTGTATTTTACGGAGTAGACTTTCTACTAGCAGCTTTCCTGAAACTTTTGGAACTCCTCCTGGCAGCATTGAGTGTGATATCGATTGCATTATGTATCCTGACTAACTCTATTGCATTACTGTAGTGTTTCATGTTGGACTTTTTCACCTTGGATGCATAAAATCCATCATCAGATTATTTACAAAAAGGTATTTTGCATACAGATACTGCTGGCGCTTATGCTATCGATTATTTTGTTAATTAGCTAGATGAGTGAAATTAATTCAATCAGCACGTTTTGTGCTGGGGAATGGCTTTAATTATATAAAAGCCACGCTTTTTTAATATGATTTCGACGCTCGCATCATGCATAACGTGCTGCTGTGAGGCGACCATAATGGAACGGCTTTTGTACCAATTTCGCTTTTATGGGTCCTACTCATTTAATAAATTACCTGCTCCCAAATAGCTGCTGGTGATTTCTCGATTAATGATAATTTTAGGGGGACTATATGGGCCAAAATTAATTAGTTATGGTATATAGGGATGATCATGGTCACAATAATGAATGATAAGTGCATATGAAATCGTTATACTGGATTCTACTGACTCCCATCAGAGGAACTGAACTCATAATTAGCAAAATTTGAACGAAAAATTTTTCGTCGTCGGAGATCGAATCCATACCATATTGCATACTTGGAAGGTGCGTTAAACATTTGACCACGGCGAAATGTGATAGAAATTGGTAATATAGAATGTACTTCTTGGTTAGACATGCTATGTCCAATAACTGATTCAAATTGCGTTGAAATTTTGGATTATGGAGTTCTCATATAAACTATCCACAAAGAAATCAGGATTATGCCGGAAAAACCCAGATCCGATATGCAACAATAAGCGATAGAGTTCCGTGTAGTAACCTTTTTATAGCTGCTAAACCAATAAAAAGCCAGAATCAGGATTTTGTGTATATATTCTAGATATCATAAAGAGTATTTATTTACATTCTCGATATACTAACACAATATTTTTCCAGCCTACATATGTATGAATTATCATGAAATGACATTAATTAACTCATTCAAGTGATTTTGCTACAACCAGATACTAAAATGTTGTGAAGAAACAGGTCTGGACTGGTAAACATTAAACAAAGATCATCATCTCAAAATTAAATACTGGGTATCTGGGTAACTGGTATTTGGCATACATCCATTACAGTGCCTGTTTTTTTATTAAAACAAATGCACTGTTACCTATGCTTTCCGGACGATTCGATGGTTAGCACTGTTTGTTGTTACCATGAAGAAAAGAAAATTCAATTAATATGAGTATATCGAACAGCACTTAACATCTAAAAGCAGATATGTTTGAGGTGGTTTCGTACAAAGTAGTTGACATTTTAGTGTGTACATAGGAAATTCACGTTTCTCGTTCTATTTTTCCTAGAACCAGATAAAGTAAGTTGAATAGAAGGCAATACCACCACATAACTCTTTAACATCCTTTATACTATGCAATCTTCTTTTACCTGACGCTTTAACTATATAATATATAAGATTATAATAATAATATGCGCATTCTGAATGGCAACCATCGATAAATCAGACAGCACACTAGTTCGACTGGAACTCGAAAGCTGTTATCAGGACATTTTATATCAGGGAATGATTTATTTTTCTGGTAATAACAGCCAAGTGTCAATTATCAACCAATCTGATAGCGATCTCTTAAAAATTGTGGTGCTTCTGATGCTGAATATCTTCAGGTATATCTGTGGGGTACAAAATAAGATATGATTCATCTTGCCGTATTATCAGCGTTTGAAAATTATTTATGGAGATCACTGACCATCTTGATACAAGAATAAATCTCAGAACCGGTCGTACGCAGAGCAAGAAATGACAACTGTACGGGGAAGAGACAAAACTTTGGAAAGATCCATGAATGAGCTGATAAACTGAAGAATTTATATTGTTCATAAATCATTTATGTATATTATTTTCATATTCGAAGCTGTGTAATATTAGATGAGGAGAAGAGGTATATAGAGCATAGCGTACTGAACTTGAAGAATTAATCATTATTGTGCTATGACGGTAAAAAAAATGCAAGGTCAAGGGTAAAATCACCAGGGTTGGTGCTTTTACTTTGCAGGCCTCCACGCAATAATGTCAGCTTAAAAATATTGGCTTGGACCCGTTGGATTGAAAAATATTGGAAATTTTGAAACTAATCTTTCTTCGAGTTTTCTGAAATGTTCATATCTTCCAACATTCCCAAAACACCAAGCGGCGAACAGCGATAAAAACCAATCCAATTCTTGAATAAACTGATACCACCAGACGTGAAATATAAAGTGGACTTAGTTGCCGCCCTTTTATAAGAAGCTATTAGAAATTATCTATGATCCCTGTCGAAGCAGTGAATCGAATTGCGTTGCCTAAAAGGTTTCTAATTTGTTGAAGAAATATCTACATTTACATCACTTTTCAAACTATCACTATTAGTAGATCACAGCAAAGTGAACATCCAAAGACTGCGCTGTGCTACAGCCTATTTTTCAACACTCCTCTGAATGAATCCGAATATTATGCACACGTTCAAAGTGGACCTTCCTGATTCAACTCTAAATCATCAGAATATTACCGATGTTAGCCCTGTAATATGATAATTACATTACTAATTGATCATGCCCAGTGAACTGATTGCTAATTAAATAGGTTAATTACAACGGAATCAATCAGATGCAATCGAACTGATGGCATGGCATCGCGACCACTGGCGTACCTGAGAATTGAGCTCCCTCTTTCAGAAGTGTTAACATGAGCCCCTTAAAGTCTGAAGAACAATAAATGGTATCCAGACCCTTGTCGGTAGTTTTCTACTTGCTTATCGAGCCATGCTTATTCAGTAAGGAGAAGAAGCTAGCCTCAAATTCAGAAGTATGTAAGTCCAGGGAAATATTAAATTCTTATAGGAGCTACGCACTTCTTATGTTCAGGTTAGGTATTTTAATCTTCTCTAATATTACAAAAAGTTGAATCACCAAATATTTGATTTTATTTTCAAACGGATATTATATGACAAAACGGTTTCATTTTCTTGAAACTATACAAACAGCAGTTGTGCATCCTGTATGAGCTTGGTTCCATTCCGTTCAATAATGTATTCTACCTACACTTTCATTATGAACAATAACGCAGCTGTCCTGCGTTGAATGGGTTTGATAAAACAGGAGGTAACAGTAAGCCTCTAGACCTTTTCAGTGTAGCAGCTCTGGAAAATAGATGATGCCAATCACCACGTCTTGTCATTGATAGCCCTCACATATACGTGCATCTGCTTTTCACACACTGTTGATAGACCTACATCTTATCGAAGAGTCCTGACAAGTACAAGACCTCTGCAGAATAGTTGCAGAGGTGAAAAAAAAATAAATCTATCTATAATGTGATGGTTTCATTGGTAGCTACTTCACTTCAGTTCTACTATACATAAGAGTTGGGGTAGATTAAAAAGAGTTGCCTTCTAGGAAACATGTATAGATAACCAGAACACTGATCCCAGGCATTTAAAATTGGTAGAGAACAGATAATTCGCACATTGGATATATTATTTTGACGACGAGGTTACTTGGATTCAATGAATGAAATATATACCGGAAGACAAATGAATTGAAATGCAACCGATTTGAAGGCACATGATGAGCAAAATAGACAAAACATTCTAACTTGCCCCATACAGCTTCAACTGTTGAAAATCTGACATTCCTTCATTCATATGAGAAATTGTAGTAATAGGCCGTAAAATGCAGAGAATTCAATTTAATCTGTTCGCGGCATTGAATAAAGTTAGCGCTGTTTTGTGTTTGACAACTCCCATTATGATTTATTGTTTGCTACGCCTTTTTTGTACTTTAATTTATTTTGGAAAATAACAGTAGTGTCCATTAATTCAGTCACTTGAAATCGTGAGATGGTAAGATTGTCAAATATTTAGCTTTATCATATTTGTGGCTCTGCTATCGGCCATTTTTGACAACGTCGGCTTCCCCACCTGTTCCCGTTTCCCACCTCATCTTAGAATGACTTAACTAGTCTATATTGAGCTTACCAGATTATCCGAGGGTCTCAATCTTCAGCCGGCAAAGAGTGCAGATCATTATATTTCCGAATTTGGGTATTTTTCCCAGCGCTTGCTCCACCTATGTCAGGATGGCGCATTGTATCAGCTATTGCAGTGTGAGAGCTAATATCTAATGAAAATTTAATTGCACTGTCGGTAGCGAAAAATGGCGGTTGTTTCTGACAGCACCAGCTTAAGGCGGCTCCACACGCAACGGTAAAACCGAAGGCCAACCTTGAGGCACCAGACTTCGAGGCGAACCTAAAAAGGACGGGGTCGTGGGGACACTGCGGAAAATGTGAGAGGCAGCCTTAAGGCGCTTCAATTTGTCCATGTTTTTGGGTGTGATGGCGTCGACAGATGATGCTCTTGCTGTTGTTGGTTTATTATTAGCTATGGAAAGTCCAAAAAGAAAAGTAAAGCGAAAGTTTTGGACTAAAGAGTGGCTCCAGAAAAGAAAAATTTATTCTCATGTAAATTTATTAAAAGAGCAGAAGTTCAGTCCGAAAGATTGGCACAATTATTTGCGGTTGGACGAGGATACTTATTCTTATCATTAGTGGCGCCGGTCATACAGAAAAAAGACACCATAATGAGGGCCGCAATTTCACCTCATGAAAGACTGAGTGCCACTTCACGATTTTTAGCCACAGGAAGAAGGTATGAAGATTTAAAATTTTCTTGGTTTTGTTTTGCACGGGCCATGACCATATACACTTCAACATAAACAACTGTCAAAATAAAACCAAACAACGGCCAAAATAAAACTAGATTCAATCAAACACGTGGTGTAACAATAACCAGATTGGACGAAAACACAACTGTACTGAATCAGACACCCTCCACACATTGCGGTCGGCCTGCGAGACGAGGAGAAGCAGAGGCAAGTCGAACGAAATTTGCTATTCGGATCGGCAGCCGCCAGACCTCGGCACGACATGCATACCTTGACGGAAATCTCAATACACACGTTGGGATTTTCCTCGAGGTCTGGCGCCTCAAGGTTGGCCTTCGGTTTTACCGTGGCGTGTGGAGCCGCCTTTACGATTCATGACGCGTTCTCTGAAAAATACCGATAGACCGACAGACCGACAGACCGACAGACCGACAGACCGACAGACCGACAGACCGACAGACCGACAGACCGACAGACCGACAGACCGACAGACCGACAGACCGACAGACCGACAGACCGACAGACCGACAGACCGACAGACCGACAGACCGACACACCGACAGACCGAAAGACCGATTCACCGGCACACCGACAGACCGACACACTGACAGTCCGATAGACTGGAATTAGTAATAAGAATTATAGTGATTATAAAAAGTCTGAAAACTTCTTTCAGATTCCAATATTCACTCACGAAAGGTCATAGCGCGGAAAAAGTAAAGCAAATTTCTAGATCAGTTTTATCAACGATGCGAGGTTTCCACGGAGGGGACAAAAGTGCGTGCATATTTCTTAATTTAAAACTTTTCCATACTTTCTACTTTGGCAAAAGCAGCATAGGCTGAAAAAGCTTTTGATTACTGGCCAGAGAAAACACGATTGATTGATAAGATCCATAAGATAGCAGGAACAGATAATTTATTTGACCGTGGCCTCATCAGACGACCTATCTCGCTTTTTTGCTCCTATTCTTAAGAAAAGTTTCAATAGAATTCATTAAAAGGTTCTTTGCACGAAGCAGCCGAATGACTCCTTAATTTAAAAATTAAACAAGAACTAAAATGTTCTTTTATAAGTTGCCGAGGTTTAAATTCAAAAGGGAAGTTGAAATTGCTTTTTTCCTCCGTATTCCTTGCACGACATCAAACATTGACTATATTTTAATCAGTGCGACTCTTATTGAATATCCGGTTCTCGGAAGCTCTTCAGCTTTTTACTACTTGTGTTTCTCTCTTTCTCTCTTTTATCTATAGTCTTTGCCGAGTCCGTTTATAAAGAATGAAATGGCAGGCCTAGAAGGAATTCTCATTATGAGATGCTTAGTGGAGTAGCTACAGACTAGCTTCTGCTAATTGCCTCTGGAAATATAAGGCGATATGCTATGCGCAAACGTGCAGGTCACCCTATTGAGTCCACAAGGAAGTGTTTTGAAGTAATAAACTTAGGAGCAGGATTACATGGGTCCTTCTACGTTTGTAATTTTGTCGGTTCTAAGCAACATATATGCGAACCACTAGTTTCGACAGGAAGGTTGTAGATGGTATTTTATGACAACGTTGAGTACTCAAGCCGGTGGATTGGCCACCACGATCCATGGTCTTGCTGGCACAGATTGTACCAGGCGGTGAAGCAATCAGTAAGGTACCAAAGCTGCATGGGCTGCCACATGGCGTTGGTTGGATAATTTTCTCTGGGACCGTCCATTATTTGCTGAGGAGGAATGGAAATCCAACACTGCCATATTCCATCGAGTTTCTGGAGGCCGATATTAAGAATAACTGGTCCTGGAACGGTCATCTTGCCGATCTCACTGGGTCGTCGTTCCATGAAGCTGAAGGTTTTTGTCAGCTCCAGTAAATTTTTTAATAATAATTATGATAATAATGCCTTTATTGTGCAATTCATAGTACAAACGGCGAAGCTTAGCCTCAACGGCTACTCCACTTAACCGGTACTCCACAAGACTCAGATCAGACCATCCTTGAGTCCAAATCAAAATAGAATGGGTGACTCGGTGGTTTAAAATTCAAACCTCAGTTCATAGAGGGTGTAGGAGATTTTTGATCTTTCTTTCTATACTGCATCTCAAACGGTACCTTTCACGGCAGTATATTGTTAGAATCTTCGAAGATTGTATATAGGTAGACAAAAAATTAAAAGAATGGATTTTTATTCAATCTTGCATTCTAAGGGTCATATATGAAAAATCTACACGCTGGGTATATAGAAAGGTACTTTGAGCTCATGCATTTCCAAAATGGTGCATATAAACATTTATTATTCATAGCTTTTACATTTAAGGCAATAAATAAATGCTTAAGTATAGTAACTATATATAGATTTTATCTAAAACTATTCGACTCACAACGCCCACCTAGCACCTTTAAATGTAGCCCAACAAATTGTAAAAATCTTCCACAATTGAATTTCAGGTATTTTTAATATACACCTTCATTCCTGAACTACTTTTCTCTGCAATCCATAGTTGTTTGTACTTATAATGTCAGTCCAGGTCGTTCAGCTTACGATATTATTAATAATTTATCAAGGCAGCGCTGTCATCCTTGAGATTGGGGGTTACATAATAATATTGTTTATACATGCATTATCTATATTGACCCCTAAATATCCATCAAACACGAACGCACGCATCGTTTAGGCAAAGCAAAAAATAACAGATGATTACCCACGCATGCAAAATCGATAGTTCCAATGAATAATATATTTATCCTGTCTAACCCGGCCACCGTTCCAACGATCCCCTTCAGCCTTCAGCTTTAGCTGGGTGTAGACTATCAAATTCATTATGCCCGTCTGCCTCACCCTATTTTTCCTACATACAGAGTGATAAATTTATATTAAGAATGGGAGCGATCATTTATCTTTAACTTCTGCACTGGTTACTTTTCCCTACAAGCGCCATTATGGCGGCGACACCCTCCTTCGTCTTTTAAGCACGGCCGACCGAAATTTCTGCTACTGGATTCCGAAGCCACTGAAGCCTTCAGAATGATATTGTTTCGAAGAAATCATCCGCCGAATGTAACATACAGAATCACAGGCAAACTAAATAACTGTTGTAAGTGTGATTGACAAGAAGGCCTATACTAGATTTAATATTGGAAAATAAATTTAAAATTGCTCTTTATTAAATTTCTTCTAAGAAGAAAATAGCTTCCCGTTTTATATCTTCGACAGCAATTAAGTGGTATGTGGCTATCTGGAAGCTTGTTGCTGCTACTAATGGCCGCTACACACGCTAGGGTATAACTGAAGAGTATACCTGCACAGTTAAACTGCGCAGGTAAAACTGAGCGTGTGTATGACAAAAATGTGCAGTTTTTCATACATGTGCAGGTTACCTGAACTAACTGCGCAGTTCAACTGATACAGGCAAAACTGAACGTTTGTAGCGGTCGCAGGCGGAGTTTCTTTAGAAATCTTGAGGTAGCAGTTAACCTTTCATGTGGTGAAACAGCATCCCTCATCACAGTATCTTCCTTTTTGATCAGTGATGCAACTAAAGATAGAAGAGTGAGATACGTCTACTCATCCATGCGTAGATAATTGTGAAAATCTTTCGGGGAAGATTTGAATTCATTTAACAAGTTCACGTGCGAATAGGTTTGTCTTTTTCTCAACCAAGCATTACACCACAACTCCCGTTTAATTTTCCTCTTTTTAGAATATTTTTGTTTAACTATTTGCAAACCAACTACAGCCAAAGCATAATCAGTAGATGCCATACCGGAATCCAAATAGCCAGGACTGACGGATTTGCCTGAGCCTATGGAGGCACTTCCGATATCGGTTGACCTGCAGGTAAACCTGTGCAGATATACCCTTCAGTTGTACCCTAGTGTGTGTAGCAGCCTTAAGGGATCAATTTGGGGTGTATTCGCATGCACCATTGAGCCTATTTTTTTGATAGATGTGATAGAAAACTAAAATAGTCAATATGCCGGTTTTGAGATATCTTACTGGTTGTGAAAAATAAAATTTTAGGCAAATAGTTATAAGACGTTATTTTGACAGGTTACGAATGAATAACAAACGTTAATGAAAATTCTCATATTTTGTATAATTACTTTTGTTACTATATGTTTTTTAGAAATGTTTCTAAACATGTAACTGAGATAAACAGAAAAGTACTTGATGAAGTCACATATATTCACGATAATTGTGTGTGTTTTATAGAGAATTAGCAAAAATATTTAATACAACACATTATGAAATGTTTTTTTAGTTTCCTTATTTCTTAGGTGACAGGTGGCAAAATGGTTCAATCAAAACATGTTGTTGCTATTATAGCTATTTCCACACATCTTTAAATGAAATCCAGATATTTATATTCTTTATATAGGTTTTTTAGATCTATAGCATCAAGAAGGAAATTCCTAGAACTTAAAAGCTCAACTTAACTGTGTCTTGCAGGTAAAACTACATACAGTGCTAGAAAGCTTCCAAGGTGGTTAACATACATTGATCATTTGGAGTTGCATACAAAAATCACTTTGGATTTGAACGAGATCGTGAGTGCTTGAATAGGTTAGACAGAGCAAATCCCATTTGTTTACATGAGATTGTTACCCACATTATACAGTTAAAGTGCACAGTCTATCCAGGAGCTTCGCCTAACATACATTGGCGTAAGCAATATTCCTTTGAAGATCTTCTGATGAATAGTGGATAAATAGAGATACACATAATGTTATAAATACAATACCAAACAAGGTGATAATGTTTGATAAAATAGGACAAATAGTTTAGTCCCGCCTAATTGTGTGATTACTTGTGCAGTTACGAAGGAACCACTTTTATACGTTTAGAGTACGGAAATGACTGTGCTACAAAAATTCTGCACCTTGTCTGCACACTGTTCCTCGTCATCACATCCATGCTTAACTTATCACATAACAATCCACCATTCCCCTAAATCGTTACAAGGAAAACTGCTTAACAAAATCAAATTTCCACTGATAAATCCATCAATCTGGCAATCTAGCATCCCCACGTGTACCACGAACTCTCTACGATGAACTCTAACCAGGTGATACTGGTAAATAATAAATTTTAAATTCTATTTAATCCGAATTCGTTGGATTTCTCCTTATCCCGCTAGTCCCTATTAAGCCATTTCACTTTGTCTCTTTACATATTCAAAAGGAAGACAGGCTTACTGAAAAACAAAACATCATTCAGTTTCTGGTTTCCATGCTTCGTGCACAAATAAAAAACGACCCCTCACGACAGCGCCCATGTAATATAATTCAAGGAAAAAATTTCGCCCCCTGGAAGACCGTTGTAGGATGCCTGTGAATGGCCGAATCGCAAAAACGTTCGATAAAAACAGACGGGGCAGAATGAAAAGTTATAAATCAGAGAATTCATTTGCATCTTTGTAGGTCCGATATGAAAAGGAGGGCGACCAAAAAATTATTCAAAAAACTGTCACAAATGAATGGACGTTCCCCTAATTTCGGTTGCGCCCAAAAGGTCGAATATTAATGCTGTGCTTACAAAAGAACGTTTTTCATTAAAACATGACTAGAGATAAGGCACAAATTCATCCAAGTGCAAATTTTCCATCTTTGCAGAAAAAATAATACCTCGGAGATAATTGCTTCAAGAAAGTCGGTGCTGAGAAGAGGAAGAAGCTTATTTGCAGTCATTCTTTCGCTTCGAAAGGTCAACGTTAGATTTTATTTGCATTTGAGTCCAAACGAAAAGGTATTGGCAAGAGGTGAAACCGACAGAGTGTATTTTTTTGATCGTTATCAAATTGAATTAACGCCGCTTCAAAACATACAAGGCTCGACCGCCAAATTCTCGCGCTTCTATCTGCACATTGATGGCTGCCTAGTAATTTCTCACCCTTGGCCAATAGGGATGCGATAATTTGGCGACTGAATTGGTCATCAATGGAATGACCAATTGAGTGCACGTTCAGTAGAATTCTAATGTTTCAACCTATTTTTAGCTATTCCTTGTGAACCTCTAGTAGGTACTTTTTTTCTGGAGGCTTCAGTTGAAACACAAAATAAACAGAAAAGGTTCTTATAAAGCTCGCTGTAAGATTATTTTGCATTCATAATTATATAAACAAATTTAGTTTTCATGATAGTTACGTTTCACTGTGTATGCTACAAAAAAATGTTCTGAGAGGTTTTGCAGTAGGATGGTGCTACTAAACTACTCGGATATCGCATCTTGTATCTCGGATCTCGTAAATCATTACCGATAACCTGGAACTCGTATCCTAGATCTTGTAGATTGTAACTTATTACCGATAAGTGGAAACTCGCATCTTGTGTCTCGTGACGGGTAACTCAGAACTCGTAACTCGTAACTCGTAACTCGTAACTCGTAACTCGTAACTCGTAACTCGTAACTCGTAACTCGTAACTCGTAACTCGTAACTCGTAACTCGTAACTCGTAACTCGTAACTCGTAACTCGTAACTCGTAACTCGTAACTCGTAACTCGTAACTAGTAACTCGTTACCCATAAGTCGGAACTCGTATCTTGTATCTAGTAACTCGTAACTCATTACTGATAACCTGGAACTCTTATCTTGTGTATCGTAGCTCGTAACTTGTTACGATAAGTGGGAACTCGCATCTTGTATCTCGTGATGCGTAACTCAGAACTCGGAACTCGTAACGCGTTACCGATAACTCGTAACTCGTAACTCGTAACTCGTAACTCGTAACTCGTAACTCGTAACTCGTAACTCGTAACTCGTAACTCGTAACTCGTAACTCGTAACTCGTAACTCGTAACTCGTAACTCGTAACTCGTAACTCGTAACTCGTAACTCGTAACTCGTAACTCGTAACTCGTAACTCGTAACTCGTAACTCGTAACTCGTAACTCGTAACTCGTAACTCGTAACTCGTAACTCGTAACTCGTAACTCGTAACTCGTAACTCGTAACTCGTAACTCGTAACTCGTAACTCGTAACTCGTAACTCGTAACTCGTAACTCGTAACTCGTAACTCGTAACTCGTAACTCGTAACTCGTAACTCGTAACTCGTAACTCGTAACTCGTAACTCGTAACTCGTAACTCGTAACTCGTAACTCGTAACTCGTAACTCGTAACTCGTAACTCGTAACTCGTAACTCGTAACTCGTAACTCGTAACTCGTAACTCGTAACTCGTAACTCGTAACTCGTAACTCGTAACTCGTAACTCGTAACTCGTAACTCGTAACTCGTAACTCGTAACTCGTAACTCGTAACTCGTAACTCGTAACTCGTAACTCGTAACTCGTAACTCGTAACTCGTAACTCGTAACTCGTAACTCGTAACTCGTAACTCGTAACTCGTGGCTCGTAACTCGTAGCTCGTAACTCGTAACTCGTAACTCGTAACTCGTAACTCGTAACTCGTAACTCGTAACTCGTAACTCGTAACTCGTAACTCGTAACTCGTAACTCGTAACTGGTAACTCGTAACTCGTAACTCGTAACTCGTAACTCGTAACTCGTAACTCGTAACTCGTAACTCGTAACTCGTAACTCGTAACTCGTAACTCGTAACTCGTAACTCGTAACTCGTATCTCGTAACTCGTAACTCGTAACTCGTAACTCGTAACTCGTAACTCGCAACTCGTGACCCATAACTCGAAACTCGTATCTTGATAATGTCAAAAAGATACTTTTCACTCCATCAAAGAGATCACATTTGACAAAACCACTTGCAAATCATATTTGTTGAATTGTTTAGTCGGATATGTAACATTGTAATACCAAAAGAGCATTTGAGCTACAAGTTATAACATCAGTGGGAAATGAAGTTGAAAAAATTCCAAATTCAAAGCTTCCTATCTGCCCTATCGTTTTCGTATTCCGTGACTCAGTGATGGATAAACTGAGATATTTACTCACAAGTATTACAATTTGAGGGCTGGTATTTGTTATAATATGTAATTATACATAACAACATATTTTAATGAAATAAAAAATATGAGCGGGTGTCGCATTGGAAGAAAACAAATTGTATGTCATATCGTCCTCCAATTCGATTTTGCCTGTTTTTAGAGCGTCTAACCGTATTTGTGCGCAGCTAATTTTTTTTAGAGAATCATTTTTTTTTAAGTTCAAGCTTAAGTTCTTTGCAGTCATAAGTGCATTTGGGATGCTCAAAGCCCTTAAAATTTACCAAGTTCCATATTTCCCTTTAGACGGTCATCTACTTATTGGGTCAGTTAGTATAATTTACTATACCGTTAATTCTTATGTTTTGTCACAAAATACTCATTAAAACCCATCCCATGAAACGGTACAAAACATCAAATACATAAATGTTAATAAAAATAATTTAGTGGATCACAGATCCGAAACGAGGCAGAAAAGCAAGTACATAAATTAGGATCCAGATTTCTGTGTACCGAAGAAAAGCGGGTCACACTATACTTTACTATATATTTTCATATCATTTTACCTTAACTATTGCCTATCTAATAACAGCCTTTTAAGCATCTTGCATTGCTACCTCACCTACATAAGTATCTTCCAATTTGAATCTTGAATGACACAAATAGTTGGCGCCTGACTGGATCCATCTCGAGGCACACATCTACATAAATCCACTTTCCGTTGCTCTGATACCTTACTTCCTGGACATTTGCATAACTGCACACTCTTCTGGGAGTCGCGCGAATGTGTGTTACATATTAGTTAATTAATTCTATCCACAAATACAGCTACTCACTCTGGTTATCGAGTGTGAAGATCTAAACAGCTCCACCGTACTTTTCTCTCTTATTCGATGGTTATCGCCGCGAGTCCGTTAGTCGGTCGTTAAAAATTATACGGTTTGTTAAGGCAATAAAATGTATTTTAACACTTATGAACGTGGCCAGTGCTATCTCAAATGCTGCTGCTTTGAATTTGAATGGAACTATTATCCGAGTACCTTTTAAGTATATTTGTAGTCACTCATCATGTTACCAGAAGAACAATATGAATGAGCGATGGGGGTCACCATGAAATGAAAGGTATATGTTTAGGTGTTCTGTATCTTATATTCTGCATTGGAGGAGGGGTAATGTGTTGCCAAGATCGAAGCACCTAGGCCCCTCTGCACGTCCTCCCTAGAGATTATTCTAACTGGGTACTGCAAACACGTAAAGGTGGTGACACAACCCAACAGAGCGTCGCTTATACTGGCCATAGGAGGCCAGCGCCATTCGGAGCGCATTTTCGAATGACAGGTCAGCTGGACAAAGCACTCATCTTCATGTTTACATCCACTGCACAGAACTGTTTCGCTCATACTGGAGAGGTGTTTCTTTAGCTTACAGAGCCCCGTTGCAATGCCAGTAGCAAAGTGCGTTTTAAATACCATATTTTGAAATATGCCTCACTTTATGGCTTGTAAAACGCCCGAGTATTTGAATGATCAAAACCTTTAATGTTGTATACGTATTTCAGATAATGTCTCGGAAATATGAACGGCAGACACTAAGATTTTTATGATCAGCGAAGGATTTAGAAGAAGCCATGCAGCAAGTTAAGAGAAAAGCTTCAAGATACTTCAACATCTCATCGAGAACTTTACGAAGACATCTATCGACAGGAAGGTCGAAGATCCCCCTGGATTGCAACCCTGTCTTTCCAGTAGAATACGAAAAAAATCTTGTAGCTCATATACAAAAATTAGAAAAGATAAGGTATGCACCGGACCGAAAAGATGTGAGGAAAATGACTTTTCAGTTGACCAAAAGGCTTAAGATCAAACACTCGCTCCCTTCGCCCGAGAATATTGAGAGAAGGAAATTGATAGCAAGTAAAAAAAGTCCTAAAACTAAAACTGAAGCTAAGAAAACAAAAGATGTTAAAAATAAGATGTATAAAAAAGAAGCTGACACGAAAATAGAGGAGACTGGAGAAAAAGTGGTGAAAAATATAAACAAAGCTAGAAAAAGACAAGAGAAGAAAAATAAATCACTGAATAAGAAGAGAAGACTCTGTAGTTCGTAATCGTCAGAAAGCAATGATGAAAATATGGATACAGAAGAAGAAATGTCGGACGAAGATGTGAACAAATGTGCGGAATGTACCGAGGACTATTACCAAACATAGTCTACAGAGGATTGAATTCAATGTCCAACTTGCTTAGCATGGTTGCACGAGTTTTGTATCATCTACAATCCTATGTGTAGCGGATGTGTACGAAAGGCTGAAAGAGCTTCTATTCAAAAATAGTTTCATTTAGTTTTTTTTAACATTTATAGGTGTTAATATCACTTTTCAATTATTTTGTGAGACTATTCTCTTTGTATTTCACATGCATTAGAATTGGTTTATTGAAAACTTAGATCGGACTCTCGAAGTGTCGATCCACTTGGAGCAAGTTTTGAGGATATTGTGAATTGTGGACAGTTTCTGAAATTCAACAATAATAAAATCCAACGTCTGATCAAGATCTATGTTTATGTTTATATACAATACTACAGCTTAGGAAGAACAACCTCAACTTTCATAACAAATCACTTCTGCCTTGAATATGATAATTTGTGTTTTATAGAGGAACAATTTTGAGATATAAAGTACGAAAATAATGCTGAATTGCCTACGCCTCGAAATCGATACCAAACCTTTTGAATGCTGTGCAAAAGTATGAGATAGCTCACGAATTATGCAAGCAGAGAAATGTGATGATAAGTGATGTGTTTTTGCATAAATTCTGAGCCTTCCGTAAAAAAATTTCATATTTTCATACTGCGGTAGAAAATAAAAATCCTGGAACCATCACTCCGACGGTACTGATTGTTAAATTGACTCAACTAGAGTGAGAATAAGAAGCACAACCCGTTTCATGTGTGGTGAATTGAACAGCTCCCAACACGCATTATATCCTGTATGATGTTAAGCAATACATATTAGCGATATTAAGCTTCTCACAAACGCATTGTGAATTTCCTCGGTCTGATTACTTCTGCACGCTCGGACACAGTAAATAAACACACCTATTGCGTCACATTGACACACATTGTTGACAAGTCTCGCCCCGTGAAAATGACTGAACGTGTGCTCGCCCTAATTTGTGGCAACGACTGACGACTGCTCATGAGTTACATAATTTGCTAGATGCATACGAGCATCATTACTTTGGGTTGAGCAATGGTCATTTAATCTTCAAATCATCGTAAGACTGTCACAATTGGCTGTTTACAAAGGTTACCCTTGTTACTTGCCGGCTAGTCATATTATGAATATAAATAGGAAGTTATAGAATATAGCATTTTATAATTCTTATCATATATCACCTGCATCTTAGGGAGATTTTTTGCTACATTTTTTTTGTCCATTTTTCCTTTTTTTAGCAGTAATACATTGCGTTTCAAATAAAAATACCGGATCAATACATGCTGTATTTATCTTTTAGCATATTTTGAACAACTTTGATATTCGGAATAAATAATATGAGTCTGGTATCATTGAAGTCAAAATAAAATTTCACAAACATTGCGATATCTCAAAATCAATTGATAGGTTTCTCACAATTGCTTCTTTCTTATTTGAATTAATGCCATGTGGTGAGGTAACTATTAGATTGTGCATCTCCATTTCAAATTTTGGGTAAATGATTTCAATTTCAGAAAATTCAAGTGAAATTAATTCGAAGACTTCATCAACTCTTCACAATCCTCGAAGTCTAAGATCTCTGCCGTCTTATTCCATTTTTTGGCGTTTTGTCCATTAATCGAATCTACCTTTATTAAGCTGTATTCAAATTACTTAAACGGCGTTATAGTGTTTGGTCCCCAATCTTCATTAACAAATATTAAGCAGGCAGTAAAGTATCCAATTTTTATTTTGGGATGTGTAATTGTCAGCCCAAAGTATGATATGTTTAGCTTTTGTTTCGAATCTAACTAACAAGTTGTAGTATATAGATACAAAAAATGCCATGAAAAAAGTCGATAATTCGAGTTACCCCCACTGTTTGACGCAATATACTATTAGTGATGTTACTTCAACTTGACTTACTAGTAATCTTTCAGTGGTTCAATAATCGAAAAATAAACTAACTAGTATTCATTCAAGAAAATATATTAACAAGAGTCAGGTTATTCAATTGACTAAATTTTATGTTACGCAGACAAAGCAAAAACCTAGTAACCATAGTTAATATATGCACAACAATCATAGTACTACCATGTAAATTGCGTAAGCCTAAATTAAATTCAATAAATAATTTCAATCGGTATTGTCAGCAGCCACAAACATTTCGACAAGGATTGATTATAATTAAATGATGTTAATTTCCGTCTTTTAAGATTATGGGACACCTGAGGAACAGCAAAAAATGTATATTAGCAAAAAATGTATGACAACATTCGTTAGGATTTAGTAGTAATGTATCAATGTATACTAATAGGTAATATATTACCCATTTTGTTACTGTTCGGCAGAAAGATTGTAAGAGCTAGGGAACAGTAGATAGTTTGATTCATGCTGTATTTTTTCCGATTTCTTCTTTCTTAATATCAACTTTTCAATCAATAATTCTTTTTTCTTCTTCTTCTGTTTAGCTTGTCTTGATAGCATAAGAGAGCCTGTTCGGTAATGCTTGAAAAAATCTGAAAGGTATGATAAAGCGCACTCTTTTCATAACTGCAAAAATGCGTGGACAACATAAAGGCGATTATGATTTGTGATCGTCGATAGTATTCTAAACTGCATTATTAGAATGTAATATAAAAATCATGTTTTTTGCACGCTCAGTGGTAAAATTTGTTGCTTAGAATACACCGAAGATGTTAACGAAAATGAACTGTAACTGTTGAGTGCATACCCTGAATTTCCACCCGTTTAGCCGCATCTGATTTCCCGTTTGTCCGTGATTAATTAAATTTGATGGGTAGTGCTGAGGTGTATTTGCGAATTTACGTACAAATTTGCTATTCCAATGGAAGATCATTCAAAATCCCAATAATTAATACTCTATCTGTGATGGATGTTTACAAATGCAATGGAGAGCGGATAGCATTGAAAGGTCTAATCAGCGCAAAATCAGCTCAAAGGTCTCCTGTGAATCCTGATCCTAATTCAAACAACCAAACAATACAAGATATATCTGCCATTAAACTGTGGATTTCTCATTCAAGCATACCACACCTAAGTAATAGGTATTTGCCGTTGGAAATATGATTACAATTGACAATACTTTTTCGTTAACTTTGAAAGACGTCCTTGTTCCTTGATAGCCAAAAGCCAGTATCTACACTATCCTAGCGAAAAACGATCCTTTTAATACGTGTACTATATCTTAGCTCAGCGTGTCCTAACCTCAGAGCTATTACCAGCAATACCCCATCATCAGTCAAGTTAGGTTATTGAAACAGAGATAGTGAACGGGCTATCACATAGATTGATGTGTGCAATATTTTTTTGTAGGATCATCATTTAATTGTAACCAAAATAATTTAAGCTTACTGGATTCACATCATGAATACAATCACAAAAATGATAATATTCAAAGGTAAAAGTCAAAATCTCCATGTTGTGATGTAGATAAATTGACGAGATACTATAATGGATATATTTCAGCTATTATGGATTCATAACAAGCTATACAGCAGTACTTTGAAGTTTTCCTACTGGTTATAGCAAATGTTTGTTTATAATCTCCAGTTAGTCCTCCAAATTGTACACAGCACTATTCCAAATTTGTTGGTAGAATTGCAACACATTGCTTTCTAATATATTATTGTTTTAATTCTTCCATTGTCGTTGATTTTGTTCTAAACAACAATTATTGTAAATAACCTCACAGAAACTAATTTGGGTGAAGATTAGGCGATATTCGAGGCCTCCGTATTTACAAAATGTCTGTTATAATACGATCTCCGGAAACACCACTTTATAATTCTTCAACTGATCGGAAAATTGTGGGGTCACTTCATCATGCACAAAAATCATGTTTCCGAATTGTTTTGTATTGCGGAATGGCATAGGCTCGTATCATCTGCAAATATTGTTCACAGGTAACAGTTACAGATATGACTTATTCCTGTGGGTAAAAAGTTGTGTAGTTATCACACAGTTTCACAAATAAAACTCTTTCTTCTAGTGACGCGTTTCGATTTTTATTAAAATCATCGTCGGACTGTCAGATTCGACTTCTAACAAGGCTACCCAGATTACTTGCCAAATAACTAACTAGTCCTATCATGGATACAAAACTAGAGCTCTCAAAATTAGTATACTATCTATCCTGTCTAGTTTATTTTCTATTAAATTATGTTTTCATTTGTTGTGTCTTTCTTAGGGGGCATATTTTTGTGGCGACTCCATTTACACTTTATTTTTATTTCTGAAACTGTGTGATAACTACATAACTTTTTATCTACATGATGGAAGAGTTTCACCAAGTAAGAGCATCTATACTTCTTCCTGTTATCAATTTCCTCAATAAACTATGGTCCAGTGACGAAATTTGCTGTGGAACGTTAGATATAGGAAATTCTATAATCAAGTAAGTGGATTCCATTCACATCTTGGTACTTGCTTGACTTCCTAAAATAATAGAAGATTATAATGTCCTTGGACCCAGACCTAAAATACCTATTCATGACCACACCATTGAAGCTATTTGTATGTGATATTCACGTCGAGTCGGACAAATTTTGAACGTGGCGAACCATGATAGTGGGGCGTTTTCCTTTCAAACCATTGCAAAGTCATGAATTATATGTATTTTTTTTTGATAGATAGTTTTTTTATATATTGAAAGAGTAAAACATCCTGTCAGTGTTTGGTACATCAGACACGCTGAATATGCCAACCTTATAAAATAAAATAAAATGTACGACCTAAGAGCCGATTTTTGCAGAATCGTTTGGAAAAATATTTAATATAAGTCAAGTGGTAACTTGGTAACAATTTTCGGGGAGGATATTTTTTGTCGGACGCACTGAACTCAAGGGTTACGGGCAACCCTTACATTTACTACCACACATACCACTTCTATTTTTAACTTTCATGCATGTTTCCTGCATATTGCACCACTTGTTCGACAGAAATAACGTGGGTTTTAGAAATTAACACGAAAAAATGTATTACATTTTCGACATTACGTACCAGGTCAAACGCCATTTGAGTAATCAAAATGCATTTACTTTCTACTTATAGTTTGATTTCTTAAAATATGTGAGGCTCCAAAGTAGCGTTTCTTAACGTTATTCAGTCCACGGGCATCTGGAAAAATAAGCAGAATTTAAAGGAACCACTCGATACGGTTGCGAGACTTTGGTCGCATCTATTTATTATTGTTATTTGCTCCATAGGTGCGGATACCCATACCCATCCCTGCGGACCCCCAGGGGGGACCGCGGACCACCAGTTAAGAAACGTTGCTCTAAATCAAAAGTGTACACCTCCTCTCATGATAGCCCCTTATGTACTAAACAAACTTTACCTTTTGAAAAATCAACAATCCCACAAGTCTGACACATCTGTCAATCTGGCAGTCTAGTTACTTAACGTGGATACTTGATAAACACAACAACTCAATCTGATGAGATCGTGATGGAGATCAACAAACCGGTTAATTGAATAATAAATTTGCCGATTTCAGTGGCGTACAAGCTACCTAACTAAATTTGTGTTTATCAAATGCAGGGATCAAGGATCTTACCATGTTAACGAAACATTTATTGTCATCTGATTGTCGTCAATTGCTAAATATTACTTAAGGGCGGTATGCTTCGATGATAAATCCTCTTTTTTATTCATATCCCTGTGTAATATGTATGGTTTTGTTGTTGTAAATAGGATCAGTGTTCAAAGGGAAATTTTTAAGCGGCTTTCGCGCTGATTAGGCTTTTCAATTGAATCCGCTATCCATTGCACATGTAAACATCCATCACAGATACGGTATTAATTATTGGGATTTTGCTTTATGTAGCACTGGAATAGCAAATCTGTACGGAAATTCGCAAATACACCTCAGCATTACCCATCAAATTTAATTAATCATGGACAAACGGTGAATCGGATGCTGCTAAATGGGTGGAAATTGAGGGTATGCACCTCAATATATACATATGTTAATCATTTACACTAAGGTTTTAGGTGTATCCTGATGTACACGTTTTTCTGTTGACCTTGTAGTCAACATTATTTACAAGCTTTTATTTAACTTGCAGTGTATGTGTGTATCTATGCAACTTTGTTTGGTCGGGTGGAATCTTGCGACTCAATTTTGAAGCATATATCTACAACCGATTGAGCTAAAATTTTGTAAACACGTTCAGTTTAGATGAAAATGCATGGTTGACTATATGCGATAGACGCAAAAATTAGACGAAGCACGTCTTTGATCTGATATGGTACCCATGAGCGAATGACCCGTTGTTTATATTATGCTATCCATGAGTACTACTAATGCCAAATATGTTAGAAGAAAATCTATGGAGAATCGAAACGAAATCTTGAAAAGTTTAAGAGAAAGAAACGATCTAAAACCAAACTGTCGTTGTTCAATTCCTTAGACTTTACCTCCTTTTTGGTCTCTGCTCTACAATGAACATACAATTTGTCAACTCATGTCGTCAGTCCTGTCAATTAGAATACTTACGTCAAATATGGTTGACATAAAGAAAATATGTGCAAAACTTGAAACCAAATTCCAAGCGATATATAACAAAGCATTTGATATCTCCTAGACATTCCAATAGAATTCCATCATGAAGTCAGCCAGTTCCATCGTGAGGCCCAGATCAAGGTAGGTGCTAATCATCATATTTTTATACAATATAAGTATAGATATCTATAGAAAAGAGGGGCAATTAATGACATTAGTCAGGACTACAATAGATACAATAAATTGTACATCTTTCCAGTAATCAGCTGTTAGTAATCTTAGCACAGCAACCAAAATTAAGCAGTAATAACAATGACAATACAGTATTCAGTCAACAAAATATCAGTATTATAAATATATGCCGAGGTCATGTAAGGTCATATTCATGGCTTCGGTGACTTCTCGAACTTGCCTATGATGGCTGATTGGACTTCCTTGGTTCCAGTTCTAACAGGGTCATAATATGTAGTGAGTAAATGAATAGATTCATTATCAGCTAACGAAGACTCATTAGTTTTTCTGAATTTTAATTTAGCTTTACCGTACAACAATAATTTGATTATACAAGAAAATATATAACCCCACCCTGTTATATATTGTTAAATATACAAAGTATATCGCACATATTTTCAAATTCATGTAAGTGGTTTAGTTCTAGATCCAAGTTAGCTATATCAAAAACAGATGGAGAAGATGAAAAAAATCAACTTACACCGAGTATTTGTTCTGATGGGAAGGATATATACTCCAGTGTCCTTGGACCCACGGTGGACGAGACGTTATTGTTAGGCTTGCAGACATTTCTAGGTAGGGTTTTTGAGAAATATGGCTAGAATCCATATTTACTGTAGACTAATTACAGAATCTGAGTACTTTCTCTGCTTCTTAAACTTCTATTTTTTCCATACTTGAATAATCTACTTACTGGTCTGCTGAATGAACCATCACTAATGAAAGTTATGTATTTGCTAGATCTCAAGAATCAAATGTACCAATTTGCATCAAGAAACTTGGTTCACGGCGGAATTAAAAATATATTTTTTTACCTTACCGTGCAGACTCTATCAACTGAACTGATGCAGGCCAGGTTTTTTCGAGCGGTGCAAATTTAAAAATCGTTCTTAATATTATGCCATATTGTTGTAGCTGATGGTGAAAAGTAATTGTTGGAACGTGTTTGGTCTATGACCAAGCTGAAGCACTTAACTATGACTTACTTCTACAATATCAATATCGCTCATTGTATTTACAGACTATCTGTTTCTACCATTGAGAGAAATGCTTAAATTAATAATCATTTTCTTCTTTCAAGGTATTGGCGCAAATGCTGAAGACGAAGCAAGTAGAGCAAGGTAACACATCAATTTTAATTGAATGCTTTCAGTATTAATTGTGTCTTTATGTTTATATGACACCATCCCAGGTTACTGGATATTTTTTCAATTTTTGTCTGCGGGAGGAGATTGTTGGTTAAATCGAAAATAGTTATTTTAGATGCTAATTTCTTTAGTTTGGCATCCAAACATATTAATACAATTACTCGTAATGACACATATTTTTGCATCTCATATTCTGTATTTGATTCTTCTTGCTTACATCTGAATAAGTGATATGGCTATCTGTACTTAAGATTTGTACCAAAAAGGCTTGGTGAAATGTTGGGGAACACTGTGTATTGAGTGTTTGTGAGCTGTTGACGACAGCCGGTGGATATGAACTTCCTTACTCTTTTTCATCCCTGCCAAGACAGTTGCTTGTGTGATTCCGTAATATCTAGCAAAAAAGTGTGGTGACGAAGGTATGTTCATTTTTTTATCTTTTAGGTTAAACGCCGTAGCATCCCGAAAGTCTATAAGTGGTCTTGGAGAAGAATATTCTATATATAACATTGACGGGTATGTAAAAAATATCGATGCTTTCAATTAATCATTAATTGCTGTAGAGCATAAGAATTTGGTTCGGACTTTGATATTGAGCATGTAGATCTAGGTAAACCTTCAACGTTTAAGGACTTCAGAATAAAATGGTTCACCTTGGTTCGAACAAACTGATATATATATAGTTTTACAGTAACATACTCGACGTTACTAACCATCTATTTTCCATTTTTCCTTAGGGAAGGGGGTAAAACCGCCAGGTTCGCACCCTGCAGGTACAAAAATCCTGAAAAGTATTTCGATCAAGATGTACAAACGCTTCCACCTGGGTATGCTATTAAGTGCAATAGAGCAGTAGCTTGTCCACCAAAATGCCGTGTTGCTGCACAGGATGCTGGAGATGTTGACGTGAATACATCTGATTCAATGGTTAGCTCTCCTGATCATCCCATTAATTTTCACTATCTAGGATCAAACATAACTTCAAAAATACTACGATATACCAAACCACTTTAAAAACCTAACTAGTTCCCCTGAAGATACTAACGTAGTTGGCGGACAATGTGTTGCAGTTAAAAAAATAACCTGTACTCATGTAGATGAAAAGTTGTGTAGTTATCACGCAGTTTCACAAATAATAATATTTGGCGGTCTAGGATTTTTTAATATTAATGATCTTTTTTCTCTATCTGTAAGAAGATTATCAGATGATTCTATTGCTAACCTTACTTCTTTGTGGAATTCTTTTGTTTTATCCTTTCATTTCGTTATAAATTCGGCTGGGTAAAGCTACATTTGTAAAACCTTCATCTGCCTTGGTAAGTGTAATCTGTTCAACTTGTAATTTTATTTATTTTTAATTGATTTGATTGTTCGGTTTTCTGTGACATATTTGATAGATGAACTGAAGTTATTGTCACCTATATTTTTCACTATCTCTGCAAGTTTTGCTTTTTCGTATACGGATGATCAGCTAAAGCTTATTGTAACTCTACAAAATGCGTTTGAAAGAAATCACTACTATAATTATTTCAACAGCGTAAACTGAACTAAAGGAACACAACTGGCTAACAAAAAGGGCACAAAAGCCTCTAGAAAATCATGTTGATTTTAGGTTATTAATATTTGTGGTACACGAAAGCAAAGAGAGACTACAAACTACTACTTATATGTAGACGAAATTGTATATATTATGGAAAAAGCTTATATGGCCGTTATTCATGGAGGTAGAAGCAAGCGAAACAGTTAATAATTCAAGAAAATATGTGTATGTAAATATGCAAACCGGTCAGCATAAAAACCCTACGAATAAATATGAAGGGGATAGTTTTGAAACACATACTTCATTCACACATGAAAAGTCATTGCCAATTCAATCTAATAGAATAACTGATCAGAACAAAATTTGCTTTCGCGGTATAAGGGTAGTGCTGAGTGGCGCTCGAGTGCTCAAGTCTTAAGAAATCAATGGCACTGAGAGCTGGAATTGGAATTGGTTGGCTATTTTATCTATCAAACCCTCAAAACACGCTAGAACGCTGTCAACGCTATACTATAAGTTACTATCACACCCATAAGCGAAATCTATATATGTTTACTAAATATTTTGTACACTGATGAAAGTCTAGATCAACACAAAAATTTCTGGGAACATGGAACGCGGTAAAATTTTGGAAATATCGAGACTTCATGTTTGCACGTGTTTGAAGTTTTACTATCAAATCTCAACCTTGATTGGTGTTTTTTGGTAGGTTGGTACAGACCAAAGGTTCAACTTTGCGGGACAAACCGCTGGTCCTCACATAGGCTCATGTGGGTCGCAAACTGGAGATCTAATAAACACCAGCAGCTCACAGACTTCAAGAGTTAGCCTCACTCATGCCCCAGTGCAAACACAAAGACGTAAGTAATCAAGTTACAATCTCAGAAAAATTTAGTGTTGAATCTTAAAATTGTTGGAAAGGCTAGTCGGCTGAGCAGCATCCGTAACTGTGTAAACATCAGAAGGGATGATTTTAGATATAAATTGGAATAAGAAAAATACAGATCTTTCTGCTGTGAACAGGATCCCAGCATCACTTGTTGATGGCTTAGCCGTTGGGCTACCACGTGCGAGGGAAATTGTTGTGATTGTAAATGTTGTCCAATTACAGATTAATATACAATTCTTATGATGTTCGCATATCTAAATCAGCAGTTCGCATCGCCTTTTCTGTCTAACTGTCTGTCTGTCTGTTGTCTGCTGTTTATTTATCATACAGTCTCAGTGTCACCATATCAATTTGGATGAAATTTGGAGTATTAGATAAACGGGAGTTAGATAAATAGTATAAGATGTATGGTCAGAAATAAAAAAAACTACGATTATGTTATAGAATAAAACGTTTAAAGTTACAATTCTTCTTCCAAACTCTATAACTCCATTCGGACTGAGTTTAGAGGTATAATACATGTGAAAAAAAGTTTTCCATTTCATTTTGTCTAGCCTATGTTTGGCTAATATAAGCTTCCATATCTAAATGCATTTTTTTGGTATCTCATGAAATGTATATAAATATTTAGAATACACTCCGGGTTTACTTTAAAAATCACATGCCTCTTGGGGCCTTTTTGTTATAATTATAATATACTTAATAAAACAGCGTTCTACGAAACTCCAGGTATGGACTCAGCCACATATAGTCCCATCCCCCAAATGTCTAACAAGCAGCTGTCTACCTCTTCCGAGCTGCTACCAGGTCTGGAGGATTGCAGCTGTTCTACAGACAGCTTACCTGCTATACCCATCAAACGGAAACTAACACGAGTTTCCCAAACAACACGTCTTTCCCAGAGGACGTCGTTATCAAGGTGCAGTTGTGGTAGGTCGTGTCCCACATTGAAAAGACCTGCCAAGAAAAAAATTGTGAGAATGTGTTGCGATTGTCCTTCGACTACTACAGGTAAGGAGCGAAAAAGTCATATAACACAAAAAATATATTCTAATTGGAAGATATAATTATTATACTCGTGGGATATTCTACTTTTATATAATGTTTGGTTGAGAAATATCAAATATCAGTGGTCAAGAAATCAGTTTTTTCAGAATATCCCTTCCTCCTGTCATCGCCTGACAATGTAATTCTTTCTATTTCATGGCCTTTCACTTGATTCTTGCTTGAACTTAGAAGTGGACTACCATGCTGTACAACCATATGAAATAACGAAATTAATTCAAGTATCGAACTGTACACACATCATTACTTAGTACTTCTTCTTGAATTAAAGAAATTTGCTTTCTAATAGTCTCCTCTCACAGAAACGCAGGTCGTGTTATATAATAATCGTTTTTTAGTAATCTCACAACCAGTAATCCGTTGGATTAATTCGAGCGATTTTGAAGGCCATGAATATAGAAGATGTCTGCTTTTAAATACGATTTGAAAAAACAACAGTAAATCTTTAACTGGTCTATAGATATGCCGGGATGACTAAAATCATATTTTTAATTCCATCGTACTGGTGTTGGACTCGTATCTGTGGAATGGTACAATCTCGTAACATTTGCAGATTTTATTCAAAAGTACCAGCTACAGATACAGTTTCTCCATTTTGTATCTCCTTAATAGAGTATCTTTCAATGATAAAACCTGTGAATCAAAACAAGCGGTACGTACAGAGAAATCAACGTGATAATTATTTTAAAGTTGTCGACTCCTATAGTGTAATATAATCATAGATTTAATCGTGACCCAATACCGAATGCCTGCTTCGGAACTGGGCGAATGGCAGTGGACGCAATTACAGAACTGATTTTTCTTTGCAAAACCCATTCTTCTCAAACACGTTCGTACCAGAAAATAAAATTATATCCAACACAAGCGTCGCCCTTTCACAAGCTAGCTTTCATTCAACTGGCGATGTATGTATGCATGCAATTGTTCGAGTGGAATTTTGCAACTAAATTTTGAAGCAGATATTTTCAGTCGATTGAGGTGAAATTTTGTATATACGCGTTTAGTTTGGATGGCAATGCATGGTTAGCTATGTAACGTCATTCTAAATCCAAGATGGCGGACTAGTTATTTTTAATGCACTCCTAAAATATGGGTATCAGATGAAAGGACTTGCTGAGAATACGGATAGGAGCATAAAAAAAAGATTGTGTAGGTATGTGTGTGTGTCATAAGCCTCCGTTGCTCCGATCCGTCTACAAATTTTGGTGTACTGAGGTTCTTGCTGACCTGCCCAGCAATACCTAGGAAGGAGGAATTTATTAAAGGTAATAAGACTCTTTTGAAAACAAGCTTTTATTTAAATGCGCTAAAAATAGTAAAATAAACTTTTCCTTTAAAACTTTTAGTATGAACTTATAACGTCATTATACAGTTTATGTGATATAAAATATTATCGCCAGATTTACCTGTGTGTGTTTATTTTAATATTCAAAATTTTCAACCTTGTAATATCCGAACGATCAGGGATGTAACGGTTGCAACCCTTGCAGACGACACAGCTTTGATTGCAACTGACAAAAATCTTACTTTGTTCACTAACAAAGTTCAGACAGCTGCCAACGAATTAGTGACTTAGTCACAGAAGTGGAAAATCAAACTAAATGGATTAAAATCGATCCATGTCTGCTTTTCTTACCGAAGAGAGATAAATCCTCCTCCAATAAGCATTAATGGGACCACCGTACCACGAGAGGTTAACGCTAAGTACCTAGGTATGACCCTTGACACAAGACTGAAATGGAAACATCACATCAAAAAAAAGCGGGAAGAACTCAACCTTTGTTACAAACAATACTACTGGTTATTGGGAAGATCCTCAAAACTGTCCCTCTATAACAAAATCATGATCTATAATCAGATCCTTAAACCCGTTCGGCTCTACGGTTGTCAACTGTGGGGTTGTTCGAAAGATTCCAACATCAAGATTATACAAAGATTCCAAAATGAAGTTTTAAGAGCTATTATTGATGCCCCTTGGTACATTCGTAATAAGGATATTCATCGCGATTTGAATATTCCTACCTCTGGTAGTCGACGAGATCAAGAGAATGGCGGCCAGGCATGAAGTAAGGCTCCATCACCACCTAAATGCAGAAGCTATTCAGCTGCTGGACAACCACAATGCTGTCCGACGACTGAAGAGAACCAAGCCATACGAATTAGTGTAGTGCTTTGGTGCATAGAGCAGAGCATGTGTACTAATTCGTAGTTATAGTGTTCTAAAGGACATTGATGCATATACTCTAGTGATAAGTATTAGTTTGTAGGAATTCAAAGGAAAATTAATGGTTGATCAGTTTGATCATTTTTAATATGAAGGCATTATGCCCTCCTGAAGCAAAAAAGAAACAAAAAAAAATTTCAAACTAAGTAAATACGAGTACTTATATCATGCGGCAAGCTTTTATATCATATAAATTGTCCAATAGCGTTACAAGTTAATAGTAAAATAAAAAAGTTTATTTTATTCTTTTTAGCTTGTTTTTAAAGTTTTTTACTTCAAATTTATTTACTGTGTAGGTTATCGAGCATATAAACTCTTGTGATCATAGATGAAGAATATAATAATTATTTGAAACGAATCCTGCCTGGGGCGCAAAAATCCAGGATACGCCAATTGATCAGGCGCGACAGGAGTAGTTGATAGGTGGAACACTTTTTTGCTCTTCAAATGATTCCAAAAGAATACTGAGGCGCTTGCAACTTTGAGGGGCAGCAAACCAAGCCTTTACTCCAGAAAAATACTACATCATCTAGCACTACTAGTTTGAATTCAGATATAAACACTAAAGATATTTGTTGCTAAGTTTAGTAACTCAGTTCTGCTATATTCTCCTCAAAATTTGAATGTTGTTCGTTGTTGATGCTTCGCCATGACACAAAAACCGAAACTCCATTAATCAGTTAACTCTACAACGCGTACAGCCAAGAACTCTAGCCATGCTTGACGACTCATACAAATGAAAGCTTTGGAGTAGTTTGGTTCAGTGCTGCTCTGCGATGAAGTCCCATCACTATAAGAATTCACAAATTTATTGCTATATACAATTTTCATAAAGAATTTTAAGAATTTCATTCTGTAATGTGCTCATTTAAAAGCCTTTTTTTAAATATCATACTGATGTATTATAAAATTAAAATGTTCTTTCTCCAGGAGCAAGGACTGATAAGTCATGTCCATCTATTGCTTGTGTGCCGGGTTGTGTAGGAGATACAAATCAGCAAGACGTAATGACCAAATATGCAATCACAAAAATAACTACATTTGCAAGTTACACTACGTTTGAGGTAATGAAATGCACAAGGAAGAAGCCCAGATGCATGCCAAGCTCAGTTATGGGAGTTTTCGTACTCAAGAATTTTGATGAATGTCATTGTTGAAAATTAATTAATACAAAGGCAGTGAGTGTGAGACAAATTGATGTTCAAATGGATTGTACACAGATGCAACGACTACTCAAAGGATGTGCACAATTGTGAGTTTCAGATTTACGTGTGATCTTGAATAAAATTGAATTAATCATTGAATGTCAAGCATGCGTCTTATTGCTGAATACAGCTATCTGATCGCAAATGTTAGCTATATGTATATTTTTTCATTCTTTAATATACTGCTGGACATGCTTGATGACGCTTCGATCGAATACGATAAAAAAATGAACTTTACGGGAGTTTGAGTATATTTAATATCTAAGCTCAAGGTCGAATTTATAAGCCAACGTTTTGATATGTCAGCTTTATATGACAAAGGAGAGATGTACATATATGCTGTTTCAGAAGCAGTTCCGATACTGATATTTCATAACGATTTCTAGTATTTCCTTCAGATGTTATAGGATGTCTTGGGCTCATGGATAGGAATTCAATTCTTTAGAAGTATGAAAATCCCCCACCTGGATAGTATCCATCAGGTGTTGATCTGGGGGGCGAGGGGGGGGGCATTAGAATAATTCTCCAAAAAGAAATTAGGTGATATTTCAGTTTTCAAAAAAGAGGCAAAAGAATGATGTTGACTATTTATGTTGAATGCTGAAATTTTAAGGAATTGTTGGTCTTATTTACCACTGCAATAGCCCTGTATTTCACGTCAATTTTGTGAAAATTTGCTGGAATTTTTGTAGTTATAAATGATTTGAGGTGCCTTAATCAAAATTCTTCAAATTTAATTCCAAAAAAATAATAGCAATAAAATGTTTCCAAGTTTTTGCTTCTATGCTGATAGAATGGATAATCCGGTGTCAACCTGTAGGATGCCATGCTTTCTAATAGTATCAAAAAGATAATTCGTCCATTTTGACAAAACAAAAATCAGTCTCCAATGACTTACTCCCCTTACCCTGCTGATACCTGATATGGCAGCGCCTGATAATCACCTCTGCACGATCTGGCAACAGCGGCGCACAGGAAAGCAGCCAATTTACTCCCCATTTCCTCTGCGCCCCAGTCGCGTCGCCGGCGCCTCTGCCTTGCCGCCGGTGCATTATTCCCATGCACCGCGATGATGTGAACGGCCCTGCCAATGGCCTTGAGACTCACCACCAACACAACGATGGTGCCGATATTACCTGCCAGTGTACCTGACCTAACACTGAGATCAATGCAAAAACAGACTTTTGTGAAAAGTCTGTGGAGAGAAACTGCTATGTGGCGCACGTTAAAACCCTGTCCAGAGCGAGAACACTAAGAGCGCGAGAGTATTTGAACGTCCTGCAGTCTTCTTATATTTTTTACGAAGGACAAAGAAAGCAGCGGCCAATTTATAATACCCTAGTATAAGCTCTTGATGGGTCCTAACACATTAGCTATGAACCCGGAAAGATCCAGGCCTCATATCTGTTTGAAGAACAACAACTAAAAACCAAAGTCATTCAACATTAGTATAGTAAATATATAGTCAAGTCAACAACCTTTATTTATTTGACAATAACAACCATACACTCTGAGCCTCCTCAGAAAGTGTATAAAAACAGTGATATATAATAATACATTTATAATCCAGAGTACTAATTCGTTGTTCGTAGAGTAAATTTTCTCAAACAAATATTCTATTTCATTAAACTTGGCAACACAGACCATCCAGTGAATTAATTGCCTAAAATCAGCTTGCCTGTGCTGGTTCCGCTGTTATCAATGCACCAGTGGTTAACTGGTTATACATGCCAA